>CM060913.1:144687309-147187309 GCA_030737875.1 Allium sativum | reverse complement strand
TTCTCATCTTTTAGCATGTCTCTTTCAAATTCAACTTTTTTATGATTTTCACGTGTTTCCTTGAGTTTCTTTTTAGGAGTTGTTATAGTGTTCAAAAATTCAGTGTTAACTTCTACAAAATCATCACAGGATAGATCATTCACCTCGGATTCTTAAGCCATGAAGCACACAATTGCTTGTTCATTGTCACTATTGTTATCACTATTTGATGAACCTGAATCTGAGTCATCTCAAGTGACAGAAAAGCCTTGTTTTTGAATTTATCTTTCTTATTCGTATTGTTGAAGTTTTTCTGATTTTCTTTTAGTTTCGAGCAGTCTTTCACCATGTGAACTTTCTTGTTACGATTAAAACATTCTCATTTTAAGGATGAAGGTTTATTTGTAGAATTCTTTATGAAACTGCTTCTATTTCCTTTTTTGAATTTCAAAATTTTCTTAAATTTTTTGGTGGTAAATGCTAGATCCTCATCTTCTGATTCTGATTCTTCTTTTTCAGCGTGAAAAGCTACATTCTTTTTTTCTTATGCTTGTTTCTTTTTAGATTGGAGATTTACTTCATAGGACATGAGATTTCCTATGAGTTCTTCTGGTTTTATTATTGATAAATCAGTTGCTTCTTCAATGGTTAATACTTTTATTTCCCAGTCATCAGTTAAGGAGCTTAGTACGTTTGATACAATATCAAAGTCACTATATTTTTCTCCCACCACTATCAAGGCATGAAGAATATTTAGAAGTCTTGAGTACATGACATTGACAGTTTCATTTTGTCTCATTTTAAAGTTCTAGAACTGGTTTTTGAGCGTTGAGATCTTTGTTTGTTTGACCTTGTTAGTACTCATGTGAATATTTTTGAGTTTTCCTATATTTAATGTGCAGTAGTGCAGATGCTAACACGATTGAATTCATTTCTATCCAAAGCACATAATAGCATATTTATAGCTTTGCCATTTTCACTTACTTCATTTTTCTGATTTATTGCCCATGTAGAGTATTCAGTTGTAGGTTCTTTGAATTATGTTTGAGTAGCATTCCATGCATTTAAACCCGTTGCTTGCATATATATTCTCATTCTTGTAGCCCAATAATTGTAATGCAAGACATTTAATAGTGGTGGCCTTTGAGTAGATTGTCCTTCGACAAATGTAGATGTGTTGGTACTTGCGTTATTCACCATATTGTCAAAATATCGAATAATGGTGTTACGGTTATAGGACGGGCTTGCTTTAATACCAATTGAAATGGTCTATGCAACTGTAGGATCGTATAGTATGGAGTATAAGCAAGGTAATGTGTATATAGTAGAGTAATAGAAGTAACTAAAATGACATAGTAGATTTTATACTGGTTCAGACCATTGTCATACGTCCAGTCCCAGACTCACTTCTCGCATTTTACTAACATAACAACCCTCACTTCACCCAGAGGAATAGGTTCACAATTTCCCAAACAGCCGAACGGGATGTCTTGCCTCAACTACTGAAGAGGACTTCCAAGATACAAAGAATTTGTTGACTATTTGTGTTTTTAATAATACGGATATGTCAAATTGATATACACCCTTCCTATAATCCTTCCTTGATGATAATAGTGTAATTTGTTAAAGAATATGGAAGATATAAAAGATTTGAAATTTAAGAATATGGAAATAAAATGCTTTAGAGATTTTGTATGCTTTGAATAAGATAGAAAGAATTAGAGTAAGTTTCAATGATCAAAAGATCTGATAGAATCTCTATTTATAATATACAAAAGGTTGCAACTAATCATAAAGAGTTTGGGCTAAAAGATATGAATTAGAAAGATGTGACTCTTCATTAAAGGTTGCATCTGTAACACCTCGTAGTTTCTGAGCATTAAAGTAACGAATTAAAGAATACTTAATTTTTAAAAGAGGAATTGGGTGAAACGGGTTACGCCATTGCGTTTATCTCGGAATTCTGCTTGACATAGAGTCCGAGTTTGCATGAATCGGACTCCATATGAAGAAGTTATTGAGTTCAGAAGTTTTCAAGTTTAATCAAAAATTAAATATAATAATAAATTAAAACCAGAAAACATTTCAAATTTCAAAATCTGGCAAGAGCGGGAAATTTCCCGCTCAGGGGTGTCGACCCCCAAGGGGGAGTCAACATAGGTGTAATAACTAGGAAATCTGAACCAATTTAAAAAATTTATTTTGGCAATTGGGATGAATTTTGAATATTTAAAATGAATTATTTTAAAAAATGACGACGAGAAATTTATTTTGAGTAGAATCAGAACGTATATTTTTATTCGAATTGTCGTTAGAATATATATATTTATTTTAAATCATAAAAGGAATTGGAAAGGGCGCGGTAGTTTGAAAATTCGATTTAAAATTTCAAATGAATGTATAAGATTCAAAATAAACCGGATTTTAGTGAAACCAAAAATATTAGAATCTATTTGAAAATATCTTTCCAACGAATCCGAAAAATTGAAATTTCATAGTGGGAATAAAAAGATATGCCCAGTTGAAAATTCAGAATGGTCGCTATGGAATTTTGGCCCTTAAGAATGGAAATTTTGCATGCGACCTCGGTTTTCGACGAAACCACTTTTGTTGGATCTGGGATGCCTAGTTATTGCTAGATCCCAAAATTCTTAATTTTCTGAATCAATATGTTAGCGTGGCGAAGGAAAACGTGTTTTGACAGTTTTAGTCAATTTCGATTGACCAGAAAATGATCATTTTTCAGACGATCTCAGAATTTGACGAAATTAGTTTTGCTAGGACCGTATCGGCAATACGAAGTTAGAAATAATTTTTCTGGAATTTTTAGAGTCCGTATATGTCCTCGACAAATTAAAATGCATGTTCAAATTCAATATATACTGATTTATATTTTGAATTTGATGGAAACTAATCTAAACAGTCGAATTGCTTACGATACATATCCTATTGTGTTCGGAATGGTGGTAGATAGCTAGGGACGATAGTCGTTGGGTTGGATTTCGAGTTCGAATAAAAAATTCAACCTTTATAGAAATAATAAATAATTAAATATATATATATATATTGTATAAACCTCGCCACACACTCTCTCTCTTTCCCCTCACTTCGTTACTCTCAGAAAAAAAGAAAAAATAAATAAAACCGCCCCCGTTGTTCACCCATCCGCCACCGCCGCCAGGGCACGCTCTACCTCTGGAGGCGCGCTTCCACCTCAGCCGTCGCCGAACAACGGCGCTCTCCTCCTCTCTCTTCGAACCCAAAACTGCGAGCACCCAACGAAATTACCCCCAAATCGATGCTCCAGCCCTCGCTGGCCCCGCCGACAGTGCCACGCCCCCCTACGCCGCCTGACTGTGCTGCGCCACCCTCAGACCTCCATCTCCGACCGGTGGTGAGTTTCTTTGTTTATTTGATTAAAAAAATTGTTTAATTTCCTGATTTTTATATAAAGAACATTGTTTTATGTAAAGATGTGGTTTTTAATTCGTAGAAGAGATGATTTTTAAGCGTATAAAAATACGATCTTCATGCCAAGAAAGAGGATTTTTATATGAAGAAAGTAAGGATTTTTATGTGAAGAAAGGAGCGATTTTTATATGTAATACATAGAAATAAAGGAGCGGTTTTTTAAGTGATAAAGATTCGATTTTTATATTATATAGATAGTAAAAATTTAATCTTTATATATATAGCGATAGGATAAAAATACGATTTTTATATATGAAGTGACAATCTAAAAAGGTGAATTTATCATATATGTAGCGAAATAAAAATTCGATCTTTATATAATAAGTAGGAATATAAAAATATAAATTTTATATGGAAAAAAGCATCGTAAAAATATATGAAGTAGAAATAAAAGTGTGATTTTTATTTATTGGAATGAAGTGATAAAAATGTGTTTTTTAATATGAACAGCATAGAGAAGATAGCATTGAAATTTTTGAGCAAATCCAGACTGTTCAGAAATTCGAAAATAAAGCATGGAGAAGTGGAACCCTCAGTGAGAACTTCTCACTTTTAATTCTTGTTTTCTAGTTAATATATATACTAGGATGCAGACAGTGCTTAGCAGTACCCGACACCCGTCGTCCACAGACCATGGATGACTTGTTTGTTTGATTGGTGTGTTGTGAAAATTGATTGTGTGATGTGGATTGAATAAATATTTTATAGTTAAAAATAAAAATTTTAAAATGTATATAAAATAAATATTTATAAACAAATTGGACGGCTTGTTTATGTACACCCATTTGAAGGATATTGATTGGGACGGTAAATTTTATGCATCGCCCAACTGCACAAATAAAAATCTGTGTTTGTTGACTGAAACCCCACATGGGTATTGGGATGATATTTGACGTACACTAATCCCGATTGTTTAGTTGTATGTCAATTGATGGGTTGACTGACTGTGTAAGCGTTAATTATTTATATTTAATGCTTATGCAGTTGTGTGGTGCACTTTGGATTATGGTTGATTATTTATCATTGCTATTATATACATGTGTTGTATGGAATCCATATAAATAACATTATATGGTAATTGAGTGGGTCTCATTCCAATTTAGAAAATAAATTATATTCATGTGTTAAATAAACAAAATAGTCATGTGTTGACAATACTCATGTGTTGAGAATATTCATGTGTTGAAACAGTTCATGTGTTGAAAATACTCATGTGTTGAGAATATTCATGTGTTGAACGAAATATTTATACAATAAAATTCACATTTTTATTGTAAGAAAGAAATAATAAATATTCATGCGTTGAATAAAATATATATTCATGTGTTGAATAAAAGAAAATTCATGTGTTGAGTAAAATATATATTCATGTGTTGAATAAAAGAAAATTCATGTGTTGAGAAAAATCTCTAAACGATAAAATTCACGTCTTTATCATATATAAAATTAGAAACTAAGTGGAAATCAGTTAAGATGAATGGTTTCCTAGGTATTGATCAGATGTTGGTTTCGGCCTTCGGGGTTAATACTTAGGGAATCGTTCTCTTGCTAAATTACGGTTAGAGGATGATTAAGAATTAAACGATATAAATCACAATTTTATCAAATATATAAAATAACAAAAATAGTCATGTGTTGACGATACTCATGTGTTGAGAATATTCATGTGTTGAAACTATTCATGTATTGAACGAAATATTTTATACAATAGAATTCACATTTTTATTGTAAGTTAGAATTAATAAATATTCGTGTGTTGAATAAAATGTATATTCATGTGTTGAAGAAAATATTCATTTGCCGAATAGAATAACGAAGTTATTGAAATATATAAAGCCGTGTTGATTAGATTTACGCCATTTTGGATGCGAACGATATTTATATCGATTTTATTTGAATATCGAAAAAGAAGTGATTTCAAAATATAATGTTTTGAAAATATTTTCATTTATATATTAATGATATTGAATATTCAATTTTGATCTAAAATTGAATATGAAGTTGAAATTGTTTTTAAAACGAATTTGAAACGATTTATAAAATATGTTTTGAATTGAAATCGACGAAATATACATATAACATATATATTATATATATTAATGGCCTGAATAGAACGTGCCGCGCCGCGACCGTTCGCGAATTTCGACCGTTGACTTCGAATTGACGTTATGGGAGATTCGATCGTCGGATTCTCCTAAAACCGGAACCATTTGGTTCATATCGAAAAGAGATTTCCAATGAATATAAGAGATTTGAAATCTAATGGTTGAATTTGGAATTATGTCCAAATCAAATTTGGAAAAGGTCGCTGTAAGTGCAGTTCGATGACCATTATTGGAAACCGACTGTACGGGCCTCGATAAAATTATTAAAAATATCAATAATTTGTCTAAAATCATAATAAATGAATTCAAAAGAATTGGAATGAAAAATTCCATGTTTGTAATGATAAAAAATATTTTTATCGAAATGAACTAGTTTATAATTGGAAATCAGTAAAGATGAATGGTTTCCTAGGTATTGATCTGATGTTGGCTTCGGCCTTCGGGGTTAATATTTGGGGAATTGTTCTCTTACTAACTTACAGTTAGAGACTGGTAGAATGGAATGTGATTTTGGGTTTATCGTGAACCATGTTTTAGATGACACTGGTTCTTTAACCTAGTTAAAAGACAGGATATTGATTTTTGGGAAGATTAAAACTAAGTGGAGTTTTAATGAATCTTTAATTAGATTGAAATGATCGAGAATGGAGTATCACCAGTTTTGATCCAGGCGATAGTTAAATCTATAATTAGATTTGAATGTGAAATGGTAATTGAATTTACCGATAACACCGTGGTGTTAGATATGAAGTATGACCAGTTTTACTTCATGGGATGAATAGGTTGGGGTTGGGAAATTTAACAAGTGATTACTTCGGTAAGGTTCGCTAATCCTGACTAGTTTGGATAAACCATAATTTGGTTTGAATTGATATTCAAAAGAAGATTAAAGAATAAATTTAAAGAATTTATCTTTGATAAAATTAATGGGAACCTTTCCCAAAGTATAAGCATATTTGAATAAAAGAATATTCTGAATTGGAATCAGGCGTATGTTGTGTTTGTGTAACACATGTTTATTATATACGCGAGTTATTCGGAAAGGCCGGGTTTATCTCATTCTGAATAACTGATTCGACGATGTGTCGAGGATGAAGACGGTGATCGAAGATCGGAGGTCTTCACATCGTTTGGATAATTACTGATGATCTTGATTGGGCTGTACACCCAAGAAGAGGGAATCAGTTGGTGATCGTCTAGACGTACTTGGAGATCGATGGATATGCGAGGTACAAGGTGCCTCCGGTTTCGTTCAGACCCAGAACGGACTTGTAAATGGACTATGTGTCTGACATTGGATATGATTCTGTGTGATTTATGGATATCGGTTGCATGGAGTGGTTTGCCTGTGTAGCATGCTAATATGCAAATGATCAAGGCTTTTGTTGAAAAGCAAAGTCTTGTGGTTGATGATCAAAGCACCGCCTGTGTGGCATAGCTTTGTGTAGCATTAATTCGCGAGCCTCACACCCCGGTTGTGAACCAGAAACGGGAGAGGACATCACGGAGGACATGCGTTTACTTCTAGCTAGGGTGGTGTCAGTGACCTACCAGCCCTGACATTTATATTATTTTCACCTGTGTGGTTGTTGGATTGCGAGGCGCCTCGGATATATCGGTGACTATGTGGAGCCGATGGAGTCATTTGGCTCATTGACGCCCCAAAGGGCGGGGAAATGCAATGTTCAGGCATTTTAATCCACATCGGTGGACTGGCCCTGACAATCCAAGGGCCCACCTGAGTCTGGGTCCTGAGGGGCGGGCTAGAGCGTCTCGAAGCGGTGAGGATGATCCCTTACCTCGGTTCACGGATGGAAATCAAACTTCCGATACGTGACTTTGCGATTTTGATTGTAAACCTATATATGGCAACATAGTGGTATGGGGCACTTATGCCGTCTATGATTGATTCTTATGATTGAAGTTGTTTTATACACTATACACTTATAATAGTATCAAATGATTTGTTTTAAAGTACCAAGCCTGTTTGGCTATTATGAGGGAAAACCCTATCCCCCGGCTTGCGTTGCATTGTGTGATAGGACCTGGTTCTTATAATAGCTTCATTTTTCCAAAAAATATTGCGCTGTTTTGATATATGCACTGGTATTCTTGGGAGGAAACCCGTTCCATGTTATACGGCGTGGTCCCTTAATATATCTGATTTAAAGTAAAGTTTTAAATAACTGTTTTAGTTCTCACACCATTCACATGACTGACCTGGAGTTCATTGTTTTAACCTAAACTCTGGGTGCCCCTATTTTCCGCACGGGCAGCTAGTAGTTTTGGTTTTTCATATTTATATACATAGGATCCTGGTTTGCAACTGGAACGATACTCGGAAAGCTCTGTATCCGTGTATTACTTCCGGTTGTGTTTTGTATTATTTTTCCGCTGCTATGTAATGTGAATTGAATCTCTGATATTTTTTTGATGTATAATATTTATTCATACTCTGTATATTCTTGTATTCTGATGAAATTGTTGTAATAAACAATGAAATGTTCTTCTGTTTGTGTCCCGATGTGGCTTGTTCTCAACTCAATCCGTGCTTTCCTTCACGGAGAAGTTCAGGTCGTTTCAATAGGTGTCGACCCCCTTATAGGGGAGTCGACATAGGTGTTGAACCCCTTGTAGGGTGTCGACCCCTTTGAGATCTGCTTCCTATGACAAATTTCTGTAGTCCTGTGCTGATGCGGCCTTCTTTTATTGGCCAATGACTGATTTCTGAGGTATTAGAGCATATGTGTCATGCTACTATTGGCTAGATGACACATCTCTTTGGTTTGATGGCTCTGATTTCTCCTAGACTAATCTAAAGGCTAGAATTAAACCTAGACTTCTATATAAGCACCCCCAAACCTCAACCCTTGACCACAAAATGAAGTCGTCATGTTGTCCATGCCTAAGTTATCCTAGCCTCCATCTTCTCCAAATTAGAAATCAAGTTAGAAAGCTCCAAACAAAATCAAAACTAGAGAATCAATCGTCTACATCAAAGGATAGCTTTTCAAATTCAGAAATCAAGATCTGTCCTTTTTCTGTAAGTACAGTTATTGTTCAGATATAAACATCTAATAAGAAATCATAGCTGTAATGACTAGATCTAGAACTATGCATAATTCTATTCGTGCCTATCCTTTTGTCAATTCTGAATTGCTTATGCCTACTGGACTGTTGTGAATGACATAGTAAAGCCTATCATGCCTACTGGACTGTTATGACCAACATAGTAAAACCTATCATGCCTATTCGACTGTTGTGACTGACATAGTAAAACCTATCATCCCTATGAGACTATTGGGACTGATACCCTTGAACCTATCATGTTGTATTAAATTTGTGGCTCTTTTATGTACGTAAGTTACATGCTAAGTTATGTTCATACATGTTATATGTTAGATCCAAGCTAGTACCCATGTTTGAGACCCATATAAGTTCATGTTTATACAATTAAACTTATGCTAGTTCGCATGTTAATTGAATCTAGTTTAAATGCAAGATCACGCCTATATGCTTAATTAAGTTTATGTTGTTCTATGACGAATTTATGTTACACATATTGATCTATGTTGTTTTATGCCTGTTGGAATGTTACATTTCCCTTTCTTTTCCCTTTTCTTTATAAGTTAGGTTATTTTGCGAGCTTAACATTCTATGTGAATTATGCGAACGAATAACGAGGGAGACGTTGGGGAAAAATATTAAACTACATGCTATTGGCATAGATTGGCTCATAATCATGTAAATGATTTCTAGCATGAAATGGTAGAATTTGTATACCTAGAATTATGGACATAATTTAGAAGATAAATGGGGCATGACTTGAATTGACAACACTTGTGGATAATTTATATACAAACATAAATTGTAAATATGTAAATTAATTAAAAGATGAATATGCCTAACCTGAGGTTAGATTGAGTTACAGTGTAGGACTGCCCGGAACAGCCCGGCGCATCCAGCAACCGTAACAATATAGATCTAATGTGAGAGGTTAGCGCATTAAGACCAAAAATTCGAGGTTAGATTGAGTTGCAGTGTAAGACTGTATGGAACCACCCAGCACATCCAGCGATTGGAACAATATGGATCTAATGTGAGAGGTTGGTGCTTTAATGAATGAATTAAAGCTAAGAAACAGACAGGCTAAGAATGGTAGGGTTAAGTTAATTAAGGAAACACTTAACCAATACAACATGTTAATTTAACAGATGGGCGGGGTTAGGTTAATTTGAGAACACTTTACCATTATAACATGTTGATTAGGAAACCCTGGTAACGGGGACCCATTTCAGCGGTAACCCACATGGATGTATCATGGTACCCTGGCAGGGTGGGGCACGATTACTGGGCTGATTATAAGCGGTCAAAATAGCGGCGGGTGGTGCGGCAGTGTAGGTCTCGATGGAGTACGGGCGTGCATGTGCTCCGGAGCGGGAAAAGCAGGCACTGGGCATCAGTAGTATACACTGTGCATCTAGATTTTTTGTCGTCTTTCCACCATAGGAATTGATACACCCTATGGTGGGACCAGCACAGGTATCTACAATCTAGTGGGACCGAATGACACAAGAAATAAATGCATGCAAGTAGAAGCCGATCGGGAAAGGGATCACTTTGTTATAAACACATGATGGTAGGTTAAGCCTTCGTAGTAGGTGCAGAGAAATAGGAATGAGTGTGATAGCATACTCAATTTATCTTATCTTATGTTATCTTATTTCTTGGTATTGTCCTATGTTCAGTTTATTTATTTCACGATCCTTTTACATGTTTACATGCTGAGTATCATTAGACTTGCCAGACTTATGTCTGTCCCGTTTTCTTTTGCCTTCTTTTCTTCCGTCCCCCCCCCCCACCCCCACGCAGGTCCGAAGGGAGGGAATACTTCAAGTTAGTGCAGACCTTTTCCAGCTTGAAGAGAGTAGATGTATTGCTTGGATTCTCTTTTCTTGGGCTATGGCTGTGGTTACACTTTTATTGGGGATTTATGCTGCTTTACTTCTGTTTTGTGCTTATTTATGTACTTGGAGATTTGAATCAAGACAGATGTTCTGTTGTAATAATTTAGAAGTTGGGTTTTGAGACAATGCTTGTAATGTTTTGACTGAACCACGCTATTTAATAAATAATTTCAGTTTTCTTCTGTTTGTATGTGTGTCTTTTAAATTATCTGTGTCTTTTACCTAAAATGCTTCACCAAAGTTAATTCATTCCCTTTGTGAGTTACCTTAACGGAGATAGGGTGTTTCACTTGGTATCAGAGCGATGGTTTTCCAAATCAGATAAATGTTTTAAAAACTACTTCTCAAAAAGATGTTTAAAGAAGCATTTTCAAGAAAGGCGTTGTTTTATTATAAAGGCATAATCCCCAAAGCCATATGCACTATCCTTCTATCCTTTGTTTTGAACCTTTTCATTTCAGCATGTCTGGGGATCTTAATCTTCCTGAGGGTGTACTAGTACCTGGTTGGTTCAGAAGGTACCTGGAGGCTAGAGCTAATGACGCAGGCCCAGCAGACGTTCCTCCTCCCCCAGTTGCAGTTGTTCCTCCTCCTCGTGTGAATGCTTTCTCGAAGATATGTAGAGACTTTCAAGCCATGGGTGGAAAGAACTTTAAGGGACTGTGTCATTTGTAGAAGCAAGAAACTGACTCAAGGAAACTGAAGATTTGTTTGTTTTCTTCGAAGTGGATGATAAGCAGAAGATACAATTGGTTGTATGGTTACTTAAGGACAAGGCCTCTTACTGGTGGGAAGTTACTAATGCTGAGAGACCAGTTGAAAGTTAGGAGGATTTCAGAATGAGATTTGAAATGAAGTTCCTCTCGCAAGCTGAACGAAGCCTACAGATGGAGAAGTTCTTAGTACTCAAACAAGGAAGCCTATCGGTTAGGGAATACGTCAACCAATTCAACCAGCTGGCTAGATTCGTACTGGAGTTAGTAAACACTCCACATAAGAAGGCTCTCCGTTTCTTTAAAGGGTTGAATGATCCACTGCACATCCTAGCTATGTCCCATATACCTATAGGTGCGACTTTTGAGAGACTGGTGGACATGGCACTGTTATAGGAGGAAGACAAGGGTGGCAAGAAAGAGGCAAAGGTGGAAGAACCTATAGACAAGAAAGTGGAGGGATAGCCGAATAAGAAGACGGATTCCAAGAAAGGCGGGAAGAATAACAAACCCCGTGAAAAGAGGAAGTGCAAATTTTGTGGCATACCTGGACATCTAATTAAAGACTGCAGGAAGAAGAAGATGGGTGGCTGCTTTCAATGCGGCGAGACAGGACATATAGCTAAGGATTGCCCAAAAAGGCAAGGGCAAGGGCAGAGGACTGGATCCACTTATGGAGGGAAGGTTCACGCTCTCATTGCACCTCCGCAAGAATGAGGTAGAAATATTTCTGTTGAGAGTTTAGTTTATCTTTCTGATCATCCAGTTCGTACTCTTTTTTATTCTGGCGCATCACACTCTTTTGTATCTACTGCTTTAGTTGAATCTCTGCACCTAGATACCAGTATAGTAGATGATCCCATGGTAGTTTCAATTCCAATTGGGGGTTCGGCTTACTTGTCAATGATTTGTTTGGATTTAGAAATTTCTATACTAAGTGTTGGGTTTAAATGTAATGCTCATGTTTTGGGTTTCACGGGCTATGGGTTGATTCTAGGCATGGATTCGTTATCCAGTAATGGTGCCATCCTCGATTGTGAAAAAAGAGTGGTTAGACTTATGACTCGCCTTGGTAACACTCTCGAAATCTCTTGTAATCTCATGAATTCTGTTATGCTTAGCTATCTAGAATCTCTTGATGCGTTGTTGAAAACTTGCAATCTATTAGAGTAGTCCATGAGTACTCGGATGTCTTTGAAGAGGTGAAAGGTTTGCCTCCAAAGCGAGAGATAGACCTCCGCATATACCTTGTTGATAATGCAAAACCTGTTGCTTTACCCATTAGACACATGGCTCCAAGGCAATGGAAAGAGCTCAGCAAGCAAGTTAAAGAGTTGCTTGAAAAGGGGTTCACAAGGCGGAGTATCTCTGAATGGGGTGCTCCAGTGGTATTTGCAACCAAAGAAGATGGTTCACTTCGCCTATGTGTGGACTATAGGGAGCTAAATAAGCTAACCAAGAAAAATCGGCACCGACTCCCTAGAATAGACGACTTGTTTGACCAACTGGTAGGTGCCTCGGTTTTCTCCCAACTAGATCTGGCCACCGGATTTCATCAGCTAAGAGTGGCTGAAGACAGCATAGATAAGACCGCATTCAGGACCCCGGATGGTTTCTTCGAATGGCTTGTCATGCCTTTCAGCTTGAAAAACGCACCGGCCTATTTCGTAAACCTGATGAGTAGGGTGTTCAGAGAATTCCTTAATAAATTTGTAGTGGTCTTCATGGACGACATTTTGATTTTCTCAAAAAGTGATGAAGAACATGCTCTACATTTTAAGGGAAGTCATGGATACTCTTCGTGCACACCAGCTGAAAGCAAAATTCTTCAAATGCCATTTTTGGAGAGATGAAGTAAGGTTTCTTGGACATGTGGTGTCCAAAGAAGGGATAGCTGTGGATCCCGTAAAAGTAGTCGCGGTGCAAGATTGGAAGATCCCACGGAATTCAACCGAAGTACGAAGTTTTCTCGGGCTAGCAGGCTTTTACAGAAAGTTCATTAAGGACTTTGCGAAGATCTCAACCCTACTTACTAGACTAACAAATAAGAACCTAACTTTTGCTTGGGATTTGGATTGCGATGTCGCTTTCCAACGACTAAAAAGGGCTCTGACAACAACCCTAGTCCTGACATTGCCGGATGGGAGTAAGATGTTTACTGTATACATAGACGCATGCAGTACAGGATTGGGCGTTGCCTTCATGCAAGAGGGCAGAGTAGTTTGTTATGGAGGAAGGCAGTTGAAGGTACATGAGAAAAACTACCCATCATGATTTAGAACTAGCTGCTATTGTTTTCGCTCTTAAGTCATGGCATCATTACCTGCTAGGAGAAAGGTTTGAATTGTTTACTGACCATAAATCATTAAAGTACCTTTTCTCACAGAAAGATCTTAACCTGAGACAACAAAGGTGGATGAAATTTCTTGCCTCATACGATTTTGAGATTGCTTATACCCCTGGCAAGGGAAATGTTGTAGCAGACGCCTTGAGTAGGAAAAAGCTGACCTTAAGTCCTCACTTTGTAGAAAGACAAAGCTTGGAGTACATAGCAAACTTCGACTTTAGACCCTCCTTTGAATTTGTACCTAGTTTGTTAGCATCGCTAGAGGTACAGCCTACGCTTTTGGGCTCAATAGGAACGACGCAACGTGAAGACCCCTAGCTAGTTGATGTGATAGATAAGCTAATTAGAGGTGAGACTTCTAGTCACCTCAATAGATACTCCATCGATGACAAGGGTTGGTTGAGACGGGATGGAAGACTATGCGTACCACGAACAAGGAATTTGGTGAAAACCATTCTCAAAGATGCACACCATTCTACGTTTACCATACATCCAGGTGGGGACAAGATGTATAAAGACATAAAAAGGGTTTTCTTGTGGAATGGCATGAAGAAGGATGTAGCTGAGTTTGTCTCTAAATGCTTGATATGCAAGCAAGTCAAGGCGGAACAGAAGAAGCCTGGTGGTCTACTTCATCCTCTAGAGGTCCCAGAATGGAAATGGGATATCATTTTGATGGACTTTATTGATGGGTTGCCTAGGTCAAGAAGGGGCAATACCAACATTTGGGCAATAGTGGACAGGTTCACTAAAAGCGCTCACTTTGTACCTGTAAAGAGTAGAAGGACAGCATCATCGTTAGCATCCATTTATCTTAAAGAGGTGGTTCAACTGCATGGAATACCCTCTAGCATAGTAAGTGATCGAGATCCTATCTTTACGAGCGAGTTTTGGAAGAGTTTGTAATAGGCTGTAGGAACACAGCTATGATTAAGCACCGCCTATCACCCTCAAACCGATGGTCAGACAGAAAGGGTGAACAGAGTATTAGAAGATCTCTTGAGATTTTGCATTCTTGATTTTGGGGGAACATGGGATGATCACCTTCCTTTGGTGGAGTTCGCCTACAACAATAGCTACCAAGCCACCATAGGCATGGCACCCTTCGAGGCTTTATATGGAAGACCATGTCGATCACCAACCTGTTGATTGGAGTCTACAAACAAGCTCGTACTTGGGCCTGACATGATCAGAGAAACTTCAGAGAAGGTGGACTTGATATAAAGACGAATGAAGACCGCACAAGATAGACAGAAGTCCTACGCTGATAAAAGAAGGACCGACCTTGAGTTTGAGTTTGGAGACAGGGTTTTCCTTAAAGTATCTCCTTTGAGGAATGTCGTTCCCTTTGGGTCTGCAGGAAAATTGGCACCAAGATTTGTAGGTCCATTTCCTCTCATTGAAAGGGTTGGGAAGATGGCTTATAAAGTAGAGCTACCCGAAAGAATGGCTGAAGTTCATAATGTTTTTCATGTCTCTCATCTATGAAAGTGCTTACATGAGTCGGCAGAAGTTGTGGAGCCAAGCATACTAGAGGAAATAGAAGTGAAGCGAGAAGCGATGATGAGAAGAGTTCCAACTCGTATCTTGGGTACAGAAGTTAAAAGGCTACGCAATCGTGAAGTCAAGCTAGTTAAAGTACAATAGAGTGATGCAGAGGAAGATGCGACTTGGGAGACTGAGGACAAGATACGCCCAGCCGACCCTTATCTTTTTTAGGGTACATCCCTGATCTCTTGTTTTCCATAAAGTTTACACGTGCTTGCATCTATCTCTTAAGTATATCTCCTTGGTCCTATTCTTAATCTTTACGTAGAAACCAATGGATGTAAACATGTATTTGAAACATGTTATGGTTGATGGTTGCAAGTGGTTGCAAGTGGTTCCTAGTGGTTGCTCGTGGATGCATATACACATACACTAGGTACTATATCGGCTCAGTCACTTTTATACTGCATTTGCATATATGTGTATATATATGGATTGAAAATTGATGTGTTATCATGTGGACGTTGCATTTGTATGAATGATTGTGCACTCATGTAGAAGTTACAAAATACGATTAGGAATAATTGCATACATGATGGACTCATAACATCGACATGATTCGCATCAAGGAGGTCAACTGATTCAGTGGACCGCCTGATTTTGCATTAGATAAGGACATATACACACACTATGCATATGATCATGAAAGCATTAGGAATATTTTTAAGGACAACAGATGCCTGTGATTGATGGTTGAGTATATGGATGTTGTATGCTAGGATACATTCTTCTTAACTTAAAGATTTCGGGGACGAAATCCTTTAAGGAGGGGAGAATGTAACACCCCGTATTTTCTGGGAGCATTAAACAAACGAATTAAAGAATACTTAATTTTTAAAAGAGAAATTGGGTGAAACGGTTTACGCCATTGTGTTCGTCTCGGAATTCTGCTTGAGATAGAGTCCGAGTTTGCGTGAATCGGACTCCGTATGAAGAAGTTATGGAGTTCAGAAGTTTTCAAGTTTAATCCAAAATTAAATATAATAATAAATTAAAATCAGAAAATATTTCAAATTTCAAAATCTGGCAAGAGCGGCCTGAGCGGGAAATTTCTCGCTCAGGGGTGTCGACCCCCCCCCCCCCCCAAGGGGTGTCGACATAGGTGTCGACTCCCCTGTAGGGAGTCAACCCCTTTGAGATCTGCTTCCTATGACGAATTTATGTAGTCCTGTGCTAATGTAGCCTTCTCTAATTGGCCAATGACTGATTTCTGAGATACTAGGGCGTATGAGTCATGCTACTATTAGCTAGATGACACATCTCTTTGGTTTGATGGCTTTGATTTCGCCTAGACTAATCTAAAGGCTAAAATTAAACCTAGACTTCTATATAAGCACCCCAAACCTCAACCCTTGCCCACACAATGAAGCCGTCATGTTGTCCATGCCTAAGTTAGCCTAGCCTCCATCTTCTCCAAATTAGAAATCAAGTTAGAAAGCTCCAAACAAAATCAAAACTAGATGATCAAAATCTACATAAAAGGATAACTTTTCAAACTCAGAAATCAGATCCCAGAAATCAAGATCCGTCCTTTTTCTGTAAGTAAAGTTATTGTTTAGATGTGAACACCTAATAAAAAATCATAACTGTAATGACTAGATCTAGAACTATGCCTAATTCTATTCGTGCCTATCCTTTTGTCAATTCTAAATTGCTTATGCCTATTGGACTGTTCTGACTGACATAGTAAAGCCTATCATGCCTATTGGACTATTGTGACTGACATAGTAAAACCTATCATGCCTATTGGACTGTTGTGACTGACATAGTAAAACCTATCATGCCTATGAGACTATTGGGACTGATACCATTGAACCTATCATATTGTATTAAATTTGTGATTCTTTTATGTACATAAGTTACATGCAAAGTTATGTTCATACATGTTATATGTTAGATCCAAGCTAGTACCCATGTTTGAGACCCATATAAGTTCGTGCCTATACAATTAAACTTATGCTAGTTCGCATGTTAATTGGATCTAATTCAATTCAAGATCACGCCTATATGCTTAATTAAGTTTATGTTGTTCTATGATGAATTTATATTACACATATTGATCTATGTTGTTTTATGCCTGTTGGAACATTACATGTCCCTTTCTTTTCCCTTTTGTTTAAAAATTAGGCTAATTTGCGAGCCTAACGTTCTATGTGAATTAGGCGAACGAATAACAGGAGAGACGTTGGGGAAAAATATTAAACTACATGCTATTGGCATAGATTGGCTCATAATCATGTAAATTATTTGTAGCATGAAATGGTAGAATTTTATACCTAGAATTATGGACATAATTTATAGGGTAAATGGGGCATGACTTGAATTGACAACACATGTGGATAATTTACATATGAACATAAATTGTAATTATGTAAATTAATTAAAAGATGAATATGCCTAACCCGAGGTTAGATTGAGTTACGGTGTAAGACTGCCCGGAACTGCCCAGCACATCCAGCAACCGTAACAATATAGATCGAATGTGAGAGGTTAGCATATTAAGCCCAAAAACCCGAGGTTATATTGAGTTGCAGTGTAAGACTGCCCGGAACCGCCCGGAACCGCCCAGAACCGCCCGGCACATCCAACGACCGCAACAATATGGATCTAATGTGAGAGGTTGGTGCTTTAATGAATGAATTAAAGCTAAGACACAGACAGGGTAAGAATGGTAGGGTTAAGTTAATTAAGGTAAACTTAACTAATACAACATGTTAATTTAACAGATGGGTGGGGTTAGGTTTATTTGAGAACACTTAACCATTATAACATGTTGATTAGGAAATCCTAGTAATGTGGACCAATTTAAGCAGTAACCCACATGGATGTATCCCGGTACCCAGAACGATTACTTGGCAGATTATAAGTGGTCAAAATAGTGGCGGGTGGTGTGGTAGTATAAGTCTCGACAGAATACGGGCGTGCACGTGCTTCGGAGCGGGAAAGGCAAGCACTGGGCATCAGTAGTAAACACTATGCATCTAGAATTTGTGTCGGATTGTCACCATAGGAATTGATACACCCTATGGTGGGACAAGCACAGGTATCTACAATCTAGCGGGGCTGAATGACACAAGAAATAAATGCATGCGAGTAGAAGCTGATCGGGAAAAGGATCACTTTGTTATGAACACATGATGGTAGTTGAAACCTTCGCAGTAGGTCCAGAGAAATAGGAATGAGTGTGATAGCATACTCAGTTTATCTTATCTTATGTTATCTTATTTCTATGGTATTGTCCTACGTTCAGTTTGTTCATGTCATGATCCTTTTACCTGTTTACATGCTGAATATTCACTGGACTTACCAGACTTATGTCTGACCCGTTTCCTTTCGCCTTCTTTTCTTCCGTCCCTCCCCCCCCAGGTCCGCAGGGAGGGAATACTTCAACTTAGTTCAGACCTTTTCAAGCTTGAAGAGAGTAGATGTATTGCTTGGATTCTCTTTTCTTGGGCTATGGTTGTGGTTACACTTTTATTGGGGATTTATGCTGCTTTACTTCTGTTTTATGCTTCTTTATGTACTTGGAGATTTGAATCAAGACAGATGTTTTGTTGTAATAATTTAGAAGTTGGGTTTTGAGACAATGCTTGTAATGTTTTGACTGGACCACGCTATTTAATAAATAATTTCAGTTTTTCGCTGTTTATATGTCTGTCATGTAAATTATCCATGTCTTTTACCTAAAATGCTTCACTAAAGTTAATGCATTCCCTTTGTGAGTGACCTCAACGGAGGTGGGGTGTTTCAGCATCCTTTCGTGTTTAGATGTCTGAATTAAAAATTCAGATGTCTGTTTTGAGTTTAAACTTAAATAGCAAAGAAATAGGCTATTTCGGAGGTAAAACAGATGTATGAAATATTCAGCTCAGACGTCTGAATATTGTATGAAATTTAAATTTATTTCAGCAAACAAACGTCTGACTTTAATTTTTCAGACGTCTGTTTCCTGGAACAGACCTCTGTCTTGTGCATGTCATTTTGTAAAACTATATATATATATATATATATATATATTCTAAATTGTGTGTGTTTCATCAAGGAAGATTTTAACAATTCAATCTAAGACTCACACACTCTAACAATAAATAATCTTCAACCTGAGTTCTTGAATTTGTTGTCGAACACCTTCCTGCAAAACAGAGTTATTTGATACAGTATATAGGAACATGTATAGTTGTCATAATCAAAATGCTATACAACAAGATTCAACAACTCGAACTGAAACATCTCTGATAGAAAGCATACCTTGCACCATAACACTCTTCCTCTTTTCTGCTTTAGTCGGACCTCATGAGGAAGACAACATAACATCTAAAGTGTACGCTATCACAATCTGTTTATCCTTTGGTGGTTCTGGATAATCATTCTTCGTTAGTCCAGGTTTATCACAATTATAGCACTTCCTTTCCACCTTAAGGTTCTTACAATCCTTGGAATAATGACCCTTCTTTTGACAATTATACTGGGAAACCTCACCCTTAGGTTTCTTCTAGCCATTTTATAATTGTTGTTGCTGTTTCCTTTCCCATTCCACTTTTTCTTATTACCGCCTCCTCCTTATACCCAATAATAGCCTCCACCTTCTATGAAAACAAGCTCTTCTTCCTCAAAGCCTTCTCGACTAGCTTCTCATAAGGATCATCAATATGATTTATCAGTTATTCCCCAAGACACTCATCCAAACGAAAAATAAACTTCTCGTTTTTCTGATAAGGAGTCTCAATATATGAAAGAGCATACTTTAATAAAGCATCGAACTCGGCCACATACTCAAATATGGGTCTACCTCCTTGCTTAAGCTCAACAAACCTCTTGAAGAGAACCTACCTTTAGAATGTCGAAATAAACTTTTCCTTGAGCCTAATTCAAAACTGATCCAAAGAAATTTAATCCTCTAGAGTCTCTAAATTAATTGAATTTCACCAATCCATTGCTTCTCCTTGCAGCCGCCTTGATGCAAGCTTCCTCTCAGTTGCATCGTAAATTCCTAAATATTTGAAGTTGAGAAAATTTGTATCTAACCAATTCGAATCTCAATAGTAGGTTTTGTCTCAGTAAACGGCTTGTCATCTAGAGAAGTATTATCCATCCAGAGTTTAGCGAAATTGACAACCCTAGGTTCCTGCATAGGAACACCACTCTTCTGGAGTGGGAATTGTCCTCTTGATAGCTTCCATTATGGCCTCGAACATAGCAGGAAAATTGGCTATAACAGCTACAGCTCCCCACTAACCGCCTTCGTCTATCCCTCCAACAGCGGACTCATCTCCAACAACGTGTCTCGAAGTTCGACGACTCATTCTTATTTGACACAAAAATGATCAGTCCACATCAGAGAAAGGCAGCAATGGTTCTCAAGCTTACTAATCTACTATACTATATATTATAACGCATAATATGTCATTAAAAATTACAACTATGTACACTCTTATGCCTTTACGCTTGCGAATTTTGGGTAAAATCGATTAACCAGAGCTGTGATACCAAATGTGACGACCTCCCGATAAGTCCTACACTAAAATAAGGAGAAAGTGCGTTGTATGACATGCCAGGCCAATATGGGATGATCATCATGGGACAATAACTCGAAAACAGATACCGTCCTAGAACTCACAGTGCATGGACAACATATAATAGAAAATATACAATAGGATATAGTAGTGAAGCGTAACAAAACAGAAAATCCAATCTTTATAACATCTCGGAGTCATAATACAAAATAGCTATGTAAATGAATATTATTGCATCAAGCCTCACTACATCTCCTAGAGTACAACAGTCTTCAATATACAGTGAAATCAACAAGTAACTAGATAGTATAGAAATAATACACCAACCTCCTGCTCGTCGTCGCATAGCATCATCGGCACCAAAACATGTCACCTACTATCTTAGTCTATTGTCTAACAACACTGATGAGCAGCCCAAGGTAATGAGAGGAAACAAAACCTTGAATCAGACATTAGTCTTAGTAGGCGATAAAATAACTATCAAAGGTGACACAAGATATACGAGTATAAACAACTCAACCATCTGAACTGTCTCTAAAAACATAGGGTTAAAACATGATAATCATCCATAATATGCCACTCTAGAATAGGAAATGGACATCCCTAAATCCTTCTTCTCTTCATCGACCTACGGTGATAGCCTACCTAGAGAAATAAAGAAGAAAGCATGCAATCAACCATAGCATCCATAGCAACCAATATCCTAGTTATCACTGGCTAAAGTTTTGAATACATCAATCATCAAATAATCAGTCATTTCCGTCCATCAAAGGCTAATGGAAAACCCCAGTTATAGTCATACTACCATACATTGCCTTACGTATGTTTGCCTTTATATGAGGCAACTAAATCCATCATGATTCAGGGTACGTGATCCGTCTGATCCTTATAGGCGTCCCAACGATACCCCAGCTTTGAACCCGCCAGAACCTTCGCCTTTTGACGATTCCTTGGCACTTATAGTCTCATAAGACATCCACCTTGATAACCCCATCCTTTAATTTGAGCCACTTCTGAAACCAATTCCATTATTATCTATGATTAACTTGCACCTGAGTCAATCCATCATCCTATTGCATCGTGCATCATCCTGTGGCTAGCTTTACATCAACTAGACTGCGACCATTCTGTCTTTAGTTCACAATCGAAGCATTAATCATCCTTGTGTTGCACATCAAACATGTGAAGTCCTTTGGCCATCAACACCAACAAGCTCCAGTATGCCTGAATTCTTTACCTATAAAGTTTCGACCCTCAACCGCCTTCCTTGATGAATCGGCACCGGTCCGTCGGCTATGGACCGGTACCGGTTCATACACGTAGTCAAAAATGTACCAAGTATTGGATTACTCTGACCATATCCTCGAACACTTCCTACCGGTCCATTCTCGAAGACAAATCCATTTTCGATGAATTTTCTACTGGTCCATCCATCCATACCCGAGCGATCAAATTTCGACCCATCCAAATGCCACCAAAATTTGTACATGACCCTCTTTTCACAACAGGAAGCCACGCTGCAAATTTTACTACTCCACGACCAACACCTATGGATTGGTACCGGTCCATAGGTTATGGACCGGTACTGGTTCGTAAAATTAGAGAATTTCAACGTGCAATTTTCTAAATGTCATCCCCTTATCCTCTAGAGTACCTCAGCCAAGTTTCGTCTGAATCCGATCAAATGAACCTCTTATTTGCTCTGATCTTTAATCTAAGTTCTACGATAAACAATTCTGACAATGGTTCAAGCAAAACATTCAATCAAAACAAATCGTGATTCATTCAATCAAAACAAATGGCGATTCATCCAATTTTGATCATACAAACATGCATATATATTATATATATATCATAAAACAATGGATCAAACATGATTTGATGAGATCTAATCTTCCTGGACATGATCTAGCCTTAGATGCGATTAGGATGAACTAGAATGAATAGATGAAGAGATTAGGGTTTAGGTTGAATCCGAAGAATCACAAACACCACGCAAATGTTTGAATGAAGAGAGAAACATTAATTGTCTCCCCCAAACCCCTCTTTTATAGCAGCAGGTCATCAACCTAATGGACTTCATTAATCAGCCCATTACCATCTAATAGTTTGTTTAAACGAAACTGGAACTTAAAATAGTGATTTCTCCTAAATCGTCGAGCCAAATCTTTTATGTGACCACTCTAGGAAAGACCAATAACCACTCTAATCCATTTAGACAGATTTCAGTACCTGATTTGATCTCTATCAAAAGTTATAGCTAAAACAACATTCATAAGGACAAAATGGTCACAAATCGATTCATCAAAAATTATGAACACGTCTCACATCATCATGAACAACATATAAAATTTGAGAATGATCCAACCACTAGGGAATTAAATATAATTATTTAACAATCCTCCGCTATCTGAAATACGGGTTGTTACATAATCAGTTTTACTGAATTCTTTTCTTTTATTCTACTATTTAAAACAACAAGAAAGAGAATACTTATTTTTAAATGTGGTTATAAGAAAGTCCTTGTAGAAATGATATTGTCAATTAGATCCATATTTTCGAAACAACGGACAACACAAGATATTTTGCACTTTTTTGATAGAAAATGCAAGGAAACTTGCATTTTAAAAACAAAAATTAAATTTAATATTGATTGAAAAAATGCAGTTATTCACTGAAATAATAATAATAATAATAATAATAATAATAATAATTTATGAATAAAAATATTTTGATTTTCAAATTTTGTTGAACTTTTGAAAGGCCCAGTTAAGTTGCTTAATTTATCAGAAAACTTTATACTAGTTTGTGCTTTCTGATTCAAAAAAATAGACATCGTATTTCCAAATTCATTGATATATGAATTTTTTTATAACAACATTAGAAATAGAGACCTGATTTGCAAGGCCCTTGAAAACAAATAGTTTCATAATTTCTTCTTAACATATTTAAATCATATGTCAACTAAAATAATATGGACTAAATGGATTAGTTGTTACATTTTCCTTTTAGAAAAAAGTAGAAGTCAAAATGCCAAGTGGGTAGAATTTTTTTGAGTATATATACTATGTGCGGTCAATGCGTTACTCACTCTTGAAAACTACAAGCACTAGGTGTCACCTTGTCGTGATATCTGCACAATCCATAAACTACTTCTCTTGACTGGCTAATAAATATTTATTTACATTTTATGAAGAAAATGAAAACACATAAGATTCTTAGAGAAAAATACCGCGGTGTCGGACCCTAAAAGAAGTGTTCCATTCCTCAATGGTGGAGATTTTGCAATTCTCGTAACTCTAGAATCCAAAAGCTCCCTTCTAATTTTTCAAAGCGGCAATTTTTTCTTAACCAATAGCCAAAAACACAATGATGTTGCTTACTTTGTATAGATCAAGCCATTATGCAACATATTGGTGGGTCTGCACTTAACCACAACTTCAGCGTATAAATAATTGCACCTATCGATGTAGATTTGGCAGTACCATCGCTAACTTTAATTAACTGAACCTAAAGCAATGACATAAATGACTGAAAAATATTCACAGAACCAATAACTTTGAAGTTTTCATAGTTATATCATTCTATTCCTCAGTTAGATTTATTGTATGTTAATGGAAATGGATTTATACTTGTGTTTTTGTATGCATATGCCAGAAATGGCTATTTCAAATTACAAAATCTACATCAAATCTAAGATTTTATTTTTCAATGGTACTAATTAAAACTATTCTACGGTATTTAAAGGCTCGCTTAAAGTCACCACCATTAATTTAAAACATCGCTAAAGCTAAACCTTTGATTCCTTGTAATAATTATTAATCAAACCGACCGTTAGGGAGATTTGATTACTGTCACTTGACTAAAATCAATTTTTGTGAAGCGAAAAATATACTTCACCTTTCTCGAAATTGTTTTCTCTGATATTTTTGATGGTTCAAATTTTAATGCCAAAAGTTTCTCTAAAATATCTATTAAATTTCAAATCTATTTCAAATTTGCGATTAATATCCTATTTCTACTACAATATCTTTTGATTGATCTAAATAGATTATTCATAAAATGTAACAAATTTTAAAAATACAGCAAATTATCAAATCAATCAGATGTTAGTCGATTAATTTAAAAAAACAACAAAAAAATTCCTTCAAATTATATAACCAAACGGTCGGTTTCCCCACCGTTCTACGGTTATACTAGTACTCTGCTCTTATGACGAATTTATGATAAATTCTCAAAGGAGAAACGTAACTAGCATACAGATTTAGATAATAATTTATGTATCCAATGTATTAAATCTAGCAGTGTTACCCGACACATAAATGTTGTCTTCTAGTCTCCTTGATCTCTCATTCATTCTTCTTCGCTGCATAATCTGACCCTCATCTCTTTAAGTATCTCTTCTTTTTTCTCAACCATTATGACTAATTCAGATTTCACTCACCCGCTCTCTCAATCTATGAAATCCGATAGCCACTTTCGATGTTTCCTCCGCCAATCTACATCCTTGGAAATCCGTTCATATAAAAGCAACATAGTTCCCTGGAATTTGTGGCCCTTTAGCAAAACAATTCAAATCACTCAATATCAGTTAGTGCTCCTACTTCTTCTTGTTAATTTGAATTACCTTTCAAATTCTTAATGGTAAATCTGTGAATTGATGGTTTCATATGAGAAATACTTGATTTTGATGGAATCTAAGCTACGAATTTGGATTCGTGATTTTTGATTATTATCGAGTCACCTTTAAGTTGATTTCTATTTGTTTTGTTCATTTGCTTATAGCTATTTTTTCCGCAATAGTTTGTTTATAAAAACCTAAATCTGTTTGCGGCAACTGTTTTCGCAATCTATCGGCTACCCAATTCAATTAAAGTATATTGCGACGGCCATTAATCAATTATTTATTTGTTATATTTGGTTTCCTTTCGTTTAGTTGATAATCAAGTTAAATTCACATTTTTGCTGCAATAAGACTCCAGCTTTGGTTGAATTTGAAGGATAAAGAAGATTTCATCTTTTATTTTCCGGATCGAGTTGATTTTTGATATCCTGTTTGTGTTCGGAGTTTTGTTAAATTTCTGTTTCTAGTGGAAATTGAAAATTTCGCGGGCATAAGAAGACAGTATACTAATAGGTAATTTGTTTAGATTCAGATTTGAGTTCTGTTTTATATGTAGGAGGAATTTGTATATTTGAAGCTTTTGATTTGAGGTCCGTTTTATATGAAGTTCTATTTAGACTCAATTAAGTGCAGTGTTGCCTTGCAATATCTTGAGCAAGTTAGATTCCATTTCTATGACTAAACTCTTTTTTTGGAAATAAAAAAAAATCAATATTCAATTTTGAAGCATTTGAAGTACATATGCTTGTATACTGTAGTTTGAGGGACTTCAAAACATACATTGGATATTTTTTTTATGAAGATCCACTTACTTGTGGGATGATGTCTTAAGTATCACAAAATTAGTTATGAGATATTCGTCTCCTATACATGAAAATTGAAGATTCAGGGTTTCTATCTTTCAAAAGTTCTACAATAAAACATATAAAAGTATGCATAAGATAAAGCCTAGCTATAGAGAGAATCCAGATAATATTTATATGGTTTTTGATTTCTATCACTCTAAAATAAACTGCAATCTTTAGGCATTTTTTTACTTCTATAAAATTTATATTGCGTTTATACAATATAGGGAAAAAAATCATAAGTGTTCTACTTACCCAGAAATCATAAGCAGACTACAAATGCTCCCTCATATATATGTTTGTATATACACGTACATGCGTCCATTTACAAACCATAATGATCAGCTGAAACTTGAACTAGGGTGATTTGGATAACAGCGGTGCTACCGACAGTGAAGAATACGTTACAGCAATTGTACTTCTCAATAAATTTGGTCAAGAGAAGCATCTAGCAGCATCATTTGCGTATTTCGACAAAGATAGTAGAGATTATATCACCATAAACGAGCCGCAATAAGCTTGTAAAGAGCACATGGAAGATGTTCCTTTTGAGGTGAAGTTGATCAAGATGATGAATGGTAAGGCTATAAATGCTATTATACAAGAGGCTTTGCTCCTACTTTTTCAATTAAAAACTAGCTATGGTGTATTTTTTATTTTATGTTCACAATTTATTTGCAATATTAGATTTTTTTGAACATGTTTGGACTATTCTTTAATAAAGATTATTTTAATAAATGTTGTTATCATGTAATAACAAAAAAAAACATTATTCATTTTTAGTATCTATATTAGTAAATATTAGACTTAATCCTTAAAATCAAACTTAATACACAAAAACTCCTCTCAAAAAAAGATTGTTAATTAAATCCAAAATATTTAATTACTAAATAATTGCATAAGATTATAAGATTTGTGAGGTCATAAAAGGAAAGAGAAACAGGTGGAAAGGTGGGAGAATTTGTAATTAATGAGGAGTGGTTGTGGCAGGGAGAGAAACATAAGTGGGATTAGAGGTTTGTGATTCATAATCCAAGTGAGGATGATTAGTCACCATGGTTAGCAGTAGTTGATATAGAGGATTGTGCAGAAAATGATGAAATGGTTAGAGATGGTATTAATGTATAAGACGTAGATAGAGGAACTGAGATAATAGGAGATTAGGCTGAATGAAGTTGTAAGCAATATCTATGCATATGTGCATGCTGGAAGGGACAATAGTAGGGATATTCCAATGGATAGCCGAGGGGCGGGATTGCAATGTTGTATTTGTTCCAAAAGAGAAAAGAGGGATAAAAGGGTCTGAGATGGCTCCAAAGTAGCATAATTAGGGGTGCCAACATGGGCAATTGAAATGGGGACTGATTTCATGAAAGGGTGAGTATTTGTAGTGAGATCACAAGTGATTGCACAATGTATGCAAGATGTCTTGAGGCATTGCATAGAAGAAATGCCTTTGAATTTAATTTGAAATAACACAGCTAGCACAGTTTTCTCCTGAGTATAGGCTAGGTTAGCTTGAGAGAGTGCATATTGCATAATGAGACTGTGGTGGAGTAAGTATGGGATTCAAATATGTGCATTTCATTGGAATACAGACGGGAAGTAGTATCTACTTGGGTAGTTGACGATTTTACATCGGAAGTATGGCGACCTCATGTGCTATTGTAGCTGGCGGTTCTTTCATAACTACAGCACGAAGATTAGATTTTGCAAGGTACGTATATTTGCTCCTATTTAATTTTGGAATACATGTATAATTTTAGCTTCAGTTTTATTTATTATCCATATAAACAGTTCAATGAAATTCGTAAACCGATGCCATTCAGAATTTTAGTGTAGTTAACTGGCAACTTTCTAGGACAAAGCACCAAGCCTGGATCCATTATTTATGATATTTGCATTATGCCTATTGAGGTTATATAATATAATCTGTTATCATTTTTGTTCTTTTGAGTTTCATTTGAGGTTTTTCTAGTCAGATTTAATACACATTATGGTTTCAACTTGTATGCTAATGCACGATCATGGATGTCTGGCTTTGTTGTGCATGCCTCTATTGAGCTATTTGTTTATATATTTTGTTTCTCTGATTGATGAATTGCTAGTTGACTGAAAATGCTATTTGTTTAGATAATTTATCTCTCTGATTGATGAATTGCCAGTCAGATTATTTATTTCTCTGATTGTTTAGCTAAAATCAAATCAGAAAATTATATTGCCATAAATTTTGCACTCAGAAAATATAGTGCTATAAATTTCTTCTTTTATTATTATTATCATTATCATCATCTTATTTTTTAATCAAAAATACATCTGAAAAGGTATGTGGATGATGGAAGACCCTTTTGACAATTCATAATAAGTTCTACGATAGGTTGTTCGAATCCTTGTTATTTTGAAGAGGAATATCAGTATTATACAACTGAAAAGGTATACATGCTCTGTCCTTTTAGCTTGTGGTACATGATACTTCCGTTTTCTTATCTGTATAGTTTATCTATAAAATTTGGTTTGTACTAAGCTTGCCATATTTGTGTTCCCGAGGTTGAAAAGTATTTAAAGCTCAGACAAAATCTAGTGTGAAAACATCTGTTGTCTCCAATTTTGATACAAGACTGATGCCTCTTATGCATGCTATAAGGTGATAATTCGTTTGATGCAATTACAGTGCCAACTGAGGTATTATCCAGTTTAGTTTAGCATGCATAATATGTTATGTATATAATAGATAACCATTAAAAGAGATTATGAAATGAATGTATGGATTCATTGTAACAGTAATACTAGTATACATTGGATTTTAAATTTCAAATCATCAATAAAGTTAAATGTTTGACTCATTGTAACCTTATAAGGCATATGCGTGCACTCACATGTAACTTCGATGAATAAGCTATGGAATAGTGGTTGCGTAGACATTCAGACTATATGAAAAACAAATATTAACGGCTTCCAAAAACAAAAATCTTTTATGCTTAAATTGTTCTGAGGTTCAAATATATGAACTAAAAGTTTATTCCTTTTCTAAAAAATGTATAGATTTCTATATTAGTGAAGCTATAACATAAATATACAATGCCCAAAAAAGAAAAAAGAAAAAGAAAAAAAGGAAAGCATATTTACAAATATCTACAAATGGCCCAAATCCCATTAACTCGTTTTCAGCTAATGAAATATATATCGATGCGTCTCAAACCTTCTATCATCAAGTCACTAGCCAATTCATTCATTTTATTTTCTTTAATTATCATTGTTCTTACTCTAGCAGCCTATTATGCCAAAAATTATTTATTTGATATAAATCAACGAAAATATCATATGTATATATGATATAAAATAATTTTTATTTACAATGTTTATGTAAAATTTGATTTTATTTAGAACAAAATTTAAGAATAGTTCTAAATAAATTTAGACTACATAAGCCTTGTAAAGATTCTAATGGAATAAACTTTGAAATATATTCATTTACCCATCCTGCGCAAATTTTCGAATTTAGGTGTTTATATATCGCAAAGCATAAGACTATTTTTTACTGTCTAATATATTTAAATCTTTCTTGATGCATCAATGTAGGAGCGCAGTTACTCTTTAGTTATTGCCAGTGTTATATACCGACGTCCAGAGGTACGACGAATTTTTATGATATCCAATTCTATTAATAATGTGATGTTTGGGTTGTGGGTGTAGTGTGAAGACCCATTATTTTTTAAGGGCCAAAATCAATTATAAACGTTATCAAACATGCTTACAACTAATTTTAGATATTAAAAGTAGTGGACCTTAAGTATATAAGATTTTTAAAAAATGCTAGAAACAATGTATAATATGGAAGAGCTCATGACGGAATAATTTACATAATTAAATCATAATGCATTTTATTACATCAAACATCCATAGGACAAAATAGCAGCAATACATAATAAATGAATTTTAAGATAAACAACCTGTGGATCCAACATGCAGGCTAAGCTCCCTTCGACCTCTTCTTTTGTCTTCTTTCTGCAATTTCCCATCATCTAACTTTACAAATTCTGTTCAAAGAGGAATAAAAAGAGTTTCAACTATATTTGAACTGCGCCTGACCCTACCCAATCTAAGGGTTCCGGTGGCTATTGCATAGGAAAAGACTTCCTACGTACCCCTTTTGAGGGATCAAACCCACATAGTTGTATTTCCTGTTCTTCTCCTACATCCAAATACACGTTAGTACGTTACAAACATTGCATCCATTCAACCATTGAAATCAATAAAATTTAGTACAATCAATGCGAACATTGAAATTGATGCAAACAACATAATTACTAGAAATATTGCACCAACGCAGTCAATTAAGAGCAGAAAATAGGGTCTTACACATCTATCACAACATAACAACCGATGAACTATACAAAATAAGACATACATGCAATGTTTAAACATCAAAACATCCAATGGCAGTTTCAACTTATAAAATAAGAAGGTAACAATATTAATATACTTACAAATTATTATTCATAAATCAATAATTGTATGCCATGTACGTGACGACGACCATGAACCCTTCTGAAGATCAACTCCAATCTAACCGAAAACTCGAGATGTAAAGGAAGTCCAAATATGAAGTTATTACTCAAGATCATGACGGGAACCAACGAGTTAACTTCTAGAGTTGGGCTTGCTGCGGGATGCGTGCAAAGGGGTTATCGATATCTATAACTTTGGTTCATCGTTGAAGAGAGGGGGCATGTAGAAGAACCAGAGCCAGCAAAGTGTGGACAGATTGGCCCTTAACCTAGAGCCAGAGATGTGTTGAATGGGTAGGGTTGTTGACTATAGACCAAGGAAGTATGGTCATAGCAATAGTTGTATGGAGTTGCCGTCATGGCCCCAATAGATTTGGTGATCAAAGCGGTGGATATTATATGCTTTACGCACTGAGTGAGTGATGTGAGGATGATATCACCATGACACACACTCCTATTTTTACACTATATGTTAGTGTTACCCTAGAGTACTGTACATCTTGTTGTGCTAACTCGTTGGTTGCATGTCCAGGTTCAAGTATGATTATTTATATCTGTGATTGTTTTATCTTGCTGTTATCGCTCATACTAGACTTTTGTCTGACCCAGAGTTTTATGTCACTTCTTATTACTTTGGGTGCTCCTAAACGAGCAGACTAGAGACAGGTTAGGTAGTTATGCAAGAGTAGCTGTCCGGAGACGAGCATGAGGCTTCCACATACTATACACATATATTCTCCCTGTGTTGTTGCTAGTCGCTGCTTTGGGCATTAGTAGTATACTTTTTCTATTTTGCTTTAGAGACAGTATTTCAAAGTTGCAATAATGGCTTGGATCATAAGCTGTATTTTTTTTAGATTCCTCTACTCAAACTGTTATGGATTAGTTTTCAGCTTATGTACTGTCTTGCCTGTTTTATATCATGTTATATTATTATTTTATTTTATTTTATGCGGTGTGAGATATACTACAAGTACTTTGGTGACTCACCGCTTCAAACCCTTTTCATTTGACGATCGTCCCGCGCTAGTTGGACATCGGCACAACGCATTTCGGGAAAATGTTGGCTACTACGGGGAGAGCCATTACAAAACAATTCCTCTTTGGTTGTAGTGACGAATTTATATGAACACAATTCTAAAAAAAATTGGATATCGTATAAATAGCATGAAAGGAGAGAGTATGTATAACTATATATGTATATATATATATATATATATGTGTGTGTGTGTGTGTGTTAATAAGAACAATAACAATACAAACAACAATAACTAGTATTACCGCACAACTGTGGTAAAAACCAACCGTTAAGTTGTGTGATATTAAAGGAAAAAATTCTATTAATTCACTGTGTTATTAAAAAAAATTGAAAATGAATGCAATCATATAAATTCAATTAATTAACATATTCCATGTCATTGATTTTAAGTTTCTCTAAATTATTAGTGAATTTATAAATGAAATGACAAATCAAACGAATATTAGCTTAAAACAAATATGTAAATACATGGTTCATTATTCATTTTATGGATCTTTATGTTGTTGTTTTACTCTTACTTTAATCAAAGGTCCATTCCAATCCGACCTTTTGGTAACTAGAATACAAGTGAACACTTAATGAAAACCTTCAATGTTGATGTAGACAATCAATGTTGAACCAGTATAAGCGATAGTGTATGTTTCTATTTATTTATGCTCTGTTTTAATTTCAATTCTTCATATTTCATTTTCTATATCTTTTTTTACGTGTTTGTGTCACCTTTTGATGAAAACACACAGTTTAACAAATATTTCAGTTGTCAATAAGCATATTATTTCATTTGAGACCAAGAACCAAGTATTTTTTTCATACAAGTTCGAAAATTGCCAAACAAGTGAAACAAAGTTAATTCGGCCATCTATTTGAGTCATTGTCGTTGTTGAGTTTTAGTCCAAACTTAAATTATTGATGTTCAATATGAAATATTAAAGTAAAAAACCAGGACATGCATTCTGATCATTTTGGATGTGATTTTAATGTTGTACAATAATTTTCAATCACGGTAAAAACAAAAGTAAATCGTATTGTAATTAGCAAAAACCCTAACTTTTTATATACCATGTGATTCTAAACAACTTGAAATTTGGCTACACCTCCAGCTCCTTTCTGATTTCCACCATATTCCAAACTACGTAATATAGTTTGTGGAAAGAGAGAAGATAGTATTATTTACTTCAGAAAGTGGAGTAGAAATCAAGAGTCTAGAGGTGTAACCAAATTGATGTGTAATTGGTCACTGCCTCTCCACACACACATTGATAAATTGACATTCAATATCTTGACTAATAACATCATATAATTAGAGAAATTCTTCCATTGTGAATTGTTGTCATGATTTCCAGACCCTACATAATTTAAATGAGATTAAAATAAAGCGTTATATAAAGAACATGAGTTATAAAAAAGGTATAAAGAGTGAAATGCATGTTTTCTTACCTTCAATGATAGAGTGTCATGATAAACTCCTAGAACAAAAAATGTTCACTTCACAGGCAATGAGGCAACAAACTATGTCAAACTGCAGTTTGGCATCCACAGTTTTAACAAGTAAGTACGTGTTATGATAATTTGTCAAGGCACTTATTCTGAAATTTTAAATCAAGGGAACACAGAAGAACATGATTCAAACAACATTAAAACAATCTGTAGTATATATATTAGGACAAATTTTCAAAATAGGCTAACTTTTAAAACTAATAGCAAGTATAGGCCTATTTGAAAACTATTAGCAAATATAGGCCAGTTTTTGCCACCTCAGCGATGAGGTGGCAATTTTTTTTTAAAAGTATACGGGGGCGCACTTGGCAAGTGCGCCCCTTGTAAATCATACGGGCGCACTTGTCAAGTGCGCCCGTATATTTTTTTTTCTTTCCCCTTTAATCTCTACCTCCTACCTGCTACCTTCTGTCATTCTTCTTTTTTACTATTTCGGGTTAAAAAGTACCCAGTCGTACCAATCTTCCACTGGCTCCAAAAAACCCTAAAATCTTCATAAAAAATCAAATTAAGCAAGGGTTATTGATTGTGTTACTTATACCAGCTATTCGGCAACAATTTGAAGGTATTGATTTAGTTTAAACTCAAACCCTAGCTCAATTTTTTTTGTTTCTCAATTACATTCAATCTCTATGTTAAGTTTTTTTCTTTTTTCTATGCTTTTTTATGTTCCTAATGTTTGTGTAACAATTAATTATCCTTATGCCTTGCAAATTTTCCATTGTAGACTATGTCGGAGTTCATCCCTATTATTTGCTATTTTGATGGGAAGTTGAATTTGAAAGAAAATAATACGCCGGTGTATGTTGGTGGCAAACAAAAGGGTTCAAAGGTCAAAATTTTTTGCTCCTATCATGAATTAAAAGAAACGGTATATAGGGTTACAAAAATTGATTCGCAAAAATACGACGTAAGATTAGTAAGCAAGTGGGTGACGGAGTCTGGATCGTCTGCTATTGATGTAAATGACGATGAAGATGTCGATGCAATGTTTTCAGTTAATATGAAAGTTATAGAGTTATTTGTAGTAAAAGAGGAGTTGAGACATTATGGAGAGGCAGCTAATACTAATGTAAACCAACACTCTACTCAAATTATCGGAACCATTCCGAGTTGTGCTCATCAAAGCACTCCAAGTCCAATATTTCCTACATCCGTGAATACAAAGTAAGTTTGTAAATTTTACATTTGAATATTTAAATTTCGTAGTGTTCTAATCTCATACTTTTGTTAATAGTCATACGGTTCATGCGGGTGGTTCAAGTTCTAGACCCGCAAACGATGATGTAGGTTGTGCTCATCAAAGTAATCCAAGTCCAATATTTTCTACATTTGTGAATACAAAGTAAGTTTGCAAATTTTACATTTAAATAGTTAAAATTTGTAGTGTTCTAATCATATAGTTTTTGTTAACAGTTATACGGCGCATGCTGGTGGTTCAAGTTCTAGACACGCAAATGATGATGCAGGGTGTATCTCACCACATATTGATAGCATGCAAATTGTTTCGATGGACAATGATGTGGCATGGATGGAAAATATGGAAGCTAACAATGATCCGCTTGAGTTTGGAATTGGTAATGAAAATGAAAACGAAAATAATGAAGCATCATTGGTGCAAGAAGATGAAGACGAGATCAACGAACAAATGTAATTTGAGATGCCTTTGACAGATGATTTATGTAGTGCACAAATCATGGCAACATCGTTGATTCAAAATGTAGCTCCTATTAGAGACACATTTACCGCAGATTGTGTTGATTCGGGCTTTCACGTTGGGATGCAGTTTCAAACCAAGGAAATGCTTATTCAACAACTTAGTGAGTAAACCTTTTTTGGCTATTATTTATAAGAAATTTGGATGAATGTGCACAATATTCATGGGGTAGCGCTATATTAAGTACATTATACACTGAGCTAACAAATGCCGCGCTCTGTAAATCTAAATCAATAGCCGGTTGCCTTTCTCTTCTACAGGTAAATATTAATATGTACAATTATTAATGGCCATATGTAGTATGCAATCCTTCCATATTAATGTTTTATTTATTTTACAGCTTTGGTCATGGACACATCTTCCTATAGGTCGACCAAATGTGGCTTTATCTACGCAGATCGACAAGACATTACCGTATAGTGCAAGGTATTTTGTTTTGAGAAATTAGATTACTCATTTCATTTACACCTAAACAGGACGAGTATAAAGCTTGTACATGCCTTAGTTGTCATGAGTATTGTGTATGAACAATTGGATTACTCGTATCACTTACGGCTAAACATTAGTCTTTTCAATTACAAATATTATGCTTACATACTTTATTTACATTTACTTCGTATCGTAGGTGGTTTGGAAATAGGAGTTGGATTGAGTCTCCAAAGCAAGTTACCACTTACTATCGTGATCAGCTCGACATGCTTACAAACGATGTTGTTGTGTGGAATCCCTACACACAGGATGTGCTAGCCGATCTTCCTCAAATATGTATAAATGGCATGCCTAGTTGGCTTTGCAAGACACCGATCATATGCATGCGAATTGTAGAGATGTATAATCCGGATCAAGTGATGCGACAATTTGGTCTCCAACCACACATCCCTGAGCCTTGCGAACAGAAACCAAATTTGGATTTTGCTATCATTCGATGGAACGATAGGCATAACCGTATTGTTCGTCAACGTATTCCTCCCGATGGGCTTTCAAATTACATGAGTTGGTATTGGACGATCACTCGAAGATTCATTATCGCGGATCGGACCACTCACGAACGAACATACACCGCTCGTGCACCGCTTGAGCGAGATGTTGTAAGTATTTAACTTTGCTTTGTTGTTTTACTATATGCACTTAAAATTTTCAATTCCTAAATTTAAGAAATTATATGTGATTAAATAACCCAATTTGTAGGTTGACGTGCTAGAGACAGTGGGAAGGGGCTTGGAGGATGTTGGACGTGGTCGAGTGCCGGAGCGCGACGTCCGACCACGATGTATGAGCTTGAAGAAACTAATTGATACATTACTTGGTAGACATAGACTAGAACGCCCCGGGGAGCGAAGAACGAAAAGAAGACACGATACTTCTCAACCTTCACATGACCCAACTCAATCGCAAATATCAGGACCTTCTCAACCTCCACCAACTCAAGATTAAACGTCACCACGAGCGTTCTTTTTTAAGTGTTTGTATTAGTGTGTTTGTAAGTGAATCATGTCCGCTTTGAATTTGTGATCGAATTTTATTTGTGTTTATGTTTGTAATCGAATGTTAATTTGATTTTATGTATTTGTGTTTGAAGTTGATTTATATTCATGTACGACATGCTGATTTTATGTTTGATATCATTTGCGGTTGAAGTTGAGGTTGAAAAAGGAGGTGGAGTAGCAGCTAGCTGAAGCTGTTGCTTAGCAGGAAAATATGGGCGCACTTGGCAAGTGCGCCTTTGTTATTTTTCATGGGCGCACTTACCAAGTGCGCCCATATATTTTAACAAAGGCGCACTTGACAAGTGCGCCCGTATGATTTACAAGGGGCGCACTTGCCAAGTGCGCCCCCGTATACTTTTTTAAAAAAATTGCCACCTCATCGCTGAGGTGGCAAAAACTGGCCTATATTTGCTAATAGTTTTCAAATAGGCCTATACTTGCTATTAGTTTTAAAAGTTAGCCTATTTTGAAAATTTGTCCTATATATTATAATTACTGAGTTTAGTTTCTTGCGCATAGAAGCAAGCCACGTCAGCTAATTCTCCAGTTTGAAACCAACATTAACGCATAATTCTAACCCTAAAAGTCTCTGATTACAATATGTATCCTCCCCCAAAATACCCTATTTTAATTACAATATGTATTCTCCAAACCCTAAACATCTCAGTCTGAAGAATTGGTTCATAGTTTGATTCACCGAAATAGGCAATTACAATTTTCAACATCCCATCGTCTCTGATTGGAGAATTCCTATGGCGCTTCCATTCTTCCTCATCCTGTAGACGCCAGGTTGCAACTTCTTTAAATTTATTTTAGGCGTTTATCAATTTTCTACCGATGGTGAAACTACCGAAAAATATCATCTCTTTAACCTTGAAGCTTTAGATACAACTGCGACCTAAATTCAATCTTTTGGTTAATATGACGTTTACAAATATATTTCCAATTATGTTCAAAATTTAAGATAATTGATCCCATCACTATGAATTGTTAATAATGTGAACACATGCACTGTTCACCATTTACTTGAATTACAACATTTTATTTATTTCTAATAATTAGCAAATGGTAACGGCCTGAATTTCCATACTCTTTGAGTCGACCAATAACACCATACGTCCAACCCAAATTGCACAGAAATACGAATCATTAGTAGAAAGAAGTTAGAGGATGAGAAATAGAAAGAAAGAATTTTTAGAATAGAAGAAAACGAAGATAACAAACTCACAACATAACGAATAAAATATATTAAATAACATAATTTTTGAAATACTAATCAGTAACTGTATATACATACCATCATCAGAGCACACAGTTATTCCTGGAACAGTTATAAACACCTATTTCCAGAAACAACATAATGCACAACGGAAAAATATGATAGTCTATAGCTACTGGTGAAGCCTCCTACTTCAAACTCCTCCAAGTGAAATCTGTAAAATCCCAAATACTTGACTGCCCATACAAATTTGGGCACCCAAGAGTTTAGGGAAAACAAACAAAATAAACCCTAGGTCAGTCATGGGGCTGGTGTGAGTAAACTCCAACCATTTGTTTAACTTTCAAAATTCTTTCGAAAGAAAAGAAAATCGTAAGACCGATCCACACATAAACACGGATGGTTTTTACCTTACGATAACCAAAAATATTTTTGATAACAAATCCGGTGATATTATAATAGTGTCTACATCAAATAAATAGAATCTAGCGGAACGCTTCCATCTCACGCTCCATATATAATATAAAATCAAAAACCGCAGGGCGTTTATTGGAGATTGGATTTCCAACATGACAAGGTATGAAACCACCTTCTGATAGTGTATCTCTAGAGCGGAATACACTGGGTTCAACAAGAACGTCTTACAACCTGACCCACACATGGCTGACCACTCATTTAACTTGAGTGTATCGACGATGTTAACACCAACGGTTGTGATCAGCAACCGTTACCGAAGCATACAGCAACGAATAGAATAAGAAGCAAGTGAAATTTCTCTAGATCATGTGATAATACCCCTTATGGGAATGACCCACATGGCCATGCTGCCTGCCTAATTTTTGTCATTTCTCGGGTGATGAGCTTGAGGTCACAATTTTCTTTCAGCACTTCTTGCCATCATTTACTTTGATTGTCATGTCGCCATACATTCGTCCATATACGTTGTCCTGGAATTGGACAAACCGAAGGCACCATTTGATTAATCCATCTTAGGAATTTTCTACCTAGGATTAACAAAATCGCTCTTGCACTTTACTCCGTCTTCAATTATTCTCAACATAACTTGATTCGTGACGCTTATGCAAATACGGAGTGGTTTTCAGATATTAAATCTGATCCCGGTCTCTCTATATTGACAACGGAGGTATAAAATAAATCAAAACTTTGATAGTCGGTGATTTAACTATCAAAGAAACATCCATACAATCAACGGTCCTATTTCCCATTTGGAAATTCCACCGATCAAGCATCAAACAACACCGACTTCTTTTTATATTAGTTCCTTATTATATTATCGATTAAAAAATCCATTTTCAATCTTCCATATCCTTTCAAATCTCAATCTCGATTCTTGGAAGACATTTCAAAGGTCATCATTTCTTTATTCGAGAAGATATCTCTTATTCCAACTTGGAAACATTTATATATATTCATATATTCTTATTTCTATATTTTATAAAATATACTTTATTAATATCGAAAAATATTTCCATATTCCATTTCTTAATTCCTCATTGACAAATTCAATTTATTTTCTACATGTAGAAAATATCTCTCATTTCATTTGGGGACACATTTCAAAAACCCTTTAAATTAACCCGATGTTATAAAAACAACGTTATTATAACTCAAACCATTTATCATTTATTAACTCACCATATTGCTAACCAATCTTCACTATCGAACCTTAACCATTCCTCCATCAATCATGAAGTCAATCAAGTTGGGGTATTATTACCTCTTAGACCTTAATTGAACAACATTCTCAACTTTGAAATAGTCAAAGCTCACAACTTTAAACAAAACATCGCTTACGCGACTCTCAGATCAAATCTAAGAATTTCATTCCAATTACTAAAAAAATACATTAATTATAACGGTAGCATTATAATCGCTGTTTCCAAATATTTTATTTATAAAACATTCGTTATAACGATAGCATTAAAATCGCTGTTTAGATTTATAGAATATTTATAATAACAGTAGCGTTATAATCGTTGTTTTGAATAAAGTACCGTGTGCGACGCACACGCTTCCGTTATTCATTTTTTAAAAGATAGTCAAAATGTCTGGATTTACATAATGCAGACATATATCCTTCTGTTTGTCGAAACCCATAAGATAAAGGGTATATAAGGATAAAAATCCGCTTTCCACTTTCCTTACAACAAGACCTCTTTACTTGGATTTATTTCAAAAAATCCATTTTATCAATGTTTAAAACTAATTATCTTATGTGTTTTCCTTTGCGGTTTAAAATCTTTATTTCAATTGCAGTTCTTTGCATAATTCAATTAAAGTCATCACTTTGGTTTTAAAAACCTCATTTAAACCTTTTTGCGGATTAATCACATATACTAATCCGTTTACCATCTTTTAACCACTTAGCTTAGATTTCATTCTAAAACCATTAACACATTTTAGTCTATTATTAACCTATTAACCATCTGCCTTAAAAGTTTCATTCCATTGAATTTTCTTTACTTAATGTAAAAATTAAGAAAAAAGCCTTATTTAAATCTCTGCATTTACCGAAAAATCCCCATTTACAAATCTCATTTAATACTTGGATTACAAATTCTTTTATGAAGCTCTTATCATCTCCTTGATCAAACTATAGTGCCACCAAATCATTTCTAAATTGAGTTTCCAATTAAAATCAATGTTTTGATTATTATTAACTAAAATAACAATTAACCTTATAATTAAATACATTAAAAATAGTTGACTTGCTATTAACTAAAAATAGTATAATTATCGCTTTTAAAAGCTTATTAACTTTATTAACACTAACCAATTCGATAATTACTTTAATTATAGTTAATTGAAGATTAACTAATATTTAACACCCTTCGTTAAATTCAAATTAATTTCAAATATTGGTTTCAAAACCATTTTCCATTTTTTCATATAAATTCAAATTCAAATTTCTATTTCAATTTATTCAATGATAAATAATTCACTTAATTTATACTCGTTTATATACAACTTCTTGTTTTCCCCATTTACACGTTTTTAGTTTCAAATCTATTTGAAATTACATTTCTATTTTTGGAAATAAATCCCCTTTTTATTTTAAAACTCAAATTAAATTTTCTATATTCAAAATATTTTACGGTATTTAAATACCAAATTCTAGGGCCAGTGATATTTAACCACAACAAGATCAATCACAGTTAATATATCATAGCATATGTCACAATCAATGCAAACATAACAATATAAATGTTGAGGAATCCAGTTGGATCCCTCCAACCTGTTTTCCTGCATCCACGGATGTTAATTACTACAAATTTAATCAATTTCAATTATATATGGTAATAGAATCAATATTAAATCAATGGTTTCTATATCAACCATTTCAACTAATTTTATCAACCAGCAACCAAACAACCATCACACTATATAAAATAAATTTAAAACTCGATTATATAAAAATATAAAGGAGTCAAAGTTAGTGAGTTTACTCACCTTGGTTCGCAGTTGATGGTTCTGCTTTTTATTTCGTTTACAATTAAACAAGCGTTTGACTTTATCACGAAATTCCAATTGCTCTGTTCTCAACCCCCTCAGTTCCATAACGTAGATATCTTTGTTACGATCTCAACATAAATCGATTTGGTTCAGTTCTGTTCATGTATGAAGTAGTTATGGCCAACATAACATTATATGATTTAAACAAATTAACTATCGCACTAGTGATGTTATTAGTTATGTATTTACCGTTACTTATTAAAATAAACGCTACAAACTCCTGCCTTCTTCCAGTAATTCAAAATCATGATTCCCTTGATTTTCCGGACTCCTAACACCTCGTCTTCCTAAACGTTGGTTTCCATTTTCAGAAAAACAACACCGAAACTTTTAAATTCCTTACTTAAACATTGGCTAATCCACCATTATAGCCGTCCAAAAATCTTTCTCCTTCATTCAGACTAAATCCTTTACTGGAGCATTTTCTCCCACATAGTCAACAATGCAATTTCCTCTTCATTAACATTACCCAAAATCAATGATTCATACTTTAAAGTTTTAAGTTGACACTTCTTCCTTTACAGTGTAAAACACGGCTCATCATAGCAGACCACACCGTGAAACCCAACTCCACACTAACTCCTTTCGTTCAAAGTTTTCCCCAATCACAATTTTCCCCAAAAACTTCTCCTAGGTCAAATAATAATGCTAATAATAAACCAATATCATAAGTTGAAATGCAGAACATCATCCCCTTACCAATCTATACTTACAAACTCACGGTACTGGCATTTTTAAAGCATTGTTCCCCCTTCAGTAACGCAACGAATTCGCTCCTTTCTCTCCAGCACAGTTCATCCAAGTTTTGACAGCCTCCAACTCCACCTCTGACCAACGTGAACCCTCCGACTCCCTTGAAACACACTTACAAACTCAAAAAAAATTCCATAACCTCGTACAACCGCTCGACGCCAGTAATGGAGACCATTAGAAATCGACCTACTACCCTCAATCGATTCGCCATCCTCTCCCCACCAACACTAGAAGTGGTGGCTCCCCAGTCCACCCTAGCTTGTCGGAAACTTCCCATAACCGCATCCCACAAAACCCTTAAATAGAACTACAGATCTCCCTTTAATAATCATAGTGAATCCAAGATCAAATCGTTTTATTTAGTACTTGTATTTTTTTTGATTTACAATAGCTTGTTTTAAGAAGAAGGAGGCGGCGATGCTTTAGTTGAAAAGGTGGTTCGAATGGGATAAAAATAGAAGTAAGAAATCATTTGCTTTTTTTCCTCTTTGATTTCTTATTTGGGGTTTGGTTTTGGATCTGAGAACGAGAAAGAAAATACACAGTATTTAAAGAAGAGAGAGCGTGGGGAGCAAGGAACCGAAATTACTTGGGATGCACGGGTATTTAGTTGCTTGGCACGCATGGAGTTTATGCTGAAGCATACAGGGTACGGCTTAACAGTCAATGGGAAATGTTGGTGGCATACATTTGATTTCCTAGAGCTGTTAGTTGCTTAAAACAAATAGTTATACGTATATGAAAATGTATCCAGTGTGAAGTAGGTAAGGTCATCCATATAAAGGAAAATATATACATATGTATGTTTGAAAATCCGCAATTGCTATTAAAACCGAACATCCGCTATATACCCTTTTTATCAAAATATCACATTATAATGATATATCATACTATTTAGGTATATGAGTTTTCATTTGATATTTTTGTTATTCGATCTCCATGTATTTTCCATCGATCGTATTCAAGTCCTTAAGACTTAATGTGTACTACTTGTCAAAATGAAATGTTGGTTGGAATGTACAATATCATTTGGCTAATGAAATGCCATCACGATAGGGAATGTTTGAAATGCAATGATATATCTATGCCAACCTCCACGGGTGTTTGATTTACGACTTAACCACTTATTTACTTGCAGACGATACCGCGACAAATGGACACCATTACTAGCTTTACAGAATTCATTTTAACCTTTAGCTGATTCTTATACCCACTCTTATTGTTGAAATATTTCGGTACTGCATGCGATATTTTCCAAATTAAAATTTACAATAAAATTCTGTAAATTATACTAAAAATACGTCTTTAAAAATGTTTTATTATATTTAAAAAATTAGTTATAGTTTATAAAAGATTTCATAGCGACTTCCCAAAATTTTGATTTAGACATAACTTACGACCTACAAAACCAAACCTCGATTTTCCATTTTCGTTAAAAAATTATAGTTCAACGGATTCAAATGTTTCTTATTTCATTGAATTCTGACTTATATTGAATTCTGTGTAATCAACTGAAATTCAAACGTTAAATTATGAACTACCGCGCCGTTACGAGCTCGATTTAAATTATATTATAATTTATACGATTTAACGTCATTTTATTAAATAAATTCCATATAAAAATTGATTTCTATTTCGAATATAATATAAAAAAGAAAATAGATATGCAAAATTAAATGGTTAAAATTCCGGGTCGTTACTTTCCTTCCCCCTTAAAATAATTTCATCCTCGAAATTGCTAAGCAGTAAAAATGCTATAACTTAAACTCATCATAACCTAGTTAGTTGAAATCTTATATTCCATACCTTCATAACCCAGTTCTTACCCGACCTTCGAATTCTCATACCAATACTCGACCATTCATAATTCTTTCCAAATGATCTGTCCACCATTTTTAGACAATCCATCATCACATTCTTGCCTTCAATCCAAATGCTTTTCTGCATATTCACACCCATTCCAATTGATTTTAAATCCACTTATCAATTTCATTATTCCACTTGAAATTTTATTAACCAATTATGGTTTTCTTATTTCAATTACAATTAACAACTCAGTTTTCTAAATTATCAAAAATTTCTTGAAAATTTTCTAACTCTCTAAATTTTCGAAAAATTTCGCCAGCATCTCCTTTGCACGGCTCAATCAGTACAACCACAACTCGCCTTTCTAGGCCTTCTCAAATCCAAAAGAAAATAAAAAAGCCAAGCGGCTTGCCCCATAGGCTCATAAAACCATCAAACCCAAGTAATATTGTAAACATGTACCTTTTTGTCGGGCATAATTCTATCTCTTGCATTTTCTTCCATTCAATATCTGCTCAGTATACATATATCCATTTCCAGTTGGTTTCAAATCAATCCAACCTTTGGTCTTTAACTTTCTGATTAGATCACTTCTATTCACTAATCCAAATTGAGTTCTATTTTCAAAAATCAACCCTCTTATCCTTCTTGAGTTCAATTCCATCACAGTTTAAATCCAAATAACAAAATCCAATATATATTCAACTTGCTTATACATAAGTCCAATTCACTTTATTAATTCCAATTTCAAGCATTTCTCTTTGTTTAATTTCATTCTGGATTATTTCTAGTCCAATCCAATTTCATTTAACTTAAGTTAAATTTTAATTCATTTGATTCACTTCTACCATTTCAATCTATTTACTTTATAAGCAAAATTTTAATTTTAGAATTCAAATTCCCGGCTTTTGTTTACAAATTGATTTTGGAATCATATAATTATACACGTAAACTTATAATCATTTACAAATTCAAAACATTAGAATTTTCTTAAAACCACTTGTTCTTTTTCAAACAGATTTCGATTAACAAATTATAAAGGCAGCAATCCGTCACTCAGAAACTTGAAAATGAATACCGATAATGTCACGACCCATTATCAGAATTACTTTCTCGCCACTGAAGTGATTTCAATGCTTAATTAATCACTCTTCAAAATCCATTTAAAACCATTCTTGTTCAAAAATCCTTCAAAGTAACATTATATTACTATAAAAATACTTTAGAAAATATTTGTAAACACCTGGGATTCAAATTCTCAAATTCTGGCTTGAATTTAATTTCAGTTCATCTTATTTATGTATATTTTCCATATATAAGTTATATTTGGTTATATATAACCATTTCAATATTTTATAATTCCATTTGATTGCAATAACAATCAACACATCTATATACTATAATATTTCAGAAATTATTCCTTTTAAATCAAAATAATTTTTGGGTAAAATTATATCATTTACCCATTTTTAAAACAATACTGTATCAAACTGCTTTGTTCGAGAGTTTAGAAACACCTGTACATCGTGTATCGACCAAAATTCATAAACCACTCAACAAACTAGTCAACACAATATAAAACATTTTTTTATATCAAATATACAAATACGCTCTCTCATTATATACTCAAACTCAATCTAGAGTATTACTAACCCCATCTCTATTGAGTTACGCCACAGAGCCAAGGTTAATACTCAACCTTCAACTCTGATACCAACTGTAATGGCCCGAATTTCCATACTCTTTGAGTCAACTAATAACACCATACGTAAAATCCAAATTGCACAAAAATACGAATCGTTATTAGAAAGAAGTTAGAGGATGAGAAATAGAAAGAAAGAATTTTTAGAATAGAAGAAAACGAAGATAACAAACTCACAGCAGAACGAATAAAATATATTAAATAACATAACTTTTGAAATACAAATCAGTAACTGTATATACATACCATCATCAGAGAACATAGCTATTCCTGGAACAGTTATAAACACCTGTTTCCAGATACAACATAATGCACAGCGGAAAAATATGATAGTCTATAATTACTGTTGAAGCCTCCTGCTTCAAACTCACCTAAGTGAAATCTGTAAAATCCCAAATACATGACTGCCCATGAAAATTTGGGCATCCAAGAGTTTAGGGAAAACAAACAAAATAAACTCTGGGTCAGTCATGGGACTGGTGTGATTAAACTCCAACCATTTGTTTAACTTTCGAAAATCTTTCGAAAGAAAAGATAAACGTAAGACCGATCCACACATAAACACGGATGGATTTTACCTTACGATAACCAAAAATATTTTTGATAACAAATCCGGTGATATTATAATAGTGTCTACATCAAATAAATAGAATCTAGCGGAACGCTTGCATCTCACGCTCCATATATAATATAAAATCAAAAACCGTAGGGCGCTTATTGGAGATTGGATTTCCAACATGACAAGGTATGGAACCACCTTCCGATAGTGTATCTCTAGAGGGGAATATGCTGGGTTCAACAAGAACGTCTTGCAACCCGACCCACACATGGCTAACCACTCATTAAACTTGAGTGTATCGAGCATATTATCACCAACGATTGTGATCAGCAACCGTTACCGAAGCATACAGCAGCGAATAGAATAAGAAGCAAGTGAAATTTCTCTAGATCAAGTGATAATACCCCTAATGGGAATGACCCACATGGCCATGCTGCCTGCCTGATTTTTGTCATTTCCCGGGTGATGAGGCTTGAGGTCACAATTTTCTTTCAGCACTTCTTGCCATCATTTACTTTGATTGTCATGTCGCCAGACATTCGTCCATATACGTTGTCCTGGAATTGGACAAACCGAAGGCACCATTCAATTAATCCATCTTAGGCAATTTCTACCCAGTATTAACAAAACAGCTCTTCACTTTACTCCGTCTTCAATTATTCTCAGCATGACTTGATTCATAACGCTTATGACAATACAGAGTGGTTTTCAAATATTAAATATGATTCCGGTCTCTCCATATTGACAACAGAGGTATAAAATAAATCAAAACTTTGATAGTCAGTGATTTAACTATCAAAGAAACATCCATACAATCAATGGTCCTATTTTCCATTTGGAAATTCTACAGATCAAGCATCAAACAACACTGACTCCTTTTTATATTAATTCCTTATTATATTATCGATTCAAAAATCCATTTTCAATCTTCCATATCCTTTCAAATCTCAATCTCGATTCTTGGAAGACATTTCCAACGTCATCATTTCTTTATTCGAGAAGATATCTCTTATTCCAATTGGGAAACATTTATATGTATTCATATATTCTTATTTCTATATTTTAGAAAATATACTTTATTAATATCAAAAAATATTTCCATATTCCATTTCTTAATTCCTCATAGACCAATTCAATTTATTTTCTACGTGTAGAAAATATCTCTCATTTCATTTGGGGACACATTTCAAAAACACTTTAAATTAACCCGATGTTATAAAAACATCGTTATTATAACTCAAACCATTTATCATTTACTAACTCACCATATTGCTAACCAATCTTCACTATCGAACCTTAACCATTCCTCCATCAATCATGAAGTTAATCAAGTTGGGGTATAATTACCTCTCAGACCTTAATTGAAAAACATTCTCAACTTTGAAATAGTCAAAGCTCACAATTTTAAACAAAACATCGCTTACGCGACTCTCGGATCAAATCTAAGAATTTCATTCCATTTACTGAAAAAATACATTGATCATAATGGTAGCTTATAATCGTTGCTTCCAAATATTTGATTTATAAAACATTCGTTATAACGATAGCATTAAAATCGCTGTTTAGATTTATAAAACATTTATAATAATGGTAGCGTTAAATCGCTGTTTAGATTTATAGATTATTTATTATAACAGTAGCGTTATAATCGCTGTTTTGACTAAAGTACCATGTGCGACGCACACGCTTCCGTTGTTCATTTTTAAAAGATAGTCAAAATGTCCGGATTTACACAATGCAGACATATATCCTTCTAATTGTCCAAACCCATAAGATAAAGGGTATATAAGGATAAAAATCCGCTTTCCACTTTCCTTACAACAAGACCTCGTTACTTGTATTTATTTCAAAAAATCCATTTTATCAATGTTTAACACCAACTATGTTATGTGTTTTCCATTGCAGTTTAAAATCTTTATTTCAATTGGAGTGCTTTGCTTAATTCAATTAAAGTCATCACTTTGGTTTTAAAAACCTTATTTAAACCTTGTTTGGATTAATCACATATACTAATCCGTTTACCATCTTTTCACCACTTAGCTTAGATTTCATTCTAAAACCATTAACACATTTTAGCCTATTATTAACCTATTAACCATCTGCCTTAAAAGTTCCATTCCATTGATTTTTTTTTTTACTTAATATAAAATTTAGGAAAATCCCTTATTTAAATCTCTACATTTACCGAAAAATCCCCATTTACAAAAACTTGGATTACAAATCCCTTTATGAAGCTCTTATCATCTCCTTGATCAAACTATAGTGCCGCCACATCATTTCTTAATTGAATCTCCAATTAAAATCATTGTTTTAATTATTATTAACTAAAATAACAATTAACCTTATTATTAAATATATTAAAAATAGTTGACTTTGCTATTAACAAAAAATAGTATACTTATCGCTTTTAAAAGCTTATTAACTTTATTAACACTAACCAATTTGATAATTAATTTAATTACAGTTAATCGAAGATTAACTAATATTTAACACCCATCGTTAAATTCAAATTAATTTCAAATATTGGTTTCAAAACCATTTTCCATATAAATTCAAATTTGAATTTCTATTTCAATTTATTCAATGATAAATAATTCGCTTAATTTATACTTGTTTATATACAACTTCTTGTTTTCTCCATTTACACGTCTTTAGTTTCAAATCTATTCAAAATTACATTTCTATTTTTGGAAATAAATCCCCTTTTTATTTTAAAACTCAAATTTCATTTTCTATATTCGAAATATTTTACGGTATTTAAATACCAAATTCTAGGGCCAGTGATATTTAAACAAAACAAGATCAATCACAGTTAATATATCATATCATATATCACAATCAATGCAAACATAACAATATAAATGTTGAGGAATCCAGTTGGATCCCTCCAACCTATTTCCCTGCATCCACAGATGTTAATCACGACAAATTTCATCAATTTCAATTATATATGGTAATAGAATCAATATTCAATCAATGGTTTCTATATCAACCATTTCAACCAATTTTATCAACCATGTAACCAAACAACCATCACACAATATAAAATAAACTTAAAACTTGATTATATAAAAATGTAAAGGAGTCAGAGTTAGTGAGTTTACTCACCTTGGTTCGCAGTTGATGGTTCTGCTTTTTATTTCGTTTACAATCAAACAAACGTTTGATTTTATCACGAAATTCCAATTGCTCTGTTCTTAACCCTTCAGTTCCATAATGTAGATATCTTTGTTACGATCTCAACGTAAACCAATTTGGTTCGGTTCTGTTCATGTATGAAGTAGTTATAGTCAACATAACATTTATATGAATTAAACAAATTAGCTATCTCATTAATGATGTTATTAGTTATGTATTTACCGTTATTTGTTAAAATAAACGCTGCCAACTCCTGCCTTCTTCCATTAATTCAAAATCACGATTCCCTTGATTTTCCGGACTCCTAACACCTCGTCTTCCTAAACGTTGGTTTCCATTTTCAGAAAAACAACACCCAAACTTTTAAATTCCTTACTTAAACATTGGCTAATCCACCATTATAGCCGTCCAAAAATCTTTCTCCTTCATCAGACTAAATCCTTTACTGGAGCATTTTCTCCCACATAGTCAACAACGCAATTTCCTCTTCATTAACATTACCCAAAATCAATGATTCATATTTAAAGTTTTAGGTTGACCCTTCTTCCTTTGCAGTGTAAAACACAACTCATCATAGCAGACCACACCGTGAAACCCAACTCCACACTAATTCCTTTCGTTCAAAATTTTCCCCAATCACAATTTTCCCCAAAAACTTCTCCTGGGTCAAATAATAATGCTAATAATAAACCAATATCATAATTTGAAATGCAGAACATCATCCCCTTACCAATATGTACTTACAAACTCACGGTACTTGTGACGACCCCAAACTCCGGTACGAAGGTGGCAAGGGTAATCTTTGGAATATAACACATAAACAGATAATAGCAGAACAAAAATAAACAAATACACCAGATAATGTACAACAGGATACACTAGATAAATATAGACATCAGAGTTACACAGTGTACATGATCATACTTAGTACAAAATACAGTTCAGCTACACATAAATGTCTACAGCGGAAACAAAACATAATATGTACAATAGGAGTTGAACAGCATAAAAAGAAATAGATGATAGAATCCATCTTCAGCTCTAGCTATCCAGAAAGAGCCTGCTAAAACCTGAATACAAGGCTGCCCGTGTAGAAAAAGGGGCACCCGAGTTTGCAAGTGAAACGAACACGAGTCAGTCATGGGACTGTTATGAGAAATCTACTCTACTTACTTTATAATATGGCTAGTTACAGGACCACGCTGCTAACGCGGAACATGTTTACTCCATTGGATTTCCAGTGCTTTAAAACAAGTAAATTTTTTAAACATCGCAATGCTTTTTATAAAAATGAAGCCATTAGAAGACTCAGTTCCCATCACACAATGCAACACAAACCGGAGGATAGAGTTTTACCTTATAATGGCCAAAATATGCTTGGTACGAATAAAACAAAAGCATTTGATATTATTATTTGTATTTATATGTTTCAAAAACAATTTTAAATCATAAGTATCAATCATAGATGGCATTAATGCCCCATACCACTATGTCGCCATATATAGGTATACAATCAAAACCGCACAATGTCGTATTTGGAAATTGGATATTGTTCATGAACCAAGGCAAAAGATAGTCCTTACCAAATTCGAGACTGTCTAGTCGAGCCTCAGGAACAGCCTCAACTGCCCCTTGGATCGTCAGGGCCGGTCCACTAATGTGGATTAAAATGCCTGAACACTGCGTTTCCCCGCCCTTTGGGGCGTAAATGAGTCCTATGACCCCATCGGCTCCACATAGTCACCGATATATCCGAGGCGCCTCGCAATCCAACAACCACACAGGTGAAAATAGTATAAATGTCAGGGGTGGTAGGTCACTGACACCACCCTAGCTAGAAGGAAACGCATGTCCTCCATGAGGTCCTCTCCCGTTTCTGGTTCATACCGGGGTGTGAGGCTCGCAAATCAACGTTATACACAAAGCTATGCCACACAAACCGTGCTTTGATCATCCACCACAAGACTTCTTTTCAACAGAAGCCTTGATCATTTACCACTTAGGCATGCCACACAGGCAATTCACTCCATGTGACTGATTTCTATCGATATATAACCTCTGAGCTCGTACGTCTCAGAGAAGGGAGCTAAGCAAGAGAATAAATTCTCCACCGCCATACAGATATATATTTAATAGAGATCAATCAGCACAGAACAAAATCCAATGTCAGACACACAGTCCATTTACAAGTTCGTTCTAGGTCTGAACGAAACTGGAGGCAATTAATACCTCGCACATCCGTATAATCAACAAGTACGTCCGGGCGGCTGCCACTTCAGCCCCTTCAAGGTAGCTACTCCTATCATGAGCATCAGTAGCACCCCTCCATTCGATGTGAAGATCATCGGTCTTGCACCGTCTTTATATCTTCGACTTCAATCGTCGATCAATTATTTGAAATGAGAATCAACTCGGCCTTTTCAAATAATTCACGTATATTTAGAATTTCAAATCAATTCATTTCAATGGTTAAATTATTCGATGTCACTAATTCTGTTCTTTAATGTAATTTTCATGCCAAACACATTCAACCATCAAATATCAAATAAACCAAGCAAATTCAGTTTATTTCCATTCCATATTGTTTATAATATTTTATTGCCATTTATCGCTATTTTTATTTATTTAAAAATAGCCAATTCATTCAAACGACGCTTCAGGCCATAACGTGGCCGTGGCGCTGTTTTTCTTCCAGATTTGATTTACACATATCTGAAAATCTAACTGTTGGATTGTCACAAATTTTATATCATTAGAAAGAACTTTTCAAAACGAATCCAACGGTTTCAGTTTTGGGAAAATCCGACGGTCGGATCTCCCGGTACATTCGTTTGAAGTTACAATTTCAAAATACGAATTGCAGCGTCGTTATTCGATTTAATTTAATTATATTTATATTAATATATAAATATAATCGATTCTGGCGCTGTTTCCATTCAGATTTGAATTAAACATTCCAGACAATCCAACCATTGGATCTTTACAAAGTGGGTGTCATTGGAAAGATATTTCCAAAGCGAACCCAAGGTTTCAGTTTTGGAAAAATCCGATGGTCGGATCTCCCGCAATAATCGTTTGAAATCACGGTTTCAAAACACGAACTGCAGCTTCATTTATCGATTTATTTTAATTATATATATATATAATTCATTTTTCGATTTCAAAACCTATTCACTTCCTATATTTGATAAAAATGATATTTTTATCCAACAGATATTTATTTCAACACATCACTATTTTTAACAGTTCACACATATATCATAAAAATGTGATTTTTATTGTAAACCAGTTTATTTGAAAACACGATTATTTTATATATTTCATACATAAGGTAAAAATGTTATTTTTGGTGTTAAAACAATTTATTTAAAACACTAATATTTTATATAGTATATATATATGAAAAATGTTATTTTTATCCTTCAAATAATTTATTCAACACATGAATTTCTACTCAACACATGAATATGGTTTCAACACATGAAAATAATTCTATAGTTTATATATATAATAAAAATGTGATTTTTATTGTTAAAACAATTTATTTAAAACACGAATAATTTATATAGTCTATATATGTCATAAAATGTTATTTTTATCTTTCAAAGAATTTATTCAACACATGAATTTCTATTCAATACATGAATTTCTATTCAACACATGAATATGGTTTTCAACACATGAAAATAATTTTAACATATGAATATTATTGAAAATTTCGGCAGCATAACGACAGGGTAGTTAAAACCGGCACCGTCCCTAGTACGGCTCCTCGCTCTACCTTAATGCCTCGCAGCTTTTGACAATGGGGATTTTCAATTTCTAGTTCGTACGCAGACGAATTTTCCCATATACTAATCATATTGGGATTTCAACCGCAATCAATCATTTCAAATCAACCATTCATGATATTCACCAAATTTCACATCAACCAATAATCCAAACAATATCACAACCAATATATATCGTCCATGGTCTGTGGAAGAGGGGAGTATATATATATATATATACGTATATAACTATATTTCGATTTCATTTAGATATCATTTCAATTCATATATCATTTTTACAACGCATATATAACTTATACGTCGAACATACAACTTATACAACGCTTATACATGAGGTGTACAATGCTTATATAACTCATACTTTGACTATATAATTTATACATCGTTATTTGCATATCGTTTATAAATCAGAAATCTCACACATTGGGTTCCACTCCTCCAAAAATAGTAGAAGGCTCAGAAAAATATCCGGTCTCTTCTAGAAGTAGAAGACGTCCGCACGAGTCCACTGTCTCTTGTTTAACTGAATTTCGACCACATAGCAAAAAGATATGATTTTTAAAAGTTTGCAATGCTTTTAAACCGTTATTTTCAGTTTAAATAAAACACATTGTATACCTTCACGTTTGATTCAAAACTAGATTTTGAATTTTCCTTCAATCTGCAGCGCGTGATCGAGATCGGTTGGCGCCACCTGGAAGAGCTTGGAATGGGCTCTCCGACGCTGGTCCTCCTCCTCAGTTTGACGGCAAGAAGAGATGGCGGTGGTGCTTTAACGGTTGGTGTTTGGAGGCACGGATCTTCGCGTACTGGCGATGGTAGGAGGTGAACCAGGTATGGATGTAGAGAGGGGATCGAGTTCTTCAAAAAGTTCCAAAGGGGTAGTGGGTTTTGGTGAGAGGAATCGCCGGAAAATGGTCGGGAAAGAAGGAGAGGCAGTCGTCGTTGATAACGAGAGGAGTGAGGATTTTTTTGGATTTTTTTATAGAAATTAATTTATGAATAGATTTTTTTTTATTGGTCAGAATATATATATTTTCGAAAATTAGGGTTTTTCCAAGCGAACTCCAATCCAAACCCAACGACTGTCGCCTCTAGCTAAATACCCCCATTCGGAACACAATGGATATGTTTTGTAGGCCCATTCGACTGTTTCAGTCAGTTTCTCTTCAATTTAAAATATAAAACATTCAATATTTGATTTGAGCGTACATTTCAATTTGTCGGGGCCACATACTGATCCCAAAAATTTCAGAAAAATAAATCTAGCTATGCTTCAACGATACGGTCCCAACAAAATTAGTTTCGTCTAATTTTGAGACCTTTGAAAAATGGCCATTTTCTAGTCGATCCAATTTAACAGAAATCGACCAAACACATTTTCCTTTGCCACGCTCACATATTAACTTCAAAAATTATGGAATTTGAAATCTAGCGATAATTTGACATTCCGGATCCAACAAAAGTGGTTTCGTCGAATTCAGAGGTCATTTGCAAAATGACTATTTTCACGGGATATATAAATTCTATAGCGACCTTCCTGAAAATTCATTTGGCCATAACTTTTGACTCCTATTACGGAACTTCGATTTTTCAGATTTGTTAGAAAGATATTCATAACCAGATTTAAATATTTTGGTTTCACTAAAATTCATTTTATTTTGCATCCGGTGTAGTCAATCAAAGTTCGAATTCAAAATTTGAAACTGCCGCGCCATTTCAGGCCTTGTTTGTAATTTAAAATAAATATATTTATTTTCAAGCATCGATTCAAACATACTTTTCGTCGTTATTATTTAAAGTAATTTATTTAAAATATTTAAAATCCACTAAAATAGCCGAATTAAAAAAATTTAAACTGGTTTAGATTTTCTGGGTTGTTACAGTACTAGCATTTTTAAAGCATTGTTCCACCTTTAGTAACACAACGAATTCGCTTCCCTCTCTCCAACATAGTTCATCCAAGTTTTGACTTCCTCCAACTCCTCCTCTGACCAACGTGAACCCTCCGACTCCATTGAAACACACTTATGAACACAGAAAAACAAAAGTCCATAACTCCGTACAATCGCTCGACGCCAGTAATGGAGATCACCAGAAATCGTCCTACTACCCTCAATCGATTCGCCATCCTCTCCCCACCAACATTAGAAGTGGCGGCTCCACAGTCCACCTTAGTTTGACGGAAGCTTCCCATAACCGCATCCCACAAAACCCTTAAATAGAACTGCATCTCTCCCTTTAATAATCATAGTGAATCCAAGATCAAATCGTTTTATTTAGTATTTGTTTTTTTTTCGATTAACAGTAGCTTGTTTTAAGAAGAAGGAGGAGACGATGCTTTAGTTGAAAAGTTTGTTCGAATGGGATAAAAATAGAAGTAAGAAATCGTTTGCTTTTTTCCTGTTTGATTTCTTATTTGGGGTTTGGTTTTGGATCTGAGAACGAGAAAGAAAATATATAGTATTTAAAGAAGAGGGAGCGTGGGTAGCACGGAACCGAAATTACTTGGGATGCACGGGTATTTAGTTGCTTGGCACGCATGGAGTTTATGCTGAAACATACAGGGTACGTCTTAACAGTCAATGGGAAATGTTGGTGGCATACATTTGATTTCCTAGAACTGTTAGTTGCTTAAAATAAGTAGTTATACATATATGAAAATGTATCCAGCGTGAAGTAGGTAAGGTCATTCGTATAAAGGAAAATATATACATATGTATGTTTGAAAATCTGCAATTGCTAGTAAAACCGAACATCCGCTATATACCCTTTTTATCAAAATATCAAATTATAATGATACATCATACTATTTAGGTGTATGAGTTTTCATTTGATATTTTTGTTATTCGATCTCCATGTATTTTCCATCGTTCGTATTCAAGTCCTTAAGACTTCATGTGTACTACTTGTTGAAATGAAGTGTTGGTAGGAATGTACAATATCATTTGGTTAATGAAATGCCATCACGATAGGGAATGTTTGAAATGGACTGATATGCCTATGCCAACCTCCAGGGGTGTTTGATTTACGACTTAACCACTTATTTACTTGTAGACGATACCCCAGCAAATGGATACCATTACTAGCTTTACAGAATTCATTTTAACCTTTAGCTGATTCTTATACCCTCTCTTATTGTTGAAATATTTTGGTACTGCATGCGATATTTTCCAAATTAAAATTTACAATAAAATTCTGTAAATTATACTAAAAATACGTCTTTAAAAATATTTTATTATATTTAAAAAAATCGTTATAGTTTATAAATGATTTCATAGCGACTTTCCAAAATTTTGATTTAGACATAACTTACGATCTACAAAACCAAACCTCGATTTTCCATTTTCGTTAGAAAATTATAGTTCAACGGATTCAAATGTTTCTTATTTCATTGAATTCTGACTTATATTGGATTCTGTATAATCAATTGAAATTCAAACGTTAAATTATGAACTACCGCGCCGTTACGAGCTCGATTTAAATTATATTATAATTTATACGATTTAACGTCATTTAATTAATTAAATTCCATATAAAAATTGATTTCTATTTTAATTATAATATAAAAAATAAATTTAAATATGCAAAATTAAATGGATAAAAATCCGGGTCGTTACACATTTTATCCGAAATGTAAGGTACAATATTATATCAATATAATTGACTTCTAGCCTAGCAGTATGGTGGCAATCGCTTGCAATAGAAGTGTGGTTAATGATATAATAACATTTGCTTACTATATGTCCGCGAAATCATTCTATACTTCAAGAAATCATATGAATTGGGCATTTCTGGAATCATATGAATTGTTAAGTATGATGACATTTCAATTTGCTTCGGTTTTGTGACCATTTAACCCTATAGTAACCTTGGAATAGATTTATTTATTACATGATTTATGCATTATTTCTTTGAGCTTTTGAAATTTGTAAAGTTTCTTATAAATGCATTATGTTTCAAGCCTCTATTCACGACAACGGATCTTTCCTTTCGTGATATAGATGATCCATTTTTAGGTAGAAATCCGAAATTTGAAGATGAATAATTTCCTTAGCATACATGAAAATTGATTAGCATGATGGCCAACATTATGTTGCTACTAAAAAGTTTAACAATTCGAACATGCTTATCGTTGATCAACTACAAAACCCAACTAAGTATTTCATTAGTGAAAATCAAAATTTTAACATTTTTTGACCTGGAAAAAATGATAGTGTCACTTTAGGAAAATGTTATTGGTCATTCCATAATTAGATAAATTAGTCATCTAAAAGAAAAAAAATTGGCTGAAATTTGTGGTTCTCACTTCCGTGCACTACTACCTTGTCAATAGCTCACATTTCAATATTATTATCAAAATATTGTTTGTTTTCTTAAAAAAATTATTTAACATACTTTCGTTAGTAATTGACTTTCTTTGGTTGTATTAGTTGCATACGTTTCCTTATTTCATTTCTAGACAATAGACAATAATGCTTAACCTAAATTGCATATATATATATATATATATATATATACACACACACACACATCCAGTTTCGGTACACACACACATGTCCACATAGTTCGTCACAAACTTACTATTTATATACCAACACACATACATATGTATATACATACAATACATCTATACACATGCGCATGCGTTCTCTCTCTCTCTCTCACACACACACACACACACACACAATGTATGTGTGTGTTGATTTTTTCCCCTTAATTGGCTGAAATTTGTGTGTGTTGATTTTTTCCCCTTAATAATATATACATACATCTATACACACACACGCATGCACACACACTCAATTATGTGCGTGTGTGTTGATTTTTTTCCCCTTAATTGTTGCATTCTAAAAATACGATAGTCTACAACCATATTTCTTATATTCTATATAAAGAAGTTAAAACATGCATAGTTAGTAATTTATGAATAAAAAAATAAATTATCTTCAGCATCACCATGCATAAAATTATATGACCTTACATAACGGTATGAATTTTATATGATGATCTCACGAGAAATGCTTTTATAATGACAAACTTAACTATTTAAAGCACTACAAAAAAATTGCATATAGTAGCAGCAGTATTTGCTTCTAATCCGTCGCTAAATAGGCCTTAGCGACGGATATCTTGCATAATGTCGTGGTCGGTAAAAACCATGACGGTATTTATGTCCGATTTTTGCGACGGAATTTAGCATGAGTTTTCCGACAGTTTCCCGTCATTTTACTAATTATATAATAAACATAAAATTTTATTTATTAATTTTATTTTAATTTATATACCGACTATTTACCGACGGATAATTAATTTATAATTAATTATTAGTTATAAAAGACGTTGGTAAATCCTTCCTAATTGCCAAGGGATTAGCAACAAAAATTAAATTGAAGTAAACTTAACCTTCCTTTTTTTATTGTTGGTAATCCACGGCTATTCGCCTTTTGATCTACGTGTGTGTATATATATATGTGTATATATATATGTATATATACACACACATAATTTGTGTTCCATTCAATACATAATCCTAATGTAAATACAACACAATTAATATCAACACACATATCTCATAATCAATGTATTATATTAATCACTCATCTCATAATCAACATTCAACATTACATTTTTTTCAAATAGAATATTTTCTAATCTTGTTAATTTACATATGTTATAACAAGCAAATCAATATTATCAATTCATCAAAACAAATCTACTGCTTCACTATTCACAACCTTCCTTTACCTCAAACTCATTCCTTACAATCCCTGCCATTTCTTTTCGACCATCCATGGATATACTTCACTTTTTTTTAGGGATATACTTCACTCACCATAAATTAGCATCTTCCATTTCTTTGAGATTGTTCCAAATCATCCAAGAGCTGATGAGGATCAGGAACTGGAAGCTCGTCCACTGCCGAAACGATCTTTATTTTGTTCATGTAACTCTGGAAATGAAGTGTAACTACCTGTGCATAATTCCCAAATCAATGAATTTTATTGCAGACTGAATATTATACAAAACAATAACAACATTACTGAACAAAAACAAAATGCCATTCATCGAAAAGGGTTTGATAAATACGCATATGAAATAATAAAAGGTGAAACTAAATCCAAGTAGCAACCACCTGCAACTTGCACAGTTCAAAACAAAAACTTGACTTAACTTGAATAACTCACCTAGAAAAATATCGTAGGCAAACCAATTTGAAGTAAACCAAATTGCCCCATAGAAGACATGATGTGAGAATAATAACTTGTAATCAATACCATACACTGTATTTTGATAAATCAAACTATCCATGATAACAAGCTACTTTATTTAATTACCATTTGTTTCCAGTCTATCCACGTGGCTCAATTTAACTGAGTATGTCATAATATGAGGAACAATTACTGCTAGGTGAATTTTTTTGTCATTAAGGTCAATTTCTGAAAGGAAAATATGTGATGTTCAACTACATCCTTGCATTTTTCAAACATGAATATCTTTTGACTACATCCCTTCTGCTTTTGCAATATTTAGATGGCTTTACATTACGAATCAAATTATTGTTTTATTAATACTACTATCACAATGCATGTTTTCTTGGACTGGTTTTGGGCTCCATGTAACAAAGAGAAAAGATGGACATTATTAATTTATACTTAATTTCTTGGAGAGTATGAACATTAAGCGGCCAGTGTTTTATGCATGTTTAAGCAACACTTAATTAGAAACAGAGGTGTAATCGACTATTCAAAAACGTTTATATTTCTAAGGAGATTAAAGCTAAACTGATCCTTGTAGAGATTAATTTGGTTCTTCAGGATTTTAACTTAAGAAAAAGAGAGATCAGAATATCACTTGGAGCTTGATTTGCTTTGGTGGAGGAAGCGGTGGAGATAGAGCTGGTCCTAAGAAATATTATGCTCGGTGCGATCTATCAAATGAAGCCTCATTGTAAAGATATGAACATTAAGCGGCTAGTGTTTTATGCATGTTTAAGCAACACTTAATTACAAACAGAGGTGTAATTGACAATTCAAAAACGTTTACATTTCTAAGGAGAGTAAAGCTAAACTGATCCTTATAGAGATTAATTCGGTTCTTCAGGATTTTAACTTAAGAAAAAGAGAGATCAGAATATCACTTGGAGCTTGATTTTCTTTGGTGGAGGAAGAGGTGGAGACAGAGCTGGTCCTGATAAATATTATGCCCGGTGCGACCTATCAAATGAAGCCTCGTTGTAAAGATTTGTGTAATGATACTAAATAATATTCATACTTATAACGCATAGTTGACATTTGAAAACTATATACTTTTATTGTAAGCTAACAATGCAACCAAGAAAAATAAAAATAACATGACTATAATGTAAAAATTGATTGTAGGAGCATTTTACATTGAAAACCTACTACGCCAACTAAGTAAACCTACTACGCCAATTTAATGTAAAAACCAAAGTGATATTTTACATTGTTTGTTGATTACAGATATAGAGTGAAATCCAGATCTTGGAACCAAATTGATTATAGAAATATTTAAATCCCAAATCTATCAATTTTGTAATTCCAAGCATCAGTCCACCTGCTTATGTGTTTCTTGTTGGAAATGAATGAGCAAAGAAAAAGGAAAGTGGGAAGAAGAAGAGATAACAACATTTAAAGTCCCACAACACAGAAATATTAGCACAATCTCTCCTAATATATTAGAAGCCAAATAGGCTTATGTAAAATAGAAAGGAGAGGGATGATATGAGGACGTGGGCTTGACCATGACATAATAATACATTAAAATGTCAAAGATAAGGGCCTTGGCCCTCTTGGGGTCTATTGATTGGATATGGCTGACGGTTACTGATTCGGCTAGTGCACTGACATGAGAATATTTTTTTCGTAGAATTTTAAAGGTATGTGTGTTCATTTCAGAATTCGAAAGGAATGTCTGTTAGCTGAATGAGTACAACCATTTGAATTCTCAATGCACGCATATTAATAACCGAGTGTTAAAGGGTCGCAACCTTTCCTATTCTGATAGTCACTAATGCATGCGAACAGACACTCCTCCTTGCCTATATATACACCACCCAAAACAAGACAGAATTTTCTTTTTTTGCTGGCATTACTTCTTCTTCTTCAAAGTAATCCTCTGATCTAATTTCTGTAATCAACTTCAGTTCGTCAGAGCTCCGTTTGCTGGCACTACGCAATGGAGTTGGTCCGTTTTATCCTGGGAAACAAATTGCAACTATGTCGATTGGTGCATACGACGACAATGTTGTTTCAAGGAAACAGAAAATTTTTGGACTCAGACATTACTAAAATAGAATACTTTCTATTTATCTTCAATCTTATGCACAAATCAGTTACGCTTTCTGTGATTATTGTAAACATAGTTTGACGTGACAATTGTGGCATAATTGATTAACGTTGATTGTTGTTGTTGTCTGTTTGTAATACAATTGTGTAATTACAAAAGTTCTAAAAATCTTGAAACAATATCTGTTGCAAATGACGAAAAACAGCAGCATTGATTCTGCACTGATTCAGACGGTGAAAACTACTCAGCCACTGCCTGTGCTTCCAATAATGGCTCTCTCTCATGGCGAAAGGCCAGAGAAGTTCAATGGAATCAATTTCAAGCGCTGGAAACAGAAAATATTGTTTTATTTAACAACATTAAGCCTTGCCAAGTTTCTGACTGAAGAGGCTCATGTGGTAGACAAACTCGAACCTGACGCTACTAAAGTAGAGGCACTTAATATCTGGACAAACTCATATTTCATGTGTAAAAACTATATTCTGAATGGTCTGGATGATAGCCTCTACAATGTCTATTGTACTTTTGCAACGTCCAAACAACTATGGTTGGCTCTGGAAAAGAAGTACAAAACTAAAGATGCAGGCATGAAGAAATTTATTATTGGAAAATTTCTAGACTTCAAGATGGTTGACTCAAAGACGGTGATAAGTCTAGCTCAAGAACTGCAACTTATCATCCGTCAATTAAAGATGAAAAGATGACTCTTAGCGAGACTTTTCAAGTTCCTGCAACTATTGAGAAATTGCCTCCTTTTAGGAAGGACTTTAAAATTTGCCTTAAGCATAAGCGTAAGGAAATGACAACGGAAGATCTCATAGTTCGGCTACGCATTGAGGAAGATAATGAAAATTATAAGAAAAATATTTCTCAGAATATTGCTGCCAAAGAAAGTGTTGTTGAGTCAGACAAGACTAACAAAAGTGAAGGGGAGAATGCTCCTAAGAAGTCAAAGAAATTTCTAGAATCTTGCCACAATTGTGGAAAGAAGGGGCACAAAGCAGCCGAATTGGAAGCAAATACGGCTGATGTTTCGAAAGGCATTTCTGATCTTGATTTTGTGCAGTAATATCGGAATGCAACCTTATTGATAACTCAAAGGAATGGTTTGTAGACACTGGAGCCACTCGACACATATGTGCTAACAAGTGGATGTTTACAACCTATAAACAACAACTGATGCTGAACAACTTTTTATAGGCAATTCTTCCACTTCAAAGGTCGAAGGAAAATGAAAAGTTGTGTTGAAACTGACTTCTGGAAAGGAACTGACTTTAAATGATGTTCTCCATGTTCCGGAAATTCGCAAGAACCTGATTTCAGGATCATTGCTGAGCAAGCATGGCTTCAAATTGATTTTTGAAGCTGATAAATTTGTTTTTTCCAAGAATGGAATGTATGTTGGAAGAGGATATGTGTGTGATGGTTTATTTAAAGCAAATGTAACCACTATTGTACCACGCACTGATATGAATAAAGTGAATCATCTACTTACATTGTTGAATCTTCTGACATATGGCATTCTAGATTAGGGCATGTAAACTTTGATACATTGCAAAAATAAATTAATCTAGAATTTATACCAAAATGCAATATAGATTCCAACTATAAATGTCAAGTTTGTGCAGAAGAAAAATTGACAAGAACCTCATTTCATCATGTTGAACGAGAGATAGAACCTCTAGACTTAATACATACTGATGTATGCGATTTGATAATGTGTCAAACTAGAGGTGGAAAAAGGTACTTTGTTACATTCATTGATGATTGTACCAGATACTGTCATGTATATCTCCTTAGAAGTAAGGACAAAACATTCGAAATGTTTAAATAGTATAAGGAAGAAGCTGAGAATCAACTAAACAAGAAAATAAAATCTTTAAGAAGTGATAGAGGAGGAGAATACGAGTCTCCATTTGAGGAATTCTGTGCTGAATACGGAATTATACATCAAACTACAACCCCGTATTCACCTCAATCCAATGGTATAGCCGAATGGAAAAATAGAACTATTAAAGAAATAATGAATGCCTTACTAATTAGCTCTGGCTTGCCAGATAACTTTTGGGAAGAAGCTATTCTTTCGGCAAATCATATTTTAAATAAAATACCCCGAAAGAAAAGATCTAAATCTCCTCATGAACTTTGGAAAACCAGACCACTACCCTACAAATACCTAAAAGTGTGGGGGTGTCTTGCCAAAGTAGAGGTACCAAAACCAAAGAAGGTCAAAATTGGACTAAAAACAATTGACTATGTATTCATTGGATTTACACAAAACAGTGTCGCATCTCAATTTTTGGTACACAAATCTGAAATTGATGATATTCATGAAAATACCATCATTGAGTCAAGAAGTGCTAGATTTTTCGAACAAGTATTTCCCTTGAAAAATGGTAATGAAAATCATGCCCCTAAGAGACCAAGGGAAGATGAAGTTCCTTACTCTTTTGAGGATGCTGAACAAAATAACACTCAGCAAATTAGTGTTGAGCAGCAAGTGGAGGAATCAAGAAAAAGTAAAAGGTCAAGGACTTTAAAAACCTTTGGACCGGACTTCTGTACATTTATGTTAGAAGATGATCCATTGACATACAAACAAGCTATGTCTTCCAGCGATGCCCCTTATTGGAAGGAGGCAACTAACAATGTGATTGATTCCATTATGTCCAATCATACATGGGAATTGGTTGATTTACCTTAAGGATGTAAGGCCTTAGGTAATAAATGGATATTTAAAATGAAATTGAAACCTGATGGTTCAATAGACAAGTACAAAGCTCGTCTGGTAGTCCAAGGATTTAGACAAAAGGAAGACCTGGACTATTTCGATACATATTCACCTGTAACGAGGATAATGTCAATTAGAATGCTCATTGCAATTGCATCCATACATGACTTGGAAATAAATCAAATGGATGTTAAAACTGCATTCTTAAATGGTGAGCTAAAGGAGGAAATCTATAAAACAACCTAAAGGATTTCTAAGCTCAGAAAATGAGCATAAAGTTTGCAAACTGGTAAAATCACTTTATGGCCTTAAGCAAGCTCCAAAATAGTGGCATGAGAAGTTTGATAATATTATGTTATCAAATGGATTCACGATAAATGAATCAGATAAATGTGTGTACATAAAACATACACATATTGGATATGTCATTGTTTGTCTTTATGTCGGTGACCTATTGATCCTAGGCAATAACAAGGCCATAATAACATCTACAAAGGATATGTTATCCTCTAGATTCGATATGAAAGACCTAGGACTCACTGATGTGATATTGGGTGTAAAAATTCTGAGAACACTACAGGGGTATGCATTATCCCAATCGCATTACATCACCAAAATACTTGAGAAATTCAAGCAATATAATGTAACTATTGCAAAATCACCGGTAGATATGAACCAAAATTGGGTAAAGAACACTGGTGATGGTATTTACCAATTGGAATACTCTCGTATACTAGGAAGTATCATGTATTTTATGAACTGTATTAGGCCTAATATCGCATATGATGTAAGAAAATTAAGTAGATTTACCATCAATCCTAGTAAGCATCATTGGAAAGAGATAATCAGAGTTCTAGGATATCTAAAGTATACACAGAGTTATGGTCTATACTATACAAACTATCCTTCAATAGTCGAAGGATACAGTGATGCAAATTGGATCACTGGGTCAAATGACACAAAGTCTATAAGTGGATACGTATCACATTAGGAAATGGAGCAATTTCATGGAAATCATCCAAACAGACTAGTATCGCTAGATCTATGATGAAACCAGAGTTTATTGCACTAGATAAGACTGCAGAAGAAGCAGAATAGATTCGAAGCTTCTGGGAAGACATTCCTAATTGGAGCAAACCTATGTCTCCAATATTGTATACATTATGATAGTTAATCAACTATTGGAAGAGCTAACAGTACACTATACAATGGTAAATCTAGGCATATACGCCGTAGACATAGAACAATAAGACAACTTCTCTCTAATGGGGTTATCACAATAGATTACATTCGATCTAAAGATAACTTAGCGGATCCACTTACAAAAGACTTGCCAAGAGAGAAAGTTCAAACCTTATCGAAGGGAATGGGGCTAAGGCCTATAGACTGAAAGGTTTTTCTAAAATGGAAACCTCACCTAGTTGATTAGAGATCCTAAGATCTAGGTTCAAAGGAACAACGAAGTTTAAGAGAAACTTGACTGTTATACACAAACCATTCCTATGATAAGTCAGTGCATTATATGTTGAATAAGGATAAGTATTAGTACTTTTAATGATGTATATATTTGAGGAATTAGAGAATACCCTTTACAGAATCACCTACGTAAGTGCGAATGTGCCGCTTCAAAGAGAATTATGAGGCCAAATTCACTAAGCACTTATGAGACCAGGCAGGTGTTCAAGGAAAAAACAAACACATATAGAGAATGAAGGGTTATAAGAAACATTTACCGTGTGTTATCTACTTTGGAATTACACAAAAGGCTTACAGTTCAAGGTCATTCTATTTCTACTGATTTGCCTGTGATTCAAATATGTAACCACTAGGAAAGTTCAAGGCCCATATGATAATTTAACCGATGCGATAAATGGTTCGTGAAACTAAGATCGACTGCTCATTCATGTGGGGAATTGTTGGAAATGAATGAGCAAGGAAAGAGGAAAGTGGGAAGAAGAAGAGATAGCAACATTTAAAGTCCCACATCATAGAAATATTAGCACATTCTCTCCTAATATATTAGAAGCCAAATAGGCTTATGTAAAATAGAAAGGAGAGGGATGATATGAGGATGTAGGCTTGGCCATAACATAATAATACATTAAAATGTCAAAGATAAGGGCCTTGGGGCTCTTGAGGCCTCTTGATTGGATATGACCGACGATTGCTGATTGGGCTAGTGCACTGACATGAGAATATTTTTTCTCAGAATTTTAAAAGTGTGCCCGTTCAGTCTAGAATTCGAAAGGAATGTCTGTTAGCTGAATAAGTACAACCATTTGACTTATCAACGTACGCATATTAATAACCAGGTAGTTAAAGGGTTGCAACCTTTCCTATTCTGACGGTAACTAATGCATGTGAACCGGCACTCCTCCTTGCCTATATATACATTGCCCAAAACAAGACAGAATTTACTTTTTCTGCTGGCATTACTTCTTTTCTTCAAAGTAATCCTCTGATCTAGTTTCTGTAATCAACTTCAGTTCGTTAGAGTTCCGTTTGCTGGCACTATGCAATGGAGTTGAACTGTTTTATCCTCGGAAACAAATTGCAACTACGTCGATTGGTGCATACGACAGTAATAATGTTTCAAGGAAACATAAAATTTCTGGACTCGGACATTACTGAAACAGGATACTTTCTGTTTATCTTCAATCTAGTGCACAAATTGGTTACGGTTTCTGTGATTATTGTAAACACAGTTTGACGTGACAATTGTGGCATAATTGATTAACGTTGATTGTTGTTGCTGTCTGCTTGTAATACAATTGTGTACTATAAAAGTACTAACATTTCTTCACCTCAATAGCCATATTCACACCTTAATCAACCCACAATTCACAAATTTTAATTTTCCAGATCTTTGTTTCAACTTGTTGGTTTTATCACTTCCGCACTCTATCACATATGTTGAATTACACCCAAAAATCTGATCGATTATGTCATGGACAATTACAGGATCTACTATTAACACGTCTGCCATGTAACTTTCAAATTAACATAGATTCTAACATTCCTGAAATCATGATTTTACTACACCGACATGACTTTATGGATACCGTGTTACATGAATTACAAGATTCCAAATATAATGAGAAATTAAACTAAAATAAGGCAATTTAGAAAGTAGTGTTACCTATTTTGGAGTTGAGATCTGTCAGATTCTTCTTCTTCCTATCGCAATCCGATCCTTCATTTCTTCCTTGTGCGATTCGCTTGTGCGCCTGCTTATCTTCTTCCTTGTGCGATTCGCTCGTGCGCCTACTAATCTCCTTCCTTGTGTAAATTATTCTTTTACCTTTGTTATTTTTTCCTTTTGGGTTTTCTACAAACCAGCTTTTTTTGGTGCCCTCTCGTGTTTGTTGCCCCGTGCCATGGCCTAGGAAGCACTGGACCAAGACCGACTTTGGCGGAGAATCAGCTAAGAGGAGTGAAGAGCAGCGGCCATGACTTTTCATAGTCTTTGATGAAGATAAGGACTGGCATGGGGAAGCACGCAAGGTTATCCTATTTTAACAGTTATGTATGGCGTGCGTTTGTTTTATCTGTTTTTTTTTTTTTGATAAAGTGTTGAATGTTTAAAGCCAAAATTTCAGATGTTTGGAGCCAAAATTTCAGATGTTTGGAGCCAAAATTTCATTTGTTTGAAGCAAAAAAATTAGATGTTTTGAGCCAAAATGGTTTATAATATAGATTGAAGTTTAATATGTTTTAGAGTAGAACATTAAGTGAAAATTTATGTTTAGAAAATTCAGGTTTCGAAATAAAAAATTTTGGGAGTGCAGATTAGATTTGAAGCCATAATTCCAGGTGTGAGCCAATATAAAAACCTTGCATATGTTAGTCAAAAGTGTAACATTATTTTTCATTTTCCAAATTTTGAAATACTAAAAAACAAAACCTTGTATTTGTTAATGAAAAAAAGTGACACTAATTTTTTATATTTCATAAATTTCAAATATTAATTGTTAAATTTTTACAACGCATTATATAAAAACTAGTATTGTGTTTGTATTTCAAGCTATTAGTATGTAATGAAATCAATCTTTTTATTGCTTTTTTATAATTTCATAATTCATATAAGGTAAATCCATTCAATTATATAAATTAATATTAAGACAAAAATGTAATAACAAGAGTAATTATTTGTAAATTAATTATTATAACATTCTAATCAATTGCAAACATAATCAAAACATGTACATGTGACAAAAGTCTTGCTCTAACTAGTTAGGACATTTTTTCTCTATTTATTTTTTCAAATGACGTAAGTACATGTGTTCAACCCAACGTGCCTTTTTATGGGACCTCCATCATGGTATCTACTATGTTGAAGCGGATTAAGTTTTATCCATGTTCAGATTCAAGTGAACGCCCCAAAGAAGATAGTTACATTTAAAAATCTGTAAATATGCATGTAAGTAATAATTTGTAAGGTAATGTTTGCGTTTTCAGATTTGGAAATTCTTTATACTTTTGAATATTTTACAATTGTAGATTTATTTAAAAGAATATTTTCGAATCTTATGAAAACTTCAAAATTTTATATTTAAAATTTATGAATAACATTAAATATATTTTTTCCAAAATTTTACATTTTTAATTGATACATATTAAATATAATTATAATTATAATTATTAGATATTAGAGACTAAATAATAAATATTATTTATCAATTATTAAATACTGCAAATTAATCATTAATTATAAACAAAAAACTATTTTAAACAAAAAATTTATTTTTAATTATTTAATTATGATTATTAATTAGTCAATATATTATTAAATATTATTTAATAATTATTTATTATTAATAGTAATTATTTAATTTTTGTTATTAATTAATTGTTACTAGTAGAAATTATTTAGTACGTATTGTTAGTTATCAATTATTTAGTAATGATTTCTAATCAATAAAAATTAATTATTTTTAATTATTAAGTGTTAATCATTGGTTATTTGATTATTAAAAATGTATATTACAAAATTCATTAAGGCTAAATCGTATAAGCCTTTCCAAATTTTAATTTAGAAATAAGAATCCCTTACAAATTCCTTGGAAAATCCATTGCAAAATAGCTTCAAAATGCTTGTGTTTGTAATCTGTCTTAATTTGAGATGAAATTTAGTGTCAAAATTTATCCGTCGGCAAATTGACGCAATTTGCAACGGTTCGGCGGTAGAAATGAAAAAGATCGGTGATAAAGTAGGAAAAATTAAAATAGAAAAATCTTAAAATTATCCCTTGTAAATCACTCGCAGATCCGTCGCTAATTTGCGACGGAATTTTCCGCTGCTAAAATCTGCAGCTATTTACGGTTTTTCTTGTAGTGAATAGTATGTGCTTAATTATAGAGATGAAATGTGCATATACAATCACTAATGAATTTGGTTTATATATGCAAATGGAAAAGAATCAAATTGGCAAATGTGATACCTATGTTAATATGTCTTTATGTGCTTCATTTTGTTATATAAATGATTTCCACTCTTAATGATTAGATTAACAAGATGTAAGTTATTCTTATAGTGACGTAAAAAATGGTAGGTTAGATTAGATAATGAAGGAGATGGAAGCTTATGTGTCGAAATACAGATGAAGGTAAGGTGGTTTGAGATGAAAGGTTTGTGCTATTTAAAAAAGAAAATATATTGGATTAAGATATAGTAGGTGGATAAAGAGACGCGTGGTGGATTTATTAAAGTGTTAGAAAGTGAGAAAAGGTATTATTATCATGTGAGGTTTCCGCTTTTTAACTATTTTTATTATGTGCCAGTACCTTGATCTTTTTTGTAAATATCCTTAATTCTACATTATGATTGGTGTCTGGATCACAAAAACAAACATATTTGAGCAAGTTTAACATTTTATTCAAGCACAAAATAAACAGTATTGTTGCTATAAATATTTTCAGTAAATTTTTGTGTAGACTTCCCTGTATGTCGTTTATCTTTATTTGCATGAGCTGGGATCCTTTTTTGGCATATGGAATAATGGATTAGTAAGCTAGAGTTATCATTTATGCCACCTTCCTTTGAAGCTAAGGCTAAATGTCTCTGATTTAATTAGGATGGTTGAACCTGATGGATCTAATCTTTTTGATGTTACGGTACAGGGTGCTTTGCAGCAAGGTGCAAAAACTGAATATTGCATAGTTTTGGGTCATAAAATAAAGTTCAAATTGTGATCTATTTTATGTTGCAATCATTTAAATAATAGCATTACTATTTTGGTAATTCAACATGAACTCGGTTTACTACATTTTCCTTTGACACTGTGTATATTGTTGATAAGTTCAAGATGTTGAACATATTATCAGGATGCATTTTAGAGTTAGTTAAGATATTGAATCCAAGCATAGTTCAGTGTTTCATTTTCCAACCCAAAATCAATGTTATAAGCAAATACTATGTGGATGTTGGTTATATGTATTATGCAGAAAATTACAAAAGGTAAAAGATGTATGCAAAAAGGAATATACTTCTCTTTTCTACCTTGGATGTTCACACATAAAACACATTTGAGAAATGAATTTTAACTACTAAAAGTTCACACCAAACAGAAACAATTAAACTTTGTTTAGAACAGATTATAGAATCGTTAACAGCTTGAACTTTAAAAAAGAATTTTCAATTATAGTGGTTTCTCCAAGTTTAAAATTCTTTGAGTGTTTCAAAAAATTAAACTTATGTAATTAATTTTTAAGTTTAGATAGGAGTTGGAAACTAAATTATGACTTCTAACAAACATCTAACATTCACATTGTCTTAGTGGTACTAATTAGTGTGCTGCAAATATACACTTAGTGATTGATTAGGTTATAATGCAAAGCAATAGGTTTATGAAGTGAAATTAAGCTCAAATAATTATACCTCAGAATAGGTTACAGTGCAAAGCAATTAGTTTATAAGGTTAAATTTCCTTGTAATAACTGTACCTCAAAATATATTACTTTCTAATGTTTATCTATTAATATATTTTCTTATATCGAGTTCTATATGGTTCATAAATGAAATTCTTACCAATTTAATAATTCTCCATTAAAAAGCCGCATCTTCGAACCATGAAAGACCTAGGCATAGTACGTAGAGAAGTATCACAATGAACATGAGGGTCATTTGGCTACTTATTTTGCAGACTGTAACCAGGTTTGAAAATAATTATATTTTTGCACTCTAATCTAAGTTTATTTTATTTTTTCAACTTAAACAATTGTTCTGATGCATCTTTCAGTTGATAGAAGAAAGAATATATTTCCACAAGTTAGTAACTTTAAACAATTCCTTAGCTAAGATTCAAGTTTTAATATTAACAACAGCAAAAAAATCACAAAAAAAGGCATAGAAATTTTAAAATTGAAGTTATACGTGCATATTTAATTTTTCAAATTGATGTTTCATTTAATTTTTCTTAGTTTATTTTAATTATGCATTATGGAAACATGTTACATATTATGAAACAATGACATAACTTCATGTGAAGTGATACTTTGGGATTATTACATTTTTCATTGTTTTCCCCCCGTTATTTTAGGATCAACCAATCTGTTATTTAACTCAAACTTTGTTTACTTTATGTCTTTCACTTAGATATTCGTTACTTAAAAAATTATGCAGCTATTAATGTAGGATTTTTTTTTTTTTTTTTTTTTTTTTAATTTTTTTTACAGATATGGAAGTGCCATTTTATGACACATTCTATTGAGGGCTTCAAAATTTGGGCATTACTGCAAAATTGAGAGTGGATAAACCTCAAAGTAGATTCCAAATTGGGTACGGTGAACTTAAAAGTAGCGTTTACCCTGTAATGTAGATAATAAATTACAATTTCTATATAAATATTGTAAATGCTACTTTTTTTGTGGTTGAATGTGTCATATCTAGGTGTTACAAGCTTTGACTTGGCTTTTACATGGCTTCAAAAATCCGATGACCGGGTATGCCCATGTTAAGTGTATGCCATTGCACAGTAGTTAAAGGTAATGATATAAATAGAAGTAAAATAAGTGCATTTATTTTCATTTCAGAAACACTTTCACTATTGAGGTATTGGTCTCAGTTCTTTATATTATAGTTTATTGAGTTGTTTGTTTACTGATAATTTTTTCAAATCATCAAGGAAAACATTCTTTATGCTCACGTTCAAAATTATTAAGAATCATCAGCTATAGGTTATCACTTTACAAGTAATTTTGTTATGTATCTTCAGATATCATTCTCCATTACACAATCGCATGGTATAGCTATCATTTTTTTCATTTACTATATTGATGTAAAATGCATCCTGATTTAGACGTACTGGGATATATCATGACTTACAAAGACCAGGTTACTGTATTGATATAAAATACCTAATCGAACTTCTGCAAATGCAGATCTTATTTCATACTATACCTTTATCCCCTAATATAACTTGAGTAATATATGTATGATTAATAAAAATAATAATCCTTCTATAGTGGAGAATGAATCGCTACATTTATCTACACTTCCGCAAACTATAGCTCTAGGTGTTCATACATAAAACAATAATTCAATTATTAAAAAATAATTTGACATTAAAATATTATACAAAATTTGAGTGATGATATAACTATAAAGTTGGAGACTAAAATGCTTTTTGATCATATGATATTTTACCTACTAAGATGACTTTCAGATAATCACTAAAGCTAACTTGATTAGCAGATCAATTGTTGATATATAGGGAAGCGGGAATGTTTCATTTGTATACATAATATTTCCATGAGTATACGTAATACTTCCATGCGCATATGTCTTCGGTATGACTTTAGTTAATGTTAATGCCCTATTTGAATGATGCTCGGATCTTGGATTGTAAATTGATACAGTTAAGGATGTTAAGATGAATCATCCTTTCACTTCCGTAGTACTCACGGTGTATCTGAATTAATTTGAAGAAAAATACAACTTTACACACATTTACTTCCTCACCACAATTGCATTGCTCTTATTTTTTATTTGATAAAACTAAGTTTTGTAAAACATACATAGCTTCATAATGTGTGAATTAGATTTTTAGAAACTTATACATTGGTAACACCAAACAAACTGTGGTGCTTAACCTAAACATTTATTATATCCACCAAGCACTTATATATTAAAACTACTAGAAGGCTAAAAAAAGAATAAGTACTTGGGTTCCCTCCCCCCCCCCCCCCCCCCCCCCAAACATTTTGCATGAAGTATAATTATAGTCAATACAAATCTTTAATTCCTAACTTCCTTTTCATAAAGCTAATTTGCTTAAACATGTCACATTTACTTCCGTCTAATCTATTGCATCTTATATAATTAGTTTTTAGGCTAATAGCATCATCAGGGGTGGTCCTAGCATATTTGGTGCCTAAAGCCAATCAGAGAACCAAGGCCCTACTAAACAAACTAAAAATATACCATTGACTAAACAATGTATGTAACTTATGCTAACAAATTATAGAAAGAAGGGATAAAAGAAATAACTTTATTCGCAGTAATAATTCAAGTTATACAACAAATTAATGTAAATTGCTTATAAAGATTTTTATAGTTTTCTGACTTGTAAAATTACTAATAATATTTTTATATTCAAATTCCCTGGCTATTTAATATCACTGAAGTTGGCATAAATTCCATACTACCCATAAGGGGACGTATCCAAAAGAAGATTGTTCATAATAACCCTTTTGATTTCATTTGCCCATAGAGCGATCTGTAAAAAGTACAGAATCACACTACCTAATGGATAAAACTTTAGAATTGATCAATCTGGATATGGGCATTGAGAATTATAAGTAATTAATACATACATCTATCATTTTTCTTTAATTTTCTTTAATTTTGACCAATCTCGAAGCCATCGTTTTTACTGACATAGGCTATATTGACTCCATATCGGTAGAAGTTCGCAAGGATCAATTCTGATTTCAACCTTCCCATCTCCATCTTTATAACAAAATTTTGAAACAAATAATTATTGCTCTATTTTTTTACTAATGCTTAAGCTAAAAATGATTGCATACGTATTATGTTCTTCAAGACAAATGTGTGAGTTGTCATATTTGCCTTTGTTAAAAAATACAAATGAATACCCCAGTTTACACGCAACTTTTAGTATCAAACTTCTCATAGCCTACTGCTCATTACATCTACAAATGGCAGCAAAATATGGAGATCATGGATTAACACAGTATATTGAAACCCCAAAAACATTTTCAGCTGACAGTTGGAATATACAGACTATGTGAATAAGGATTCAATTCAAAGTGAGCTAGAATACAACTAAAATAATTCAGACTTACCTTTTCAAATTTAATTAACCCACAACCGATTCGATTCAACCATAGCCACTATCCCAATTTTCAATATGCCAATTTCAGCAGCCAATTATGAAATTCTGCCGCATCGTCATTTATCCTAAATCAGAATCAGATTTTCCAATTGCAAAATTCGAAGCCTGAAGTTTGTCACTGTCTTCTCTGCCATCAGATGTCGAAGTTGAGCCATCGAGGCAGAGTCGTTGCGCTATTTATTTTGGTCAATCATGTTCCGTCGTTTTGAGTTTTAGGTGTGATTTTTTCTGGAACAAGGGATTCCATATCATGATGGTGCCCTAAAAATTTTGTGGCCCTAAGCGACGGCTTCCCTCGCTTTGGTAAAAGGCCGGCCCTGAGCATCATGATTCTCTTCTATAGGTGCAACAATCCAATAATAAAGGTGTCATTTTAAGTCCAAAACTGCCACAAGGTTAGCTGCTTGAAGTTGTTAATTTCCTTACCTGCGAAATTTGGGAAAATAGTAAGAAAGCATATTTATTTTCACAAAAGATTTTGATTATGCTCCATTCTTACTATTTAACGCCTTTTTGACAATGTATTATTCGATTTTTGTTTATTGCATCATAGTAATATAATGTAAGTCTTCAACTTATAGCCACTAAAAGCTTTATTATTGTGTTTTAAAAATAATAACATTATTGTAGTATTTTCGACTGCTATTGACCACATACGCATCGTGTACCTAAGAATTATTGAGCCTATTTTGTTATCACTTAGGACTTACGTAAGCGAATTTAACTTTAATAGTTAATGCTTATGTCTACAGCTGAACATCTTAAAAATAAGGCATTATTTTATTTCTTCTTATTGGTCATTGTAAGATGGCGATGATTTACAACATGCAATTGCAAATAATCGTTTGTAGGACTTATACTTTAGAATGCTTAGAATAAAGAACCATGTTAAATAAGGCCACATAACTTCTTTTTGTAAAACATACTAAACTTAGGTGAGTTCGTGTGCCTATACTATAAAAACAGAGTTGGGATTTCTTAGCTCTTAGGCACTCCACGTTGTTAAACAGAGTTGCAATATTTAGTGTTTCACCTTTTAACTTTGCAATTTTCCATCATTACTCATTAGCTTATACCCAAATCGAGCGGTTTCCCAGCTTTACTATTCAAATGATAGTTATATTCCTTATCACATAGTGTGGATCTACTATCTGCATGAAGGTAAGGATAACGGACTTGCTTAAAACCAAGAGGATAAACAAAAATAGAGGTGACTATTTTCAGTTAATCATGTATGCAAAATGCATAGATTTTTATTATGCATTTTTCTTCATGTTTTCCAACTAATAGGACCATTTAATTTGGAGTATATATATTACTAGATAATTGTTATTTTAATTTAGTTAAATTTTAAACATACTTTCAGTTAGCATTACTTACACTGATTAGATATACACTATTCCTATTCGTTCTGATCTTGACCACATGTCTGTCCAATTTTGTTATATTTTAATGTTATTTTACTCATACGATAACCCAACTTTATTATTCTTAAATGTTATTTTTACGCATACGATACTTGATGCAGAGTGGTGGTAAGTTGCACAGTTTGCATTATTGTTGTTGCTTACGCAAACATAACTAATTCAAACCGATATTGGATCATGCGTAAGAGATGATGTTGTTTACTTACAAAAATAATATTGGAGCTATGCGTAATAAACCATTATTAACCAATATATACAATCATTGTTTATTGGTTTATGTATCGATTTTAACGCTAAACTGCTCCATATTAAATATACTCAGTATTTCATTGTTTGACATATAGGCTTGAAACTTTTCTTTTTATAGATTTACTAGCTTATAAAATTAGGATTTTAGGAATTTATGCAGACTTTGTCTTATATTCATTACTAAACTCAAATAACTATCTATTTTTGTTTGTGCAAAATATGAAAGAAGAAAACAAAAGGGCGATTTACTGTGCGATATGTTGCAATGACAATTCAACCTTACCGTTGATTCTTTGTCTATAATATTTTATGTTAATTCAAGTCAGTTAATGTGATATATTATAAAACAAAAACTGTAATATAACTTGCGTTTGTATCCATATGAATTACTTGTTTATTTCATTACTTATGTGGTAACCACTCGTGTGATTCATTTATTATTCCATACATTCCAATATGTTGGGATTTTTGGTGCAGTCAACATAAACAGATATAACTGAAACTTTGCTAGCAAACTAATTAGTAATGGGTCATGGCATACATGTTTCAAAGATGATTTGATTAGTATGCCAACTCGCTTCTAGCATAGAAATACTTACTTGAAAAAATAGCTCTTTTCATGATACATGTAACGAAATAATAATAATTCTAATCCATATTCCAGTACTATTTCGTGTCCTCTATCTGATTATGCATGGTGGTTTAGTCTCAACATTTTTACAAGATGTACATGAAACTTATGGACCATGGAATATGTATAAAACTCCACATGTTCTCATCTTTTGTCGTATTTTACATAATTTAATATTGCTAATGTTTTGAAGTGTAGCAGCGTTAATGATTACATTTCCTCTTTGAATAAAATTTAAACATTATTTCACTTGCACAATATTTTCTGTTTCATGTTTAGGACACTATTATCAAATCCATTTGTATTTGTATATATGTTTGCAAAATATAAATATTTAGAGGATATGTTATGTCTAACTTATATCATTTACATCTAAAAATAATTAACAGTTGAATGCTCTCCTTTAAAAATTAGGAACAATTGATAGTTGATATTATTGTTTGTTATATAAGGTCATTTTGCTTTAAAATATGATTATACTATAGCTTTGATATTTCTATGCATATTTATCATCAAAAAATTTCAATAACGTTTCTAGAAATGGAATTTTATAAATAACAATCCTTAAATACATGTTTTCAATACAATTGACTATAATTTTAAAAATTGCAATGTTAAGTATATTATATAACGAACCTCGTGTGCGTAGCATGAGTTTGCACTTGTTAGAATATAATAACAATCGGGAACACAAGCACGTTCCATATCCGACACGGTTAAAGACATTCATAATTTGAACAAAGTAAAAAAAATAACAAAAAAAATAACAAGAATATGAATTTTTCGTGGTCACAATTTGCTGGTATCAATAATAAATGCTTTGGAACATTTTATTTTTGAGTTCTATAGATATTTGATGAGAGACCAAGCAATTGCGGCTAAAATCACTACGGCTAAAACCGAAAAGGGCATACGCATGCATGAACAACCCCATTTGGTCCGCTTGTTTAGAATCGCCAACCTCTTTTGTATCCTCTGCATCCATGGTTTCAATACTAGTTGGTCTTATGCAAAAATTAATACAGAATCACTGGAATCTTGAATACAAAATACCTGTAGTCTGAGTCTGTAATTTCAACATGCTGATCCAAATCATCCTGCAAAAATAAAGCAAGATAACACAGAAGATAGCTAAAGAAAACAAATTTGAGAGTAAGATTGCTTGTAGTTAACTATTAATTTTGAATGCAATCCAGTTCTTCATTTACTGCCAATGCAATGTGCTTTGTACTCAACTGTCTCCTTGAGCTTTTCAAGTCTTTCATCTTGCTCTATAAAATACAAAGCAAAATTTAAGCATTGTGGAATAACAAGATATGACACATATGATTAGTTTTGTGCACACATGAGCATCCACACACCAGAAATAGAATAAAAAACACTATACCTCTCATTATGTCATTGTAAACCAACAATTCCACGATTATTAACCCTGCAATTTTGTTTGCTGTCTCTTCTGATCTATTTTCTCCAAGTAAACGTTTTCTGCATTTCCAACAAGCTTCTATGTATTATTGTTTACAGAACCAAGGATTCCAACTGAGTTAATCCAAAAATGGCTATGAATATTCACATTATTGAACAAAATGTTCAAAAAAAAAATATAACCTAATACAAAAACAATAATATCATATGAAAAACACAACTCACCTATTTGCATGCTTTGACATGTTCAAAGTAGATGCCATTTGGTTTGTTTTTTATCTTACATTTGCAAGCATGTCTTTGCACTTATTTAACTCCTTCCCTGTACTGCACATGAAAGTAATGGACAATTTAGTATACCAAGCTTTACTGCTTCCATCAAAAATGAAACATGTAACACGAAATACATGAATGAATTTATGAATACTTGAAAGAAGAAAAATAGATGGATTTTAGTGATAATTGTAATACTTCCATATTGAACATATGTGATGTCTTCTTTTTTCCAAATAAAAAAATATATATAACATATTAGGCATTAACTGGTGAACAATAAATTTATGTGCATTAACATTAGGAAAGAAAAAATATAATGGAAAAAGTAAGTGTAAATATTCATACTACATTTCACTATCTCTCTCAAAGTGAAGTTTACATAGTAAATATAACAATCTGGTTAAAAAATTCTGGGCTACCATTTATAATCCCCCTTAATGATGTTATTTTTAACTAAAACATAGAAAGAACGATCAATAGAATTAGTAAAACAATGGATCTGTCATACGATCATGTAAATATTATCCTATAATTATTACTGAACGCGACCCGTCCTTTAATAGAATTAAATTATGCACCACTCATATATTAAAATAAAAAGGTAACCCATTAAATATTTCAATATTTATGCATACTGCTATCATATTAAACTGAAAGCATAGTCCATCAAGATCCATGCATTCAGTCGTGGTTTTACCTCAAAATTTTGAGCTATTTCTAGTTAAATTTTAGAAATGGAAACATGTAAGAGCAACCCCATCAGTATTAAGGATTGTAATATTACGTGTAATATTGGACGGAGGAGCCAACAGGCGGACGCTGATTTTATCAATGCCTAGGATAAGGTGCTGATTTAATCAGCGCCTAGACATAAGGCGCTGTTTAATTCACTGTCTCATCGTCGGGCGCTGATTTAATCAGCGCCTTATGTATATTCCAACTACTATATTAATATGTGTAAACGCAGTGGAATTGAAAATACGTGGCAAGTATATTGGTCTCTGGGAACACGGTTTCCTGCGGGAAAGCTGGTTGTTTGTTGGCCCCCTCCTATATTCAGGGCACTGATTAAATCAACCCCCTGACAAGGGTAATGATTAATTCAGCGTCCGGGATCAATTCTGAATTGATTCCTGAATGCTAATACGTAGAAAGTGAAAATTAATAGAAATACCAGTACAACGTTTGTAATCCGTAAGAAAGCGGAAAAATAAAATTCATTTAGGTTAGATGTGTTAGTGTGATTAAGGTGCCAATTAGTGTATGTCTACTAATATATTTTATGCATGCACTTTCCAGAAAAATCGATTCTGAGTTTGGCTTCTCAATTCCTCCAAATTTGTTTCTCAAAGACTCTAAAGTTGGTTCATGGAGTGTAAAACTAGTATAAAAAAATGTCATGCAAAGTATACATGAAGCACAACAAATTCAAACACTCAAGAATAAATGAGTTGTAAAATGTATTAAATCGAATGATTACGAGAAACAGAAAAATCTTCGCATTTGTGAAAGCTTCCATTTAGAATTCCTCCGTGTTTGGCTACATCCAGCATAATATATATTTATAATGGGCAGTTCATAAATAATTAAAGATGTAAGTCCAAATTACGCCTTCAGTGCTTACAGAATCATTCAGTCTACTTGCACGAAGTCTTGCATCCGCAGCTGCTTTATCAGCAAGAGTTTTTCTACGGCATGCTTGCATGCTTCTGCAGCTGTTCTCTCAACTGCTGCACGCTCTGCTCTTAGTTTAGATTCCTTTAAGATTTTCTCAGCTAATGATCTCCCTAATACCTCAGCAGCAGCCTTTTCTGCTTTCTCCTTGGCCACCTCAAGTTATTTTGCTCATTCAATAATTTGATGTCAAAGAAAAAACCGTTTTTTTTCTTCAATAAACCGCTTATGAAATAAACTTTACCATGATCTCTTTTACGCCAGAAGCATTAAATAATTTCACCGAAGGAATCAAATGATACACACAACCACTAAGATTTTATTTTCGATTGACAACTGCTTGTGAACAAAGAGAGGAATTTGTTAGAAAAACGCATATGAAATACAATAGTGTAAGGCCAACATCCATTTTTACAATAGTGCAAGGCCAACATCCATTTTGAAAAAATAGTTAAGAAGATTAAATTTGTTATTCAAGGATTAATGTCTGTGCCTGAAAAAAGTTGAAGCATAAGTAAACATTACCGCTAAGTGAAATTACAAAACAAGGTTTAACCAACACCCTACTAAACAGTTGAATGAAATATTCTTTAATATACAACCAGTTCATCCATGATCCTTTAATGCTTACAGAGCTATCAGTGCAAGAAATGAACACTTGTTTACAACACAAAGCTAATATGAACCTATGAGAGTTTGAAGTTCATGTTTTACACTTACCAGCAAGATTGTAAAAATAGTAGCCAGACGATATGCAGTGGATTTGTACAAGAAATTTATCTATAAGTGATGTTGCATCCACGAATAATGATCTACCTGTTGAAGGCAATAAGAACAGCAATGCTTCAAAGAACATCACACACTCTAAATAAACTTCCCACTGCAATCACAGAGCTCAGTATCTACTTCAATTCATCCTGAAATTACAAAAGGGGACGGGTAAGGGATGCTCAAGGCCTCAAGCGTAGAGAAAAGTTGGTACAAACCAACAAGCTAATAGCGAGAAAAATAAGCAAGCTTCAAAGTATCGTACAGCCGTATTATACTGTTTTTCTTATTAATTAACATGGAAAAAAAAAAATCATGTTGCAGTTCGCATGAATAGAAAAAAAAAAGGTATTGATTCAAACAAATAATAGTTAAAACAGACGTACTTTGGTTGAAGTGGTGAATTCAATCAAACAAATTGACGGCTGATGAAGATCGGTCCTTTTTCAAAAAATCCAGCCTACACATAAATAATACAACCACCAATATCACAATGATGAAACAACCAGCTATGAGGGAACACTTATAAAACGCACTTCTAGTATTTAGCCTATATCAGTACCAGGTTATTTTAAGGAATGGATACTTAATGTCTTATTTTCTTTATTTATATTTTAACTATGTTTTTTTTTTAACGAGAAAAGGAATAAAATCCGGAGGCGGTAGTGGGACTAATAAATAGTTGGGAATGTTTGATTAATCTAGAAAACACTTTTTTCCCATTGGTTTCAAAATGGCTATTCAGTATCATTAAGTGAAGACTAACTTGTAATTACTACTTAGAAGAGAGTGTGTGTGTGTCTCTCTCTCTCTCTCTCTCTCTCTCTATATATATATATATATATGTATGTATGTATGTATGTATATATATATATATATATATATATATATATATATATATATATATATATATGTATGTGTGTGTGTGTACGATGTTCACCTTAACTATTCCAGTACCATTGCCGCAGACAAGAGGTTGAATATCCTCGCCATTAGCCATTTTTTTGAAGTAGAATTGTAACTTGGCAGAATTTATATATTTTAGCACAACCATACAAAAAAATGAAATCATATGCCCTGTGAAAACCTTGGACTTTACAAGCACAGTGCAGATTTAAGGAAAATAAAAGAATCCAATATAATAAAACTGCATTTGCTTTAAATTTATATTGTTTATGGCTGATAAGTAATGTTTGAAAATACAACTTTAATACATTAATATCTAACAATACCCTTAAATATAAATGATATCAGTATTGCATCGATTTGATCAACAATTGTAGTATGCTTGTTTGCTTGTTGATCAGGACTGCCTATTATCTTTTTCAACTACCACATATGCGTTCATAAATTTTTATTACAGCAAAAAATCATGATAAGCCACACCAACCAAACAACAAAATTAAGCCTATTGCCAAATCTCAAATTTTCAACAGTAATATATAATCAAGTCGCATATACTGTAAAAGAAATATACACACATGGCGATTGCTTCATTGAAACTCAAAATTGTAAACAAAATAAATAACTTATTCGGCCAATGTATATCGTTACAAATCAACATCATATAGACCCAAATTGAAAATAAATCTATTCACGTGATAAATCTTTAGAACCCAATTAGTAACTAAAACTAAAAAGTTAAAATTAACAATAAGGAAAAAGATTCTGTGTTTTTTTTACGTTTATGAATAACTGAAATTAAATTAAAACTAAAATTAATCTGTTCAAGAGATAAATCATATAGACCCAATCAGTATCAACTCGTACTCCAATTTCTATGTTTTTTCAAACATTAAAAAATGAAAATGAAAATTAAAATCCAACAATTAGTAACTATTATAACACCAAGTTTGTGACAAAATTTAATAAAATATATATTCAAAATCACCATGACCATTTCTCAGAAATTCGACTGTTAATAAATTGTAGCATTCAAATCAAAGCAATAAGAAATAAGACTCAGAATTAAAAATTCAAATCAGCAGTACCTTCAAGTTTCAACAACTGAATTTTTGAGTTGTTGCCGGTAGCAGTTGTCATCGCGGTTGTTGGTCGTTGTTCCCTACCCGATTTGCAATGGATCTTAAAGGAGAGTCGGGTTTTGTTCGAAGAATCGGTAAACGAAGAAGAAATGATTGGCAAACTCTTTGAGTTTTGTTGGATGCGTAGAATCGAACGAGAAACAAAAATATGATTGGTAGATTTTTGAGTTTTGTTGGATTTTTAAAAGCGGAGGAGAAACCGTATATGTGATCGAAAACACCGGTCATATGATCTAAACGGGAGAAAACAAGGACGAAGAAAGGGGAATAAGATTTAGGTTTTTGATTACTAAAACGACCGGGTTCGGCTATTGCCACTCCTGTATGTTCTTTTCACCCCCTATTGATTTAAAAAGAAAATACGCACTCCGCTCTTTTCCTCCTTTCGCCCAATCTATTTTCAATTGTGTGCTTCCTTTTAATCAAACTGGTTTTATTTTTTCTTCTTTCAATCTGCGTTTTCCTTCCATTGCCTATCTCTCAGAAAAAATAAAATAAAATCTGAAATGTTGTTGTGAGATATTGTCGACTGAAAGCGTTGTCACGATTAAATACTGATGTAATTTCGTTTTACTAACTTTATGCAAAGTATAATTTTGGAGTAGACTTGAATTTGCAAATTTATACGCTTAATTTTGTCGTTGTTTTTATTTTTCTGTCGCTGGTCGTGAGTTTTTGAATTATTTTAGGGGACTTAGGTTCTATTTATATAAAATCTCCGAACAACATGTTTTGACTAATAGGTTATTTGAATTGTAATGACATCAAGAAATAACATGGATTTATATATCCAATTAATTTTCAAAGGGTAAAATTGAAATTAGTATTTTTAGAATTTTAGGCCGGGGGTGAAGAGAAAAACAATGGGGTGGAAATAGCCGGATCCAAACAATTGCGGACAACAACTTCCGAAGATGCGTACTTGTGACGATCGCTGGTGAACCGGCTGGATGCTCGAGGTTTCCCCTAAACTGATAATACACACGGTTGTCATTGAGATGGCAAAGAAAAAATAAGTAAAACAAATATGAATGAGTCTAAATAGGAAGAATCGAAACGAGAATCGGTAAACAAGGTGAATTAACATGAGCGTGGAATGATGGAAAAAAAATGGGAGCATGAAATACTAACGAAGAAGATGATGCATATTTTTGGTTTCAGACAAAATTGATTTCATTTAAACATCTCTAACGGTCGGTTTGATAACAGTACAATTTAACATATATTTTCTTGAAAATATGTTGCCGGATGGTTGAATTGACTATGGAGAATCTGTAGCAATGATGCAAAATGGGGTTAAGAAGAACCACGGGAAACCATCCAAATTAAGCACGAGGGATGCATTAGGTGCCCATTCAAATCATTAATTAACCTTTTTCCACTTCCAATATGTGCCATACTGCCTATTCACATATTTGTAAGCAAATTTTACTCCAGTTTACTTCTTTACATTGATGAAATGAACAGAGATAGATTTTGTATTGAAAATGAGAATATGAGTTTTTCGTTACGTTGATGTTGCTTTGTGCAAGTATTTATACATGCAGAGCAAAAGAGAAATACATGGGCAAGTCAGAAAATAAAGACAGCCCCAAAGTCAGTCAGTGCAGCGTGTGCGACTGAAGTTACAAAGCTAATTGATACAGCGTATTGATTCATTTTCTAACATAGTCACGGGATCTGTACATATGTCCTCTATTCAGAAAATTGGAACGGGCATGGTTTGAATACCTATCTCACCCGACTCCAAACCCTAGGCCATGCTTTAAACAGATTCAGAAAAATATAGCCGCCAACCATCGATTTACTTGTAATCATCGCAGAAATCAAAATCTCAGGATGAAACGGGCGATCAGCTTCAACAGTCAAAAATAATCAAAGCTCGCGTGTGATAGAAAGCTGGGTTCCTGCATTATTTCGTAGAGCGCTTTCAGTCGCCGTTGATTTCATGCCGAGGGCGGAAGTCATCGGGAATTCCAGTCCAACCAACTACTTGATAGATTGACTCAGTTTTGGTAAGGATCTGGATTACTTTGCATTTCACTCAATTTCACCGCTCACCTTTTTTTCTTCTTCGAAATATCACTATAAACACTGCAGAATGTTTTCGGCCAGTTCAAATTATACATACTCTGGTTCAAAACCCGATTAATAAAGGTACTCTTTCGTATAGGAGTACATGTAGTGATTCGTTTAGCTAACCATATAATCTCTGATCAAGATAATAATATATGAATCCAAAAGTAATTTTTGATTAGTGGTCTAAGATATTGTTTAAAGGGGAGATTAGTATAAAGGCTCGTACAATTAGTTTCTAATCCCTTCGTTTGGAAGAAATTATTTTCCAGGACATTTTAATCTAAAATTAAATTGTTACTCGCCCTTCAGTGTTGTGAAACATCGTAACAGCCAAGTGAACTTTTATTTCGGCAACACACCCAAAATCTGGGGCTTTTACCTTTTTTATTTCGTTGATTGGCAAACAACTCTAGCTCATCCACATCTGTAATGTTTGTTATATTTTTACTGTAATGCCTAATTCATATCGCCATTATTGACCTGTTGTCTATATTTAAAATTCTTCAATTTTACTGTGTGATCGTTAGTTTATATTTGCATGTTTGTAACGACTGATAAATTTACTGATTAAATTTAATGATATTGGATTTTTATCTAAATGAAAGAAAATTTAAGAATTTAAATTTGACTTTTAAATTTAGACTATGTGCGTTTAGTTTAAATTAAAGGAATATAAATGATCGTTAAATGTGAAGATTTATTCGATTTTAAAATGTTAATGTAAAATCAGTTGACAGTACAATGCTAAAATATTGGTTTATATAAATAGTTACATGAAATTGTTGTAGAAAATTTTATAATTAAAACGGTAATGTTCACTTCGTCGAATTTTAATTTCGTTCGCCTTAATTTTACACGAACAATAATTTTCGTTTGTATCGACGCACTGAAAACAACGATATTTTGTTTTGTGTGTTTGGACACTCAATTTGAGCTGTGAAACAGTTTGAATTTGATTTCTGCGCTATCGGTTAACTGAGCTGACCTGTATTCATAAAAAGCCAACATAAAATTAATTTAAAATGAAATATCGTAATATTGAATCGGTTAATAAGCACACCTATTCTCTAGAGATTTTTGGAATGGCGCAAAGTAGATTTTTGAATCGTTCAATTTTTTTTTAAACTCGTGCCTGCAACCTTCTATGTCACAGCTCGATAATTACCGTTTATAATATAACGGAATTCGATTTATTGAATTAAAAGGAAAAATTTAGAATTTAAAATTTGAATATAAATATAGGCTGCGTACGTTTAGTTTGAACTAAAAAAATTAAAACGATGAATAGTTAAAATGGTATATAATTTTCATTATTCCCAACGACACATCAATAATTCAACCCAACGTCATGGCTACTTGAAGTATCGAGGGCCCGTAGTGTTACATTAGGTATTATAGTAGATAAACTCTGACGATAGATTATCCAACAACCCGGTTCAAATTGACCGACATTCTCCCTCAAAATCTTTTTTAAAGGACAAGCCATCAGATCACTTCAAAATCACATACCATTGAATATAAAGATACCATTTGGGTGTAAAAGTAATTTTTACAAAATCTAGAGTTTGAGTTACTGATATATAAAAATACCTTTTCAGAATATTTTTATATGTATTTCTTAAAATGTTATAAATGTATCATTGCATAATTAAAATTTTCAGTTGATAATATGGTATATATTAGATACAGTAGAAGCATTTTATCTTAAATTATTTGAGTTTTTCTGTTTGTAAAAAAGAAGAAGATTTGTATTAGTAATATTTGCGACTCTCCTGTTTAGTGTTGTGAAGGTCACAACCAACATGGTAATGGAGTTGGCTAATGGAGGCAACCAAAAAAACGCGTTGTATTCCTGCAGTGCAAACTTAGATGATGCCTCATCTTGTACGATTGGCTGTCAATGTCTCGAGAACAATGGAACGATTGCATTCTGTTGGAATTGTTCACAGGGACCCGAAATCAGGTACGATTTGCGTTTTCTGTAAATTAAAATGGCTATAAAGTATCTAGACCATGACTTTTTGCATCATGTAAGTGTAGTAATATGCAGGAGAAGATATGCATCATTTTTCAATATCATTTATTTAAAATGACAAAGAATTAGCCATTTAGCATTGAATCGTTGTTTTATTCACTGGTTTTATGCTCAGTTCACTAGTCATTGAATTGAACCAGCCATATTTGACTGCGTTGTGGCTAGTTCAATCCACTGAACATGCTATATACCTGATTGCGTGGTTGGTTGTTCAACTTCTTTTTTTAGCTTGATATGCAAATTGTGTATATTTACATTTAAATCTGCCATCGTTCGCATAAACTCGACTAGTCTGGTTATCATCATAAAATAAAGGTGACAGCTTGAAGTTTGATTAGTTAATAAAAACAAACCTAATACGCTTGGTTCTTTCCCACACTAACCAATGTTAAACCTTTAATGAAAACAACTCCTGAAACTGTCATGTGTCGCTTACTATCTTGTCTTACATTGAATCAGCTGAAAATTCGCATTTGATCAAATCAGTTTTAGTTTATTCAACGTTGGCTTATGCGAGTTTGCATTGTCGACTAGCCTCATTGATCGGCGTTGTGATTGGGGAACATTTAACTACACTTTAATGTTGAGATTACTACAGACGACAACAAGCTTTTAGCTTTGAAATTTTATATCACTGTAATACGCTAGACATTTTTGCTTGAAAGGCTCATTTTTGGCTCTACATGTGTATCCTTGAATTTAATCAAATCAAAATGAGATTTTGTTACTTAGAACAGCAGGTAAGGCGGTAGTAGATAAATTGGACTCTTCTGCGGGATTTCTTGATTGATCAGCACTTTATTAGTGTTATACTTGCCATGTGTTATTTCCTCCGTCTAAATTTCCACCCTCAACATTTAGCAAGCATACATTGTAACTGTAACTAGATAAGAAATATGAATAAGCAATTTTCCCTTATGTTTTAGGTTCAGTGCATCATTAAGATCTTCACATGCATTACCATGATCTTTCTTATGTGCTAAAAATAATCTTTTTATCTAACAATATTCTATCCTACAGAGAACTTGGTACTAACCATGAAATGACCGTGATAAAAGTGTGCGACTTTGGAGTTGTAAGGGAAGTCGTAAAAAAATGACATCCAACATTGGAATGATTGAGTACATAGTTCCAGAAGTCGAGACTGGGAACTACAGTTTGCAAGTTAATGTTTATAGCTTTGGTAAAATCCTTTGGGAGATCATAAAGGAGACGCTATCAACGAGTAGTGCGGACATTACTTAAGACAATATCGATAAAGATGTAGCTGAAGTTATCAAGTCATGCATTATGGACAATGCATATTAAAGTGCAGAATTCAAGAACGTATCCATAGCACTCGAAGAGTATTTATCAAATTTGGAGTCAAGTGGTAGTGGTAGCGGCGGTCGTGGCAGCGGAGGCCGTGGCCTCTAAATGCCGTGGTGGAGGGAAGAAATAACACGGCCTTTAGAGACCATAGCATGGCAGCGGAGGCCGGTCGTGGCGGAGTGAAGAAATAGTATCTTTAAACAAATCTTTATCTTTGTTTGTTTGGGTACTGAAAGTTGATTCTTAAATTAAGTTTGTTTAACTTCATTTGGATTCTATTTGATTCTCTACATGCTACTGTAAGGATTATGAATCTATATTAATGTGGAATGAACAGTTTAAGTGTGTGTTGTGTTCATGAATATGGTGCTGTGATCTCTATATTTGTTATAATTGACATGGTTTCTTTGAGTCTCCAACTTTGTACATTTGAAATATAAATTAGAACTAATGTACTCTGTATTGTCACTTGAATAAAGTGTCTAAAATTTTATGTATCATACGACCATTTCATTCATATACTATGAAATTATATTAAATTGAGTATGCTTTACACGGTTGAATGTTTATCTTGTGTCACTTCATGTGCGTTGATCTAAATGGAGAGTACAGAGAAAACAGAACGCTAATGATAAACGCCAAAGCAAAACTGTAATCGTTTGTATAACATGTATTCACACTAGTTACAAATTCTAGTCACATTCATTACCCTTAAACTTCTCCAAATACATAATCCAATTTTTGTACAAGATATCTACGCATAACCAACTTGCTGCATGCCTTTCTTCCTTATCCCGCTCAACACTATACTATTCGATGAGTAGACAGTTGCAACACATTGCAAACTAAACTAGCTCATCACGATGCATCTAGAATAGTCGAGCTTTGTTCACCATGTGATGTACACACACAGAGCCATCCTTTGCTGCTGTGTGTACGTGTGCAATAGCCTTCCTTTGCCGCTGTGTATGAAGTGCACATACTAATATGTACATGTTCAGTGGCGGATACAGGATTTTATGAATGGTGTATCACCAATCAATAACAAAGAATATTCATAAAATAGTTTTATTCTCAAATGTAATAGAAAACAACAATTGTTTGTGACATTTTCTCATACACCTTGTAAACCCTTATTTTTTTCAGTATAAAATTGTAGCAAATTAGATAACATGAAAACATAAATAAAATCTGAATGGATGAAGACAAAGAAGCTGCCAAATTGGAGAATGGACGAATATGCAAAAGCTAGAGAATGGAGCAGTTGCCGATATTGCAAATAGCTTTTTCTGTTTTTGAGAATGAAGCAGCAGCTTGTCAGTCCTCATGCAGCTGTGCTGCTACGCAAATATCCCCCCCCCCCCCCCCCCCCCCTCACCTTTTTTTTTTTTTTTTTTCTTACCTTTTTAGAATAATGGTGTCACTCGACACACCATGCATATACATGCATCCGGCACTGTACATGTTACTTTGCAAATGGTTTTGAAACGTGTATACTCCAAATTCGATCCCGTTAGCGATCATTTGTCGAGCTAAGCAGCAACAAGCTCGTTTATCTATCCATATCCGTTTTAGTTAGTCTTTGTTCAGTCACAAAAGGTGAGATCCAATTCCACTGACGATTTACGATTTACGTATCTTATGAAGTGAAATTTAAAATTTAAAATGATCAATTGAAATGTTAGGTTGTTTAGGACCATCGTGATTATGTTTATATAGTTGTACGTGATTACGACACGACTGACACACCATATTGATATTTACACGTAATACACATTTGACATCTATATTATATTATTTAGTGACATATGGACTTATTGTATGTTCATGGTATATTGGGATTGTACACGATGTTGATATATGACACATGCACATCGTGCATGGGATTTATTTATGTTATATTAAAATATTTCACATTGCAACTTTCCTTATTAAGTTTAGGAAAATCACCATTGGGATTGTACACGATGTTGATATATGACGCATGCACGTCGTGCACATGATTTATTTATGTTACATTCAAATATTATATCACATTGCAACTTCCATTATTAGATTTAGGAAAACCACCATAATTCGAAAAAATACATACCCGGACGGACACCAAAATGAGGAAAAATCGTTATAGATTGAAATGCTAGATATGAAAGATTTTATTGGATCTGAAATATGTGGAATTTTTAAGTTGAAATCATATACCTAAAGTTTAATTAAAACGAATCGAAATGATATATATATATATATATATATATATATATATATATATATATATGTGTGTGTGTGTGTGTGTGTGTGTGTGTGTGTGTGTGTGTGTGTTACTTGACCATTGGGCAAAAAATTATATATGGACACCATCAGTCATTTTTAAACTTTAAAAATGTATTTGATTTTTGGAAATGTTGAATTTTTTGGAATTTAAATTTAGATTTTTACAAAGAATACATATATGTATTTTTTATTACAATTTTTTTTATAAAATTTAAATGATATGTTTGAAATTTAATTTATAAGTAATACAGATTTAAATGTAATAAATTTAATAAACTTAACTTAAAAGATTTAGTTTTAAAGATTAATAAAGTTTAAAGTTAAAATTTTGATTTGATAATTTTACTTGATAATTAAACTTGAAACGATGTTTGAAATAATTTAATGAATTTGGAATTTTAAAGTTGTAAACCAAATCGAAGTAATAGTTTAGGATTGTAATTCTAGTTGTAAATATATTTATAATTTATACTAGTTGAATTTAAGATTGATTTGAATAAAATTTGAAATTTGACTGAATGATAAATTGAATTTTGAAATATGGACATTTGGCTTGGATTGGATTATTAAATTTAAATTGTTTTTGATTATTATTTATATCAAATATTATACTTAAAGTAAATTTCTCCTATTAATTATTTTCATAATTATTATATTTATCACTATTTAATTTCTATTGTTTTATTTATTAAAATAGAAAGTATTTTTAATAAACCATTTTATATAATTTAAAAATTGTAGCTTTTGTAACTATTTTTATAAAAATACTTTTTATATTTTTATATTCATATATAACTTTTAACTATTGTAAATTTATACTATTTTTAAATATATTTTCCTTTTTTAAATATACTTTATTGCCAATTCGGGCTATCAAACCCAAATTGTTTTGCAATAATGATTTTAATCAATAATGATATTTGTGAAGTAGAAATCTAAAATCGAAATTTGAACTAAATCTAATACTTAATTGTTTAAGTAAATGATTATTAAGAGACCCGTGGTTGAAGTTAAATTGATTTGATATGTGAATATGATTTTAAATTTAATGACCATGGTGTGAAATAAGAGTTTGGCTGTTGAAGTAACCGGAATCGGATATTGTCATACTTGCTGCCAATACCGAAAACCACTTTAACAGTCATGTACGTAGTGGGGAATGCAGAATGAAGTAGGTTGGCTAGATGAACTTTACTAAAATGAAGTAAGAGAGCGATGATGAATAACCTTGACTTTCGGATCATAATTAAAATGAGTAAAACAGGAGCTACATCGAGACTATGTGGGCTCATTTCTAGGGGTGAGCAATATTCGGTTCAAACCGAATTAACCGACCAAACCAGTTCATTTCGGTTGATTCGGTTCGGTTTCAAAACTAAATCGGTTTGGATTCGGTTTGTAAAATATTTATTTTTGGTTATCGGTTTAACCGAATTAACCGAACTTTTAATTTTTTATCTAATTTTATGGTATTGTAATACTTTAAATAATTAGTTTAGCTATATAATACCAATGCATTTGTTGCAAATAGATCAAATCTTATCATAAACTTAAAATTTACTATATAAACTTTCTCCAAACATGACTTTATGGTTTACTTTGAGTGAATGTATCATTTGAATTATAATACATCCTTCAAGTTCGGTTAAATCGGTTACCGACCGAATTAACCGAAATTAATTTGGTTCGATTCGGTTCGGTTTTGAAAATTTTCGGTTTTAATTTGGTTTGAGGTTTTTCGCGTCCAAACCAACCGAACCGACCGAACGCTCACCCCTACTCATTTCCCCTATTGTGCATGCTTCTTCAAAGCCATTTTAAATCTTTTGTGAATTGATTCGGTGTGCATCTTTGGTTTCAAAGTTTGACTCGAGTAGGCTGTAGATGTAGTTATGCATTACCACCAGTCCGGCTTTGCAAACGGTGGAATCCCACACTGGATATCGCCCCGAGTGTCTTGTTATATTTATCCTAATCGCGCCCACTACGAGTTTGGTTCGTACCATACCTATGGAGTGCTTCCTAAGTATCCCCCGTGTGGAGGGGCTTACAGTATTGTATAGACTATGAAAATATATAAATGGTGTAAGTGTAATATGGTACTTCCGCTTATGATATTTTGATACTTTACTGTAGATACTATTATAATAACGTATTATATTATATGTATCTAGTTTCATGGATCCTTGGAGGATTGAATTCTCAAACACCCTCTAAACTATCGACGCGTTCCATTTGGGCATTTCACTTGAGTTGATTCACTTATATGAGCATGTAAATCCTGGCTCGAGTGTTCTTGATTTGCTCAACCGTTCAGGTTAGACCAAGTGTTACAGCTTTGAGAACACATCTTTCGGAGCTGGTGATTAGTTGAAGATTTCATTTCTATTTATAAAGTTCTGTTATTGTCTCATGTATTAATGAAATCTTATGTATTAAACTTCTGAAATGTAAACTCTGGTGTATTTTATTATTTATTCCGTTCTGAGATATTGTAATATTTTAAGTCTGTGATTCTATGATTGATTTATTTATTGTATATACAAAGTATTGCCAGAGTTATATAATAATCTACTGTTTTGAGCAATTCAAGTCTGACATGTGAGGATTAGTGTCGATTTGAATCATTTGAAATGCTGGTTCATTATATGTGGTATCAGAGCAGGTTTCGATCCTGAGACCATTAGGTTAAGGGGCCACCATGCTTTCGATGCGCCCGTTTGCTTTACAAACAAATATCTTGGAATTTTTTTTTACAGCTAAATGAATTTATCATAAATATTACATATAATAAAAAATATATGTACAAAATGCTTTAAAATTTGAAATACAATGGTTAACCGTCATAGGTGGTTGCCGTGCGTTACTAGAATTGTTTGACCAAAAAATGGCATAAACACCCAAACTGAGAATATGTAGGGAAAAAAATGAAGAGTAGTAAATTAAAATGAGAAAAACAACAATAACACGCAATTCATAGTGGTTCGACATTGAATGGTCTACGTTTACTTTATAAATCTCTTAATATTACTAAAGAAAAGTGATTAAAATGCAATGAGATTGAATAATCTCGAGTACAATGGAGCTTCTGAAAGTAAAGTGCAGAAAAAGATAAAAATTCTTTTCTTTGATGCTTTTGGAGTCTTTTGTACAGTAAACGTTCTAGGTCAGTTAGAATGCGCCATGTGGAGGTCGATCCGGATCTTTCGGGGTTCGTGGTTAGAGCGAGTGTTTAGGAAGATATTTATCTGGATCGCATAGGTCCAACACGATATTATCAAACTGGGAGTTAGCTTGCTCTGGAGTTATATCTTGAGACCTCACCGAACTGATCTTTTATCGAATCGGGGCATGTATTAATGCCTTTATCGAATCGGCTGCTGGATTTCCCTCACTTAGTCGAACCGAGATCTCATTGAACCGGGGTCAAACCCCAATTAAATCTAGGTCGATCCTGGTGGGGAACCACCCTGAGCTCATCTAGTCTTGTAGTTGGTTGAACATGCTTCACTTGAGTCTCAAGCACCATGATTATGAATGTTTGTTAACTTTGACGGCCTTGCTAAAAGGCAGGTCAACACTTTGCCATACAAAACATAATGCGTGGTAGATGGGATGTGATTTGGATCTGTTGAGTTGCAACTTCCCACGGTGTCACCTTTCTTGAGGGAAAATGATGATGAGAATTCGTGTCTTCTTTCCTGCATAAATAGTTAGTCATGCTTCATATTGTGCTCGACGGTACTTGCTGAGCCAAAAGTTGTTGACTTGGAGCAATCGTGGGACACAAATAAATATTCAAACCCAGTTGAGTCTAGAGGTTGAAAATATTTATTTCATAATCGAGTTTTGTCGAGTCTTTGGCTCCCACCTGTGACTTCACACTCAGGTCATTGCCAAACGATGTTGTTTTCTTGCGCAGGTCAAGCGCACGGTCGAGTCCGACCATTTTTCACGTACGAGTCGGCACATGATATCATACTCCATGGCATAAGGAAATGTAGTCTTATTTCTTTCACTTTCACTTTTTTTTATGTATATAGCTGATTCAATACGTACCCTCGTCGATGATCGCACCAGGAGCCTGATCACTATTGTTGATCGAAACGATATAGGTGGTCACGTCATTAGGAAAGAAAGGGATTTTCTGTTTTTACTATATATATATATATATGGCCCACACACTATTTTTTCTTTTTACTTTATCTTTTCACTGCCCATCGCTTTGATCCAAGACACCTAGACAGCTCCAATCCTTTAATCGATTCACCTGCGTCTTCGAATTTTACTTAGGAGGGTTTCAATACGTTTATCTCCATATTCTTATTCGTAATTTCATATGAGTTAGGTATCACACTGAAGAAATGCCCAAGTGTCAGTTCAACATACACGTTGGCCGAACCAGCTGTGGTCAATTCGAAGTATTGATCTGAACTCGAACCAAATCCAACACCCAACTTCGATGCTTTGACCATATTCAATGATCATGCCAATTTTTAACAATAATGATTCAATCCAAATAAGATGCTTTGACCATATTCAATGATCATGCCAATTTTTAACAATAATGATTCAATCCAAATAAGAATCTAGACAGTTAGGCTAGACATATCAGAACTGACATATGAACTTGAAGCTACACAAAACTTTGGATTGCTCAAACACTGGAATACCTCTTCTCGCCAAAATATGACGTAGAGCCATTAACGAGCAAGATCCAGTGAGATAGTTGGCAGCAAAAATCTTCTGATTCGAATTGTCCCATATTTCCAAAGCTTTGCTTATGCTTCTTATGTTGTTATTCCAGTTCACTTTCACTACATGCACTACACTAGTACACACACAAGGTTACAAGTTTTCTTTCTAACAAATGACGTTTCTTGGGTAGTAAAGAAACATGTCTGGAAGATACCACACCCGATCGTCTAAGACTGAAGATGATAAGACTGCTCAATTTGCTCCCTAGGAACCTTCCAATTCTGAGACTGAATTAGATGATGATGACTCACAGCTGTTCATTCAAACTCATGAGGGAGATACTAGTACCTCCGACGAAGATACTTTTGTAGACGAGGAGGAAGGAGGGGGAGAAGGAGAAGTGGCTCCTAACACATTTTGTAGGCCGTCTTTTTGAATAATCCAAATGATTCTTGGCCGTGATCCATGGATGAAGGGAAGCTAAAAAGATTATTTGTGAAGTACGAAATTCCCTTCGAGAATATCAGGTGCCAGTCGAAGGCGACTGTCGGTGATCCGCTGTAAGGCTATATTTCCTTGAGTCGTCAGATGTGCACGGCCAAGTATGTCCCACCTTTCAGCCTTTTCATTGCTAGTTTTCTTCATATAAAGGCAGCGCCAATGTAATTACATACCACTGACTATTACTACCTCCTTTCGCTACATATACTATATGGGGAGCATCTGGGACGAGGGCCAACTTTCGATGGTATTGTCTTCTTCTACAACTTTAAACATCAAAATAACATAAGCTTCCCCTCTTTTCTTTATTTCAAATCTACGCTAGGCCGGTGGGTTGTCATGAGGAGATTCACTAAGCTTGGGGATATTTGACCCGAATGGTCCTACATTCCTCTATATAAAGGTTGCGCTAGAAGATAGATACTGTGTAGTAAGTGTTAGGCCTGGGCTTATTCTTCTCCACGTCACTGGAGAATTCCTAGTGCTTGTTTTCCTCTGTAGATAACGGTCCAGTTAAGCCTACCAGTGGCGAGTACTACATACGTATGGCTACCCTACAGAACGTCGTGCTGGGTGATCAGACTGTTAGATGATGTATTACTTATGAATTCCTGCACCAATTCCACCTACTTGATCCTAGCCGGACTATGGGAGCGGACAGAGATCGAGCTCCAGCGGGTGCACCCGTGATAGTCGTGCCTTGGCGGCAGCGGGGTCAGAGGGCATGCCCCAATCGGGGGATCAAAGGTTGCTAAGCCCAAAACTCGTGCCTACGTCAAGTTGATGGGTTTTATCGATTAAATCAGCAACATAAATTAAAAATTAAATCAAGTAATTCATACCAATTTGATTTTCTATAATTTACAAAATTTACGAACACCTAATCGAATGAATTTTGAATACAACGCAGATTGGACAGCGTCTCTATGGTATTTACACAAACGCTTCTCCGAATTCGTCTTACGAAGTCGAATTGAAGGTCGAGGTACTTGCTAAGGATCAAGTTTCTCCTATCTTTGATTTTGGATTTTTATTTTATGTATATTGAAAGAGCAAGTACCCTCCTTTTAAATAAAAGAGAAACAAAATCCCTGGTATACCGAATTTAATGCAATTTTAAAATACCATCCGAATGGTATTTTTATTTGTTTAAAGAATGGCTTCCCCGTTTAACGTTCTAAGTGTGTGAACCTTATAAGTTACTATAACATTAGTAATATTTTTCAATTGTATTTTAAAGTATAAACAGTGAGTGACATTTAGTGATACATCGTTGTTACCCAAGTTATAATAAAATCAACGATTCGATATAACCTTGTCTATGACTAGTGGTCATGCATGATGTATGCGTAGACTATATATAAAACAAATAAATATTTGAGCATAGCCATGCATTTCATAGTCTCAATCAAGAGGCCCATGAATATCACTACTTATATTGTATTGTTAAATTCCATCTAGATCATTCATACTTTTCAATCAATTCAAGATGTGCCCAATAATCACCTTTATCGTTTACCCTGTTAAGAGTAACTTTTGATGATATCAAAGCACAAGATCCTCGAATAAAAATATATTGAATTTAGGTCTAAGGACCATTACATCATTTTCATATGAGAATTACTTATGACACAATTAATCATGTTCCATGAAGTTTTCTCATGTTGGTTCTACTCAATACATTGTTCTCTAACCTATATTTATGTATTGACATTAATATCTCATATATTAATGATCAATGAGATATGATCATTAGTCAATCAACATACTAGTCACAATATTTCATTGATATAATCTCAAGTTCAAGTCGCTTACTTTAAACTATATAATTATGTATCATTATTCTAAGGACTTCTTTTATGTTAATATTTATATTACGCAATAAATATAACATAATAAAAACATAACTTTAATAGTTTTATTCTATCACAACAAAATGGATTGCCTCTAGGGCACAAGCTCTAACAATCTCCCACTTTCACTAGAGCCAATACTCATGTATCGTTTACCCATGAAACTAGTGTGACTGTCTTTCTTCTGCTACGACAAAGCTTTAGTCAGTGGACCTGTAGCATTATTATCTGTTGGTACTTTGCAGATATGTATATCCCCTCTATCAATAATTTCACGGATGAGATGGTCTCACCTAAGTATGTGTTTGGATGGATGATGTGATCTAGGTTCCTTGGCCTGTGCAATATCCCCATTGTTATCACAATAAAAATCGATTGGATCAACAATGGATGGAACAACACTAAGTTCAGCAATAAACTTCTTAATCCTAACAGCCTCCTTGGCATCTTCAGAAGCAACAATGTATTCATCCTCCATTGTCGAATCAACGACTGTTTCTTGCTTTGAACTTTTCTAGCTTACAGCACCACCATTAAGGAATAACACATAACCTGACTGTGACTTATAATCATCTTTATCAATTTGGAAATGAGTGTCTATGTAATCTTTTACCGTTGATTCCTCTTCACCTCCATATATCAAGATCGAGTCTTTAGTCCTTTTAAGATACTTAAGGATGTTATTGACTTTTGTCCAATGACTTTTACGTCGATCAGATTGGAGTCTACTTGTCATACTTGAAGCGTATGAGACATCCAGTCGAGTACATAACATTGCATACATGATTGACCTAATTTCCAAAGCATAAGGGACCATTTTCATGCATTCCTTATCGTTTTGTGATTTAGGACATTGAGTCTTAGAGAATGTTATACCATGTGACATGGGTATGTATCATCTCTTTGTCTCTTGCATGCCAAAACTTTTAAGCACTTTGTCAATATTTGTACTCTGACTTAGGCTGATCAATTTACTTGATCGCTCTCTACAGATCTTGATGCCTAAGATATAGGTTTCCCCGCCCAAGTCTTTCATGGAGAATTCTTTTCCTAACTATGTCTTCACCATTTGCAATGAACTAGAATCATTCCCGATAAGTAATATGTCAACGACATATAATACTAGGAATATAATGCTACTCCCACTAACTTCTTTCAATCAAAAGGTTCATCTTCATTCATAATGATGCCAAACTCTTTGACTGTTTTAGCAAAACGAAGATTCCATCTATGTGATGCTCGTTTCAATCCATGAATGGACCGTTGCAGCTTAGATACTTTTCTAGCATCTTTTGGATTGACAAACCCCTTAGGTTGGGTCATGTACACATCCTCGATAAGATTTCCATTAAGAAAGGTAGTTTTGACATCCATTTTCCACATTTCCTAATTAGGAAAAGCTATAATTGCATGTATAATCATAATGGATTTAACCATTGCCATTGGAGAAAAGGTTTCATCGTAGTCAACTCCTTGAACTTGTTTGAAACCTTTTTCCACCAATCATCCTTTATAGGTTTGTACTTTACCATCCACGTTAGTTTTCTTCTTGAAATCCCACTTACACCAGACTGGCTTTACCCCTACTAGGTGGATCAACCAAGCTCCATATCTGGCTGATGTACATGGAATCCATTTCAGATTTCATGACTTCAAGACATTTCTTAGATTCTTATATATTCATAGCTTCTTGGTAAGAAATAGGCTCATCTTGGTCTATAAGCATTATGTCTCCAGTATGAGTCATAACAAACATGAAATATCTATTAGGCTCATGATATATTCTACCAGATCTACGAATATATTTTGTAATTTGAGTAGGTTTAGTTTACGCAACAGTTTGTAGTTCTGGCTCAATTTATAGTTCAGGTTCAACGATATCTTGTGGTTGTCGAATCTCTTCGAATTCTACTTTATCCCTAATGGTACATTTAAAGACTATTTTTGTTTCAAGGAAAATACCAATTCAAGCAATAAATACTTTATTCTTACAAGGTTTATAGAAATAATATCCTTTTGTTTCTTTCAAAGTATTCACAAAATAACACTTATCGGATTTGGGTCCAAGCTTGTCAGAGGAAAGTCGTTTAACAAACGCCTTACATCCCCAAATCTTCATAAACGACACATTCGGACATTTCTTAGTCCATATCTCATATGGCGTCTTCAAAACTGTTATAGTAGGAACACAGTTAAGTATGGATGCAGCCATCTCATGGGCGTAACCCCAAAAGCTTATTAGAAGATTTGTATGACTCATCATTGATCGTACCATATCTAATAAGGTGTGACACCATTCCATTGTGGTGTTCTGGTGGAGTGAGTTGTGATATAATTCCACACTCTTTTAGATAGTCATTAAATTTTTGACTTAAATATTCTCCTCCTCGATCTGTTCGAAGAGACTTTATATTCTTTCCAAGTTGGTTTTGAACTTCATTTTTCAATTCTTTGAACTTTTCAAAGGATTCTGATTTGTGTTCCATAAGATACACATAACCATATCTACTGAAATCATCAGTAAATGTAATGAAATAATAAAACCTACCTCTAGCTTATGTACTCATGGGTCTACATACATCACTATGTATAATGCCTAATACATCATTATCCCGTTTACTATGTCTAGTGAATAATGCTTTTGTCATTTTTCCTAATAGACAAGATTTGCATTCTTTATATGATTCAAAATCAAATAAATTCAAAATTCCATCTTTATGGAGCTTTGATATGTGTTTCCCATTATATGGCCCAAACGACAATGCCAAAGAAACGTTGGATTTAAATCATTGAATTTAATCTGTTTAGTATTTACGTTATAAACATGCACATCAAAGTTAAGAATATAAAGATCGTTAACTAATTGTGCATTTCCATAAAATATTCTATTTAAATAAAACAAATAGCAATTGCCCTTCAATACAAATGGAAATCCAAGCTTGTCCAAATAAGATATAGAAATAATATTTATTTTAATGGAAGGCACATAATAACAATCTTTTAATTCTAAAACAAAGCCAATAGGTAGGGATAAGAGGCAGCTTCCTATGGCCGGTGCAGCAATGTTTGCTCCATTTCTAACTGGGAAGTCCACTCCCCCTTTTTTTCCAAATTTCTTGTCTTTTGCATTTCCCGCAAATTCACATATATATGTGATCCACATCCAGTATATAATACACAAGATGTAGAAACAGATAAATTGACACTTATAACATTTATACCTGATTCAGTTGAATTCATACTTCTCCTTTTCTTTTCACTACAAGAAAAATGATTTTTTGCTTCAAAATCCAGTAGCGTTTATTTGCAAATACAAGCAAAGGTGCTTTCACTCACAATATAAACGTGGCAAAAAAAAATCACTTCCTCGCCTAAGAAAAAATAATATGCGTGGTCCGAAATAAACGTAACCACCTATTTTTTATTCCTCTCCCCTCATACTTTGAATTTTTTAACCCTCATTCCCTTTCCCCCCAAAATCGCTCTACCGAAGAAATTCCCTTTCCTCCAAAACTCTATGCCCGAAGAAATTTCATCACACTAATTAACTTTTCTTATGTCATCGTTAGCTCGATTTTGTGATTATATTCGAATTGTGTATGAGATATTTGAATGCAATCGTTAACCCTAGTGCAATCGTTTATTCTATTTTATTCCGTCCTTTTTTTATTTTCTCATCTCCTATCTTGCTAGGACTTGGTTGCTTGATATTCATGTTTTATTTGGATGCTTTTCTAATAGGCTATTTTGATGATTGTTATTATAGTGGAGTATGTGACGGTTTATGTTGTATGTTGAATTATATTTTGGTACAATTTGTTGAATTTTTGTGGTTTTTATACCGTTGAAGATGATTGCCGACTTTGTTCTGAAAAAACAATTTGTATGTCAACGCTTATGTTTTTAATATTATATTGCACCCCATTTATGGATCAAATCAATCTGATTGGTGCTGGTATTTAGACTAAAAAAAGGATAAAATATCTGAATTGGTGATAGGAGATGTGGCATATATCATATACTCTCATTTACGTGAGATTTATCAAGTCCTTGTTAATCAAGTTTAAGTTAGGTTAATAATTATCTCTGTTTATTAGTATTCTGACTTTGTTAATTGAGTTCAAGTTAAGGTACACAAATTATCTATGCTTACCAATAGTTCGCGACCTCAAGTGATTGATATAGTACACTTGCTTCTTAATTATGTCGGGAATTATTACGTAGATCGTGTTTTGATCCTAAACTTTTTTTGGTTTTTTAACTAATGTTCTCTGCTCTACATTTTGTAAGAAATGGCACATTTAATTGGTTCTGTTTAATCAAAGTATTTATACTTTCTTTTTATATGATTATTTGTAACCATGGAAGAAAAGTTTATTACCCTGACTGAGAAATGAATATTAAGTCAATTTACTTATACATAAATGAATTTGGATTTTGTACCGACAAATGCATTGAATACATCAATTACCGATAAGTACTTTTTAGTAGATGTAATGAAGTAATAGTATTGGTGCACAAGGTTCATCTAGCATTGAATTTTAAAATATAATTGACAACTCTCCGAAGATAAAAATAGTGTTGGACATAATTAGTTCAACCATCTTTCTATTGTTGAGCATGATGCTCATAATTAAATAACCGCGTTGCAGTTTGGTATTCAGAGGACTACAAATGAACTACGAAATCTGAACTGTAGCGTTGACATCTATCAAACAAACATTTTACTTTGTAACCATTGCACATCTTTTCACACTCTCTTATATAATTGTTCTTGGCAGATTTGTATTTTAACATATAACCGGATTCACTGAATTAGAATTAGCTAGTTAGTGCATCATTTATAAGAAGCTTGGATGTCCTTTTGGGTAATAACTTTAACGTGTAGTTATTTCTTTTCTAACAACAGATAACCAATTTACACATCAAAGATTGAAAACTTATTTGCCTTTATATGTCGATGATGGAAAAATATTGGTTTTTTTTAAATGGGGGATAAAACCATGTTGAACATAATACGTATTTTGAGAATTAGAACATATAATCTAATATTAAAACTCAGTTTTTTATGTTTTTACCTCAGTCATTGAACTAGTATAGAGTACCGGCAAGGGGTAATGAATTTCGTGCATGATGCATAGAGGAACATAAGAAATGTAGAAAAAAAATTATACCCTTACAGAGATTGTCGGAATCTTAGTCTCCGTAATGACCAAATTATCGTTGAACATCTAATTATAAAAGGAATGGATCTAAATACATTGATGGTGAATGGTTTAATCATGGTGAAGAGATAAATGTAGAGAACAAAAGAAATGCGTTTGATGCTCTATTCTAAATGACTCACTATGAAGATAAAGATTTTATGAATAATGATTTTTTTTTATGATGAAGATAATGTTGATTCTCGAAGAAAAATGACGAGTTACTCCAGAACTTGGAAGATGCAGAAACTCCATTATATCCTGGTTGCATAGATCACACAAAATGTCGTCGTCGTCTTGTATAATTTTAATGCAAGACTGACTTATCTGGTTGTGGGTTTGATAAGCTTTTAGCTATGCAACATATATTTCTGCCGAAGGATAATGTGCTTCCCAAAACCTTATATGAAGTCAAGAAATTTCTTAAAGTGCTCGACATGGGTTTTGAAAAGATACATGCTTGTGAGAATGACTATTGCCTTTTCAGAAAAGAATACAAGAATTTATAAATTTGTCCAAAATGTGGTTCTTTGAGATGGAAGAAAAATCAAGATACTGAAGAGGTTATACAAGGTGATCCAATTAAAGTATTGAGATATTTCCCAATCCTTCTGAGATTTAGAAGAATGTATAGATCTCAAAAGATAGCAGAAGATTTAAGATGGCATTTTAATAATAAAAGTAACGACGGAAAAATGTGTCATCTCGTGGATTCTATGACATGGAAAATGGTGGATGAAAAGCATAAATCTTTTTCATATGATCCACACAATCTTAGGCTTGGTGTTGCTACAGATGGATTCAATCCATTTTCCATGTTGAGTTCGAAATATAGTTGATGGCCGATATTGCTTGTGACATACAATCTCTTGCCTATGTTGTGTATGAAGAAGGAAAATATTACATTGATTTTACTTATTCTAAGCCCGAAGCAACCCGAGAATGATAATGATGTGTATTTAGTGTCTTTGGTGAAAGACTTGCATCACTTGGGGTCTAGTGGAGTCAGTGCTTATGATGCGTTTAATAAAACTTTATTTAAATTGAATGCAATTTTGTTATTGACCATTAATGATTTTTCGGCTTATGAAAATCTTACTCGACGTCGTGTGAAAGGGAAAAAAGCTTACCCATTATGTGGTGTTAGTACCCATTCTCGTTGGTTGAATCATAGTCGAAATTTCACCCACATGGATCATAGAAGATTTCTACTTCATTCAAATTCACAGAGGAAACAAAAGGCATTGTTTAATAACACCATAGAGACAGATAGTGCTGGGAGAAACATCTAAGCATTGTTGAAGGTTTATCCAAATACTTTTGGAAAAGGAAAAGGTGAGAAAAGTAATAAGAGAAAGTGTGTTTATAATGAAGAAGATGAATATAATGATACTAACACTTCTACGAAAATGGAGATATCAAGGTGGAAAAAAATGTTCAATTTTCTTTGATTTGCTTTAATGGGAGTTTAGTGGTTAATTTATTTATTTTTCACTGTTTTAGTATAAAGAAAACCCAATAATGGGTTATAGTTATGGTTTTCACAGGAACTTCCATTACGTCACAACATAGATGTGATGCATGTGGAGAAGAATATTGGTGAAAACCTATTGGGCACGATGTTGCAAGGTAATAAATCCAAAGATGGATCCAACTGTAGGAAGGATTTAGAGCAATGGGGAATTCGACGTGACCTTCATACACAACCTCGTGGGAATAAAACATATCTTCCACCAGCTCCATATCTGTTGTCAAAATCCGAGAGAATAATATTTTGCAAAAGATTGTACGAATTCAAAGGACCGGATGACTACTGTTCAAATTTTAAAGAATCAAATTCCGTTGTTGGATTGCAAAATTAGTGGATTTAAGTCACATGATTACCATGTATTAATGCAACATTTATTACTAGTAGCATTGAGAGGATTAATGTTAAAGAAGGCAAGAAAAGCAATAATTCGCTTATGTTCTTTTTTAATAAATTATGTCGACGTGTTCTTGATAGAGAGAAGGCAGAACAAGTCAATGTTTAGATTATTTAAGTTTTATATGAGTTTGATTTTTTTTCCACCATCTTTGTTTGATATAATGGTACATATATCCATTCATCTTGGAAAAGAAGCACAAATATGTAGATTGGCTCATTTTCGTTGGATGTACCCATTCGAAAGATATATGAAGACACTCAAAGATTATGTAATGCACGACCAGAGGGATGTATTGCAGAATCGTATCTTGCAGCAGAATGAGTGTTGTTTTTCAATGAATTTTTGAAAAAAATAGGACATATAGAGGAGAAAGAAGCTCGAAATGAAGATTATTAAAGCAATGGAATACTCGAGGGTCGTCCAATTTCAATATCGAAGACAATTACATTGCCAGTTAAGCTCACGCTTCCTCTTCAAAAAAAAAAAAAATACAAACCATTTCCTCACCACTTTTCTCCCTGTCCAGTCATGATAACCTCGGCCCTTTTGTGTTGTAAAGAAACAAGTATAAGCATGTATCCATTTATATATGTGTGTGTTTATTAAGGAGAAGACGGTGCGTGTGTAACGATTACGGATCCATGAAGATTTGTACGTAAATAAACGGATTTGGTTCGCAGTTAATACCGGGTTCGTCAATAAAGATTTGGAAGCATGCAGGTGAGATTTATAATTTAAATTTATTTTAAATTAGTTATTACGGTTACTTATAATTAATAGTCAATTGGTTAATGATCATGAATTGTGATGAATGATTGTTATTGGTTGTTCGATGGATGTTCCTGCATTTAGAAAAACACCATAAACACTGAGTGTTATAGACTGTAACACTCTGCGCATAGTTAATTGTTTATTTTAGTTGTTGTGGTTATGATGGATGAAATTGTGCTTATTTATTTGATTTAATTTTTTGGTAAAATCTGATTGCATGAATTCACACATATAACGTAGCTGTGTGATTATAGGGGTAGTCAATTGAAACTCTCCTTCCATATAAATGAAGATTTATTTATTAAAATAAGGATTGTAAATTCAGTTTTAAATTTATTTTTAAAACTGTTTACAAATCAAATTGAGCAAATGTTATTGATATGAGTTGAAATGGTTTATGAAATAATCCTGATTGCTTATGGGTTATTTATATACTGAATTGGGATCGGGAAATGATATCGTAAATTGCTTTTATGCGCACAACTTTAGAAGTTAATGGTAAATAATTAACTGAGTTTTGATAAAAATTAACATTTCAATTGGAAAGGAAAGTTGAAATAATGATTATTGGAATAGTTCTTTTGGGAAATGATTAAACAAGTTTTCAAAAATATTGTCATTCAATATAATGTTGGAATAATATATTTTATACAAATAATTGATTTCATAAAGGTTTTGGGTAAAATAATTGAACAAGTTTTAAATTATTCAACTTGATTTGAAATGGAAATTTGGAATTTAAATGGTTTTGAACTAAAGTTGGATTTTTGGGAAAACAGGATTTGAAATATGATTTTGGATCTAAGTATGGAAATGTAATTTATTTTGGGAAAGGGAAGAATTGGGCAAATTATATTTAAACGTTATATTGCGCAAATCGAACGCGTCGCGTAATGACAGTTCGATAATATCGATTTCAAATTTCAAATGGTTATAACTTGAACGTTTTGAATCAAATTGATGTGAAACGAAAAATGTCAGATTTCTATTAATAACTGTTTTTGAATAAAAGAGGAATTTTCAAATTCCAACGTTTGGTCTTCAAGTTACATCTAAATTAAAATTTGAAAAGGTCGTTATACGCGCAGTTCGACGACCGAAAGGAGAAATCGAATAAAATGGGCTTATAAAAATTATTTAAAAATCTAGAAAAATATGATAAATCATATTTTATTATTTAAAAGTGATTCGAGTTAGAATATGTGAATTTTGAATGATTCTGGATCGATTTGGTTAAATAACCATTTCGTAGCACCTTTAGCAACGCTTTTAACGTTATTAAACCATTACTTTGAAACTGATTTGGTTTTGAAGATTATAAACCTAGAACCCTTGTTTAGATTATAGAAAAGGGTTGTTAAAAGAATTAAGAATGTATGGTATGTAAAGTATGGGAAGTTTGAATTAAAAAGGAAATGAGTTGGGATAGAATTGGTCGTCGGATATTCGATATATAATCCCAGATTTGGACGAATACTATCAGAAATAGCAAACCATATTCATATCCAAATTCTGATGGTGTTTGCCCATGTTGGTGAATCAATGTCAAATATAAGTCGATTAAATTCTGTTTAAACTTATATTTGAAATATCAATCAATTAAATGGGGATTTAAATCCGAATTAAGGTTTTGAATACCTAAGGAAAGGGATAATGATGAGTAAATGAATTTTGTTTTGGAATGAATATTGAATATTCAAGAAAAGGGTTAAGATGAAAACGAGGTTTAAGGGAATGAATCCAACCTTAATTGAAAATAAATTGATAATGTTTGGGAAGAAGATTTGAATTGGAAATCTGTATAGACCATAGCTGTTGATTTTAAAGTACGCTTATTATTTGAAAAGACCGGGATTGGATATAGATCCGAAAACCATTCCAAGTAATAATACGACGCTATAAAGCAACTTAAGATTTGGAAACCGACGAGTAAAGCCTGGGAATTTCTGATTCAGTCGGATTGAATGTTGATGTCTCGAATTGGTCCGTACAACCAAACGGGTTATAAGTTGCATGATATTTGAATGTATTTGGAGATTTTTTGATGATGTTTTGTTCAGACCAGAACGGACATTTATGGATTGTGTGTCTAACATTGTAATTAACTGCGTATCACTGTTTTATCAATATATATCTGTTTGGTGGTGGAGAATTTATCTCTTGCTTAACACCCTTCTCTAAGACGTATGAGCTTAGAGGTTATATACTGGAAATCAGTGATGCATTTGTTAATGGACAATGCGACATACTTAAGTTATAAGATGAGCTATGGATGATCAAAGCATGGCTTTTTTAAGCGTTGCTTTGTGTATATCGTGACCTCGGGAAGCCTCACAACCCAGTAAATGGCTAAAACAGGAAAGATGCAACGAGGTTAAGGGCAGTCATTTCCTTCTAGATAAAAGGTATGTTGGATCTAGATTAACCCTAGAGGGGAGGTTAGTAGAGTTTATTAAAATTTTGCGAGATATTAATATATTCACAGATCACAGAAAATAGCAAAAATAGAAATGCAAAAAGTAAATGACACAAGATATGCCCAGTTTCGGCAAAATCCTGCCTGTTGCTACATTCCTAAGGTTTCTACTAGGAGTTAAACACAGATCCCGCTAACAAACCCTGTAAACTCGCGAACTCCTCGCTCCTATCCTAAACCTACACTCAAAACCCTAGACTGATCTAAACCCTAGACCAGATTTCTCCTGATTACGACCCAGTAACCAGTAACCCTAGTTTTTAAAGACTCTAGTAAACTGTCAGTTAACACCCTAACTGGATACCCTAGTATTTTATAGACACTAGAAACTGATGGAATCGATTTACAAGTGAAAAACAAAAAAACAACACAAAATAAAAAATAATGCAAAACCGTAGACTTAAGAAATAAGGGTTATCCCCTTTTTCAAATTAAAATCCTAAGCCCATTGATATCTTGGCCGGCCCACTTTCAATTTTCTTTGTCCCGATATCTTTCTCTTTGGAAATCTAAAAATGGTGGCTTCAAAGAAACTAGGGTTTCCTGCTTTCTCTCAATCGTGGATTCGACTTGTCAATTGATGGTATGTTGCGATGCTCCAATGTTTGGTGTTGTTCTTCCAAGATTGTGCTTTAGTGAACTGCTGCCTTTTGGTTGATCGAAAACAGTGAGTTATCTGAGTTGATTTTCAATGTTGCTCTATGAATTTGTGATTTTGGTTTTTGATTCGCTTTTGGCCGATGATGATATGGTGTATAATATAGGATTAAAAAAATCCTTTAACTTCTCTGATTTCATTAATGTGACTTTGGCCTGATTGTGTGATTTCCTTTTTTGATTTCCTGCGTGAAAAATGTTGCTTTTTATAAGATGATGTCCACGGCTTTGATGCAAAACTGGAAACAATTATTTGTGGACTTGAGTAATCCCTTGTGTTGTTGTGATTTCCATGATTGAATTTATTGCTTTGTGAATGAATTTCTGAAAATAATTCTTGCCCAAAATTGTCTTAGTCTAAAACTGGAAACAAAATGAAAATGAGAATTGATTTCTTGCCCAAGATTAAAACGTGCTCACAATTGCCTTGTCAAAAATATTGTTGAGTCAATCTTTTAAAAGATTAAGCAAATTCTAGAATCTGTTTAAAACTTTTCCCAAAAAAAAAAAAAAAAAAAATCTTGAGAAAAACTGCATGATTTTCCAAACTGATTCCACTGCATTTATTTGCAAAAACTTATTTGACAATGCCAGTAAAAACAGGGAACAAATGATTTCCCCATTCTTCGAATTTGTGCGAAATATAAATCACAATCTTGAATTGATTCTCTGTTTATTTACTGCACCATAGATGCTCCATTTGTGTGTAGATTCCCCTGACCTCTTGCTGATCCACACTAGTTTGTTTCTTGCCAAATATTGTTGATTGGTTCCAAAAAAAAATGATAAATCTGAAAACAGATTGTGGCCTTCAAAACAGATTTATTATGAGAAACCATTTGCAATAATGCTGCATTGATCTCATCCTATATATTGAATGTCATTGCTGATTTTGTGCTTGCATTGTATGATCCTTTTGACATACATCTAGGCCATTAGTGCACAAGAAAGTTGCACACCACTGTTTGTTGTTATACTGAACTTGATTTGTGATATGCACCATTGATAAACACTGTATACACTAGACTTCTTGCTGCATGAACTTGTGCATGTGTGAACTGTGCATTGATAAATTATAATGGTAATTCCCTGTTTTGGACCATGCTTCATGCTATGCTTGTGTAAGCCAATTTGACTTGCTGAGTATATCGCTTGAGATATGCGCACCATGCTTTTTCATGCTGAAAAGTCAACTTGCCTGTTATCCATTTCATCATGCTTGAACTCGACACAACTGTGAGTACACCATTGTTTTGCTGAGTTGTTCACTTTGTCACATTTGAACATGCTGATGCTCCCACACTTGAAACTTGCATCTTGTACCATGCTGCTATATATAAATTTGTGTTTGTGAAATTCTTGCATCCCACTGTTGTTTGCTGTGTGTATATATGACTGTGTATATACATGCTGCTTCATGCATGAACATGAATGAATCTGTGTTGCACCATATATGTCATTTGCTGTTAGAACATGTTCAAACTCTATACACTTGACACTGATTTTGAGCTGCTGTTTACAAAGATTGATCTGCCATGTTTATCACACATTTTGATCTGATTTGTCTTGACAAAGGAAACTTGCTTATTTAACTTCATTTGTATTTGAGTGACTGCCATGTTGTTTGCTGAGCTGATTTTCTTGACCATTGTGACAGTACACATTTCACATGAATGTTGGCTTGTCCACTCATGTATTTGGGCTGCCATGCTAGAAATTGCCCCATTGTACTTGAATGTTGCCACTTGTGCATGTTTGCACACTTCAACTTGTATTATGCTCGACTTTGCTCGACATGAATTGCATTGATATTTGAGTGTTGCACTGAGTCGAGATGGTCCATGTGGCTACTCCTCAGTTGCACACCGATTGGCGAGGCAGTGTACGCGTGTATATATTATACACGTGTGTATATGCAGACCATCAGAAAAGATTTTCCTATGCTTGCACTGTATAAACACAATGTCTGCCTTGTGGTATATACAGTGTATCACTGTGAATATCACAAGTTGTCTAGATACAGTCGGATGGATTAATAAATCAGATCGAGTCAGAAGCAAATAAAATTTTAAAATAAAATTATGTTTGCTAGAATTTAGAATATTATTTCTTTTTCAGATACTGTGTGTGTTTCTGTATGTGACAGGTATGAAGACTGGACTGACTGAAGAATGTTGTAAAGACAGAAGATAAAGAAATAGAGTGTTAGTGTGTGCCTGAATATATGAAATGTAACTAAGTCAAAGAAAGTACTGAATGATTGCATATTTGTAGAGAGGAACTAATCTGTAAATGAAATGTATATGCAATGTGATGTATTACTGAGATAAACAAATAGTGGAGTTATCAAATTGTACTGTTTAAATATTCAAATAAAATATTATATTTAAACAAAATACTATGTAAATATTTAAATTTCTGTACTGGTGTATACTATTCAAATATAAATATCATACTCCTTTTTGTGATGAATATATGAAACAATACAGTTACAAACACATTTATAATAATATATTTATTTGGTTGTTATCATCAAACAAAAATCATATAATTGTGTATAACACCGTTATATACAGCAAGGTATACTATGGTATGGAGCCCAGGTATTAACCTATGTGGATAACTTCTACTTTGTGGATGTTAATGTTGCGGGTACCCGATTTAAAGGTTGGTAACGACTGGGAAGTGATATACTCAGTCATGCTCTAAGTTACCCAGTTAAGGGGTAACCCCGCCTCATGTTGGCAGAGATTCCGTTTGATTCTAGGGGCGTCCCTCTAGAGGTGTATCCATCGATTCGGTAAGGAAGTTTCTTTGCCTAGTCATTTGTTGAAAATCCAATTCCCATTACATGCCCATACGATTTTAGTTGTATAGCCTGCTACCAGCAGGATTCGTCAGTATAATGGGATGGGGCATATTGCTAGCCATGATTGATACATTTATTTGCGAAATTGTTTTCACACTATGCACTAATAATAATATCAGAGGATTTCCATGTATCAAGCGTTTTTTACTATCATAAGGAGAAACCTTGCCCATGTGTGCATTTGCATTGTGTGTGTGCTGCGAGACCTTATGGTAGTTTCATTTTCAAAAGCATTGCGAATTTTGATGCAAAGGAATTCACATGGAGTAAACCCGGTCCGCGTTAGCGGCGTGGCCCGTTGAATCACCCAACTTTAAAATGAAGCCTAAATAAGAACTGCGTTTTGGAATCTCACACCAGTCTCACGACTGACCTGGAGTTTATTGTTTTCCAAACCTAAACTCTGGGTGCCCATTTTGCATGGGCCGTCAGAACTTTAGTTTGCAGGTCTAGATTTTAGAGACGGATTCAGATTTGAAGCGAGAGTTATGATTTGGGTGCTTCGTATTCCGTTGGAGAGTTATTTCCGCTAAGCATGTGGTACTCTGATATTCCTTGTAATCTCTGATGTAATCAATAAAGTGGAATGAAATAAAAAGTTCTGTTACTTTTGTGCAAATATGTAAGTGTCCATAGCAATTCTTTGTGAACGGTTTAAGTTGGTTTAAATACCAGCGAGAACCGGTCGGAAAGTTGGGTCGTTACAACTTCTCCCTCGAAATCCACATATATGTTCATGAATAAATCGTAACATGTAAGTGTTAGTTTTCAAAATTGAAGAAATTAACTGTGTGTGAAATTTTATTTAATGCGTATGTATAAATTTTACATAATAATCTTTTTTCATTCAGCCGATTGCAACAATGAAAAAAGATGCCAGATGCAAGTTGACAGATGTGGGTGGAACAGTCGTAATGGATGAAGGAACTACTACATCAACTGATCTGATAGCGATGGTCCATTGTCGTCCATTGGGAAAGGATGCTGTAAAAATTTGGGTTGAAAATGTGAGAGTTCCAAATGCAGAGCTATGGAGGCCAACATCAGCTATGGCATACATGGAAGATGCCTTTGGTGTTCCCATAGCTTGGCCAATGGAAAAAATCATTATTGAGACAAAATGAAAGGTATGCAAATATTTCTTAATATACATCAGGAGTGACTGCGGTATAGAAGATGCCTTATAGGCTTTTGGAACATGTTTTATGTTTCAGAAACCACAACTTGGCCTTTCACTGTGGTATATCCTTATAGGCTTCTGGATTATAGATACTTATAGGCTTATTTTACTGTGGTATGTTTTATGTTTCAGAAACTAAAATTTGGCTTTTTACTATGGTATGGCCTTGTAGGCTTTTGGAACATGTTCTATGTTTCAGAAAACACAGTATAACATGCTAACCAAGAGCCGATTCTCAATGGTATACATGTTCAAACATGTTCTATACCATAAGAGGTACAACAGAAATGTAAGGCATGTACTATAATTTGATATAAACAAAATGGTGAACTATGGTCCAACCTGCAATGGAATTATATTTATCAATAACTTGAGAAACCCGGATCATTCTGCAAGATCCACTATTAAACGACCTTTATGTGCAATGGAATTACTGACTGTTATTTACTACAAGAAAATGATTGTGTCGAAAGGTTTACATTATGTTGTGTTACGTTCAAGTTTTGACCAGCTCTTTCTTTCCTTAAGTTATGTTTTGTTATTTGTTTTAGTAATTACTTGTCATTCTTTTCTCAGTCTTTTGTTCAGTACTTTGTTTACAAGTATATCAACCTTTTTGAAGACATCAGCAATAGCAGCACTACTTAATGATATTTGCTCGGTAACTTGGTTATTTCAGATATTTATTTCAGTGTTTAATGTGCTTTTGTTATGACGTTGTTATTGGTAGTTTGGTTGTGTATGTTGTGGATGTTTGAATGTATGGCTACCGTTTTGTCTTGACACTTATGTATATTGTGGATTTTTAAATGTACATGTATCTTGTGGATCTTTGGATGTGTACGTATTTTGTGGTTGTTTAATATGTTATGTTCAAAAGTGTATGTGTTTTTGTATTAAGATGTTATATAATTGGAGGCAAAGTTATGGGTAGGTCTGGAAAAAATTATGGGTAGGTCTGGAATATTATGATACAAATTGGGAACAAATGGTGGAGGAAAAAATACTACGAAATATTATTTTTATTTGTAGCGTTTAAATCCATTACAAATCAATGGTTAAAGTAATCAGGAAACTTTGTGATGGCGTTCACTAAATGCTAATAAAAAGATAAGTGAACGCCATTAAAACAGTATAGTAGTGAAGAAACCTTTTCGGTGGCGTTTTATAGGCGCTGCAAAATATAACATTCGTATTGTTTAAAAAATGCTATTAAAAATAAATATTTAGCGGCGTTTAAAATGCAACTAATACTCAATGATTTTTAGTGCCATGTTTTCTCGTAATGATTATCGAAACGCCACCAAAAATGGCTAGCAGCGGTTTTTGGGCGCTACAAAAATCAATTTCCTTGTAGTGTTTTTAGATCTTCTAAATATGCAAAACAATTTGCATTTCCAACCCGGCTTTATACAATAGCGACAATCGCCTTTTTGTTTGAGAACCATTCTGAAATTTTAATGCCAGTCACGAAGATTAATTCCATTCAATTTATCCTTCGCAAGGACGGATCGTATTGATAACTCATTAATGATGTTTGCCATTTAATATCTACAGGAGATAATAATAAAATAATAATGAATGACATTGTTTCATATAAGTACAAATTGTTAAGTAATTGGTGACTATTCACACAATGATGCTTCTTACAGTCACATACAATTTTGCATATTCATTCAAATGAATAAAAAATATTCTCATATATATATATATATATATATATATATATAACAGTATATGCATATTTGCGACAGTCCAAAATTATACACAACAGTGCATGCTTCCACTTAAAGAACATCCCTCTTTTTCAATATATATATATATATATATATATATATATAATTATTCTAGTGAGCCAAGATCCATAGTTTATTGCGCCTTGAGTTAGCTTTGGCTAATCCCTAAAACACAATCTTTAAGGTAGACATCTTATGTCAATTATATCTCATAGATAATTCTTTCATAGCATGATGAATAAACTCTGTTCATTTCCAATTTTGGATAATTCATGCTTTATGTCTCTAAGCCCATAATCTTATTATGTCTACCTAGTTAAGTCAAACCCAAGTTTAAACAATTTGAGTATTACTATTACTTCATCGCATATAACCATAATAAGCAGTGTACTTATGCTTTGGCATAACCCATAATAATTGAATATGGCACTAATATATGTTATTATCGGAAGAAATCACATTAGACTTAATATTAATTTTCATTTTGGTGGGATTTCAAAATGTGAGATACTAAGGTGAGAGCGGATGCACTTCAAAGGTATTCAAATTGTAAACAAAAGGTGAATAGGCACAATTATGTATACACAACATTGAATTAGTTGTAGCACACTGATGTAACACTACATCACACATATTTTAGAAACTCAAGAGGTTTCAACAATGAAAGATTATCAGTATATATATATATATATATATATATATAATAGTTTGCACTAGTATAAACATTTGCGTGCCAAGTAAATGTACATCCAGGTAACCAAATAATAGCAGTTTTATATACTTCAATTTGTGCGCTACTGTAAATATACATGCAGAATCTTGACAATTTATGTAAACTAAAAGTATAAAAATGTGAACCATCATTTTACGCAACTAATTCATTCTCATTTTGTTGTGTGAAAATGTACATCAATATGAAATGCATTTGGCACAAAATCAAATACAGAATAAGCCAATCATCAAATCATATATGCTGCTGCTAGTGTATTTCATCATGTGTGATATAAGGGCAGTGTTGTTGGAATCAAAATTCTAGTATATATATGTCAGTACATACAAGTATACAACATAAAGTGGGAAAGATACATATATATCAAGTTTGCAATATACAAGGATTCGAATATTCAAGTGGCTCATATATATATATGTATATAATCATGTGATGTTTTATACATCTACAAGTAAAAGTATTTACTGATTCGTGCAAAGTACATCTCACTTCTATTATAATTGCCTATACATAATTTTTGTAAAAGCATTCATGAATTACATTTATACAATTACAAATATCTGTGCAGCAACATATAAAGTAATTTAAAAACCAATGAAGTATCTTGGTATCTATTATATATACAAAGAGTATATAAGTAACCATCAATTCATATTTTTTGTGGCTTTCAAATATATTTCGAAATTTGCACAACAGGGGGTGTGATTTCAAATCATATTTGCATTATTCATATTGTCAACTAAATAAGAGAACTCAGCTATGTATATTTAAATTGCTCAAAAACAAAGTCATACTGATCTGAAATTGTGACAGATCAAGCCAAGTCCATAATTTTCATATTCCTAAGGTTTTGCAATGACTTTAAAGTCATTCAGTTATCAATATTCAGAAAAGAAAACATAGAATACATATTAATCAAGCTTATTTATACAGAGTTTAACAAAGTTTACAAAACCACATCCAATATCAATGAAACATCTAAAAGATATTCTTTAAACAATGAGCTTTGATCTAAACATATTTCAGACACGCACAGTATTACAAAATTAATCTATAGTGTTAGTATGTTTAAGTTTTTTAATTTTTTTATACTTGACAAAATCAAACTCAGCTTTTTATAATTTTTTTCTACAACCAAAATTATTGCATCAGGATTCACAACATCATTTCCAAACAGGGAAGATATTGTGATAGGTTTCAAAAATAACATACTTGCGTCAGAAATCAATTCAGGCAGTTTATTATCCAAGCACTAGTGTTCAGATTTACTCAAAATCATATATATATATTGTGATTCTTTTCAATAACAAGAATTGTTTTGAAAAAAATTATTATTAACAATACTAGTTAATCTGTATTACAGATTGAAAACCGAACATCAATCCTGACTCAATAAATCATTATCGCAAGTTGGCTATGATACCATTAATGGGTTTTATCGACAAAATAAGCAGCGGAAATTAAAAATTAAAACACTAAATTACAGGACCCAATAAAAAATTGATAAATCAAATAATTGCGTAGAAATTTCATTTTGCTGAATTTACAAAATTTACGAACACCCGATCGAACGAGTCTTGAATGCAACCCATATTGGACGGAATCTCTAAGATATCCACATGAACACTTCTTCCAGGTCGTCTTGCGAATTTGAATAGGAGGTCAAGGTACTAGCCAAGGACTGAGTTTCTCCTTTCATTGATTTTCGATTATTGTTCCTATGTACATTGAAAGATTAAGTACCCTCCTTTCAAATAAATGAGAACCAAAATCAAAGGAATGAAAACCTGTATAATAATTCTAAAGATATTTTAAAATACCATCTGAATGATATTTTTTATTTGTTCAAAGGGTGGCTTACCCTTTTAAAGTTCCAAGTGTGTGACCCTTATAACTGTAACGTTGGTAATAATTTTAAATTAAAATTATAAACAGTGAGCGGCATCTAGCAATACATCGTTGTTACCCAAGTTATAATAAAATCATCGATTCGATATAACCTTATTTATGACCAATGTTTCAACATAACTTATTACTTTTAACCATTATATCTAAGATTAAACTCGAGGCATGGAATGTATCATCCTCTTTATAATTTAATCCTTTTATCTTAATGTATGAGTAGACTATATATAAAGCAAATCAATATTTGAGCATGGCCATGCATTTTCTTGTCTCACTCAATCAAGAGACCCACAAATATCACCATTATATTGTAGGGTTAAATTCCATCTAGATCATTCATACTTTTCAATTGATTTTGGATGTGCCCAACAATCATCTTTATCGTTTATCCAATTAACAGTAATTTTCGATTATATAAAACCACAAGATCCTCGAATAAAATATAATGATTTCAGGTATAAGGACCATTACATCATTGTCATTATGAGAATTGCTTATGATACTATTAATCATGTTCTATGAAGTTTCTCACATTGGGCTTCCCAATATATTGTTCTCTAACACATATTTATGTATTGACATTAATATCTCATATATCAATGATCAATTAAATATGATCATCAGCCAATCAACATACTAGTCTTAATGTTTCATTGTTGTCCTATTTACAACAAAACTTGACTGGGGACTTTTAAAAATCACAATCCTTATCATATTATAAAATATCATGTTCAAGTCATTTACTTGAAACTATATAATTTTGTATTATTAGTCTAAAGACTTCGTTTATGTTAATATTTATATTACACAGTAATCATAACATAATAAAATCATTTATTTATAATAAAAACATAACATTAATAATGTTATTCAATCACATCAAATAGGATTAGCTCCAGGGCTCAAACTCTAACACAAGTGTGTCTCCAAGGGTGCGTCTACATCTGGTTCAAGTCGGGAAGGCATAAAAAAGTCAGTGTCCGAACATACTCTACCCCCACAGGGTAAAATTCCCTAGCTACCAATCCAAGAAGGCGAATCACTTTCCACCTAGAGTCTTTACAAAGGCCTAGGAGAATTAAACATTCCTTCTAAAAAATATTACTTTCTGGATCTTGATTCTCAAACCATGCTCCCCACGCCTGGGAAGGGAAATGTTACTTCCATGGACAGAGAGATTACGCCTACTACCAAGGTGTCTACGACTGTTCTATCAGGGGATGTACTATGACACGCACGACGCACGCATTGCACATCATAGCACTTGTCCATCATACAATTTCCAAGTTCTAACATTGGTATATTTTGAATTGTAGGTACTATGTCTCCCTAGTCATATGATCCCAAGAAATTCTGTAGCTGCATCTACAAGAGTGGCATCTTGGCCAAGTACCATTCAGACCAGGAGAAGAAGTATAAAGATGATCAGGATAGAGAGGAGCGGGAGGGTGAAAGGAGGCACCAACAATACAAGTGTCATTCCCATTCTCATTCCTACTCCCTGCTTTGCCGTAGCATTGATAGACTGAACAACTACAAAGATCACCATGAGGGTAAAAAGTAAGTTGTCAAGGCTTCGATCTTTCAAAAAGAACACCATTCCAAAAATCACTTCAAACATAAGGATAAGGGTAAAGATAGGACAGCAAGTGAGCGTTCGTAGACCAAAGGATCACCTCATCAACTACCTTTGACTGATTCTTCTTAATTATCCAAGTCTGTAATCTCCGGGGGTTGGGAAGCCATCACTCCCGGTGGGCTAAAAGACATAGAGCCACAACTTGCAATTCCTCATGTTAAGGAGATGACCCTAGAAGAGAGAAGGAAGGTACTAGAGAAGTCATCCCCTTAGTATAAATTTTCTCAAATGGTGTTTGTGCTCAATCTACAGCTAATTCCAGAGTCATTCGATGATAAGGTTAGGGAAGATGCCAATTTCATTCTTACTCAGTACTGAGAAATGCTAAAATAATCGAGGCTATTGTCTGGGGTCATTAGGGATTTGGAAATCAAAATAGCCAACGTGAATCAGGAGTGTAACATGGAGAAAAACATCCTAATTCTCACAAAAAGGGACTTAATTGAATGTGAAACTCAACTCGTAGCTACCAAGAAGTTGTGTGACAACACCAAAGAGGAGCTTGATAATTCGTGCGTAAGACTAAATACCGAGCTCAGTTGATGGTCACTTAGAATTTAGTCTGGTGAGAATGAGTTGAAACTGGTAGAGAACATAACAAGTCCCTAAATGTTAGGAATGAGTGGTTATGGAGAGAAAAAGAGCAGCTGTCCATGGATAATGTGGATCATAAGGCTCAGTTGGTCGCCTCTTACTCTAGTCTGCCTCGAACTCGCAAATCCAGCATGATATAGAAGTAAAGAAGTTGAAGGAGCAAGTATAAGAGGCGGAGATGCGTGAAGAGGAGCTCAGGCCCTAGGTGATGACTTTCTTTTCTCAAGTCCTCCAATATCCGAGCATCTCTTGGGTGGAAGACAACTTCACCACTATAGCCGATGCCTGGAGTGAGTTGGTTTAGGAAGAGAGGCGTGCTTTGAAAAATGGAGTCGTGGATGCGGGAAAACTAATGAAGATATCCTTAAGGAATAAAGAGCCCGAAATCTTAGCGAATGGGAGAAAGTTGCCGAAGGAGGCCAAGGATGCCACTAGGCATCAAGACAAAGGAAAGACCATTATCAAAGGTAGTTCCGGCTCTCCTTCTACAACTCCCAGATCCGAAGAAGTGGAGGGTTATGATCCTGACTCCCCAACTCCCAAAATATCATAGCCGATGACTCTGATCAGTGAGACTCGCGGACTTAAAGGCGGTGGCTCTACAGAAGGTATCTCTTTGACTTCGCTTGTGTTTGAGAGGGATTTTATGGCATCAGTCGAAATACCCACCATTCTCAAAGGACTAACTGTTATTGCTCTTCCTGCTACATGTATTTGTCTGGCTTGGACTTCTCCTGGAATCCAGTCAAAACAGCCAATGAACCCGAAATTCCCCCTGCTAACAATCCAAACAAATATAGGGAGATGATTGTGCATTAAAAGGACTGGACGATAGGGGCTCTTAGCCAGAAGGTGAAGGGGATGTCATCTATACCGGAGAGTCTAGGTCGAAAGGGCCACTGAGCATAGCAAAAATCCAAGCACGACAAGTGGGATAGCTCCTTGAGCTGAAAGCCGAGACTACAACGGTCGCTTTATCGATTACTCCCATCTAAGTCGTTTCTCCTTCCAGTGCCACACAGTCATTGGCATCGACCTAGGAAATGACAACTTCTAGGAAGGAGAAAAGGTCAAAGAAAAAGCATGAGAACTGCGATAAGGGATTAGACGGGTCTATTGGTTAGAAGCCGTCTAAATGCCATATTATCAAGGAGTCTGAGCTGGACAAATGTAAAAAGAAGAAGACAGACGTTTATCCATCGAAAACCATGTAGACCTATCTTATTTTGTCTTTTGGCCTATGCTTTTGTTGCAAGTTAGGCCCTCGCATTTTTTTGCTTTGTTAATCTTCTATAAATCTGCAATGTGAATAAAGAAAAGCATTTCTTTTTGTTTGCAAGTTTTGTATTGCTTTCCATTCAATGTACTTGCATTTGAATTTTTCACTAAGTCAGGTTTAAGTCACAAGCAATTCTTGCTTTAAATTTGTTAACTACTAAGTTATCCTGCTTAGAATGATTAATTGTCGTAGTCTGGAGGTATAGTGTATATACCCCCAATTAACTTTGAATCACAAGTCTCGTTCGAAACGTGTTCAAGGTTAATTCATAAGTCTATGCTCGTTCCCCAACGTTGATGGTGTTCGAGCTTTGTAGATTGTATGCCCCAATCAACTTTGAATCACAAGTCACGTTCGAACGTGTTCAAGGTCAATCATAAGTCTACGCCCGCACCCCTGTGTTGGTGGGGTCCGAACTAAGCCAATTAGACGTCCAGTCCTTAAGTGGTTTATACTCTCCTATTGATATTCAGGTTAGAGTTGTGCGTTTAGCTGTTTTAAGCCGTGGTGCACCATTCTTGCTGACCCAAACGTTTTATACTCTATCACAAGTTGTGAGAGTTATAGTCAGTCGTGCAAACAGTGGTTATCATATTTTCCTTGGCGTCATTCCCACACTTTAGTTTTCAAAGTGATGATCACCGATTCAAGCATCAGAGTCAAGCTCGAAGTTAGTTAACTCAAATTCGACTAGGTACAGATTTTTTGAGTGAGCTCGTTGGAACGTGAGCAAATATTTGAATCGACTTAATTGTTTCAAGTGTTGGCACAAGCCAATTGAATCACAAAACATAACCAAATTATCAGACACAGTCTATGAGCATGGAAAAGAGCTTTTATTTATAATACAATTAGCGAGTCATGCTTCATTACATGGTTGGAAAATTAAATGATAATTAACAAACTGAAGAAATCAATGCCTAAATTAAGAAGTGTCATAAAGGCTCGGCATTCCATGCTCTTGCGAGTCGATCACCAACGATGGGTGTTAGCTTGAAAGTTCCATTATCAAGCCTCTGTTGGATGACGTAGGGTCCTTACCATTTGAGCCCGTATAGACAGGAGCCAAGAAGACACAATTCAGAATGAGGTCACTAGGCACAAGGTTTCTAAGACGAAGCCTTTTGTTGTTGTATCGGGCAATCCTATGTCTATGCACTGAAGCACAATAGTCCTCCTGCTCTCTCTTCTCGTCGATCATATTAAGTGATTCGTGAGGAAGCATATTGTTGGTCAAAGGATTGTAGTACGTCATTCTTTGAGAGGGGACTTCCAGCTTCATCTGGTTGACCTCTTCCGAGCAATATGAGAGCGCAAACAGAGTGTGGTCAGTTGCCAACTTTTGGGTGGTCTAATAAGGCAAAAGGGCCAACAGTAGTTTATCGACCCACTCGGCATTAGCTTGCACTAATTGCTTTTTTAGAATGGACTTGACTATTTTATTCACTGCTTTAACTTGTCCATTGGATTGTGGGTGCGCAACTATCATGTATCTCCTCTCGATGCATTGACGTCAGTAGAAATCTTTAAACTTCGTACTATCAAATTGGATCCTACAATCAGTTATGATGGTCCTGTGAAGCCCATATAAGTGTATGATGTTTCAGACGATGAAGTTGATCACCCTCTTTGTCGAGATCGTGGTCAGTAGTTCAGCTTTGGCCCACTTTGTAAAGTAATCAACTGCCATGATCGCATACATTGCTCCCTTTTTGAAATCTAAAGGCTTCCAATGATGTCTATCCTCCAAACTGCAAACGGCCAAGGACTAATCATCTGGGTGAGTTGAGTGGGTGGATGTAATAACTCGTATTTTATGTAACGGAGGATCATGAAATAATTTTTTTTACAAGTGGTCGGATCATTCTAATATTTCAATATGTTGTTCATGAGGATGTGAGGCATGTCCATGATTTTTACAAAATCAAAGTGTGATCATTTTGCCATTTAGTTTGTTGTTTGGGCTATAACTTTCGATAAGGATTGAATCAGGTATTGAAATCGGTCTTATTGGATCAGATTGGTTATTTAAAACTCCGTAGATTGGTCACCTGAAGGATTTGGTTAATGGTTTGGGAGGAATCATTGTTTTAAGTTGTAGCTTCAGTTAGATAGACTAATTAGCTTATTAGCCAATCCCATTAGGCTAATGACCTACATATATAAATAGGGGTGTTTCGGGAGAGACTTAGGGTTTTCTCTCTTTATTCTAACATTAAGTTGGGTACTTGTGGTTCTTGGGATCAACCTAATTCTCCATTCATTTCATTCAAATTCATCATAGATTGCATCCAGAAGATAGATCATCATCAAGGAAGATTAAATCACATCAAATTGCATTAAATCCAAAGGTTTTCAGTGTTATCTGGATCTGATCTCATTGGATTTACAATAAACTAGGGTTTAGGTAAGTGAAAGATATCTCTCACCGGAAGCAAAGGATTATATGGATTAGATAGATCTATGTTAATTTCATTCATACATGTTAAATTCACCATAAATCTATTCATGCAAGTTCTTTTCAGAGCTAGGTATGTTCATATGCTCGAAATTAACCTATTTAACCAGAAATTCATAAGTTTGTCACGATTTTAAGAATGTTTAGGTTTACAATTTTTATTGATTCATTGTTATCTAACATTTTGATGATTTGGGTTTGCTTGAATGATCATGTATTGTTGTGTCGCTATTTGTTTTGATTGAATCGATTGTGTTGTTTGAGTTGTTAGTTATAATTGGTTGACGTAGATCTTAGGATTTAAGAACAGAGCAAATAGGAGTGTCAAATGATCGAGTTTAGACGAAACTTGGCAGAGGAGCACTGGACGACGAAGAGAGACGACATGAAAAATTTCGTGCTGAAACCTGCTAAGTACATAGACTGACACCGATCCATGAGGGATGATGGGGTGGCGATGATTTTAACGGCATGACTTCATGTTAGTAAATCGGGGTTGCCTGCAAATTTTTAAGTCATCCAGAGGATATTTTGGATGGTTGAAGGTCGATTATTCGAGTGCAATGAGGGACCGGCATGACTTTTAGCACTTTTGGAATTCTGCTACGATATTGACCGACAGGAAGTACTCAGGATGTTTGTTTGTTGATGGACCTTTCGGGCAGCCAATCAGGGTGAAATGATGCGGTAGAAACACACCTAAGGTGTTCAAGTTGGGCTGAGCTGTAAGATCCAACATCCAAGCTCTCTTCCCTTGATGCGGCCCAGAGGTGTTCGGCATGACCAAGCATGATTAGCCTTGTCACCCTCAAATGTGATCCGAAAAACCAGCCTAAGGATTAGCTCGCCCCAGATCTTATCTTTCAATTACTCAAGCTGGAAGGGTCCAGTGCCAATTGACACCGATAATGCACGGAGAATACCAACTCTTTAGTAGGAACTGACTCATTCAATATCAGTTATCCTTTTGGATCTCATGGCATGTGTCCAAGGCGGCCTAATATTGTATCATCTATAAATACCTCTTTTCAGTAAGGGGGTCTTTTTTCTGGAGAGAGAAAAGGATTATAGAAACTGAAACTGTTTGTAGTCTTAATTCTTTTATTCTCTTATTCCACCATTGTAATCATTCTTCTAGTAGCAGAAATGTTATATAAAAGCTTATAAATCTGTGTGTGACTTTTCCTGTTTTACGTTCCTTATATTTGTTAATCTCTATTTTAATCTCTACACAAGTCTATCTTTTGGTGTTATGCCAGTTTTTGGTGTCAACAATGTTGAAGCGGTCGAGATACTTAGCAAAAATTGGCTAAGTGTATGGACCATTGTCGATCCATCATGAACCGGTACCGATCCATCTGAATGCCGAATACGGAGTCATGACTTTATGGACTTGATATTGATGGCTTCCAGGGGTTGCTGGTGAAGTTTGATGATGAACGGACTTATGGTGGTTGACGTGCAACTCAATGATGAATGACGATTTGATTGTGAACTCCATGATCGACCATATGGATGACCCTCATGAGAAATTTGTCGAGAAGGTTTTGAGGAAGGTGTGTTTGTTTCCACAAAAGATAGGGGTTTTTTTTAGGGTAAGGTGGAGATGAAACCACAACAAGATGGTGTGGTAATAAGAAATAGTGGAGTAGTTGGAGAAAACAACAACATCAAGGGAAGAATGGCCTGAAGAAGCCGAAAAGTGAGATCATTTGCTATAACTATCAACAGAAGGGCCATCTTTCCAAGAATTGTGCGAACGCTAAGGTGGAAAGGACTGCTTTAACTTCGGTAAGCCCAGACATATAAAGAAAAGTTGCCTGAAACCACCAAAAGATAAGCAGGTTATGAGAGCATATGATTGGGATGTTGTTTTGTCTTCCTCGAGGGATCTAATTGCTGAGGAAAAAGGAAAGAATGTTGGTGGGCAAGGTATGCTTGCTATCAGAAATGTTTCTGTTCGAGTTTTGTTTGATACTAGAGCATCACATTCTTATATCTGTAATGAGCCTGTTTGCAAGTTAGAATTAGAACCCGAGATTGTTGATAAACCGTTGGTTGTGACTAATCCTGTAGGAAGTTCTTATAGCCTTTATATGCTTTATCATGGTGTGGTTTTATTGAGTTATGGTTGCTCTTTTGTGTGTAATTGTTTTGTTTTGAACTTTGCTAGGTTTGAGATTATTTTGGGTATGGACTGACTCAAGAGGTATGCAGCTATAGAGGAATGGGAGAGGCTTGACGTGACAATTGGGAATGTGGAAGGGCAAACGATGGCAATACATTGTCTATGAATGGATGGATTTCTGGTTAGCTTTTATATTCGCTTGTGATTCCATGCAACGGTTTTCATATGTGCTAATCGTGCGAGAGTTCTCTGATGTGTTTGATGAGGTAAAAGGTTGCCCCTGCATCGAGGGGTTGCGTTTCTCATTGATTTAGAGGATGGAACTAAACCTATTGTTATGTCTCCTAGGTGGATGGGGCCTAAGGAACAAGATGATCTTTTGAATAAGGGATTCATTCTGAGGAGTGTACCCGAATGGGGTGCACTAATTATTTTTGCAACCAAGGCTGATGGATTGTTGTGATTGTATGGGGATTATCGTGAGCTGAATAAGGTGACTATGAAGAAGAGCATCCACTGTCGAGAATATATGACTTGTTTACCAGCTTCATGAAGCTAATATGTTTTCCCAAATGGATTTGGTGATGGGATTTCATAAACTGAGAGTGACTAGGGATAGAGTGTTGCCATTTGAGTTTTATGAGTGATTGGTGGCACCATTTGGATTAACTAATGCACCTACATATTTTGTGGACATTATGAATCATGATTTTAGAGATCAATTGAACAAGTTCATGCTTGTGTTCATAGATGATATATTGGTTTATTCCCAGACCGAGGAAGAACACAAGACACATTTAAGAATGTTTTGGAAATATCATGAAAACATCAGTTAGGGGCTAAGTTTTTCGAAGTATCACTTTTGGAAGGAAAAAGTAAGATTCTTGGGTCAAGTCGTATCAAGACAAGGGATAGCAGTGGATCCCGCTAAGGTAGCAGCAATTCAAGATGGAATCGACCCAATAACACGACGAAGGTTAGGAGTTCCCTTGGTTAAGATGAGTATTATCGATGATTTATCTAGGATTTCTCTAGGATAGCTGCACCATTAACTGGATTGACAAAGAAGAAACAGGCCTTCGTGTGGAATGCGTAGTGTAAGCAAGCTTTCGTAATTCTGAAAGAGAGATTAACACATGCTTCTGTGTTGACTATTCCAAGTGGAAATGAAGAGATGGTTGTATGCACCGATGCATGCTACACTGGACTTGGAGCAATGCCAATGCAAAATGATATGGTTGTGTCTCATGCGAGTTGATAACTGAAGCTGAACGAGAGGAATTACCCGACACACGATTTGGAGTTAATAGCGATAATATTTGCTCTGAAGATTTTGAGACATTATTTTTCGGGAGTTAGGTTCGAGTTGTTTGTGGATCATAAGTCATCGAAGTACCTTTTCTCTAAATGGATTTGAACTTTCAGCAGCAGCGATGTTTAGAGTTTTTGGCATCACATGATTTTGGAATAGCCTATACCCAAGGAAAACCTAACGCGATGGCGGACGCATTGAGTGGAAGGCATGCGATTTTGGGAGATATGTTTTCGAAATGGAAGCATCTCGTGTATTTGGCCGGATACGACTTTAGACTTCATTGTGTGTTAGAGCCCAAGATGTTGGTAAGCTTATCGATTAGACCGAATCTCACCGAAAGATTTAGCGAAAGCCATAAGCGAGATGATAAGATTATGGAAATCATATGGCGATTGGAGATGAGAGTAGAACCCGAGGATATTAAAGATTTCAAAGTCGATCGAGTTGGTTAGCTTCAAAAGAATGGACGACTGGTTTTTCTTAATATAGATGGATTGAGAGATGAGGTTTTGAGAGAATGTCATCATTCTAGATTAACGATTTATCCGGGTGTGATAAGATGTATCGAGATATGAAGAGAGTTTACTACTGGGAAGGTATGAAGAGGGATGTTGTGAAATTTTTCTTGAAGTGTATGAACCGTCTGTTGGTTAAAATATAGCAAAAAAAGCTGAGTGGATTGTTACAGCCATTGGAAGTTCCTACATGGAAATGGAAGCAAGTATCGATGATTTTATTGATGGAGTGTGAGACGACCCGAAATCCCGTTCAGACGGAAACAAGGGTTATCTTTTGGAATATAACATAGAAACAGATAATAGCAGAACAAAAATTAAATAATTACACCAGATAATGAACAATAGAATATACTGGATAAAAATAATCATCAGAGTTACACAGTATACAGGATCTTACTTAGTACAAATACAGTTCAGCTATACATAAATGTCTACAGCGGAAATAAACAAAATATGTACAATAGGAGTTGAACAACATAAAAAGAGATAAATGATAGAATCCATCTTCAGCTCCAGCTATCCAGAAAGAACCAGCTAAACCTGAATACAAGGCTGCCCGTGTAGAAAAAGGGGCACCCGAGTTTGAGAGTGAAACAAACTACGAGTCAGTCATGGGACTGGTATGAGAAATCCATTCAACACATATATAGTTTGGCTAATCACAGGACCACGCCACTTTCGTGGAACGGGTTTACTCCATTGGATCGCCAGTGCTTTAAAACAAATCTTTCTTTTAAACATCGCTATGCTTTTTATAAAAATGTATCCGTTATAAGACTCAGTTCCCATCACACAATGCAACGCAAACCGGAGGATAGAGTTTTTACCTTATAACGGCCAAAATATGATTGATACGAATAAAACAAAGGGGATTTGATATTATTGCTAGTGTCTATATGTTTTGAAAACATTTTCAAATCATAACTATCAATCATAGACGGCATTAATGCCCCATACCACTATGTCGCCATATATAGGTATACAATCAACATCGCATCGTCGCGTATTTGGAAATTGGATTTCCGTCATGAACCAAGGCAAAAGATAGTCCTTACCGAATTCGAGACAATCTAGCCCATGTCTCAGGCAAGTACTCAGTCAAGCCTTTGGAGCGACAGGGCCGGTCCAACGATGTGGATTAAAATGCCTGAACAATACGTTTCCCCGCCCTTTGGGGCGTAAACGAGCCAACGAATGACTCCAACGGACCCGGATCGTCCGATCAAACCGAGGCGCCTCGCAACAGCAACAACCACATAGGTGAAAAGTATATAAATGTCAGGGCTGCTAGGTCACTGACACCACCCTAGCTAGAAGGAAACGCATGCCCTCCCTGAGGTCCTTCTCCCGTTTTAGGTTCATACCGGGGTGTGAGGCTCGCGAATTTACGTTATACACAAAGCTACGCCACACAGGCGGTGCTTTGATCATCACTACAAGACTTTGCTTTTCAACAGAAGCCCTGATCACTGCATCTTAGCATGCCACACAGGCAATTCATACCGTGCAACTGATGGCTATCAATCACACAGAACAAATTCCAATGTCGGACACACAGTCCATTTACAAGTCCGTTCTGGGTCTGAACGAAACAGGAGGCACTAAATACCTCGCAAACCCATCGATCACCACGTACGTCTGGACGATCACCACTCATTATCCATATTTCGGGATGCCTCCCAATCAGGACCTCGGTTACCATCCAAACGAGGTGAAGATCTCCGGTCTTCGACCATCGTCTTCATATTCAAATTTCAATCGTCGGTCAGTCATTTGAAATGAGAATTAACTCTGCCATTTCAAATAATTCACGTATATTTAGAATTTCAAATCAATTTATTTCAATGGTTAAATTATTCGACAACACCAATTTTGTTCTTTAATGTAATTTTCACACCAAACACATTCAACCATCAAACACAACATAAATCGAGCAAATTCAGCTTATTTCCATTCCATATTGTTTATGATATTTTATAACTATTTATCGCTATTTTTATCTATTTTAAAATAGCCAATTTATTCAAAACGACGCTTCGGGCCATAACGTGGTCGTGGCGCTGTTTTTCTTCAGATTTGATTTACACATATCTGAAAATCTAACCGTTGGATCTTCACAAAATTTACATCATTAGAAAGGTCTTTTCAAAGCGAATCCAACGGTTCCAGTTTCGGGAAAATCCGACGGTCGGATCTCCCGGTACAATCGTTTGAATTTTCGATTTCAAAATACGAACTGCAGCGTCGTTATTCGATTGAATATATAATTATATTTATATATATATATATAAATATAATCGCTTCTGGCGCTGTTTTTCTTCAGATTTGAATTAAACATTCCAGACAATCCAACCGTTGGATTTTTACAAGGTTGGTGCCGTTGGAAAGATTATTCCAAGGCGAACCCGACGGTTGAGGTTTCGGGAAAATCCAATGGTCGGATTCCCCGCACTAGGTGTTTGAAATCACAGTTTCAAAATACGAACTGCACGGCCTCGTTTCGTTTAATTTTATTTATATTTATATATTTATATAAATATAGTTCATTCAACAATTTCAATATCGTTTTCACTTAAAATATTTCACTAACGCCTTAAAATTTTGGAAAATTTCGCCATAACCTCCCCTGCACCGGGAGCATCGGGAAATCGCAAATAGCTTTCCCGGTCCTTCTAATCTCAAAAAGGAAAAGAAAAAGCCAAGAGGCTAGCCAAGAGGCTCATAAAATCATCACCCAAACAAAGCAGTAAATGTGTACCTATTTGTCGGGCACAAAATTTTATTCCTCTTCTCTAGCCCCTTTTGCTATAACCTGTTCAATGAATATGCATGTACATATATATACAGTTCTTATCATTTATCATTTTCTATTCAACTTCATATTTGATTTCTATTTGGTTTAAAAACACCATTCATTCTAATGTTACATAAATAGGTGCAAATCATTTCATTAGCTAATTAATGAATATTTCAACTCATATATGTTTATTTTGAACAAGTGGCTATTTTTAACACTTCACATTTCAACGATTTATGCATACAATAAAAATGTGATTTTTATTGTAAAACAATTCATTTCAAAACACTATTTTTCTATATAGTTCATATAGGTGACAAAAATAGGATTTTATATATATAGATAAAAGGTGATTTTTATTATCAAACAATTTATTTCAAAATATGAATACCATTCAACACATGAATTTCTAATCAACGAATGAATATCAATTCAACACAAGAAGGTTTTCTATAGTTTCTATATATAGATAAAAATGTGATTTTTATATTTAAAACGCGAATACCATTCAACACATGGATTTCTAATCAACGAATGAATATCAATTCAACACATGAAGGTTTTCTATAGTTTCTATATATAGATAAAAAAAGTGATTTTTATATTTAAAACGCGAATACCATTCAACACATGAATTTCTAATCAACGAATGAATATCAATTCAACACATGAAGGTTTTCTATAATTTCTATATATAGATAAAAATGTGATTTTTATATTTAAAACACGAATACCATTCAACACATGAATTTCTAATCAACGAATGAATATCAATTCAACACATGAATGTTTTCTATTGTTTGTATATATATATATATATATATATATATATATATATATATATATATATAAAGGTGATTTTATATTTAAAACGCGAATACCATTCAACACATGAATTTCTAATCAACGAATGAATATCAATTCAACACATGAATGTTTTCTATTCAATGAGTAAATATAGTTTAAGCAAATGAAAATAATACATGAATATTATTCAAAATTTCGGCAGCATAACGGCAGGGTAGTTAAAACCGGGACCGTCCCTAGTACGGCTCCTCGCTCTACCTTAAAACCTCGCGGTTTTTGACAATGGGGATCATGCATCTAGTTCGCACGCAGGCGGCATGTATATATTTATTTCATTTCCACAAACTAATCCTATGTGGTTTCAACCAAATATTTCTCAACCACAAACGGTTATTTTTCAACCTCAATCAATCAATATCAACCACAAACAATCCCAAACAATCATTCGCTATCAATCAATTTTCACACCAATTTCAATCAATAAATATCGTCCATGGTTTGTGGACGAGGGGCGTATATATATATATATATATATATATTTTTATATATAGCAATTCACTTTTATTTCAACACATATAGATATATAGAAAAAGAAATTGAAGAGTGAGAAATTCTCACCAATTAGCTAACCAAACGCCGCGACTCTTCCTTTATAGAAATCTTCGCCAATCTCGCCTTTCGTCGCTTTCGTTGCCCGTATTCTCTACATATGTAAAAATCGAATTTTCACTATGTTATTCAATATATAAAAATTGCATTTCAAAAATATAGATTCCGCCTTTTCAAAAATAAAGATTATATTTTTAATATTCCTATGATGTAAAAATTATATTTTTATTACTTTAAAAATATAAAAATCATATCTTACTTCTTCTACTTAATAAAAATTCCGTCTTTTCTATTTTAAAAATATGATCTTTTCTATCCAAGTTCAAATCTTTCTCTATTTAAAGTTCAAATCTTTTTCTATTTAAAGTTCAAATCTTTTTCTATTTATATCTTAGAATTAAAATCAGTTTTAAACTTTTTTTTTAAAAAAGTCAGGTTTTAAACCCTTTAAAAATCAGTATTTAAATCCTTTAAAAATTAGTTTTTAAATCATTTTAAAAATCAGTTTTAAACCTTTTAAAAATCAGAATTTAAACTCTTTAAAAATCAGTTTTAAACCTCTTTTAAAAAATCAGTTTTTAAACCCTTTTAAAAATCAGTATTTAAATCATTAAAATAAAAATAAAATAGCAATACTTACTGAATCTGCGAAGAAGGGGGCAATGTCAGGGTCGGCAGCAGGAGGAGGAGCAGGCGAAGCGGAGGGGGCACGGCGGTCGTGGGTGGTCTTCGGTGGTGGTGGCGTCGCGATGCTTCAGGGGGGGCTCGCGAATTGGGCAGGGAGGGTTCGGGTGCGTTGAGGTGGAGAGGATCGGGATCGGAGGGTGGAGCGGGGCACGGCGGTCGTGGGTCGTCAGAGCGGTGGCGCCATCGTCGATTGTTTTAGGGTTTTTTTTTCGAACGGTAGAAAGAAAGTGAGGAGAGAGAGAGAGAAAAGGGTTTATATTATTATTATTAAATTTCTATTTAAAAGTTGACTTTTTATTCGAAGTCGAAATGGGACCCACCGACTATCGTCCATAGGGTTTTACCCCCATTCCGGACACAATGGGATATGTATCGCAAGCTGATTTGATCGTTACAATCAGTTCCCGTTGAATTTACATTTAAATCACTATATTGAATTTTAAGCGTACATTTCAAATTACCGGGGTCACATACTAACTAGAAAAATTCCAGAAAAATATTTTCTAGCTTCGTATTGACGATACGGTCCTAACAAAACTAGTTTCGTCGAATTCTGAGACCGTTTGAAAAATGGCCAATTTCCAGTCGATTAAAATCAACTGAAACTGGTCAAACGCGTTTTCCTTTGCCACGCTCACATATTGATTCGAAAAATTATGAAATTTGAAACCTAGCAATAACTTCACATCCCGGACCCAACAAAAGTGGTTTCGTCGAAATCCGAGGTCGTTTGCAAAATGTCCATTTTTAAGGGCCTGAATTCCATAGCGACTATTCAGAATTTTCAACTGGACATATCTTTTGATTCCCGTTATCAAATTTCGATTCGTCAGATTCGTTGGAAAGATATCATCAATTAGATCCTAATGTTTTTGGTTTCACTAAAATCCGGATTGTTTTGCACCCGGTACAGTCCGACAAAGTTTGAATTCAATTTTTGAAACTGCCACGCCATTTCAGGCCTTGTTTATAATTATAATTAATTATATTCGTTTTCAATTGTCGATTCAAACTCAGTTTTCATCGCCATTATTTAAAATATTTATTTTAAATATTTAAAATCCATTATTTTAGCCAATATAAAAATTTTAAATTGGTTCAGATTTTCTGGGTCGTTACAATCTCCCCCACTTAAAACTTTTCGTCCCCGAAAAGGAATAAATTCGAAAGTGGTTTGATAAATCTACAATCATACAACAACCAATTTGTTTTTACCCTTCAAAAATATACTAATCAAATCCTATACTCTTTTAAATCATTCAGACTATATAATTAAAAGTGCACATCTATTGAAAAGAAAATAACAATAGAGTAGAGAATTGAATGGTAGTGCAAAGTAGGGTAAATGTACCTTGCACCAGAGTCAATCAGAGATATCTACTCGGCACCTAGGATAAGCTTTCTGAATGCTCTCCTCAGTTTCCCAAGTACAATCTCGCAGATCTCCACTCCATTGCACTTTGACTAAGTGAACCTTCTTGTTCCTCAGCTCTTTGGTTTCTTTGCCGATAATCTTTAGCGGCTCTCGCCTTACAGCTAATTCTGGAGTAATTTCAATATCCTGCTGAGCTGCTTCTTCCACGATCAAGTCTGGATCATGAACGTGCTTTCGAAGTTGAGATATGTGAAATACATCATGAACTCCAGGCAACCAATTAGGCAGTTTGACCCTATAAGCGAGAGTTCCGATCCGTTCCAGAATAGGAAACGGACCTATGAATTTGGGTGCTAACTTTCCAGTTTTACCGAACCGGATAACTCCTCTCATCGGCGATACTTTCAAATATACATAGTCGCCAACTTCAAAGGATATATCTCTTCTTCTTCTATCGGCATAGCTCTTTTGTCGGCTTTGAGCAGCGAGTAATCGCTTCTTAATAAAATCGACTTTGTCGGCAGCTTCTCGAATCATATCAGGACCCAGCACAAGTCTATTTCCAGGCTCGACCCAACAAGCAGGAGATCGGCACGGTCTACCATACAGTGCTTCGAATGGCGACATTGTCAGACTCACCTGGTAGCTGTTGTTATAAGAGAATTCAGCCAAATGCAGATGGTCTTCCCATGATCCACCGAAATCTAGAACACAAGCCCGCAATAGATCTTCTAAAATGCGATTCACCCTCTCAGTCTGACCGTCTGTCTGAGGATGATAAGCGGTGCTCAAGTTTAACTTCGTTCCCAGCTCGACTTGAAATGCCTCCCAGAATTTACTAGTAAATATTGTATCTCTATCACTGACTATACTGAGCGGCACTCCATGTAGTCTAACTATTTCTCTGAAGTATATCTGCGCCAGACTCTGAGCAGTTCTGTTTGATCTGACATGTATGAAATGGGCGGTCTTCGTGAAACGATCTACGATCACCCAAATACTGTCATTTCCTTTCCTGGTTCTGGGCAAACCATCAATGAAATCCATAGAAATATGTTCCCACTTCCAACCAGGAACTTCTAGCGGTTGTAACAGTCCAGCAAGTTTCTGTTGGTCGCTCTTGACTAGTTGGCAAGTAGGGCATCGGCTAACGTATATTGAAACGTCTCTTTTCATAGCCTTCCTGTAATAACCCGTATTTTAATAACAAGATATAACACAAAACAAGGCAGAATTAAATAATAAAATCTGAATCAAGTGAAACGGGCTATGCCATTGCGTTCGTCTCGGAAAAACATGCGAAATAGAGTCCGAGTTTTCGAAAATCGGAGTCCGTATGACCCGATTATGGCCCAACAAAGTTTTCAGAAAATTTCTAAATAAAAACAGATTTTCAAATTCAAATCTAAGCTTGGAAATTGGGCCAGTTGGGCCAAGGCGGGAAAATTCCTGCCACAGTACCCAAGTCGACAGCCCTGTCGACTTGGGAGTCGACTGGGTCTGACCAGGTCGACAGCCCTGTCGACTTGGCTCAGACGCCCAGTCCTGCCTGGTGCACCATCTTGAGAATGTGTTGAGCTAGAGGGCCAGATTCGATTTGGAGGGCTAAGATGAGAACTAGGGTTTAATCCTATGGTCTAAATCACTAGCCTAATATATAAATAAGACCCTAACCTACCCTAAATCCTCATTAATCTATCCTACAACTTAACTATGGCAAAATCAATCCTCTCATAGCCTCCACTCTCTTCATAAATTCCTAAATCAATTTTCAAGAGATTCCCATGCATACAAGTGTATTTAGGCTTGTATGATCCTCTTTAGCTTGCATTAAAGTCTTGTTTCTCTATTGGCATCATAAAGGAGGAGTCTTGATCAAGTTTGCTTGCATTTTGGGGTTTTAATTAGTTGCATAAGGGGTTTCTTACATTTACTATACTCATTTGAGTCTTCATAGCATTGTAAGCCTATTTCTACTCTTGTATTTTAACTATGAAGTTAATATGTTATGTTTCAAGTTTGAGTTTGGGGTTAATCATGATATGTGCTTTGATCTTATGATTTTATGCATAAGATTACTCTATGCATGTTAGTAAAGTCATTACCTTGGCTTTATGCATAGAAAGATATGATCTTAGGTTGGAAATGTTGCATAATGCAACTTTGAAACTCTCATAACCCTTGCATTAACATGCATGTAATGTTATATGCATGTTACTAGCCCTTATCTCATGCTATCTATGGCCATGTTCCACCTATTTGCCAAGTTTGATGTTATGCATGCATATGAACCTTATGCAAGATGAAACCATGTTATGCATGCATATGAACCTTATGCAAGTTGAAACCATGTTATGCATGCATATGAACACTATGCAAGTTAAAATGATGTTATGCTTGCTTATGAATATTTTGCAAGTTGATAACATGATATGCAAGTTTATGATCACATCTTTGTCTCATGCCACCATGTTTAACTTGTGGCTCCAACCCCTCTATGTCATGATTATGCCAAGTTCCCTCTTTCTATCCTTTATGCGCTATTGCGAGATGTAAGCGTTGGGATTGCGTTTGGGATTGGGTAAACTTAAAAGTCATAAAAACATAAGCTTGGGAATTCACCTATTAAGTTAGGTCTACCCATTGGGAATTTACCTATTAAGTTAGGTCTACCCAATTGCTTGAAAACTTGTAATGTGATGGACATGACACTTAGAAAACATTAGAATGGCCAACTCGAGGTTGGGTTGAGCTTGTAGCATAAACCTACCCGGAACCGACCGGCTTAACTAGTGGCTACAAGCAATAGGACCCAATGTGAGTAGTTGGTCATGTTGCACGTGAGACCCGAGGTTAGACTAAGTTGTGGTGTAAACCTACCCGGACCCGCCCGGCCTAACTAGTAACCACAACAAGGTCTAATGTGAGAGGTTGGGTGCATTAAATTAATTAATGCCACATGGCAGGGTTAAGTCATGGACCGCTTGAATACTTAACCAATTAAACACGATGGGTTGGTAGGGTTAAGTCATGAACCTTGGGTACACTTAACCAACTTGGTACTTAGATGAGTTGGGTTAACCACGTTTAACCCATTAAGGAAACCCTAGTTACGTGGTCCTTTGCACCAGTAACCCTCTTGGATGTATCATGATACCCTAGGGACTAGGCTAGGGTGGGGCACGATTACCGGGATGACATGTAAGCGACTAAAACGACGGCTGTGTAGGTGCGCCGGTGTAGGTTCAGGCGGGCCATGGTCGTGCACATGGTCTGGAGTTGAAAAAGCAGGCACGGGCACCAGTAGGTTTAAACTGTGCGTGCTCGGTTTGTGTCAGGGGTTGACACCCTAGGACTTGATACACCCTAGGGTGGACCTAGCACGGTTTAGCTACACTTCGTAGTTGGGCCGTATGACACCGACACTTGATGAGTTAGGCTGTAGAGAGCCGATCGACTAGACCGTGCTAGTTGGACCTTGATTTAGGTCATTCATGATGGTGGGCCAAACTTGGGCCTGGGGATCACCTCTTGTTTACACTTGACACGACTTGTGATACTAGTACACTTGGTGCAAACCTCAATCTTGTTTATGCGGTACCACATTTGATCTATCTTGTTGACTTCTTACCATGCCAGTTATCATCCTATGACCCATCCTTGTTTATATATACGGTTAACGTTATTAGTTGTTGTACAATTGTAGATAGGACTTACCAGTCTTTTGACTGTCCCATTTTCTTTCGCCTCTTTTCTTTCGTTCCCCCCCCCCCAGGTTTACAGGGCGGGAATACCAGCACTTAGCTTGGATCTTAGCTGTTTTTCTTGGATAGCTCATGTATGCTTCGGACTTGAGCTTGCTATGGTTTTCTACTTGGGGATAGCTACTTCATGTTTTCCTTTTCAGTTACAAGTTTTATGTTTCTAGACTTTGTTTATGGAAAATAATTAAGTACTGTGTTATAACTTAACCTATGGTTTTGATATGCTAGCTTTTATTCGCTGCTATACTTACTCTGTTTTTACTTATGTGTTCTGTCTTGTGATATCCGCATGCATGATTACCTTATTTAAACGCCCCTCCAAAGTCAGTGTCCTTGCAAGAGTGGCACTGGCGGAGGTGGGGTGTTACATTTGGTATCAGAGCATAAGGTTTACGAGATTGGAGCAAAAAGGGTTTTAAAGTTACTTTTAAAAGCTATTTTCAAAACCAATTAAGTATTTTCCAAAGAAAAGTCTAGTTTATTTTGAAAGGCTATCCCCCAAGAGCCATAAGCACTATCCTTCGTTTCCTCGTTCTAAATCTATCTTTTCCTTTTTCAGCATGGCCGATCTCAATCTTCCTGAGGGAGTCACCATTCCCGGATGGTTCCGGAGGTACTTGGAAGCTAGGGCCAATAATGCAGGTACAGCAACCACTCCCACTATCACTGAGGTTCCACCTCCTCCTCCTCCTCAGCAACCACAAGCCGATTTCGCCAAGGTTTGCAAGGACTTCAAGGCCATGGGTGGCAGAAATTGGTTGAAGGAGACCGAAGATCTTTTTGCCATCTTTGATATAGAGGACCATAGAAAGGTTATGTTGGCGGTTTGGCTACTAAAGGAGGAAGCTTCTTATTGGTGGGAGGTCACCAATGCTACAAGGCCCGTAGAAACCTGGGCCGACTTTAGGGCAACGTTTGGGCTTAAGTTTCTATCATCTGTAGAGGCAAGTTTGCAACTAGAGAAGTTCATAGCTTTGAAGCAAGGAGACATGACAGTGAGAGAGTATGTGAATAGGTTCAACCAGCTTGCCCGATTCGGTTTGGACATGGTCAATACTTCCGAGAAGAAGGCTCTACGTTTTGCACGAGGGTTAAATGAGCCATTACAAGGTCTAGCTATGTCACACATACCCATGGGGGCCACTTTCGAGAGCCTGGTAGACATGGCATTGCTGCAGGGAGAGGATAAGAATGGGAAGAAGGAAGTCAAGCCCAATGAAACTCAGCCTAAGAAGACAGACTCCAAGTGGGGAGGGAATCAGAGTAATCAGAACAACAAGAACAACAAGAACAACAAGGGCAACAAGAACAAGGCAAAGGACACAAGAAAGTGCCACTTCTGTGGGATTGTTGGGCATGTAGCCAAGGACTGTAGGAAGAAGAAAATGAAATTGGGTGGATGCTTTCATTGTGGAGAGACGGGACATTTTAGCAAGGATTGCCCTAAGAAGCAGGGGCATGGACAAACTCAGCGCGCAGGTTCATCTGGAGGGCAAGTGCATGCTCTCAACACCGCTCCAGTTCAGGACCGAGGTACTATTTCTGTGGAAAGTCTTGTTTATATTTCTGGTTTTCCTGTTCGCACTTTGTTTGATTCTGGCGCATCACATACCTTTATTTCCTCTGATGTTGTTGGAAGTTTGCACCTAAGTACTAGTCTTGTTGAGGATCCCGTTAGTGTTTCAAATCCGATTGGGGGTTCAGCCCATTTGTCTATGATCTGTATGGATTTGAGGATTTCTATCTTGACCGTAGAATTCTCGTGTGATGCTTATGTTCTCGGGTTCACGGGATACGGGTTGATCTTGGGCATGGATTGGTTGTCCCGCTATGGAGCCATTCTCGATTGTGAGCATAGGGTGGTGAGACTCATGACTCGCCTTGGCAATACCCTAGAGATTTCTTGCAACCCGCTAGATCCCGTCATGCTATGTTATCTTGAATCTCTTGACTCGTCTATCGATGATCTGCAATCTGTAAGGGTGGTTCGAGAATACCCTGATGTTTTTGAAGAAGTTAAAGGGTTACCCCCTAAGCGAGAGATAGATTTCCGCATTTATCTGGTTGATAATGCTAAGCCAGTCTCCTTACCAGTTAGGCACATGGCCCCGCGGGAAAGGAGAGAGCTCAGTAAGCAAATCAAGGAGCTTCTTGAGAAGAATTTTATTAGGCGAAGCATTTCCGAATGGGGTGCTCCTGTGGTGTTCGCTACTAAGGCGGACGGCTCGCTTCGTCTATGTGTTGATTATCGAGAGCTGAACAAGCTGACCAAGAAGAATAGGCATCCATTACCGAGGATAGATGACCTCTTCGACCAGCTTGTTGGTGCTTCTGTTTTCTCTCAGCTTGATTTAGCCACCGGATTTCATCAGCTTAGAGTGGCCGAAGACAGCATTGATAAGACTGCATTTAGGACTCCAGACGGATTCTTTGAATGGCTTGTCATGCCATTCGGCTTGACTAATGCACCCGCCTACTTCGTAGATTTGATGAGTAGGGTGTTCAGGGAGTTCCTTAACAAGTTTGTTGTTGTCTTCGTGGATGATATTCTGATCTTTTCAAAAGACGAGGAAGAACATGCTAGACACCTCAAGGAGGTGATGGATACGCTTAGAGACCATCAGTTGAAAGCCAAGTTCTCCAAATGCCACTTTTGGAGAAAAGAAGTCCGATTTCTTGGGCATATAGTTTCTAAGCAGGGTATAGCTGTGGATCCCGCGAAAGTGGTTGCAGTTCAAGACTGGAAGACTCCTAAGAATGCAACCGAAGTGCGAAGCTTTCTCGGTCTGGCAGGCTACTATAGGAAGTTCATTAGAGACTTCGCTAAGATTTCGGCCCCTCTCACTAGATTGACGAAGAAGAACTTAGTCTTTGCATGGGACTCAGAGTGTGAGCTTGCTTTTCAAAGGCTCAAGAGGGCCCTTACCACAGCTCCAGTTTTGGCATTACCCGATGGCGGTAAGATGTTTACCGTGTATACCGATGCATGTGGCACAGGGTTAGGCGCTGTTCTAATGCAGGTAGGAAGAGTGATATGTTATGGGGGTAGGCAACTTAAAGTTCATGAGAAGAACTATCCCACTCATGACTTGGAGTTAGCGGCGATTGTCTTTGCACTCAAGTCCTGGCGCCACTATCTTTTAGGCGAAAGGTTTGAGTTGTACACTGATCACAAATCACTCAAGTATCTCTTCTCGCAGAAAGATCTGAATCTTAGGCAGCAAAGGTGGATGGAATTCTTGGCATCTTATGACTTCGAGATAGCTTATACCCCTAGCAAGGGTAATGTTGTGGCTGATGCACTAAGCAGAAAAAGGTTGGCTTTGATTCCCTTGTTTGTTGAGATGAAGAGCCTAGAGTTCATGGCAACCTTTGATTTCACGACAGCAGTTGAGTCGATGACAGGATCGTTAGCATCTCTCGAGCTTAGACCCACACTTCTTGATCAAGTAGGGACTTCGCAGAAGGAAGACCCACAGATAGTGGAGATCATGGATAGGTTGATTCGTGGTGAGACGTCTAGTCACCTTGCTAGATATACTATTGATGACAAGGGTTGGCTAAGGCGTGATGGAAGACTCTGCGTTCCACAAGTGGGAGACTTGGTGCATAAAGTTCTCGAAGAAGCACATCACTCAAAGATGACTATACATCCTGGTGGAGATAAGATGTATAGGGATATGAAGCGCATTTTCTTTTGGCCTGGAATGAAGAAGGATGTGGCAGACTATGTTTCAAAGTGCATGGTGTGCCAACAAGTGAAAGCTGAGTCGAAGAAACCAGGTGGGCTATTACATCCATTGGAGGTCCCGCAATGGAAGTGGGAGAGCATCTCTATGGACTTTGTGGATGGATTGCCTAGATCAAGAAAAGGGAATTCGAGCATATGGGTCATCGTTGATCGACTTACGAAGAGTGCTCACTTTATCCCAGTAAAGAGCAAAAGGACTGCATCATGGCTGGCATCTGTTTACCTTCGAGAAATAGTGAGATTGCATGGGGTTCCTTCTAGCATAGTCAGTGATCGTGACCCAATCTTCACTAGCCAATTCTGGAATAGTTTGCAGGAAGCAATGGGTACGCAATTGAATCTGAGTACAGCCTACCACCCCCAGACGGATGGCCAAACCGAAAGGGTGAATAGAGTGCTAGAAGACCTTCTGAGGCTTTGTGTTCTTGATTTTGGTGGTACTTGGGAAGACCACCTTCCTCTTGTGGAGTTTGCTTACAACAATAGCTATCAAGCTAGCATAGGGATGGCACCATTTGAAGCTTTATATGGGAGGCCGTGTAGGTCACCATCTTGTTGGTGGGAGACAACTAATAAGCTTGTACTTGGGCCCGATATGATACGAGACACATCTGAGAAAGTTGAATTGGTGAGAAGACGGATGAAAGCGGCCCAAGATAGACAGAAATCCTATGCTGATAAGCGAAGGACAGATTTGGAGTTCGAAGTTGGAGATATGGTTTTCGTGAAGGTTTTTCCTTTGCGTAATGTGGTTCACTTCGGAGCAATTGGGAAGCTAGCACCCAGATTCGTAGGACCCTTCCCTATCATAGAGAGAATTGGGAAGATGGCTTATAAAGTGCAATTGCCCGAGAAGCTGTCCGGAGTGCATAATGTCTTTCATGTCTCGCATCTCCGAAAGTGCCTACATGAGTCCGCTGAGGTGGTTGAACCTAGCATTCTTGAAGACGTGGAAGTAGAGAAAGAGGCAACCTTGAGGAGAGCTCTGATTCGTATCTTGGGAACGGAGATCAGAAAGCTAAGGAATCGAGAGGTCAAATTGGTGAAAGTTCAGTGGAGTGAAGCCGAAGAGGATGCAACTTGGGAGACAGAGGAGAAGATGTTTAGGCTTTATCCATTCCTTTTTGAGGGTACATTCTCGACCTCTTTTCCCTCTTTGGCATATCTTTCTTTTGCTATCCATGTTTATCCTGTTTATCTTGTAACTTCGTCATGAGAACCTTAGGTAGAAACCCCTTGGATGAAACATGTATTTGAAACATGTTATGCTTGATGGTTGCAAGTGGTTGCAAGTGTTTGCAAGTGGATACTCATGGATGCATGATACACATTAGGCACTAAGATCGGCTCACACACCTTCATATTGCATATGCATGAGTGCTTATACTTATTCATGGCTGAAACCTGTTGTGCTATCTCATGGATGTTGCATATGGATGAATGTTATGTGCACTCATGTAGAAATTATAAAATTAGGCTAGGAATCTGCATACATATGGACGCGTTTCACTAGCATACTTTGCATTAAGGAGGTGTACTGAATCAGTAACCGCCTGATTTTCGCATTAGATAAGTAAATATACACACACCTTTACATATGATCATACAGCATTCAGAAATTGTTAAGGACAATGGTTACTCGTGGATGATGTGGTGAGTAGATGGATGATGGATGGTAGGACACATACTTCCTAACTTAGAGATTTCGGGGACGAAATCCTTTAAGGAGGGGAGAATGTAATAACCCGTATTTTAATAACAAGATATAACACAAAACAAGGCAGAATTAAATAATAAAATCTGAATCAAGGGAAACGGGCTATGCCATTGCGTTCGTCTCGGAAAAACATGCGAAATAGAGTCCGAGTTTTCAAAAATCGGAGTCCGTATGACCCGATTAAGGCCCAACAAAGTTTTCAGAAAATTTCTAAATAAAAACAGATTTTCAAATTCAAATCTAAGCTTGGAAATTGGGCCAGTTGGGCCAAGGCGGGAAAATTCCCGCCACAGTACCCAAGTCGACAGCCCTGTCGACTTGGGAGTCGACTGGGTCTGACCAGGTCGACAGCCCTGTCGACTTGGCTGTCGACTTGGCTCAGACGCCCAGTCCTGCCTGGTGCACCATCTTGAGAATGTGTTGAGCTAGAGGGCCAGATTCAATTTGTAGGGCTAAGATGAGAACTAGGGTTTAATCCTATGGTCTAAATCACTAGCCTAATCTATAAATAAGACCCTAACCTACCCTAAATCCTCATTAATCTATCCTACAACTAAACTATGGCAAAATCAATCCTCTCATGGCCTCCACTCTCTTCATAAATTCCTAAATCAATTTTCAAGAGATTCCCATGCATACAAGTGTATTTAGGCTTGTATGATCCTCTTTAGCTTGCATTAAAGTCTTGTTTCTCTATTGGCATCATAAAGGAGGAGTCTTGATCAAGTTTGCTTGCGTTTTGGGGTTTTAATTAGTTGCATAAGGAGTTTCTTACATTTGCTATACTCATTTGAGTCTTCATAGCATTGTAAGCCTATTTCTACTCTTGTATTTTAACTATGAAGTTAATATGTTATGTTTCAAGTTTGAGTTTGGGGTTAATCATGATATGTGCTTTGATCTTATGATTTTATGCATAAGATTACTCTATGCATGTTAGTAAAGTCATTACCTTGGCTTTATGCATAGAAAGATATGATCTTTGGTTGGAAATGTTGCATAATGCAACTTTGAAACTCTCATAACCCTTGCATTAACATGCATGTAATGTTATATGCATGTTACTAGCCCTTATCTCATGCTATCTATGGCCATGTTCCACCTATTTGCCAAGTTTGATGTTATGCATGCATATGAACCTTATGCAAGTTGAAACCATGTTATGCATGCATATGAACCTTATGCAAGTTGAAACCATGTTATGCATGCATATGAACACTATGCAAGTTAAAATGATGTTATGCATGCTTATGAATATTTTGCAAGTTGATAACATGATATGCAAGTTTATGATCACATCTTTGTCTCATGCCACCATGTTTAACTTGTGGCTCCAACCCCTCTATGTCATGATTATGCCAAGTTCCCTCTTTCTATCCTTTATGCGCTATTGCGAGATGTAAGCGTTGGGATTGCGTTTGGGATTGGGTAAACTTAAAAGTCATAAAAACATAAGCTTGGGAATTTACCTATTAAGTTAGGTCTACCCATTGGGAATTTACCTATTAAGTTAGGTCTACCCAATTGCTTGAAAACTTGTAATGTGATGGACATGACACTTAGAAAACATGAGAATGGCCAACTCGAGGTTGGGTTGAGCTTGTAGCATAAACCTACCCGGAACCGACCGGCTTAACTAGTGGCTACAAGCAATAGGACCCAATGTGAGTAGTTGGTCATGTTGCACGTGAGACTCGAGGTTAGACTAAGTTGTGGTGTAAACCTACCCGGACCCGCCCGGCCTAACTAGTAACCACAACAAGGTCTAATGTGAGAGGTTGGGTACATTAAATTAATTAATGCCACATGGTAGGGTTAAGTCATGGACCGCTTGAATACTTAACCAATTAAACACGATGGATTGGTAGGGTTAAGTCATGAACCTTGGGTACACTTAACCAACTTGGTACTTAGATGAGTTGGGTTAACCACGTTTAACCCATTAAGGAAACCCTAGTTACGTGGTCCTTTGCACCAGTAACCCTCTTGGATTTATCATGATACCCTAGGGACTAGGCTAGGGTGGGGCACGATTACTGGGATGACATGTAAGCGACTAAAACGACGGCTGTGTAGGTGCGCCGGTGTAGGTTCAGGCGGGCCATGGTTGTGCACATGGTCCGGAGTTGAAAAAGCAGGCACGGGCACCAGTAGGTTTAAACTGTGCGTGCTCGGTTTGTGTCAGGGGTTGACACCCTAGGACTTGATACACCCTAGGGTGGACCTAGCACAGTTTAGCTACACTTCGTAGTTGGGCCGTATGACACCGACACTTGACGAGTTAGGCTGTAGGGAGCCGATCGACTAGACCGTGCTAGTTGGACCTTGATTTAGGTCATTCATGATGGTGGGCCAAACTTGGGCCTGGGGATCACCTCTTGTTTACACTTGACACGACTTGTGATACTAGTACACTTGGTGCAAACCTCAATCTTGTTTATGCGGTACCACATTTGATCTATCTTGTTGACTTCTTACCATGCCAGTTATCGTCCTATGACCCATCCTTGTTTATATATACTGTTAACTTTATTAGTTGTTGTACAATTGTAGATAGGACTTACCAGTCTTTTGACTGTCCCATTTTCTTTCGCCTCTTTTCTTTCGTTCCCCCCCAGGTTTACAGGGCGGGAATACCATCACTTAGCTTGGATCTTAGCTGCTTTTCTTGGATAGCTCATGTATGCTTCGGACTTGAGCTTGCTATGGTTTTCTACTTGGGGATAGCTACTTCATGTTTTCCTTTTCAGTTACTAGTTTTATGTTTCTAGACTTTGTTTATGGAAAATAATTAAGTACTGTGTTGTAAGTTAACCTATGGTTTTGATATGCTAGCTTTTATCCGCTGCTATACTTACTCTGTTTTTACTTATGTGTTCTATCTTGTGATATCTGCATGCATGATTACCTTATTTAAACGCCCCTCCAAAGTCAGTGTCCTTGCAAGAGTGGCACTGGCGGAGGTGGGGTGTTACACTTCCACCAGAATGTTCTTTTGAGATCATTATACATTTTGGCCACGCCAGGATGGATACTCAGCTTGGACTTGTGACACTCGTCTAACACTTCCCTTTTTAACTCTGGGACGTCGGGAACACAAATCCTTCCTTTCAATCTCAAGGTCTCGTCGTTATCTATTTGAAAACACGAGGGTTCGCCTTTCTGAATCCTTTTGATCATATCCTTAATAAATTTATCCTCCTTCTGAAGAATAGATATTTTGTCAATCAAGGATGTCGTGATAATAAAGCTGGCGATCATTACATTCTTTCGGCTCAGCGCATCGGCCACGACATTGGCTTTCCCGGGAGTATATATAATTTCAAAGTCATATGCTGCAAGAAACTCCAGCCAACGCTGCTGCCTCAAATTTAAGTCCTTCTGAGTGAACAGATACTTTAACGACTGGTGATCTGTAAACAGTTCAAATCTCTCGCCTAGAAGATAGTGTCTTCAGATCTTCAAAGAGAATATGATAGCCAATAACTCAAGATCATGAGTTACATAGTTTTTCTCGTGCGGTTTCAGTTGACGGCTAGCATAAGCAATCACTTGGCCCCTTTGCATCAACACTGCACCAAGGCCTTCTCTAGAAGCATCAGTCCAGACTTTTAAATCTTGGTTGCCATCGATGATGGTTAACACTGGAGCTGTTGTTAATCTCAACTTTAGCTCTTCGAAAGCCTCCTCACTTTCTGGAGTCCATTTGAACTTAGAATGCTTCTTCGTAAGCTTCGTTAAATGACCAGATATCTTCGAAAAGTTTTTAACGAACTTCCGGTAATAGCTAGCCAATCCGAGAAAACTGCGGACTTCAGTGGGAGTACTAGGCTGTTTCCAGTTCTGAATAGCTGTGATTTTACTTGGATCCACAGCAATTCCTTCTTTCGATACGACGTGGCCCAGAAATTTTACTTCATCTTGCCAGAAGATACATTTGGAAAATTTGGCTTTTAACACATTCCGTCTCAGAATTTCTAGAACCTGTTCCAGATGCTTTCCATGTTCGGCCTTTGATTTAGAGAAGATTAGAATATCGTCAATAAAAACCAGAACAAATTTATTCAATACTCCTCTGAATACTCGGTTCATTAGATCGATGAAGTAAGCGGGAGCGTTACATAAGCCGAACGACATTACTAACCACTCGTAGAATAAGTCGGGACCTCTGAATGCTGTCATTGGAACACACTCTTCGGCAATTCGAAGTTGATGGAAGCCTGTAGCTAGGTCCATCCTTGAGAATACTTGTGCGCCATTTAATCGATCCAACAGATCATCAATCCGCGGTAATGGATATTTGTTCTTTATGGTCTGCTTGTTCAGATCACGATAATCCACACATAGCCGTAGAGTACCGTCAGATTTTGGGACAAATACCACAGCTGCACCCCAGTCAGAGAAACTAGGCCTGATCAGACCTTTCCATACTAGCTGTCGTGTTTGATTGTCTAATTCCTCCTTCTCTTTCAAGGACATTCTTCGAATAGCGTGAACTACCGGCCTTGCATTGGGAATCAAAGCAATCTTGAAATCTATTTCTCTCTGCGGAGGTAAACGAACAACTTCTTCGAACACGTCCGCATAGTTCTTGACGACAGGAATGTCTTTGATGAGGTCAGGAATATTTTCTGAGGCTTCTGGGGTATTTTCTATTTGAGCTGGAGAAACATCCAAAGCTACCCAGAAATCCTTTCTATTTGATGTTGGGCCTTCACAAGGTATGGTTATATAATTCCCCGATTGGGCCTTTGCTTTAACCACTCTCTCGGCGCATTTAACTTCAGCTTCATATCTAGTTAACCAATCCAATCCCAGAATAAGATCGAATTCATTAAAATTCATGACGATAGAGATAATAGGGAATTTATAGCAAGAAAAAGAGACTGGTACTACACAGATCCAACTGAGATTGATGGAACCCCCAACTGGATTTTGGACAGTCATTGGTTCTTTGAGCTTCTTCAACCTCAAATCTAACTTCTTGACTGCCCTCTTTGCAATAAAGCTTCGTGATGCGCCTGTGTCAAACAGTACTTTAACTGGGATGTTTTTGACATTGAGCGTGCCTTCTAAAACATCAGACCTCCCTTGCTTATCTGAGGGCTCAGAAGTTTCCGCTACTTCATTTATATGTACTGCCTCAGATTTCTTTGAGAGTTGACACTCCCGTGCAATATGACCTGCTTGACGACACTTATGGCATTTCCTTTCGCCATGTGTGTTCTTTTGCCTCTTCGTAGGTTTGGATCCGCTCTTTCCTTTCTTCTTTAAAGATCTGCAATTTCCTTGCAAATGCCCTTGCTTATGGCAGTTATTGCATATGGCGGTCGTTACCAGTTGTTTTCCTGATCTGGCCCTTTTATGATTGGTCCTAGGCTCCTTACTGACCTCAGACATCATACTGGCTTCAGGAATATCAGTTTTCGAATCTCCTTTGTCACTACAACAAACTTCTTCTTCGTCACGCAACATTCCTTTCTTATGAAGATCTTCATACTGATAAGCCATATAAATCATTTCTGATAAAGGAAGCTTCACATGCCCCAATACTTTATTCTGGTATTTCCTTTGAAGCCCATTGATAAATCTCAAATTCTTCCTCTTCAGATTTTGAATTAGATGAGGAGCAAAGTGAGAAAGTTCGTTGAATTTCTTATGATATTCGGGAATTGTCATGTCACCTTGTATTAGATAAGAAAATTCGTCACAAAGGCGCTCAGTCGCTTCGGGAGGAGTAAATCTTTCCAGGAAAATCACTTTGAATCTATCCCAGGTGATATCACCGTCTGGATTATTCTCTATAACCGAATCCCACCAGAACAAAGCTTCATCTTTAAATGCCCAGGAGGCCAGTAATCTTTTCTGGTCATCCCTAAGCTTTAATGCTTCGAAGATTTTCTAAGCCGAACGAATCCAAGCTTGTGTCTTCATAACAGATTCTTCACCAGAGAACGGTATTCCACCCATATTTCGATATTTGATTAATAGGGCCTCAATATCCGGTTCTGCATTCCTTCTGCTTCTGACACTCATTTTCTAGTACTTCTGCAAATGGCAGATCAAGTGTCAGGTCACAGAAAAGGTATTTTAAAATATAGAAACACATACTTCAAATGTAAATGTGTCTATCAAGGTGTAATTTCATTCTGCTTTACTCATACTAGGATATTACTGATCCTATCTGTATTGAGTTACCCGTCCTAGAACACTATTGGTTCTATTTCTGACGAGTTCGTTCACATGTTATATTCCAGAACTAAGCTTAACCAAAGCTCTGATACCACGTTGAGACGACCCGAAATCCCGTTCAGACGGAAACAAGGGTTATCTTTTGGAATATAACACAGAAACAGATAATAGCAGAACAAAAATTAAATAATTACACCAGATAATGAATAATAGAATATACTGGATAAAAATAATCATCAGAGTTACACAGTATACAGGATCTTACTTAGTACAAATACAGTTCAGCTATACATAAATGTCTACAGCGGAAATAAACAAAATATGTACAATAGGAGTTGAACAGCATAAAAAGAGATAAATGATAGAATCCATCTTCAGCTCCAGCTATCCAGAAAGAACCAGCTAAACCTGAATACAAGGCTGCCCGTGTAGAAAAAGGGGCACCCGAGTTTGAGAGTGAAACAAACTACGAGTCAGTCATGGGACTGGTATGAGAAATCCATTCAACACATATATAGTTTGGCTAATCACAGGACCACGCCACTTTCGTGGAACGGGTATACTCCATTGGATCGCCAGTGCTTTAAAACAAATCTTTCTTTTAAACATCGCTATGCTTTTTATAAAAATGTAGCCGTTATAAGACTCAGTTCCCATCACACAATGCAACGCAAACCGGAGGATAGAGTTTTTACCTTATAACGGCCAAAATATGATTGATACGAATAAAACAAAGGGGATTTGATATTATTGTTAGTGTCTATATGTTTTGAAAACATTTTCAAATCATAACTATCAATCATAGACGACATTAATGCCCCATACCACTATGTCGCCATATATAGGTATACAATCAACATTGCATCGTCGCGTATTTGGAAATTGGATTTCCGTCATGAACCAAGGCAAAAGATAGTCCTTACCGAATTCGAGACAATCTAGCCCATGTCTCAGGCAAGTACTCAGTCAAGCCTTTGGAGCGACAGGGCCGGTCCACCGATATGGATTAAAATGCCTGAACAATACGTTTCCCCGCCCTTTGGGGCGTAAACGAGCCAACGAATGACTCCATCGGACCCGGATCGTCCGATCAAACCGAGGCGCCTCGCAACAGCAACAACCACATAGGTGAAAAGTATATAAATGTCAGGGCTGGTAGGTCACTGACACCACCCTAGCTAGAAGGAAACGCATGCCCTCCCTGAGGTCCTTCTCCCGTTTTAGGTTCATACCGGGGTGTGAGGCTCGCGAATTTACGTTATACACAAAGCTACGCCACACAGGCGGTGCTTTGATCATCACCACAAGACTTTGCTTTTCAACAGAAGCCCTGATCACTGCATCTTAGCATGCCACACAGGCAATTCATACCGTGCAACTGATGGCTATCAATCACACTGAACAAATTCCAATGTCGGACACACAGTCCATTTACAAGTCCGTTCTGGGTCTGAACGAAACCGGAGGCACTAAATACCTCGCAAACCCATCGATCACCACGTATGTCTGGACGATCACCACTCATTATCCATATTTCGGGATGCCTCCCAATCAGGACCTTGGTTACCATCCAAACGAGGTGAAGATCTCCAGTCTTCGACCATCGTTTTCATCTTCAAATTTCAATCGTCCGTCAATCATTTGAAATGAGAATTAACTCGGCCATTTCAAATAATTCACGTATATTTAGAATTTCAAATCAATTTATTTCAATGGTTAAATTATTCGACAACACCAATTTTGTTCTTTAATGTAATTTTCACACCAAACACATTCAACCATCAAACACAACATAAATCGAGCAAATTCAGCTTATTTCCATTCCCTATTGTTTATGATATTTTATAACTATTTATCGCTATTTTTATCTATTTTAAAATAGCTAATTTATTCAAAACGACGCTTCGGGCCATAACGTGGCCGTGGCGCTGTTTTTCTTCAGATTTGATTTACACATATCTGAAAATCTAACCGTTGGATCTTCACAAAATTTACATCATTAGAAAGGTCTTTTCAAAGCGAATCCAACGGTTCCAGTTTCGGGAAAATCCGACGGTCGGATCTCCCGGTACAATCGTTTGAATTTTCGATTTCAAAATACGAACTGCAGCGTCGTTATTCGATTGAATATATAATTATATTTATATATATATATAAATATAATCGCTTCTGGCGCTGTTTTTCTTCAGATTTGAATTAAACATTCCAGACAATCCAACCGTTGGATTTTTACAAGGTTGGTGCCGTTGGAAAGATTATTCCAAGGCGAACCCGACGGTTGAGGTTTCGGGAAAATCCAATGGTCGGATTCCCCGCACAAGGTGTTTGAAATCACAGTTTCAAAATACGAACTGCACGGCCTCGTTTCGTTTAATTTTATTTATATTTATATATTTATATAAATATAGTTCATTCAACAATTTCAATATCGTTTTCACTTCAAATATTTCACTAACGCCTTAAAATTTTGGAAAATTTCGCCATAACCTCCCCTGCACCGGGAGCATCGGGAAATCACAAATAGCTTTCCCGGTCCTTCTAATCTCAAAAAGGAAAAGAAAAAGCCAAGCGGCTAGCCAACAGGCTCATAAAATCATCACCCAAACAAAGCAGTAAATGTGTACCTATTTGTCGGGCACAAAATTTTATTCCTCTTCTCTAGCCCCTTTTGCTATAACCTGTTCAATGAATATGCATGTACATATATATACAGTTCTTATCATTTATCATTTTCTATTCAACTTCATATTTGATTTCTATTTGGTTTAAAAACACCATTCATTCTAATGTTACATAAATAGGTGCAAATCATTTCATTAGCTAATTAATGAATATTTCAACTCATATATGTTTATTTTAAACAAGTGGCTATTTTTAACACTTCACATTTCAACGATTTATGCATACAATAAAAATGTGATTTTTATTGTAAAACAATTCATTTCAAAACACTATTTTTCTATATAGTTCATATAGGTGACAAAAATAGGATTTTATATATATAGATAAAAGGTGATTTTTATTATCAAACAATTTATTTCAAAATATGAATATAATTCAACACATGAATTTCTAATCAACGAATGAATATCAATTCAACACATGAAGGTTTTCTATAGTTTCTATATATAGATAAAAATGTGATTTTTATATTTAAAACGCGAATACCATTCAACACATGGATTTCTAATCAACGAATGAATACCAATTCAACACAAGAAGGTTTTCTATAGTTTCTATATATAGATAAAAATGTGATTTTTATATTTAAAACGCGAATACCATTCAACACATGAATTTCTAATCAACGAATGAATATCAATTCAACACATGAAGGTTTTCTATAGTTTCTATATATAGATAAAAATGTGATTTTTATATTTAAAACACGAATACCATTCAACACATGAATTTCTAATCAACGAATGAATATCAATTCAACACATGAATGTTTTCTATTGTTTGTATATATATATATATATAAAGGTGATTTTATATTTAAAACGCGAATACCGTTCAACACATGAATTTCTAATCAACGAATGAATATCAATTCAACACATGAATGTTTTCTATTCAATGAGTAAATATAGTTTAAGCAAATGAAAATAATACATGAATATTATTCAAAATTTCGGCAGCATAACGGCAAGGTAGTTAAAACCGGGACCGTCCCTAGTACGGCTCCTCGCTCTACCTTAAAACCTCGCGGTTTTTGACAACGGGGATCATGCATCTAGTTCGCACGCAGGCGGCATGTATATATTTATTTCATTTCCACAAACTAATCCTATGTGGTTTCAGCCAAATATTTCTCAACCACAAACGGTTATTTTTCAACCTCAATCAATCATTATCAACCACAAACAATCCCAAACAATCATTCGCTATCAATCAATTTTCACACCAATTTCAATCAATAAATATCGTCCATGGTTTGTGGACGAGGGGCGTATATATATATATATATATTTATATATAGCAATTCACTTTTATTTCAACACATATAGATATATAGAAAAAGAAATTGAAGTGTGAGAAATTCTCACCAATTAGCTAACCAAACGCCGCGACTCTTCCTTTATAGAAATCTTCGCCAATCTCGCCTTTCGTCGCTTTCGTTGCCCGTATTCTCTACATATGTAAAAATCGAATTTTTACTATGTTATTCAATATATAAAAATTGCATTTCAAAAATATAGATTCCGCCTTTTCAAAAATAAAGATTATATTTTTAATATTCCTATGATGTAAAAATTATATTTTTATTACTTTAAAAATATAAAAATCATATCTTACTTCTTCTACTTAATAAAAATTCCGTCTTTTCTATTTTAAAAATATGATCTTTTCTATACAAGTTCAAATCTTTCTCTATTTAAAGTTCAAATCTTTTTCTATTTAAAGTTCAAATCTTTTTCTGTTTATATCTTAGAATTAAAATCAGTTTTAAGCTTTTTTTTTAAAAAAATCAGGTTTTAAACCCTTTAAAAATCAGTATTTAAATCCTTTATAAATTAGTTTTTAAATCATTTTAAAAATCAGTTTTAAACCTTTTAAAAATCAGAATTTAAACTCTTTAAAAATCAGTTTTAAACCTCTTTTAAAAAATCAGTTTTTAAACCCTTTTAAAAATCAGTTTTTAAACCCTTTTAAAAATCAGTATTTAAATCATTAAAATAAAAATAAAATAGCGATACTTACTGAATCTGCGAAGAAGGGGGGGCGATGTCAGGGTCGGCGGCAAGAGGAGGAGCAGGCGAAGCGGAGGGGGCACGGCGGTCGTGGGTGGTCTTCGGTGGTGGTGGCGTCGCGATGCTTCAGGGGGGGGCTCGCGAATTGGGCAGGGAGGGTTCGGGTGCGTCGAGGTGGAGAGGATCGGGATCGGAGGGTGGAGCGGGGCACGACGGTCGTGGGTCGTCAGAGCGGTGGCGCCATCGTCGATTGTTTTAGGGTTTTTTTTTTCGAACGGTAGAAAGAAAGTGAGGAGAGAGAGAGAGAAAAGGGTTTATATTATTATTATTAAATTTCTATTTAAAAGTTGACTTTTTATTCGAAGTCGAAATGGAACCCACCGACTGTCGTCCATAGCGTTTTACCCCCATTCCGGACACAATGGGATATGTATCGCAAGCTGATTTGATCGTTACAATCAGTTCCCGTTGAATTTACATTTAAATCACTATATTAAATTTTAAACGTACATTTCAAATTACCGGGGTCACATACTAACTAGAAAAATTCCAGAAAAATATTTTCTAGCTTCGTATTGACGATACGGTCCTAACAAAACTAGTTTCGTCGAATTCTGAGACCGTTTGAAAAATGGCCTATTTCCAGTCGATTAAAATCAACTGAAACTGGTCAAACGCGTTTTCCTTTGCCACGCTCACATATTGATTCGAAAAATTATGAAATTTGAAACCTAGCAATAACTTCACATCCCGGACCCAACAAAAGTGGTTTCGTCGAAATCCGAGGTCGTTTGCAAAATGTCCATTTTTAAGGGCCTGAATTCCATAGCGACTATTCAGAATTTTCAACTGGACATATCTTTTGATTCCCGTTATCAAATTTCGATTCATCAGATTCGTTGGAAAGATATCATCAATTAGATCCTAATGTTTTTGGTTTCACTAAAATCCGGATTGTTTTGCACCCGTTACAGTCCGACAAAGTTTGAATTCAATTTTTGAAACTGCCACGCCATTTCAGGCCTTGTTTATAATTATAATTAATTATATTCGTTTTCAATTGTCGATTCAAACTCAGTTTTCATCGCCATTATTTAAAATATTTATTTTAAATATTTAAAATCCATTATTTTAGCCAATTTAAAAATTTTAAATTGGTTCAGATTTTCTGGGTCGTTACAATCTCCCCCACTTAAAACTTTTCGTCCCCGAAAAGGAATAAATTCGAAAGTGGTTTGATAAATCTACAATCATACAACAACCAATTTGTTTTTACCCTTCAAAAATATACTAATCAAATCCTATACTCTTTAAAATCATTCAGACTATATAATTAAAAGTGCACATCTATTGAAAAGAAAATAACAATAGAGTAGAGAATTGAATGGTAGTGCAAAGTAGGGTAAATGTACCTTGCACCAGAGTCAATCAGAGATATCTACTCGGCACCTAGGATAAGCTTTCTGAATGCTCTCCTCAGTTTCCCAAGTACAATCTCGCAGATCTCCACTCCATTGCACTTTGACTAAGTGAACCTTCTTGTTCCTCAGCTCTTTGGTTTCTTTGCCGATAATCTTTAGCGGCTCTCGCCTTACAGCTAATTCTGGAGTAATTTCAATATCCTGCTGAGCTGCTTCTTCCACGATCAAGTCTGGATCATGAACGTGCTTTCGAAGTTGAGATATGTGAAATACATCATGAACTCCAGGCAACCAATTAGGCAGTTTGACCCTATAAGCGAGAGTTCCGATCCGTTCCAGAATAGGAAACGGACCTATGAATTTGGGCGCTAACTTTCCAGTTTTACCGAACCGGATAACTCCTCTCATCGGCGATACTTTCAAATATACATAGTCGCCAACTTCAAAGGATATATCTCTTCTTCTTCTATCGGCATAGCTCTTTTGTCGGCTTTAAGAGTAATCGCTTCTTAATAAAATCGACTTTGTCGGCAGCTTCTCGAATCATATCAGGACCCAGCACAAGTCTATTTCCAGGCTCGACCCAACAAGCAGGAGATCGGCACGGTCTACCATACAGTGCTTCGAATGGCGACGTTGTCAGACTCACCTGGTAGCTGTTGTTATAAGAGAATTCAGCCAAATGCAGATGGTCTTCCCATGATCCACCGAAATCTAGAACACAAGCCCGCAATAGATCTTCTAAAATGCGATTCACCCTCTCAGTCTGACCGTCTGTCTGAGGATGATAAGCGGTGCTCAAGTTTAACTTCGTTCCCAGCTCGACTTGAAATGCCTCCCAGAATTTACTAGTAAATATTGTATCTCTATCACTGACTATACTGAGCGGCACTCCATGTAGTCTAACTATTTCTCTGAAGTATATCTGCGCCAGACTCTGAGCAGTTCTGTTTGATCTGACATGTATGAAATGGGCGGTCTTCGTGAAACGATCTACGATCACCCAAATACTGTCATTTCCTTTCCTGGTTCTGGGCAAACCATCAATGAAATCCATAGAAATATGTTCCCACTTCCAACCAGGAACTTCTAGCGGTTGTAACAGTCCAGCTAGTTTCTGTTGGTCGCTCTTGACTAGTTGGCAAGTAGGGCATCGGCTAACGTATATTGAAACGTCTCTTTTCATAGCCTTCCGCCAGAATGTTCTTTTGAGATCATTATACATTTTGGCCACGCCAGGATGGATACTCAGCTTGGACTTGTGACACTCGTCTAACACTTCCCTTTTTAACTCTGGGACGTCGGGAACACAAATCCTTCCTTTCAATCACAAGGTCTCGTCGTTATCTATTTGAAAACACGAGGGTTCGCCTTTCTGAATCCTTTTGATCATATCCTTAATAAAATTATCCTCCTTCTGAAGAATAGATATTTTGTCAATCAAGGATGTCGTGATAATAAAGCTGGCGATCATTACATTCTTTCGGCTCAGCGCATCGGCCACGACATTGGCTTTCCCGGGAGTATATATAATTTCAAAGTCATATGCTGCAAGAAACTCCAGCCAACGCTGCTGCCTCAATTTTAAGTCCTTCTGAGTGAACAGATACTTTAACGACTGGTGATCTGTAAACAGTTCAAATCTCTCGCCTAGAAGATAGTGTCTTCAGATCTTCAAAGAGAATATGATAGCCAATAACTCAAGATCATGAGTTACATAGTTTTTCTCGTGCGGTTTCAGTTGACGGCTAGCATAAGCAATCACTTGGCCCCTTTGCATCAACACTGCACCAAGGCCTTCTCTAGAAGCATCAGTCCAGACTTTTAAATCTTGGTTGCCATCAATGATGGTTAACACTGGAGCTGTTGTTAATCTCAACTTTAGCTCTTCGAAAGCCTCCTCACTTTCTGGAGTCCATTTGAACTTAGAATGCTTCTTCGTAAGCTTCGTTAAATGACCAGATATCTTCGAAAAGTTTTTAACGAACTTCCGGTAATAGCTAGCCAATCCGAGAAAACTGCGGACTTCAGTGGGAGTACTAGGCTGTTTCCAGTTCTGAATAGCTGTGATTTTACTTGGATCCACAGTTCCTTCTTTCGATACGACGTGGCCCAGAAATTTTACTTCATCTTGCCAGAAGATACATTTGGAAAATTTGGCTTTTAACACATTCCGTCTCAGAATTTCTAGAACCTGTTCCAGATGCTTTCCATGTTCGGCCTTTGATTTAGAGAAGATTAGAATATCATCAATAAAAACCAGAACAAATTTATTCAATACTCCTCTGAATACTCGGTTCATTAGATCGACGAAGTAAGCGGGAGCGTTACATAAGCCGAACGGCATTACTAACCACTCGTAGAATAAGTCGTGACCTCTGAATGCTGTCATTGAAACACACTCTTCGGCAATTCAAAGTTGATGGAAGCCTGTAGCTAGGTCCATCCTTGAGAATACTTGTGCGCCATTTAATCGATCCAACAGATCATCAATCCGCGACAATGGATATTTGTTCTTTATGGTCTGCTTGTTCAGATCATGATAATCCACACATAGCCGTAGAGTACCGTCAGATTTTGGGACAAATACCATAGCTGCACCCCAGTCAGAGAAACTAGGCCTAATCAGACCTTTCCATACTAGTTGTCGCGTTTGATTGTCTAATTCCTCCTTCTCTTTCAAGGACATTCTTCGAATAGCGTGAACTACCGGCCTTGCATTGGGAATCAAAGCAATCTTGAAATCTATTTCTCTCTACGGAGGTAAACGAACAACTTCTTCGAACACGTCCGCATAGTTCTTGACGACAGGAATGTCTTTGATGAGGTCAGGAATATTTTCTGAGGCTTCTGGGGTATTTTCTATTTGAGCTGGAGAAACATCCAAAGCTGCCCAGAAATCCTTTCTATTTGATGTTGGGCCTTCACAAGGTATGGTTATATAATTCCCCGATTGGGCCTTTGCTTTAACCACTCTCTCGGCGCATTTAACTTCAGCTTCATATCTAGTTAACCAATCCAATCCCAGAATAAGATCGAATTCATTAAAATTCATGACGATAGAGATAATAGGGAATTTATAGCAAGAAAAAGAGACTGGTACTGCACAGATCCAACTGAGATTGATGGAACCCCCAACTGGATTTTGGACAGTCATTGGTTCTTTGAGCTTCTTCAACCTCAAATCTAACTTCTTGACTGCCCTCTTTGCAATAAAGCTTCGTGACGCGCCTGTGTCAAACAGTACTTTAACTGGGATGTTTTTGACATTGAGCGTGCCTTCTAAAACATCAGACCTCCCTTGCTTATCTGAGGGCTCAGAAGTTTCCGCTACTTCATTTATATGTACTGCCTCAGATTTCTTTGAGAGTTGACACTCTCGTGCAATATGACCTGCTTGACGACACTTATGGCATTTCCTTTCGCCATGTGTGTTCTTTTGCCTCTTCGTAGGTTTGGATCCGCTCTTTCCTTTCTTCTTTAAAGATCTGCAATTTCCTTGCAAATGCCCTTGCTTATGGCAGTTATTGCATATGGCGGTCGTTACCAGTTGTTTTCCTGATCTGGCCCTTTTCTGATTGGTCCTAGGCTCCTTACTGACCTCAGACATCATACTGGCTTCAGGAATATCAGTTTCCGAATCTCCTTTGTCACTACAACAAACTTCTTCTTTGTCACGCAACATTCCTTTCTTATGAAGATCTTCATACTGATAAGCCATATAAATCATTTCTGAAAAAGGAAGCTTCACATGCCCCAATACTTTATTCTGGTATTTCCTTTGAAGCCCATTGATAAATCTCAAATTCTTCCTCTTCAGATTTTGAATTAGATGAGGAGCAAAGTGAGAAAGTTCGTTGAATTTCTTATGATATTCGGGAATTGTCATGTCACCTTGTATTAGATAAGAAAATTCGTCACAAAGGCGCTCAGTCGCTTCGGGAGGAGTAAATCTTTCCAGGAAAATCACTTTGAATCTATCCCAGGTGATATCACCTTCTGGATTATTCTCTATAACCGAATCCCACCAGAACAAAGCTTCATCTTTAAATGCCCAGGAGGCCAGTAATCTTTTCTGGTTATCCCTAAGCTTTAATGCTATGAAGATTTTCTCAGCCGAACGAATCCAAGCTTGTGTCTTCATAATAGATTCTTCACCAGAGAACGGTATTCCACCCATATTTCGATATTTGATTAATAGGGCCTCAATATCCGGTTCTGCATTCCTTCTGCTTCTGACACTCATTTTCTAGTACTTCTGCAAATGGCAGATCAAGTGTCAGGTCACAGAAAAGGTATTTTAAAATATAGAAACACATACTTCAAATGTAAATGTGTCTATCAAGGTGTAATTTCATTCTGCTTTACTCATACTAGGATATTACTGATCCTATCTGTATTGAGTTACCCGTCCCAGAACACTACTGGTTCTATTTCTGACGAGTTCGTTCACATGTTATATTCCAGAACTAAGCTTAACCAAAGCTCTGATACCACGTTGAGACGACCCGAAATCCCGTTCAGACAGAAACAAGGGTTATCTTTTGGAATATAACACAGAAACAGATAATAGCAGAACAAAAATTAAATAATTACACCAGATAATGAACAATAGAATATACTAGATAAAATTAATCATCAGAGTTACACAGTATACAAGATCTTACTTAGTACAAATACAGTTCAGCTATACATAAATGTCTACAGCGGAAATAAACAAAATATGTACAATAGGAGTTGAACAGCATAAAAAGAGATAAATGATAGAATCCATCTTCAGATCCAGCTATCCAGAAAGAACCAGCTAAACCTGAATACAAGGCTGCCCGTGTAGAAAAAGGGGCACCCGAGTTTGAGAGTGAAACAAACTACGAGTCAGTCATGGGACTGGTATGAGAAATCCATTCAACACATATATAGTTTGGCTAATCACAGGACCACGCCACTTTCGTGGAACGGGTTTACTCCATTGGATCGCCAGTGCTTTAAAACAAATCTTTCTTTTAAACATCGCTATGCTTTTTATAAAAATGTAGTCGTTATAAGACTCAGTTCCCATCACACAATGCAACGCAAACCGGAGGATAGAGTTTTTACCTTATAACGGCCAAAATATGATTGATACGAATAAAACAAAGGGGATTTGATATTATTGCTAGTGTCTATATGTTTTGAAAACATTTTCAAATCATAACTATCAATCATAGACGGCATTAATGCCCCATACCACTATGTCGCCATATATAGGTATACAATCAACATCGTCGCGTATTTGGAAATTGGATTTTCGTCATGAACCAAGGCAAAAGATAGTCCTTACCGAATTCGAGACAATCTAGCCCATGTCTCAGGCAAGTACTCAGTCAAGCCTTTGGAGCGACAGGGCCAGTCCACCGATGTGGATTAAAATGCCTGAACAATACGTTTCCCCGCCCTTTGGGGCGTAAACGAGCCAACGAATGACTCCATCGGACCCGGATCGTCCGATCAAACCGAGGCGCCTCGCAACAGCAACAACCACATAGGTGAAAAGTATATAAATGTCAGGGCTGGTAGGTCACTGACACCACCCTAGCTAGAAGGAAACGCATGCCCTCCCTGAGGTCCTTCTCCCGTTTTAGGTTCATACCGGGGTGTGAGGCTCGCGAATTTACGTTATACACAAAGCTACGCCACACAGGCGGTGCTTTGATCATCACCATAAGACTTTGCTTTTCAACAGAAGCCCTGATCACTGCATCTTAGCATGCCACACAGGCAATTCATACCGTGCAACTGATGGCTATCAATCACACAGAACAAATTCCAATGTCGGACACACAGTCCATTTACAAGTCCGTTCTGGGTCTGAACGAAACCGGAGGCACTAAATACCTCGCAAACCCATCGATCACCACGTACGTCTGGACGATCACCACTCATTATCCATATTTCGGGATGCCTCCCAATCAGGACCTCGGTTACCATCCAAACGAGGTGAAGATCTCCGGTCTTCGACCATCGTCTTCATCTTCAAATTTCAATCGTCCGTCAATCATTTGAAATGAGAATTAACTCGGCCATTTCAAATAATTCACGTATATTTAGAATTTCAAATCAATTTATTTCAATGGTTAAATTATTCGACAACACCAATTTTGTTCTTTAATGTAATTTTCACACCAAACACATTCAACCATCAAACACAACATAAATCGAGCAAATTCAGCTTATTTCCATTCCATATTGTTTATGATATTTTATAACTATTTATCGCTATTTTTATCTATTTTAAAATAGCCAATTTATTCAAAACGACGCTTCGGGCCATAACGTGGCCGTGGCGCTGTTTTTCTTCAGATTTGATTTACACATATCTGAAAATCTAACCGTTGGATCTTCACAAAATTTACATCATTAGAAAGGTCTTTTCAAAGCGAATCCAACAGTTCCAGTTTCGGGAAAATCCGACGGTCGGATCTCCCGGTACAATCGTTTGAATTTTCGATTTCAAAATACGAACTGCAGCGTCGTTATTCGATTGAATATATAATTATATTTATATATATATAAATATAATCGCTTCTGGCGTTGTTTTTCTTCAGATTTGAATTAAACATTCCAGACAATCCAACCGTTGGATTTTTACAAGGTTGGTGCCGTTGGAAAGATTATTCCAAGGCGAACCCGACGGTTGAGGTTTCGGGAAAATCCAATGGTCGGATTCCCCGCACTAGGTGTTTGAAATCACAGTTTCAAAATACGAACTGCACGGCCTCGTTTCGTTTAATTTTATTTATATTTATATATTTATATAAATATAGTTCATTCAACAATTTCAATATCGTTTTCACTTCAAATATTTCACTAACGCCTTAAAATTTTGGAAAATTTCGCCATAACCTCCCCTGCACCGGGAGCATCGGGAAATCACAAATAGCTTTCCCGGTCCTTCTAATCTCAAAAAGGAAAAGAAAAAGCCAAGCGGCTAGCCAACAGGCTCATAAAATCATCACCCAAATAAAGCAGTAAATGTGTACCTATTTGTCGGGCACAAAATTTTATTCCTCTTCTCTAGCTCCTTTTGCTATAACCTGTTCAATGAATATGCATGTACATATATATACAGTTCTTATCATTTATCATTTTCTATTCAACTTCATATTTGATTTCTATTTGGTTTAAAAACACCATTCATTCTAATGTTACATAAATAGGTGCAAATCATTTCATTAGCTAATTAATGAATATTTCAACTCATATATGTTTATTTTGAACAAGTGGCTATTTTTAACACTTCACATTTCAACGATTTATGCATACAATAAAAATGTGATTTTTATTGTAAAACAATTCATTTCAAAACACTATTTTTCTATATAGTTCATATAGGTGACAAAAATAGGATTTTATATATATAGATAAAAGGTGATTTTTATTATCAAACAATTTATTTCAAAATATGAATACCATTCAACACATGAATTTCTAATCAACGAATGAATATCAATTCAACACATGAAGGTTTTCTATAGTTTCTATATATAGATAAAAATGTGATTTTTATATTTAAAACGCGAATACCATTCAACACATGGATTTCTAATCAACGAATGAATATCAATTCAACACATGAAGGTTTTCTATAGTTTCTATATATAGATAAAAATGTGATTTTTATATTTAAAACGCGAATACCATTCAACACATGAATTTCTAATCAACGAATGAATATCAATTCAACACATGAAGGTTTTCTATAGTTTCTATATATAGATAAAAATGTGATTTTTATATTTAAAACACGAATACCATTCAACACATGAATTTCTAATCAACGAATGAATATCAATTCAACACATGAATGTTTTCTATTGTTTGTATATATATATATATATATAAAGGTGATTTTATATTTAAAACGCGAATACCATTCAACACATGAATTTCTAATCAACGAATGAATATCAATTCAACACATGAATGTTTTCTATTCAATGAGTAAATATAGTTTAAGCAAATGAAAATAATACATGAATATTATTCAAAATTTCGGCAGCATAACGGCAAGGTAGTTAAAACCGGGACCGTCCCTAGTACGGCTCCTCGCTCTACCTTAAAACCTCGCGGTTTTTGACAATGCGGATCATGCATCTAGTTCGCACGCAGGCGGCATGTATATATTTATTTCATTTCCACAAACTAATCCTATGTGGTTTCAGCCAAATATTTCTCAACCACAAACGGTTATTTTTCAACCTCAATCAATCATTATCAACCACAAACAATCCCAAACAATCATTCGCTATCAATCAATTTTCACACCAATTTCAATCAATAAATATCGTCCATGGTTTGTGGACGAGGGGCGTATATATATATATATATATATATTTTTATATATAGCAATTCACTTTTATTTCAACACATATAGATATATAGAAAAAGAAATTGAAGTGTGAGAAATTCTCACCAATTAGCTAACCAAATGCCGCGACTCTTCTTTTATAGAAATCTTCGCCAATCTCGCCTTTCGTCGCTTTCGTTGCCCGTATTCTCTACATATGTAAAAATCGAATTTTTACTATGTTATTCAATATATAAAAATTGCATTTCAAAAATATAGATTCCGCCTTTTCAAAAATAAAGATTATATTTTTAATATTCCTATGATGTAAAAATTATATTTTTATTACTTTAAAAATATAAAAATCATATCTTACTTCTTCTACTTAATAAAAATTCCGTCTTTTCTATTTTAAAAATATGATCTTTTCTATCCAAGTTCAAATCTTTCTCTATTTAAAGTTCAAATCTTTTTCTATTTAAAGTTCAAATCTTTTTCTGTTTATATCTTAGAATTAAAATCAGTTTTAAACTTTTTTTTTTAAAAAAATCAGGTTTTAAACCCTTTAAAAATCAGTATTTAAATCCTTTAAAAATTAGTTTTTAAATCATTTTAAAAATCAGTTTTAAACCTTTTAAAAATCAGAATTTAAACTCTTTAAAAATCAGTTTTAAACCTCTTTTAAAAAATCAGCTTTTAAACCCTTTTAAAAATCAGTATTTAAATCATTAAAATAAAAATAAAATAGCAATACTTACTGAATCTGCGAAGAAGGGGGGGCGATGTCAGGGACGGCGGCAGGAGGAGGAGCAGGCGAAGCGGAGGGGGCACGACGGTCGTGGGTGGTCTTCGGTGGTGGTGGCGTCGCGATGCTTCCGGGGGGGCTCGCGAATTGGGCAGGGAGGGTTCGGGTGCGTCAAGGTGGAGAGGATCGGGATCGGAGGGTGGAGCGGGGCACAGCGGTCGTGGGTCGTCAGAGCGGTGGCGCCATCGTCGATTGTTTTAGGGTTTTTTTTTCGAACGGTAGAAAGAAAGTGAGGAGAGAGAGAGAGAGAGAGAAAAGGGTTTATATTATTATTATTAAATTTCTATTTAAAAGTTGACTTTTTATTCGAAGTCGAAATGGGACCCACCGACTGTCGTCCATAGCGTTTTACCCCCATTCCGAACACAATGGGATATGTATCGCAAGCTGATTTGATTGTTACAATCAGTTCCCGTTGAATTTACATTTAAATCACTATATTGAATTTTAAACGTACATTTCAAATTACCGGGGTCACATACTAACAAGAAAAATTCTAGAAAAATATTTTCTAGCTTCGTATTGACGATACGGTCCTAACAAAACTAGTTTCGTCGAATTCTGAGACCGTTTGAAAAATGGCCTATTTCCAGTCGATTAAAATCAACTGAAACTGGTCAAACGCGTTTTCCTTTGCCACGCTCACATATTGATTCGAAAAATTATGAAATTTGAAACCTAGCAATAACTTCACATCCCGGACCCAACAAAAGTGGTTTCGTCGAAATCCGAGGTCGTTTGCAAAATGTCCATTTTTAAGGGCCTGAATTCCATAGCGACTATTCAGAATTTTCAACTGGACATATCTTTTGATTCCCGTTATCAAATTTCGATTCGTCAGATTCATTGGAAAGATATCATCAATTAGATCCTAATGTTTTTGGTTTCACTAAAATCCGGATTGTTTTGCACCCGGTACAGTCCGACAAAGTTTGAATTCAATTTTGAAACTGCCACGCCATTTCAGGCCTTGTTTATAATTATAATTAATTATATTCGTTTTCAATTGTCGATTCAAACTCAGTTTTCATCGCCATTATTTAAAATATTTATTTTAAATATTTAAAATCCATTATTTTAGCCAATTTAAAAATTTTAAATTTGTTCAGATTTTATGGGTCGTTACAATCTCCCCCACTTAAAACTTTTCGTCCCCGAAAAGGAATAAATTCGAAAGTGGTTTGACAAATCTACAATCATACAACAACCAATTTGTTTTTACCCTTCAAAAATATACTAATCAAATCCTATACTCTTTAAAATCATCCAGACTATATAATTAAAAGTGCACATCTATTGAAAAGAAAATAACAATAGAGTAGAAAATTGAATGGTAGTGCAAAGTAGGGTAAATGTACCTTGCACCAGAGTCAATCAGAGATATCTACTCGGCACCTAGGATAAGCTTTCTGAATGCTCTCCTCAGTTTCCCAAGTACAATCTCGCGGATCTCCACTCCATTGCACTTTGACTAAGTGAACCTTCTTGTTCCTCAGCTCTTTGGTTTCTTTGCCGATAATCTTTAGCGGCTCTCGCCTTACAGCTAATTCTGGAGTAATTTCAATATCCTGCTGAGCTTCTTCTTCCACGATCAAGTCTGGATCATGAACGTGCTTTCGAAGTTGAGATATGTGAAATACATCATGAACTCCAAGCAACCAATTAGGCAGTTTGACCCTATAAGCGAGAGTTCCGATCCGTTCCAGAATAGGAAACGGACCTATGAATTTGGGCGCTAACTTTCCAGTTTTACCGAACCGGATAACTCCTCTCATCGGCGATACTTTCAAATATACATAGTCGCCAACTTCAAAGGATATATCTCTTCTTCTTCTATCGGCATAGCTCTTTTGTCGGCTTTGAGCGGCGAGTAATCGCTTCTTAATAAAATCGACTTTGTCGGCAGCTTCTCGAATCATATCAGGACCCAACACAAGTCTATTTCCAGGCTCGACCCAACAAGCAGGAGATCGGCACGGTCTACCATACAATGCTTCGAATGGCGACATTGTCAGACTCGCCTGGTAGCTGTTGTTATAAGAGAATTCAGCCAAATGCAGATGGTCTTCCCATGATCCACCGAAATCTAGAACACAAGCCCGCAATAGATCTTCTAAAATGCGATTCACCTTCTCAGTCTGACCGTCTGTCTGAGGATGATAAGCGGTGCTCAAGTTTAACTTTGTTCCCAACTCGACTTGAAATGCCTCCCAGAATTTACTAGTAAATATTGTATCTCTATCACTGACTATACTGAGCGGCACTCCATGTAGTCTAACTATTTCTCTGAAGTATATCTGCGCCAGACTCTGAGCAGTTCTGTTTGATCTGACAGGTATGAAATGGGCGGTCTTCGTGAAACGATCTACGATCACCCAAATACTGTCATTTCCTTTCCTGGTTCTGGGCAAACCATCAATGAAATCCATAGAAATATGTTCCCACTTCCAACCAGGAACTTCTAGCAGTTGTAACAGTCCAGCTAGTTTCTGTTGGTCGCTCTTGACTAGTTGGCAAGTAGGGCATCGGCTAACGTATATTGAAACGTCTCTTTTCATAGCCTTCCACCAGAATGTTCTTTTGAGATCATTATACATTTTGGCCACGCCAGGATGGATACTCAGCTTGGACTTGTGACACTCGTCTAACACTTCCCTTTTTAACTCTAGGACGTCGGGAACACAAATCCTTCCTTTCAATCTCAAGGTCTCGACGTTATCTATTTGAAAACACGAGGGTTCGCCTTTCTGAATCATTTTGATCATATCCTTAATAAAATTATCCTCCTTCTGAAGAATAGATATTTTGTCAATCAAGGATGTCGTGATAATAAAGCTGGCGATCATTACATTCTTTCGGCTCAGCGCATCGGCCACGACATTGGCTTTCCCGGGAGTATATATAATTTCAAAGTCATATGCTGCAAGAAACTCCAGCCAACGCTGCTGCCTCAAATTTAAGTCCTTCTGAGTGAACAGATACTTTAACGACTGGTGATCTGTAAACAGTTCAAATCTCTCGCCCAGAAGATAGTGTCTTCAGATCTTCAAAGAGAATATGGTAGCCAATAACTCAAGATCATGAGTTACATAGTTTTCTCGTGCGGTTTCAGTTGACGGCTAGTATAAGCAATCACTTGGCCCCTTTGCATCAACACTGCACCAAGGCCTTCTCTAGAAGCATCAGTCCAGACTTTTAAATCTTGGTTGCCATCGATGATGGTTAACACTGGAGTTGTTGTTAATCTCAACTTTAGCTCTTCGAAAGCCTCCTCACTTTCTGGAGTCCATTTGAACTTTGAATGCTTCTTCGTAAGCTTCGTTAAATGACCAGATATCTTCGAAAAGTTTTTAACGAACTTCCGGTAATAGCTAGCCAATCCGAGAAAACTGCGGACTTCAGTGGGAGTACTAGGCTGTTTCCAGTTCTGAATAGCTGTGATTTTACTTGGATCCACAGCAATTCCTTCTTTCGATACGACATGGCCCAGAAATTTTACTTCATCTTGCCAGAAGATACATTTGGAAAATTTGGCTTTTAACACATTCCATCTCAGAATTTCTAGAACCTGTTCCAGATGCTTTCCATGTTCGGCCTTTGATTTAGAGAAGATTAGAATATCATCAATAAAAACCAGAACAAATTTATTCAATACTCCTCTGAATACTCGGTTCATTAGATCGACGAAGTAAGCGGGAGCGTTACATAAGCCGAACGGCATTACTAACCACTCGTAGAATAAGTCGGGACCTCTGAATGCTGTCATTGGAACACACTCTTCGGCAATTCGAAGTTGATGGAAGCCTGTAGCTAGGTCCATCCTTGAGAATACTTGTGCGCCATTTAATCGATCCAACAGATCATCAATCTGTGGCAATGGATATTTGTTCTTTATGGTCTGCTTGTTCAGATCACGATAATCCACACATAGCCGTAGAGTACCGTCAGATTTTGGGACAAATACCACAGCTGCACCCCAGTCAGAGAAACTAGGCCTAATCAGACCTTTCCATACTAGCTGTCGTGTTTGATTGTCTAATTCCTCCTTCTCTTTCAAGGACATTCTTCGAATAGCGTGAACTACCGGCCTTGCATTGGGAATCAAAGCAATCTTGAAATCTATTTCTCTCTGCGGAGGTAAACGAACAACTTCTTCGAACACGTCCGCATAGTTCTTGACGACAGGAATGTCTTTGATGAGGTCAGGAATATTTTCTGAGGCTTCTGGGGTATTTTCTATTTGAGCTGGAGAAACATCCAAAGCTGCCCAGAAATCCTTTCTATTTGATGTTGGGCCTTCACAAGGTATGGTTATATAATTCCCCGATTGGGCCTTTGCTTTAACCACTCTCTCGGCGCATTTAACTTCAGCTTCATATCTAGTTAACCAATCCAATCCCAGAATAAGATCGAATTCATTAAAATTCATGACGATAGAGATAATAGGGAATTTATAGCAAGAAAAAGAGACTGGTACTGCACAGATCCAACTGAGATTGATGGAACCCCCAACTGGATTTTGGACAGTCATTGGTTCTTTGAGCTTCTTCAACCTCAAATCTAACTTCTTGACTGCCCTCTTTGCAATAAAGCTTCGTGACGCGGCTGTGTCAAACAGTACTTTAACTGGGATGTTTTTGACATTGAGCGTGCCTTCTAAAACATCAGACCTCCCTTGCTTATCTGAGGGCTCAGAAGTTTCCGCTACTTCATTTATATGTACTGCCTCAGATTTCTTTGAGAGTTGACACTCCCGTGCAATATGACCTGCTTGACGACACTTATGGCATTTCCTTTCGCTATGTGTGTTCTTTTGCCTCTTCGTAGGTTTGGATCCGCTCTTTCCTTTCTTCTTTAAAGATATGCAATTTCCTTGCAAATGCCCTTTCTTATGGCAGTTATTGCATATGGCGGTCGTTACCAGTTGTTTTCCTGATCTGGCCCTTTTCTGATTGGTCCTAGGCTCCTTACTGACCTCAGACATCATACTGGCTTCAGGAATATCAGTTTCCGAATCTCCTTTGTCACTACAACAAACTTCTTCTTCGTCACGCAACATTCCTTTCTTATGAAGATCTTCATACTGATAAGCCATATAAATCATTTCTGAAAAAGGAAGCTTCACATGCCCCAATACTTTATTCTGGTATTTCCTTTGAAGCCCATTGATAAATCTCAAATTCTTCCTCTTCAGATTTTGAATTAGATGAGGAGCAAAGTGAGAAAGTTCGTTGAATTTCTTATGATATTCGGGAATTGTCATGTCACCTTGTATTAGATAAGAAAATTCGTCACAAAGGCGCTCAGTCGCTTCGGGAGGAGTAAATCTTTCCAGGAAAATCACTTTGAATCTATCCCAGGTGATATCACCTTCTGGATTATTCTCTATAACCGAATCCCACCAGAACAAAGCTTCATCTTTAAATGCCCAGGAGGCCAGTAATCTTTTCTGGTCATCCCTAAGCTTTAATGCTTCGAAGATTTTCTCAGCCGAACGAATCCAAGCTTGTGTCTTCATAATAGATTCTTCACCAGAGAACGGTATTCCACCCATATTTTCGATATTTGATTAATAGGGCCTCAATATCCGGTTCTGCATTCCTTCTGCTTCTGACACTCATTTTCTAGTACTTCTGCAAATGGCAGATCAAGTGTCAGGTCACAGAAAAGGTATTTTAAAATATAGAAACACATACTTCAAATGTAAATGTGTCTATCAAGGTGTAATTTCATTCTGCTTTACTCATACTAGGATATTACTGATCCTATCTGTATTGAGTTACCCGTCCCAGAACACTACTGGTTCTATTTCTGACGAGTTCGTTCACATGTTATATTCCAGAACTAAGCTTAACCAAAGCTCTGATACCACGTTGAGACGACCCGAAATCCCGTTCAGACAGAAACAAGGGTTATCTTTTGGAATATAACACAGAAACAGATAATAGCAGAACAAAAATTAAATAATTACACCAGATAATGAACAATAGAATATACTAGATAAAATTAATCATCAGAGTTACACAGTATACAAGATCTTACTTAGTACAAATACAGTTCAGCTATACATAAATGTCTACAGCGGAAATAAACAAAATATGTACAATAGGAGTTGAACAGCATAAAAAGAGATAAATGATAGAATCCATCTTCAGATCCAGCTATCCAGAAAGAACCAGCTAAACCTGAATACAAGGCTGCCCGTGTAGAAAAAGGGGCACCCGAGTTTGAGAGTGAAACAAACTACGAGTCAGTCATGGGACTGGTATGAGAAATCCATTCAACACATATATAGTTTGGCTAATCACAGGACCACGCCACTTTCGTGGAACGGGTTTACTCCATTGGTTCGCCAGTGCTTTAAAACAAATCTTTCTTTTAAACATCGCTATGCTTTTTATAAAAATGTAGTCGTTATAAGACTCAGTTCCCATCACACAATGCAACGCAAACCGGAGGATAGAGTTTTTACCTTATAACGGCCAAAATATGATTGATACGAATAAAACAAAGGGGATTTGATATTATTGCTAGTGTCTATATGTTTTGAAAACATTTTCAAATCATAACTATCAATCATAGACGGCATTAATGCCCCATACCACTATGTCGCCATATATAGGTATACAATCAACATCGTCGCGTATTTGGAAATTGGATTTCCGTCATGAACCAAGGCAAAAGATAGTCCTTACCGAATTCGAGACAATCTAGCCCATGTCTCAGGCAAGTACTCAGTCAAGCCTTTGGAGCGACAGGGCCAGTCCACCGATGTGGATTAAAATGCCTGAACAATACGTTTCCCCGCCCTTTGGGGCGTAAACGAGCCAACGAATGACTCCATCGGACCCGGATCGTCCGATCAAACCGAGGCGCCTCGCAACAGCAACAACCACATAGGTGAAAAGTATATAAATGTCAGGGCTGGTAGGTCACTGACACCACCCTAGCTAGAAGGAAACGCATGCCCTCCCTGAGGTCCTTCTCCCGTTTTAGGTTCATACCGGGGTGTGAGGCTCGCGAATTTACGTTATACACAAAGCTACGCCACACAGGCGGTGCTTTGATCATCACCACAAGACTTTGCTTTTCAACAGAAGCCCTGATCACTGCATCTTAGCATGCCACACAGGCAATTCATACCGTGCAACTGATGGCTATCAATCACACAGAACAAATTCCAATGTCGGACACACAGTCCATTTACAAGTCCGTTCTGGGTCTGAACGAAACCGGAGGCACTAAATACCTCGCAAACCCATCGATCACCACGTACGTCTGGACGATCACCACTCATTATCCATATTTCGGGATGCCTCCCAATCAGGACCTCGGTTACCATCCAAACGAGGTGAAGATCTCTGGTCTTCGACCATCGTCTTCATCTTCAAATTTCAATCGTCCGTCAATCATTTGAAATGAGAATTAACTCGGCCATTTCAAATAATTCACGTATATTTAGAATTTCAAATCAATTTATTTCAATGGTTAAATTATTCGACAACACCAATTTTGTTCTTTAATGTAATTTTCACACCAAACACATTCAACCATCAAACACAACATAAATCGAGCAAATTCAGCTTATTTCCATTCCATATTGTTTATGATATTTTATAACTATTTATCGCTATTTTTATCTATTTTAAAATAGCCAATTTATTCAAAACGACGCTTCGGGCCATAACGTGGCCGTGGCGCTGTTTTTCTTCAGATTTGATTTACACATATCTGAAAATCTAACCGTTGGATCTTCACAAAATTTACATCATTAGAAAGGTCTTTTCAAAGCGAATCCAACAGTTCCAGTTTCGGGAAAATCCGACGGTCGGATCTCCCGGTACAATCGTTTGAATTTTCGATTTCAAAATACGAACTGCAGCGTCGTTATTCGATTGAATATATAATTATATTTATATATATATAAATATAATCGCTTCTGGCGTTGTTTTTCTTCAGATTTGAATTAAACATTCCAGACAATCCAACCGTTGGATTTTTACAAGGTTGGTGCCGTTGGAAAGATTATTCCAAGGCGAACCCGACGGTTGAGGTTTCGGGAAAATCCAATGGTCGGATTCCCCGCACTAGGTGTTTGAAATCACAGTTTCAAAATACGAACTGCACGGCCTCGTTTCGTTTAATTTTATTTATATTTATATATTTATATAAATATAGTTCATTCAACAATTTCAATATCGTTTTCACTTCAAATATTTCACTAACGCCTTAAAATTTTGGAAAATTTCGCCATAACCTCCCCTGCACTGGGAGCATCGGGAAATCGCAAATAGCTTTCCCGGTCCTTCTAATCTCAAAAAGGAAAAGAAAAAGCCAAGCGGCTAGCCAACAGGCTCATAAAATCATCACCCAAACAAAGCAGTAAATGTGTACCTATTTGTCGGGCACAAAATTTTATTCCTCTTCTCTATCCCCTTTTGCTATAACCTGTTCAATGAATATGCATGTACATATATATACAGTTCTTATCATTTATCATTTTCTATTCAACTTCATATTTGATTTCTATTTGGTTTAAAAACACCATTCATTCTAATGGTACATAAATAGGTGCAAATCATTTCATTAGCTAATTAATGAATATTTCAACTCATATATGTTTATTTTGAACAAGTGGCTATTTTTAACACTTCACATTTCAACGATTTATGCATACAATAAAAATGTGATTTTTATTGTAAAACAATTCATTTCAAAACACTATTTTTCTATATAGTTCATATAGGTGACAAAAATAGGATTTTATATATATAGATAAAAGGTGATTTTTATTATCAAACAATTTATTTCAAAATATGAATACCATTCAACACATGAATTTCTAATCAACGAATGAATATCAATTCAACACATGAAGGTTTTCTATAGTTTCTATATATAGATAAAAATGTGATTTTTATATTTAAAACGCGAATATCATTCAACACATGGATTTCTAATCAACGAATGAATATCAATTCAACACATGAAGGTTTTCTATAGTTTCTATATATAGATAAAAATGTGATTTTTATATTTAAAACGCGAATACCATTCAACACATGAATTTCTAATCAACGAATGAATATCAATTCAACACATGAAGGTTTTCTATAGTTTCTATATATAGATAAAAATGTGATTTTTATATTTAAAACGCGAATACCATTCAACACATGAATTTCTAATCAACGAATGAATATCAATTCAACACATGAATGTTTTCTATTGTTTGTATATATATATATATATATATATATATATATATATATATAAAGGTGATTTTATATTTAAAACGCGAATACCATTCAACACATGAATTTCTAATCAATGAATGAATATCAATTCAACACATGAATGTTTTCTATTCAATGAGTAAATATAGTTTAAGCAAATGAAAATAATACATGAATATTATTCAAAATTTCGGCAGCATAACGGCATGGTAGTTAAAACCGGGACCGTCCCTAGTACGGCTCCTCCCTCTACCTTAAAACCTCGCGGTTTTTGACAATGGGGATCATGCATCTAGTTCACACGCAGGCGGCATGTATATATTTATTTCATTTCCACAAACTAATCCTATGTGGTTTCAACCAAATATTTCTCAACCACAAACGGTTATTTTTCAACCTCAATCAATCAATATCAACCACAAACAATCCCAAATAATCATTCACTATCAATCAATTTTCACACCAATTTCAGTCAATAAATATCGTCCATGGTTTGTGGACGAGGGGCGTATATATATATTTATTTATATATAGCAATTCACTTTTATTTCAACACATATAGATATATAGAAAAAGAAATTGAAGAGTGAGAAATTCTCACCAATTAGCTAACCAAACGCCGCGAATCTTCCTTTATAGAAATCTTCGCCAATCTCGCCTTTCGTCGCTTTCGTTGCCCGTATTCTCTACATATGTAAAAATCGAATTTTTACTATGTTATTCAATATATAAAAATTGCATTTCAAAAATATAGATTCCGCCTTTTCAAAAATAAAGATTATATTTTTAATATTCCTATGATGTAAAAATTATATTTTTATTACTTTAAAAATATAAAAATCATATCTTACTTCTTCTACTTAATAAAAATTCCGTCTTTTCTATTTTAAAAATATGATCTTTTCTATCCAAGTTCAAATCTTTCTCTATTTAAAGTTCAAATCTTTTTCTATTTAAAGTTCAAATCTTTTTCTATTTATATCTTAGAATTAAAATCAGTTTTAAACTTTTTTTTTTAAAATCAGGTTTTAAACCCTTTAAAAATCAGTATTTAAATCCTTTAAAAATTAGTTTTTAAATCATTTTAAAAATCAGTTTTAAACCTTTTAAAAATCAGAATTTAAACTCTTTAAAAATCAGTTTTAAACCTCTTTTAAAAAATCAGTTTTTAAACCCTTTTAAAAATCAGTATTTAAATCATTAAAATAAAAATAAAATAGCAATACTTACTGAATCTGCGAAGAAGGGGGGGCGATGTCAGGGTCGGCGGCAGGAGGAGGAGCAGGCGAAGCGGAGGGGGCACGACGGTCGTGGGTGGTCTTCGGTGGTGGTGGCGTCGCGATGCTTCAAGGGGGGGCTCGCGAATTGGGCAGGGAGGGTTCGGGTGCGTCGAGGTGGAGAGGATCGGGATCAGAGGGTGGAGCGGGGCACGGCGGTCGTGGGTCGTCAGAGCGGTGGCGCCATCGTCGATTGTTTTAGGGTTTTTTTTTATTTCGAACGGTAGAAAGAAAGTGAGGAGAGAGAGAGAGAGAAAAGGGTTTATATTATTATTATTAAATTTCTATTTAAAAGTTGACTTTTTATTCGAAGTCGAAATGGGACCCCCGACTGTCGTCCATAGCGTTTTACCCCCATTCCGGACACAATGGGATATGTATCGCAAGCTGATTTGATCGTTACAATCAGTTCCCGTTGAATTTACATTTAAATCACTATATTGAATTTTAAACGTACATTTCAAATTACCGGGGTCACATACTAACTAGAAAAATTCCAGAAAAATATTTTCTAGCTTCGTATTGACGATACGGTCCTAACAAAACTAGTTTCGTCGAATTCTGAGACCGTTTGAAAAATGGCCAATTTCCAGTCGATTAAAATCAACTGAAACTGGTCAAACGCGTTTTCCTTTTCCACGCTCACATATTGATTCGAAAAATTATGAAATTTGAAACCTAGCAATAACTTCACATCCCGGACCCAACAAAAGTGGTTTCGTCGAAATCTGAGGTCGTTTGCAAAATGTCCATTTTTAAGGGCCTGAATTCCATAGCGACTATTCAGAATTTTCAACTGGACATATCTTTTGATTCCCGTTATCAAATTTCGATTCGTCAGATTCGTTGGAAAGATATCATCAATTAGATCCTAATGTTTTTGGTTTCACTAAAATCCGGATTGTTTTGCACCCGGTACAGTCCGACAAAGTTTGAATTCAATTTTTGAAACTGCCACGCCATTTCCGGCCTTGTTTATAATTATAATTAATTATATTCGTTTTCAATTGTCGATTCAAACTCAGTTTTCATCGCCATTATTTAAAATATTTATTTTAAATATTTAAAATCCATTATTTTAGCCAATTTAAAAAATTTAAATTGGTTCAGATTTTCTGGGTCGTTACAGATTGCTAGGATAAGGATAGAAAATTATAATATTTGGCTTCTCATGGATTGCTTGATCAAAAGCGAACGATTTACTCCAGTTAGATTTGCTAGGACGACATCGATGTTGGCTGAGTTATATCTTAAATGGGTAGTTCGATTCCATGGGGTTCCAAAGAGTATTATTAGTGATCGAGATCGGTTGTTTACTAGTGGAATCTGGAAAAGTTTTCAAGTGAAATTGGGAACCGAGCTATGAATGTGTATGGCTTATCATCTCCAGATAGATGATCAGACTGAATGGGTTAATCGAGTATTGGAAATCTTCTTAAAGCTTATGTATTGGATTTTGGAGGATCATGGGAAGACCATCTGCATTTGGTCGAGCTTACTTATCAAACAGTTACAAGTCGAGTATTGGAATGGAACCATATGAGGTATTATACAGTAGACCATGCAATTCTTCATCCTATTAGTTGGAAACTGGCGGAAAGTTGGTACCTGGACCTGAGATGACAAGAGAAACGATGGATAATACTGAGATCATTCGGCAACGAGTGAAGGTAATCCAAGATCGCCAGAAGAGTTAATGTAATGACCCACATTTTACGTATTGGAGGATCGTAAAATATTTCTATTTAATTCCCTAAGGGTCGGATCATTATCATGTTTTATTATGTGGTTAACGGGGATGTGAGACATGCCCATGATTTTACCAATTTTATTTGCGACCTTTTTTCCCCTGCTTTTGACTGAGATCAAATCATGTTCTTAGATCGATTTCATTGAGAAGGAGATGGCGTTGCCAATTCCGTAGAGTGGACATGCTAAAGATTTGGTTTAGCGATTTGGGAGAAATCACTATTTTAGTGCTATTCAATTTCTGGACAGGCTAAATAGTCATTACTAGGCTAATTTGTTGTGGCCCATTAGTGGCTAGTTAGATGGCTATAAATAGGGGGTAGAGGCAAGGAGAATTGTTTCCTTTATTCTTTTCTCTATATGGTTGGGGTTTGATTCTCCCTACTCCAATCAAATACTTCTTCACTCCATTAATTTCATAGATCTAGATTAGAAGATTGAAGATCAACATCGAAGAAAGGTAGATCGCATCAAAATGATCGATTCGAAGGTTGTTCTTCACTGCTCGAGTTTGAGATTAGTGGTTTTTGAGCTATTTTGAATTTTTTTTGAGTGATAAGCATCTCTCACGCGGATTCGATTGAGTAAACGGTTTGTTTGATCTTATTTTAATCATTTCAAATTGTTTTCACCTAGATCTACGTCATGGTATGTATATTTTCATTCGAATCACCATAGGATTTAATCTAGCAACTTAAATTGGTAAATTTCTATGATAATTCTTATGTTATTACAAGTTAGATCCATTTGTTTAATTTTTTTATTATTTATCACGGATTTGGTAAATTTCGTATGTTTGAATGATGAAAAATTATTGTGATAATACATATTAATGGTTTGTTTTGATTGATTAGTGAAATTAAATATTTTGCACCAGTTTTGGGTCGATTCGGAGTTGGATCGGACGAGATTTGGTGATGGATTGGGCGTAGTCAAGGAAGTATGGATCTGGCGAGCTCTGGCATGGATCAGGCGAGTTTTGGCATGGATCTGGCAAAAATAGAGTTCAACAGCGTTTGACAAATGCTATGGAAAGGCATGGATTGGGAAAAGACTGGAGATGGATCATGCACGTGCACAAGCCAGGGATTGGGCTTAAAAACATGGATTGAGCAAGTCTTTTCTTGTTTGGATTGGACGGACTTTTTATAGCGTTTCCAGAAATGCTATGAAAAAGGGGTGGATTGGGCAAGTTATGGAGAATGGATTGGGCAAGAAAAATCGAAGGATCGAGCGTGTTTTCTGGTGGATCAAGCAAGGTTCAAGAAGTAGATCGGGCAGAAGATATGACAGCGTTTCCTAAACAATATGAATAGGGGAACCATAGCGTTTTTGAAACACTGGAAAAGGTTTTTAAAACGCTGTGGTATAAAAACCAAGCCAATGGGCCTGAAACGATCCAAGAGATATGATAGCATTTTTGAAACACTGTAAAAGGCTGAATGAAATGTCATGATATGTTTTTCGTAGTATAAAGTCTAAAACGCTATGAAATGGATTATTAACCAAATGAAGTATGTTTTTGGGTGGACGATGGTCATGGCTTCAACATGAATTCAAGGAGGAATGTTCGAAATTTTCGTTGATCGTCGTAATGGAACGAATATGAAGACGACTCAGGGATGTTGAGTTCGTAAATAATGGTCGCTCGAGAAGGCGCTTGAGCTATGGATAGTCGTCGACGATGATGAATATAGATAATGAAGACTGAGGGATTATCGTTGTCGTAGTTTCTAGTGGGGTCAAAACAGCGGTACAATAGGGACGCCTAAAAGACTAGAAGGGACCTGGTCGAGTACCCTGGGCTGTCATGATGGGCCTGGAGATATAAGTCACGATGGCATATGGAGTTTTGCAAGAACCAGGGTTACCATTAGCCCTTTACGGACGACATGATGTTAAGACGATCACACGATTAACGATGGTTTCACAACAGGATTGGAGGTGATATCCAGAGTCATGGATATTTGATTGTCTGCTTATATCGTCTTGTGTGGATTATTCGACGACAAAGGAGATATTTCTCGAGTGCTTATCTAGATGTTGGTTTAGGTCTTCAGGTCTTGTGCTTAGGGAATGTCGTACTTTATTAGAGTAGTCCATGCTTGATTACTAGTTGTTGTTTCGGCTGTTTATGCTTGTTAAGTGTTCTCTGAGTGATTGTAGTGAGGCATTTTGTATAGACTCTTATGATGTATTCTGGCGATTTATGGATGTTTCTAGTTGATATGAAAGTTTACGTTTATGCTCAAATATGGTTCACTATTATATGCCCATTGTATATATTCTATTATATTTATTTCTGCATTGTGAGTTATACAACAGGAATCACTTGTGTTTATCTTACTTTGATGATCGTCCATAGCTACCGGGCACCCCTTTCAGTGCATTATTCCTCTCCTTAAGTGTGGGAATTATGGGCCATCGTCACATTTGGTATCAGAGCTCTAGTTATCGATTTTAGCCAAAGTTCAAGGACGTAATATCGTATGAGATACGTACTTGTAGATTTTTGATGGATGTATACTATATATCAGTGTATAGTATAATAGTGCTTGAACTCCATTGCAGTTTTTCTCGTGTGTGGACTAAACATTCTATTTTACAGATTTAGAATGAGTCATCGATCATCGAGACACACTGCTAGGGAGGAGAGTGCTCCTGGAGGTGGTGATGGCAGTATACCAGATTACCCAGCTATGTTCGAGGCTATGATGGCAGCGAACATGAGGAGGATACCTGCTCCAGGAGCAGTCGCGGTAAATATTGGTGTCTGAGTGTAGGTACCAAGGGTGGTTGACTTCGCAAAGCTATGTAAGGACTTCATTGTTCTTGGTGGAAATCCATTCAAAGGGACAAAGCCGACTGTAGAGATTCAAGGGTGGATTGGTATTTGTATTTGGATTTTTGGAGATTTGGGTATTGATGATGCAACTAAGTGGAAGCTTTCATCGTGGCAGCTATATGACAGAGCTATGAATTGGTGGAACTCTATCGCACTTGGGACTCCAGAAGATGGGATTACATGGGAATAGTTCCAAGTCAAGTTTGAGACGAAGTTCATTTCTACCGCTTAGAAGTCAGTTCTGTTCAAAAAGTTTGTGGAGTTAAAGCAGAATGGAGACTAGCATTGGAATATTTTTCTGATTCCGAAGCTTTGCCTAAGTATGCTCGTTCGTATATTGAGACTCCTTATTAGAAGAATGAGAAGTTCATAATGGGCTTGGATAAGTATCTTGGGAGTTAGTTGGTTGATCATCTGGATGATAGACCTTTGGTTATAACAAATCCAGTTGGGGGTTCGTCTAGCCCTTATATGCTTTGTCGTGGTCTTGTTTTATCAAGTCATGGTTGCTCTTTTGTCTGTGATTGCTTTGTGTTGAACTTCACTGGGTTTGAAATCATCTTGGGTATGGATTAGCTTAAGAAGTATGCAGCAAAAGTGGATTGCTGTAACAACCCATATTTTTCGATAACATGTTAAAACGAGAATCAAGGCAGAATTTAATTTTAAATTCTGAATCAAGTAAAACGGGCTATGCCATTGCGTTCGTCTCGGAAAAATACGCGAAATAGAGTCCGAGTTTTCGAAAATCGGAGTCCGTATGACCCGATTAAGGCCCAACGAAGTTTTCAGAAAATTTCAAAGTAAAAACAGATTTCAAATTCAAGTTTGAATTTGAAAATTTGGGCCAGTTTGGGCCAGGCGGGAAAATTCCCGCCAGAGCACCCAAGTCGACAGCCCTGTCGACTTGGGAGTCGACTTGGTTGGACCCAAGTCGACAGCCCTGTCGACTTGGTCCAGCCGGGCAGTTCTGCCTGGTGCACCATTTTGGGTTTGTGTTGAGTTTGGGGGCCAGATTCGGTTTTAAGGGCTGAGATTGCAACTAGGGTTTAATCCTATGGCCTAAAACACTTGCCTAATCTATAAATAAGACCCTAACCTAACCCTAAATCATCATTATTCATTCATACAACTAAACTATGGCAAAATTTTACCTCTCATGGCCTCCACTCTCTTCATAAAATTTCTAAATTGTTTCTATGAGAGATTTTCCATGCATACAAGTGTTTTCAAGCATGTATGAGTGTCATTAGCTTGCATTCAAGTCAAGTTTCTATCTTTGCATCATAAAGCAAGGATTTTGATCATTTTGGCTCAAGGGTTTTTATGTTAGAGCTTGCATTTTGGGTCTATTTGATTGCATAAGGGCTTTGTCATATCTTTTGTGCCTTCATAGCAATGTAAGCCCTTTCCCTACTCTTAAATATTAACTATGAAGTTAAATGTTCATGTGCAAGTTTGGGTTTGATCATTGAGTATAATACATGCTATCATGTCATGCAAGTTTATGAAGTCTTCTTCTTGATCTTGTGGTCATAAAGCTTTGGCCTTTATGTTAAATGTTGCATTATGGCAACATGAGAACTATCATACCCCTTATGATAGCTTGCATGTAATGTCATATGCGAACTTCTAGCCATCTTTCTATGTCATTTATCATCGTGATTCGCTTATTTGCCAAGTTTGAACGTTATGCATGTTTTTGAGGCTTAAGAATGTAACATGCAAGTTAATGAACACATTATGTCTCATTTGCCACCATGTTCAACTAGTGGCTTTATACCCCCTTTTGTCATGCCTTTGACAAGTTCCTTCTTTGAATCCATTATGCGAGTTTAAAAGCGTTGGGGTCACATTATGGGAAAACATAATGACATGAACATGATTTGGGTAAATGGGTATAAACATGACAACATGTAACGTTAAATATGACATGTGCTTATACTTGAAAACATGACTTGAAATATAACATGGAAGTTGACATGTAAGTATGCTTGAAAACATAAGCTTGGGAATTTACCTATTAAGGTAGGTCTACCCATTGGGAATTTACCTATTAAGTTAGGTCTACCCAATTGCTTGAAAACTTGTAATATGTGTTGGAAACATAATGGACATGACACTTAGATAATATAAGTGTGGCCAACTCGAGGTTGGGTTGAGTTTGCAACGTAAAACTACCCGGAACCGACCGGCCTAACTAGTAGTTGCAAACAATAGGACCCAATGTGAGAAGTTGGTCATGTTGTGCTTGAACCCGTGGTTAGACCAAGTTGTGGTGTAAAGCTACCCGGAACCGACCGGCTTAACTAGTAACCACAACAAAGTCTAATGTGAGAGGTGAAGGTGCATTAAGTAATTAATGCCACATGATAGGGTTAGTTAATTTGATTAATGACTCTTAACCAAATATGACATGGACAAATGGGTTAAGTAATTTGACTAGGCTAATGATACTTAACAAAACATGACAAGGTTGGGTAGGTTAAGTAACTTGATTTGCCTAATGACACTTAACCATTTTTATATGACTAGTGGACGGGGTTAAGTTAACCAACACTTAATCAATCCAACACGATAATTTGGTAAGGTTAAGTAAGTTTTCTTAATGACGCTTAACCGAAAAACACGGTTAACGGATGGGGTTAAGATTAGACTCAACTAGTCTAAACATGGAAATCGGATGGGGTTAAGTTAGCCTAGACTTAATTAATCCCACTTGGTAGTTTAATGGGGTTAAGTTAAACACTTAACTAATCTAAACATGATGAATTGATGTGGTTAAGTGACCTATACTTAACCAATCTAACTCGTTAATTTATTGTGGTTAAGTTAACCAATATAACGTGAAAACATAATAAGGCTAAGTCACGAATCGCTTGAATACACTTGACCGATTTGACTAAGTAAATTGATAGGGTCAAGTTAATATATACTTAACCAATCTAGAATGATAATTGGACGAGGTTAAGTCGTGAATTGCTTAATATACTTAACCAACTTGAGCAGGGTTTGTAGGGTTAAGTCTTGAGCTTGGATACTTAGCCAATTTTGACATGATTTGTAGACGGGTTAAGTCATGAACTTAAGTGACACTTAATCCATTATGTAAACCCTAGTTCTGAGGATTAGGTGGATAACCGTAGTTAACAAGGATAACGGGAACAAGGCTAAGTGGTAAACCTTAGTTGAAGAATAACTAAGTAATGATTCTTAGTCAAGGAAATTTAGACCAGTTCATAGATAGATGAGGAACCTGATACGGTAGGTCATAGTTTAAGTATACGAGTAGGAGCAAGTATCTGATTTGGATAAAGGCTCCAGCGAACTGGGTAACGAAGCAGCGACTTTGGGGAACGTGAGGGTATTCTTGGTATCCCTCTATGAGCTGCCAGGTGATTATACTAGGCTCATGAGAGGTTAAGGTCTGCGTTAGAAGAACCAAGAGTATGCCTTGGTTGCTATACGAGCGACCTAAAGACGGGGATGGATAGGGGATAGTCGACGATACACGGTCGTACCCTAGATAGCATTTCGTCTGGCTACCTACCATCTTTGGTCAAGCGTGTACGTACGGAAAGGCAGAGAACACCCAAAAGACCATAATTGCTATCTAATTATGGGTGCGGTAAGGCTTGGATGTGGGTTGGCCAGTGTTGTGTTCTCATACAGGATTTATCCTGTCTTGTCTTTCACTAGTTGAGGGAGTGGTCTCGTGGGACCATAGCCACGTATAGGAAAAACAGACCTTAGCATCTGCATCGGCAGATAAATCTAAAGCTCCCGACCGAGTCCTGTACTTCTTGATTTTCCCTGTGACAGGACTCGGATGGCACGATGTGATACATGTGCATACAGTCATGGAAAAACGATTCATGATATATGCGTGGGAAAAAGGGCGCGGTTGACGGTTAGCGTAATCCCTAGGGGCCCTAGGTGGTTGAACCCAAACCGAGATACGAAAACGTGCAATAGGTAAGCATAGTCCCTAGTAGCCCTAGGTAGCATAAGTCCTAGTTGTACAAATGATAATTCATGTTGGAAGACCCTAGCTAGGTTTAGGGTAACAGTCCAAACCGATCTTAAGGATCATGGAACTATGTTAAAGTAATATAAAATCTCATGGGAAAGCCCGTATGGTCTACGGCAAGGGACTGAACATTTACATGGAATAAAACATACGAGTTGAGTAACCTATATATGCGATATATTAGGTTGACATGGACCATTACACGACTTTTGAGTGAGGGTCATTCTTGGTTAACACATGACACGGTGGGGATACTAGTACGGTAGGTGCAGAGCTAAAATACAGGATAGATATCATGGGACGTTATACGTGATAGATATCTTGGGGATGTTATACTTGATAGAAACATGACGATGTGATACCTTGTTTTATCTTGACATCGTAATTTATCATGACACCTTAGTTTATCTGAGTTCAGTAGTTCATCCTGTTATTTTGATTTAGCTTATCTATCTTGTTATCATGCTTATGTTCATCTCAGTTTCTCATGTCAGTTAACTTTACTAGTTTTTATGCTAATAGTAGATAGGGCGTACTCAGTCTTTTTGACTGACCCGTTTTGTTTCGCCTCTTTTCTTCCGTTTCCCCCCCAGGTTACAGGGAGGAAATACTGTTGTTTAGTCCGGACTTCTTCTGCTTGAAGGTCATCATGGATGGCTTGGACTTTTCTTGGCTATGGCTACTTTACTGTTTTCACTTAGGGAATAATTTATGAAAAGTCTTTATGCTTCTTTATTATTGCAAGACAGGTTTTGATGTACTCTGATGTAAAAGGCTTTAGACCTTATTTATTCATGTTATGAAAGTTTGATTTTACTTCCGCTATTTTATATGTTCTGTCTTGTGATATTTCTGTGCATGTTTACCAATAATGCCCCTCTAAAGCTAGTGCATTCCTTTGCGAGTGACCCTAGCGGAGGCGGGGTGTTACAATTGCGAGAAGCTCGAGGTGACAGTCGGGAAAGAGGAAGGGTGAATGGTTGTGATTTGATGTAAGTTCAAAGACGGGGTCTTCGTATGCTTTTTGTATTTGCTTGTGATTACATGGGAAGACTTTTCATATGTGTCGATCGCTAGTGAGTTTGTTGATGTCTTTGACAAGGTCAAAGGGTTGCCGCCAGATAGCGAGACTGAGTTCATGATCGATTTGGTCGAGGGTGCTAGACCTATCGTTATGCCTTTTAGGAGAATGGCATCTAAGGAACAGCGAGAGTTAGAGGTGCAAGTACAAGACCTTTTTGGAAAGAAATCATTAGGAGAAGCATATCCGAATGGGGTGCACCAGTTGTGTTTGCAACCAAGGCTGATGGATCTTTGAGATTATGTGTGGATTATCGTGAGATGAACAAGATGACAAAGAAAAACAAGTTTTCGTTGCCGAGGATAAATGACTTATTTGATCAGCTTCACGAATCCAAGGTGTTTTCTCAGATGGATTTGGCAACGCGATTTCACCAGTTGAGAGTGGCGAAGGATAGTATGTTGAAGACAGCTATTAGAACACCATGCTGTTTATTTGAGTGGCTGGTTATGCCATTTGGTTTGACCAATGCACCAGCGTGTTTTATTGATCTTATGAATAGGGTTTCCAATGATCGGTTGAACTAGTTCGTTATCATGTTCGTGGATGATATTATGGTTTACTCCCAAAATGAGGAAGAGCATAAGACGCACTTGCGAGTTGTTTTGGAAATCTTGTGAAAGCATCAACTGAGGGCTAAGTTTTCAAAGTGTCATTCTGGAAGAGTGAAGTGAGGTTCTTAGGCCATTTTTTTTGGAAATGGAATTACGACGGATCCCACTAAGGTGCAGAAATCCAGGACTGGGATAGACCTAAGAATGCGACAGACGTAAGGAGTTTCCTTGGATTTGCAGGTTATTACTGACGTTTTATCAAGGTTTTCTCAAGATAGCTACACCATTAACAGGACTGATGAAGAAGAACCAAGTGTTTATATGGGATGCGAAGTGTGAGCAAGCTTTTGGAATCCTAAAAGAGAGGCTAAAGAGTGCTCCTATTTTGACCGTTCGGACTGGAAATGAGGATATGGTGGTTTATACCGATGCATCTTGTACTGGACTTGGGGCACTACTGATGCAGAAAGATAGAGTTGTGGAATACACAAGTCGACAACTGAAGTCGCATGAAAGGAATTATCCGACTTCTGATTTGGAGTTAGCAGCGATAGTGTTTGCTCTGAAGATGTGGAGACATATCCTGTTGGGAGTTCAGTTCGAGTTGTTTATGGATCACTAGTCATTGAATTATTTTATCTCCCAAAAGGATTTGAATCTTCGGCAGCAACGGTGGTCAGAGGATTTGGCATCGTACTACTTTGGAATAGCCAATACTCCGGGTAAAGGTAATGCAGTGGCCAACACGTTAAGTTGAAGACATGCAGGATTGGGAGCAATGTTTCCGAAATGGAAGCACCTCGAATACGTAGCAGGATTTGTATTCAGCCCTAGGTATGAGTTGGAACCTGAAATGCTGGCAAGCTTATCGATAATATCTACTCTCAATAAAAGGATTGGCTAAAGCCAAAAGCGTGATGAAAAGCTTGTCCAGATTAGTCAGAAGCTGGAACCAGAGTTAAGTAATTCGAAGTTGATCGAGATGGTTGGCTTTGAAAGAAAGGACGACCAGTTGTTTCTGATATTGATGGACTGAGAGATGAGGTTCTGAGGGAATGTCATCACTCAAAGTTGGTGATTCATCCAAGTGGTAATAAGATGTATCAGTATATGGAAAGAGTTTACTACTAGTAAGGGATGAAGAAGGATGTTGGAATGTTTATTTCCAAATGCATGAACTGTCAGTGGTGAAAACCGAATAGAAGAAGCCGAGTGGATTGCTTCAACCTTCGAAAGTTCCTACGTGGAAGTGGGAGAAAATATCGATGGATTTTATTTATGGACTACCTAGAATCATGGCAGAAAATGAAGAAATTTGGGTCATAGTGGATCGCCTGACCAAAATCACAAGGTTTATTCCTGTCAAATCGACTAGGACAGCATCGAAGCTGGCTGATTTATATATAAAATGGTTAGTTCGATTCCATGGTATCCCGAAGAGTATAGTTAATGATCGAGATCCATTGTTCACGAGTGGATTTTGGAAGAGTTTGCAAAAAACTTTGGGAACAGAGGTGTTTGAGTACGGCTTGTCATCCCCAGATTGATGGTCAAACCGAAAGAGTCAACCGAGTTTTGGATGATCTCCTTAGAGCATGCGTATTGGATTTCGGGGGATTATGGGAAGACCATCTACATCTGGTTGAGTTTGCATACAACAGTTACCAATCAAGCATTGGGATGACACATACGAGGCATTGTATGGTAGACCATGTAATTCTTCGGCATGTTGGTTTGAAACTGGAGATAAGTTGATACTTAGGCCAGAGATGATAAGAGAAACATCGGATTGTAACGAAATCATTTGGCAAAGAATGATGGCGACCCAAGATCATCAGAAGAGCTATGCCGATAAACGTCGAAAGGATTCGAAATTCGACGTTGGCGATATGGTTTCGTGAAGGTTTCACCATTAAAGGATGTTGTTCGTTTCGAATGTACGGGAAAGTTAGCTCCAAGGTTCGTTGGACCATTTCCGATAGTCGAGCGGATTGGAAAGCTTGCATATATATTAAATTTACCTTAGAAGATGTCGGGTGTGCACAATGTGTTTCATGTGTCTTTTCAACGGAAGTGTGTGCACGATTCGAATGTGGTGTTATCTCCGAATCGGTACGAAGACCTAGGAGTCGAGTCCATAGTTTCAAAACATTGTAAGCCGCTTCGCATTGTGGGGAATGACACGAAACATCTTATGAGGAAGATGGTTAAGCTAGTCAAGGTCCGATGGAGTGAGGATGATGACAATTGTACATGGGAAACGGAAGAGAGAATGAAGATGATCCATCCCGAACTCTTCATTGGTATGACCCATAAATGTCGTGTCACCCTTACATCATCGTAGCTTATAATATTGTTGTTAGAATTCTAGGTGCTAGGGTAGGGCTATGGGTGCATGGCTTGATGGATGCTAGTTGGACGATAGATTGGCTTCTCGTGGATGATAGACATGCAGAATTGTTTTGGTGGCTTGGAATTTCGAAGGCTAAATTCCCAAGGAGGAGAGAATGTAACGGCCCGTAATTTACGTATCGGAGGATCATATAATATTTCTATTTATTTCCCCATGGGTAGGATCATTCTCATGTTTTGATATGTTATTCATAGGGGTGTGAGACATGCCCGTGATTTATACCAATTTTATTTGTGACCATTTAGGCCTTATAAGTTTTGTACAGGGAATAACTTTTGAGTGGGATCAAATCTGGTGCTGAGATCGATTTCATTTGGAATGAAATGGTGTTGCCAATTCCGTAGACTGGTCACGTTAAAGATTTGGTTCACCGGTTTGAAAGGAATCGTTGTCTTAGTCTACACAATTTCTAGACAGGCTAACTAATCAATAGTGGGTTGATTTTGTGTGGACCATTAGTGGCCTGGTTAGATGGCTATAAATAGGGGGATTGAGGCAAGGAGAATTGTTTGGTATCTTCATTTCTCTATTTGGTTGAGGTTTTCGATTCTTCCTACTCCAATCAAATACCTCTTCATTCCATTAATTTCATAGATCTAGGTTAGAAGATTGAAGATCAGCATCAAAGAAAGGTAGATCGCATCAAAGTGATTGATTCAAAGGCCATTCTTGATCGTTCTTCGCTGTCTGGATTAGAGATTATGGGCCATTCTTTATCTTACTTTGATGATCGTCCATAGCTTTCTAGCGCACTTTTCAACGCATTATTTCTCTTGTTAAGTGCAAGATTCATGGGCGGTCATCATAGTTATGCTGATAAGCGATGAAAGAATTGGAATTTTCCATTGGAGATTTGGTGTTTGTTAAAAATTTCACCTCTATGGAATGTGGTTAGTTTTTGTAGCAAAGGAAAACTAGCACCAAGGTTTGTTGGGCCATTTCCGACTGTCGAGCATGTTAGGAAGCTCGCTTATAGATTAAACTTACTTGAGAAGATGGCGAGTGTGCATAATATGTTTCATGTATCATTTCTATGGAAGTTAGTGCACGACTCAAATGTTGCGGTATCTCCTGATAAATTAGTAGGTTAAGAGGTTGAGCCTGAAGTTTCTAGGCCTCCTAAGCTGCTTTGTGTTATGGGTAATAACATGAAACAACCTAGGAGGAAGGTTGTTAAACTAGTCAAGGTACAATGGAGCGAGGATGATGATGATTGCATGTAGGGATCATAAGAGAGTACAAGATTGACTTATCCAATACTCTTTGAGTGGTATGTCCCACACATCATATCTTATTTGTGCTATTATGTCTTGTGCTATTAGAATTCAGCATGCTATGGTAAGGTTATGGTTGCATGGATTGTTGAATGTTAGGTTGAATGGTAGACTGGATACTCATGGATGGTAGGCACGTGGGATACTAAGTTTTCTCGTGTTTTCTTGGAATTTCAGGGGCGAAATTCCTTAAGGGGGGTGAATGTAGCGACCTGTATTTTATGTATTGGACAATCATAAAATAATTGTTTTTGTTCCCTAATTACAAGACCAGTCTAATATTTTGATATGTTGTTTATGGGGATGTGATGCATCCATGATTTTTACCTAATTTAACTATGACCATTTTGCCCTTTCGCTCATAACCTTTGATAAGAATCAAATCATGTATTGAAATCGATCTATTAGATTGAAATGGTGGTGTACAATTCCGTAGAGTGGTCACATGAAGGATTTGGTTCAGCGGTTTGGTAGGAATCATTGTTTTAAATTTCAGCTTCTGTTAGGCAGAGTAATTAGCCAAAAATAGGCTAATGACCCGTAGATATAAATAGGGGTATTTAGGGAGAGAACTAGGGTTTTCTCTCTTCATTCTAACCTTAGGTTGGGTGCCTATGATACCCTAATTATCCATTCTTTTCATTTAAATTTATCGTTAATTGCTTCTAGAAGACAGATCATCATCAAGGGAGATTAGATCACATCAAATCCAAAGGTTTTCAAAGTTGTTCAGATCTGATTGCATCAGATTTAAATTGAATTGGGGTTTAAGTGAGTGATGGATATCTCTCACGCGGAAGTAAAGGGTTATATGGATCAGATCTATGCCAATTTCATTCATATATGATAAATTCACCCTAAATCTATTCATGCAAGTTCATTTCAGATCTAGATATGTTCATATGATCTAAATTAACCTAATAAACCATAAATTCGTATAGTGATCATGATTTTATATATGTTTAGATTTACAATTTTATTGATTCATTGTTAAATGATGTTTTGATAATTTCTACTTGCTTGTATGATTGGATTGATTACCTTGTTTGAGTTGTATCTTAGGATTGAAGAACAGAGCAAATCGGAGGTTCAGGTAAGCGAATTCAGACGAAACTCGGCAAAGGAGCTATGGACGACGAGGTGAGACGACATGAAAATTTTCATATTGAAACTCGCTAAGTACATGGACTAGCACCGGTCTATGATGGACTGGTACCGATCCATAAGGGTTGATCGTATTGATAAATCGGGGTTGCCCGCCAATTTTTAAGTCATTCCGAAGATATTTGGGATGGGTCGAACGTTGATTATTCAAGTGCAATGACGGATCGACAGGACTTTTAGCACGTTTTGCTTTCGTTTGGAACCAAATATTCCTTGTGTTGTACAATAATTCTTTATTATATCTGTAAGAAAAGGATAGGTGTTATGATATTGAAGTACATATTTCAAAGTATCAAAAAACATGTCTTATTTTTTTCAATAATACATATTTGTAGCAATGAAATACTATTGTTCCTTCCCGATAGGATATATCAGAAATTACAAATATCTATGCTATGATATTGGATGCTAGGAAGTGCTCAGAATGTATAGTGAAGTGGCCGAGACACTTAGCCAAAATCTGCTAAGTGTATGGACCAGTGTCGGTCCATGATGGACCAATATCGATCCATCTTGACGCTGAGTGGGGAGTTGAGACTTTGGGGACTTGCTAATGATGGATTCTAAGGGTTACTAGTGAAGTTTGATGATGAATGGACTTTAGATGGTTGATTAACAACTCAATGATGAATGATGCTTTAATTGTGAACTTAGTTGGAGTGGTCATAGATTGATTAATATGATATTGGTCCCAAGATGATGTACGATCCAGTAAGATGATGGATTAACTTAGGGGGAGTCGATCGAGGATGATAATGGAATTAGTTTGAGAAATTGCTTGAACTAAAGAGATGATCGCCGAGAAGGAAGGCTCGATAGGTTTTGAAATGCTAAGAAATCATTGGTTATCGAATGCTCTAGCAGGATCAAAGCAAGGGTATCGTGCGGACGCCCTAGGATCAAGTGTGATCGTGTACCCTGTGTATTCATGATGGATACAAACATATGTAGTCACGATGGCATATGGCGGCTTGCCTAGAAACGGGGTTTTTCCATTAGCCCTTTTGATCATTGAAAGAAAATCTGATAATCAATGTATTCAAGGCCGTAGTCTATGATATTGGATGTTATGGATTCTTTCTTCTTTATTTTCTATAGGTAGGCTATCATCGTAGGTTGTCAAAGAGAAGCAAGATTGGGGGTTGTCCTTGCCTACTTTAGAGTGGCACACGATAGATGATTTTCATGTGCTGGCTTGATGGTTCTAGACAGATCGGATGATCAAACTGTCTATACATATATTATCTTTTGTAACGGTTGTTAGATTTTTATCACGTACTAAGACTGTTGTCTAACTCAAGGTTTTATGTTTCCTCTTCTTGCCTAGGGTTGTTGACCAATGTTTTTGATGACCGGACTGAGATAACATGTAGCAAGTTTGGTGATGACGCTAATGCTATGCGAGGACGAGACGGAGGCTTTCGTATATTATGCTACCTACTATATTACTATTTCCTTACTTTCCGCTGTATGTTAATGGTTATTGATACTCTAAGGGATGTAGTGAGGCATATTGTATTCATAGATTCATTTATTGAGATACACTATACTTGATATTCTATGGCTTTTGAAAATTTGATTTTCCTGTTCAGTTACGCTTCACTAATATATTTTGTTGTATATTTTATTATTATATTTTATCCATGTGCTGTCAGTTATACGACAGGTTTCTTTCGTGTTATTCTTCACTGGTGATCGTCCCATATCGGCCTGGCACGTCATATTCCTTAGTTCGATGCAAGAGGTATAGGGCATCGTCACACTGGATCTCTTCAAATCTTTGCAACTTTTGGCATTCATCTCAGCCTCGTAAATAATCAGCTGCATCTTAGTTCATGGTATGACATATGTAGCCATATCGAAATATCTTTTTTGTCAGAGTTTGCCCTCTGTTATGGTTGCCACATTCTCCCTCATGCACTTCTCGTAATACACGCTTTGCGTCGTTGTTGGCAATACACCAAAGTAAAGGAACCAAGAGGCCTTTCCGATACAAAGTGTCTCCCTGAATGATTTATCTTAAAGCTTTACATATGATGGTGTAAAGACGCACCTTCCCGACCATTGAAAGTCGACACTAATTACATCCACTAGACTTTAATGTCGAATGTCCGATCGTTGAAAACGTAGATTGTTAGGATAAAAAAAGAAAAAGAAAAGAATAGAAGAAAAACAGAATCTTACAATGGAAACAACAACATATAATAATTATAATGCATATGAATTGTCACTCCATGGTACAATGTATATTAGAGTAAAATACAAATCTGATTAGGTGGCAGTTATATAGTTCTGACCATCCAAATGCTGATAGGTAAAATAAAATATAGCGGAAATAAAATACTGTGACAAGCAAACTTCCAACTTTACTTCGTGAGCTCCACATCTAAAAGAAGATAACTTGGAAACAATCCCCATCTGACTCGAGCATTATAATAAAATAATACACGAATTAGTCTAGAATATCAACATGAAAAAAAATCATGTAAAAAGGAAATATACAATAATCCTATGAGACCGTGCCGCGGGTCGCGGAATGGGTTTTTACCTTACAAGAATAACATATATCATCAATGACCAAAATCAAAACTGCCGAAGTAAACAAGTAATCATTGTCATATATAAAAATATACGCAGGCCAGCCAAAGAAAAATAACCAAACAAACATGCCGAAGAGCATGCAACACTTCTCGATGGAAACAAAGATAGTGATCCAAGAATTTGGATCCAAAATGGTAAAATTGAATTTTAAAAAAGAAAACGGGACTGCACTGTTATCCACGAATGAGTTCAATGTCAACAACATCCAATCTCACCATGGATTAAATTAATTAAACATTGTGAAGGATTTATACCTTCCTTATGCAAATTAAAATTAGGAAAACTTGTAATTTAAGAATTGAATGTAAAACATTTCCGAAAAATAATCAACTAGGAGAGTGCGCTCCCTTGACCGAAAGTATACCTCTAAATATACAGAGAACTTCGATGGCTTTCGGAAACGTTCAAATCGAATCCCGTACAAAATCCGAGAATTCAAGTATTTCATATCTGCATGCAAACATAAAAGAATCCAAACCAGAGTAGATGTGTTAATACCATAATAGGAGCAACCCCACATAGCTTGACTTCCACTCTCTCTTTTGGTTCAACCATTTCAACAAAGGATAACAATGCTCAAACAACAACAAATCGTTTTGACTTGTCGATACAACTCAAAAAAGCTGAACCAGTAGTTGTTAACTATCAGGAATATTCAAAATGATCGTATATGGAAACTAAATCACATTCCCGTATCACTATCTATCGATCACAAACTTATACTATCTCTTAGTTAAAAATAAAGTCGGACAATTCGAGGTGGTGTTACCCCTTGGCATTATCCGAACAATGTTTCCAAACTTCGAGATAGAGTAAAGTTTTTATACTACGACATTTAGTGATAAGAGTATAACTAAATATTTTCCATATAAGTGATATTGTGTATGGAATTTTTTTTCCATATTTGTATCAAAAACCTTTAATCTTCAACCCTCAAACTTAAACATGGTTTTCACATTTCATATATTCGAACGAAAACATTATTAATGATATTCTTTAAAAATTAGTTTTAAAGAGGTATTATAATTCTAAGTGCAATTTAAAAGAAAAGTTGAAACCCATTAGACTTTACACTTAGATTAAATTTCAAGGACATTCTTATTTAAAACTATCGCTTATAAGATTTAAATGATATTATTTATCCAAAAGGATAACTTATTAGATTTATTTTCTTTAATACGCTTTAAACAAATATAACTCATCCTGAAAGATAATTTTATAAAAACTCCTTTTTATAACTTTAAGAACCCCTTTTATATTCTTAAAAGGAAACAAACCAGAACAAAATTTGTTTAAAAACCTTAAAACAATAATAAATATCCCTAAGATAGTTAGTCACACTTAAGGTCTTTAATAATCGATAAATCGATTATTTACATTAATTCATTAGGTTTTAAAATCTTTAATAAATTAGTTAACTATCCTCAAATCCTTTAAATGAAATAAAATAAAGTATTTTTACTCGTTTCATTTAAATCAAATCAATTTCAATTTTAAAAGAAACTTAGAAAAGCAGAACAGTCAAATCAAAAGCAATATTGGATAAAGTATGTTATTAGAACTAAAGCATTATTTACTAAATAATTATTAATGTAACGAACTGGGATTTTCGACTCCAAAATCAACACAAAACTGCCATGTTGACTATTCGAACATCGGAAATACCTGATCATTAATAGAAAGAAGTTAGAGGGTGAGGCTAGATAAGATAGAAAGTTAGAATAGAAGAAGAAGAAGAACACAATCAGAGTAAACACAAATCTCACAGCGGAACGAATAAAGTATAATATGCAACATAATTTTGAAACATAAATTTGTATTTGTATATTAGAATACAACACTTACATCATAACAAAAATAAACAATAGCTATATAATGTTGCTGAAGCCTCCTGCTCCAAGCTCCTTCTGGTATATCTGTAAATCCTGACTACTTGACTGCTTGTACAAATTTGGGCACCCAAGAGTTTAGGGAAAACAAAACAAAATAAACTCTGGGTCAATCATGGGACTGGTGTAAGTAAACTCCAATCATTTGGTTTAACTTTTCAAATCCTTTTCAAAAGAAAAGATAATCGTAAGACCGATCCATACATAAACATAGACGGTTTTTAGCTTACGATAACCCAAAACAGTTTTGGAAATCAATACTTCTCTGGTATTTTAATAATGTCTAATCACAAGTAAATAAAATTCTAGCAGAATGCTTGCATCTCACGTTCCACATATATGATATACAATCAAAATCGCGGGCTCTTATTGGAGATTGGATTCCAACTATGACAAGGTATGGGACCACCTGCCGATAGTGTATCTCTAGAGGCGAATACACTGGGTTCAACAAGAACGTCTTGAAACCCGGCCCACACATGACCGACCACTCATTTCGCTTGAGTGTATCGAATGTATATCACCAATGGTTGGGAGCTACCCACCGTTTCCTGAAAAGGGACAGCATCGAAAATAGACAAAAGAATGAAATGGATTTTCTCTAGATAGGTGATATACACCCTAACAGGAGCGACCCACCTAGCCATGCTGCCTGCCCGATTTCTGTCATTTCCCAGTTGATGAGGCTTGAGGTCATAACGTATCTTTTGGAACACCTGACCATCATTCACTTTGAATGTCATATTGTCATACCCAATAAATCACAATTTGATTTCCCCAAAAATACCACAGGTATAAAGCTAAGAGAAACGAATTCCTCCGCCACCAAACGTAAGTATGTTTGAAGAGATCAACTTATCTGATCCGTTAGATATACTTTGTCCGACATTCGTCCATTCATGTTGTCCTGGGACTGGACAAACCGAAGGCACTATTCTGTAAACAGGATAGCCCTTGCATAACTCCATCTTCAATTATCTTCATTATAATTGATCGCAACGCTGACGTCCATACAAAGTGGTTTTCAGATAATGAATCTGGTCCCGGTCTCTCCGTATTGACGACGGAAAAATGGTCAAAACTTCAATAGTCGGTGATTTAACTATCAAAGGAAAATAGGTGTACAACCAACGATCTTATTTCCAGATAGAAATTCGATCAATCAATCATCAATCAACACTGATCTCCTTTAATTTAATTCATCATTAATTTATTCATTTCCCATTTCTATATATTTGTAAATTCTTATTTTCTAAATTTAGAAAATGTACTTTGTTAATCATTTGAAAACATCTCTATATTTACTCCCATTTCTTGTTTTATATATTAGAAAACGTTCCTGATTCCTTTATTTGGAAAACATTTCCAAAACTCCTTTATTTGATTTAAACAGATGTTTAAATAAAACATCACTAAGCCAATTCAAACCATTATACTCATTAACTAAATTCACTTAACCAACCTTCACTATCGAACCTTACCCATTTCTTAGTTAAAACTGAAGCCAATCAAGTTGGGGTATAATTACCTCTCAGACCTTAACTCTTACAATTCCCCTCTCGAATAATCTCTATTCTATAACTCCCTTTCGAATAACTATATTCGATTATCACTCTTTCGAATAACTTATATTCGATTTATCACTCTTTAGAATAAAATATATTTTATTACTCTCTTCTTCGAATAACTTACATTCAATAACTCTCTTCTTCAAATAACTTACATTCGATAACTCTCTTCTTTGAATAACTATATTCAATTATCAAATATCGGTTTCCAACCGACAACTAATTTTCTTGTTAAATCCTGATTTATTCAATATATAATCTTTTCAAATAAATTATTTTAAAACATCTGGCTTAGTTGAATTCAAATTACAAATCTTTACGGATCTTATTTAATCCTTCTTACATTTCGAATATCGAAATGGATTTAAGCATTCCCTTTCAAAACAACTCCATATTTCCCATTTTCCAAATTCACTATTGAATTTGCAATCTCAATTATCCACTGATAATTATATCTTCGTTTATTTATAAACATTGTTTATAAATCACAACACTTGTTTCCATCCTTAACAAGTTATTTATTCTAACCATTTGAAATTCCATTTCTATTTAATTTCTATTTAAAAATTCCACTTTCCTTTACAAATGTTTTTATTTGCAAAATCTTTACTTAATTCCATTATTCACATCAAATGTGAATAATATTCCTTTTTATGTAAGCTACTTAGTTTGATTTCGTATTTCAAAACAATACCTCATTTTCCAAATTTCATTTACTTCTATTTATAGCTTTATTCATACGAAATCTTTTTTTATTTCTAACACTTAATATTCGTTTATAAATTCTTTATAAATGTTGAGTTCACGTTCTATTTAAATTATCGGTGTTAAAACCCGATTTCTACTTCTCTATATAAGTTCAGACTTCTATATTCCATTTACCAAATGGTAAATATTTTACTTAATTTATAAAATATTATTTATAAATAAATCTTCTCAATTTATCTATTAAAACGTATTTCTATTTAAAATCTACTTTGAAACAACCTTCTCGTTGTTTTTTTATATCTTGCCAATTCTCCCTTATAATTCTATTTATTTCCCCAATTAATTTCCTTATTAATTAAATTTGATTTCCGAAATATTTCCTTTCAATTCTATTTGTTTTCCTAAATATTATATTTACTCCATAAAGTTCTTTATTTACTTCGTATTACTTTCATTTAGTATTTTAACCAAATCGGTCTTTCAAACTTCCATACAACTGTTGTTAACTTCATATAGAAATCTTTTATTAAATTTTCAAATATCTCCTTTTAATAAGTCCATTTGATTTTATAAAATTCCAAAATCCCATATTCACTTCATACATCTCTATTTATAGAATACTTTGATTTTATACGAACATTTTTATTTCAATATACACTTTGAAAATTTCTTTTTTTATATAAAATCCTTTGATTTTATATACATCTTTTATTTCAAATTATAGTTTGAAATTTCCCTTTTCCCACTCCAGTATTTCCTTTGGTATTTAAAAGTACCAAATAACAATGATCAAACACACGTAATCGGCAACAGATTATAAATCACATCATATATTACAATATACGAAAAACAATAAAATAAATGTTGAGGAACCCAGTTGGGTCCCTCCGACCTATTTTCCTGCATCCACAGATGTTAATCAACATAAATAATATGAATGTGAAGTATTTTGATAAACAGAATTAATATTCGATTAACGATTTATATCTATATCGTTATCTAAATTTCAATCAATTAACTAGCAGTTCAACCAAACAGCCAACACACAGCAAACAACCATTATTTATCATTTCAAAAAAAATACGTTATAAAAATATAAGCTGAGCAGAGTTAGTGAGATTTACTAACATTGGAAGGTTATCGTTAAATAACGATAATTGGTCATTAATTTGATTCAGGCGTTTAATTCCACCATAAATCCAAACGAGCTCCAATTCACTCTCGGTCAGTTCCATGTTGTAGCCACCATCCATACGATCCTAATGGATCTTATTCAGTCAAATTCTGATCATGTATGAATAAGGTATGACTTATACAAGTTTATACTAATTTAAATTAAAATTAATTAAATTTCCTTTTCTCTAAATGGGCTTAACCTTTGTAATTAGGCCCATCATCCCTTCAACCCGCTCCAGCCTTTCTTCCCGAACCCAAGAAAATATGCACCAGCTCCAACTCCTCTTCCATGTCGCACCATTCACTGATTCTCACCGCCCCATTTCCCAACGATTTTTCAAACTGTAATCACCATAGATCTCCTCTTCTCGAACTCTCCTTCCCCATACCCATCATTCATAGTTCAATCCCCCCTTCATATCGCGACACCCACGCCTCTAGTGGAAACAACGACGACTTACACCATCGAATATCCTGAATTTCCGCGTATGAGTGTGGTTTTCAACAATAAATCCAAAAACAAAACTCGTTTCAACCAAAAGTGCTTCGATTCGATACAAACGGTAACCCTAGTTCACTATGTTCGAGTTCGAACCGGGAAGGCATGGATCGCAACAAAAACTAGAGACATAGAAAGGAAGCCTTCGATCTCAGGATCCTAATGATTCAACGTTTTAGTGATTTCATAATCATTTCGGATTTATACGATTTTATTGAAGATGATTTTGTTTTCGTGGAAAATAAATTGATGGCAACAAAAATTTGTTTGGCCACAGGAGGATGGAAATTAGGTTTTAGGTAGGTATGTGTGTGTATTTATAGGGGTAGGCAGCTTCTAAGGGAAGCTTCTTATTTTATTTTATTAATTTATATCATTTAAAAATTCCTAAGGTTACCTATGATACCCAAAAATCACGAAAATGGACATACACCTTCAGTTTGACATTACAGACCCAACGAAACTGGTTTTGTCGAATTCCGACTCCGTTTGCTCACACAACATATTTTTAACTGTCAAAATACTGAATATTTTTCACATTAAAAATCCGTATGGCCGTACACCGACTCCAAAAATCATGAAAATTAAAATCTAGCAATAATTTAATATTGCGGATCAAACAAAATTAGTTTCATCGAAAACGGAGGTCGTTTGCAAAACTGGCTATTTTTAAAGCTCTAAATAACTCATTTAAATATATATAAATATATTTAAAATAATTAAACAAAATATAAATAAATATATATTATCGTATATATATTCACACAGAATATCGTATGGTTCCAATTGGATTTATAACTAGATATTCAAATCTCGGTTGAATCGATATTCAATTTATGTTAAAAAATCCTTTTATAATATAAATAAATCGCTATAATTTATAAAGGAATTCCATAGCGATTTTTCTAAAATTTGTTTTGAACATAAATCAAAATCTACACGACGAAATCCTGATTTTTCTCTTCCATTAGAAAGATATACTTCCCCAGATTCGAACGTTTCTTGTTTCATAGAAATCCAATTTAAAACGGATTTTGTATATTCAATTGAAGTTCGAATCGCCAAATAGCGAACTACCGCACCATTTCGAGCTCGATTAAAATTATAATATAATTATACGCTTAAACTGTCATTATTTCAATATATTCGTCATTCTAACTCAATCCTAAGTTGATTTAAATATTTTAAATTGTCCAGTTCACATTATATTGTCAATTCACTAATTCCGACTATTTCGAAATTAAATATATTATTCTATTATTTATATTAATTAAATATTCAATATTATTTAATTAATCGACCATTTAAACCTCTAATCACTATTTAAATAATTAAATAAAATAATTATTATATCGCTAAAATTTTGGGACATTACAATTAAATTTCAATTAATCATTAATTACAATAATCAATAAAAATAAAGTTTCAATAACTATAATAATTAATTTAGTTTCAATATCATTGATTAGAATTGACAATCAATTCTTCGTTTGTTACTCATGCAAAATCCGACTCAATTATCATTAGTTAAAATAAATATTTAAATCACATTATTATTAACTTGAATAATGAATAAATTTCTGAATATCATTGGTTAAAATGATAATTTTATTCAAATATCAATTTTGTGAAAACCCAAGCTTATATGAAACAAAATGTTTAATTTACTTTAACCGTCGATAATACAGTCAATTTGGGAACACATATAAGTAAATTTGGGAGATAAACAACCATAATAAACAAATGCAGGAAAATATAAATATAGATGAATAGGTTAATGGGAATAAATATGAATAATCAAAGGAATTTATTACCTTCATAACAACCATACTTAGATGTGTATATTTCAGAGTGTTCCCCCGCGACCTAATTTGTTACTTACACTTCGCTTTCACTTTTAAATTCTCCTGCAACAAAATGGTTATTTATGTGCATATAGAATAGATAATATAATTCATTTCTGGATAAATCTTCCACTTAAAAGCTGGCAATGTCAAAGGTCATCCGTTCATAGACGGTAATGTATATCAACATCCACCAACAAAGCAGTAAATCAACCAATCAATCAAACAAACAAATCTAATATATCAAACAAGTAAGTATTGATCTAACAATAGATATTTCTATTTTACTATATAATAATATTGTACTCTAAAAAGTGTTAGAATTAACTCACCATCCAATTCGATGATTTCAAGTCAATTTATATAATTTCAAGTAGGCGTTTAAAATAACATAAAAATCCAAATTGCTCCAATGCATTCCAAACCAACTCGTATGCGTAGTGTTCATGAATATGAACCCAACGCAATTCGTTTGGCGCTAATCCAACCTCATATGAAAAAATTTCGCGTGTTACAATAATTACGTGAATTAAATAAATTGAATTCACTAATTTCTATCATTTATGAGTTAATAACCTTGATAAGATTAAACTAAACCCGGCCTAACCCTCTTTAAAAATGTGACAGCATCCCCAGGAACACAGGATAGAAGCTCGGCCAAATAATTTCCCGCACCATCACTTTTCATCCACCGGATATCACGTGCGCCTCATCACCGCCTCGCCTCCCCCAAGTGAGCCTCTGCCCGAGTCCATGAAGTTTGATGAGGCCTTACATCTTCTAAAACGCACGAAGAACGAAAATCACAAATACATGAAGAACTCTGACCATTGACCACCATTGCCGACCGTACCATCGAAGATTGAAAGCCTTCCTCCTAGTGCACCTTTTCCATTTAAACCATAGCAGCTAAAAGTCAACCAATTACACGTAATCCGAGATAATACTAAATGCATGTTGTTCTGGTTTTCGTGACATTCCAGCTACCCACGACCTCCGTTCGTCGACACGGCATGGATGAACTGTAAATGTGGATACAAATAACTTTTTAGCTGTGAATTTTTCTCAAATTGGACAGATTGAAACATTAAATTATGACCATTGGATAGAAGAAAAAGAGAGATGGAGGCTAGTGTTTTTAAAATGAAAGGGTTAACTCTTACTTATAGCCTCTAGAAAACACTATTCATCGAATCCGAAAATTTCCGAACTCAAAACGAGACGTTCTAACTGTCACTGATAGCTAATAACCCACATTTTGAAAACAGTGGAATTTGTTTCGAAAGCTAATTCAATCATATTTAACAATTATTTTTAAAATCAAAATATTATTTCAAATCGACTATCGATACACGTTTTTAACAGGCATGACCATAAAAAACTCCAATGGATATGAAAATTGAAATCTCACAATAATTTACCATTTCAGATTCGATGAAACAAGCTTCATCGAATTCCGAGACCATTTGAAAATTGGCTATTTTTCATATTAAAATATTATTTTGAAATACGATCTAAATATCAATTTAAATGAAAACTATTTATTATTATCAATGAATTTACAAGATGGATTAAATATTAATATCGATTAACTAAATGATATCGAATGTAATTATCGAATTCAATTTAGTTAGTACTTAAATAAAGAATTCCATTATTTAGAATTTAATATTTTCCAATTTATTGATAATAATTTCTTATTATCGTTCATATCCAAATAGGATTGTCTACATTTTCAAAATAACTTAATTTAACTTTAAACTCAAAGTTTTATCGACAATTCAAATCTCAATTAAAATATAATCCAAATTAGTAAATATTAAAGTTAATCATTTTAAATATCTAATTAATTTGATATACCTGCTATAAAAATCTAGGTTGTTATAGATGGAATGCATTGTGTTCTTTCGCTCAGGAAGGGTTCCAATCATGTGAAACTTTTAGATTGTAGTCATCCATGATTCTTTTTCAGGATCGATGTCCAGCGTCGATTTAATCTCCGTCTGATCGATGTTGGGCGGATTCAATGTTTCTATCGGGATTAACTCTACCTGCGATGAATTGTCGGAACTCGCCAGCTTTGCCAAATAGTCAGTTTTCTTGTTTAGCTCTTGTGAGATACAAGAGATGCTAAAGCAATCAATCCAACCCAACATCTCTTCCACCAGTTCGAGATAGACTGCAAGTCGTGCCTCCCTAGTCTGGAATTCCCTCCTGACCCGAAACTGGGATGACCCAAACTTCCGTGGTACGAAAGTAAGGATAATCATAGAAGTACAAAATAATTAAAACAATAACAGATCTCAGATAATAGAAGAACATAAAAATCATTGCAGCGAAAATGGAAATGTCATCACAACATCATCACAGAACATCAGAGTACGCAGTACAGTATGCACTTAACAAAATGGATGTCTAAATCAAGGAAAGAAATAAAGTCTCAATCTCCCAAAATACATCAATACTCAATGTTGTCTCAATGTCTCAAGAAACAAACAAAAAGAAAAAAAGAAAAGACCCTTCATCGTCTTCATCAACAAGCTCTAGTCCAAAAAACATCCCTACCTTAAACCTGTCAATTGGCCGCCCGTGTGGAAAGAGGGCACCCGAGTTTGCAAAGTGAAACAAAGTACGAGTCGGTCATAGGACTGATATGAGAAATCTTGCTAAACTAACAATATGGCAAATCACTGGACCACGCCGCTAATGCAGAACAGGTTAACTCCATTGGATTGCAAGTGCATATGATTTATAAATTTTACATCAAAAATAACGCGATGCTTTTTAGAAAATGATATCAATATAAGACTCAAGTCCCATCACACAATGCAACGCAAACGAAGGATAGAGTTTTACCTTATAATGATAAAAAATACTTGATACGTAGAAAATAATATTTTTAATATTATTATTAGTGTCTAATATGTTTCAAAAATACTTCAAAGTAAATGTAGCAATCCTATACGGCATAGTACCCCATCCTACTATGTCGCCATATTTAGGTTTACAATCAAAACCGTAATGTCGTATTGGAGGTTGGTTTCCATCATGAGTCAAGGCTAGGAACGATCTCCTTACCGATTTGAGACACTCTAGCAATGTCTCAGGATTCCCCGCAGTGAACCCTTAGATACAGCAGGGCCAGTCCAGAAATAACGCTAGTGGATTAGTTATGCCTGAACACACGCTTCCCGATCCTATTGGACCTATAAATTAGACATTTGCAACCAATAAAAATATCTGAGGCGCCTCATTCCATCAACCACATAAGTAAAAATGTCAGGCCTTGTAAAAACCCAAACACCACTTCTAGCTAGAAAGAAACGTGTGCACTCCCTACGTTCCCTTGTCCCGTTTTTAACTCTACCAGGTTGTGAGGCGCGCGAGGTAACGTAGTACACAAATCTATGCCTAAATAGGATATGCTTTGATCATCATCCACAAGGCTCTGCTTTTCAACAAAAGCCCCGATCAATTGCATCTTGGCATGCCACATTGACAGTCCATACCATGCGATCGATAACTACCAATATATAACCTTCGAGCTCATATGTCCCAAAGAAGGGTGTTAAGCAAGAGAATAAATTCTCCTCCGCCATAGATATATATTAATAGAAATCAATTTAATTACATAGCATGAAATTCAATGTCGGACACACATCCATTTACAAGTCCGTTCTAGGTCTGAACGAAACCGGAGTCACCTTATTCCTCGTTCCGTATGTCCAATACGGAAGTGAGGTGCTCGCGTATTCGGACGATCAACAAGTACGTCCGGACAACTACCACTATAACCCTTTATTGGTAGCTAGTCAATGTCAGGCATCTGTAGTTATCCTTTCGATGTGAAGATCGCCGGTCTTCACTCGCCGTCTTTAAGATCTTCAATTTAGATCGTCGTATGACCATTTGAAATGAGATTTAACTCGATCTTTTCAAATGATCCTCGCATATATATATATATATATATATATATATATAGTTTAAAATCATTTCATATCGTTAATGGTATTTAATAACGATTAATCGCTATTTTTATTTACATAAAAATAGCCATATTTATTTAACGACGCTTCGGGTCGATGGGCGGCCCTGGCGCTATTTTTACCAAAATTTAATTTACACATATCTTGAAATCTAACCGTTGGATTTTAACCAAATTCATATCAATGGAAAGATCTTCCCAAAGCGGTCCTAGCGGTTCCAGTTTTGGGAAAATCCGACGGTTAGATCTTACGGTATAATCGTTTAAAGTTACGATTGCCGAAACGCGAACTACCGCACGCGATTCGTTTAATTTTAATTAATATATATATATATATATATATATATATATATAACTAGTCTGGCGGTTTCAACTACTTTCAAACAATCACATGCAAGCAAAGTACAGTCTATATTGATGTTAGAGATTTCATATATGATTTTCATAATCCTACTAACATGATAAAAATGATAATTTGAAATAAATCATGTTTTAATGAATAATTATTTCCAATGGTAACTAAGTTACATTGGAAATATGTATTCCTAATGTTCACTCATTTAGTTCAAACCAAAGGATGATAAAACATGATTTTTGATCCTATTATTTTTATTGCATCCAAAATGGCGATAAACATGTGACATTTAAATCTATTCTTTTATTGTATGTATAATGTCAATCAAATGCAACCTTTGATCTAATTCTTTTTAAAGTGACAATAAAATGTATCATTTAAAATCTATTCTTTTTATTGTCCCTAAAAGGACAATAAAAATATAACATTAAAATCTATACTTTCCATTACATCTAAAATGTAAATATAACTCTTTAATTGTATGCTTTTATTGTCTCTAATTTGACAACAAAAATATAACATTAATTTCTACTCCTTTATTTACAACTAATCATGTCAACCAGAATATCGTTTTTGATTTATTCTTTCTGTTTCAACTAACATGTCATTTTTATCTATGTTTTTATTTGCATCTGAAATTTGCAAATAAAAATCCAATCTTTAATTCAGTGTTTTTATTCACATCTAAATTGCAAATAAATATGCAACTTTTTAGTTCATGTTTTATTTACATCTAAAATGCAAAAAAAAAAAAAATGTAATCTTTCATTTCATGTTTTTATTTGCATCTAAAATGCAAAAATGCAACTTTTAAGTCAATGTTTTTATTTGCATCTAAAATACAAACAAAAATGTAGCTTTTAAATCAATATTTTTATTTGCATCTAAAATGCAAACAAAAATGTAACTTTTAAATAAGTGTTTTTATTTGCATCTAAAATGCAAATAAAAATGTAACTTTTAAATCAATATTTTTATTTGCATGCAAACAAAAATGTAACTTTTCATTATATGGTTTATTTGCATCTAAAAATGCAAATAAAAATGTAACTTTTATTCTATTCTTTCATTTGCATCTAAATTGTAAATAAAAATGTAACTTCTTAAACTATGCTTTTATTTGCATCTAAAATACAAATTAAAATGTAACTTTTTAATTCATGTTTTATTTGCATCAAAGAATGCAAATAAAAATGCAATCTTTTAATTTCATATTTTATTTGCATCAAAGAATACAAATAAAAATGCAATCTTTTAATTTCATATTTTATTTGCATCGAAGAATGAAAATAAAAATGCAATCTTTTAATTTCATGTTTTATTTACATCAAAGAACGCAAATAAAAATGCAACTTTTAATTTCATGTTTTATTTGCATCAAAGAATGCAAATAAAAATGCAACTTTTAATTTCATGTTTTATTTGCATCAAAGAATGCAAATAAAAAAATGTAACTTTTAATTTCATGTTTTATTTGCATCAAAGAATGCAAATATAAAAAATGTAACTTTTTGTTTCATGTTTTATTTGCATCAAAGAATGTAAATAAAAAAAATGTAACTTTTTGTTTCATGTTTTATTTGCATCAAAGAATGCCAATAAAAAATATATATAACTTTTTGCATAATGTTTATTTGCATCTAAATTTGCAAATAAAAAATGTAACTTTTATATAACAATCAAATAACAACAAAGGTGATGTTTTTATCAATCAACACACAAAATGATATATTTTACATTGAATTGAAAGTTCTAACTCAATTCAATAATATAAACAAAGTGATTCATTTTTATTGAATCGACAATTCTAATCCAATTCAATAACATAACAAAATGATATATTTTTATTGAATTGACAATTCTAGTCCAATTCAATAACATAACAAAATGATATATTTTTATTGAATTGACAATTCTAATCCAATTCAATAACATAACAAAATGATATATTTTTATTGAATTGACAATTCTAATCCAATTCAATAACATAACAAAATGATATATTTTTATTGAATTGACAAATCTAATCCAATTCAATAACATAACAAAATGATGTATTTTTATTGAATTGACAATTCTAATCCAATTCAATAACATAACAAAATGATATATTTTTATTGAATTGACAATTCTATCTCAATTCAATCATATAAGCAAAATGATATTTTTCAATGAATTGACAATTCTATTTCAATTCAAAAATTTAGGCAAAATAATATTTTTATTGAATTGACAATTCTATTTCAATTCAATAATGTAAGCAAAATGATATTTTTCAATGAATTGACAATTCTATTTCAATTCAAAAATAATATAACAAAATGATTTATTTTTATTTAATATACATGATTCACAAAATATTTATAAAAATGATTTATTTTACCCAACACATACAGATCTATGATTTAACTAACAGATCTATGTTTATACATCACAAACAAACAGATCAATCATCCAAAATTTCATCACATCGCAGAACTAATTCATTAACATACATACAATTATTTAACAGCGAGAAAAATAATTAAATTGATTAATTAATTAAAATCAGAAATCTTACAGTCGTGAATCTAAATTGTTTGGATTCGCAAATTTGTCCAAAATTCAGACAGCTCAGAATTGCTCCTTTTCAGTCTAGAGTCGTAGATCTCGTCTCTACGATCGCACAGGATCTGAAATCGTTAATTTTCGATGTCGTATGAATTAATTAGGATTTAAATAAGATTGATAATAGTTTTAAATTAAATTATTAAAATATTAAAAAAAAGAATTAGTCCTTTCTTCCTCAACATAGTAATAGGCCGTTAGCAAACCCAATTCCTTCGATTCTAGGTCTCCAAACTTTGTTCAAACGGTGATATGGTTTGACGATTGGAGAATGGGACGTCGGAGGGCGGAGTGTGGCGCACGTGCGCCTGCGAGGGGGTGGAGCTTGGTGGCACAGGGTTGGCTCAGCAGCGGCTTTGGGGCGATGTTCCTCGAAGTCCGGGCTACTAAAGAACGATCAAGCCATATAGAAATGAAGTGCAAGAAAATCTCTTCAATATTTCCTAAAGGAGGGAGGTCTGCTTTGATGTGGATTGAAAGAATTTGAGGGAAGACGGTAGTTTTCTGGCCATGGATTCAAAGCGGTGGCGGCGCTAATAATAGGAATTAGGTTTTGGTTTGTAATTTCCTATTATTTATAATATTTTAATTGTAATTTTTCATATAAAACCATAAATTTTAAACTAATCCGATTTCAGTTCAACAGGAGTTAACCGCAACGAATAGCCCCCGTTTCGAATCTAATGGGCTAGGTCTCGTCAACCCAAACGACTGTCTATGGCCTGAATTCTTTAAATTAATAATTAAATCCTTTATTAAATTAATTCGATCGTATAATTAAATTCACCGTGGCCACATATGGACTCAGAAAATTTCAGGAAAAATATTTCTGCCTTTGTTTTGACGATACGGTCCTAACTAAATTAGTTTCATCGAATTCTGAGACTGTTTGAAAAATGGTCATTTTCAAGTCGATCAAATTTGATTAAAATTGACAAAACACATTTTCGTTTGATACGCTTATGTATTAATTCCAAAAATTCTAGAAAATTAAACTTAGCTATAATTTGACATTCCGGATCCAACGAAAGTGGTTCATTGAAAATGGAGGTCGTTTGAAAAATGGTCTTTTATACGGGCTATAAATTATATTATAACGACCATTCTGAATATTCAGTTGGCCATAACTTTTGATTCCCTCTATGAAATTTCGATTTTTTGGATTAGTTGGAAAGATATTTTCAAATAGATTTAGATATTTTTGGTTTCACTAAAATCCGTTAGATTTTGAATCTGGTACATTCGGTCAAAGTACAGGTTTGACTTTTCAAACTACCGTACTATTTCTAATTCCTTTTGAAGTCAAAATAAATATATTTGCTCTACCCTTAATTTAAATAAATTTTTAATCATTATTATTTAAAATAAATTATTTTAACTATTCCAAATTTACTAAAATAGCCAAAATAAAAAATTTAAATTGGTTCGGATTTTCCGGGTTGTTACAATCTCCCCCACTTAAAAGTTTTCGTCCTCGAAAAGGAAACCATAGTAAAGTAGGAAACAAAATGGAAAATGTAAGGTATTGTAGATGTGCCTCAACACAAGAGGCACTCGAAGATATCCACTCTGCACTTGGGATAGGTCTGTTTGATGATATCCTCAGTCTCCCACGTATAATCTTTAGGATCCCTACTCCACTGCACCTTGACTAAGTGGATCCTCTTATTCCTCAGCATTCAGATTTCTGTGCCAACAATTTTCATTGGTTCACTTCTCACTGCTAGGGCTGGGGTAATCTCCAAATCTCGTTGTGCTGCTTCCTCCACAACTAAATCAGGATCATGAACATGCTTCCAGAGTTGGGGCACATGAAATACATCGTGGACTCCAGGCAACCAGTCAGGCAACTGCACTCTATAAGCGAGAGTCCCAATCCTTTCAAGAATAGGGAATGGACCAATGAATCTCGGTGCCAACTTCCCAGTCTTCCCAAATCGAATTACACCTCTCCGTGGGGAAACCTTCAAGTATACAAGATCACCGACAGAGAATTCTAAGTCCCTTCTTCGAATGTCTGCATAGCTCTTCTGTCGGCTTTGGGCAGCAAGTAATCGCTTCTTAATAAAATCAACTTCGTCTGATGCTTCGTGAATCATGTCGGGACCCAATACTAATCGATTGCCGGGTTCCATCCAACATGTGGGAGATCTGCATGGCCTGCCATATAATGCTTCAAATGGCGACATCTGCAAGCTTGCTTGGTAGCTGTTATTATAAGAGAATTCAACCAAGTGCAAATGATCTTCCCATGACCCACCAAAATCTAGAATGCATGCTCGCAACAAGCCTTCCAATATGCGGTTCACCCTCTCAGTCTGACCATCTGTCTGAGGGTGATAAGCGGTGCTCATATTCAGCTTAGTCCCTAGCTCTTCTTGGAAAGCTTCCCAGAATTTGCTAGCAAATATTGGATCGCGGTCACTGACAATGCTACTGGGAACTCCATGCAGTTTGATAATCTCTCTGAAATAAAGCTGTGCCAAACTCCGAGCTGTTCTATTGGATTTCACAGGGATGAAATGGGCAGTCTTTGTGAAGCGATCTACAATCACCCATATGATGTCATTCCCTTTTCTAGTCCGGGGCAAGCCATCAATAAAGTCCATAGAAATTTCGTCCCATTTCCAACTTGGAACCCCTAACGGCTGCAACAGACCTGCTAGCTTTTGCTAATCGCTTTTGACTTGCTGACGGGTGGGACATCTAAAAACATATATAGAAATGTCTCTCTTCATCGCCTTCCACCAGAAAGTATGCTTAAGATCGTGGTACATCTTGCTTACTCCAGGATGGATGCTGAGCTTAGACTTGTGAAATTCATCCATAACTTCTCTTTTTAGCTCGAGGATATCTGACACACATTTCGCCCTTGCAGTTTGAGGGTTCCCTTGCTGTCTATTTGGAAGCTTGACACTTCGCCCGTTCGAACTCGCTCACTAATCATCCGAATAAATTTATCGCCTTTCTGGAGAGCAGAGATCTTGTCGATCAAGGTAGGAGTAATAATGAGATGGGCATGGATAAGATTGGTGTTGGTCGTATTCTTCTTGCTAAGAGCATCTGCCACTACATTAGCTTTCCCTAGAGTATATAAGATGTCCAGGTCATAGGGTGCAAGGAATTCGACCCAACGCTACTGCCTTAAGTTCAAATCTCTTTGGGTGAATAGATACTTTAAGGATTTGTGGTCAGTATATAGCTCGAACTTCTCGCCCAAGAGATAATGCCTCCATATCTTCAGAGAAAATACGATGACCATCAGCTCAAGATCATGAGTGGCGTAATTCTTCTCATGCGGTTTTAACTGACAGCTAGCATATGCGACAACTTTGTCTCTTTGCACTAGCACCGCACCAATACCTTAAATAGATAAAAGGATAATATGTTAAATTAAGATTTGACATTAGAAAAATGTCATTTCTGACATGTTTATTTAGATGAAAAGGATAACCTTCTCCAGAGGCGTCTGTCCAGACTTTCAGATCCTGATTACCATCAATAGTGGTCAACACATGAGCAGTGATTAATCTCTGTTTCAGCTCTTGGAAAGCTGCCTCACATTCGGGTGTCCAAATGAACTTTGTATGCTTTTTAGTCATCCTCGTCAATGGACAAGATAATTTAGAGAAATCCTTAATGAATTTCCGATAATAGCCAGCCAGACCTAAGAAACTTCTGACTTCAATGGGCGTAGTAGGCTGCTTCCAATCTTTGATGGTCGAGATCTTTCCTGGATTTACTGAGATGCCTTCCTTAGATACAACATGGTCGAGGAATTTCACCTCTTCTTGCCAGAATATACATTTGGAGAATTTAGCTTTCAACACATTTCTACGTAAAATCTCCAAGACTTCTTTCAGATGCTTTTTGTGTTCAGCAGTGGATTTAGAAAAGATTAGAATATCGTCGATGAACACCAACACAAATTTATTTAGAACATCGCGGAAGACTCTATTCATCAGATCTACGAAGTATGCTGGAGCATTGCATAAACCGAAGGGCATCACTAGCCATTCATAAAATAAGTCAGGTCCTCTGAAGGCTGTTAAAGGCACACATTCCTCGGCAATGCGTAGTTAGTGGAAATCTATAGCTAGGTCCATCCTAGAGAATACTCTTGCCCCATTCAAGCGGTCTAGCAGATCATCAATGCGGCGAAGTGGGTATTTAATTTCCAGAGTCTGCTTATTTAGGTCACGGTAGTCCACACATAGCCTGAGGGTACCGTCTGACTTTGGACGAAAACCACTGCTGCACCCCAGCTCGAGAAACTATGCCTGATCAGACCCTTCCACAAAAGTTGCTTGGTTTGATTGCTCAGCTCCTCTTTTCTTTCAACGACATCCTCCGAATAGGGTGTACAACTGGCCTTGCATTCGGGACTAAGTCAATTCTGAAATCGATTTCTCTACGCAGAGGTAAGCTGTCTACTTCTTCAAACACATCAGTGTAGTCTCTGATGATAGGAATATCGTCAATAGAAACAGGAGTGACTTCTAGAGAAGGTCAGAATTCTTTCCTATCTGTGGTTGAGCCGTGGCATGGTATAGTCATCGTATTTCCGAATTTGGTTTTAATTCTGACTACTCTTTCTGCGCATAGCAACTCGGCCTCATACTTCGTTAGCCAGTCCATTCCAAGTATGATATCATACCCAGAGAAATTCATGATGATCAGATTAAAAGGAAATTGGAAGTGAGAGTAAGAAACAGGCACTCTATAATATTGATCGAGAATAAGCGAACCTCCTACCGGACTATGGGCTCTAATTAGTTCTTTGAGTTTTCTGGGTTTCAATTTAAACTTTTTAATCGTGTCAACATATATGAAACTTCTAGATACACCCGTGTCAAACAAAACGGTAATAGGAATGTTCTTAATGTTAAGAGTACCTCCTAAAACATCTGGTTTATCTGCTTCGGAAGAAGCCAGTGCAGCCGCTCTGTCATAGACATGTGCCACCTAAGAACTTTTCGGCAGCGGGCAGTTTGGCTTAATGTGCCCCCTCTGATGACAATTATAGCACTCCCTCTTATCCTGAGAACTTTATCTAGGCCCAGAGTCACTCCTCTTTGGTCTCTTAGGAGCTCAGCATTCATAGTCGAAATTCCCTATCTTCTGATAGTTGTAGCACTTCACCTTAAACCTGTCTCTTTTCTTTTAACCCTAGGGTTTGGCGGTAGAAGAGCTGCCCGCCTCAGGTTTCTTGTCTGACTCCTTTTTCTTGTTGTTGGTTTGATTCTTTTCCCTATCTTGCTGAGAGCCTCTCTAGTCAATCTCCTCATATCTGCAGGCTATCTCGATCACTTTAGCAAATGGACGCTCGATGTGTGTCATCACGCTATTATGATACCTCCTTGCCATACCGTTGATAAACTCTTATTTTTCTGAAGTGGCTCTTGGACTAACTCAGGGGCATATCTGGAAATCTCATCAAATTTCTTTACATACACAGCAATAGTCATACTCCCTTGTTGGAGGTGGGCGAACTCATCGTGAAGGCGTTCAACTTCATAAGGAAGAATGAACTTCTCATTGAATAGCTCTTTGAATTTCTCCTAAGTCACATCAGCTTCATTACCCCTAACAATAGTCGTTTCCCACCAAATATGGGCCTGGTCCTTCAGGAACCATGTTTCCATAAATTGTTTCCTATGATCTTCGAGCTCTAATCCTCCCAAAATTTTCTCAATCGTTTTAAGCCATGCTTGTGCCTCTGTCACCGTCTCTTGGCCTGTGAAATGCACGCCACCTAAATTCTTGATTTTCTTCGTCACCTTGTCTAGGTCAAAAGCACGTGGAGGTGGTGGTGGCGTCTCAACCTTTGGAATGTCCCGATCCTGGTCCTGGGCTACAGGAATCTCATCTCTGGTGGGTCCCCTTGCCCCACCTCTACCACGGGCTCTAGTACGTGCTCTGGTACTCATTCCTTAGTTAATTCTGTAGCATCAAGGAAAGAGTCAGACTAACAGAAATGATAATTTTCAAAGGAAATATTAAAAATAGAGACATATGATAAGATGATAACGATGTAATGACTGATTAATATGTGCTATTCTGCTGTGTTCATTCTAGGACATTGTTAATCCTATCTCTAATGAGCTACTCGTCTTAGAATACTACTAATTCTATCTAGACGAATTGTTCTAAAAATGTTATACTACGTAGCTAAGGTTAACCTTTAGCTCTAATACCAAATATGATGACCCAAACTTCCATGGTATGAAAGCAAGGATAATCATAGGAGTATAAAATAATTAAAACAATAACAGATCTCAAATAATAGCAGAACATAAAAATCGTTGCAGTGGAAATGGAAATGTCATCACAACATCATCACAGAACATTAGAGTACGCGGTACAGGATACACTTAGCAAAATGGATGTCTAAAACAGGGAAAGAAATGAAGTCTCAATCCCCCAAAATACATTAATACTCAATATTGTCTCAATGTCTCAAGAAACAAATGAAAAGATGAAAAGAAAAGATCCTTCATCATCTTCATCAGCAAGCTCTAGTCTAGAAAACATCCCTACCTGAAACCTGTCAATTGGCTACACGTGTGGAAAGAGGGCACCCGAGTTTGCAAAGTGGAACAAACTACGAGTCAGTCATGGGACTAGTATGAAAAATCTTACTAAACTAACAATATGGCAAATCACAGGACCACGCCGCTAACGCGGAACGGGTTTACTCCATTGGATTGCCAATGCATATGATTTATAAATTTTAAGTCAAAAATAACGTGATGCTTTTTAGAAAATGAAATCATTATAAGACTCAAGTCCCATCACACAATGCAACGCAAACGGAGGATAGAGTTTTACCTTATAATGATCAAAAATGCTTGATACGTAGAAAATAATATTTTTAATATTATTATTAGTGTCTAATATGTTTCAAAAATATTTCAAAGTAAATGTATCAATCCTAGATGGCATAGTACCCCATCCTACTATGTCGCCATATATAGGTTTAAAATCAAAACCGTAATGTCGTATTAGAGGTTGGTTTCCATCATGAGTCAAGGCTAGGAACGATCTCCTTACCGATTCGAGACACTCTAACAATGTCTCAGGATTCCCCACAGTGAACCCTTGGATATAGCAGGGCTGGTCCACAAATAACGCTTGTGAATTAGTTATGCCTGAAAACACGTTCCCTGATCCTACTAGACCTATAAATTGGCCATTGGCGACCAATAAAAATATCCGAGGCGCCTCATTCCATCAAACACATAAGTAAACATGTCGGGACTTGTAAAAACCCAAACACCACTTCTAGCTAGAAAGAAACGTGTGCACTCCCTGCGTTCCCTTGTCCCGTTTTTGACTCTACCGGGGTGCGAGGCTCGCGAGGTAACATAATACACAAAGCTATGCCTAAATAGGCTATGCTTTGATCATCATCCACAAGGCTCTGCTTTTCAACAAAAGCCTCGATCAATTGCATCTTGGAATGCCACATTGATAGTCCATACCATGCGATCGATAACTACCAATATATAACCTTCGAGCTCGTATGTCTCGAAGAAGGGTGTTAAGCAAGAGAATAAATTCTCCTCCACCACAGATATATATTAATAGAAATCAATTTAATTACACAGCATGAAATTCATTGTTGGACATATATCCATTTACAAGTCCGTTCTGGGTCTGAACGAAACCGGAGTCACCTTTTTCCTCGTCTCGTATGTCCAATACGGAAGTGAGGTGCTCGCATATCTGGATGATCAGCAAGTACATCCGGACAACTACCACTTTAATCCTTTATTGGTAGCTGGCCAATGTCAGGCATCAGTAGTTATCCTTTCGATGTGCAGATCGCCGGTCTTCAATCGCCGTCTTTAAGATCTTCAATTTAGACCGTTGTATGACCATTTGAAATGAGATTTAACCCGGTCTTTTCAAATGATCCTCGCATATATATAGTTTAAAATCATTTCATATCGTTAATGGTATTTAATAACGATTAATCACTATTTTTATTTATATAAAAATAGCCAAATTTATTTAACGACGCTCGGGTCGATGGGCGGCCCTGGCACTGTTTTTACCAAAATCTGATTTACACATATCTTGATATCAAACCGTTGGATTTTAACCAAATTCATATCGATGGAAAGATCTTCCCAAAGCAGTCCTAGCGGTTCCAGTTTTGGGAAAATCTGACGGTTGGATCTTACGGTATAATCGTTTAAAATTACGATTGCCGAAACGCAAACTACCGCGTGCGATTCTTTTAATTTTAATATACATATATATATATATATATATATATATATATATATATATATATAATTAGTTTGGCGGTTTTAACTACTTCCAAACAATCACATGCAAGCCAAATACAGTCTATATTCATGTTAGAGATTTTATATATGATTTTCATAATCCTAATAACATGATAAAAATGATAATTTGAAATAAATCATGTTTTAATGAATAATTATTTCCAATGGTAACTAAGTTACATTGGAAATATGTATTCCTAATGTTCACTCTTTTAGTTGAAACCAAAGGATGATAAAATATGATTTTCGATCCTACTATTTTTATTGCATCCAAAATGGCGATAAACATGTGACATTTAAATCTATTCTTTTATTGCATGTATAACGTCAATCAAATGCAATCTTTGATCTTATTCTTTTTATTGTCTCTAAAGTGACAGTAAATGTATCATTTAAAATCTATTCTTTTTATTGTCCCTAAAGGGACAATAAAAATATAACATTAAAATCTATACTTTTCATTACGTCTAAAATGTAAATATAACTTTTTAATTGTACGCTTTTATTGTCTCTAATTTGACAACAAAAAATAACATTTATTTCTACCCCTTTATTTACAACTAATCATGTCAACCAGAATATCATTTTTGATTTATTCTTTCTGTTTCAACTAACATGTCATTTTTATCTATGTTTTTATTTGCATCTTAAATTTGCAAATAAAAATGCAATCTTCAATCCAATGTTTTTATTCACATCTAAATTGCAAATAAATATGCAAATTTTTAGTTCATGTTTTATTTACACCTAAAATGCAAATAAAAATGTAATCTTTCATTTCTTGTTTTTATTTTCATCTAAAATGCAAACAAAAATGCAATTTTCAAGTCAAAGTTTTTATTTGCATCTAAAATACAAACAAAAATGTAACTTTTAAATCAATGTTTTTATTTGCATCTAAAACGCAAACAAAAATGTAACTTTTAAATCAATGTTTTTATTTGCATCGAAAATGCAAACAAAAATATAACTTTTCATTCTATGGTTTATTTGCATCTAAAAATGCAAATAAAAATGTAACTTTTATTCTATTCTTTCATTTGCATCTAAATTGTAATTAAAAATGTAACTTCTTAAACTATGCTTTTATTTGCATCTAACATACAAATAAAAATGCAATCTTTTAATTTCATGTTTTATTTGCATCAAATAATACAAACAAAAATGCAGTCTTTTAATTTCATGTTTTATTTGCATCAAAGAATACAAATAAAATTGCAATCTTTTAATTTCATATTTTATTTGCATCAAAGAATGCAAATAAAAATGCAATCTTTTAATTTCATATCTTTGAATTTCATATTTTATTTGCATCAAAGAATGCAAATAAAAATGCAACTTTTAATTTCATGTTTTATTTGCATCAAAGAATGCAACTAAAAATGCAACTTTTAATTTCGTGTTTTATTTGCATCAAAGAATGCAAATTAAAAAAAAAAAAAAACTTTTAATTTCATGTTTTATTTGCATCAGAGAATGCAAATAAAAAAATGTAACTTTTTGTTTCATGTTTTATTTGCATCAAAGAATGCAAATAAAAAAAATTGTAACTTATTGTTTCTTGTTTTATTTGCATCAAAGAATGCAAATTAAAAAAATGTAACTTTTTGTATAATGTTTATTGGCATCTAAATTTGGAAATAAAAAAATGTAACTTTTTATATAACAATCAAATAACAACAAAGGTGATGTTTTATCAATCAATACACAAAATGATATATTTTACATTGAATTGAAAGTTCTCTCAATTCAATAACATAAACAAAGTGATTCATTTTTATTGAATTGACAATTCTAATCCAATTCAATAACATAACAAAATGATATATTTTTATTGAATTGACAATTCTAATCCAATTCAATAACACTGATAAAATATTTTTAGTTTGAATTTAGAATAGTAGAACAAACCTAAATGTTTGTCTTGCAAGGTTTGTTTGCTTTGACTAATTACTTTTATGTTTGAATTAGGGTTAACCTAAAAGAGTCAACGGTGAAGATAGTTTCCTACGGAGCAATTGCAGTTCTAGGATAGTTCGTTGCGGTGCAATTGCAGTTTTATTTAAGCGGAACATTGTCACACTCACACCATATTTGGAAATAAATGCTCACAAGAAATAGTCTAAGATATTAGTAGCACCCATTGAAAATAACAAAAGGGCAGCATCGACTATTTATTTATTAAAATCTTGTTTTTTTTGGAAATTAAATTTGTCTTTAGGTTTGTTGAGGCGCTTAGCTCTTAATGAATGTTGGTATTTATTGCGGGACAATTGATAATAAATGAATGGATTAAATATTGAAGTAGACAAATATGAAGGAGGTTGTTATTATTTCTCTTTGGTTATCCTTAGACGTTCATCCAGCATTTCATTATTGGACAGCTTAGAATTTTTGTTCTAAATAAGCTCGCCAGTTAAGTACAATCAGTGCTAGAATTTCAGTGCTGATGGGGTGAACAAATATCAAAATATAAGGATGATTAACATAGGTAGATATTTCAAGTAGTAAATATGTGACTTTGAGTACTATGATTATTTCCACTCAAATAACACTTGGGTTTTTATTGTTATACGTATACACACACAATGGTAATATTTTATTTATTATTATTTTAGCAGTCTCTAGTGGTTGGTATTCATGGGTTTTTTATCATTTTGGGTTAGTCTCTAGTGTTGCTTTTTTCTTTATATGTCACTTAGGTTGATAGAAGATATTGGGAAAGGACGCCGGGGAAGAAAACTTGATTATGTAACATAGACTAGAATTAATGAGATAATGTGTAGTTCAACAAATATGAGCGAGGTAGTGACTAAACTAGAAATTCCCATTACGGTCTACGAAATCACACAAATGGTGAAAATGTCTGAAAATTAAGCAAACGTGCAGTAAAAACCAACTAAATCACGTTGAATGTTTATGCTCTTTTTTGATTGTCTACTCCTTAATATATTGTGGGATAAGTTATTTGGTAGAAATGCAGTTCACATGACTTCTTTTATGTGAAACTATTTTGAAAACGAAATTTTCATCGGAAGCTAGGATTTTGGTGATAAGATGGAGAATGAAAATTAATGAATGATGTAAATTAATTTTCCATCGGAAGAATGGTGCTTAAATTCTATTTAATGACTAGCCACCGTTAGCATTGTGTATGAGTTTGATTATTACATCCGCATTAAGTATTCACAAAGTAAAAATGATCCAATTGTGTATTTCTTAATTTACGATGGCTTAGACTTTTTATTTTTCGCCTCTAACTTTAGGTTGTTTAGTCCGGTAACTCTCCTCCAGCGATTTAATTTTTATATCATGCATATATTGTTCGGTTAGTTGAATTTAACATCAAAGTCTTCAGTGTGTCCCTATCTAAATTTGATTGTATTATTTCTTCATTATGGTACGATTTCTAATGAATGTTGTTTATTCATGACATTTTAGTAGAGCTAGGTAATGGGCTAGTTAGTTCTAAACAATGAAGAAAAGTACACATCAGAAAAAAATGATCATCGTCCAAGTTCAGTGGATGATCCCTTAGCCTTGTCCATGATATTGAGATAATAAACCGAAACTTAAATATCATGAAGACGCACAGAAGGTACCTTATTTCCATCTATCGTTTGATTACTTGATGTTTCTATGTAGATTTTTCTGTATGTCGTTTGATAATCATTCATGTTTGCTAATTTCACAAGGTACCTTCTTTCTGTCATTCGTAGTTATGAATAATTATCAATGAAACTCACATGTTACGGGGATCTAGATATTGAAACTCAATATGAATGATTATCATTCAAAGATCATTTACTAAATGTTATCTCATTGCAAAGAACATGAATGATTATCAATGAAACTTAGTATAGAAAACTCAATGCGTGCATGAGTGAATAAAAATCATAACTAGGATATGGATATTGAAATAGTAGCAGAATGTGAAGATAGTGGTGTTAACAGTGTTTTTGTTCATCCTTTATTATCTTCTTATTACAATCTTCTGCAAAGTGATTTGATATAGATAGATTCTAAAATTTCTATGGTTTTTTGGGATTTTTGTTGTTGTATGGAATGCAATGTTTTGATCAACTTGTATAAACAAAATGTGATTAATTAGGGATCATCAGAAGTTGCCAGAATAAGCTGTTTGTTATAATTTATTAGAAATATCAAATATAACGATGTGTAGATCTCCTATGTAACTTGTATCAAGTTACATGTACAGTTATTTTCTTACTTGGAGTCGACAATGTTTTGATCAACTAATCTAAACTCAAAATTTCAATGGAAAAAAAAAATCATACAAACAGGAATCTAGGATTTGCTACAGAATTGTGGATGATTTGCCAATATTTACAAATCGGTAGAAAAATTCCTTTAATAAAAAATGCATGAAAGCGCATGCACGTTTTTTTTTAAGTTGTATGAAGGCTTGTAACCAATTTCACGCGTACCTTCAAATAACTTGTCCACGGTCTGAACATGTCTTAAGGTTAACTCGAAGATAAAGTGTTTCTAGGAACTCTTTATGCTTATACAAAGCAACAGGATTCTTTGATCATGTGAAAACTCTTGGTTCTATCATCAAATATTAAACGAGGCATTTTAAATTAGTAGTAACTTTTGGCTTAAGCATTGGTCACCATTATGAAAATTTATCTACGTTTTGCTAACCTTTATCTTGGATCAGGATTTGTTGACTAAATCATTGTTCATCAAAGCAATTCTGTCATCTCTTATAATGGAAATATTAAACTAATTGAAAGGATCAAACAAAAAATATCACATAAGAGAAGTTAGAAAATATTATATTTAATAAAATTACAGATATTATTAAAAAACATGCAGACCTATATGCCAAACTTTAAACTAAAAGAAACACTACAAGAAAACACTAATTTTGCATCAAAATTTAGAAGCGGAAATTTCCTTCGCTAATTAGCGACGGATTTCCATGAGATCTATGAGGGATAGTTTTCTGTTTTTTCAATTTTTTGTCCTTTTTATTTATCACTGTCGCCTTGTGTTATCCCTCACTAATCCACTGCAAATTGCGTTAATTTACCAACAAAAATTTTCCGTTGCTATTTTCCACTGCAAATTGAGACAGAATACCGACGGATATGTTTCGAAGGTATTTTGCAGTAGAATTCCAATGTATTTGCAAGAGATATTTATGTTATTTTTGTAAAAGATGCTTTAGTGTTATTTTTTTATAATTATTAACATGTTTAATAATTAATAATTAATTACAAAAAATATATTAAGAAGTAATCTTTAATAATATATGATTAACAAGTAACTTTTAATGATTAAAAAGTAAAATTTATTATCTAGTATCTAAAATTTAATAATTATAATTGATAATTATGTTTAAAACGTATTAATTCAAAAAATTAGAACTTCCGTATTTTCTAAATTAAATATAAAACTTTGAAGTTTTCATAATTTTGGAATAAATATAAAATTTTGTAAAATGCTCAAAATTTTAAAATAAGAAATTTTATAAATATTAAAGAGTTCGAAATTCAAAGAATGCAAATATTACCATACTAGTTATTATATTCATGCTCATTTACAGGCTTTCACATATAAGTATCTTCTCTCACACATTGTAAGTATTGAATATGTTTCCAATTGTGATGAATATAGTTTATAATTACACATTGAATGTTATGTATTTTTTAGAAACTGATTTTTCTTGAACATATTTTTAATAACCGATGGCCGTGAGTTGATTTTAACCATATAATAACTAAAATTACCATTACAATAAAGAATCAGTAACTAATTGATGGTTGTGAGTCGATCATACCTTAAATCTCTTCCAGTTCGCCTGTCTCTATCTCCGTACACTTTAAAACCACTGTTTCTCTTCCACTTCACCAACTCCTCTCTCACCAGCATCGCTTCCTAACCCAAATACATCTTCTTCTTCCAAAAGTCACGGAACAACCAATGCAAACAATATTTAATAATTAATACATAATATTTATTATTAGTATTTTATAATCATATTGTTATTTAATATGAATACTTTAATATTTCATAATTAAACTTACAGTTTTTTAAATTGATTTTAAATACAAAATTTTCATCAGATACGAAAATAAAAAACTAACTATTAAATTTAAATTTAAAAAAAAATAAAAAAAATTCAAAGTAAATAATAATAACTTATTATTTCTACCTCATATTTGATAATTTAAAATTAACTTTTAGTAATAATTAATATCTAATGATTAATGTTAGTTATATGATAATTAATTTATTAATTTATATGAAAGCTTAATCTTTCTCAAAGTTCTTTCGATTTTCAATTTTGTCAAAAAAAGCAGGATGCTTCCACGTGTGTATCCCCAAGATCTAGCGGCTTCGGCTCTTTCCTTTCACGCCTTAACCCTTTCCGCCGCATTTTCCTTTCCTACGCCCTAGCCTACCTTCTCCTCTTTTCCATTGTTCTCTGCGAGATTACTACGCTACCCAACTACTGCTTTCTTCTCCATTAGCCATTCCGTCCCCTTATTTTTGTTTTGCTTCTCCACCTAAACTCTACCGACCGTCATTCTTCTTCCCTGTGGGTCTGCTTTTCAACCCCACCTTTTATTACCCATATGCCTTTACTTCTCATTCTTCCACTTTGACTCTTCTACAGAGGAGTTACCTGGATTGCGAACACTGTCCGATTGCAATTGCGATTCCGATTTTGTCTCTACACTGGACGGATTTCGATGCCTACACTCATCATCGATTGCGGTACCATCTCCATGTATATCCGATTGTAATACCCTAATTAGAAAACCTGTACAGAAAAAACAACGAAGGAAAGAAAGGGTCAGGAAAAAGGTCGCATGTTGGAAGAAGTGAAAAGTAAAAGAATGAGCAAGTACAAGAAACAGGCTTACCAACAAGGAGAAAGAGATGCTGATCAAATTTGGGAAGAAAGGTAACCCTAATTTATAAATTATCCTGTTTTAGTTTAATGGATAGAACTGAAAACTTTAAATCGACCTCTACTGACTTGTTTGAAACTAATGGGATTACACTCCCCTTCTAGAAAGTATGATTTGATTGAGCATATCAATATATTAAATCTCTCGTAGTTGATATTTTAGAGCATATGTTAGTTTGCAGGTAACAATTTTTTTATTGAAAGCTGCTATTGGAGTAACAGTATCTCGCTTTTTACTCTATATTATAAAAAGCATGAAGTGCATTTTTGTTTAAAAAAGTACCCTAATCATAACCAAACTTTCCTAACTGTAATTTAGCATGTTGGTGAAAAAGTTTGCTTGCAATATTGAAGTGCTTGGTCCTGTCACTCTTACTGGTTTAAATGTAGGAACTAGAGATATTTCAAAACAAAATTAAATATACCAGGTATATATTTTATGGCCAATTTTTTTATAATTATTATATAACGAAGATTTCAACTGAAGAACTTTTCAATCATATGCTTATTTAGGTTAGTTCAAATAGAGAAGAATTAAGTCTTTACAGTGCCATGGAAAGTTCAAAATTCAACTAGGGCGATGTTGCTAAAAACCAACAATCAACTTGGTACAAGAAAGAGTGAACTTCTAGCTTTGTCACTAACATAGAAAAGAAAATGCTTCTATAGGGTATACAAAAGAGAGCGAACTTCTAAATTTTTTACTAACATAGAAAAGAAAATGCTATAGATTTTTGATTTTGTAAAGAAGATAATAATTTTGTATATTTCGTACAAAGCACACTACTGCCAACACTTAATTGTTTCTATGATATTATCCACAGGCAACATTCAATTCACCGAAAGCAAATAAATTATTAGCATTGGACATGAAAAGAGTGTAAAAAGGTCTAATTTGGGTACGTGGACAAAATGTTGGTGTTACTAGCCTTCATATATAGCAGAAGGTTCTCGTAATGCTTGCGATTTTTGAGGCACATACATTGAGAAAATTTGCCTTCATAGCTGTGAAATCCCGTCAAGAAGATGGTAAGTATAAAAAACAGATTATTTACGTACAAACATTTACCCTATGAAAAATGGTCTCTTTGCTTTTTCATTTTTTCCCGTTATTATTTCTTAATATGGATTTTTTTTTTCAATGGTAACGAAGACGATAATATAGATTTTTTTTTATCTTTGTTTGCGCTGGCATAAAAAATGTCAATAAGGTGGAATTTTTTACCATTGTGAATTGTGCAACCATAGTAGAAGCTGTGTATGAAAATTCATCATTGCAGTGCACCACTCCTAAATAAGTTCGGAATCAAAAAATGCATTGGGCATTGTAACGACCCGGAATTTTGGGGCCAATTTAAAATTTTTATTTTAGAAATTTTAATGGATTTTAATATTTAAAATAATTTATTTTAAATATAAACGACTAAAAATTTATTTTAAAACGAATAAATTCAATTTAATTTTAAAAGGAGTTTAAAACAGCGCTGCAGTTTGAAAATTTGAATTTGAACTTTGACTGACTGTATAGGATTCATTTTAAATCAGAATTGATCAAAACCAGAAATATTTAAATCTGTTTAACCATATCTTTCTTACGAATCTGAAAAACTGAAATTTCGTTTTAAAAATCAAAAGTTATGGCCAGTTCAAAATTTAGAAAAGTCGTTGTAGAATTTATATATATTTTAATTAAATATATTGGCCTTGAAAATAGACATTTTTCAAACGGCCTCGGTTTTCGACGAAACCACTTTTGTTGGAACCGGAAAGTCAAATTATTGCTAGTTTTCAATTTTCATAATTTTTTGAATTAATATGTGAGCGTGGCAGAGGAAAATGTGTTTTGACTGTTTCAGTCAAATTTAATCGACTTGAAAATGACCATTTTTTCAACAGTCTCAGAATTCGACGAAATTAGTCTTGTTAGAACCATATCGTCATTACAAAGCCAAATATATTTTTTCTGGATTTTCCGGAGTCCGTATGTGGCCCCGGTGAATTTAATTATACGTCAGAATTAAATAATTAAAAGAATTATATCTTAATTTAAATAAAAATATATTGTAACAGCCAAATTGGGTTACGAGGCCTGTTCCATTGCGTCCGGAACGGGGGTATTTTCCTAGGAACATTTTTCGTTGGATTTAATTTGGAGTTCCAAGCGATAAACGAATTTAATAGAATCAAATGAATTAAATAAATTAGAAAATACGCGTATAAATACGCTTGGCCATACGTAACCCTAATTCACAATGTACAGCCGCCGTATACCCTGATTAATGGCCAGAACGATCCCAATTTCAAACGCTAATATTTTCCAAACCAATTCGAATTAGACCAAGTGCCATATGCCAAATCGAAGAACGTTCAGAGGCCTTTGATTTGGTACGGGGATGATGGGTTTCAGTTGCACGGATTTCGAGATTTCAAGGCCCAAAGGTGGCACATTGCGAGGTGGTTTGTAGGCCATAGGGGGGTGCGAGCAGGGCGGTGCTCGGGCCGTGGGGATGGCGTGCGATGGCGGTGGCCGTGGTGGTCTTGGATCGGAGCACGGTGGCCCGGTTGGAGGCGCGCAGGGGAGGGAGCAAATGAAGACGTTGGGTTCCTGTAATCGATGAGTAACAGAAGAAGAAGGAGATTAGAGGGTAGGGACTAAGCTTTAATTATTAATTTATTATTTTAATTATAGCGTTAAACTTTAAAAACCCATAACTACATCATACGGAAACGAAATGCAGTGATTTCAGAAGCGTTTGTATCGTGAATGCAAGATCTTCGCGATGGAGCTGACCAGATCTGAAAGAGAGACAGTTGAAAATTCAGCAAATTTTAGATCTGAATTAAAAAGCTCGTCTAAACTTTGGCAAATTGGAAAGCTATGGGTGAGAATTCTATTTCCTCTTTAATAATTAAAAATAAATTAATTATTACCGTGTTATATTTTAACTGTATGCTGCTTGAATGTTCATGATTTGAATTTAACTGTATGATGCTGTTCATTGACCCGTTTATTCGCTAGAATATTTTTGTTGTATATGAAATGAAATGAAAATAACCAGATCTAGTGAGATTTCTATTTTAAATTAAAAATTAATTATTTATCTCATTTTGAAATTTATATATTTAATCAATGTATAAATCATGTTGGTGTTGTTTGTATCTATTGTGATGTTGATTGTTTGGTGATTGCGATGAGCCTCTGATTTGAATTGTGTGTGTATTCATGTTTGCTATAATTAGATAATTAAAATTATCATAATTGTCATATCTAGATGGTTGAATCATAACTGTCATTTTTAACCAATTTGAATTAGAGTTATCATTTTGGCAAAATATAATAATTGGACAAAATCCTCATTTTTGTCATTTCTTTTAGAATAAAAAGAACACCTTTATATGTTATTTTCTTTAAGAATAAAAAGAATAACATTTTTGACTAGAATTTGATTAGTGATAAAATAACAGCATTTTGATCACATTTTTTGTGAAAGAATGATTTTAGAACAAAATTCACATTTTGGTTTCATAAGAAGATTAGATCAAAATTGACATTTTGTTTACATTAAAGGAAATTGACATTTTGTTTACATTAAAGGAAATTGACATTTTGTTTACATTAAAGGAAATTGACATTTTTGTCACTATAAAATGTTAATGAAAATAAAAAGGACATTTTGATTATAAAATGTTAATATGAGTTAAAATTACCTTTTTGTCAAAAGAGTGATTTGTGAAATAAAATTACATTCTTGTCAAGAGAATGATTATTGAGATAAAAATAACAATTTTTGTTAAGACCTATTAATGACATGAAAATGTATATTTTTATACATTAAAAGTATGAATTGGAAAAAAAAAAGTTTAACAAAACTATCACATTTTATACATTAAAAAGAGAATGAATTAGAAAGGTTCATTTTTGTCATTATAAAAGAATGAATAGCTAATCATTCATTTGTTTTCATTAAAGTAGAAATAGATAAAAATACTTATTTTTGTCTAAATTAAAAGAATAAAACAAAATATGATTTAAAAGAGTTACATTTTGTTTTCAATTTTAGATGCAAACAAATATCATATTTTTATTTTGTATTTTAGTTAGAAATGGAAATATACGTTTTTGCTTGCAAATTTAGTTGCAAACAAAACATTTAATAAAGATTGTATTTATTTTATTTGCATATTTAGATGCAAATAAACATCGTAGTTAAAAGATTATATTTTTAGTTACATTTTTAGAGGCAAATAAACACCGTAGGAAAAAGGTGCATTTTGTTTGCAACTTTAGATGTGAACAAAACATTACAATTAAAAATTATCCTTTTTATTTGCAATCCTTGTTGCAAATAAAACTAGAAATAAAAAGGTTACAATTTTTATTTACATCCCTAAATTTAAGTAAACATAAAAAGTTGAATCTTTATTTGGATTCTCTTTTGCAAATAAAGCATGAAATAAGAAGTTATATTTTTATTTACATTCTCTATTGCAAATAAAACATGAAATCAAAAAGTACATTTTTATCTGCACTTTAGTGGTTATAAAAATGATAAGATTAAATGATTACATTTTTAATGTAATATAAAGATTTCATTTTATACAATGTAAAAAGAATATCATTTTATGTAAAATGAAAAGATCATACTTCATGGTAGGTGAGTCAACATCAGAATTCACATTCTTAATGCAAATGAATCAGTAGAAAGGATTCATTGTTTTGATAAATTATGTTAACATGAGAACTTACATTGTTCTCATATATGAACTGATTCATCACTATATATATATATATATATATATATATATATATATATGTGTGTGTGTGTGTGTGTGTGTTTATGATACTGAAATGTTACACTTCCATTTACGAGTCGTCTGACTTGTTTATGTGATTGGGTCGATAATTTTTACACATCGCCCAAGTACACAAATAATTTATTATTTGATTGTTTGGATGAAACCCCACACGGGTGTTGGGATGATTTTTGATCTACACTAGTCCCAACATTTAGTGTAGAATCCACTATGGTTGTTATTTGGATGTTTGATAATTATTCATCATGATTGTTGATTTCATGCAATATATGGGTGTTGATTGAGTCACATTCCAATAAAGAATATTCTAGAAAAAGAATATTTTAGGAAATATATCCTAGAAAAAGAATATAGTTTAGAAAAAGAATATATTTTGGAAAATTATATTTTTACTGAAATAAACTAGTCATTAACCAAAGTAAATCAGTAAAATTTAGATTTAATGAAGTTTTATAGTTTGCTCATATTTAATTGAAGAAATTAAATAAATTGGATTTTGGGTTTGTCGTGAATAGTGTCTTAAATAACACTGTTCTTAAACCCTGTATGAAAAGAAAAATCTTTTAACTAACATTATTAAAGTTTTCAACTATATTTAGTAATTGGGGATTTATAAATCTTTTATTAAGATTTAAATGGGGATTTTCCAAAATTAAAGTTTTCCAATTTAATCTATTAAATTGGAATTGAATGGAATTTGATTAAATAATAATTGAGATAAGCTTCTGTGAAGGAAGACTGGTACTATATATGGAATTTAAAAGGCCATGCCGTTATTCCATTTATATTATTGGTCGGATACAGAAATTTATAACGATTATATATTGATTGGATTTCTGTGAAGATTCCATATTTTATGGAAGATGATTTTTGGTTTACCGTGAACTATGTTTTTAACTGACATTAGTTCTTTATCCCAGTTAAAGATAAGATTAATTTCTTAAATTTTAAATAATCATTGAATAATGATTTTTAATATCTAAAACCAAATTGAGATTTTAATAAATCTTTTATAATAAAGTTTTAAGTGCAAAGTTAGAGCATTTATCTTTGATAAAATAATGTGAATATTTTATTTAAAGGAATATTCTAAGTTGGAATGAGGCGTTGGATGTGTTTTTATAGTACTTGATTTTTAATCAGTAATACGCGAATTATCCGGAAAGACCGGGTTTAACCCATTCCGAATAATTACTACGACGATGAAGAGTCAAAGACGAAGACAGTATTGAAGACCGACGATCTTCACATCGAATGGATGTGTTGCTACAGAGACCCTTGATGGGAGTAGCTACCTTGAAGTGGTCGTCCGGACTATTGTTGATTGTTCGGATTTGGTTTTCGCTCAGACCCAGAGCATAAGCTAGTAAATGGATGTGTATCTGACATTGGATTTCATTCCATGTGAATTAAATCGATTTCTGTTAATGTATGTTTGTTTGGTGGTAGAGGATTTATTCTCTACTTAACACCCTGGTATATATTAATAGTGATTGATCGCATGGCGTGAATTGTCAATGTGGCACGCCAAGATGCAATTGATCAAGGCTTTTTTGAAAAGCAGAGCCTTGTTGGATGATCAAAGCATAGCCTATTACGGCATAGCTTTGTGTATATCGTGACTTCGCGAGCCTCACACCCCGGTATGAGTCAAAAACGGGATATGGACCGTAGGGAGTGCACACGTTTCTTTCTAGCCAGTGGTAGTGTCAGTGCTTTAACACGGCCTGGCATTTTACTTATGTGGAAGATGGATTTTGAGGCGCCTCGGATTTTTATAGGCCGATAGTGGTCACATTATAGGTTCAAAGGAACCGGGAAACGTGTGTTCAGGCATAACCAATCCACTGCCGATAGGCGGGGACCGGCCCTACCGCTCCAAGGGTTCACTACGGGGGATCCTGAGGCATTTGCTAGAGTGTCTCGAATCGGAGAGGAGCTTGCCCCTAGCCTCGACTCATGATGGAAATCAAATTTCCAATATGACCTTGCGATTTTGATTGTAGAACTAGTATGGCGACATAGTAGGATGGGGTACCATGCCGTCTATGATTAATACATTATGATTGAAATTGTTTTTAAAATATATACTCACTAATATCAAATCCGTTTTATCGTATCAAGCATCTTTTGACCATTATAAGGTAAAACCCTATCCTCCGGTTTGCGTTGCATTGTGTGATGGGACTTGGGTCTTATAATGGTTTCATTTTTCTATAAAGCATTGCTATGTTTAACGATTTACATTGTTTTATGCACTGGCAATCCAATGGAGTAAACCCATTCCACGTTAGCGGCGTGGTCCTGTGATTAGCCATATTAATTAGATAAGTTAAGTTAGATTTCTCATACCAGTCCCATGACTGACCTGTAGTTTGTTTCACTGGCAAACTCGGGTGCCCTTATTTTCCACACGGGCAGTCGAGTAGCTTTTTGCAGATATATTTACAGGATCCTGGCTTACAGCTGAAGCGGTATTCAGAAAGCTCTGTATCCGTGTATTCCTTTCAGTTGTATATTTGTAATATTTTTCCGCTGCTATTCAAATGTAATTTAAAACTTTGATATTATTGTATTTCTATTTGTGTACACTCTGTTATATTCTTGTACTCTGATGTAATTGTTATAATCAGCAATAAGATGTTCTTCTGTTTATGTTCTGATGTGTGTTGTCCTCAAAGCAATTCAGGCTTTCCTTTACAGGGAAGTTTGGGTCGTTTCAGGCATTATAAATAATCGTTGAAAATTCATTGTTTATCTGGTAGTTTATGCTTAATGTCCAACACATGGAGCTTAGTAATCCCACGGCCAATGATAAACTTAAGTTACAAATATGAATATTATCTAATGCCATTGTGTGAAATTTTACATTAGGGGCATCATTTAGTAAATTGGATCAGACATCATCCGTTCCAGGACCGACTCTATTGGCATGCCTTCCATTTCATTACTGTTCTATTGATTATATGCTCCCATCGATTTTTTTGCCAATGTTAGGAGTTCTTCTCTGTAATTTTCATTGCTTTTATCCATGATAATTTTATTGAATAAAAGCTGATTGATTGTGTGAAATGAGATAGTGGACATGTTCTCTGTAATTTTCAATACTTTTATCCATAATACTTTCATTACTGTTCTATTGAATATCCACGATACTTTTCAATTTGACTTATGTCTCGATGGGAAAACATGTTATTTTATTGGAAAATCTAAGTAATTCATATTATTGTACAGATGAACGAAGGATGAAATGTGCTTTTTGGAGAGCTGCAGATATAAGAAAGGCATTAACAAAAGGGCGACAATCAGAGTGTGTTCTTCCTGGTGGTGAGACGGAGCCACCAATAGCATCAAGCTCTACAAAAACCTCATTTGTACGCCTTTTCGCTTTGTTTTCTTATACTGCATAAAGATTAATTTGTATCAGATGATCGTGGCCCTTATAAACTGCAAACATTGCAGAAAGCCAACATTTTTGTGACACCAAACTTTGATGTTTCTTATTAAATTTTTTGATGAAAATACATTCCAAGCATCATTGAGACACGTTTTATAAAGCAGTTGAGGTTGAGATCTTACCTCTGAATTGATAATAAAAACGTAGTACTTCGCGTTTCGATTTCGTATTTGCTAGAGATGATAACTGCTTTTCTAAAATTTGGTGTTGGTAATGGCCTTTACTTCGACATTGCTTTTCTGATTTCGATCTGGGTGCTGCTGCAGTCGCAAGCTCTGTTTCGCCGTCACCAGAGGTGAGTTAATCTCATAGTCAAGTTTATTTCATGCTACTTTTTTTTTTTGCATGAGCACTAAGTGTTTTTAGTTGTAGGCTTGAATCACATTGTCACCTACTGATTTGTTCAAATTTGTTGCTACACTTATGATGTAATAATCCCATTTTTATTTTGGCAACGAATCAATCCCTTATTCGGTAGCCTTATGGGTGTAGTCCACTTCCATTGTTTATTCACTCTTACGTGTTTTTGTGTTGATCTGACAGTGGCATGTCAGTGTAAAGTTGATTAAAGTCTTTTAGCCACTACAGGCAAATTGAAAGCCATAGCCTTGTATACACACTTGTTGTGTTATTTTGGGTATTATTCCATCTGAATATTATGTTCCTACCCTCTTTATACACTACCAGTTTTTGTTTTTGGTGTCTTGAACTTTATTTATTAAACCGATTGATATTAAGTATATATTCGGTGGCATAATCTTTTAAGTGTAGATATTGATTGTTTGGTTTAAGGTTAGTTTAGGTATATAGAGGTGCAAATATAATATTATTGTCTACTGAGAAGATATTGATCTTCTTTTGTCCTTAATGTTTCAATGAGAGAAGGAAAAAAAAAACAGTCTGTCAGGTAATTAGATACATCAGTTTTAACCTTGCAATGCTAGACTTTTACTGTTAAGAGAAATTGCTAGCAACAGTGTAATTGAAATCAGTAAACAGTGTTGTACCCAGCAACTCTATATAACTATACATTTGCTTTTGATTTCCGACCTGCTTCATTACATAGGCTTGATTAATTTAGTTGTGCACCTGGTCCAATAATGTAAGTATATATTCATTAAGTTAGAGTGATTTTAATAAAGCTTATACTCGTTCTTCCTAATTTGTCAGCCAAAATGATTTTCCTGTGGATGCACTTTATCATTATGGAGAAAGGTGGAGCTAAATCTATTAAAAATGCAACGTTTGGCTGCATTTTTGAGATTTAGAATGATATAGCAATTATACTGTGCAGTGGTCAAATGGATTTATCAATTATACTATGCCTTTGTCAGCTAATAGCAAAAATAATGTACCTTCACTTGCTTTGCAAAGGCAAGCCGTACCCTACTGTGTGCTTCATGCATGCACTTGCCTGTTGCAAGTAATTCACATTATATGTATATAACCCTACATGACTATTTCTTTTGCACATATCCTAGTTATTTTGGATTCCTGTTAAGTGCTTTTTCTTGCAATGGTTTGGCAAATTTTAGGACCTTTCAATATATTGATATGGTATGTTTATTATCTAGCTTAATGGCACTCAAACGCTAGGACCTTTCAATGTATTAATAATATTATATCACCACCTTATTTTTGTCAAAGGCTTATGCTTAACATTTAAGCACTAAGAAGAATTTTCTACTTTTACAGTCAGTGTCTGCCATAATACTTTCATAATATGGTGATGAGACCAACATTATGGGTCCTTAAAGGCTGATTTTTTTTAATATATATCATTTTCTGGTTTTGTGTTCCATATAAGTTGTTATGGCTGAGTGGATTAGCTGATTTGTTAATAGATGGAGGGTGTGGGATCGAATCTTAGGGTTGCAAAGCCTAGTCCCATTGCAACGTGGTTATTTCATTCATTAGATTTTGCAATAATTATATATCTCTATTACTTATTTTCACTCAAAATTTTTCCTTTCTTCTTGCATTATATTTAGTAGAATAAATCATAAGGCTTCCCTTCTTTTATCCTTCAAAATTTGAGATCCTATTGTAACCATTTCCTCAATTAGTATCTGTTTTTACATTTTTATCAATCGGTATATACAGTAATAGTTATTGCAGTAACAACACATAAATCCTAAAATGTTGAAAGTAATTAATTTCCATTTTTCTCACTTATTATCTCCTCCGAATTACAATTTTCTAAAGAAAGTGAACAGTACATGTGCAGTAAAAAACGATTCTTTGAATTATGCGTTTTCCATTAGTCCAATATGTACAAAAATAATTATTTTCTTATATGTAAACTAAAGAAACCATAACACTACGAAAAAGGGATTTGTGATTTCAAGCATTTAAAAAAAACAGTTCACTAACCTTACTGTAATTTGTGATTTCAATGGTATAGATAAGTTGAATTGCTTAAGTGATTCTTGTTGTCAAAATTTTATGATTCCTTTTCAATCAGGAGATTTATTGATCCAAAAATCACTGTGTTTTGTACGCACAGTATGATATGGAGACTAGACTAGTGAAATATGTCTACTGTAGCATTTTCAAAACGAAAGCAATTACTCAATGCTTTTGGCATCGAGTAAGGCCAGCTGTTTCATTGAGTACGCTACTGTTTATGTGAGCTTAATACCTAAACAAATGCTTTCACATTCATCCAACAGTTAAGTAACCCATTAATATTCAGTGTGGGACTAAGTTGGGTAATAAAATGTAAACATTGAATATAATATACGTGCTTGTTTCTGGTCGGAAATTTTAGATCATGTTTGATTTCACATTTTTTATTTTGGGTTTTTCTCTAGATCAAAATACTGTCTATCATATATATTGTTCAGAAACGAATGATTTTGGAATATGAAATTAACGTATAAAATAGAAAACATATTTATTTTGTTTTTTGTACTTTTAAGAGATAAAATAGATACGAAGAACTATCCAACTCTTCCATTAATCGTTTAATGACCAAGAATTGCAAATGTTTTTCTCATATTTTTGGTATATATAGCGAATGCTGACAATAAAAATCTCAAAAACTAAGACTGCGTTTGCTTTATGCATTTTAGTTTTGGGTTTTGGTACATATAAAACTAAGAACGACACATATGCATCATTAAAAACAACCGTTTTAGAAAATGAAGTTAGAACACAAAACAGAAAACAACTATTTATTATTTTTCGTGTTTTCAGAAATAATGAAAGAACTATAGTCAAATTTATTCATCCATCATCCCTTCGTTCCCCTCATCGTCCCCTCCGTCATTATTCCGTCCCCTCCATCATCCATCAATTCTCCTTATCTTTTGTGATTAGTTTTAAAAACTCAAAACACAAAATAAACCAAACACCTCCTAAAATAAAACCAAACGGACAGAATTGGCGGTGTTAAGGGACGAAATCCAGTCCAAATTCTGGTTTCAGACAAAATTCTGAATTTTATCTTGATATATTAGGAAAAATAGTATAAAAATATTACAGGCAAAACTATAATAAACATATAAAAAATTAGAAAAGGAAATGAAATAAGATAAACAGGTAGATAAGATAAAAAATTACAAAAAAACTATAATAAACATATATATAAAAAAAGAAGAGGAAATGAATTTAATATGTTAAATAGGTAGTTAAGATAAAAATTTGATGTACTTTTATCAATTTAGGAAGGAATCATAATAAAAAAACAAAATTACAGAAATTGAACAAAATTCTGGTAATCTCAAATAATAATAAAAAGAATCATAATCCATGACTTTGTTCATTTAAAACTAGTATTTCATATGTGGTATGGGGAATATATTATAAATTTAAGATTGTATTGGATATTTATTGTCCTATTTAGCTATTTAAGTGGAAAAATGTATCGAAATCAGAAAACCGAAATTAAAATAGAACTTAATCGGAAATATTAAAATCATCGATGACCGAAATGGAAATAATAGCGGAATTTTAAACCTTAGTTTAAACTAATTTTACATATACTAATTTCCAAACACACTGTTCTAGATTGTTTTTGAACTTTGAACATATGGAAATTTTATTGGCATTATATCACTGGAAATAAACGTAGGAATGAGTACTCCATTCAAATATGGTCTTGATCCTTCAAGTAATAAGAGCTGGCTTAGTTCATATGGCAAACAGATTGCAAAGCAAATGGATTGTTATGTAATTTTATGTTCAATGTTTTTATAAGGGCAGAAGCTAATGTATTAGAATTTTCTGCAATGCAAGCTTCTGAAAGGGCCACCACTTAAGTTTGTTTTCATTTAAACCATAGATGTTCTGGGGTCTAAACTGAAATAATGACCTTTTTAACAAATTGGCGTATCTTTATTATTTTCTTGTATAATCAACATATCATAAACTCAACCCCAACCTCCTGTGGTGGTTATGCCATGTTCAATAACTAAGGTTAATGACCTTATGACAATGTATCTATCATTGTATGTTTTGTAACATCGAATGTAAATGGGAGATATTTGGACATAGTGTGCCAATCATTGTTTGTGTATATAGTGTAACAAATTTGTGATCCTAGTCAACTAACTTTCATCTTTATAAGCTATTTTTGTTTTTAAAACCTCTGCCTTACTTTAACAGTGGATTGTTACCGTTGTGTTTATTGTTTGTAAAATTCAATTCAATGGAAATTTATTTGTTTCACACTTTTGCATTTTCCGTTTGGATTAAATGATTAATTTTATTATTGCACTTTTTTCCTTGATCTTATGTTTTTAGGTTGTATTGGAAATCATCGCTAGAATTCCTGAAATGTCAATAGTGGTCTTCTGCTACTTCCAGAAGTTTTTGGCCTACATATTGACGATAATATTTGAAAGAGTGAAAAGAAGAAGCCTTCAGAAAAAGAAAGGAAGAGGTATCAAATTTTTACCTAATCCTTCAATGGTGAACTATTCATTTTCTTCCATGCCCAAAGGCTTGAGGAAAGAATAAGCAAGACAGGGAGAGCATTGAAGCACAAATGACAAAGATGATGGCAATGCTTGGGGGTTGTGATAGAGTTTTGCGTTTGTCGTCGCCGTCGTCTTCGTAGATTGGTTAGGTATGTTAAGACATATTTTAGTGTAAATATAATGTTATGTGGAATTAGTACCGCATTGTATGTGTTTGTATATGGGATAATGTTAGCAGCAGCTGAATAGTTTTGTTGATCATAATTCAACTTCGTTTATGAATTGAAGAAGGATTATGGATGTTCTTTCTTGTATGTGATTACGAATGTTCTTTTCAGTTGAAAATTAATATCGTTGGAAAATTTAACTTTGCTTTTTTGGTATGCTATTTATTTCAGCATTCACAATTGGATGATATTGGTTTTATACATACATACATACATACATACATATATATATATATATATAGGCTGATTAGAAGGGGAACATCGACGGATTGCCAACTAATGATAGTAAATGAAATGGTCACATAAACAAAAATACATCGCTAATCCCTTGCTAATTAGCAAGGGATTACCGAATATTTTAAATAAAATGTATTTCGTCGCAAGTCCCTTGCTAATTAGCAAGGGATTACCGACGGATATTTATAAATAATAATTTATCAAAAATACATATCCGTCGCTAAATCATCGGTAAATAAATTTTAAATAATTTAAAATTAAAATTTTATATTGAGAGAAATGACGGAAAATGGTCGGAGAACTCACGCTAAAATCCATCGCAAAAGTTTGACACAAATACCATCGTGAAATTTACCTACCACTCGGATCCGCTGGTAATCCGTCGCTAATGCATATATAGCGACGGATTACCAGCAGATTTCGCCGCTGCAAAATCAGTGTTTTCTTGTAGTGAAACTACGTCTGTTGGAATGTCTAACTCATGGTTCAAATACATATGTTTCCATCTGTATGTTAAATGTACAAATCCTTTGCATTATGACTACCACTTGCTTATTCCCACTCCACTGATATATCCTTTACCTCTGTTGTTATGCCTTTCGGCGTGGCCGATGCATTTGTCTGTTTGTACTGCACTTTTGGAGTTATTTCACACAAATTTGACCTGTTGTACTTAATCCCCCTCACTCTTACTGTTGCTAATAGCCATTCTTCTTATCACGTTTCTTCGCAAACTAGCCACCATGTAACCTCACCTACAACTGATGATTTTGATGTTGCACCTTCTTACATTTCACATGTTACTCATGTTGCTTCTATGTATCATAGTGGAGCACATTCAGATATTATGATGGTGCACATTTAGAAAAAAGAGAGAGAGCAAATATTAGCATTAAAAAATCACTTAGGCATACTGATGCATGTTTCGCTGTTTCATTCAACATTTCCAGTAATAGATAGTTCTTTAAACATAAGCTTGTGGTAAGAGTGAATCAATATTTTCTCTTATAGGACACCTATGTTTGATCCAGCTGAACTTAACTCATTCCTCATTTCCATTTTAATGCCAAATACAACCATTTATCAATATGCAGAGCACAAATTTTTCTTGTTCCAAATCCTACGTTGCATCCATCTGATTCTAACATTAAATATTAAGCGATTATATTAACAATAATGCCCTTTTGTTTTCAGGTTAGCAGATACAGTGAATTGAATGTGGATTGAGCGCAGGACAATTTGAGGTTGAATAAGAGCATGCTAGCGTTGTAATGGATGTTGAACCAGTTATCAAGGTCTTTTTTAAAAACTGTTATTCATTATTTTTATGTTTACATGTATCAAACCAAACCAACTTGATGATGATTGATGCATCTAAAGGTGTGTATTCTGTATAACATTTGCCTTTGAATGCTTTGTACAAAGATGCTTGTTAGATTTGCAACTTTGTACCAAATGATCATCGAAAATTAGCTTATATCTTACAAATGTTTTTCTTATTCCTGTTTCAGCGTGATGCCTAGTGAATGACAATATTTTAGGTGTAATTTGATCGTTTGTTTCTATAATACAGTAAAATATATCTCTGAATGAATGGGGACGCTGGTAATAAATTCAAGCTGTCTAAAAGGGGCAGTCATATGCGCCTGTAGTATATATTAGTTAATAACTATATTTGAAGATAGAGGCGTTAATAATGCTTCAGATGATTGTTGAATTTTACTGTCCTAAGTGGAAAACAAAACTATAGCGCAAATTTAGTGTTTTATTTGCCTCCCTTTGTTATTAGCGACTCCATGTTCAGGGGCACATCTTAATCTGCCTCTCCTTTATTTAAGGGCAGATTAGTACAAATTTGTGCTCCTATTTAGATATATAAAGGCAACTATGTTTGCCCCTATTATTTCTAATTTTGGTAGTAACATATTAGACTTCTCCAGCAAGGCATTCTTCATGGCATGGAATCAAACTTCTTAATTAGGTTGAAAACCGTTTCTGAGATTTAGCATGTTGAATATGAATAAAAGGTGGAGATAAGTTGCTTAACCTATAAATGTTTGACTTGTAATTCTGTTTGTTATTGTGCTATTCTAAAAATTTATTTGAGGGATGTATATTCGATACACATTAGAGATTTTTGTATGCGTTTGTTTGTTTATCAGTTTATTTATATCGATCAAATTAACTAACGGCTGGTTCTGAAAATATTAAAGTAGCTTACAGTTTGATTTCATTTCTGTATGAAGTTCCATGATACGTTTGTACTTGCATTTATAACCCAAATCAAGTGTTATTTTATGTTTTTTGGTGTGCTAAATAAGAATTATGTGACTAAATTGGTTCTATAACAAAGATAGTCATTCACTCAGTGGCCTTTCAAGTTATTTAATTTCTTATATTTATGCTTTGTAATTTCGTGAGGATGTCCTATGGTACTAAAGTTATTGCCTTTTGTACAATTTATCATATGTTTCTGAGATTTGGATATCGTATAAATTTTTCGCACCTGTGGACATTTTTATACGACAATGGCAATAACTAAAGAGGAATTATGCTCCTACATTGATGTATCAAGCAAGTTATATGCATATTAGACAACAAAAATGGTCTTACTCTTTATGATATATAAACGTTCAAATTCAAACATTTGCATTCAGATTGTATTCCATTAGGCTCTTTATGCAACTTATGTAGTCTAAAATCTAAATTTATTAAGAACTATTCTTTAAAAAAAATTAAATAGAAGAATTTTGTACTAAGATTTTGTAAATGAAATTTATTTTATATGATATAAATGTATGGTATTTTCATTTATCTATATCTAATAAACAAATTTTTGGCATAATATGCAGCTAGAGCAAGAACAATGGCTATTGCTCGGAACAAAGAATATAAAATGAATGAATTGGCAAATGGCTCGATGATAGAGGGTTTGAGACGCATTGATATTTCATTACCTGAATATAAGTTAATGTGATTTGGTCCGTTTGTAGACATTTGTAAATAGGCTTCCCATTTTTCGTTTTTGGGCTCTGTATATTTATGTTATAGCTTCATCGATAAAGAAATCAAAACATTTTCCAAAAAGGGATAATCTGTTAAGTCGTATATGTGACTCTCAAAACAATTTAAGCATAATAGATTTTGTTTTTGGAAGCCAATAATATTTGTTTTCATATAGTTTGAATGTCTATACACCCACTATTCCATATCTTATTCATCTAAGTCACATGTGAATGCATGCATATGCTCCACAAAATTACAACGAATAAAACATTTAACTTTAGTGATGTTTTGAAATTTAAAAGATCCAATGTATATCAATAATTATCATATATTTTACAAAAAATCAAAGGTTTAACTTTAGTGATGTTTTAAATTTAGTGATGGTGATACTAAGAGTATCTCTAATGGTAGCAAATTAAGGGCGAATATTACGAACCGATTCCCCAATCCTTTGATTATGCCTTAATATTACGCGTAATATTCATGATCCACTTCAGGATCCCAAATATGTCTTGGAAGCCCAGTTTTTGATGCTCAGGTCCCAGCCAATAGTAGCTCATTTTCCATAGGGAATAATTAAAAAAAATGATGAAAAGGGAGGCTCTTGTTTATTTAACGGCCGCTAGCGGTCTGGCGTCCATTAAATGGAAGCCAGAAGTCAGGCGCCCATTAAATGGATGCCTGACCATGGGATATCTTAGGGTGTTGCACCTAAACGTTCAGTGCATAATCCACTGAAGATGCCCTAAGCGAGTCCTTAACTACCTTAGAATAGTTCTAATTAATACTATTAAATATCTTAGATTTGATGTTGATATTGTATTTTGAAATAGTCTTTCCTGGCATAGGCGTACAAAAGCACAAGTATTAATCCATTTCCATTGATATACAGTAAACCAAAACAGAGGAAAAGAATAATAAAACTGTGAAAGCTTTAAAGTTATTGGCTCTGTGAATATTCTGAATATTCTTCATGTTGAGACAAGATTTTGATCGATGCCAACATATAAAGGTGCAATGAAGATTATTTCATAGAGATAAGGTTTTTACTTTGAGTCGTGTTAGAAATATGTTAAAATCTATCCTCAAAGTATAACACGAATGCACAAAACAATATCATATCTTCGTTGCTGAAATCTGTATATTTGAGGAATTGAAAAGTCACAGAAAAAGCCCAAACGGTCCCGGCTCCGACCGCGAAAGAGTGAAGAGTGATATAGACTGTGGACCGAGGTCCTCCGGCCCACAGCCATAAAACGGTCGACCGCCCAAAAAGGACCAGTCTAACGGTTCTGCTGTGTTTTTTGAAACAGAAACTAAAACGATCGACCGCCCAAAAAAGACCAGTCGACCGGTTCTGCTGTGTTTTTTGAAACAGAAACTAAAAGGTCGACCGCCCAAAAAGGACCAGTCGACCGGTTTATGTGTTTTTGCATATAACGGCTATTTTTCTGGAATTTTCAATTCAACCAGTCGACAGGTGATTTTTGACTTGTCGACCGTTTCCGAAACAGCAAGCTTTTTCCTGAAGGGTTGCTTCCATTCATCAAGAGTTTTCTCTTCAATTTTCAATGGAAACAAATGCAATCTTTTGTGAAAACTTTTCATGAAGGAATGCAACTATTTTACACTAAAAATAGACTTGAAATCATACTTTCAAATCACCGATTCTTGCTCTAAATTCTGATCTTACTTTCTAAATATTCTTGCATTCTGAAAGCTCTCAAATATTTCAATTGCTTATTGAATCATTGAAATTATTTCATATCTCTTCATTCAATAAGTAATATACTTCCTTAAATCTACGCATTCAAAGTATATACTTGAGGATCAGATTATAGGAAGATTGTACTCAAACTGTTGACTATCCGTGTTGAATCAAGAACACAAAGCAGAAGTCAAAACCATTGTATCAGTTGAAGTCCTGTGTGTGATCAGGCAAGTGTTGAAGTCCTCGTGTTGTTAGAGGCGTGAAATCCTGTTCGGCTGCTCGGGTGACCTGTTCCTCCGGGTGAAGCGAGGTTGTTGATTAGTGAAAATCCAGAGAGAGGTCTGGGACTAGACGTAGGACGGTGCTCCGAACCAGTATAAAAATCCCTGGTGTTATTACTTTACTTTACTGCTTTTTATTTGTGATATATTTCACTATCTCATATTTATTTGCATAACTATTGTAAATATACAAGTTAGTTTATCACATACAGTCCGCATATCCATATTATTGATCCTTCTTAAAGTCTTTTACTGCATTTACTATACTATTTTTCTGTGATTAGCTATTACTTTATACTTGAATATTGTTTGTCATATTATACGATCCTTGTGTGTGTATACTATACTTGGCAAGCATATACACGCACTCGCACTTTCAATTGGTATCAGAGCCTGGTGTTCTAGAGATCGTAACAACATCCTAGAACAAATGGCAATAAAGAAGTCTAGTCAAGGGATTAGAAAGTGGAAGAGCAACAAAGCAGAATCAAGAGAGCAAGGAAGCAAATGTCTTATGGCTAAAGTCAGATCACAATCGGTATGTGTAGATTCATTATATAAAGATCTTTTGTTAGACCATGAAAAATTGTTGAAAGATTGTAAAAGTTTGGGTAAACTTAATGCAATCATTATAGCCAAGTCTAAAAATTGTGAGCAAGAAAATTCCAAATTAAAAGAAGAAAACATTTTTTTAGCAAAACAAGCCAAATGTTTTGAAAATACCTTAGAAAAGCTTGTTTCTCAAAAAGATTTCCTTCAAAAAGAAAATGAACAACTAGAAGATAAAAATAATGTTCTTTTAAAGGAAATCGATCTTTTGCAAAATAGAAATAAATCATTAGAAGATTTTTTAAATAATTCAAGTTCTTTAATTTCGTCTCTGGAAAAAGAGAATGGAGCTCTAACTAAAATGAATTTGGAATTATCTAAAGAATGTGAGTTCTTATAGGTGAATAGTAATATTTTGCAAAATGGAATTTCTGACTCAAAAGAAAAATTACAATCATCTTTATATAATTCAGAATCTCAAATTAGTTGTCTCGAAAATAAGAATATAACTCTAAAAAGAAAGAATTCTGAATTAAATAATGGTATTAATAGCAAAGTTTCCTTTGAAAATATCAATCGCGACTGTGGAATCAAATGTACAAATAAATTCGCGAAATTTAATAAAGGTCAAAATGATTTAAACATGATTTTATTTAGATCTCGACCTTTACATAACAAACGTGGTATAGGATATAATAATCGTAGAAATAGTACTAGATATGCTTTTATGTACAATAAGAATATCACTGCTAGTACTAATGCATTTCCAAAACCCAATTATTATAGAAATTCGAATACTTCTATGACTAGCGGTATTTATAATAAATATAGAAGTATGAATAGGAATATCACTATAGATTACTTAAGTATTTGGGTTCCTGTAAGTTGGAAAAACAGAGAAAAATATATCGATGATTATTTTGATTCAGTGGTTAATAATGAAAATTTTATCTTTAAAGGTTCCATTAAACCCTCTTGGGTACGGTTACCTTCCATCTAACCCATGGACCCAAACAAAGCAAGTGGGTATCAAACCATATATGTTATATTTTTTGCAGGTACACCACAACAAAGAGAATGTTATTCTGTATCTCCTAAAGGTGCTATAATTATTTGTGTTCTCTACTACTCTTGATTACTGTGCTTATTATGGTATTTATTCTTTTTAATCGATGACAAAGGAGGAGAAATATTTTCTCTTATGATTATTCATATCATTCACGTTACATATACTATCGTTTAAAATTATGTGCTTAACATGGTAATAGTATATGTGTGCTAACATTTGTTAATGCAGGAATCAAAAGGTAAGATTATTTATATTATGAACTAACAAATGTTGCAGAAATTCAAGGGGAGCTTTATATCTAGAGGGAGAAAATCCAAGGTGTTGTCATCAATCAAAAAGGGAGAGAATGTTGAGACAAGATTTTGATCGATGCCAACATATAAAGGTGCAATGAAGATTATTTCATAGAGATAAGGTTTTTACTTTGAGTTGTATTAGAAATATGTTAAAATCTATCCTCAAAGTATAACACGAATGCACAAAACAATATCATATCTACGTTGCTGAAATCTGTATATTTGAGGAATTGAAAAGTCACAGAAAAAGCCCAAACGGTCCCGGCTCCGACCGCGAAAGAGTGAAGAGTGATATAGACTATGGACCGAGGTCCTCCGGTCCACAACCATAAAACGGTCAACCGCCCAAAAAGGACCAGTCGACCGGTTCTGCTGTGTTTTTTGAAATAGATACTAAAATGGCCGACCGCCCAAAAAGGACCAGTCGACCGGTTTATGGGTTTTTGCACATAACAGCTATTTTTCTGGAATTTTCAATTCAACCGGTCGACCGGTGATTTTTGACTTGTCGACCGTTTCCGAAACAGCAAGCTTTTTCCTGAAGGGTTGCTTCCATTCATCAAGAGTTTTCTCTTCAATTTCCAATGGAAATGGATGCAGTCTTTTGTAAAAACTCTTCATGAAGGAATGCAACTATTCTACACTATAAATAGACTTGAAATCATACTTTCAAATCACCGATTCTTGCTCTAAATTTTGATCTTACTTTCTAAATATTCTTGCATTCTAAAAGCTCTCAAATATTTCAATTGCTTAATGAATCATTGAAATTATTTCATATCTCTTCATTCAATAAGTAATATACTTCCTTAAATCTACGCATTCAAAGTGTATACTTGAGGATCAGATTATAGGAAGATTGTACTCAAACTGTTGACTATCCGTGTTGAATCAAGAACACAAAGCAGAAGTCAAAACCATTGTATCAGTTGAAGTCCCGTGTGTGATCAGGCAAGTGTTGAAATCCTCGTGTTGTTAGAGGCGTGAAATCCCGTTCGGCTGCTCAGGTGTTGTGAACCTGTTCCTCCGGGTGAAGCGAGGTTGTTGATTAGTGAAAATCCAGAGAGAGGTCTGGGACTGGACGTAGGACGGTGCTCCGAACCAGTATAAAAATCCCTGGTGTTATTACTTTACTGCTTTTTATTTGTGATATATTTCACTATCTCATATTTATTTGCATAACTATTGTAAATATACAAGTTAGTTTATCACATACAGTCCGCATATCCATATTATTGATCCTTCTTAAAGTCTTTTACTGCATTTACTATACTACTATTCTATGATTAACTATTACTTTATATTGTTTGTCATATTACACGATCCTTGTGTGTATATTATACTTAGCACTTACACACTCGCACTTTCACTTCGGTCATTTATTTTCCCCTCGCATGCCACTTGGATTCGCTATCTTTATTTTGTAGTATTCAGAAAAAATACCAGATTATCTTCCCCTCCCATGCCATTTGGATTCGCTATCTTTATTTTGTACACTTGTGACTCATAAAACTGGGTTTGACGGCTTATTTTGTCAAAACGGCCTTGAATCGCCGATAACGTCCGTCCGCATTGTGGATGCTTCTCAACGAACACGATCTCAATGTTTTTCCAAAACGTAACGGCTGATTGGTCGTTCCTCATTGCCGGATCTTGTGAAAATTGACAATAGATGCTGCATAGATCAAGGTCCTCCTCGTTTGTCCACGGCATGATTCCTTGTCTGCTTGACTGAGTTCCCATAAAATTACTCGTGTTGCCTTAGGAAAACTGGCTTCCTACCAACGTTGGATGTGAGAAATCTCCAAATGGTGACGCCATTACAGAGCTAGAGTTTGTTTCGATTATAGAGATAGAAGAGAATTATGAATAGGTTGGGATGTAAAATGGTAGGAAACCATTTTATAATTGAAAATATAGCCGTTACAAAATTTATGACCGTTTTATAGCAGTTGGGGGAATATGACTGTTTGAAAATGTAGGGTTGTAGTCGTTGCTGTTCACGAGCAGATTTTTTCGGCTCCCAACGTGGAGAACCGATTTTTTCGGCATGAGATGATAAAATTGGCTCGTCGGGGATATTCATGATTCAGAATACGATCCGTAATATTTCCTTTAATATTACGTGGTGTAATCTCTGTTGAAACCAAAATTGACCTCATATTACGTATTAAGTATATTTAATAGGGTGCTGTTGGAGTTACTCTTATGTCATTGCTTTATGTTCAATTAAAGATAGCGATGATACTGTCAAATCTACTTCTATAGGTGCAATTATATATGCATTGAAGATGCGAGTAAGTGAAGACCGACCTGGACGTGCATGTTTAATCGTCTATATAAAGAATGCAGTACCATTGTGTTTTGGCTATTGGTTAAGAAAACTTACTGCTTTGAAAGATTAGCTCGTATCTTTTTGATTCTACAGTTAGGAGAATCATAAATTCTAAACCATAGGGGAATGGAACAATTCTTTTAGGGCCTGATACCCCCGTATGTTCCTTTGAGAATCTTCAGTTTTTTTCATTTTCTTCGTAAAAAGTAAATAAATATTTATTGGCAAGTCAAAAGGAGTTGTTTATTAATTGTGTTGATATCACGAAAAGGTGGCATATAGTGCTTATAGCTTTCAACAATGAAGTAACTAATTGTTTGTACAAAATATGCTCATTTTTTTTCTAGTCTTTTGGCATTTTGACTTCCACTTTTTTCTGCAAGGAAAATGCAACCACTAGTCCTTTAAGTCCATATTATTTTGGTTACTAAAAGTACCCAATTTTTTTTCTACTACTACAAAAGTAGACATATTCGACACTAGTTTTATGTGGCCGTAAGTCGAAAAAGCGTTGCCTTAAGCTCTTTTATCAAATTGGCAACAACAGAGGGGCGTGGCATCCGTAGCCGTTGCCTTAGCTCTCTAATGCAACACTTTTGTCCATCTACTACCACGGAAAGAAAGTATTGCATTATAATTGTATTGCAACACTATTAGCAAGTAATGCAGCAAAACACAACGTTGCCTTAAGTATAAGTTAGAGCATAGCTTCCAGGTTATGATAGTGAAGACCACGTCAGCTTCCAAGTAAGATGCCCACGTGTCACTCGCCATATCAGTTGCCCACATGTCACATGTCACATCAATTGTGGGCCCCACGTACCATGTGTAATTAATAATATTTTATTTAATGCAACACCGCTGTATTATGTAATGCAACACCATTATCTTGAAATGCAAAATAAAAAACAAATGCAATAGTAGAAGGCAAATGTTACATTAGAAGAAAACAAATACAACGCTTTAATTAAAAATTCCGCAGTACCAGTTTTGTACATAGAATAAACTCATCCAAAACATTCATCATCACACTCAAACCTTCCAAAATATTCTATATACTATATCAATTCTTCAAATATACCACAACTGCCAATACACACGATCAAGTGATCAAGTACATCTCGAGTTTTTTCGTTGAACTTTCTCTAATCTGATATGTCTAGGTGTGGAGAGAACAAAATCCCAGTAATGTTTTCTAACTGAGATGTTGTTCATGGCTACTTTCTATGCTTCCATCATCATCCACAATTACATAATATATCAATCAACCATCTGTTTTCTGTGATGAGCTGCAGAATGAAGCCGATGACTGCAACTAGCCACAACTTGGTCATGTTACGAGTTGAAAAAGAAAATAATATGATTGTTGGTGTGTAATTCAGATGGATGCATATATGATTGGTGTATGAACTAAGTACATATTAAACAGAAAACAATCATATTTAAAATATGATTGGTGTATAACTAAGTACATATAAAGCTACTACTCATATCAAACTAAAATTCACGACAGCTTAAGCAAGATGATGATGACCGGTTTTGATTCAAAGAGGAGCCAAGCTGATTCAAGGCGGGAGTTTAGTTTTGATTTAAAACAAAGCTGTGCCCTTATTGTCAAAACCAAGTTGTCCTCGGTTTTGACACAACCAAGCTTACGTTCAATCTCGAATCAAAACTGAGCATTGCTCAGTTTCGTCAAGTCAAAACTAAGCCGAGATTGATAATAGTCATCCTGTGTCAATCTTTTCTCCAATGATCATCTTTCCAACAGTGAAATTTTCTATGCTTTTTGAACTGTATCTGATAACCCATATAATGATGAGTTCTAAGCTAATGATAAATCTATTAAATAATAGTAAAGCAGAAGAATTTCTAGCTCTCTCCTTCATTCTCTCAATTATCTCAATTGCCCTTAATTCTCTCATTTCTCTCAGTTCTCCTTAAAACTCGAAAGATACTTTTATTAAATCAAAATAATACAACAATATAAATCTCTATTTATCTCCGTTCAGCTTAAAACTTAAACATATTAATTTAAAATTTAACACCATATTTCACGGAAAAGCCTAATTTCCTTTATCTTTGTACGCAGCTACTCACTCCTTCATACGATCTCTCCATCTAAGCTTTTTCCCATCTAAACCTAATTTCAATCATGGAATCGGTGACTCTTCAAATAGGCGGTGATTGCCGCTACTCTCGCTTCTCTTTTTTCTCCGTTTCAATCATGCCTGCCAAATATCTTCCAACCCTCAATTTAGGGTTTTCCTGACAATCGCGGATTTGCTTTCTTCCGCTTTTCTTCTTTCTCCATTTCGGCCCAACCTACGTAAGAACTTCCTCCCTAAACTTCACTGTGTGCCTCTCTTTCGTCATATTCACTCCCTCCTACTACTATCTTCATCCCGTCGGAGTCATATTCCTCTCCAGAAGACAGGTCAAATTTGATTCACTGTCCTTGATTTCCCGTTAGAATCATATTCCTACAAATTTCATTCACTGTGAGCGGTATTAAAAGTTTTTCCCCTTTTTGTTTAAAATCTAATCTACTAATTTAATCAACTCTGATCCTTTACTGTGTTATATGACATAAGTTGAATTATTGGTAATTAAAATTGGTAAGTGTTTTAGTTTTGTTTATGCCAGTGTATATTATTTTCTGTAGCCTTATTTCCTGTTACCATAAGTAGGAATTTCTACCATGCCTGCTGTCATAGTAGGAGACACTACCTTCATTGAAGCTTTTGGACACTGTAGTCACGGAAATTTATCATTGTCCACTGCTTCTACTACCTATTATATTTCAAACAAGTACATATATAGCTTTTGATTACTTTATATGCTGCCAGTAACTATGTTGCTTCCTGAAACTTAGAAGTACATGGCTAGAGCTTCTGATACCTTATCACCTACATGTAGAATTACTTTATTGATAAATCAGTAGGTCTACTTCTGATTACTTTAAACGTTTCTTCATCGGTATTTTTTATTTATAGCAGATTACTTTAGATTACACTCGAAAACTATTTAAAATAGGAGAAATCATGCCATAGTTAGATATGTAATTTCCATTGTACATTTCATGATTTTTTCAGAAGTCTTCCAATTAATTATATTGCTTCCTAAGAGAACATAATTACCCAAAAAGAAAATAAAGCTTTTTCTTAAATATATACGAAGATTTATTAATTGAGTTTAAATCTATGATTATTATTTTATTTGATTATATGACTATGAATATGTATCATAATTTTGTTAATATTTCATTCGTTCATGTTTCAGGTAAAGTGAACTTTGATACGTGCAGTTTTGGTCTCAATAGATCATATATTTTTTAGTTGTTAATTATTCAGATGGCTTGATTTTTGGCATGTTGCATTGATAGTAATTAGCTCCTCTTTAGTTGAAATAGATGCATTCAGCACTCAAATGCAAGCTTATAAAATTTTGAAATTAAACAAATATCATTAGTTCTATGCATGAACCTGAATACTTCTATAATGTAAATTAAACCGACATAATGTTGATGTGTACTAATTTTTTATTCCTATCAATTGTTCTTTCAGGTTACTTTGCCCTCAACCCTTCACATTAGGTGAGCTTCTCATGCAACTTTATTTCTTTAGGTATATATTTTTGTCTTCATTTTATAGTAGGAAAATACATCCTTAACTTTGCATCTTGGTTTTGCACTCCTTCACAGTTGTCAAATGTCATTTGCAATATTATGTATTTCATTTCTAGAATTTGAATTTAAAATCTCACTATTATATTGGAAGGATGCTTGGGTAAATAGCATATGCGTTTCGTTGCATTGAAAAGGTTTATAATTCAAGTAGTTCTTTGTAAAAAAAAAGCATTAAAAACTGTTTTTTTTTCTTTGCTTGAAATCTGTAATACGTTCATCAGGCTCATCAGCTAAAATTTGAATATCATTATGGAAAAGATGTTACTTTAAGAAGAATCCACTAAGATGATGTTGATGATGATATGTGAGAATTGGACATTAGGTTCAGTTGTAATCTCCTTGAATTTTGAGCAAGATTCTTCTACCTAGATTTTAAATTTAGACGATACTTAGTAGACTAAAGTATATAGTAAGGTTAAACTATATACGATTCATAGCTACTCTTGAAGCTAGATCAAGTCCGTTAAATTGACGAGAAAAAAGAACAAATAAAATGTTATTTCAGCTATAATCGTATGCTTATCCTGTTAGACTCTGAATGTTACATGCATAATTTTCGAAATACATAACCCAAAGTCAATTGTCTCCTTTTCACATTGAACATTGAATAATAGTATTTGGAATGGCGTAAGATAAATTGTCATGTTATAGTATAAAATTTTGAATTGATGCTTAAACTTTGGAAATGCTTACACGAAATGTGATAACATAGGCTTATTTATATAATGAATAAACATCATTTTTATTCGTATTTTCTTTGTGATTATTTTTAAACATGAATACTTGATATAAACGAGAATTGATCTCGACACACCCAAGCAATAATAATAAAAAAAGAGTGAGTGAGTGTTACCTTCCCATTTTTTGCATTTATAATTTTGACATTTTGTTTTGCCCTTGATAAAGAATGATTTTGCATATTATTTGAGTTTAGACTATGAGTGGTAATGCTTAATTTTTTCCATTTGCTTTCCCCGTCCATATGTCATTCCTTTTATTAAGGCAATGGATCAAAGTAGTAATTTTTAGCGTTCTCATATTTTGCTTCTTTTAGTAGTTTTCAATACATATTCAACTACTTCGAAAGGAAATTTCACGTGTACTTGACATTTTTCTTGAAATTCGCAACTGATTAATTTCATACTTTCCCTTTCTCAAATTATTAACCTTTAATGTTTTGTGTAGAAAATGAAGAAATGTAAATTAGTAATGTGCTTAATTATTTTCTATCAGCGTTAAGCATATGATCTTTAGTTGAGCTAATTATAATTATAAGATAAATTGAATGTTTTTTAGTAGTTGGCTCTTTATTATTACAATCGTGATAGATTCCATTTACTGTATAATAATAATAATAATTTATTGCTATTTTATGATTTTTTTTAAAGACATTTTTCCTTATATATCCACATGATTCGTCGCAAATTAGAACAAATAATTGCATGTTATGACCTCTCTTTAAAAAAACAAGAAGAAATCATGCATATATAGAAACATTTGATAATTTTAAACTGTTATGTTTTCTCTTTAAAGGAGGAAAATTGCTGGCTATGGAACTATGCCAGTCCTGCAAGCGCAACAAGGTGATCCAAGCTCTTCTAAAGCATTATAGATAGGGTGCTGCTGTCTGCCCAAAAGTATAAAGTGAACACAAAAGTATAAGTATTAAGTGGATAAATTTTGTGGAAGAGTGGAAAATATAGGTAATTTGTTCACTTCAAGTTTATTTAATACTTTTTACTAAAAAAATCCATTGTAGAACAAATTGTTTTCCAACTGCTAGCATCTTCGGACTCACATTATTCGATCTAAAATTTATACTGCTATTGATTCCCTATATCTATATATACATGTTTGTATATATGGATAGTCTATTAGGACACAAGTCGCACAATAGATAGTTCATGACACAAGTAAGTCTCAACCAGTTGGTCTCATTTTATTTTAAATTTTAATTTAATGAGCAGTATAGATCCTAGATTAATACTTATTGTGCAACAAATAAGTAACGTGTTGAAGTATATAAGTGCTTAAGTAACCATTCAATCACTGAGGTATATGTATTTAAGTATTCATATATTAAGCATTAATACATTAATCCTTTTTCCAGTATTGGGATTTAGTTGTGTCAGTCTCTTTATAGTCCTTTCACTAAAATTCAAAGGCTTCAAAAATGTGTCACTATTTAATATTATTTCCCTTGCGCATATGTCATGTTTATGTAACCATTGCATATTTGGTTAAGATGTGGATATGAATGAGTTTTCTAGCATGTATATATCTTGGGCATTCCTTTTTTTGTTAAATTGTTTCATTTTTTATCCAAATGAAAATAGTTCCTTTGGATATGCTTGGGCTGTGTAACATGTGGGTACATACCATGACTTCCCAATTTATCAACAACTTTTTCTATCTTATCCAACTAAAAATAGTTCGTACAGATATGCTTCAGTTTTGTAACATGTAGATACATATCGTGACATCCCAATTTATAGACTACGTTTTCCATTTTTATCCAAATGAAAATATTTTGTATTCATTCATATGCTTTGTAAGAAAGAGTCCACATATTTCCCAAGGACAGATATTTAGCAATATTCCTTTATTCAATTGATATTATTTTGATATAAGAATCATTTTTTATTTTTTCCTTCTTGATGAATAAACTACAAGCTTTTCTACATGTTTAATGTAGATACATTAAGATATAAATTATATATTCGTGTTGTAGAACTACCCGAACGATGGGTAGAGTTACATCTCTTACTACTCTACATACGCTGCTACAACTGCATGTGGAGCATCACGTTACATGTTCTACTAAATAATTTTTACAAATACTTTCCCTAAATGTTAAAATAGGCAAAAGAAAGACTTACTGATATATACCATAGAATATTAATTTATTTTTGGCATGGCATTAACTTTTAACTTACTGTCTTAAGTTACATGCGGCGATAATAATTTAATTATTTTCTAAATGAACACTTAAATTATTGCACCTAATTAAATTTTTTATGTGCTTAATGGTGTGGTTAGTTATCTAAACTGATTAATTTGTGATGCTCTTTAAGATTATGTATACAATTTTGTTCGATTATTGTATTTTAATTAATAAGAAAGAGAAAGTAGAAAATTTATTCATCACACATACATATTAAACACTTACCTCTTGCTTTTCTTTTACTTTGATTTACTAAAGTATCATGGCCTGCAAAAAAAAAGTTGGAAAAGATTTCAAAATATAAATTTACGCTACTGGCTAGGAAGCTATTACATAGTTCTATAATTAACTGGATTACTGCCATTACCATACATAACACACACACACACACACACACACACACATATATATATATATATATATATATATATATATATATATATATATATACATACATATACATAGATATGTATGTATGTGTGTGTGTAGGCTAGGACACCAAATTGGTTAGCAATACATTTCCTCCCTGATGCAGGCTGTCTTTATTTCCTGAATGCAATTCTACCATGGACAGGTACTATGATCGAGACTTTAAAAACTAGAATTATCCAGCTTTTGTTTTACTTAACAGTTTTTATAATCATCTATGAATTATCCGAGAAAATCCCTTAACTTTTTAAAAGCATTTAATCATACCATCATGACCAAATCTGATTACAGTGTCCATGATCAGCTATCCAAGTTTGTTACTGTGGCATTTGAAAACAAATAAAATTGATAAATAATTCATACTGATAATAGCTCTCTTTCAGCCATGTCAATTCTTACCGCTACTATTTACTGATATACATTATAATTTATGGTATTATTATATTCGAAGCATTTTAATTGTCAAACATTTTTTCTCTTATATGGTTACTTTTGAAGTAATTAACATAACTATTTTCTTTTAACCTTAGTAACTTTTATGCTACATAACTATTACCATAATTTATTAAACTTTTTAATTTACGCTGTTCATTTAGGTACCACCTATTATACTAAAATTGTTTTAATCCAGACGTTTGTACCTACAACATAAATTTCCTCAACTACTGACTGCAACTGTTGGTTCAGATTTAGGATCTGTGATACAGCTTATATACCAACGTCTTACAAACCAATTATGCTTAGAAGTTTTGAGTTCCTAACATCAAATGGTAACTTTTTCCCAAATAGCGAGCCATTAGAATAAGTGAATGAGTACATGCTTTTTAAATGGTTTTTGCTGTTTAGTGGTTGGAATTGTTTCCTAAGAATGAATTATAAATCCCTGTTGTTTATGCAAAGTCTTGAATAACTTATATGTGTTGTTTCTGTGGTTGTTGCAATTATTTTAGTCAAATGGAAATAAAGAAATTGATAGCTTATCTTATTCTCTATATGACTAGCTGCATAATATTATGTAGTTGTTTCATTCATATTTTTCTATAATTTAGTCTGTTATGGCACTTTGTCTAGGCATTTGTTATTATGTTATCAGGTTGGCCACTCAACCATTTTCAAAATGTGCATTTAATGGATTCAACATTTGTACAATTTAGTTATCCAAAATATTTAATTAACGATATTAGTAATCAATAATTGATGTAAGAATGAATGATGGACTCATACTATTGTCGCTTTTGCGACAGATGTAAACCTGAGAATTATTATCTAGCTCATGTTCCTGCAAATAGTCTGAAGCTAAATAATACCTTTATACATTGATATAGATTCGAATTTATATATAGTTAATTTTATTTCTTCATAAACTACTCGATCTTGATTTATTTTAAACTTCTAGCTATGAATGGTTTGGCTACCTTCCATATTTTCTACAGGTTAAAGCAAAGCCTTTTAGTATGTATTCTTCTGGAGGATTGATTTGATGAATAATGAATCAAAGTACAGCTCTCTCTACTTTCCCTATGGACAACGTTGTAGCCTTTTTTATTTTACATGGATTATTTTTCCTATAAAACATAACTTACTATCTATGTGACTTTTTATATCCAATTGTCAGTTTTTCGCTTCCTTTGTTGTGTCTGTAATGCTCAGAATGGGAAGCTCAAGCTCTATATGTCAATGATAATTATATTGAGTTCCAGGTATGCTTACTATGCTTCGAGTTTTATTTTCACTACTAATATTAGTTTACTTGGTATGGACTATACATAGCTGCTGAAAAGTTATGTGCATCGACAAATTTTTAGGCCAGACTGCAATGGAAAATATATAGTGCAGATGACTTTTTTGTGATTAGTTATTCTGTAAATCATTTTAACATATATGACTCAAAATAGAAGGAAGGTTTATGAACAGATAACATAATAAAGTTGGAATAAGGTTGAATAGTAGAAAATTTTAATTTAATTTATACGTACTTCATTCTTATTTCAAATCATAATTTGTTCATTTTGAAAAAATGTATGCAATAATAAGCTACAATTATGTTTATCATGGGTAAGCAAGATTTCTTTACTGTTTGATTTTTGTATTCAAGCAAACAGAATTATATCATTATGGTTATAACATAGTCTCGGCATTTTACTGTGACAAGGGAATAAAAATTTATATTTCCATTGTTGATGAGCTTACTAGCTTACCAGCAACACGCTTATATAGCAAGAGAATAATTTCTCATCCTTTTGTAGACTAATAATAAATTACAATGCCTTTAATCTTATATTAAACTTTAAGAACCAAAGTTTCAATCAAAATGTTCATACGCTAGCTGATAACTATCTTAAATTTAAATGGTAGTTTCAAGTGATAGGTAGTGCATTGCACTAATTTATTGTTGATTGTTTAATATATGTTAAATGTACCATTTAGGATAATACATAGCAACGAACGCCAAAATATGAAAATAAACTATTATATGCTGAAGCATGGAGAAAATGACCTAATACAAATTAGGTAGGTTATTTTCTGCTTTTACATCAAATATCAACCTTCCTAATTTTGATACGTTAGCTTTCGTGATTTGTATTTGTGGTTTGTGACATTTACAAAGCTTTTATGCTTATGAAGAAACATCCTTCAAATGCAATCTGCTTTTTTTATATCAGGATTTACTGTTTTTTGATTGGTTTACGCAGTGATTATGTGTCTAAACATTGAATACTTTTTGAATAACTATAGTCAAACTTATTTTATATGTTTTATGTGCAAAATAAATAAATTAATTCAGTTTATTTTGTAGCAAAATTTTGTATTTTGAGCTATATGTTCATTTGTTGTCAACAATGTACTATACTGAAGATGATTTTTAAACCAGTATAATTAGAACATGAGTTCCCTACAATTATATTAAAAAAATCAGTGTTTATAGGATAAGATTTGTTTACTATATAATTTGTGTTGACTGGCATAGTCTTTTTTTGGTTAACAAGGAAAGCATTTTAACAATTTGAATAATTTCTTCCTTTATGTATGAGTAATTGCTATATATATATTAGATAAATTATTTCCTTTTTCCCTAAATTTTTACCAATTTATTAAATGTATCATTAATCATGTGAAAATTTTGCATTATATTTATGCTATAATAACCTGCTTTCATGTAATCGTGTATTGCATTAAAGAGAGGAGTTTTAATAAATTCCTGTTTCATTACGGACACAACAATATTTCTCTCACATTATTTATTTTTTGAATTGCTATTTAAGTTTTATGTTTCACATCTACGATTTTCATCGATAGCTGCTATATGGAAATCAAGCTGGTTCTTTTGCATAGTAATATAGCACTTTCTTTTTTCTTCCACCTTGCTCAGATTAAGAAAAACGTTTCTCGCGTGCTTCATACCCCAGCTACAAACCTCTTTAGCTTTATCCAGGTATGTTTATATGTTTTACATCAAGCTTTTCAGACAACATGAGTGAACTGTGCAATTTGATAGCCGGATTGTTATGAATAAACGACTTAGAAGAATACATGTCAACTCCGTTGGTTTGTCCAGAAAATATTAGAAACATTGATATAACGTGGGATAGCTCTGTAATCTCAGTAATTTTCTTTCAAACCCTGATGATTCTTAATATATCAGAAAACTATTCCCTAAAAATTTATAACTTATATATTACAAATACCTTTTGTTCATTACAAGGGATAACTTATATAGGGAACATACCTAATTAGCTATTTGGTTTTGCTTAAAATTTAAGTGACAGTGAATACGCGCTTCCTAAGTAGCTATAAGCTATTTAGTATCGTTTTCAGTATAACAAAATATGTTAGTCAAACGGTATGCGAACTTAATAGCTAACTAATGCTATCATCTTGCCTGTTTTTTTGCACAGCATTAGTTTTTTTTATTTCTGTAGCTTATAGCTGAGATAAAATCAGTTTTCCCCTTAACATGTATATGTAGCACACATGTTTGTTTCGGTTTCTAATCCTCCATAAACAAACGTTGTGCAAGCTGCTTTCAATCTATGTTATTCTTTAACTTATTATTCACTGAATTTTTGTCGCTTCTAACATCTGTTCTATTTTTGGAATCGCAGGCCATTTCAACATACCAGGCAAAGAAAGTAACACTGTCCAACCAAGGAGATTCTGAAGAATGCATTGTACTTGCTGCAGTTTAACACATTCATGTAGTTATCTGTCATGCTTTTACGTGCAAATAAATAATACTAAGTACTTTAATTTTTTTACTTCATCTGTGTTATTTATATCTTCAATCACTTGGTCTCTTAATTATGACTTCATTAAGTTTGTACGTACACACAGATATGTATGTTTGATATATGATTTTTTTGTACATCTTTTCAAATTGTTTAATATTTGTTATCCTTTTGTTACTCTTTAGTAATATAAGTTAACTTCTTACATTGTTGATTGAGTTGTAGATTACTTCTCGGGTATATGGAATATTATCTCACAACGACTTTCAATGCACTACACATCAAAACGAAAAGAGCTTTATATTTCTTTAGTGATAGTCATTGAGTTTTTTAAACCTTATTTATGTTTATGTATTTCAGTGCGCGTTGAAGGAAAAAATTAACTAAAAATGAATTTTTTGGAAATGAATTGAGCATGAAAGAATGTTTGATACGTTCATTTTTATTATTTCCTCTGTAATCAAAACGTTTGATATAGTGTTCCCATTTAGCAAACGAAAGGTAGTGTGTTTTAACCATTTTATCTCAATATGTTAATTATAACATGTCGATAAATATAAATAAGTCAATATTATTTATATATATGTAGATGATACCTATTATTAAGTTGATTTTCGTTGTTGTCTCAAGTAACATTTTAAACTCAATATGTGCACACTTTTAATGCCGCTTTTAATGCCCCTTTTCCGCAATTCAAAAGCCTGCAATAACTTTTCTCGCCTCCCTTTCTAATGCCCCTTTTCATTATTTTCTTCCTAGCTCTGAATATTCTTTTCTCCTTCGAAATATACAGTAGATCGCGTCGCTACTCAGGCCAGATATACCCGTTCCTGCTATCTGCATCGCCGAACCCTTGAATCCGAAAGTCCAACTTCCCATCTTGCAACCCTAACCCTAACTTTGCGTCGCTTTTGTCATATTCACTTCCACCTGCAACCATCTTCATCCCGTTGGAGTCATGTTCCTCAAGACAAGTGAAATTTGATTCACTGTTCTTGCTTTCCCGTTAGAATCATATTCCTACAATTTTGATTGACTGCAAGCGGTACTGAAAGTATTTCCCCTTTTTATTTATAACCTAATCTACTAATTTAGTTCTTTGTTTAATCAATTCTGATATTTTACTGTGTTGTATGACATAAGTTGAATTATTGGTAATTAAATTTGGTATGTGTTTTAGTTTGTAAGAATATTTCATATTGTTCGCCCTTTGATATTTGTAGCAAGTGATTTAGCGTAATTATTTGCTTATTTGTGCTTGATTTTCTCAGCTGTAGAGTAAAATATTTGACCATTGTTGTTTCTATGGTTGTCCTACAGGTACTTCTACATGATTTGGCTGTGGGCGGCTACTGCAATTCATATCAATGGTTGGGGCATAGTTGAAATTGTTATATGAGGAGGCAACATGCCTAAAAGACGTGCGCTCCACAGAAACCAAATCCTTATTTGTACACTCTTCACTATCATTTGAATTCACTATCTCTACATTATGATCTTTATAATATATTTGTACAAAAATAAAATTTGCAAGATATAGGCGACATAATACTATATTCATTATTCACTTTGATGATTTATTTATATTTTATTTTTTTGTTCTGTTTAATTCTGAAAAGAAATATGTATAATGACTATTGTATATGTTTTGCTTCAAATAAGGGTGCTCAAAGGTTTGTGGTCTATGTCGAACCAGATTAGCATGTCGTTTTGTTGCATCATATGGTGCTTACTTTTCTAAAGGTGTTCTTTTTTTTATGCTTGCTTATTTATTGTTGTAGGTAGTGTGGAATGTACTGTAGACTCACCTTAGTGTGTGTGTTTGTGACTTTCATACCAATGAATGTAATTATCAGTTTTCAAATGTGTTCACGAGTGATAGGTCCAGATCTAGACGGACTGGCCAGAGCAGAACTAAGATCGAGAGGACCTGAAGTAAGTAGATTTTGTCCGACTATCTTAACCAAAGTTGGAATCGATTCTTTTCTTGGTTAAAATGTCCATTTTAATATTTCTTTATGCAATTAAATCTAGCGGCATTTCATACACTTGGGGTTTCAGATTACCTTTATTCTAAAGATTCACTCCAGCTTTTATTAATAAATTTCACATTTTACAGATTTCAAATTGATAACAAGCTGAATAATTTGTTCTGAGCTTCCTTATAGGAAATATGTAATTCAAGAGGTAAGAATTTATTATCTTTTACTACTGAATTTCACTTTCAAGTGATAAATTAGCGCTTACTTTTGTCTTAGTTTATTCCTCTCAAATTCGAAATAAGATTCATACCAGTTCCTATCATTTTAAAGAATACCAAAGCTATAGTATCTTTTATATTATCTTTATTCTAAAGATTCATTCCATATATAATTTTAGAGTTTACAGGTTTCAGATTTATTCAATCTAACTTTATGATATAGTCTTACTAAGATTAGCATATAGAACAGTTACATATTACAAGCCCACCTGGACTCTTTATTTACTTTTATATTACAGGTTTCAAATTACTTTTCAAATTTTTAGTGTTTTAAATCTCTAATTTTAGACTCTTTATTTACTGCAAATGCATAATTTTAGAGGCCGACATATAGAAACATGTAATGGAGAGAAAACAATACATAATTTGTATTTTATAATACGGTAGGAGAGCCATTTTGTGAATATATGACTACTCGCTTTATACTATCAAAGATAAGTACGCTGCATTAGCCAGAAAAAAAAAAGAGAAAAAAAAAAGAAAGAAAGATAAGCACGCTGTAATAGTGTGGTAACGAGTTGCAATTCATAACTTAAAACAAATACAGTTATTTGTTATCTATGATTTGTCGTTGGGATTAGAATAATACCAATGTTCTCAGTTCAGTGCAGTGTTCTGCTCAAAATAAGTTCATTTGTGTATAAGAAAAGGAGTATACATGTCATTCATTAGACAATAAGATATTATACATACAACCAGTGAAGTCATTTTAGTGGAATACTATGATATGTAGATATGTACTTTTGATTTTCTCAGTTAGTATTGTATTGCTGTGTCTAACGAGTGTAATGTATCTGCACATAGAGCAAGGGGAGAATAAGAAGACAGAACAAGCCAAGACCCTGCTTAATTTTGGTGCTTTTGCAATCAATGTAATTTTTTTTTACAAGCGCCCGATGAGTATGAGGAATGGCTGTATTCTTAATGGTCAGCAATTTGTTAGTAAATAATATGCTTATGGACTGACACATATTATATCGTTCTTTTTCTAATATTGTTTCAGCAGCAATCGGTTTGGGGTTTGGAGCGGCTGTCGGCGGTTTGTGCGCCTTTGTTATGGTGGAACTGGCTGTTACAACATTCCAGATTGGGAGGAAGAACGATGGCTGTGAGGGTGGTCACCTCACGGTGGTCGTGTGGTTGAATCAATGCTAGACTGAAAGCGGAGCACAAAAGGTGGAAACTATACGTTTGGAAAATGAAACAAACCGAAACATTTCACGTGTAGAAGCTGCAAATGCATGTATTACTTCAGCAAAAGCAATGAAAAAATGCACAAAAACTTAAAATAGAATATGGAAAATGAAGCCCACTATCTCCCATGAAGGGTTATAAATATTTGTGATGGAACCAAAGTATGCAAAGTAAAAATGACAGTAATAAAACATGCAAAATAAAGAAAGAACGTTGATGAGGCATTGAAACTTAAAACTAATTTAATATTCATTTTTCATTTAGATATAAAGATATATAATTCAGTTATCATAAATATTTTACATCGATAACATTACCAAAACTAATTTAATATTCATTTATCTCGATAAATTTATATTTATTGTTGAATTCTGTTTTTTAACTTTAAATATCCATATTTTGACATTTTATAGTTATGTACAGCTTCATCGACTATTTCCTATCATGTTTAGATCCATGTATTTAGATTAATTATGAAATCTCAAATTTAAAGAGTAATCTATATATCAGTCGTATTCGTATATGTATACATACACTTAGTAATCCATATATCAATCGTGTATGTATGTATATATGTTTATTTATGTACATGAACAATAATAACTATGTGAATTTGTAAATTAACCATAACCAATTATGTACACAAACTATAAATTTATCATACATAACATAAAAAATTCTATTTTTAACTTCAAATAATTCCACATAAAAATCTCTGTAATCTTTCTATTGAGTCCTTTTCAATTTATTCAATTTATTTACAATTAAATCAATATATTTTAACTAATTACATAATTTCAAATTTAATACATATAAAAAAATAAGTTAAATAATATTGTTAATTCATGTATAATATTTACAATATGTTAATTTCAACTAGAATACTTGCTAATAATAGTAGTAAGAATAATAAAATTATTGTTTTCCTTCAAAGAAATATAAATTACCAACACATATCATGTATAAACAACAACAATTATTATATTATATTTATTTTGCCGAATTACTATGTGTTGTATAATAAAGTTCCAATTTTAACATTAAAATTTTAAAATCTATATTTTATAACATTATCGTGTGCAACGCACGGGTTACACACTCGTTATTTTCTACAACAAAAGTAGTTGATTTACTCTTTCTAGTTTGATACTTCTATGCCGGTTTAACAATCCCTGTTACTCGAAAGCATCAAGAACTGTAAACTGCAACTGTTCTATCTATATGCACATATAAAAGCAACACACATAGATGATATAAATCAATGATCCATTTTTTATAATTGAATGATCAAATTCAAAATAAACTTAGATGTTTCTTAACAGTAATAATTCACAGGCATCTAAGGGAGATGTACGAAGATGAAGACAAATTTTATAATTAAAAGATACAAATCCCAAGCAAATTGAAGAAGGGCAACCAATCACATTCATGTACGTGCATTCAGAATATGCACGACAGACAGAGGTGTAAATCGGTCGGACCAGACCGGACGGAGGTGTGTTCAGTTTCTGTTCTAAAAAAATTCGGACCGAACACGGACCAAACGAAATTTTTTCTCGGACAAATTATGTTGCCCTAATTCGTATCCTAAATAAAATCAGTCGGACACAGACATATACTTTTCAGACTCGGACATGAACGGACCCGGTAGACCAGAGCTTTTTGTATCATATTTTATACTTTTTATAAGATTTTTTCTCAACTTTATATCAAATGATAAGGAATTCAGATGAATTCGAACGAACACGGACCGAACGTGATTTTTTGTCAGACATTTTGTTGTCCTAATTCGTGTCCTAAACGAAAATCAAACGAACTCGGATAGACGTATTTCAATCACGAACACGAGCGGACGTCGGACATTCGAACAAAATTTACAACGGACATTCGGACAAAATTTACAACCCTAACGACAGATAAGCTTGTGAATCCAAAGCAAAACTTGGGATACGTATTCATTCATCACTTGAATGAGAAAATGGTTGCCAGTCTATTCAACATTGCTTTAAAGGTTATTTTCTTAATGCACTCTTGTAGCTTTGATGATGCGTTGCTATTGTCAACATTCATGGTCTATTGAAGCTTGATTAACTGGAATAAATTCCATTAATAGTACAGGTAGGAAAACGCTCCCATCAAACAATTAATGCATTTCCTCAATTGAATTCAATTTCTGCTAATGGTAGGCACCATCTACTACTATTCAAATAAGCAAAGAAAAGGAAAAACCAAACTTATGTCCCAATCTCATGTACAGTATAATCAACTGGAAATGTATGCTGGAAGAAATGAACTGATTCACGATTCAAGCCAGAAACAGATCTAATTAAGGTTGCACAGACCGGATGAAATACATTAAATTTACGTCATTTCAAGCGCATACCTTCTCAAAAATCACAACTAATTGTACATTGGTCCTTTTTCTGTTCCTTTAATAACCATAACACCTGCTAAATATAAGGTAACAAATAGTTATTCATGTTATAAAATCAATAGTTCCAAAGCATGTGAGCTGAAAAGTAACTAAGGCATATAGGCAATCAATTATGCACTACTCATATAGTTTGCGCAGGTAAGTAGGCTTTTCTTCATCTACACAAAATTTTACTCCATGGAAAAACTCAGCACAACAGATTAAACTATATGCTTGATAGAATGATTTAATATATGCAACTAAAGCAACCACTGCAGCCTCAACAAAATGAAATATGTAATCAAACAACTCATTTCAGATTATTGTCACCCGTAACATTTCAAATTTCAGACCATGTAGATTCGACATACTATCTACTAATTTGACTCCCAAATTAACCGCTCTATCCTACCATGATCATTTTTTTCCACTCATTTTCCATCATATATTTGATATAGGGCCCACAAACTACTACTTATAGTATCTGAAGCTACACGTGCTTCTCATTCCATTCTTTTTTCTTACTTGCACTGCATGGCTCTTCTATCTTTCTTTATTTTCTCCCTCATTCATCATAATGCACATTCCCAACCTTCCCCTGGCTACTATCCTAGCTCGAGGATCAGGCCATCAGGTTTCTATCAACTTTTCAATAATGAATGGGGTCCCCAACATTAGTCAGTCTCTCAAGATCAATCATCATTAACCATATAGCTTGATAAGTATTCGGGTAATATTCATATATTCAGTTTATGTTAGATACCTTCAAAAACACATCACAAATTCAAATGTAATGTTGCGGTGTACAGGCAGTGGATTCAAGTCCAAATACCCATATCATAATGGATATTTCAGGGTTTAGGTCAAGCTTTAGAGTGGATATACAGCAGGAACAAACACCGCTTTCTTTATGAGTAGTTAACTCTTACCGCATATTCTAAAAAAGATATTCAGCACGTAAATGTTAAAAACATATTCAGTAATATACGAAGCATGCGTGATATTTTATACTTTACTACCATAACATACGGCTGAAAACATGTGAAGTATAGCTAGGCTAGCATTTATTTTTTTCTAATAAAAATTGAACGGAGACCTAACTCAAAATTGACTAGTATGAAATGTCTCTATTTCAAACATTTGAAAACAAAAACTGCTGAAAGGATCAATACTATACTTTCCACCTACTACATATACTGTTATATTTATATAACCATGATGACTGAATGAAATACTTGAAGCTATCAAACAATGAAGCACATCCAGGATTTCACGATGAGGTGGGCATAGAATTCTTGGGTACAATCCCAAGAAAACCGTACACCTTACAAACAAATGTGTACGTACGAAATCAATAATTCAAAAATTACAAAGAATTGAACACTCACTACCGTGGGATCCATCTTTCCTTGTAGAGCCAAGTTCATATATTAGGTATATTGATGTTACAATGGCTAAAAGATCGTATCCATATGATTTAAGAAACACTGCTTCACACAAGTAACCATATTAAGTTTTCAAAGGCATGCTCGCTCCTAAGTTTTCTCCCCTTCAGTGACTCAAAGACAGCACCAGTGTGCATTTCCATATATTACTGCAACTTCACTACTTCTACATATGTGTGTGTATGTATGTATGTATGTATGTATGTATGTATGTATGTATACACACACACATACATACATCATTTGATCTTACAATAACTTTACAACGTACATGAACACACGATGTGGTGCAATCTAAATCTAAAAGGTGTAAAAATTGCAATGCTAGCATATCCATTTATTTATACAGTTGACAATTCTCTCTGCTCAGTTTACAAGTAATGCTTGATAGATGTTATGCACTTAACATTAACAGAAAAAAAGAAATAAGAAGCAATAATGATCAAGTCATTTCACTTTTGGAAGGTTTATTTTGCCCAAATTTGTGTTCCACATTGGGGAAGACATAATCCGAATACTACAACCCATATAAAATTGCTAACAGAAGTTGATCAATTACTAGAATCAAATTGGTGCTTAATGTTTGTGATACCAATGTTGCTACAAAATTTGTCGCCTTTGACAATGAGGCAGAGACTTTGCTTAAATATACCGTTGAAGAATTAAAACAGTTAAATGAACAGGTTAATTTTGTCTTTACTACATTTATTAACAAACAAGTATCGTATTGCACCCTGTTAAACATCAATCGCGTTTCTGTTTTTCCTCTTTCACCTGTGAACCCAATAGTAAAAAAAACTGAAGTCCAAATTAATAGAACAAAACTGTAATTAATTCATAAGTAATATATAAATCATAAAAAAATAACTTTAACATAATATAGCTGCAAAAAAAGAAAGCTACTTCGCGATTAGTAGAACTAGAACTAATCTGGAAGAAAACAAAACCAATCCGCAATTAATAGAATACAGCCGCATTAAGAAAACAACTCAAAGTTTATACAAACCTGAGGTCGAGATCCATGATTAAAGCAAAGACCTCATGAACAGTTGAAGGGGCTCAGATCTGAACGGAGGACGGCATAGATCTGAGTCTCATTTGAACTAATAAAGTTGAGTTGTTATGAAACAATGAAATGATTAGGGAAAAAGATGAAATGTATTAGGAAGCACAAAACTCCACCTGCTATAGGACAAAATAAGGAGCAGGAATGGAGGCGGAGCTGAAGTAGGTTTTCGGGAGGTGGAGGCGGAAGTCGAAGTAGGTTTTCGCTGATGGTGGCTGAAGGCAATCTAGGGATTTCCCTGCTCTATTTCGTGGTCAGCCCAAGAAGCGGCAATTGAAAATATGGCCATGAAAATTTTAATTTTACATAGCAGAATAAATTGGTTTGAACCGTCCATTAATCATGGATCTACAGTGGTTTATTTGTTCACGGTGGTAACGCGGATCACTGAGCTGGATTGTATTTATGTAAAGCTACGCTTTGAACTAGTGTTGCACGTCACAACACTTGAATTCCAACTGCAACAGTGCATTCACGTTTAATGCAACAACATATGAATATTGTTGCAGAAGATCAAAAAAAGCATAGCTTTCGCCACACTTTTCATGCTACGCTCGAATATGCCCACTATTGTAGTAGTAGATCATAATACCATGAATAGTAAGGAAGTATAAAAATGGGTTCTTTTAGTACTGCGCCACCTTGTAAAACTAAAATCACTCAGTTTTACACTTCCTAATACCACTCATGGTATTAAGAAATAGAAATATGGGTGCTTTTAGCAGCACTCAGTTAAAATATGCTTTTGATATGTTAAGGAGAAACTGTGAAACTCTATGTTTTAGGGGCTTTGCAAATCAGGTCTCTATTTCTAATGCTATTATAAAAAAAAGTTCATATATTGATGAATCTGTAAGTAAGATCTCTATTTTTTGAATTAAAATGAACAACCAGTGTACAGTATTTTGAAAAATAATGCCACTTAACTAGCGTGTTTCAAAATTTTAACAAAATTTGAAATTAAAAATATTTTTATTCATAAATAATATTTCTTTTTTTGGCAAGACCTTCATAAATAATAATAATTATTTTAGTAAATAACTGCATTTTTTAATCATTATTAAAAATATAAATTTTTTTGTAAAAATGAATTTTTCCTTGCATTGTCTATCAGAAAAGCGCAAAGTATCTTGTATTGTATGTTGCTTCAAAAATATGGATCTAATTTACAAAATCATTTCAACAAGGAATTTCTTACAACTACATTAAAAAACAAGGACTGTAGTTTATTTCTTGTTGTTTTAAATGGAAGAATAAAGTGAAATATTACAGTATAATTGAGTATAATTATTTGTTTTCCATTTATTGCTGGAGACATTTCTATGTCCCAGTCATAAAGGAAAACGTTCATCCCAAACCTAATTAACGTTTATCTAATTTATATTTATACTGGAGTTATTTACATATATTTTTGAATGGACAATTTATAAATTTATTTTTCTATAAGCACAACAATTACGTAGTTACTAATTTTTATTTCTAATTAACTTACTTTCTAGTCCAAACTATTTATTTGAAAAATCCTTCTATACTCTATCTTACTAAGATTTCAAATTCCAATAAAAAAGGGAATATGTTGTTATTTCCATAGATTATCCCAAATATTTAAAAAGAAGAAAATACTGACATGTTCAAAATCATAAAGAATGGTAATAATTTATTAGGAATAAATAGTATAAACTATGTACATAATACATAAATCTACACATCTCTTCCTACTCGTTCAAATTATATGCATATTCTGTGCAATATTACACTACATCTTTTAGCAGAAAAGGACTAGTTTATAAAAATGACACAAAACCTTAAACCGCCCATAACACTGATAGAATTATTTACAAATTTCAATAGTAATTTACAAAAATTTGAGAATTACACCCAAATCAGAAAATTTGAAATAAACAATTACACAATTCTCAATATTATTTACTGTAACAACCCGAATTTCCCAGGCCTTCGAATCGACCATAGGCCACACATGTCTGATCCAAAGAGATAGAAAAGCTTGGATTGCTATGAGAACATGACGCATCAGAATGCAAAAGAAGAGAACTTTTCATTGCTATTACAACAATTTACATCAGAATACAAGATATATCAGAATGCGGAAAATAAAAGGTACATAGCTGAAAACAAATATCAAAAAATCAATGAATTACATAACAGCAGAAATATGATATTTATATATATATATATATATATATATATATATATATATATATATGTATTGCGGAAACATAAACTAATACGACAGGAGACCATACAAAGAAATCTAGAGTACAGCTCCAGCCATAATCTAGGATCTGTGAAAAGAAAAGATCTACAAAACGAAAACTACCATATGTCCGTGGAGAAAATATGGGCAACCAGAGTTTAGGCGAGAAACCATAAACTCTGAGCCAGTCAAAGGACTGGTGTGAGAACTAAAATAGTTAAACATAACTTTATTTTTAAAAATTGGGTAAATCAGGGACAACGCCTCATAATGCGGAACGGGTTTTCTCAACATAAATACCATTAATATTAAACCCGCAATGTTTTTTGAAAAATGAAGCTATTGTAAGACTCAAGTCTCATAACACAATGCAAGCGCAAGCCGGAGGATAGAGTTTTACTTTAAAATAGTCAAACATGCTTGATACATGAAATTTTCTTTTAATATAAGTGTACAATGTAGAAAATAATTTCGAAAATATTTGTATCAATCTTAGACGGCATAATACCCCATCCTATTATGTCGCCATATAGGTTTACAACTGAAATGCAAGGTTCCTACTGGAAATTGGGTTTCCATCATGAGTCGAGGAAAAGGATCTTCCTTATCTGAAACTCGGAGCATCTCTGGCAGAATGTCCCAGCGTACTACTTTTCCCTTTGGAGCGGTAGGGCCTGCCAGCAGTACGTCGCTGGTTGGACAATTACCTGAATAATACGTTTCCCAGTCCTATTGGACCTCTTAGTCGGTACGCCGGCCATCCTGGCCTTGTGCGGCCATATCCGAGGACCCTCGATTCCAACATCCATATAAGTAAAATGTCTGGACTCCATACCATAACATCACTTCTAGCTAAAAGGAAACACATGTCCTGCCTACGGTCCTTCATCCTGTTTTGACTCGTATCGGGGTATGAAGCTCGCGAACTAACACCATACACAAAGCTTAGCTATATAAGCCACGATTTGATCATCATCCACAAAGCTATGCTTTTCAACAATAGCTTTGATCCATTCATCTCAGCCTGCCACATTGTCAATCCATACTACACCATTGATTTCTACCAATATATAACCTCTAAGCTTGTAACAACCCATAATTTTGGAACTAATTAAATTTTTTTAACAGATTTTAATAGAAATTAAATATTTTATACTATTTTTTTTTAGAATAAACGACTCAAAATTTATTTAAAATGAAGTATCAATGTATATATTTATATTAATTATAAAACAAACTTGAAATGGCATGGTAGTTTGAAATTTTGGTTTTAAGCTTTAAATGAATATACATAATTCGTTATAAATCATAATTTAATGAAACAAGAAATGTTAGAATCTATTTAACTATATCTTTCCAACGAATGTAAGAAATTAAGATTTCACTTTATAATTTGTAAGTTATGTCTAAATTAAATTTTTAGAATAGTCGCTATGGAATTTATATATATTAAAATTATATATGGCTCTTAAAAATAGCCATTTTGCAAATGACCTCCATTTTCGATGAAATTAATTTTGTTGGATCCAGAACGTCAAATTATTGTCAGGTTTAAAATTTCAAGTCAATTTTAATTAGTATGTGAGCACAGTAAATTTAAATGTCTGTTGAATTTCAATTATAAATTAAATAAGCTAGTTAAAAAGCCATTTTTCAAATGGTCTCCAAATTCAACGAAATTAAATTTTTTTTGAACCGAATTGTAAAACATAGTTAGATTTTAAATTTCATAATTTTTGGAGTTAGTATGTGGCCGTGGAAAATTAAAATGCACGTTGAAATTCAATATTGGACGTCATATTAATTTATATTTTAATTTTGATAAAAACTGATCAAAACAGTCGAATTGACTTACGAAACATATCCCGTTGTGTCCGGAATGGGGATATTTGGTTACGGGCGATAGTCATTGGGATTGATTTGGAGTTCGAGCATTAAAATTCAACGTTAAGTGATCAATAGAATTAAATAATAAAAAAGGGTATATATACAAATTTGACCGGTAAAACCCTAACTTAACCCCCCAAACTTTTCTAATGCCGCCACCCTTTCCATTAATGGCCAAGATATTTGTTTTTTCATTCCATAATTATTTCCAATCCATCGGTTAATAGTGAAATCTTATAACATGAAAAAGGTAGGGTATTCTAAGATCATCAATTGTGTAAGGGTTTTATGGAGTTTGATTGTGTGAGCTGTTTGAAATTGTACCTCGAAGTGGTGTCGTTCGAGTGTAATTTCTGGAGGGAGGAGTTTTCGAGCGTGACGCCATGCCAGGTGATGGAGGAGGGAAGTCGGGGCTTTGACGTGGTGGTGTGCGATCGTCGGCTGGTGGACCATGGAGGAGGCGCGGGGGTGAAGAAGGTTGTGTGCTCAGTTTTGAATGAAGCCTGTAATGGAAATGAAGAAGAAGGGAGAAACTAAGGTCATTAGGAACATAATTAACATTATTAATTATATATTTAAGGCATTAACCATTATAATTCAAATCAAGTTATTTAAACATGTATAACTTTTCATTACAAAAGCAGAATGGAACGAAACAAGTTCCTATGACATCGTGGTGATGAGAGCTTCATGGTGACACCAATTTGTAGAAATTTGAAGCAAGTTACAAATTTTGATTAAATTAAACGAGTGAATTAAAACAATTGTTTTGAACTATTTCAGAACTGACCACTATGAGAACTCTCTCACTCGAATATTTTGTACAGTTATTTATTTTTATAGCTGAATATATATATTCATTGCCCGTGCTGATTTATATTTGATCTAATTATCACAAAATATTATACGGTGCCTGGTAGCTCACATCACAGTTGTTTGCAAACCCATGGATGAATTGTTGGCTTTTTGTGTTATGTTATGTTTTGATTGTGATTTTAAGTTGTTTAACATATTAAAATAACTTCAATATATTTGTGGTAGTTGAAATTGGATATAATTTGAACAGTGAAAATTGGTTAGCTAGACAAATGATTCGGATCGAATTAGAATTGGTTAAATTTATTAACCAGTAATGAATTTAAATTGATTGTTGTTGGTTGAAACCCAACACTGGTCTTGGGATGATATTTGACTCACGCATGTCCCTTGTGTAAAATTGTGGTCAATCGGTTGATTGACATATTTATATAAGCGTCAATAATTTGATTGAAGCTTATATGAAAATAAATGCACACTGCATGTCATTTGGGATGTTGATAGTTGTTTGCAACTATTGTTGGGTGTATATGATGAATGGAATCCATATAAATTTATTTACATGGAATTTGGTTGAACTTTTATTCCAATCTTGAATAAATATGAATATTTTTATAATACAATATTCAGTGAAGATCAGAAGGTTGATTTTGATGTCCGGTTTTGGATGGACACGGAAATATAAAAATATGAAGCCGAGTTAAGTATAAAAACACTATTTTAACTCCAACAGATTTTTATATCGATTTTATTCATTTTTAAAATGAATATCGAGAAACTGGAATTCAAAATATGACATTTTGAAAATATTATTATTTTGAGATTGTAATAATATGAGATGTTCAATTTTATTTTAAAATTGAAATCTAAGTGAAATCGTTAAATGAATTTATAAATGTTTTATAAAATACGTTTTGAATGGAAATCGACAAAATATTATATATATATATATATATTAAAATGGTTTGAGTATAGAATATTTCGTGCAGCGACCGTTCGCAAATTTTGACCATTAACTTTGAATCGACGTAACAGGAGATCCAGCCGTCGAATTCTCCTAAAACTGAAACCTTCGGGTTCGTATCGAAAAGATCTTTCAAATGATTGCATGAGATTTAAATTTGAATGGCTAGATTTTAAAATATGTCTAAAGCAATTTCAAAAAAGGTCGCTATGGATGTACTTACGTGGCCGATATTGGAAACCGATTGTAAGGGCCTTAATAAAATTATTAAAAATATGGATAAATTATGTAAAATCATAATTAATGAGTTGGAAAGATTTTGAATGAAATATTCCATATCTGAAAAGATAAAAGATATTTTTATCTAAATGAACCAGTTAACAATTAGAGTAATAATCCAATGATTTCAAATTAATAAATTTGAATGGATTGAATGGAAATTACCTTCGGATATTTTGATATTGGATTCCATAATTATACGGAAATTGTTATGGGAATATGGAAGATATTGATATTGTTATTCCAAAATGATAACTGTAAATTTCAGAATTTGGTATTGAATATAAGTCGACATGATTTCCATTTAAGATCTTATATTTAATATCAAATTGGATTACGAGTTCGTTGTGAATGGTAACTTAAATAATACTATCCTTGAATCCACTTGTGAAAGTAATAAATCTTTTAAATGAGATTTGGTGAAGTTTTCCGGTTTATTTAATTAAACTGGAATTGAATGGAATTCGATTAATAATAATCGAGATGAGCTTCTATAAAGGAAGGCGTTTACTATTTACGGTATTTAAAAGGCTTCGCCGTTATTCCACTTATATTATTTGTCCGATACGAAATTTGTATCGATTATGAATTGTTCAAATTTATATGAAGATTCCATGTTAAATGGAAGTGGATTTTGGGTTTACCGTGAATGGTGTTTCTACATGACATTTGTTCTTTAACCCAAGTAAAGACAAGATTAATTTCCAAAGTTTGAATAATCAGTAAGTAATGATTTTTGAAATTGAAACTGAGATAGAGTTTTAATGAATATTTAAGTAGATTAAAATGAGAACGGATAATTAAATTTATGAAATTTGAAAGTGTTCGAGAATGGAGTATCACTAGATTTACTCCATGTGATAGTTAAATCTTTAATTAGATTTTAGCGTTAAGTGGTAATTAAATTTACCAATAACACAGTGGGTATTAGATATGGATACCACCAGTTTTGCTCCATGGGATGAATAGGTTGGGATTTGGATAATAAAATAAATGATTACTTCGGTAAGGCTCTATGATCCCGACTAGTTGATAAACCTTAATGTGGTTTAAGTTGTGAAAAGATATTATAAAATCTTTTGAGATGTTTTCAAAAATAAGAGTATTTGAATGAAAGAATATTCTGGATTGGAATGAGGCATATGATGTATTTTTATAGCACTTGGTTATGAGATACGCGAGTTATTCGGAAAGACCGGGTTTAACCCATTCTAATTGACTGTTACGACGATTAAAAGCCGAAAATGAAGATGGTGGTTGAAGATCTTCACATCGTTTGGGCTATTTCTGATGTCTCACTTGGAAAGTACACCCAAGTAGAGGTTGTATGTGATGATTCAGTGATTGTCCAGACGTACTTGGAGATCGACCAGATTTGCGAGGATCTCTCTCCTATATTGGACATATGGGACGAGGAATAAGGTGCTTCTAGTTGCGTTCAGACCCAGAACAAACTTGTAAATGGATTGTATGTCTGACATTGTATTTCTTTCCGTATTGATTGATTTCAATTAATTATGTATCTGTTTGGCAGCGGAGAATTTATTCTCTTACTTAACACCCTTCTCAGAGACGTATGAGCTTAGAGGTCATATATTGATAGATATCAGTTGTATGGCATGAATTGTCAACGCGGCATGATAAGATGCAAATGATCAAGGCTTTTGTTGAAAAGCAGGGCCTTGTGGTTGATGATCAAAGCACAACTTTAAGTAGCACCGCTTTGTATATAGCGTTGATTCACGAGCCTCACACCCCGGTATGAGTCTAAAACGGGATAAGGGGTGCAGGGAGTGCATGTGTTTCTTTCTAGCTAGAATTAGTGTCATGATATAGAGTCCAGACATATTTACTTATGTGGTTGATGGAATGCGAGGCGCCTCAGATTTGGAGCCGACTAAAAGGCTCATATGGTTGACGTACTGACCATTTTGGAGGTCCGATAGGACCGGGGAACGTATTGTTCAGGAATAACCAATCGACAAAAGTAAGAGTGGACCGGCCCTACAAGATCCAAGGGTTGCCCATAGGTGTGATCCTGGATCATCTTGCTAGAGGTGATCCGAATTCGGTAAGGAGACCATCTCTTGCCTTGACTCATGAAGGAAATCCAGTTTCCAATACGTGACTTTTCGGTTTTAGTTGAAAAGCTATATGGCAACATAATTACGTCGTCTATGATTGATACATTTATATGTGAAGTTGTTTTGACACCATGCACTTATAATAATATCAAAGACATTTGTTTTAAAACGTATCAAGCATGTTTGGCTATTGTAAGGTAAAACTCTATCCTCCGGCTTGTGTTGCATTGTGTTGGGACCCGAGTCTTATATTAGCTTCATTTTTCAAAAAGCATTGCATTGTTTTATGTTTTAAATTAATATTCATGTGGAGTAAACCTGTTTCGTGTCATACGGCATGGCCCATGATTTTTCCAACTTTTACAGTAAGTTTTAATAACCGTTTTAGTTCTCACACCAGTCCCATGACTGACCTGGAGTTTATTGTTTTCACCTAAACTCTGGGTGCTCATATTGTCCACATGGGCATCTAGTAGTTTTGGTCTTGCAGATTTCTATTTAATAGGATCCCCTTTTTACGGCTGGAGCTATATCCGAAAAGCTTTGTATCCTTGTATTTCTTTTAGTTGTGTTAGTTGATCTATTTCTGCTATGCATTGAATTTATACATTTTTATTTCCGTTGCTATGTATTTTATTCTCTGATATTTGAATTTCCGCTATGTAATATTTATTCGTACTTTGATATTCTTGTAATCTGATGAAAATTGTTTTAATAACAATGAAAAGTTATGTTTTTCTGTGTTCCAATCCATCTTGTTCTCATACAATCCGCGGTTTTCCGTCTTTTCAGAGATCGGGGGATTTCAGACTGAAATAAAGCACATACATCTCAGAGAAGGGTGTTAAGCCAACAGAATAAATTCTCTGCTAGCAAACAGATATGTATCTAGCAGAAATCACTGTACGACATAAAATACAAGTGCAGACATTCAATCCATTTGCAAGTTCGTTCAGGGTCTGAACGAAACCAGAGGCACCTTGTTCCTCATCCTATATGTCCAGTACAGGAGGGAGGTCCTCGCATATCTGGTCGATCTCCAAGTGCATCTGGATGACCACCACTTATTACCTCGTCTTGGGTGTACCACCCAATTGATATATCAGTAATAATCCACACGATGTGAATATCTCTGGTCTTTAACCATCTTAATATCTTCGACTTCTAATCATCATTACAGTTATTCAAAATGGGTTAAAACCGGTCTTTCCGAATAACTCACACATCTCTCAAATCATGTGATAGATATATAAAGATAACACACATTTCATTCCAATCAGAATATTCTTTTGTTCGAACATTCTTTACACTGCAAATGGTTCCCAATAAGTTTATCAAAGAAATCTTATCAAAGATTATCTCTTTTAAAATTATTGTTTAATCCATTCCTTGGAAATCATTTCAAAAGATTTTATAATATCTTTTCACAACTTAAACAAAATTAAGGTCTATAAAACTAGTCGGGATCCTCGAGCCTTACCGAAGTGATCATTCATTTTATTATCCTAATCCCACCCTATTCATCCCATGAAGCAAAACTGGTAGCACTCTATATGTAAAACCCATCGTGTTATCGGTATATTTAATTACTATATAGCATTCAAACCTAATTAAAGATTCATTCATCGCATGGAGTGAAACTGGTAGCACTCAATCTCGAGCACTTCTTGTGTTTGGTAAATTTAAATACCATTTAACTTTCAACCTAATTAAAGATTCATTAAAGCTCCAACTTAGCTTTAATCTCAAAAATCATTACTTAATGATATCTCAACTTTAGGAAATTAATCTTATCTTTAACTCGGTTAAAGAACAAATGTCGTTTAAAACATCGCTCTTGATAAACTCAAAATCATCTTCCATTTAATATGGAGCCTTAACGAAAATTAGATCAGTCATAATCGATAAAAAAAAAATCATATCAGACTAATACTACAAGTGGAATAAAGAAAAAGCCTTTTTAAATTCCATGAATAGTAAAGGTCTTCCTATACAGAATCTCATTTCGATTATTATTAAATTGAATTCCATTCAGTGCCAATTTAATTATAAAAATGGAAAACTTCACTAAATCTTAATTAAAATATATATTTCATTCTAAACTAGGCTTAAGAACAGTATTATTTAATGATATCATTTACAACAAACCCAAAGTCCAATTTGATATTAAATACAAGGCTTTGAATAAAAATCGTATCGACTTATATTCAATACCAAGTTTTAAAACCAACAAATACCGTTTTGGGAACAATGATATCAATATCTTCCAATTTCCTAAAACAATATCCGTATAATTACATAATCCAATATCGAAAAATTTGAAGATTATTTCCATCCAAATCCTTTCCAAATTATATGTTGGAAAACTCAGGTTATATCAAAACCATTCTTAATCCAATAAGTTATTTAAAATCATTGGATTACTTAACTCCAGAAAACATCGTATGATTTTAGTCGAATATCCGATGTCCTTTCGGTTCTTCCCACCCGTCTCCTAACAGAATAATTTCCAGTTAGATCTCACAGGGGATACTAGGCTATACTCTCAGGAATCATTGCATGCTCCTTTTTGTTCTTTATTCTAGTTGTTAGGCAGTTCTTTCAGATAAAAATATCATTTATCTTTACCAAACTTGGAGTATTTCATTCATAAATTTTTCTTAACCATTTATTGTGATTTAACATAATTTATTCATATTTTAAATAATTTTATTAAGGCCCTTACAGTTGGTTTACAATATCGGCCACCGAACTACATCCATAATGACCTTTACCAAAACATATTTTGACATACTTTAAAATCAGACCGTTAGAATTCAAAATTTCCTTTTCCATTTGAAAGATCTTTTTATAACGAATCTAACGCTTCCAATTTCAGGAGAATCTGATAGTCGGATCTCCCGGTACATCAATTCGAAATTACAGGTTGACGTTTGTAAACTATCGCTGAGCGATACATTCTATTCAAGCCCGAATAGATTTATAATTTAAAAATGAATCAAAATACTTTCCAAACCAATTTTATAAATTATATAAAATATATATATAATCATCTTTGAAAACTCGTTTCAGTAGTTTTTCTTCAAAATCACATATTTCACTATATAATCAACTTTAATATTATTTTAATGAATAAAATAATATTATTTTAACAAATAAAATATTATTATTTTTCGAAAGACATTATTTTATGCTCAAATTTTGCTTACAGTCATTATAAAAATAAACAAAAAAAATTCGAAGGAAAACTTCTTTTAAAACATTTGCTACATATCCTAACTAAACTTCACTTTGAAAAGTTACTATTCGTTTCGAATTAAAAAGTTATGTGCCTTAAGTACATTATATTTACTTCAATACCATTCGTAACAGTTGTGAATATTCAATATTTTTATATCTACTCGTCCATCCAATATCGGACGTCTAATCCAAACTTTGATTTTTCATTGAAAATTATTTTATTAAAATATTCATATTTATTCCGGATTAGAATGAAATTCAACCAAACACCATACAATTTCACTTATATGAATTTTATACATCCAACAATAAATGTGAAAAAAAAACTATCAAACATCCAATTAACATCCAAAGTGCACTTACACATACATAGATTTAAATAATTCTTTAACGCTTATATCATTTATCAATCAACCGATTGACCTACATACTTGGGATTTGTGTAAGTCAAATATCATCCCAATACCCTTGTGGGATTTTCAAACAATAAATAATCAATTAATAAATTATTCCTTGAATCCAAATCAACCACAAATCCATGAAATTAATCATAACTTATTCAACTCAGGTTATTATTCAGCCCATTCGATATCACTTAAGCAGGTGAACATAAACAAGTCGTTTGACTTGTAAATGGATGTTTAATCCAATATCAACTACTACAAATATTTTAACATTGTTTTAACATGTTTATTAACTCAAAATCACATTCAAATCATAACACAATCAATCGTCCATTCATCCATATGGTTTCCAAACAACTTGTGATGTGAGCTACCATATAACCTACAACAATTTGTGATAATTAATCAAATTAAATCCAGAGTTCTTATGATAACTATCATAGACATACTAGCAATGTTTTTAACTTGTTAGTTAACTTAATTCAACCACCAGATTATTTCATAAGTTGATTGTAACTTACACACTTACTAAACCAAATACTTAGCAACATATTTATGATTTAACTAACCAAATTAATCGTTTTGAGTGAGAAGCTCTCACCCCAAGCATCCTAACTTCTCATCACATCACTGTAGAACTTTACAACTTACTATAACACCAAAGATCACATCTTTTCAACTAAAACTCCTTAAAAAATACTCGAACACACAACAACACACTTAAATAAGAAGTATTAAGCAAGAAAGTTTAGATTTTTAAGGGTGTTTGGATTTGGAGTCACAAAGGAACCCACGATGGGAACTGTCAGTGAAGGTGCAAGCAAGGGAGTGGTGGGGATGCTGATGTGGCAAGGTGGGGCCACTCGGAGGTGGTAGGCAGAGCTTAGACTTGGTTTTAGGCTTAAAGGTGACACATTTTGCACACAAAAAAAAAAAAGCAAAGAGGGGTTTTCGAACATGGGGAGGGGGACCCACGTTGTTGAGGGTTGGAGGAGGCAGAGGTGCAACAACGGCAATAGGCGAAGGCGGTGGTGGGCCCCTAGGGCAGCGACATGGGGTTTAAAGGAGGAGGGAGGCCATTAAAATGGTTTAAACCTCTAGGTTAAGAAAGAAAGTGTTATTAAAAATGAAATTAAAAATTAATAAACCAAATTTAGACCCTAAGTACATGAAATGACTGATATAGGAATACACTGACACTTGGTATGAGAGTACATGAGCTAACTAATTCTTATTGGTTGTAGAAATAGTGCTCAACGATTTGACTAATCTATGTATTAATTATACTACTCAAACTTCGTTCTGGTCCTGCGACCACACATTAACTCCAAAACTTACGAAATCTAAAATCTTGTTATATTATGAAATTATGCTTTCAACGAACCTATTTTCATCGAATTTGGAGACCGTCTGAAAAATCTCCTTATTTTTAGCATAAATCGAAAACTGACTAATTTTTCAACGTACGTTTATATATCATTCTCTCACATACGAACTCCGTTTGATTTGAAATTTTAAATCCTGAAATATTTCGAAATTACGAATCCAATAAAATTGGTTTCGTTGGATTCCGCGACAATCTCAAAAATGATACTTTTTTAGGCAATCAAAATAGTATTAAAATATCAATTTTCAAAATCTCAACTTTTAAACTGATTTAAAACTTTTACTGACCCGATTTTAAGTCAAATAAAACATAAAAATAAATTTTTGAATTATTTTCAATTTTTATCAAGTGCAAAATCATCATTTTCTAATTAGAAATTCATTAAAATAGATTAAAATTCAAATATAAATTGACCAAAAATATGGGTCATCACAATCTCCCCTACTTAAAAACTTTTTGTCCCTGAAAGGAAAGAAGAACAGAAGGTCATTTACTTAACCAACTCAACCTTCATTCTAACTCAAGTTCTTTAACTTTTCAGTTTCTAAGAACTTTTCAATTTCTCAAAATTTGGCTAACGCCTTGAATTTTCGAAAAATTTCGCCATAACCTCCTTTATACTAGTCTATCAACGGGCTCTCATCAATCAAAATAAAATCCAAAAGGCAAGCGGCTTGCCAATCGATTCATAAAAGCATCATACTCAATTAATAAATATCTACCTTCTTCTCGGGTATGCAAATTTATTCCTCTTCTTAACTTTCGTACTACAACCTGTCCAACATATACACATGTCCAATTCGAACTAATTTTCAATCTAGTTTAACATTAAATTTGATTTGGCTTAATTTACCTTTCATTCTCATTTTGGTTTTATCATTCCAAATATTTTTATTAGTTAAACTAATTATCACACATCACAACCAGCAACCAATTCGTTAATTAAATTTTCAAATTTATATTTTTTCAAAACATACATCTTTTATATGCTTAAAAATATATTTTGCAAGCCAAATCACAAACACTAAACTCTACCTAGGTTCTTGGTTCTCACACCATTCAATTGGAATCATATAGACATCCCACTGTCGAAATTTGAAAATAAACACCGATGATGCTGCTGCATTACCAGAATCATCCCATGCGATTAGATTATGAGTCTATATCTACCCAGCATATTTGAGACTTCGTATATATGTTTGCAAGGCGTATATGAAAAATCTTCTTATACTCGATAGTCCAAACTCAACACCAAATAAAATACTCAAATACTTATTATAAGATATAATTTTTTAAAACAAAATTCAGTTTACAAATAATACTCTTTAAACTCATTCTAGATCATTACTAACCCTATCTCTAATGAGTCACTCATTTTAAGATACTACTGATCCCATCTTTATTGAGTCATTCTTTCAGGATGTTACTAATCTTATCTCGGCATAATACTTTCGTCTGGTTCTAACGTGTCTTGTTCTCGATCTTTGTAAACCAAAGCTCTGATACCATCGTAACAACCCGAATTTCCCCGCCCTTCGAATCGACCATAAGCCACGCAGTTCCGATCCAAAGAAATAGAAAAGCTCGGATTGTAATGAGAACACGACGCATCAGAAAAAAGAACAAGAGAACTTTTCATTGCTACTACAATTATTTACATCAGAGTACAAGATATATTAGAGTGCGAAAAAAAAAGATACACAGAAGAAAAAAAAATATCAGAGAATCAATGTATTACATTGCAGCGAAAATATAATACATGAATATAATGTATTGAGGAAACATAAACTAACATGGCGGGAGACCATATAAAGCAATCGAGAGTACAACTCCAGCGATAATCCTGGATCTGTTAAAGAAACGATCTACAAAACGAAAATTACCGGCAGCTCGTATGGAAAATATGGGCACCCTGAGGTTAGGTGAAAAACAATAAACTCCGAATCAGTCATGGAACTGGTGTGAGAAATAAAATAGTTGAACATAACTTTATTTTTAAAAATTGGTTAAATCATGGGACCACGTCGTATGACACAGAATGGGTTTTCTCCACACGAATACCATTAAAATTAAACCCGCAGTGCTTTTTGAAAAATGAAGATATTGTAAGACTCAAGTCCCATCACACAATTCAAGCGCAAGCCGGAGGATAGAGTTTTACCTTATAATAGCCAAACATGCTTGATACAAGAAATTTTCTTATAATATAAGTGTATAGTGTGGAAAACAATTTCGAAAATACATGTATCAATCTTAGACGGCATAATACCCCATCCTATTATGTCGCTATATAGGTTTACAACTGAAAACATAAGGTTCCTACTGGAAATTGGGTTTCCATCATGAGCCGAGGCAAAGGATCTTCCTCGTTCGAAATTCGGAACATCTCTGGTAAAATGTCCCAGGGAACTGCTTTTCCCTTTGGAACAGTAGGGTCGGCCAACAGTGCATAGCTGGTTGGACAATTACTTGAACAATACGTTTCCCTGTCCTATTGGACCTCTTAGTCAGTACGCCGACCATCCTGGCCTTGTGTGGCCATACCCGAGGACCCTCAATTCTAACATCCACATAAGTAAATTGTTTGGGCGACATACCATGACATCACTTCTATCTAGAAAGAAACACTTGTCCTCCGTATGGTCCTTCCTCCCGTTTTGACTCGTACCGGGGTGTGAAGCTCGCGAACTAACACCATACACAAAGCTTAGCTATATGAGCCATGCTTTGATCATCATCCACAAAGCTACGCTTTTCAAAAATAGCTTTTATCCATGCATCTCAGCCTGCCAAATTGTAAATCCATACCACACCATTGATTTCCACCAATATATAACCTCTAAGCCTATAATAACCCGTAATTTTGGAACCAAATTAACTTTTTTAATGGATTTTAATTGTAATTAAATATTCTATACTATTTGTTTTGAGAATAAATGACTTAAAATTTATTTAAAATGAAGTATGAACTTATATGTTAATATTAATTATAAAACGAGCTTGAAATGGCGTGGTAGTTTGAAATTTTGGTTTTAAACTTTAAATAAACATACAGAATTCATTATAAACCATAATTTGATGAAGCAAGCAATGCTAGAATCTATTTAACTATATCTTTCTAACAAATGTAAGAAATTAATATTTCACTTTATAAATTGTAAGTTATGTCTAAATTAAAATTTAGAATAGTCGCTAAGGAATTTATATATATTAAAATTATATATGGCCCTTAAAAATAGCCATTTTGCAAACGACCTCTGTTTTCGATGAAATTAATTTTATTGAATCGGGAACGTCAAATTATTGTCAAGTTTAAAATTTCAAGTCAATTGTAATTAGTATGTGAGCACAGTAAATTTAAATGTCTGTAGAATTTCAGTTATAAGTTAAATAAGCTAGTTTAGAGGCCATTTTTCAAACGGTTTCCAAATTCAACGAAATTATTTTTTTTAGAACTGAATTGTGAAACATAGCTAGATTTCAAATTTCATAATTTTTGGAGTCAGTATGTGGTCGTGCAAAATTAAAATGCCGTTGAAATTCAATATTGAACGTCATATTAATTTATATTTTAGTTTTGGTAAAAACTAATCAAAATAATCAAATTGACGTACGAGACATATCCCATTCTGTCCGGAATGGGAATATTTGGTTACGGGTGACAGTAGTTGGGACTGATTTGGAGTTCGAAGCATTAAAATTCAATGTTAAGTGATAAATAGAATTAAATAATAAAAAAAGGTATATATACAAAATTGACCAGTAAAACCCTAACCTAACCCCCCAAACGTTTCTACCGCCGCCACCGTTTTCCCGCCTTTTTCATTTATGGCCACAATTTTGTTTTTTCATTCCATAATTATTTCCAATCCATCGTCTAATACTAAAACTTATAATACGAAATAGGTAGGGATTTCTTAAATCTTCAATTGTGTAAGGGTTTTATGGAGTTTGATTTTGTGAGCTGTTTGAAATTGTCCTTGAAGTGGTGTCATTCGATTGGAATTTCTGGAGGGAGGGGGTTGCGAGCGTGATGCTGTGCCAGGTGATGGAGGAGGGAAGCCGGGGCTTTGACGTGGTGGTATGCGATCGTCGGTTGGTGGACCATGGAGGCGGCGCAGTGCGGCCATCTTGGCCTTGTGCGGCTATATCTGAGCGCCCTCGATTCCAACATCCACATAAGTAAAATGTCAGGGCTCCATACCAAGACATCACTTCTAGCTAGAAAGAAAAACATGTCCTCCCTACGGTCCTACATCCTATTTCTGACTCATATCGATATGTGTAGCTCGTGAATTAACACCATACACAAAGCTAAGCAATATAAGCTATGCTTTGATCATCATCCACAAAGCTAAGATTTGCAAAAAAAGCTTCGATCCATGCATCTCAGCATGCCACATTGTCAATCCATACCGAACCATTGATTTCCACCAACATATAACCTCTATGCTCGTGCATCTCAAAAAAGGCTGTTAAGCTAAGAGAAAAAAAAATCTCTGCCACCAAACAGATATATCTAGTAGAAATCACTGAATACGGCATAAAATACAAAGTCAGACACACAATCCATTTGCAAGTCTGTTTTGGATCTAAACCAAATTGGAGGCACCTTATTCCTCATCCCATATGTCCAATACAGGAGAGAGGTCCTCGCATAACTGGTCAATCTCCAAGTACGTCTGGACGACCACCACTTATTACCTCGTCTTTGGTGTACCGCCCATTTGAGACATCAGTAATCATCCATACGATGTGAAGATCTTCGGTCTTCAACTACCTTCTTCGTATCTTGACTTTTAATCGTCGTAACCATTATTCAGAACCCGGTCTTTCCGAATGACTCACATATTTAAAATCATGTGATAAATATATAAAGATAACACACATATCATTCCAATCCATAATATTGTTTTATTCAAATATTCTTTATACTGGGAATGGTTCCCATTAATCTTATCAAAGAAATCTTATCAAAAATTATCTCTTTTTAACTTATTGTTTAATCCATTCCTTGGAAATCATTTCAAAAGATTTTATAATATCTTTTCACAACTTAGACCAAACTAAGGTTTATAAAACTAGTCGGGATTATCGAGCCTTACCAAAGTAATCATTCATTTCATTATCCCCATCCCAACCTATTTATCCCATGGAGCAAAACTGGTAGCACTCCTTATCTAACACTATCGTATTATCGGTAAATTTAATTACAAATTAACGTTCAATCTAATTCAAGATTCATTCATCGCATGGAGTAAAACTGGTAGCACTCCATCTCGAATAATTCTCGTATTTGGTAAATTTAATTACCATTTAACTTTCAATCTAATTAAAGATTCATTAAAACTCCAACTAAGTTTTAATCTCAAAAATCATTACTTAATGATTTCTCAACTTTAGGAAATTAATCCTGCCTTTAACTGGGTTAAAGAACAAATATCGTTTGAACATCGCTTACAGTAAACCCAAAATCATCTTTCATTTAATATGGAACCTTCACGAAATTCAGATCAGTCATAATAATATAATAAGTGGAGTAACAACAAAGCCTTTTTAAATTCCATGAGTAGTATAGGTCTTCCTTCACAGAATCTCATTTCGATTATTATTAAATTGAATTCCATTCAATTCCAATTTAATTAATTAAACTGGAAAACTTCACTAATTCTTAATTAAAAGATTTATTTCATTCTCAACTAGGTTCAAGAACAGTATTATTTAAATATATCATTCACAAAAAACCCAAATATCCAAGCTGATATTAAACACAAGGCTTTGAATAAAAATTATTCAGTACCAAATTCTGAAACCAACAGATATTGTTTTGGGAATAACGATCAATATCTTCCAAATTCCTCAAAACAATATCCGTATATTTACGGAATCCAATATCGAAATATCCGAAAATTATTTCCATCCAAATCCTTTCTAATTATATGTTGGAAATCTCAGGTTATATCAAAACCATTCTTAATGGACTAAGTTATTTAAAATCATTGGATTACTTAACTCCTGGAAACATCATTTGATCTTGGTCTAATATCCAATATCCTTTCTGTTTTTCAAATCCCTCGCCTAGTGGCATAATTTCCAATTAGATCTCACATGTGATACTAGGCTGTACTCTTAGGAATTATCACATATTCCTTTTTGTTCTTTATTCTAGTTGTTAGTTAATTCTTTCAGACAAAAATATCATTTATCTTTTAAAAACTTGTAGTATTTAATCCATAAATCTTTTTAAATCATTTATTATGATTTAACATAATTTATTCATATTTTTAATAAATTTATTAAGGCCCTTACAGTCGGTTTCCAATGTCGACCACCAAACTGCATCCATAGCTACATTTTCCAAGACAGATTTGGACACATTTTATAATCGATCCATTGGATTTCAAAAATTCTTCATCCAATTGAAATATACTTTTATTAAGGTTCTAACACTTCAATTTCAGGAGCATTTGATGGTTGGATCTCCTGATACGTCAATTCGAAGTTATGGGTTGACGTTTTCGAACTGTCGTTTCGCGACAGGTTCTATTCAAGCCCGAATCGATTTATAATTTAAAAATAAATCGAAGTACTTTTCAAGGCAATTTTATAAATTATACGAAAAAAATATAATCATCTCTGAAAACTCGTTCCAGTCGTTTTTCTTCAGAATCACATATCTCACTATACGATCAGCTTTAATATATTTTAACAATAAAATAATATTATTTTTCAAAAGTCATTTATTTGCACTCAAATTTTCCTTACAGTCATTATAAAAATGAACGAAAAACTTTCGAAGGAAAACTTCTTTTAAAACATTTGCTACGTATCCTAACTGGACTTCACTTTGAAAATTTACAATTCATTCCGAATTAAAAACTTCGATGTGCCTTAGGTACATTATATTTACTTCAAAACCATTCGTTACAGTTACGAATATTCATCGATATTTTTTATCTATGCATCCATCCAAAATCAGGCATCTAAATCAAACTTTGGTTTTTTTACTGAATATTATATTATTAAAATATTCATATTCAATTTCGGGTTGGAATGAAATTCAACCAAACACCATACAAATTCACTTATATGAATTTTTAACATCCAACAATAGTTGTAAAAAACTATCAAACATCCAATTAATATCCAAAGTGCACTTACACTTATATTGGCTTTAAATAATTCTTTAGCGCTTATATTGGTCTGTTAATCAACCGATTGACCTGCATACATAGGATTTGTGCAAGTTAAATATCATCGCAATACCTTTGTGGGATTTTCAACCAATAAATAATCAATTAATAAATTATTTCTTCAATCCAAATCAACCACAAATCCATGAAATTAATCATAAGTTATTCAATTCAAGTTATTATTCAACCCAATCAATATCGCTTAAATAGCTGAACATATACAAGTCGTTTGACCTGTAAATTGATGTTTAATCAAATGTCAACTACCACAAATATTTTAACATTGTTTAGCATATTGATTAACTCAAAACCACATTCAATTCATAACACAATTAATCATTCATTCATCCATATGGTTTCCAAAAAAATTTTGATGTGAGCTACCATATACCCTATAATAGTTTGTGATAATTAATTAAATTAAATCAAATCCAGAGTTCTCATGATAATTATCATAAACATAGTAACAAAGTTTCTAACTTGTCAGTTAACTTTATTCAACCACCACTACGCCATAGATGGCCTTCCGCAACGAAAATCCAAGTTGTTGCTAGCTACAATGTAACTATAGGTATGATGTTTTTTGTCTATTGCAACACACGCTTCAAAGTGTTACCATAGAAAATCCAAGGTGTTGCAGTAGCCACGTGAATAAATTCATCAATCCGGGTGATTACGATCCAACGGTCCACTTTGGCAATCTGCGTGACATGAAATAATCTTTAACGCGGGAAGCCAAAAAAAAAGCGGCAAAAAATTTAGCAAAATTTTCAAGGGTTTCAATCAAAAACTTAACAAAATACGCCGCCGCTCAACCTATCAAAGACTCTCACTTGCAATTTGAATTAGGCCTAAAAGTTCAAGTTTACAAGTTTAATTGGGGTTCCATCACGACAAATTCGAGTTCAAGTTCAATTAGGGCTTTGGTGTTTCAATTAGGTCTTCAATTGGGGTTTGTTTGGGTCTCAAATTTCAGTTAGGGCTTCGATTTAATCTGCTGCTTAAGGTATCACTCAATGTATATTTCAAGTATTTCCTAATTTGATTGTTGTGTTGCCCAATTTACGGATTTACTTGTGTATTCAGGTGTAATCATATTCCTGATTTTATTATTTTATTATGTTTATTTTTGTAACAAACTTATGTTGAGCAGTGCTTATATGATATTATTGTGTTTTTTTGCCTTGTAGACATGGCTAAATAATATTTGTATGTAAATTTGTGAGAACGAGGAAAAAATATGGGCAGAACTTCCTAAGTTCAGATGGCTGCATGTTATTTGTGTGTAAATTTTGGCCTCGATTACCAAAGAATACATGCATGTCCAAATGACTGCATGCTATATTGGGCAAAAAATGGAAAGGAAAATAACTGCAAAACTTTTGGTGTTTCAAGGAAAATAACTGCATGCTATTTAAGTAAGAAAATGTTGTTTCTTCCTTGATTAAATGTTGTAACTGATGCATCATATTTGAGGCTTCTTTTATATATTTTTTACTGTTTTTGTCTATATTACATGTTAGTGAAGTGGCTGTTTTATTTTATAATGCAGTTAGTTTATTTTATTTTGTAATTATTTCAATCTAATATTAATTTCTCCATTTTTTGTAGGATGGTGGCAAATCTTAGGTTCCACCACAAGGAAAAATTTGGGAAGAATGGATATGTTGGTGGAGAAGAGGCTGTTGTCAAGGGAGTTGATCTGGATAGGTTTTTGTACACAGTACTGATGGAGTTTCTAAAGAAAAGCTAGAGTACACCGAAATTGGAGGAATATATGCAGGGAAAGGTCCAACGAGTGGGTGGAAATTGGTGGCCGATGATGTAGAGCTATTGTTTATGATGCAAATAAAAAATAATGGTGAATACATTGATTTCTATGTCGACAATGTCGTCGAGGATAGTACCAAGCCAATTAAACAAATGCAGCTTTATGTTATCGTACGCCCAAGGTAGAATCTGTTTCCAAGTATAAATATGTCTTCACATTTGTATTATTTTGATGAATTTGGTCATTTTGTTGAATATGTTTTTCATTTAGGACTTGTTTGATTTTTAGTGCACTTAGTCGAATAATAAAAAACTTGTATGTTGCAGCTGCGAAATCACAGAAACAGTAGTTGGTCACTGCTCACCATCTGCAATAGGTAGCAAAAAAGAAGCAGCAGACCGATCAAGTCTTTACTCCTAGAAAGTCGACATGACTAAACAATTCCCAAATGATCAGCGAAGCTGCAGTGAGTTAACCTATCAACAACAAGCAGACTGAAGTCTTTAGTACTCCTAGAAAGTCGACACGGCTAAATATTCTCGTTACGAACAATCCAGAAGTGATCAGCAAAACCGCTGCGAGTCCACGTATAAAGAAGAAAAAGTGGGTCATCAAGAAGTCAACTAGAGTCAGTAGTTTGATGAAGTTACTAGATAAGGAAAATCCAACTGAAGTCAGCGATGCAACTTTGAATATCAACTCAGAAGGTGTCAGGAGTAAACTGGATTTCAATAATTCTCCATATGATGAAGAGGAAAGTACAGATGAAAATGAGTTTCTAGTAAGAAGATTATAATCTGATCTTCTAATATATGATCTACATATTTTGCTAATATTTACAATAATATCTTGTTTAATTACTTTCAGAATGATGATCTATCACCTCCGCTACCTCCACCGCTTACAGAATATGAAAGGGAAAGAGACAAAAATGTCTTACAGAAGAATAGTGTTTTTGAAAAACTTTGAATGCCTAAATTAGTTTCTAGAATGAGAAATGAATTTGGAAAAAATAAAGCAAAATCAAAGATGCTTGATGAGGAAAGCGAAGATTATGTTCCATAATTTGAAGATGACACTTCAAAAAATTAGGCAAAGGTGCGTTATAGCTGAAGATTTATTTTTATGTTGGTAATCACAGACTAGCTTCATTATTTTTTTATTTTATTGTTTTTGTGTGCGTATATTAGAGAACCAAAAAAGATAGGATTACAAAGCCTCAGTCTGGACCAACAACTCGATCACGAGCTAATGTTGAATCTGCAACTGATAAGAATCAACTCCGAAGGCAAGGGACGTACCAGTTCATACGCAATCTGATGGTCCACCAAGTAGCGTTGAGTTACCACACAACGAAGGAATAAGAACAATGGCGACTTATTTGGCTATGCGAGAATGCCAGAAGATTAACAGTAGTGGAAGTGGAAGTGTAGGAATAAGGTTGTTGTCGGAAATGTCTCGATAAATATTGAAAACGAAGAAGATGAAGTAGCAGAAAATAAAGGTAGTATTTGATTGAGTTCTGATTTTAGTAGTTTAAGTTCTCATTTATGTTTTGCCTAGCTTCTCATTACTATTGTATGTACTTCGTAACCGTAGTCGGAGCTCCTAGAAGGCTCAGGGGAAAAACAAAGATGGATAAAGTTCATTCAAGGATATATTACAAAAGAGTTGTAATCCAAATGAATGACCAGGGACAACCTGTTTCAGACGATGACCAAGTAATGACTGAACTGAGTTATTTTTTTTAGTAACACTGAAGAGGAGTGTTCCACTTACTTACAAGTCTTGGTTTGATGTTCCTGCAAGTTTGAAAGACACGCTGTGGAACTATGTGAAGGTAATTTGCAAACTTAGCTGAATTTTACTACTTAAATATATGAAACTTGTCACAAAAGTAGCATGACTATTCTTTTTAATGTTTGATTTGTATTTAAGCATCCGAATGAATGTGAATATTGGGTTTTGAGGTCAATTCGTGACGCTTGGAGAGGGTACAAGAGTCGTATTAAAAAGGCACATTATACGGCTTATGAAACTGATGAAGAGAGGCTTGAAAATAGGCCGGACGAAATTCCTCTTCACGATTTCAAAGTACTCTTGCAGTTTTGGGGAGATGAAAAGTTCAGGTATAATTTTAAGTTTTATCCCAGAATATTTTTCCCTTTTTATTCATTAAATCAGTCAGATAAACATATTTATTTCATGTTGTTTTGTAGTCCAAGACCCTTACAAATTCTACAAATCGTAAATCGTATACTGATACACACACTATTGGTACACAACTTTTTTTCCCGAATTCGACATAAGATGGTATGCATTTTGCTTATTTTTATGGTTAGCTAGCTTAACAATATAGGTCATATGGAGGTATGCTTGTTTAACTCGAATGCAGTATCTTTTTTTAACTTGTGAATAAACTACATACCCTTGTTTAACTTTTTTTAGCAATATTAGTGATATATGTTCTGGAACAATTAAATTGATATCCTTTATTAGTCCAAGGAATCAGATGGAGAACTTTATGTTAAAACTCGCAAGTGGAAAGAAGGAAAGGTGTACAAGACTGATGCTTCAATAATGAACTACAGAATTATAAGAATTTTTATTTCCTCTTCAATCAGGCATAAAGAACAATGCTTCATTTTGCACATGATCATCATTATTGTAGAATTAGATCTTGTTTTGTTTAAACCGATAGCAGGATCGATCATAGCAATGGGTGTGATCTTTTACTTTGGGTTTCAGTGTGTTATATGTCGCAATTCTTGTTCAAGAAACTTGTTTGACAATTGTTAATTTTATTTAATGTCACATTTTAAAACTGCATTATTTTCCAGGAGAATATTGAAAAAGCAATTGGTGAAGGAGGCAATGATGGAGTTAATCATGAACTTATTTTTGATGGAAAGTCGCACGGTCCATCATGGCTTATAGGACGTCACTCAAAGTCTCCAAAAGTTTCAAAAGCTGCTCCAACGGCAAGCACATACATACAGGAGCTAGCAACGAAGATAAGAGAAGATATAGTGGACAAAGTCGAAGCAAAGGTGAATAAGATGGTCCAAAGTAAATTTGATGCAAAGGTAGACGAAAAAGTTAAAGATAACTTGATAAAGATGCTTAAGAAATTGGGTGAAGCAAACCCACACATGCACATTGATATTGGGGATCTTTGTGCGCAGTGAAGGCACTAAAACTGAAAGCAGTGAATGCAGTGGAGGCTCGTTGTGACGGCCCGCCCCGCACCAGCCTGCATTTCCTCCAAAAGTGCGTTGTACACATGCCCGACTAGCATGGGACGGTCGTCAGGAGAAAGGAAAGAAGAGAATGAACTGATCAAGGAACCTGTAGAATGTCTCACAGTGCATCGAACAAAATATAATAATAACATACTTGACATAAAACAGGGGAGACAGTGCATAAGCTGAAAATCAGGACTAAACATCATAGCAGCGGAAAATTCAGAATACAGCTTATTACAACTTTCAAACTGTCTCAAAGCAAAAGAAAGCTAAAATGGAAGATACACCACCAATGCCCAAGCAGTGATCTTCAACAACACAGGGAGAATACTATATATATGTTACGTGGAAGCCTCCTGCTCGTCTCCGGATCATCTACCCGTGCATCACCAGCTAACCTGTCTCTAGTCTGCTCGTGTGAGCACCCAGAGTAATAAGAGGAGACATAAAACTCTGGGTCAGACATAAAGCCTGGTATGAGCGATAAGCATCTAAACAGAATAATAACAGGTATACTAAACCATACCTGAACCTGGACCTGCAACCAAAGAGTTAGTACCACATACCGTACAGTTCTCTAAGGTGCCATAATGAATAGTGTAAAGAATACGGGGGTGGGGTGTGCATGTCATAATGATAGCAAACAAATCATCCATAGCAACCATCCTCACATCTCTCACTCAGTGCGTAAAGCGTACGATATCTACCACTTTGGAACACTAGACAAAATGAGGCAACGACGAATCCCGACTTGTAGAAACCCTGCTATGACCAAGCTAAACATATGGAGTCATGACCAAACATTTCAATGACCCACTTCATTGGTTGTAGCCCTTGGTCCTACCGATGCCATAATGGCCCTGAATCCGCCTTCGTACCTCCTACCATAGTGATCCAAAGCTATAGACGTCGATAACTCCTTGGCACGCGTCCCGCAGCAAAGCCCAACCATGAAGCGAACCCGTTGATTCCCATCTGAATCTTGAGCTCTAACTTCTCATTTGGACTTCCTTTGCATCTTGGGTTTGGTCGAATTGGAGTGGGTCTTCAGAAGAGTTGTTGTGCAGTAGCAGTCCTAGAATTCGGTTCGGTTCGGTAGTCATCACCCTCAACGGTTCGGTTCGGTGGTCATCTTTTCATTCGATTCGGGTCGGATACTCCACATCGGGTCGGGTCGGTGTCCTCCTTCGGGTCGGTTCGGGTTGCTGTCTTCCTTCTCGTGTTCCGATCCGCTCCCACGTTTCTTCACGTATTCCGATCCGATCCCCACTTGCTGTCTGATCCGCGTGGCTTTCCCTCTTGCTAGTCCTCCAAAGAGCTTACTTCCTATCCGAGCCCTGCGTCTCCTATCCGATCCGATCTGGCCTCCATTATTCTTCCGATCCGATCCGCTCTCTATAATTCCGATCCGATCCCCTCGTCCACTTCAACTCAAAGTAAACGGCCTTCCTTCTCGCCAAGCCTCTTATGTGCCAAACTCCAGTTCGGGTCGGTTTTCTTGCCCAGTTCACATATCCGATCCGAGCCCTCATCCGATCCGAACCGGTTACGGACCTGCACATTTCTGCAACTTTCCAGCGAGCTTTCTACGCCATTCGACGACGTTTTCGACCAATTTAACTATTCTAATTAATCATAAAACATACCATAGAGTCATAGCAACATGTAATAGCAATCACAAACAGCAAACAACAATCCAAGTGAATCAAAATGGATCAAAAGTGACTAAAACTTCATATTTTCCGATAGCATGTTTAAGTAGAACTAATCATAGGGTTAACAAAACTTAATCAAATCGAACCAAATTTCTAACAGAAGCATAAAATATTATTTAAGAATTTCTAAACATTTTTCCAGAATTTATTAGTGTATAAATTCGCTAATCTTCACTAATTACCCTTAATTACCGTAATTAGTGTCAAAACGATGCTATCACTCACCTTTGCCACAACTAAAACCCCAAAACTGAAATATTCTCTGATTTGGCGCTGTTCCCAATCTTACATAGCAGCTCTACCTCGGTTCTCGTGCTAATACTCCTTGATTTGATGTTTGCTAAGCCTAATCTTCAATTAGAAAGTGATTAAGAGGTGTTTTGAAGAGATTTAGAGGGTGGAGGCCATGGCTAGGTTAAGAGGAATGAATAGTGACGGCTGAAAAATGAGAAAAAGGTATTCTCCAAACCCTAACAGCCCTTTTAAACTCCTAATCCCGAAATCTCCCTTTGGGCCTAGCTGTTAATCACCCAGTTAAGCCTAATTAAGCTGTTTTTCACCATCTGAAACTTGTTTCAGCCATATCTCCCAAACGGTGAGTCCGTTTGGCTAATGTGACCACTCTACGGAAAGAGAAACCATCATCCGAAGCCAATGGAAGTGGTTTCAGGTCAAAATTCGTTTCCAGTCAAAAGTTATGGCCAAAATAGTGCCAACTAGGGGTAAAATGGTCATTCAAAAATCGGGAAAAACCATGAACATGGGAAATGACCACAATAGTCGTCTCCCAAAGTTACATGACCATACGGCTTCGTATGTGAAAGAAATAAATATCCTACGATCCTATGATGCGTAGAATACGGGTCGTTACATTCTCCCCCCCTTAAGAAATTTCGTCCCCGAAATTCCTTAACCCAAAACATACAAAGGACCCTGCATGCCTAACAACCACATACATCCATCAAACATGCAAAACAAGCAAAACAAACCTATCCTGGCATGCGGAAAACTAAGTCGAAGTCAAAATCTTACCAGGCAAAGAGTTCTGGGTGCGTCTTCCTAATGTTCTCCTCTGTCTCCCAAGTACAATCGTTCTCGTCCTCGCCCCACTGAACCTTGACTAGCTTCACCGCCTTTCTTCGAAGTTGCTTCATGTCGTGCTCGACAATACGGGCCGGCTTGCGGTTCCCAACCGCCTCGGGTTCTACTTCGAAGTCCTCTAACTGATCAGGTGAAATAGTCATATCTGAGTCGTGAACGAACTTCCTTAGTTGGGAAACATGAAATACGTCGTGAACTCCCGCCATCTTCTCCGGTAAGTCAATTCTGTATGCTAAATTTCCGACTAGTTCAAGAACAGGGAATGGGCCAACAAATCTTGGTGCCAACTTGCCTCTCCTGCCAAATCGTATTACGCTCTTCAACGGAGAGATCTTGACAAACACCAAGTCACCAACGGAGAATTTTAAGTCTCTTCTTCTCTTATCAGCATAACTTTTCTGCCTATCTTGGGCTGCCTTCATTCGTTGTTGAACGATCTTGATTTTATCTGAAGTTTCCCTCACCACATCTGGTCCAAGCATAAACTTCTCGCCAGACTCTATCCAACATGATGGTGAGTTACACGGTCTTCCGTACAAAGCTTCAAACGGAGCCACACCGATACTGGATTGGTAGCTATTATTATATGCAAACTCTACTAGATGCAAATGGTCATCCCATGATCCACCCAAATCCAATATACATGCTCTTAAGAGGTCTTCCAAAATACGGTTCACCCTCTCCGTCTGACCATCGGTCTGAGGATGATATGCGGTACTGAGATGTAACTCTGACCCTAGAGCCTCTTGTAAGCTCCTCCAAAACCCACTAGTGAACAACGGGTCTCGGTCACTCACAATGCTTTTAGGTACTCCATGAAATCTCACTACCCACTTCATATACAATTCTGCTAATTTAGCTGCCGTTCTGGTCGATTTAACTGGTATAAATCTTGCACTTTTAGTCAATCGGTCCACAATCACCCAAATGCTATCATGTCCCGATCTAGTCCTTGGTAAACCATCGATGAAATCCATCGAGACTTGCTCCCATTTCCATTCGGAAATTTCTAATGGTTGTAACAACCCACTAGGCTTCTTTTGCTCGGCTTTAACTAGCTGGCAATTCATGCACTTGGATATAAACTTCCCAACGTCTCTTTTCATCCCTTCCCAGTAGTAAGTCTGCTTCATATCTCGATACATCTTGTTACCACCGGGGTGTATAGTCAGCTTTGAGTGATGACATTCTCTAAGCACTTCATCCCTCAATCCATTGACATTGGGTACAACAAGCTTTCCATTCTTTCTAAGCCATCTATCTCGATCAAGCCCATACTTGTTCATCTCCTCATCGATACCCATCTCTAACTTGGAGATGATTTCCAATAGGTTAGGATCGTCCCTCTGACTAGAGCCGATCCGCTCAATTAATGTGGGTCTGATCGTCAAACTTGCTAACATTTCTGGATCCAATTCGCACTTTGGTCTGAAATCAAAACCCGTGATATACTCCAGTTGCTTCCATTCAAGGAACATAGCCCCTAAGCTGGCATGTCTTCTACTCAATGCATCAGCCACCGCATTGCCCTTTCCCGGTGTGTATGCGATGTCAAAATCATAGGAAGCTAAGAACTCTAACCATCTCTGCTGACGGAGATTCAGATCTTTCTGAGAGAAGAGATACTTTAACGACTTATGATCTGTAAACAACTCAAATCTTTCTCCCAAGAGATAGTGTCTCCACATCTTTAACGCGAACACGATCGCTGCCAATTCTAAATCATGGGTAGGGTATCTTCTCTCGTGCGGTTTCAATTGCCGACTTGCGTAAGCTACAACCCTACCGCCTTGCATCAATACAGCACCCAGTCCGGTACCACAGGCATCCGTGTATACCGTCATCTCTTCATCCCCCTTAGGAATGACTAACACTGGTGCGCTTGTCAACTTGTCCTTTAGACTTTTAAATGCATTCTCGCACCTTTCATCCCAGACAAAAGCTTGATTCTTCTTGGTCAACTGGGTCAATGGTGCTGCTATCTTGGAGAAACCTTGGATAAACTTACGATAATATCCAGCTAATCCCAAGAAACTTCTTACATCTGTTGCATTCTTGGGCGTAGGCCAATCTTGTACCGTAGCCACCTTTGCTGGGTCCACGGCAATACCATTCTCTGGTACAACATGGCCCAAGAACCTCACTTCCCTCTTCCAGAAGTGACACTTAGAAAACTTGGCTTTCAATTGGTGTTTTCTCAACACCTCCATCGCTACTCTTAAATGTTCCTTGTGTTCTTCCTCTGTCCTCGAATAGACCAAAATATCATCAACGAACACAAGGACGGACTTATTCAACTGATCTCTGAATACCCTATTCATAAGATCCACAAAATATGCCGGGGCATTAGTCAGCCCAAATGGCATGACCAACCATTCATAAAATCCAGACGGCGTTCGAAATGCCGTTTTAGCTATACTCTCAACTTCCACTCTAAGCTGATGAAAACCTATCGCGAGATCCAACTGAGAAAATACTCTCGCGCCACTCAACTGATCGAACAAATCATCTATCCGCGGTAGAGGATACTTGTTCTTCCTCGTCACTTTATTCAACTCGCGGTAGTCTACACACAACCGAAGGGAACCATCCGCCTTGGTAGCAAATACAACTGGTGCTCCCCATTCAGAAACACTCCTTCTGATGAATCCCTTCTTCAAAAGATCGCTGACTTGCACCTCGAGCTCTCGCTGCTCTCTAGGTGCCATACGACGAAGTGGCATCACTATAGGCCTGGCATCCTTTACCAAATCAATACGAAACTCAATCTCTCGGTGTGGTGGAAGTCCGGTCACTTCTTCGAAAACATTCGGATGCTGGCCAACCACGGGCAAACCTGACAACTCACTATGCGGAATGTCGAGGGAGTTTAGAAAACTAGCCAATACCCCCTCACTGGGTAGACCACCAAACACTATCCTCCGCCCATCATCCGCTCTAGCTGTCACCAAAAAGCCCTCACAGTCTACCACCACCCCATACCTTCGGAGCCAATCTACTCCCAAAATAATGCCAAACCCAGTAAAGCCCAAAACAAAGCAATCACAAACAAACATGCATCCATGACTCAATAAGACCACATTATGACAAATCATGCTAAGGCTAGTCGAACCACCAATCGGGTTCGTCACTACTAAAGGTCTATCGACAATCTCGGGCTCCAATCCCAACCTATCTACCAGGTCACTAGATATGAAAGAACTGGAAGCTCCGGTATCAAACAAAACTCTAACAGGAACATCGTAAACAGAAAGCATACCTTGAATGACGATATTCTTTCCCTTCTCCGCCGCAGTTGGGGCATTCGACGAAGAAGGAATAGCATTAAGGGCATATGCTTTCACCATTTGCTTTTCTTTGGGGGGTTGCGGACACTTGTCCTTGTGATGTCCCATTTGGCCACAGTTGAAGCACCTCCTATCCGCTGGCTTGGCCCGACAATTACTAGCATAATGGCCCTTCTTACCACAGCTGAAGCACTCAACATCTTGCTTATTCTTTTTCTTCTGGCCATCCTTAGTCTGATTCTGCTTTCTCTTATTCTGGGAACCACCCTTGCCTCCACCACTTGCTTGTGGCTTTGGCTCATCTGCGGATGCAACCTCAGTCTTCGGCTTAGGGTAGAGACTTTCCGATCTTAATGCTTTCCCCACAATCGATTCAAACGTCTCATCGATGTGGTTAATAAGTCTTTCCCCCAAGTACTGATCCAAACCGGTTATGAATTTCTCATTCTTTTTCTCGGCAGTATCAATAAGAGATAACCCATATTTTGACAAAGTGTCAAATTCAGCAATGTACTCCAAGACAGCTCTGCCATTCTGCTTGAGCTCCAAGAATTTCTTAAACAGTACTGACTTCTGAGCAGCTGGAATGAACTTCTCGCTAAAGCGAGCCTTAAACTGCTCCCAAGTAATCTGATCTTCGGGAGTAACTGCCTTTATAGCATTCCACCAATTCATTGCCCGTCCTTGCAGCTGACGGGACGCTAGCTTTCTCTTCATCGCATCCTCGATACCCAAATCCTCGAAGATACGATCGCAACTATCCAACCAATACTGAACATCTGTAGCCGACTCCGTTCCGTGGAATGACTTCCCACCAAGACTAGTATAATCCTTATTCAGCTTGGTGAAGTCGACCCTTGGCGCCTGCACTATTGGACCACCACCATTTCCACCATTGGGAGCTGCCCTCTGCACATCTCTAAGCATCTCTCTCATGAGGTCAGTAAACATCGTCCTCATGTCAGCAGCATTCCCATTATTGGCTCCCCTACCAGCACCTCTAGTATATCGGCTCACCGTCAATCTGAAAAAGGAAATGATTAACGACTCCATAGTGGTGCTAGTGCAGTACGACTTCATCCTAATACCACTAATAGTATATATATATATAGCTTTTAAAAACCAAAATAATCACAAATACGCTCTCTCGTATACGTATATTATCTCTCCCTGATAACTTCCCTAGGTTAACTACGCAACCTAGAGCTCTGATACCAAGTGTGACGACCCGCCCCGCACCAGCCTGCATTTCCTCCAAAAGTGCGCTGTACACATGCCCGACTAGCATGGGACGGTCGTCAGGAGAAAGGAAAGAAGAGAATGAACTGATCAAGGAACCTGTAGAATGTCTCACAGTGCATCGAACAAAATATAATAATAGCATACTTGACATAAAACAGGGGAGACAGTGCATAAGCTAAAAATCAGGACTAAACATCATAGCAGCGGAAAATTCAGAATACAGCTTATTACAACTTTCAAACTGTCTCAAAGCAAAAGAAAGCTAAAATGGAAGATACACCACCAATGCCCAAGCAGTGATCTTCAACAACACAGGGAGAATACTATATATATGTTACGTGGAAGCCTCCTGCTCGTCTCCGGATCATCTACCCGTGCATCACCAGCTAACCTGTCTCTAGTCTGCTCGTGTGAGCACCCAGAGTAATAAGAGGAGACATAAAACTCTGGGTCAGACATAAAGCCTGGTATGAGCGATAAGCATCTAAACAGAATAATAACAGGTATACTAAACCATACCTGAACCTGGACCTGCAACCAAAGAGTTAGTACCACATACCGTACAGTTCTCTAAGGTGCCATAATGAATAGTGTAAAGAATACGGGGGTGGGGTGTGCATGTCATAATGATAGCAAACAAATCATCCATAGCAACCATCCTCACATCTCTCACTCAGTGCGTAAAGCGTACGATATCTACCACTTTGGAACACTAGACAAACTGAGGCAACGACGAATCCCGACTTGTAGAAACCCTGCTATGACCAAGCTAAACATATGGAGTCATGACCAAACATTTCAATGACCCACTTCATTGGTTGTAGCCCTTGGTCCTACCGATGCCATAATGGCCCTGAATCCGCCTTCGTACCTCCTACCATAGTGATCCAAAGCTATAGACGTCGATAACTCCTTGGCACGCGTCCCGCAGCAAAGCCCAACCATGAAGCGAACCCGTTGATTCCCATCTGAATCTTGAGCTCTAACTTCTCATTTGGACTTCCTTTGCATCTCGGGTTTGGTCGAATTGGAGTGGGTCTTCAGAAGAGTTGTCGTGCAGTAGCAGTCCTAGAATTCGGTTCGGTTCGGTAGTCATCACCCTCAACGGTTCGGTTCGGTGGTCATCTTTTCATTCGATTCGGGTCGGATACTCCACATCGGGTCGGGTCGGTGTCCTCCTTCGGGTCGGTTCGGGTTGCTGTCTTCCTTCTCGTGTTCCGATCCGCTCCCACGTTTCTTCACGTATTCCGATCCGATCCCCACTTGCTGTCTGATCCGCGTGGCTTTCCCTCTTGCTATTCCTCCAAAGAGCTTACTTCCTATCCGAGCCCTGCGTCTCCTATCCGATCCGATCTGGCCTCCATTATTCTTCCGATCCGATCCGCTCTCTATAATTCCGATCCGATCCCCTCGTCCACTTCAACTCAAAGTAAATGGCATTCCTTCTCGCCAAGCCTCTTATGTGCCAAACTCCAGTTCGGGTCGGTTTTCTTGCCCAGTTCACATATCCGATCCGAGCCCTCATCCGATCCGAACCGGTTAGGGACCTGCACATTTCTGCAACTTTCCAGCGAGCTTTCTACGCCATTCGACGACGTTTTCGACCAATTTAACTATTCTAATCAATCATAAAACATACCATAGAGTCATAGCAACATGTAATAGCAATCACAAACAGCAAACAACAATCCAAGTGAATCAAAATGGATCAAAAGTGACTAAAACTTCATATTTTCCCATAGCATGTTTAAGTAGAACTAATCATAGGGTTAACAAAACTTAATCAAATCGAACCAAATTTCTAACAGAAGCATAAAATATTATTTAAGAATTTCTAAACATTTTTCCAGAATTTATTAGTGTATAAATTCGCTAATCTTCACTAATTACCTTTAATTACCGTAATTAGTGTCAAAACGATGCTATCACTCACCTTTGCCACAACTAAAACCCCAAAACTGAAATATTCTCTGATTTGGCGCTGTTCCCAATCTTACACAGCAGCTCTACCTCGGTTCTCGTGCTAATACTCCTTGATTTGATGTTTGCTAAGCCTAATCTTCAATTAGAAAGTGATTAAGAGGTGTTTTGAAGAGATTTAGAGGGTGGAGGCCATGGCTAGGTTAAGAGGAATGAATAGTGACGGCTGAAAAATGAGAAAAAGGTATTCTCCAAACCCTAACAGCCCTTTTAAACTCCTAATCCCGAAATCTCCCTTTGGGCCTAGCTGTTAATCACCCAGTTAAGCCCAATTAAGCTGTTTTTCACCATCTGAAACTTGTTTCAGCCATATCTCCCAAACGGTGAGTCCGTTTGGCTAATGTGACCACTCTACGGAAAGAGAAACCATCATCCGAAGCCAATGGAAGTGGTTTTAGGTCAAAATTCGTTTCCAGTCAAAAGTTATGGCCAAAATAGTGCCAACTAGGGGTAAAATGGTCATTCAAAAATCGGGAAAAATCATGAACATGGGAAATGACCACAATAGTCGTCTCCCAAAGTTACATGACCATACGGCTTCGTATGTGAAAGAAATAAATATCCTACGATCCTATGATGCGTAGAATACGGGTCGTTACACTCGCGCTCTTAGTCACTGATATTGGGGATCTTTGTGCGCAATTGCAGTGAACATGAATTGATATTTAGTACGTACTAGCTGTGTTTGTAAGTATGCTCTGTGAACATGATTTTTATGGCTATGCTTGTAAGTATGTTTTGTAAGTACTAATATTTGTGTTGCTTGTGAATCCAAGATAATTAGTAGTTTAATCCAGTGTGATGTCAAATTCTATAATGTTGCAATATGTGATTTAATGTTGCCATAGCTCTTATATAATGTTGTTGTATGTATTGTGAACTGTTGTCATTGCTATGATATGCTGTTGCCATTGGATGGTAAAAGTGTTGCGTAGATTAATGCATGTGGCCCCACAACAAGATTCCATGAACCCAGGCTACAGCGACAATAGGATTCCATGAACCCGGGCTACAGATTTTAGTGAACCCCACATTTTTGTAAATTTAGTACCTGTGGCAACACCTGTGTTGATGTTGCCTTAGGGTCGCAAATGTGTTGCCTTTGACTAAGACAACACGGCAAAAGGCAACCCAAAAAAAGTGTTGCCGCATATCGTTTTTTGCCTATAGCAACACTTTTTGGCACCTACTGCGTCATTTCTCTGGGGTTGTTGTAAGCCATATATGGCATAGTGTACCAAATTATTTAATAAGTTAATTCTAACTTATCCACTTACTAAACCAAATACTTAGCAACATATTTATGATTTAACTAAGTAAATTAATCATTTTGAGTGAGAAGCTCTCACCCCAAGCATCCTAACTTCTCGCCACTTCACGGTAGAACTCTACGACTTTCTACAACACCAAAGATCACATATTTTGAACTCAATAACTCCTTAATAGCACTCGAACACACTTAAATTGGAAGTATTAAGCAAGAAAGTTTAGATTTTTAAGGTTGTTTCGCAAGGAGGCGCAAGAGGGATCCACGGTAGGACTGGTCAGTAGAGTCGCAAGCATGGGGAGGTGGTAGAGTTGCTAACATGTCAAGGAGGGGCCACTAGTGGGTGGGAGGAGGAGCTTAGACTTGGTTTTAGGCCTAAAGGTGACACTTTTTACGAAATAAAAAAAGAGGTTTTGGACGTGGGGAGGGGGCCTACATTGGTGAGGGCTGGAGGAGGCGGAGGTGCTGCTGCGACAGCATGGGGAGGTGGTAGTGGAGCCTCTAGGGTGGTGGCGTGGGTTTTAAAGGATGAGGGAAGGCATTAAACTGGTTTGAAGCTTTAGGTCAAGGAAGAAAGTGTAGTTAAAAATGAAATTAAAAATTAGATAAACCAAATTTAGACCCTAAGTACATGGAATGACCCATGTAGGAAGAAATTGACACTTAACATGAGAGTACATAAGCTTACTAATTCCTATTGGTTGTAGGAATAGTGCTAAAAGATTTGACTACTCCATGTATTAATTAAACCAATCAAACTTCATTCTGTTCCTGCGACCACTTATTAACTCCAAAAATTACGAACTTTGAAATCTCACTATTTTATGGAATTATGCTTCCAACGAACCTAGGCTCGTCGCATTTGGAGAATGTTTGAAAAATTACCTTATTTTTAGCCTAAATCGAAAATTGGCTGATTTTTCAATATACGTTTATATATCGTTCTCTCACAGACAAACTCTGTTTGATTTGAAATTTTAAATTCTGGCATATTTCGACATTTCGGATACAATAAAGATGGTTTCGATTGATTTCGAGACTATCTCAAAAATGGTCCTTTTTTAGGCAGTCAAAATTGTATTAAAATACCAATCTTCAAATTCTCAACTTTTAAATTGATTTAAAATTTTTACTGACCTTGTTTTAAGTCTAATAAAACATAAAACAATGTTTTAAAATTATTTTCATATTTTATCAAGTCCTTCTATTTAAAAATTCATTAAAATAGATTAAAATCCAAATTTTATCAAGTCCTTTTATTTAAAAATTCATTAAAATAGATTAAAATTCAAATTTTAAATTGATCAAAATACGAGTCGTCAAACTTAGGGATTAATTTCCAGATTTTTAGGAATAAACAATAACCATTAGAACAAAAATAATTGTAGGCAAGAAAATAAGATTTTATAGGAAAGCCTATAAGTTTACATATTATAGATTTAGGCATAATAATTTAGATTATACAAGCAAAATGATATTATAGAAAACATACATATATTTCCCACTCACCTGAAAATCCATCCTAAATCTGTATCTAGAATACAATGTTTTATTTTTTATCTCCAAATCTATACAGATTTATAATATTTATAAAACGGGAATGTGTATACATATTAAAATTTGTAGATCAAGATAAAGAATTGGAAAAAGGGAAAGAGAAAAATAATGAACTTTAGAATTTACGTTACATGCAAAAACCAATCATTATTCATAAATCTAGATTTATTATCTCCACTCTTTGTTATTCGATTTGAAAAACTAATGTATTTCAAAAAGTTTGGAGGAGACCGAAGAAATGAAAATGGCAACGCTTTGCTATAGCCTCTAAAGAATATGAGCAAAAGAGAGGTGGTTTAGGCCTTTATTAAAGTTCAAACGACCGTAACCATTAGATTTAGTTTTATAAAAATCTATCCATTAATATATTTTTTATCCTGGCTGTTGTAGCCACATAAGGGAGCAGTCGACCATCTCTTCCAAGACAAATCGACGCCCTATCGACCTCTAGATCAACTTGGCTATTGTAGGGTATAGTAAGTGTTAATCACTAATTATTAAATTAATTATTATTAGTTTAACTCTTTCAACTGTAAGACCTTTCGGTAAGATGATAATGGCATGGTTGTTCACTCGCAGTCTCAATGTTATCAGATTGATTAGTCTTGTCGGTTGAATCCTTACAATCGAGTTAATTGGGTGTCGCTAGGGTAAATTCCATTGATGGATGGCTTTCAATCGATTTCAAGGGATTCCTATTCTTAAGGAATTCCTTTATTATCCTTGCGTTATAGGGGATGATCCAATAAATATTTGCAATTAAGGCTTTTAAGAGACCTAATAACTATCAAATATCTTTAGGAACCTTTAATGAATTTAGGTGCCGAACTTTTATAAGTTAAGACTATTTGCTAGGAATCTAATTATCTTATTCCATCTAATACATTCTCTCGGTAGAATAGGAACCGATTCTTGGAAAGCTAAGATATGATAATATGATAATATAACAATTATCTTTAATATAACAATTATCTTTATGTTATCTTGTCTAATCAAAGATAAATTCTATTTATTAATGACTCGAGAGTAGTAAAGGGATTAAAGTGTTTTGATTCCTAAAAATCTCCAAATTGATTTAGGAATTAGTGTTTACAACATAAAATTTTAGATACAAATGAGAGAATGAGAAATTTAATCCCGATTCTAGACCGCTAAGGCCGTATCACTAATAGAAAGTAACAAAAATAGTGGTTTACTTTAGCGATGGCTAGCGACGGCCAAAATAAGCGACCAACCGTCGTTAGCTGACACCAATCGTCACCAACTGGCACCAACCTGGGTATAACCCGCGATCCCGAACATCTCAGTTTTCATTCCATAACCATGAAAATAAACCACGAAACCCAAAAAAACTACCTTTTGCGCCATCCTTCATTGCCTTCCTGCCTGCTACCAGCATCGCCCACCACATCCAGTCCCCAGCATCGCCCACCACATCCAGTCCCTACGGACGATTGCCTCCCCTCCTTCAACTCGTCGTTGTTTCCCCTCCAATTTCTATTCAATTTTAGTGTTTGAGGTATGATTTTTAATCCTAAGCTGATAAACATTGATTTTTTGTTTGCGTGTTTTGATTAGCCATTGTTTGGTGATAACAATATATTATTAGATAATTTACGAATGTAGATAAATTCCTATATTACAAATTTCAGTGATTTTCAATTAGAAATCAATGAATATTGTGTATTAATCGACGATAATATAATGTACCAGTTGATTTGATGATATAACTAGTGGTTTGATTTTTTTTTTGTTTTTATTTAAAAACTAAGGTTATATTTAAAGTTCAAAAATTTAAGTATACTTATTAATTAATATATGCATTGATTAGTTTACGCAAATGTTAGATGCAAAATAGTGTTCGTTATAGTTTACATGATAACATTAGCAGTTATATCAATTTTAAAATATGTTTTAAGGTTTATAGTTTAGTTAAAAAAAGTTAAGAAATATCATACTTAAATCTATTTTCTTTAAAAGTTAGAAATGAATTTTGCACTGATAAATACTGTACTTAAATCCATTATTTTCAATATTTTGAGACGAATTTAATAAAAGCACAATTTTTTTTGTTCTCTAAAAGTTGAAAATGTTTTAATAGTGGAAAATACTGCAATGCTTAGACCGAAGGTGGTGTATAGAAGAGAAGTGAAATGTAGTATTGTCGAGATATGGCTTTGTAGCGTGTAAAACCTTTAGTCCTAAAAGATTTTATTTTACTTTTATTTTTATAATAGAAAATAAATATACCCTTTTGGATGCATAATGAGTAGAAGAGAAGTGTAGCAAAGCGCTATCAAAATTTAGTAGATTTGTGGTGCGTGAAGCCTTTGGTCCCAAAAGGTTTTACACTAACATATGTATGTATTATCAATATCACTAACATAAAATTTTAAATTAGGAAAATATTCGATTATTTTGTTGACCATAGATGGATATACGAAGTTAGAACTAGAATGAAAGGTTCGGTGAAAGCACATTTCTAAAATGTTATAAACGAATTTATCAGATACGCAGTATCTAATAATCGAAATTACGAGGAACTTCATTGTCAGTGTAATAAGTGAAAACTGATGAGGTTTTGGAAACCAGACACGGTTGAAGTACATTTATATAAATTTGGTTTTGTGCCAGATTATTATTTATAGGGTCATCATGAAGAACTTGTTGCACCTACAACAAATCTTATAGTTTCAAAGGTCGAATTAGTAACGACAAATCTAATACAAGATATGGTGAAAGATGTAGCACAATCAATGTCCCTACCGGTCTAGTTGACGATGATGGCGTCAATACCTAAGAAGAACCAATGAGATAGCAAAAAATGTATGATTTATTGGCTTCAACTAAGAGGCCGTTGTGGAATGCTCATAAAAGTGGAACTAAATTAACGATAATCGCTGAATTCGTCACTATGAAATCAAAATTAAACCTTGCAGAAGCTAAATTTATGGCGGTTGTACAAGCTGCAAAAAGACATATGCCACCCGATAATATGATGTGCAATAGTCATTACAAAGTGAAAACACTAATGCCAGTTTTTGGTCTGCCATAGCGGAAAATAGATACTTGTATAAGAGGTTGCATGGTTTATTGGAAAGATGATATTAATATTGGGAACTGCAAAATATGTGGTGAGGAAAGGTAAAAACCTTGAAAGAAAAAAGGAAAGAAAGTTCCATATAGGAGAATGCATTATTTACCCATCACCCCTCGACTACAAAGGTTTTATGCATCCTCAGTGACTGCAGATCATATGTGATGACATAGTGTGAGAACACCATAAGATGGAACTATATTGTTTGTTACTATAATATCTGATGGCAGTAATCAGTAATTTCTTATGATTGATGTTATATATCTCTGGTTTTTTATTTTGCAGGGTGGAGGTGAATGTAATGAGCTATTAAGATGATAACCATCTACCTTTGAGGTCTATGGCATTTTATATAGATTTTTCATTCAAGGTCAAGGTATGTTCATTCATAATAAGGTCAGTGTAACATATTTGTAGTATTATATATTTTGTTCGACCTTAAAGGCAAATACTTCTACATATTTTCAAATAATTCAAATAAATTTATTTTCTCTTAAAATTTTATATTCAGAATTGTTTCTATATTTCTTCGAAGAAATATATATTTCACAGTTGTATCGAGGTAACAACGATGCGAGTTCGAAGCACGGAATGACGTGTTAAAAGGGTTTACCACGTGCATACACTACGATCAACCACTTATGTGGTACCCGCGGACCGGGCTAGGTGCACTAGGGGGTTTTCTGGCTTCGGTCGATTTTCCCCACTGAACAAATTCAAAAAAGAAATATGTCACATTTTTTCTTATTGCAACATGAATAACAATGGTTGTAGTAGCTCTATCTATTAGATATATTTTGTTATTTTAGAACTATATAAAGAAATATGATTGCAAGAGAAGGTGCAGTTATTCATTGAATTAGGTGCAACAATTTTTACCGATCATTTGTCATGAAATCATATTATGCAGACACCTTTATTAACGATACTACACAACATAAGAATCAATTTTTAGTAGTGCTTCGAGATTTATAAATGTGCGGAACCGATGAATCATTTTGTGTAAGCTTAGTTTAGAATTTCTAAAAATTATGTATCGTTGGCCTTTGCTTAGCTATTTATTGCTAAGAACTCTTAAGGGATGATAACATTATAGGGATGTGAACAAGAATTGACATGGAGAATGACTGCCGAAATTTAAACTTAGAGCATAACTTTCAAAATGCTGGTATATAGAAAAGTTAAGCATCATCTATATCATACCAAATCCTAATAGTTTCTTTATAAAAAAGGTACTTATTTTAGTGTTGAGAGAATTAAAAACACACGCCACTAAATAATATTTCTTATTAATTATAGTAAGAAAATCTTCGTCGACTTTAATCATAGTTGTCTATTACTTATTTAATTAAACTTAAAGATTGACGGGTTCACGATTAAGTTTTATATATTTTTTGAATTAGAGCGACTGTTACGCATGATAGAAATACAATAACTATTCCTCTTTCCATTTTCTAGCCGAGCATACATAAAAATCCGAGAACTGTATGGCTGAAAGGTTTGCTTAGAGTTTTTTCTCTCAAGGTTTTAAAGTCAAACTGTGAGTTTACACATGCGTGAATTTGTTTGATTTAAAAAAAACGTAGAGTTGCATGGTCAAAGTGACCAAACCATGATTTCATCGGGTTTAAAAAAACTATAAATAAGTCAATAAATAGATATCCAAAGATCCCAAACTATGTGTCCATATGTATCTAAAATATGAATGAATATTTAATATCCAAGCAATGTAGATATGAAGACATTCACATCTAGAAATCATCTTTCTGGGTTTTCTCAGTATTATAATTTATATTATGTATAATTTTAGTATGATGAATGATCTATAATACTATTTTATTAAGTATTTTAGTAAGATAAAGGTTAGATTGTATGTATTTGATGCATATTTACTATCTAAAAGTATTTAGTATTATCATGCATGAAAATAGTGTGAAGGACAAAATTAAAGAAAAATTTAACCACAAGGACAAGAGATAAAAAATTTACCCATAAGAACACTTTTTAGTGTAAAGTATGAAATGATAGTGGACATCTGAATTTCTCCCTTTACACTAAAAATTGTCCTTGTGGATAAGTTTTTAGCCTTTTGTCCTTGTGGCTAAATTTTTGTTTAAGTTTGTCCTTGTGTTTAAAAATCCCATTATCATAAATTTTTTAGTTCTCACGCTTTTATAATTAATGAGACTAAAAACATTTAAAAAAAATTATGCTTACAGTTTAAGCTTTATCGATTGTCGGTAGATATGATAACTATCACATACCGTCCACAACCGTTGATAAACCTACTAAATATAAAATATATGGTTAATATTTGTCTTCCATTATTATGGAATATAATTCCCTTTTTAAAATATTTACCTACTACGGTTTACTAACTTCCTGTGAAAATGCAACTACATAGGATTCTACAATTATATTCATCCAATTATTAATCCCTTGGGATAATTTACTATGTCACATTTCTTGAACTTTCTAAAATTATATAAATTTAGCTAAGATCGATTAAATTTGTGCACTTTTTCTTTACCAAAAAATAGCAAATATAGTTATTTTATGGATTCACAACTTTTCGCATGTGTTTCCTTATTCACAAGCTTAGAGCATGACTGCTTTGAAACACTCTAATTTCCACTTGTGGTTCATTTAATATCGTTTGGCTTAGTGTTGTCTTAGAATAGTAGACCGACATATAGTTACTGTGTTTTTAAAAAGATGAAATCCGTTAACTTGAATTTTCCATTGAATTCATAGTTTTGCAATAGTGATAGAAGTAAGTAATGTACTTTTAAACATAGATTTGAGTAGATTGAAGAAATGTAAGTTCAAGTGGAGATGAGTTTCAGTAACTTACCTTAAAGATCAATATAATTTTATATTCAACAACAAAGATATAAAGCTACGGTCAATTATATAGAGATACATAGATACCGACAATTGTTAAACGGCAATAACGCATGCTTTCCTACAGGATAAATCTTTTTTTAAACTAAATAAGCAGTTAAATGACTACAATCTGATATTCATGATTTATATTTTGAATGCTTTCTTGTTATTTCTACGAAGTTCCTTATTTTTGCTTGTTGTTTCACGCAAATTTTTTTTTTGTACTTCTCTAATGACTTATTCTAGAATTGAATAATTTGTGTTTTAGTCTTTTGTTTGAATATGCTAATGTTGGAAATCATTTTGTTAGGATATGAGCAACCTGAATGTTAGAAACAAAACACTACTCGTAAACCATTAATGTAGACTTTTCGATCTCATTATGCTCACTTATGGGGTTGAAATAAGGAGCAATCCAACTATTGAGATTTGTTTGTGTCATCAGTTATATCGCCGTTTGTCCTTTTAGAACATTTTCCTATACATGCAAAAAAAACATATATCCATATACACACACTCTCTCTCTCACACACATACATACATTTATATGTAAGTTAAGAAAAATATCCCTTCTTATTTATTTCTTTGTCATCCAATAATTTTGTCCAGAAACATTAGGATCATAGTGATTTATTAGATATTCTATATATCAAACCAAGACCATTAGTAACCAAACTTTTCCGTTATTTGTAAAAATTGCATATTTAGAATATAATATTTTTTTACATGTCACAAAATATTTTAAGTGTAAATTAGTCTATGTTCTCCAAGATAGTTGTGAAATTCAATAGCTAAAAGTTAGAAGTAATATTTTTAAAGAGTTTACAACATTATCTTATTTGTGGATTAATTGCATTTTTCCTAAACAGAAACATCAAAATTGAGCTTAATAAAACAATACATTACAAATGGTTCAGTGGATATGAATTATGTCTCTATATTACAGAAACTATGATGCATTATAAACAATAAAAACAAATTTTTTTTTTTTTTTTTTTGTAAAATTTGTGCTTGCACTGAACTTCAAAGTTGGAGAATGCAAGACATGAATATAGAGATAAATATGTTGGTACCACCTCCATTAGCAGAATATATGTTCATGAAAACATCACATGTTAGAAAAAAATAGTAGTCAGGAAAAAAGAAAATCACTTGATACATGGGTATCTTATTAAAGAATCACATTTAAATTCACATTACCAAGCTGCATAACATGCACGGTTTGCAATTACAATAAACATTCCTAACATAAACAACAAGCAATCATTATCAACTTAAATGACATGAAAACTTTGTTTGTGTGAAGCTTAGTTCAGAAGCAAAATATTGACTTAATCGCATCTATATTTAAAAACAAAATTACTTATAATTTTTTTAAAGTTTCTATAAGCTTTATATTTTCAGATAACTAAATTTCTTTTTGTTGTATCATTAAGCCATAAATGGCCTAATGCAATGATTTTGCAAGATGCTGCCAGCCAAAATGTGACGATAGCTATGATATTTTGGTCCTACTGCAAAGTTCTGTTTTTTATGTTACCTGAGCCAAAAAAATGTGATAAGTCTAACACGACTCAACATTTTATACATTGTTACTATAGCAGACCTTCCCATGTATTACGCGGTGATCCATGTGAATCAAATCCTACGTTTGATAACATGACACCTCATCAATCATGATCGCTTCTTCTCCAAACAATAATTTTTCTTTGGCGCGACTCAATTCTTACCCTCTTTTCATTCCCCGCCATCTTATTTTCATTTTCCCTCTTCCCAGTTTTGTTAAGCAAATAACATTTTCTTTTGCAATTTTTTTTTGATTCTTCTCTATTTTCGCGCAAAGATTCAAGAAAACATTCTTAAGTTGGGGTTCAACGATTTGGGTTCAATTTGGGCTTCGATTTGGGGTTTTAAGCTTTGTTCAACAATTTTGGTTCAATTAGGGCTTCGATTTGGGGGTTCAAGCATTGTTCACATCGCTTGAGGGCTTCAATTTCGATTGTGAGGTATAACACTCACATCACTTTAGGGTTTCGATTTAAACTACTTATAAATTCTTAGGTCGGCCTGAATTAACAGTTCGACTTGTCTTAGGTTTCCACTAGTTGGACACACACACGTTTTATCTTTTTTTTTTTTATGTTAAAATCTTCATATTCATAAATGCAGTGATGGACAACGAAAACATCTAGATAGAACTTCCAAATTTAGTGGAAGACATATTAGTGGGATAAAAGCCTTTATACAAAATGGTTTTTCAAAATTCACCATCGGTGATGAAATGAAGTGCACTTCAAGAATTTTAATAATAGCAAGTGGCGTCGTGAAGATATAATTTATGATCATCTCATCTACAATGGTCCATCTCCATTGTATGTGAAATGGAAACATTAGGTTTCTCGTCAAAATTTTGGAAGGAGTGATGAAGATATAGATTGTGAAGCTAGTGATTTTGGAGATAATCTTGGAGAAATGTTGGACCGTACTCATGAAAATATGCACAACCATGAGGATGAGAATTCTGACAAACGAAATGCCAATGCTAGAAGATTTTATCGCCTTGTCGAATATGGAAAGAAGCCACTATATCCTGGTTGTTCAAAAATTTTGAAATTAAGTTTTATCATCAGGCTTTATTCTTTAAAATGTGTACACGGAATTACAAAGTCTACATTTGGGGATATACTAGAGTTGATGAGAGAGGCTTTTCCATAGGCCCACATACCTTTATCCGTCAAAGTCGCAAAGAATATGTTAAAGATTTAGGTCTTGAATACAAAAAAATACACACATGTCCAAACGATTGCATGTTGTATTAGGCAGAAAATGAAGATAAAGATGTCTATGAAATTTGTGGTGTTTTGAGGTGGGAATCAGTAAAAAAGGAAGACACCAGTGACAATGATCAGCGAAATTGAGTCGCAAAGTCCAGTCGAAAGTGATGCATTACTTTCTGCTAAAACCAAGGCTGCAAAGGTTATTTATATGCAAGGAGTTTTCACAACTTATGACATGGCATTCTGTGGGACGAAAAAAGATGGAAACTTAGACATCCTGCTGATAGCGAGTCGTGGAAGGCAATGAATGCTATGTATCCTGATTTTTCATCAGAAAATAGAAATATCAGATTGGGTGTAGCCTTTGATGGTTTCAATCCTTTTCGTACAATGAGTACAACTTACAGTACATGGCCAATTGTATTAGTTAACTACAACCTTCCAACTTGGTTGTGCGCATGACGCCCGAAAATCTGATTCTTTCAACAATCATCTCCAGTCCAGAGTCTCCAAAGAATAAAATTGATGTATATATGCAGCCTCTAATTAAAGAGTTGAAAGAATTATGGGATATAAGCTTAGAAACTTATGATGCCTTTACTGATCAAAATTTCATGTTACGCGTAGGCGTGTTGTGGACCATTAGTGATTTTTTTGGGTGTGCAATGTTGTCCAATTGGAGCAAAAAGGGTAAATTGGGTTGTCCTGTATGCCATTATGAGACTTCTTCAATATACTTGAAAGATAGCTAAAAAAAATGTGCTACATGAATCATAGATAATTTCTAGATCCGAAACACAAGTCGAGGTTTGATAAAAGGAGCATCAATGGTGAAGTTGAAATAGGACAGATTCTTGCAAATTTATCAGGAACAGACATTGAAGAATTGTTATGTAGCTTTGAAAATAATTTTGGGAAGAAAAAGGATTATCCTTTCAAAAAGAAGTCCATATTTTTCAATTTACCGATGTTATGCATATAGAGAAAAACATATGCGACAACATACTTGGTACTTTGCTAAATACTAGTGGTAAGTCAAAAGACCGTTTGAACGTTCGTTTGGATTTACAAGAAATGGACACAGGAAGGTTCTGCATCCTACTTTATCAAGTGACATCTAACACTTTAAGATTAGGGCTGCCATATTTGACATGATGAAGAAAGGAAAAAATTTGTTTTGCTTAGTACTGGAGAATGCTAAATTGTCATACGGTTGTGCAGCCAATATCAATCGGTATGTTTTACATGAAAGAAAGGACTATCTCATGGTATAAGACCAATGATGCTCTTTTTTACTTCATTACTTGTTGCAATTTGCTGTGAAAAAACACTGAAACCGGAAGTTGCATTGCCGCTGATAAGATTTGGAGCATTTTTAGAGGTCTTTGGGGCAAAATACTTGATTTGGAAGATGTGAAGAGGCAACAACAAGAAATAGTCGAAATTCTTTGCCAGTTTGAGATGATATTTCTGCCAGTTTTCTTTGACATAATGGTTCACTTAACGATTCACTTGTGCAGGGAAGTTGAGTACGGTGGACCTGTGCCCGTTCGACGTATGTTTCCGATTGAGCATTATTTAGGTAAGCTCAAATCTTATATGCGCAACAGATCTAAACCAGAAGGTTCCATCGTCGAAGGTTACCTAGTTGAAGAATGCTTGACATTTTGCTCAAGATTCTTAAGTGGTGATGCAGTACCTAAATTTGAAAGTTGTCCACAAAATATGGAATACGGTATTAGTACAAGAAGAAATAAAGACTGAAAAGCTATTCATCTAAAAGAATCTTAGTGGATGGCATGTCATTGGTACATTCTATTTAATGGTGGTAATGAAGAAATAGAGAAATTAAAGGAGTAAGTTTTTAAATTCTAATTTTATTCTAGCTAGTACTAAAGAAGTAGAATATTTCATCGATATTAATATCATCATGTTTGTTTCAAGGAACATCAAGCTTTCATTGATGGTCATGCAATATCGAGAAGATATAAAAGAGAGAGGGCACATACCGAAGAATTCTGGAAATGGCTGAAGGATGAGGTTGGGAAAAAAGAGGACATTTCGAAAGAGCTACAAGTGCTTGCAATGGACCCTAATCGGGTAGCTGGGAAATTTAGTGGATACGTTATTAATGGATACAGATTCCATACAAAATACAGAGATGCTAAGTGAAAAACACAGAATAGTGGTGTATTCTTGACTGTCTTGATCCTAGTTTTCCAAGTTCAAAAGATCAAAATCCATTGGCTAGCAATGTTAGTTACTACGAAGCAATTGAAGAAATAATAGAAATTGATTATTGGGGAGAAATTTTAGTGGTTTTATTTACGTGTTGCTGGTACCAAGAAGAGAAAGAATAGTATGGTATGACTCGAGTTAATTTTAACAGATTGTGCCAGAAATATGATCCGTATGTTATGGCTTCACAAGTACAACAAGTGTTTTATGTACAAGATCCAACTGATAAGGCACTTTATAATGTTATCAAGAAACTGCTGAGGAACTGGTGTGATGTCGAAAAGGAAAATGGAAATGAAGATGATCCAGTTTTGCATGATATTTAATGTGGTTATGGAATAGGAAATCAAGCTAGTGATGTTAAGTGGTATAGAGACGATGTCCCGACAACACAAATCCTCAATCCACCTAACATGATAGAGGAAATTGCCTCTTGATTCCCATGTAGCAAATTTGATTAAGTGACTTCTTTTTATGTATTATTTCTTAATTAAGGAATGATTTCCGTATCTATTGATTTTCATAACTAATTTAGTACATTTTAATTGCTTGACTGCTTGTAAGTTATTCTAATTTTCATAATTTATTTATTTTCGTGTACCATTTTGTATAGAATGGGGGAGAGGGAATAAGAGTCACATGAAAACAGCTTATTATAAAGCTTAAGAGACTGATGAGGATAGGCTAGAAAACAAGCCGATGGTCCAAAGTCGTTCGCCCAGCATCGTCATAAGATTCAGGTACACGTACATTTATTTATTAATTACAGTTTTCAAGCAATGAAGTACAATTTTGTTTTTTTTTAATAATTTTGTTCTATGTTGTAACATGTTGCACATTGTTTATGTCTTGCTTATGTGCATATATTTTTGCTCGTGTGCACTTTGTTGAACCTGTTATCGGTCATGCACATTGTCGAAACACTTGTTGGACCTGAGTTTCGCACCAATAACTGTAACGACCCGCATTCTACGCATCGGAGGATCGTAGGATATTTATTTCTTTTTCATATGAAGTCGTATGGTCGTGTAACTTTGGGAGACGACTATTGGAGTCATTCCCCATGTTCACAATTTTTGCCAATTTTTTTAAATGACCGTTTTACCACAGGCAAATCTTGTTTCACCTATAACTTTTGATTGGTAAAGATTTTTGACTTGAAACCACTTTCATTAGTTCCAGATGATGGTTTACCTTTCTGTAGAGTGGTCATATTAGTCAAACGGACTTACCATTTGGGAGATATGGCTAAATTAAGGCTTAGGAGGTTATAAACAACTTAATTGCGCTTAACCATGTGATTAGCAGCTAAGCTCATTGGGGGATTTCGGGATTAGAACTATATGAGGGCTGATTAGGGTTGGAGAAACCTTTTCTTTGTCATTTTTCAGCCGCCACTAACATCCTCTCAACCCCAGCAATGGCCTCCACCTTCTAGAATCATCTTTAATCACCGTTTAATCAAGGATTAAGCTAAACGACATCAAATCAAGGAAAATCAACACCAAATCAGAGTTGGAGCTGCTGTGTTGCTTAGGAATTCGACCCAAACAGTAGAGTTTCAGATCTTATATCTTAATTTGCGGCTAAGGTGAGTGATTTGCATTGTTTTTCACTAATTACGGCTAATTAGGGGTGATTAGTGATAATTAGCGAAATTATGGCTCAGAATAATCTGGAAAAATTTGTAAAATTCAAAAATATTATTTTAGGGCTCTGATAGAAGTTTGGGTTAATTTGGTTAAGTTTGGTAATCCTATCATTAGATTTGCTTAAACATGCTTAAGGGGAAATATGGGTTTTGGGTATGTTTGATCCGTTTTGACATATCAAATTGTTGTTTTGGTGTTTGTGGTCAATTTTATATGTTGCTATGACTATATGGTATGCTTTGTGATTGATTAGAACAGTTAGAATTGTTGAAAACGCCATCGTATGGCGTAAAAACAGTCGTTGGAAGAGTTGCAGGAAAACTGTACAGGGACCGGATTGGATCGCCCCTCCCCACCGAACCGACCCGCTCGTGACCGGTGGCACCAAACCGACCCACTCAAGATTTTGGTACTATGACTTGGCTTGGGTTATACGATACGAACCAACCGGAGACTCCCGAGATGAACTCCCGACTCGAACCCCCTTCCACGAACCGGTGATGGAGCCACGACCCGAACCGATGTACCACGAATGAATTTGAGGAACTCGACCCGACCCGGAGTGCTTGGAAAAAAGGACCGAACCGGAGGAGCTCATCACAAACCGAACCGCCAGGGGATTTGGACCACGAGAGGAAGGAGACCGAACCAAACTGGGGAACAGCATGACTCACGAATTGATCCGAGGCAAGGTGAAGAGAAAATACTGAACCGATTTGGGAGGAGACCAAAACCCGAGATGTAAAGGTAGTCCAAATAGGAAGTAGAATTCAGGATCCAGTTGGGAACCAACGAGTTAACTCCATGAGTTGGGCTTTGTTGCGGGACGTGTTCAAAGGGGTTATTGATGTCCATAACTTTGATTCACCACCAAGACGGATGTTAGGCTACGGATCAGTGCATTGGGGTGGTTATTACTCCATGGGGCAGAGTGATCGTAGCATGTCTATGAGTCAGTGCAGTGGAGTCGTCATGACTTCATGGGGCAGAGTGGACGTAGTAAGGACTAGTGGCTATGGATTAGTGCAGTGGAGCCATCATGACTCCATGGGGCAGAGTGATCATAGCAAGGATTTGGGTGATCAAGGAGGTGGATATTGTATGCTTTATGCACTGAGTGAGAGGTATGAGGATGGTTGCTATGCTTGATTGTTTGATATCACTATGACATGCACACCCCTTCCCCTACCTTTACACCATATGTTAGTGTCACCTTAGAGTATTGTATATCTTGTTGTGCTAACTGTTTGGTTATAGGTCCAAGTTCAGGTATGGTTTAGTATACTTGTTATTGTTCTGTTTTGCTGCTTATTTCTCATACCAGAATTTTGTCTGACCCAGAGTTTTATGTCTCTTCTTATTACTATGGGTGCTCTTAAACGGGCAAATAGAGACAGGTTAGGTGGTATGCACGAGTAGCTATAACGGAGACGAGCAGGAGGCTTCCACGTATGATATATACATAGATATTCTCCCTGTGTTGTTGCTGGTCACTGCTTTGGGCATTAGTAGTGCACCTTTTTCTTTGCTTTAGAGACAATATGTTCAAGTTCTAATAAGCTGTATTTTGAATTTCCGTTGCTATGATGATTATGGTTTAGTTTTCAGCTTATGCACTGTCTCGCCTATTTTATGTCAAGTATGTTATTATTATATTTTATTCCAGGCACTGTGAGACATTCTACAAGTTCCTTGTTAGTTCAAATTCCTTTCTTTTCCTTTCTTTGGCGACCGTCCCGTGCTGGTTGGACATCTGTACAGCGATTTCAGGGAAATGTCGGCTGGTGCGGGACGGGCCATCACACTTGGTATCAGAGCTCTAGGTTGCGTAGTAAACCTAAGGAGAGACACCAGGGAGAGATAGTACATATATGAGAGCGCATATTTGTTACATTTTGGTTTTCAAAAATTATATACATATACTATTAGTATATCTAAGGATGGAGTCGCACTGCACTGGCACCATTGAAGATATGGTTAATCGTTTTCTCCTTACAGATTGAACGATGACCCGACGTACAAGGGGTACTGGTAGAGGAACTAATTATGGGAATGCTCCTGATATGAGGACGATGTTCACTGACTTCATGGGAGAGATGATTAGGGATGTTCAGAGGGCAGCTCCTAATGCTAGAAACGGTGGTGGTGCAGCAGTGCGGGCACCTAGGGCCGATTTCGCCAAGCTCTGTAAGGACTACACTAGTCTTAGTGGGAAGCCGTTCCACGGAACGGAATCAGCTACGGAAGTTCAGGATTGGCTCGATAGTAGTGAATGCATCTTCGAGGACTTAGGGATTGATGATGCGATGAAGAGGAAGCTAGCATCCCGTCAGCTGCACGGACGGGCTATGAATTAGTGGAATGCTATCAAGGCAGCTACTCCTGAGGATCAAGTTACTTGGGATCAGTTCAAGGCTCGATTCATTGATAAGTTTATCCCAGCTGCTCAGACGTCAGAGTTGTTTAGGAAGTTCTTGGAGCTTAAGCAGGATGGTACGGCAGTCTCGGAGTATATTGCTGAGTTCGATACTTTATGGAAGTATGGATTATCCCTTATCGACACTCCCGAGAAGAAGAATGAGAAGTTCATAACAAGCTTAGATCAGTACTTGGGGAAAGGCTTATAAACCATATTGATGAGACTTTTGAATCGATTATTGGAAAAGCTTTGAGATCAGAGAGCCTTTATCCTAAGCCCAAGGCTGAAGTCGCTGTTGCATCTGCAGATGGGCCAAAGCCGCAGGCAAGCGGTGGAGGCAAGAACAATTCTCAGAACAAAAAAAAGAAAAAAAAAAAGAATCAGACCAAGGATGGTTAGAAGAGGACTAAGAAAGATGCTAAGTGCTTTAGCTATGACAAGAAGGGTCATTATGCTAAAGAATGTCGAGCAAAGCCAGTAGACAGGAAGTGCTTAAACTGCGACCAAGTGGGACATCATAAGGATAAATGTCTGTAACCCCCTAAAGAGAAGCAGATTGTGAAAGAATATGCTATTAATGTTGTTCCTTCTTCGTCGAATGCCCCATTGCGGCGGAGAAAGGAAAGAATGTCATCGTTCAAGGTATGCTTTATGTTTATGATGTTCCTGTTCTAGTACTTTTTGATACTAGGGCTTCCCTTTCCTTCATATCTAGTGACCTGGTAGATAGGTTGGGATTGGAGCTCGAGATAGTCGATAGACCTTTAGCAGTGACGAACCCGATTGGCGGTTCGACTAGCCTTAGTATGATTTGTCGTAATGTGGTCTTATCGAGTCATGGATGTCTGTTTGCTTATGATTGCTTTGTTTTGGGCTTTACTGGGTTTGGCATTATTTTGGGAGTCGACTGGCTCCAAAGGTACGGGGAGGTGGTAGACTGTGAGGGCTTTTTGGTGACAGTTAGAGCAGATGATGGGCGGAGGATAGTGTTTGGGGGTCTACCTAGTGATGGGGTAATGGCTAGTTTTCTGAATTCCTCCGACATCCCGCATGATGAGTTGTCAGATGTGCCCGTGGCTGGCCAGTATCCGACATCTTCGAGGAAGTGACCGGACTTCCACCACACCGAGAGATTGAGTTTCGTATTGATTTAGTGAAAGATGCCAGGCCTATAGTGATGCCACTTCATCGTATGGCACCAAGGGAACAGCGAGAGCTCGGGATGCAAGTGAGAGATCTTTTGAAGAAGGGATTTATTAGAAGAAGTGTCTCCGAATGGGGAGCACCAGCTGTGTTTGATACCAAGGCAGATGGTTCCCTTCGATTGTGTGTGGACTACCGCGAGTTGAATATATGACGAGGAAAAATAAGTATCCTCTACCGCGGATATATGATTTGTTTGATCAGTTGAGTAGTGCGAGAGTGTTATCCCAATTGGACCTCGCGACAGGATTTCATCATCTCCGAGTAGCAACTGAGAGTATTCCTAAAGCAGCCTTTCGGACCCCGTCTGGATTCTATGAGTGGGTGGCCATGCCATTCGGGTTGACCAATGCACGAGCATATTTTGTGGATCTTATGAATATGGTATTCAGAGATCAATTGAGTAAGTTTGTTCTTGTGTTCGTGGATGATATCTTGGTTTATTCGAGGACAGAGGAAGAACACAAGGAACATTTGAGGGTAGTGATGGAGGTGTTAAGAAGACACCAATTGAAAGCAAAGTTTTCTAAGTGTCACTCCTGGAGGAGGGAAGTTAGATTCTTGGGCCATGTTGTTTCAGAGAATGGTATTGCCATGGACCCTGCGAAGGTGGCTACGGTACAAGATTGGTCTACGCCCAAGAATGCAACAGATGTGAGAACTTTCTTTGGATTAGCTGGATATTATCGTAAGTTTATCCAAGACTTCTCCAAGATAGCAGCACCGTTGACTCAGTTGACCAAGAAGAATCAAGCTTTCATCTGGGAGGAAAAGTTCGAGAATGCATTCAAGATTCTAAAGGAAAAGTTGACATGTGCACCAGTGTTAGTCATTCCTAAGGGGAATGAAGAGATGACAATGGACACAGATGCATGTGGTACTAGACTAAGTGCTGTATTGATGCAAGGAGGTAGGGTTATGGCTTATGCTAGTCGGCAACTGAAACCGCATGAGAAAAGATATCATGCCCATGATTTGGAATTGGCAACAATCGTGTTCACGTTGAAGATGTGGAGACATTATCTCTTGGGAGAAAGATTCGAGTTGTTTACCAATCATAAATCATTAGAGTATCTCTTCTCCTCAGAAGGATCTAAATCTCCTACAGCAAAGGTAGTTAGAATTCTTGTCTTCCTATGATTTCGATATCGCATATACACCAGGGAAGGGTAATGCGGTAGCTAATGCATTAAGTAGGAGACATGCCTGTTTAGGAGCTACATTTCTTGAATGGAACCAACTGGAGTATATCGCAGGGTACAATTTCAGACCAAAGTGCGAATTGGATCCAGAGATGCTAGCAAGTTCGACGATTAGACCTACTTTGATTGAGAAGATTGGTTCTAGTTAGAGGACGATCCTAACCTATTGGAAATCATCTCCAAGTTAGACATGGGTATCGATGAGGGGATGAACAAGTATGCGCTTGATCGAGATGGATGGCTTAGAAAGAATAAGAGACTGGTTGTACCCAATGTCAATGGATTGAGGAATGAAGTTCTTAGAGAATTCCATCACTCAAACCTGACTATACATCCTGGTGGTAACAAAATATATCGAGACATGAAGCAGACCTACTACTGGGAAGGGATGAAAAGAGACATTGGGAAGTTTATATCCAAATGCATGAATTGCCAGCTGGTTAAAGCCGAGCAAAAGAAGCCTAGTGTGTTGTTGCAACCATTAGAAATTCTAGAATGGAAATGGGAACAAGTCTTGATGGATTTCATTGATGGGCTACCAAGGACTAGATCAGGCCATGATAGCATTTGGGTGATTGTGGACCGATTGACCAAGAGTGCGAAGTTTATACCCGTCAAGTGTAATAGAACGACAGCTAGGTTAGCAGAACTGTATATGAAATGTGTAGTGAGATTTCATGGAATACCCAAAGGCATTGTAAGTGACCGAGATCTGTTGTTCACTAGTGGATTTTGGAAGAGCTTACAAGAGGCTTCAGGATCAGAATTACATCTCAGTACTGCGTATCATCCTCAAACCGATGGTTAGACAGAGAGGGTAAATCGTATATTAGAAGATCTCTTGAGAGCTTGTATATTGGACTTTGGTGGATCATGGGATGACCATTTACATCTAGTTGAGTTCGCATATAATAATAGTATGAGTTGAATATTGGTATGGCTCCGTATGAAGCTTTGTACGGAAGACCATGCAACTCACCATCATGTTGTTTAGAGACCAGTGAGAAATTTGTGCTTGGGCCAGATGTGATAAGAGAAACCTTAGATAAGATCAAAGTTATCCGACAACGAATGAAGGCTGCCCAAGATAGGCAGAAGAGTTATGCTGATAAGAGGAGAAGAGATTTAAAATTCTTTATTGGTGACTTGGTGTTTGTCAAGATTTCTCCGTAGAAGAGCATAATTCGATTTGGTAGGAGAGGCAAGTTAACATCAAGATTTGTTGGTCCATTCCCAGTTCTCGAGCAAGTTGGGAATTTGGCATATAAAGTTGAGTTGCCGAACAAGATGGCGGGAGTTCATAACGTATTTCAGGTTTCCCAGTTAAGAATACTCATGCACGACCCCAATGTGGCTATTTCACCTGATCAGTTGGATGATGTCGAAGTAGAACCTGAGGCAGTTGGGAACCGCAAGCCGATTCGTATTGTCGAGCACGATACGAAGAAACTTCGAAGGAAAGCGGTGAATCTAGTCAAGGTTTAGTGGGGCGGGGATGAGAATGACTGTACTTGGGAGAAAGAGGAGAGCATTAAAGAGACGTATCCAAAACTCTTTACTTGATAAGGTTTTCATTTCGATTTAGTCTTTCCGCATGCTAGGATAGGTTTGTTTTGTTTGTATTGTTTGTTTTGTGTGTTTGATTGTTTGTGAATGACTGATAGGCATGCGGAACACCTTTGTATGTTTTTGGTTAATGAATTTCGAGGGCAAAATTTCTTAAGGGGGGAGAGTGTAACGACATGCATTCTACGCATCGGAGGATCGAAGGATATTTATTTCTTTTTCGTATGAAGTCGTATGGTCATGTGACTTTGGGAGACGACTATTGGAGTCATTTCCCATATTCACAATTTTTGCCAATTTTTTTAAATGACCATTTTACCTCTGGCGAATTTTGTTTCGCCTATAACTTTTGATTGGTAAGGGGTTTTGACCTGAAAGCACTTCCATTAGATTCAGATTATGGATTACCTTTCCGTAGAGTGGTCACATTAGTCAAACGGTCTTACCGTTTGGGAGATGTGGCTGAATTAAGGTTTAGGAGGTGAAAAACAACTTAATTGGGCTTAACCAGGTGATTAGCAGCTAGATCCATTGGGGATTTCGAGATTAGAGCTATATGAGGGCTGATTAGGGTTAGAGAAACCTTTTCTTTATCATTTTTCAGCCGCCACTAACATCCTCTCAACCCTAGCAATGGCCTCTACCTTCTAGAATCATCTTTAATCACTGTTTAACCAAGAATTAGGCTAAACTATATCAAATCAAGGCAAATCAACATCAAATCAGAGTTGGAGCTGCTGTGTTGCTTAGGAATTCGACCCAAACAGTAGAGTTTCAGATCTTATATCTTAATTTGCGGCCAAGGTGAGTTATTTGTATTGTTTTTCACTAATTACGGCTAATTAGGGGTGATTAGTGATAATTAGCGAAATTATGGCTCAGAAAAATCTGGAAAAATTTGTAAAATTCTAAAATATTATTTTAGGGCTCTAATTGAAGTTTGGGTTAATTTGGTTAAGTTTTACTAATCCTATCATTAGATTTGCTTAAACATGCTTAAGGGGAAAATATGAGTTTTGGGTATGTTTGATCCGTTTTGACATATCAAATTGTTGTTTTGGTGTTTGTGGTCAATTCTATATGTTGCTATGACTGCATGGTATGCTTTGTGATTGATTAGAATAGTTAGAATGGTTGAAAACGTCGTCGTACGGTGTAAAAATAGTCGTTGGAAGAGTTGTAGGAAAACTGTACAGGGACCGGATCGGATCGTCCCTCCCCACCGAACCGACCCACTTATGACTAGTGGCACCGAACTGACCCACTCGAGATTTTGGTACCTGACTTGGCTTGGATTATATGCCACGAACCAACCGGAGACTCACCACTGAACTCCCGACTCGAACCCCTTTCCATGAACTAGTGATGGAGCCACGACCCGAACCGATGTACCACGAATGGATTTGAGGAACTCGACCCGACCCGGAGTGCTTAGGGAGAAGGACCGAACCGGAGGAGCTCGTCACGAACCGAACCGCCAGGGGATGTGGACCATGACCTGGAGCTTGACCACGAGCGGAAGGAGACCAAACCGAACCAGGGAACAACATGACTCACAAATCGATCCGAGTCAAGGTGAAGAGAAAATACTGAACCGATCTGGGAGGAGACCAAAACCCGAGATGCAAAGGTAGTCCAAATAGGAAGTAGAACTCAGGATCTAGTTGGGAACCAACGAGTTAACTCCATGAGTTGGGCTTTGCTGCGGGATGTGTGCAAATGGGTTATCGATGTCCATAACTTTGATTCACCACCAAGACGGATGTTAGGCTACAGATCAGTGCAGTGGGGTAGTTATTACTCTATGGGGCAGAGTGATCGTAGCATGGCTATGAGCCAGTGTAGTGGAGTCGTCATGACTTCATGAGGCAGAGTGGACATGCAAGGACTAGCGACTACGGATCAGTGCAATGGAGCCATCATGACTCCATGTGGCAGAGTGATAATAGCAAGGATTTGGGTGATCAAAGAGGTGGATATCGTATACTTTACGAACTGAGTGAGAGATGTGAGGATGGTTTCTATGCTTGATTGTTCGACATCACTATGACATGCACACCCCTTCCCCCTATCTTTACACCATATGGTAGTGTCACCTTAAAGTATTGTACATATTGTTGTGCTAACTGTTTGGTTGCAGGTCCAGGTTCAGGTATGGTTTAGTATACCTGTTATTGTTCTGTTTTACTGCTTATCGCTCATACCAGACTTTCGTCTGACCCAGAGTTGTCTCTTTTTATTACTATGGGTGCTCTTAAATGGGTAGACTAGAGACAGGTTAGGTGGTATCACGAGTAGCTATACTGGAGACGAGCAAGAGGCTTCCACGTATGATATATACATAGATATTCTCCCTGTGTTGCAACTGATCACTACTTTGGGCATTAGTAGTGGACCTTTTTCTTTGCTTTAGAGACAGTATTTTGGAGTTGTAATAAGCTGTATTTTTAATTTCCGCTGCTATGATGATTATGGTTTAGTTTTCAGCTTATGCACTGTCTCGCCTATTTTATGTCAAGTATGTTATTACTATATTTTATTCCATGCGCTGTGAGACATTCTATAGGTTCCTTGTTAGGTCAAATTCCTTTTTTCCCTTTCTTTGGCAACCGTCCCATGCTGGTTGGACATCGGTACAGGGCATTTCAGGGAAATGTCGGCTGGTGTGTTGCGGGCCATCACAGTAACCTTGTGCACTTGTGCTTTGTGCATGCACTTGTGACATTTGTGCACTTGACATCGAGATAGGCATGTAAAACCATAACTTGATTATACATGTAACATTCTAATTGAAACATGTCGCTCTTAAATCTGTTTTTTCTAGTAAAAGTATTATGGCTATCGATAAAGACGTCCTTCCGTTACTTCCATGTTTTAATATGGGCAGAGAAATTATGCGATTTTCAACATTTCTACTAAACTGACTTTTCAACACTTTGTGTACTCATTTTACACTTTAGCTTATGCACTTTCCCTTCACTTTGCTGCAGCTGGTTCATTTACTTCTGTATACTTCCAGTTCCAGCTCTAGGTACATTCGATCTTATTTTCAAATTAAGGCAATTATTTTATGATTTTAATTTTCTATTTCTAGGTCAATGCAATGTTATGAGCTAATTCCGCTATTCTAATCCAACTTAGAAGTCCATATTAAATGGTGCTTGAAGTTCTTGAAAGAAATTATGGACCTGAAGTAGATGTATGGAGTGTTGTGGTGATAGTATACATATTGTTGTGTGTCGTTCCTCCATTTTGGGCAAGTACTCTTTAAATGATGCTGGTAAAAAAAAGCATTGTGAGTAATTAGCTCTGAACCTTTGACAACATAATGAAAGATTAGAGCCCTAATATCATAGCTGATATATTCACATGTATAGGTTGTATAGCCGAGCATTGCCTATAGAAGTAACAGAAGAATTCAAGGAGAACCCGATGTTCAGATGTTAATGGCAGCAGTAAGTGAAACAAAATGTTATGATGATCTTGTTTTGATGTTATGCAAAGATTAATTCATATTTTGATGTTATGATATTCTTATTTTGGATTTTTGTTAAGATAATCAGATAACTTGACATTATTCTAAAGTTGTTTAAGTATTCTTGTAATAATGTGAAGATGCATGTTGCAGGCAATTGACAAGCTTCTTTTGATTTTCAAGTCGTCCTTTGGTTCATGTTTTCAAGGTCGACAGGTAAATCAAGTTTTTTATTTTATTTTTTTGTTAGGTTTCCCGAAATTTTCGTTATAAATGGCCCCCCTTTATCAAGATCCTGGCTTCGTCCCTAAATAATATGGGCAGAGAAATCCTTGCAACCCCCTCCATGTACATTTATTACCTTTTTCGATAGGTTTCCAATAACTTCCTCATATTGTTTGGATAGTGCTCTGAGAAAACATTGTGCATCAGATTCCGTATTTTCTAGGTTTCTCAATACGACTAAGCTTTCATTAACCTTGTTTAGAATTGAACCTAGTCATACAAAACTGATTTCATTCACCAAAGTATCTTAATGCGCATATAACTTTCAATACACGTAGTAGATAAGTCAGATATGAAGCATTGGTTGAATGTCAACAATATTGATATTTCTATATGTTACTATTGTCCGATGATCAAAAATGTTATATGATATTATGTTTCTAGCATAAATTTTAAACTGCGAGTGGGTTCACCATTTCCTGCAAAAAAATTAGTGTTGTTTAATTGTTATGCTTGCAGGCTTTGTCGTGCCTTTTCTGTTTTAGATTCAGTTTTATACTTTATTCATTCACTGCCTCATTAACCATCAAATGGTACTCCACTGATTATGTTGTTTGAATCGAATTTCTTGCTTTGGACACACAAAGTAGACAATACCTTAAATAATACCATTTTGATTTGCTTTACATCTGTGAATATATATAAGCTGATATCATATCTCACAGCCATTAAATTGCACTTGTGCAGATGGCTTATAGGAGCAGTTGAAGACTGTGTCAGAGAGTGTCAGTGAGTCTGTATATGAGTAAATCGAGTGACAATGTAATGAGGAATGTATGTAAATATGAATGATTGTGTAATATATCAGTAAATTTACAATAGTGGTGATAGAAAATTTGTATTATTTGAAATATTGAAGTAAAATAAATATTTGAATAAAATACCATGTTGCAGTAGCTTTAATATAGTGTTGCCATCGGGTTATAAATATTGCTGAAATAATGTCGCAATAGTCATACAAGACGTTTCCTTAGGGATGGGATTAGATTGGGGCGTAGGCCCAATGGGCCGCACATTGTGGGTCCCACAAAATATATAAATAAAATTAATATCTATAACAACATTTTTGAATGTTATTACAGACATCTAAGGATGTTGCTATAGACCTAAATAGGATTCTAATGTAACAATACTTGTTGTGTTGTCGTAGATAATCAAAATGTTTCCATTGAGGTCTGCAGCAACAGTGAAAATTGCATCATCCAAAAAACGTTGCCATAGACCTATGCCAACATTTTTTGGGCCTGTACCAACAATTTTTTTGCGTTGTGTTAGGCCGTTTATGGCATAGTGTATTATCTCTAAAATTTCAAACTGTAATTCTACTCATTCATCTTTTGCCTTTAAAATGTTTCTAAAGTAATCAAATTCTTTTAATTTTAAAATGAAACTTTTAGATTTAATTTAATTTTACTTTTTTGAAATATTATCTTGAATATTATATTTCTTTTATATATGCATACAAATAATATTGTGAAAGTTTTTTATTTTTGCATTTTCTGTTGATGTCTTGAGATGGTTTTAGTTTTTGTAGGCCGCTCTGAGATTTTGAAATTTTTACTTCTTTTTTAAAGCCCTGAAACATCCTTGGTGCTTTGTTTTACTATTTTTTTTATGGATTATTGATTTTTTAAAATATTTTGAATTTTTCAACATATTAAATATTCCACTTTTCCACTCTGAAATTTTTTGGTAGAACATTTGAATATATGGTCGTCTCATTCCTATGATTTAATATATCCAATTTGATTCAGTTTATCTTGGAAAAAGAAATTCTAAAAGAATGCACCAAAACTTTCTAAACCTTATATATATATGCTATCTCAGTATTATTAACATGACATTTCATAGGCATGTATGGTACAAATGACATAGCTTTGCCTCATATCCTCACCCATTTGATGTCTTGGAATTTTACATAGTAAAGGCGATTTTATTTTCTCTAGCACCATCAAAATTAATTTGAACTCTTAATTAATTAATACTTACTTATGTGTATTATAACATGCTTGCTTCCTGTGTGCCTGAACCTATAATCTAAATAAACATTACATAAAATTTATATTAGTCAATTACTTTACAAAATGGTGCCCATTGAATAACCAAAGTGTCATAACTTATACCCTTTCATACCTAAAATCGTCAACGGTACTTTCACTACTTGATGTTTCTATGTTGCTGCCCCATATATTATTTCATAGTTGTTGCCGCGATGTTCAGATCTCTACATACCTTTTCTTTAAAGTTATCATTATAAATGTGATAAATAATAATTAACTTCTAGGTGAGACACATTAATTGTCATAATTACACAAAGTTGTTTTTAGACTTACACCGTATTTTCTTCCTTTTGTTTTCCTTCCAATCCAATCATTTTTCTTGCATTAGTAGATAATAATATTATTGGTGCCATATGTCTTAGTTTAAATAGAATTTACATACTTTAGCGCTTACTCATAGCTTACCAATTTCACTTTATTTTATATCTCATTGAATTGCAAATTGAAAGCATAAACGACAAATCTAGAGTTTACTTGCAATCAAGATGAAGAAAAAGACTAAATTATCTTGATATTTTGTCAAACTCATTACCTGGAGAGGCATTTCCACTGTATCATGTATATAATTAACTAAATTAAACTTGGTATTTTGTTAATCAAAGGAATACAGTGACATCCTGTTAATCGAATAATTTGCAATCAAAAGAATGAAACGTCACAATATAAACCATACATAAACAACAGAAAGCAAAAAAATACAATGAAAAGTATCTCTTAATAAAAGTAGAAGAGATAGAAATGAACCCATCAAGAACCGAAAATACAAAAAAATGCATATCTAAACACAGTACATATGAATGGTGAAGGCAACATCAAAACTCTTATTGATGAAAAAATGAATGGAAAATGCGTGTTAAATTGAAATCAATACCTAATGTAGAATTGACAAAAATTGAAATCCTTACCCGACGTCGATGGAGATGCTAGGAAGAAGTTAGGAATAATTCTGTGGAGATGTAAGGAATATATAGACAAATGGATGACAATATTTAAGATGTAAATGACCGTCCACATATGCTGGAGCCATTAAGAAGAAATTAATTTTAGTAAAATATAGCGTAGGCATTAAAGAGGTTTAATTAAGTTATATTCAATATGTGGTTACCAGATTTGCAAAATAAAAATGTTAAATAAGGCTTAATTACTAAGATGTAGAAGACCGTCCAAATACACTACAGCTATTAAGAAGCAATTAATTTAGGAAAAACGTATATATCTGTAGCGTAGGAAATTAAAGATGTACCAGACTTTTCATATGCAGTGTTGCCACTAAAAAGCAATTAATTTTGGAAAAATGTAATTGGTTGCAAAATAAGAAATTGAAAAGGCGTAAGTGGATTTTATTTACTATGTTGGTATTGAATTTGCAAATATAAATGTTGATGAGGCTAAATTGCTAAATGTATCTCAGATGAATGAGAATGAAGTATCTTAGTTGAGAACAAATCAAATGGAAGAAAAAAGTCAACTCTACATTGGCTGTCTTATATAATAGAATATATAACTTTAGCAAACTATCATTCATTGAATCGTATCACATCAAGATTAGACATATTCATGTTAACAATAATGAAAAAAGAACCGTACACACACACACACATATATAAGGAAGGATCAAGAGCACCCCTAATAGTGTAGCACCCCTTTAGGCCCCCTAATTTCCACCACACGTTCCCGTTTCTCTCTCCTCCCACTAATTCTCTCTCCCACCACTAACTTATTTAACTATAAATGAGTGGCTCTAGTGCAGGTGCAAAAGGGGTGCCAATAGTTTGGGGTGCCATATAACCTCTCTCTCCCTCTCTCTCTCTCTATATATATGTGTGTATATATATATATATATATATATATATATATATATATTAGTCAATCACCTAATATTTATTATACACATAAATAACTATCACAAGTTCCAAGTTGAACCTATCTACGTTAACATTTTACCATGTATTGCATTGTAACATTAATGTCAAACGCCTACATTTTAAAATTTATTTAGTTATTTACCAAACACTGTGCAATATCGCTTAACATTGTACAACTAAGTTAACATGTTTAAATTAATTATATGATTTTAAATATAACAAATGAATTCAATCAATAAATTGTTGTTAGTTCATCTAATTAACGCTAAGTGTGACCTTTTAAAATATACAACATGTTCATATCAAAAAAATGGGATAATTAATTTTTCTTCCAAATATAAAGTTAAATAAGATGCACAGTTTAAATAATATATGTAAATAACAATAATAATAATTAATATATTACACATTTATCTCAATAAAAAAATTCATAAATTGAAGAAAAAACAATTTCCACCTAATATCTATATTTTTCATTCCTACAATTATTTGCTGAACCTCCTTAATTCTTTCATGATATTTTATATTTAAATCCATATATACTCATGAAATCTTAAATTGTTTAAATAATTTTAAAGAGTATTTAGTCCATTTTTCTAATAGCTCTTAAAAATGTACTCCAATTTCACTAGGTATATTTATCTTAAAAAGATAGTTTTCCATGCAACTATAAAAAATTTTAAATCACATAACATGAACTATGTATATCAACAATAATGACAAAATTAATTTGTAAATTAGTTATGATTCACTTATATCAAGAATTTGCCCTATATTATTTCATAAAATCCGTTTTGAACATTAATAACTCCACAACAAATTTATACATTCTTCTGCAAATTTCTCCTAAATTCTTCATGATACGCAATACAATTAAACTAACTTCGTAATTTTACATTTAACTTACTTAAGAAATATAAAATAATATCTGTTAATTCATCGAATAAATTACTAATAAACATCAATTTCAACAAGCATATCTAAACCGATTAAAAAAATTCTCAAATATACATATTGCTTGCATAAGTTATAGATCATAAATTATACGCAAACAGAAATAATAATTCAATTAATTGTTTATGTATTTCACATCAAAATTTATCATATATTGCACAAATAAGTTCTCAATTTTATATTAAAATAATAAATACTACTTTTAATAATACTATCATGTGCAACATACGGGTTACACACTAGTATCTATGATAGTAGGATGTCTGAAAAAATATTCCCCATACATGGATGTTATCTTTAAATACTCGACATTGTGTTCCACAAATGTAACCAATGTTTCATCCAATAATTCATATTTTTTTCTAAGTATATTACATAATTTTGTTCATACTTATGATAGTGCATAATAATGATTATGAATGTTGGACACTTCGTATTTGTGCATTTAATTTATTTACATATTTGAATATTGCATTTAATGAGATTAAATTATTTAAATAACCTTACTATCCCTCTGACTTTGGTCGTTGAATAGCCTTATTCCCTCTGACGCTATCGCGACTCGCTATCTTCGGCTTTCTGGTATGCTTAGCTTTTGTATATACTGAGTACCAATTTGTGCTCGTGACTGAATACTTAGCAGACGAGGGTGTGTTTTGGATGTATTTCTCAAGCTCGGTGAGTTTTTACATTGAATCGGCTTGGCGTCTTGATTTGTTGTGTTGGTTTCGTCATTTGGAGTAAGACATTCTTGTGATTTAAGTTTTCGACTTGTTGATTTAGTATGTTAGTCTGTGGAGTTGTTCGGGTTCGTGTTGGTTCAGTGAGAACTTCATTGATGTATGGAGGTTGTGTTTGCCATGTTATTTCTTTTGGGTCACTGCTTATGGATTATTGTCTATTTTTCTGGAGTTGTTGAAGTGTTGTTGCTCAGGAAACATGGTGAAGCAACACTCTTAACTGCCTTGATGGTGTTCCGCCTCTCTACTGTAGGCATTTCAGTCCAATGAGCATTATGTCATAGGGGTACGTGATGATCTATAGCTTGGCCTTTGCCACTATTAGGTGATATTCAATTAAGGCTATTCTGCTCTTCCATTCTTGAGATCAATTGGTGCACTTCCAGTCATGCTTGTGATGGATGTTGCAATACAATCTAGTTTCAAGTCAACATCTCAGATACGGTAGGTAGCATGATCAAGAAATATGGATTGGTTGCTTTTGTGTCCTCTCCGTGACAGTAGTACTTAGCCCACGTGCTTAGCTTCACTGTTTGGATGTGCAATTCAAGCTAGCTGGATATTGTTACGTTAGTGTATGGCAACTTGTATTTTGTTATCTAAATATGTGTCATTTGTACTACTATGTAAATTCACTTCATTTTTGAAGTGTGTAAAGAGCAATGTTAATCTAAATGCACGGAGAATAGTAGTCTAGGTAATTTACTAGCTCTTGTGCTATAATCTTGATTAGATTTAACGAACGACGTCCAACTATAACAACCGTCTTTAGTGGACGGTCCACTGTAAAAATGCCAATCTCCTTTGTTATTTGTATTTATTATTGGTTATAATAAAAGTTTTTGCAGTCACATTAAAAACCGGTCGGCTAGGCCAAAAATAAAATGTAAGCATTTTAATTTTAATCAGTTTGGGATTATATTTAGATATGTTTGAGATATACTATGAATTTAAAAGGGCATATGTCACGTATATGATTAGTTTCTTTAATGATTCTCCAAGCGAAAAAAAACTCCTATAACAGCTGTAACTAAGTCATCTTTAATCAATTCGGTTATGACAGTTGCTTACAATAACTTGAAACTGTCTGTATTGAGTATCCCACATTACATAATTTCTACTCTTCTCTTTCGGAACTCATTACAATATAAGACCATCTCCAATAAGGTTACGGATCGTAATCTTACAATCCATAATATTCAGTGAATTATTCTTGAGATGTCTCAACTGTCGTGAGCCGATATTATCGAAGCACCTGTATTAAATCAGCGTGCGCGCCTTCCGCACCTATAAATATGGCACGGTGGGCCTTAACCACTAATGCTTCCCCATTTTCCTCTTTTTAATTTTTTATTGGTCGCGATGTCGGGATGCCGCCACGCGTGACGAAGACGGGGAGACGTACAGTTCGACCTCTGCTGGACGACCCAGTTGGTCCAACGCCGCCTCCTCCACCCGTGGAGACAACGATTCAGGATTTATGGATCCTTCATGAGTTGCTTGAGGGATACACTCACCGTTCGTTTACTGCGCTCGACACCATTCCAGTATAAATTTTAATTTTAACATATATATATTTATTGAACTGTTAAATAGTTTACCAAATTACGTAGGTAGTATGAACTGTTGGTTTTATAGTTATAAATTAGTACATATATGTTATACATTTCAATATTACGAGCTGTTGTCCAATATAGTTATTGAACTGTTATAATTTTTATTAGACACAATACATCTACGTTCGAGGGAGTTGGGTCAAGTTTAGTACACAGGCCATAATACCACTAGTTATTCGAGAGAGGCTACTGGCTAGTCTGTTCGGACTATTCTTACAGATTATACCTCCTCGGTCCTTTGAACGACCATTGCTAGAGGTCTTACTAGAGAGATGGTAGCCTACGACACATACTATCCACTTCCCTGATTTGAGCTACGTATCACCCCAGTCGATTTTTACATGCTTACGGGGACTGAGATTGGCCTCCCTGATAGTGTTTCTTGCTCATTTAATCCCTCACATGAGTCAACCGAGTCTTACCCGCAGTATTTGCCAGATTTGTCCGCGGATCATATGTCCAATGGTGTCGTTTCCATCGCATATTTACTTCAGTACATAACAACGCATCTCGATGTAGTGAATTTACATGACACAGTATATCAGGCTGCCCTTTTATATCTCCTTGGTTCAACATTCTTTTTGAACCAACGGAGTATAATTCGATTGGGCTACCTAGCAGCACTAGCCGATTTAGAGCAGCTGCATATGATTGACTGGGGCTCTGCCATATTGGGTTATCTATACATCACTCTTGACTCTTACGCTTTTGGAATGGTTCAACAGAAGTTTGGACTTTGGTACATGCTACCGTGCTGGTACTACGAGTAAACGACCAACATGCATCCACGCATAGAGCCCGCTGCCAGTCATACTGCCAAGTCCATTTTTCCACGCATGCGAAAATGGGAGACTAGTCACGTAGTTCGACGTAGTCCTACTGGTGTGAGGCACGACTTGATGGAGGTCCGTTCTCAGTTAGATTTGAGGGATAAGGGCAACATATTACGAGCACCTTGGACTTCTTATTGGATGTTACTTTCAGCAGGTGGGCCGCTACTTCATTCCCACCCGTTAGTCATTGCATGTCGTTTATCTATGCGTCGTGTCCTCTTGCTCCCACCAGCCCACCTTCCTATTTAGTACTTGGGAGATCGCTGTTATTATCAAGGGCCCACTGAGTTGCGCATACCCAGAGATCCACTTCAACCCGAAGATATGTTCGGGCCGCATCGTTCAATAGGGAGACAATACATACATGGTATGAGATAGGCAGGATGGGTTGATACACAGGATTTTGTATTACCCAGAGCAGATTTGACACTTATTGGCATTGAGTAGCTCCTCGGCGGTACTTGTTGCCTTATTATATGTGGGGTGTGGACTCCGATCACATTGGTCCCCGAGTGGCTATCGGTAGAGTTCATCCTCCACCGTTTACTTTCGACCCGACCCCTTCAAAGTACTCCGACCATCCTATGGATTTTGTTTTGGCCGACACATTTAAGGCATTTGATCTTAGCGGTATAGAGTTATCCCTGCCTATTGTCTACCCACTTGATAACATGGTTATCGGTATCCCTACAGCTGGATTATATCCGACACATGAGGTATTATTTGTACTTGGAAATTTATTAGCTTATATATTCTTAGGTATAGAAAGTGAGTTTATATGTTCTATATTTGCAGTATGCACGCAGGCTGGACCAGCATAGACGATATATTACCGCTATTTAGGAGATGGCCCGGCTACATTATCAGTCGTTATATCAGGAGCACTAGGTGATTATTCAGGGTTTGCAACCCAGATCGACGAGTTACAGGCCCGGGGAGGGGGTGGTGGTGATACAATAGCAACGGGTGCCGTCGGAGGATCATGTACTACTGGAGGATCAGGTGGGACTGGAAGACCAGGAGGGGGTGGAGGATCAGGTGGTGCTGTAGGATCAGGTGGTGTAAGAGGACTGAGGGGGAGGTGTAGGAGTTGGTGATGCTAGAGGAGTAGGTGGTCCTGACGAACTGAGATGGGGTAGTAACGATGACGACCTTATTCTGTATTATAGAGGGGGATGACATGGAGTAGGATGGTGAGAAGTCTGAGCACGTTGATGACGATGATGCTACAGATTTAGGATGACTTTCCTTAGGATCATGATGATGATATTTTGTTCATGGTTATCATGATGTATATATGTTTATGGCTTGATGTACTGGACTTTATGTTATTTTTTCATGTTTGCTCATTTTCATGTCATTTTGATGCATGTTGTACTACGCTTTATCATGTTATGTCACTTTGATGCATGTTGTACTACACTTTATTATCTACATATTATGTTTATTCATGTCGAAAATCTTATTAACTACATGTTTGGTTACGAATTATATTAACGATTTCGGTTATTTAACAATGTTTAAAACATTTAATTTATAATTTAATTATAAAACGAACTATAGTGGTGCGGTAGTTCGTAATATAAGTTTTGAACTTTAAATGGTAGTATAGGATTGGAATTTCTCGAAACAAGAAACATTCAAATCTATTTGATAATATTTTCCCGATGGAAGAGAAAAATTGAGTTTTCATGTTGTAAATTTTGTTTTATGTCCAAATCAAATTTTCAAATAGTCGCTGTGGAATTCGTTTATAAATTATAATGTTTATTTATATAAAATAAAGGTTTTTAATTTTATTTAAAGTAATTTTTGCTTGGAATTAAACCCAAGATATTATGTGGACGACCCTACTTGTTAAATTCCGTGGACGACACTTCTTGCTAAATTCCTTGGATAGATTGCGTGGACAACCCTTCTTGTTAAATTCCTTGGCTACATTACGTGGACGACCCTACTTGTTAAATTCTTGGCTACATTACGTGGACAACCCTAATTGTCCAATAAACGAGCACTCTGTCCAATAAAGGAGCACTCTGTCCAATATAGGAACACTCTGTCTAATAAAGGAGCATTTGTACCAATAAATGAGCACTCTGTCCAATAAAAGAGCACTCCGTCGAATAAAGGAGCGCTTGTACTAATAAAGGAGCAATATATCCAATAAAGGAGCACTCTATCCAATAAAGGAACACTCGGTGACACCCCACGCCCGTTAATGTCACTCACTAAGGGAATGCATTAAGTTCCGTGAATCGTTATAGGTAAACAGACACAGAATAATTACAAGACAAATATAAATAAGATAGCAGCAGAAATTTAAATTTTTATTTCAATATAAATTAAAATACCATGGTCCACAATACCATAAGTCACAAAAACCATTGCAATAAAATAGCTTCTGTCTTGCGTCATTCGAGTACATAAGAATATAATAACATAATTCCCTAATTTAAAGAGTTAAGCCATAGTAGAGACAAAAACTTGAGCCATGTTTTAGAAGTAGCTCCTAGCAAGGTGATATCTGAATCCTGACTAAACCTGGGTATTTCCTCCCGGAAAACCTGGGAGGGGGGAGGGGGAGGAAACGAAAGAAAGAAGGAGAAACAAAAGGGTCAGACATAAAGTGTGGCGAGTCTAGTTACTTTTAGCCAATAAATAAATAAAAGTAACATGATAGGCATATAAAGTGGATAAGGGAGATCACTACATAAATGGCAGGTGTAACAAGGTTGACAAGATAAGGATTTCACACTTCTTTAATGATTATTCTGCACTATTACTAGTATATCCAGAAAAAGATGATCCCTTTAACTATAAGGTGGTAGACTTAGGTATACGTCCAAATGTATCCTAACCACTACGCTGATCGGTCGGCTCCCTAATCCTTGTAGATACCTTGTGTTGGCCCCACAGTAGGAGGTATCACTTCCTAAAGTGGCAACCCCTCTAATAATGTGCACAACCATATCTACAGGTGTCACGGTTGTCTTATCCCCTTCTGTCCGGCTCATGCATGCACATGGCCCGGTCGATTTGCGGCGCCCACACGGTCCTCCACGTTTGGATCTCTTACAATCAGTTAGTAAGCGTGCCCCTTCTCCGCCTAGTACGGAGTACTTTATTTGATACCTGCTCCAGGTTACTGACTGAAATGGGTCCCACACAATATGATACAAGCTCTCCACTTTTGTCTTGTATCCCCCACTAGGTTTTCACTGACTATGTATAGTGTCTTTAATTACATAGCCTTATTTATTTTTGCCGGTTATGCTTACCTACAGGTGTCTTTAATACATAACCCCTAATCTTCCAACCGGTTATGCTTACCTATAGGTGTCTTTAATTACATAACCCTATCACATCTACAAGTTATGTTTACCCTAAAAGGTGTCTTTAATTACATAACTTCATTATTTCCACCGATTATGTATACCACTAGGTATCTTTAATTACATAACCATAACGGGTTAAGTTTATGGGCCTATATGTGAATATCACCTATACCCTCTACAGATTTACATAATTCACCTCTCAACCATGTTTACTTAACCCTTAACTTAAATTTAAGTTCATACAATCCCTATGGATTAACTTAGATTAAGTAGTCCAATTCTTTACCATGTCCATTTATGGTTTCATAATGGGCCAGACCTCCAACATTAGGCCTACAACATGTGGATGCTGGATTTGTCGGTTGGGTCTGGACAGACTTATTCCACAGTTGGGCCTAACCCCGTATCATAGCCCGATTCGTATTTACGTACTTAGACCTCCCACATTAGGTTCAACATTAGTGGCTGCTGGATATGTCGGTTGGGTCCAGGTAGACTTCCACTACTAATGCAACCTATCCTCGTGTCATAAGTACAATTATAATCCCTAATTGTAATTACTAGACATTCCATTTTTAATTAATTTACCAATTAATTAATCCTTTCCTTTTATAGGTGTCAATACCTATTTTACCCAATAATTTGAATTACATGTCCAAAAATGTTCATATTCAAATTATGCCATTTTTAACCCTTTTTCCCCCGTTCCTTAACTAGCGCCCTCACAAAATTGGCAACATGTCTAGGCTAGATAATAGCCTAGTCATAAACGATAATAGGGAAAAATAATGGGAATATAATTAAAATGATCATCTTGGCATAAACATAAATAAGTATGATAATAAGGTGAATATACATACTAGCATGGACATGAAATTGTCGTCATAACAAGGTGGACATAAAACTGATGAACTACGATGTTACAATATCTAAATTAGCAATTTAGATGTCCAATCGATTTAGATCTAACATGATAACATAAGGTGACAATTTAGAACACATAAAATAGATCTAACATGTTAACCTAAGGTGATAATTTAGATCACATAAAATAGATCTAACATGTTAGCATAAGGTGATGATCTAGATCTCATAAAATAGATCTAACGTATTAACATAAGGTGATAATCTAGATCACATAAAATAGATCTAACATGATAACACTGTGAAAACCCGCAACTTCCCCGTAAAGGAAAGTGTCGGATAGTTCGAGAACAAGCCACAACAGAACACATACAGAAGAACGTTTCATTGTATATTACAACAATGCACCAGATTACAAGAATATACAGAGTATAAACAAATAAATATTACACAGAAATATCAGAGGTTTAAATTACATTTAAATACATAGCAGCGGAAAATAATACAATACACAACTAGAAGGAGATATACGGATACAAAGCTTTCCGGATATCGTTCCAGCTGTAAACCAGGATCCTGTGAATATAAATCTGCAAAACCAAAACTACTAGCTGCCCGTGTCAAAATAGGGGCACCCAGAGTTTAGGTTAAAACAATAAACTCCAGGTCAGTCATGGGACTGGTGTGAGAACTAAAACAGTCATTAATTCTTTATTTCAAAGTTAGGTAAATCAAGGGACCACGCCGTATAACACGGAACGGGTTTCCTCCCAAGAATACCAGTGCATAAAACAAACAGCGCAATGCTAAATAAAGAAAAATGAAGCTGTTATAAGACCCAGGTCCTATCACACAATGCAACGCAAGCCGGGGGATAGGGTTTTCCCTTATAACAGCCAAAGAATGCTTGATACGTTTAAAACAAATCATTTGATACTACTATAAGTGCATAGTGTATAAAACAACTTCAAACCATAAGTATCAATCATAGGCGGCATGGGTACCATATATCATGTCGCCATACTAGTTCTACAATTAAAACTGCAAATGTCACGTATTTGGAAATTGGATTTCTGTCTATGAACCGAGGCAAAAGATAGTCCTCAACCGATTCGAGACGCTCTAGCCCGTGTCTCAGGCAAGTACTCAGTCAAGCCTTGGATCCTCAGGGCCAGTCCACCGATGTGGATTAAACTTAAACCCTGAACATGCGTTTCCCCGCCCTATGGGGCGTAGGTCAGCCAACTAAATGACTCCATCGGTTCGAGAACGACCGATCAATCCGAGGCGCCTCGCAATAGCAACAACCACATAAGTCAAACTCGTCAGGGCATGTAAAACCACTGACGCCACTTCTAGCTAGAAAGAAACGCATGCCCTCCCTGACGTCCTCTCCCGTTTTTGGTTCATACCGGGTGTGAAACACGCGAAGTAAACGTTACACAAAGCTACGCCACAAAGGCCTTGCTTTGATCATCACCACAAGACTTTGCTTTTCAACAGAAGCCTCGATCAATTGCCACTTAGGCATGCCATACAGGCAATTCACTCCATGCGTTTGATATCCATCAATATATAACCCCTGAGCTCGTACGTCTCAGAGAAGGGCGTTAAGCAAGAGAATAAATTCTCTGCCGCCAAACAGATATATATTTAATAGAGATCAATCACACGGACTAAAATCCAATGTCAGACACACAGTCCATTTACAAGTCCGTTCTGGGTCTGAACGAAACCGGAGGCACATAGTACCCCGCATATCCATCGATCTCCAAGTACGTCTGGACGATCACCAACTGTTTCCATCTTCTTGGGTGTACAGCCCAATCAAGATCAACAGTAATCACCCAAACGACGTGAAGACCTCCGGTCTTCGACCATCGTCTTCATCTTCGACTTATCGTCGTATCAGTTATTCAGAATGGGATAAACCCGGTCTTTCCGAATAACTCGCGTATATTTTAAATAAGTGTTACACAAACACAACATACGCCTCATTCCAATTCATCAGTCACTAACCGTAAATTAATCAAGAGAATAATTCCCCAAATATTAACCCCGAAGGCCGAAACCAACATCAGATCAATATCCAGAAAACCATTCTGCTTGGCTAACTGACAGTTAGTTTCTAAATTTCACATTTATAGGGAAAGGTTCCCATTAATTTTATCCAAGATAAATTCCTTGAATTTATTCTTTAATCTTCTTTTGAATTTCGATTCAACTAGTCGGAATTAGCGAACCTTACCGAAGTAATCATTGGTTTTAATTTCCCAATCCCAACCTATTTATCCCATGAAGTAAAACTGGTAATACTTCATATCTAACACCACGGTGTTATCGGTAAATTCAATTACCATTTCACGTTCAAATCTAATTAAAGATTTAACTATCGCCTGGAACAAAACTGGTGATACTCCATTCTCGATCTTTTCAATCTAATTAAAGATTCATTAAAACTCCACTTAGTTTTAATCGTTAACTGGGTTAAAGAATCAGTGTCATTTAAAAACACGGTTCGCGATAAACCCAAAGTCACATTCCATTAATTATCGGGTTAAAGAACGAGTGTTATTTAAAACACTGTTCACGATAAACCCAAAAATCATTCCATTAATTATCGGGTTAAAGAACAAGTGTTATTTAAAACACTGTTCACGATAAACCCAAAAGTCAATATCAATTCAATTCCAATTAAATATCATTTAATTGGTACACTTCATTAAATCTAAATAAAAAGATTTAATCTTTTCTCCATTGGGTTCAAGAACAGTGTTAATGAAGACACCATTCACGACAAACCCAATCACATTTTGATATTAAATACAAGGCTCTGAATAGAAAATATATCGGCTTATATTCAATATCAAATTCTACGACCAACAAATATCATATTGGAAATAACGATATATATATATATCTATATCTTTCAAATTCCCATAACAATATCTGTATCATCACGGAATCCAATATCGAAATATTCCGAAGACAATTTCGATTCAAATCCATTCCAATATAATTATTGGAAATTCTGGTTATTTTTAAAACCCTTTTCAAATTCAATTTATTTATTTAAAAATAAATAGAATTATAGTTCTAGTTCAAAACTAGTTCATTTCGATAAAAATCTATTTTTATCTTTTCAAATATGGAGTCTTTCATCCCAATACTTTCTAAATCATTTCTTATGATTTTACACAAATTATTATTATTTTTAATAATTTTATCAAGGCCCGTACAGTCGATTTCCGTCAACGGCCATCGAACTGCACTTACAGCGACCTTTTTCAAATTTGATTTGGACGTAACTCCAAATCCAACCGTTAGATTTCAAATTTCTAATATTCGTTAGAAAGCTCTTTTCGATACGAACCCAACGGTTCTGGTTTTAGGAGAATCCGACGGTCGGATCTCCCGTAATGTCCGTTTGAAATAAATGGTCGAAATTCACGAACTGCCGCGGCGCGGCGCGTTCTATTCAGGCCATTATATTATATATATAATATATACTTCGTCGATTCCTATTTAAAACGAATTATATAAATAGTTTTAAAATCGTTTCAAAAGCAATTTCAACTTTCTTTTCAATTCAATTCAAAAATTGAATTCTCCTTTATAAATTCGTTTTAAAATTCATTTCTATTCAATTCAAATTTCAATTCAATTTGAATTCATTTCAATTCGCTTTCAATTCAATTTGAATTCGTTTTCAATTCAATTTGAATTCGTTTTCAATTCAATTCATTTCGAAATCGTTTTCAATTCAATTCATTTCGAAATCGTTTTCAATTCAATTCATTTCGAAATCGTTTTCAATTCAATTCATTTCGAAATCGTTTTCAATTCAATTCATTTCGAAATCGTTTTCAATTCAATTCATTTCGAAATCGTTTTCAATTCAATTCATTTCGAAATCGTTTTCAATTCAATTCATTTCGAAATCGTTTTCAATTCAATTCATTTCGAAATCGTTTTCAATTCAATTCATTTCGAAATCGTTTTCAATTCAATTCATTTCGAAATCGTTTTCAGTTCAATTCATTTCGAAATCGTTTTCAATTCAATTCATTTTGAAATCGTTTTCAAAATAGTTGTTATCATCAAAATATTTCGTTCAACACATGACCTTTCTCAATGGATGAGTACTGTCAACACATGAACCTTTATTTTATATCGATAAAGATGTAAATTTTATTACTAAAATATTTCGTTCAACACATGACCAATCTCAATGGATGAGTACTGTCAACACATGAACTTTTATTTTATATCGATAAAGATGTAAATTTTATTACTAAAATATTTCGTTCAACACATGACCAATCTCAATGGATGAGTACTGTCAACACATGAACTTTTATTTTATAATATTCTTTATTTTTCAAATTGGAATGAGGCCCAATCAATTACCATATAAAGTTAATTATATGGATTTTCATGCATTACACACATATAATAGCATTGAAAAATAATCAACCATCAACCAAAGTGCACTACACTGTATAAGCATCAAATATAGATATCTAACGCTTATAACAGCTTGTCAATCAATCGATCGACATATTTAATCAATCAGGATGAGTGAACTTCAAATTTCATCCCAACACCCGTGTGGGGTTTCAAACAATCAAACACATATTTTATTTGTGCAGTTGGGCGATGTGTAAAATTTATCGTCCCAATCAATGTCCTTCAAATAGGTGTACATAAACAAACCGTCCGGTTTGTAAATGAATATTTATTTATTCACATTCACGTTAAAAATTATATTTTTAACGATAAAACATTTTATTCAACCTATGAATATTCTATTTGGTTCATTTATTCAATAAAATGATATTTTTATTTTTCTAACATATTTTAGAAAATTTCGGCGGCATAACGGCACGATACTAGAAACGGGACAAGGCCTAGCCTTATCCCCGGTCTAGTGAAGGCCCACGCCATTCACACATCAATCAAATCCATTCCATTTCACCAAACAATTCAATTCAAACCAATTAGACTAACCAACTACACAACCAATCAAACAAGTCCATGGTCTGTGGACGATTGTGTCGGGTGCTACTAAACACCGTCTGCATCCTAGTATATATATATAACTAGAAAAAGAAATTTAGAGTGAGAAGTTCTCACATATAGCTATCCTAGCTCCACGGCACTTCCAATGCAGGAAATCTTCACTGTTCTCGTCTCTTATCACTTTTTCCGCCCGTATTCTCTACATATGTAAAAATCGAATTTTTACTTCGCTATTCAATATATAAAAATCATATTTTTATTTCGAATTTCAACATATAAAAATCATATTCTTATTTCGAAGTTCAACATCTAAAAATCCTATTTTTATTTCGAAGTTCAACATCTAAAAATCCTATTTTTATTTCGAAGTTCAACATATAAAAATCCTATTTTTATTTCGAAGTTCAACATATAAAAATCCTATTTTTATTTCGAAGTTCAACATATAAAAATCCTATTTTTATTTCGAAGTTCAACATATAAAAATCCTATTTTTATTTCGAAGTTCAACATATAAAAATCCTATTTTTATTTCGAAGTTCAACATATAAAAATCCTATTTTTATTTCGCTATTTCTATGTTTATATTTTAAAAACAAAAGGTATTTTATATTTTTAAAACACTGCTAATTATATATTTAAAAACAGAAAATTAATCAATGTAAATTTATTTTGAAATCTTATCTTTGTTTCAAACATTATATACATTTCTGATTTTTAACAATGTTTTATATCATAAATAGAAATGAAAATAAAATCACCTTTCTCTTCAGTCTGAACTGAAATACTCGTCGAACTGAGGCTCAGAGGCTAGGGTTCGTTATTGCTCCACTGTCGAGGCGCTGGACGTTGATCCAAGGTCACCACATCATCGGCCGTTCTTCCTTCTTCCCATGCCAGGCGGCGCGCTCAGCTCGAAGTCTCCCCTGAAGCTAAAACCTCCTCCGAAGTCCGCCGATTCCAATGGAGATTTCCGCCACCCGAAAACGTGCTTCGCGATCACCTCCGTTGAAGGTGATGATCTCCGGGGGCACTTCGATTTTCATTTATCACGTTGGATTAATTTTGAGGGGATTGGTTGAATTTTTAATTTGAAATCTGGAGCGATTTCGGTCGTCGAACACGATGAAGAGCGGTTGATAGGGGGCGTTGACCATTTTGACTAGGTTTTAGGGAGAAAGGTTGATATTTATATTAATTTTTATAATATTTTATTCCTTTTTATTTTGTTTTTGCATATGAACTCCCATTCAAACCCAACGACTGTCGCCCCTAGCTAATTACCCCCATTTCGAACACAACGGGATATATATCACAGGCTGATTCGATCGTTTCGATCAGTTTCCATTCAATTTATATTTAAATCATTATACTGAATTTTAAACGTACATTTCAAATTAGCGGGGTCGCATACTAACTCGAAAAATTCCAGAAAAATATTTTCTAGCTTCGTATTGACGATACGGTCCTAATAAAACTAGTTTCGTCGAATTCTGAGACCGTTAGAAAAATGGCCAATTTCCAGTCGATTAAAATCAACTGAAACTGGTCAAACGCGTTTTCCTTTGCCACGCTCACATATTTATTCGAAAATTTATGAAATTTGGAATCTAGCAATAACTTGACATCACGGACCCAACAAAACTGGTTTCGTCGAAATCCGAGGTCATTTGCAAAATGTCCATTTTTAAGGGCCTGAATTCCATAGCGACTATTCAGAATTTTCAACTGGACATATCTTTTGATTCCCGCTATGAAATTTTGATTTTTCGAATTCGTTGGAAAGTTGTTACCAATTAGATCCTAATGTTTTTGGTTTCACTAAAATCCGGATTGTTTTGCACCCGGTACATTCATTTGAAGTTTGAAATCGAATTATCGAACTACCGCGCCATTTTCAATTCTATTTATAATTATATATAAATATTATATATTATAACGACGGCGTATATAATATATACGTCGAATTCTATATTGAAAATAAATTTCACGTCGATATTATTTAAAATAATTCATTTTAAATAATTAAATTTCGCTAAAATTGCCAAAATAAAAATTTTAAACTGGCCCAGATTTTCGGGTTATTACAATCTCCTCCACTTAAAACTTTTCGTCCCCGAAAAGGAACAAAGTCGAAAGTGGTTTGATCAATCAACTCTACGCTCGATCTGGCTTCCATTCTCCAACTCTTTAGTTTCTGAGAATTTTCAAAATTTCAAAAATTTGGCTAACACCCTAAATTTTCGAAAAATTTCGCCATAACCTCCCCTGCAATGGGAGCATCGGGAAATCTCAAATAGCTTCCCCGGTCCTTCAGATCTCAAAAAGAAAAAGAAAAAGCCAAGCGGCTAGCCAATAGGCTCATAAAATCATCATCACCCAAACAAAACAGTAAATTATGTAGTAAACATGTACCTATTTGTCGGGCAAACAAATTTTATTCTCTGCTCTAGCCTCCTTGCTATGACCTGTTCAATGTAAGTACATGTATATGCAAGCAAATGCAACTAATTTTCAATATCGTTCAATATTTGATATAATTAGGCTAAATGGTTCAAAATTATCAAACAAATAAACAAACAACACAATCATCAATCAATTAGTGACTTTAACGTTCCAAATTGATAATTTTGATATATATAAAGAAAATCATGTTTTGATGCCAAATCACAACAATGTATTCTAGCTATATTAGTTTTGGTTCTCACACCAGTCTAATGGAAATATATAGAAAATCACACCTTCGAAACTCGAACATAAATGTTGATGATGCGATCGCTATCATCAATATCATCTTCGGGCGACTAGAGTGTGATGCTATATCTATCCAATATATTAAAACTTTGAATACACGCGGATCAGACGTATACGCAAAATCTATATATACTGGATTGTCCATATTCAAAATAAATAAATAATCAAATACGTTTTAAAATGGTTTAAATTTCAAAACAAAAATGTTTTCATTTGAAAAATATACCCTTCACACTCGTTCTAGGATACTACAGATCCTATCTCTAACGAGTCATTCTAATTGGATATTACTAATCCAATATCTGATGAATTCTTTCGTACGGTTCTAATGTGCCTTGTTCTCTGAGCTTTGTAAACCAAAGCTCTGATACCAACTGTGAAAACCCGCAACTTCCCCGTAAAGGAAAGTGTCGGATAGTTCGAGAACAAGCCACAACAGAACACATACAGAAGAACGTTTCATTGTATATTACAACAATGCACCAGATTACAAGAATATACAGAGTATAAACAAATAAATATTACACAGAAATATCAGAGGTTTAAATTACATTTAAATACATAGCAGCGGAAAATAATACAATACACAACTAGAAGGAGATATACGGATACAAAACTTTCCGGATATCGTTCCAGCTGTAAACCAGGATCCTGTGAATATAAATCTGCAAAACCAAAACTACTAGCTGCCCGTGTCAAAATAGGGGCACCCAGAGTTTAGGTTAAAACAATAAACTCCAGGTCAGTCATGGGACTGGTGTGAGAACTAAAACAGTTATTAATTATTTATTTCAAAGTTAGGTAAATCAAGGGACCACGCCGTATAACACGGAACGGGTTTCCTCCCAAGAATACCAGTGCATAAAACAAACAGCGCAATGCTAAATAAAGAAAAATGAAACTATTATAAGACCCAGGTCCTATCACACAATGCAACGCAAGCCGGGGGATAGGGTTTTCCCTTATAACAGCCAAAGAATGCTTGATACGTTTAAAACAAATCATTTGATGCTACTATAAGTGCATAGTGTATAAAACAACTTCAAACCATAAGTATCAATCATAGGCGGCATGGGTACCATATATCATGTCGCCATACTAGTTCTACAATTAAAACCGCAAATGTCACGTATTTGGAAATTGGATTTCCGTCTATGAACCGAGGCAAAAGATAGTCCTCAACCGATTCGAGACGCTCTAGCCCGTGTCTCAGGCAAGTACTCAGTCAAGCCTTGGATCCTCAGGGCCAGTCCACCGATGTGGATTAAACTTAAACCCTGAACATGCGTTTCCCCGCCCTATGGGGCGTAGGTGAGCCAACTAAATGACTCCATCGGTTCGAGAACGACCGATCAATCCGAGGCGCCTCGCAATAGCAACAACCACATAAGTCAAACTCGTCAGGGCGTGTAAAACCACTGACGCCACTTCTAGCTAGAAAGAAACGCATGCCCTCCCTGACGTCCTCTCCCGTTTTTGGTTCATACCGGGTGTGAAACACGCGAAGTAAACGTTACACAAAGCTACGCCACAAAGGCCTTGCTTTGATCATCACCACAAGACTTTGCTTTTCAACAGAAGCCTCGATCAATTGCCACTTAGGCATGCCACACAGGCAATTCACTCCATGCGTTTGATATCCATCAATATATAACCCCTGAGCTCGTACGTCTCAGAGAAGGGCGTTAAGCAAGAGAATAAATTCTCCGCCGCCAAACAGATATATATTTAATAGAGATCAATCACACGGACTAAAATCCAATGTCAGACACACAGTCCATTTACAAGTCCGTTCTGGGTCTGAACGAAACCGGAGGCACCTAGTACCCCGCATATCCATCGATCTCCAAGTACGTCTGGACGATCACCAACTGTTTCCATCTTCTTGGGTGTACAGCCCAATCAAGATCATCAGTAATCACCCAAACGACGTGAAGACCTCCGGTCTTCGACCATCGTCTTCATCTTCGACTTATCGTCGTATCAGTTATTCAGAATGGGATAAACCCGGTCTTTCCGAATAACTCGCGTATATTTTAAATAAGTGTTACACAAACACAACATACGCCTCATTCCAATTCATCAGTCACTAACCGTAAATTAATCAAGAGAATAATTCCCCAAATATTAACCCCGAAGGCCGAAACCAACATCAGATCAATATCCAGAAAACCATTCTGCTTGGCTAACCGACAGTTAGTTTCTAAATTTCACATTTATAGGGAAAGGTTCCCATTAATTTTATCCAAGATAAATTCCTTGAATTTATTCTTTAATCTTCTTTTGAATTTCGGTTCAACTAGTCGGAATTAGCGAACCTTACCGAAGTAATCATTGGTTTTAATTTCCCAATCCCAACCTATTTATCCCATGAAGTAAAACTGGTAATACTTCATATCTAACACCACGGTGTTATCGGTAAATTCAATTACCATTTCACGTTCAAATCTAATTAAAGATTTAACTATCGCCTGGAACAAAACTGGTGATACTCCATTCTCGATCTTTTCAATCTAATTAAAGATTCATTAAAACTCCACTTAGTTTTAATCGTTAACTGGGTTAAAGAATCAGTGTCATTTAAAAACACGGTTCGCGATAAACCCAAAGTCACATTCCATTAATTATCGGGTTAAAGAACGAGTGTTATTTAAAACACTGTTCACGATAAACCCAAAAATCATTCCATTAATTATCGGGTTAAAGAACAAGTGTTATTTAAAACACTGTTCACGATAAACCCAAAAATCAATATCAATTCAATTCCAATTAAATATCATTTAATTGGTACACTTCATTAAATCTAAATAAAAAGATTTAATCTTTTCTCCACTGGGTTCAAGAACAGTGTTAATGAAGACACCATTCATGACAAACCCAATCACATTTTGATATTAAATACAAGGCTCTGAATAGAAAATATATCGGCTTATATTCAATATCAAATTCTACGACCAACAAATATCATATTGGAAATAACGATATATATATATATCTATATCTTTCAAATTCCCATAACAATATCTGTATCATCACGGAATCCAATATCGAAATATTCCGAAGACAATTTCGATTCAAATCCATTCCAATATAATTATTGGAAATTCTGGTTATTTTTAAAACCCTTTTCAAATTCAATTTATTTATTTAAAAATAAATAGAATTATAGTTCTAGTTCAAAACTAGTTCATTTCGATAAAAATCTATTTTTATCTTTTCAAATATGGAGTCTTTCATCCCAATACTTTCTAAATCATTTCTTATGATTTTACACAAATTATTATTATTTTTAATAATTTTATCAAGGCCCGTACAGTCGATTTCCATCAACGGCCATCGAACTGCACTTACAGCGACCTTTTTCAAATTTGATTTGGACGTAACTCCAAATCCAACCGTTAGATTTCAAATTTCTAATATTCGTTAGAAAGCTCTTTTCGATACGAACCCAACGGTTCTGGTTTTAGGAGAATCCGACGATCGGATCTCCCGTAATGTCCGTTTGAAATAAATGGTCGAAATTCACGAACTGCCGCGGCGCGGCGCGTTCTATTCAGGCCATTATATTATATATATAATATATACTTCGTCGATTCCTATTTAAAACGAATTATATAAATAGTTTTAAAATCGTTTCAAAAGCAATTTCAACTTTCTTTTCAATTCAATTCAAAAATTGAATTCTCCTTTATAAATTCGTTTTAAAATTCATTTCTATTCAATTCAAATTTCAATTCAATTTGAATTCATTTCAATTCTCTTTCAATTCAATTTGAATTCGTTTTCAATTCAATTTGAATTCGTTTTCAATTCAATTCATTTCGAAATCGTTTTTAATTCAATTCATTTCGAAATCGTTTTCAATTCAATTCATTTCGAAATCGTTTTCAATTCAATTCATTTCGAAATCGTTTTCAATTCAATTCATTTCGAAATCGTTTTCAATTCAATTCATTTCGAAATCGTTTTCAATTCAATTCATTTCGAAATCGTTTTCAATTCAATTCATTTCGAAATCGTTTTCAATTCAATTCATTTCGAAATCGTTTTCAATTCAATTCATTTCGAAATCGTTTTCAATTCAATTCATTTCGAAATCGTTTTCAATTCAATTCATTTCGAAATCGTTTTCAAAATAGTTGTTATCATCAAAATATTTCGTTCAACACATGACCTTTCTCAATGGATGAGTACTGTCAACACATGAACCTTTATTTTATATCGATAAAGATGTAAATTTTATTACTAAAATATTTCGTTCAACACATGACCAATCTCAATGGATGAGTACTGTCAACACATGAACTTTTATTTTATATCGATAAAGATGTAAATTTTATTACTAAAATATTTCGTTCAACACATGACCAATCTCAATGGATGAGTACTGTCAACACATGAACTTTTATTTTATAATATTCTTTATTTTTCAAATTGGAATGAGGCCCAATCAATTACCATATAAAGTTAATTATATGAATTTTCATGCATTACACACATATAATAGCATTGAAAAATAATCAACCATCAACCAAAGTGCACTACACTGTATAAGCATCAAATATAGATATCTAACGCTTATAACAGCTTGTCAATCAATCGATCGACATATTTAATCAATCAGGATGAGTGAACTTCAAATTTCATCCCAATACCCGTGTGGGGTTTCAAACAATCAAACACATATTTTATTTGTGCAGTTGGGCGATGTGTAAAATTTATCGTCCCAATCAATGTCCTTCAAATAGGTGTACATAAACAAACCGTCCGGTTTGTAAATGAATATTTATTTATTCACATTCACGTTAAAAATTATATTTTTAACGATAAAACATTTTATTCAACCTATGAATATTCTATTTGGTTCATTTATTCAATAAAATGATATTTTTATTTTTCTAACATATTTTAGAAAATTTCGGCGACATAACGGCATGATACTAGAAACGGGACAAGGCCTAGCCTTATCCCCGGTCTAGTGAAGGCCCACGCCATTCACACATCAATCAAATCCATTCCATTTCACCAAACAATTCAATTCAAACCAATTAGACTAACCAACTACACAACCAATCAAACAAGTCCATGGTCTGTGGACGATTGTGTCGGGTGCTACTAAACACCGTCTGCATCCTAGTATATATATATAACTAGAAAAAGAAATTTAGAGTGAGAAGTTCTCACATATAGCTATCCTAGCTCCACGGCACTTCCAATGCAGGAAATCTTCACTGTTCTCGTCTCTTATCACTTTTTCCGCCCGTATTCTCTACATATGTAAAAATCGAATTTTTACTTCGCTATTCAATATATAAAAATCATATTTTTATTTCGAATTTCAACATATAAAAATCATATTCTTATTTCGAAGTTCAACATCTAAAAATCCTATTTTTATTTCGAAGTTCAACATCTAAAAATCCTATTTTTATTTCGAAGTTCAACATATAAAAATCCTATTTTTATTTCGAAGTTCAACATATAAAAATCCTATTTTTATTTCGAAGTTCAACATATAAAAATCCTATTTTTATTTCGAAGTTCAACATATAAAAATCCTATTTTTATTTCGAAGTTCAACATATAAAAATCCTATTTTTATTTCGAAGTTCAACATATAAAAATCCTATTTTTATTTCGAAGTTCAACATATAAAAATCCTATTTTTATTTCGAAGTTCAACATATAAAAATCCTATTTTTATTTCGCTATTTCTATGTTTATATTTTAAAAACAAAAGGTATTTTATATTTTTAAAACACTGCTAATTATATATTTAAAAACAGAAAATTAATCAATGTAAATTTATTTTGAAATCTTATCTTTGTTTCAAACATTATATACATTTCTGATTTTTAACAATGTTTTATATCATAAATAGAAATGAAAATAAAATCACCTTTCTCTTCAGTCTGAACTGAAATACTCGTCGAACTGAGGCTCAGAGGCTAGGGTTCGTTATTGCTCCACTGTCGAGGCGCTGGACGTTGATCCAAGGTCACCACATCATCGGCCGTTCTTCCTTCTTCCCATGCCAGGCGGCGCGCTCAGCTCGAAGTCCCCCCTGAAGCTAAAACCTCCTCCGAAGTCCGCCGATTCCAATGGAGATTTCCGCCACCCGAAAACGTGCTTCGCGATCACCTCCGTTGAAGGTGATGATCTCCGGGGGCACTTCGATTTTCATTTATCACGTTGGATTAATTTTGAGGGGATTGGTTGAATTTTTAATTTGAAATCTGGAGCGATTTCGGTCATCGAACACGATGAAGAGCGGCTGATAGGGGGCGTTGACCATTTTGACTAGGTTTTAGGGAGAAAGGTTGATATTTATATTAATTTTTATAATATTTTATTCCTTTTTATTTTGTTTTTGCATATGAACTCCCATTCAAACCCAACGACTGTCGCCCCTAGCTAATTACCCCCATTTCGAACACAACGGGATATATATCACAGGCTGATTCGATCGTTTCGATCAGTTTCCATTCAATTTATATTTAAATCATTATACTGAATTTTAAACGTACATTTCAAATTAACGGGATCGCATACTAACTCGAAAAATTCCAGAAAAATATTTTCTAGCTTCGTATTGACGATACGGTCCTAACAAAACTAGTTTCGTTGAATTCTGAGACCGTTAGAAAAATGGCCAATTTCCAGTTGATTAAAATCAACTGAAACTGGTCAAACGCGTTTTCCTTTGCCACGCTCACATATTTATTCGAAAAATTATGAAATTTGGAATCTAGCAATAACTTGACATCACGGACCCAACAAAACTGGTTTCGTCGAAATCCGAGGTCATTTGCAAAATGTCCATTTTTAAGGGCCTGAATTCCATAGCGACTATTCAGAATTTTCAACTGGACATCTCTTTTGATTCCCGCTATGAAATTTTGATTTTTCGAATTCGTTGGAAAGTTGTTACCAATTAGATCCTAATGTTTTTGGTTTCACTAAAATACGGATTGTTTTGCACCCGGTACATTCATTTGAAGTTTGAAATCAAATTATCGAACTACCGCGCCATTTTCAATTCTATTTATAATTATATATAAATATTATATATTCTAACGACGGCGTATATAATATATACGTCGAATTCTATATTAAAAATAAATTTCACGTCGATATTATTTAAAATAATTCATTTTAAATAATTAAATTTCGCTAAAATTGCCAAAATAAAAATTTTAAACTGGCCCAGATTTTCGGGTTATTACAAACACGGAGTGACAATTTTTATCACATAAAATTGATCTAACATGATAACATAACGTGACAATCTAGATCACATAAAAGATCTAACATGATAACATATGGTGACAATCTAGATCACATAAAGTAGATCTAACATGATAACATAAGGTGATAATCTATATCACATAAAATAGATCTAACATGATAACATAGGGTGACAATTTAGATCACATAAAATAGATCTAACATGATAATGTAAAGTGATAATCTAGATCAGTCTAGCAGTTGCAATGTCCACATAAATCAGATCTGCTAGTTTAGAAATAGATCTACACACATCCGCATCATAGCATATCGTAAAAGTTACAAAATAAGATCCATAATAGTAACATAGTAGAACAATCACAATTGAATTGGATCTAGAGAAATAGATCTATCATGACATAACATTCGATCTAACAATAGCATAGATTCAAGGTTTACAACATATCCAAATCACAGTCTTTCATGATTCACTATTATTTATCTAAACCTAAAAGCAACTAGTACTCACTGTGATTGGATTGCTAAGATAATAGAAAAGGTGCCGATTCTATGCTTGAATCTTAGAATTTGTTATGCTTTAGTTCATAGAAGAAGATGAGAGACCCTAGTTCAGTTCAGAATCTGGCATAGTTTGGCCACCATGATTTCTAATGAAGAAATATGTGAAATAGCCATATATTTATAGCTGCAGAACCATCTGGAACCGACTGCCACATAAGTCCTAGGGTAAAATCAGGTCGCAGGTCACCTCCCACTTGGGAAAAGGCCCGAGTACCCAAAAACAATTCTGGGCGCACTTTACAGGTGCACCAGTGCAAAATTACCTTGGCGCACTTGGCAAGTGCGCCAGTTATACCCGGTTTGATTTTCAACTTTCTATCGTTCGTAACTTCTTCATATGTTATCCGTTTTACGCAAACTACGTGTCTATCCTGACCAGAATTTCGATATGGACATAACGATGTAATCAGTTTCCTTTAATTCTTAATATTAAATTAATTATTCTTTAATTTATCCTCTTTAATGTTAACAAAATTTCGGGGTGTCACATTCCCCCCCCCCCCCCCCAACTTAAAGGATTTAGTCCCCGAAATATCCAAGTTGAGAGGAATGCTTATCCTACCATCCATCCATCATCCATCTACTCATCCATCAATCACTGGCATTCATTGTCCTTGTGGATTTCTAATGCTTTCATGAATATATGCGAAGGTGTGTGTATATGTCCCAACACTAATGCGAAGATCAGGTGGTCTGTTGATTGAGTTGACCTCCTTAATGCAATGTATGTTAGTGCTATGAATCCAATATGTATGCAAATAAACTTATTATAACATATAAGCTCTACATGTGTGCACACTCACTCATCCAAATGCAACATCCATATGCTAGTTCATCTATTTCCGTCCATAAAAGAAAAGAAAATGCACACACATCCATATGCAGTATGAGAGTGATTGAGCCGATCTTAGTGCCTAATGTGTGTGTATATGCGTCCACTGGCAACCACTAGCAAACACTTGCATCCACTTGCATCTGTCCAACATAACATGTTTCAAACACATGTTTACATCCATAGGATTCCTATCTAAAGGTCGACAAATACTATGGACAAGATATGCTCTAATGAATAGAAACAAGTACAAATAAAGCTTTGGAAAAAGGAGTTAAGAACATACCCTCGAAGAGAAAAGGGTACAAAGCACGAATCTTGTCTTCAGTCTCTCAAGTCGCATCCTCTGGGTTATCTCCCCATTGAGTCTTTAGCAACTTGAGCTCTTTATTGCGTAGCTTATTAACTTCTGATCCAAGAATACAGGAAGGAACTCACCTGACTGTCGCTTCCTGTTCCACTTCTACCTCTTCCAATATACTCGGCTCAACAACTTCCATGGTGTCATGCAAGCACTTTCGCAGATGAGAAACATGGAAAATATAACGAACACCAGATAGATTTTCAGGAAGCATTACTTTATGGGCCATTTGACCAATCCTCTTGGTTATGGGAAATGGTCCTACAAACCTAAGTGCCAACTTCCCTACCGATCCGAAGCGAACCACATTCCTCAAAGGTGACACTTTGATAAAAACCAGGTCTCCTACTTCAAATTCGAGGCCAGCCCTTCTCTTGTCTGCATAGGATTTCTGCCTATCTTGAGCTATCATCATCCACCGTCGAATAAGGTCAATCTTTTCGGACGTTTCTCTAACTATATCTGGTCAAGTAGTAATCTTTTTGTAGGTTCCCACCAACAAGTTGGTGATCTACAGGGTCGTCCATACAATGCTTCGAATGGTGCCATGCCGATGCTGGCCTGATAGCTGTTGTTACAGGCAAACTCTACTAAAGGAAGATGTATTTACCAAGTTCCTCCGAAGTCTAGGATACACAGCCTTAAATGATCTTCTAGACTTCTGTTCACCCTCTCCATTTGCCCATCGGTCTGAGGATGATAAGCGGTGCTTAAACGCAGCTGCGTACCAAATGCTTCTTGCAAGCTCCTCCAAAATTCGCTAGTAAAGATGGGGTCACGATCGCTCACGATGCTGGAAGGAACTCCATGAAGACGAACTATCTCTCGGACATAAATTGCTGCTAACCATGATGCCGTCCTCTTACTCTTAACTGGAATAAAATGAGTGCTCTTAGTGAGTCTATCTACCACAACCCAGATACTGGTGTTGCCTTTCTTCGATCTAGGCAAACCATCTATGAAATCCACAGAGACGCTCTCCCATTTCCACTGAGGAACCTCCAAAGGATGAAGTAAACCACCGGGCTTCTTTTGCTCAGCTTTGACTTGCTGGCAAACTAAACATTAGGAAACAAATTCGGCCACATCTTTCTTCACCCCAGCCCAAAAGAAAACCCTCTTTATGTCCATGTACATCTTATCACCGCCTAGATGAATGGTCATTTTAGAATGGTGGGCTTCTTCTAGGACTGCCTTTATTAAGCTTCCAGTTTGAGAAACACAAAGCCTTCCATCTCGTCTCAACCACCCCTTTCATCTATGGCATATCTGCTAAGGTGACTAGAAGTCTCCCGTCTTCTGAGCTTATCCATGATGTCTAGAATCTATAGGTCACCTTGTTGAAAAGCTCCTATCTGGTCCATAAGAGTCGGTCGTATCTCCAAGGATGCAAACAAATTAGGAAAAATCTTGATGGAGGGTCTAAAATCAAAAGCTGATATGAACTCCAACTTCTTTCTTTCCACAAATAGGGGACTCAGGGCCACCCTCTACCTACTTAGTGCGTCTGCCACCACATTACCCTTGCTAGGGGTAATCTCAAAATCATAAGAAGCAAGAAACTCCATCCACCGCTGTTGCCTTAAATTGAGATCCTTCTGCGAGAACAGATACTTGAGAGATTTATGATCGATGTATAACTCGAAATTCTCTCCAAGTAAGTAATGATGCCACGTATTTAATGCAAACACTATGGCAGCTAGCTCTAGATCACAGGTGGGGTAGTTCTTTTCATGAATTCTCAGCTGTTTACCCCCATAACACACTACTTTCCCTTCTTGCATTAGAACAACACCAAGTCCTGTACCGCTTGCATCAGTGTAAACGGTAAACACTTTATTCTCGTTAGGTAAAGTCAAGATTAGGGCTATTGTCAGAGCCCTCTCCAGTCATTGGAAAGCAATGTCACAGTCTATATCCCATAAGAATGCCAAGTTCTTCTTCGTCAGCCTGGTGAGTAGGGCCGATATCTTTGCGAAGTCCTTAATGAACTTCCTATAGTAACCTGCTAACCCAAGAAAGCTTCTCACCTAGGTTGCATTTTTAGGAACTTGCCAATCTTGCACTGCAACCACCTTCGTGGGATCTACAGCTATGCCTTCTTTGGAGACCACATGCCTTAAGAATCTTACCTCTTTTCTCAAAAAATGGCATTTGGAGAATTTTGCTTTAAGCTGATGGTCAAGGAGAGTTTTCAAAACTTCAATCAAATGTCGGGCATGCTCTTCTTTACTTTTGGAGAAGATCAAAATATCATCGACAAAGACTACAACAAATTTATTTAGGAACTCCCGAAACACCCTACTCATCAGATCGACAAAATAGGCGGGTGCATTCGTCAGCCCAAAAGGCAAAACTAGCCATTCAAAGAAACCGTCCGGAGTCCTAAAGGCAGTCTTATCTATGCTGTCCTCAGCCACCCTCAACTGATGGAACCCTGTGGCCAAGTCTAACTGGAAAAATACCGAGGCACCAACAAGTTGATCAAATAAATCACCAACCCTCGGAAGTGGGTGCCTATTCTTCTTAGTGAGTTTGTTCAGCTCCATATAATCAACACACAAGCGAAGCGAACCATCCGCCTTAGTTTCGAATATTACTGGAGCACCCCATTTAGATATGCTTCGTCTGATAAACCCTTTCTCAAGTAGCTCCCCTACTTGTTTATTCAGCTCCCTCCTTTCCCTTGGAACCATGTGGCGCATTAGTAATGCAATTGGCTTTGCATTGTCCACCAGATATATGCGGAAGTCAATCTCGCGCCCTGGAGGTAAACCCCGTACCTCTTCAAAAACATCGGAAAAATCTCGGACTACTGGAACTGATTGTTGATCGTCGATAGATGCATCAAAAGACTCTAGGAAACTAAGCATAACCGAACCTTGTGGGTCACATAAAATCTCGAGGGTCCTCCCATAACAAGTTAGAAGCCTAACAACCCTCTTTTCACAATCCAGAATGGCACCATACGTGGTAAGCCAATCCATTCCTAGAATCAACCCATAGCCCATAAACCTGAGCACATACGCATCGCATTCAAACTCAACGCCTAACATAGATATTTTCAAACCTCGACAAATCATCGATAAATGAGCTGAACCACTAATAGAGTTTGAAACAACTACGGGATCTACTACCATACTAGTAATTAAGTGCAGAAATTCAACTACCAAACTTGATATAAATGAATGTGAGGCACCAGAATCAAAAAGTGTTCTAATAGGATAGTTTGCAAGAGAAATTAAACCTTCCACAGAAATTTTTCTACCTCTATCAGGAGCACTAGTCGCGAGAGCATGCACCTGCCCTCAAGAATTTCTTGCCCATTGACCTTGTCCCTGTGATCCTCGTTTCTTCAGGCACTCTTTAGCAAAGTGTATGGCCTCTCCACAGTGGAAGCAAGAATTCTTCCTTCGCTTACATTCTTTAACCAGATAACCTTCCTTCCCACAATGGTGACATTTTCTCTTATCCTTGCCTTTGTCATTTTTCCCTCCTTTCTTCTGCTGTTGCTGCTGCCCCTTCTTGGGCCACACCTTCCTATTTTGCGATGTCCCCTCAGCCTTTACATCCTTCTTCTCTCCCTTGTCCTCCTCATGTATCCGGGCCATATCGACAAGTTTTTCAAAAGTGCCCCCCATTGGATTATAGGACATGGCTAACCCATAAAGGGGTTCATTCAGCCCTTTTGAAAACCGCAAAGCCTTTTTGTGCGGCGTATCCACCAACTCTAACCCAAACCTTGCTAGCTGGTTGAATTTGTTCACATATTCTTTCATCGCTAAGTTTCCTTCATTTATTGCTAAGAATCTCTCCATCTGCATGCTGCTTTCAGCTTGGAAAAGAAATTTCATTTCGAAACTCTGTCTAAACTCTTCACAGGTTTCCACCGGACGTTCAGCTTGGGTGACTTCCCACTAAAATGAGGCTTCATCCTTTAATAGCCAAGCAGCTAACTGAATCTTTCTTCGGTCCTTCACTTCAAAGATTACGAATAAGTCCTCGGTCTCCATAAGCCAATTCCGAGCTTCCACGAGCGTCTCGTTCCCATGGAATGGCTTCCCTCCCATAGCACGGAAGTCCTTGTAGATCTTGGTGAAGTTATATGCTTTTGGAGGGGGAGGAGGAATGACTGGTGCAATTGAGGGAGGAACGTTTCTTTGGCCTTCGGCCGGTGCCGTGGCCTCCAAATACCTATGGAACCATCCGGGTATAGTGACGCCCTCTGGGATATTGGGGATGTTTTGTTCCCCAGACATGCCGAAAAAGGAAAAAATTTAGATAAAGGACCGAAGGATACTACATATGGATTTTTGGGGAATGTTTCTCAAAATAGACTTTTCTTTTGAAAATGCTTTTTTATAAAACCCTTTTGAAAATAATTTTCAAAAACTTTTATCCAATTTGGTAACCTTGATACCAAGTGTGATACTCCACTCCCGTTAATGTCACTCACTAAGGGAATGCATTAAGTTCCGTGAAGCGTTATAGGTAAACAGATACAGAATAATTACAAGACAAATATAAATAAAATAGCAGCAGAAATTTAAATTTTTATTTCAACATAAATTAAAATACCATGGTCCATAGTACCATAAGCCACAAAAACCATTAAAATAAAATAGCTTTTGTCTTTCTTCATCAGAGTACATAAGAATATAAAAACATAATTCCCTAATTGAAAGAGTTAAGCCATAGCAGAGACAAGAACTTGAGCCATACTTCAGAAGTAACTCCTAGCAAGTGATATATAAATCCTGACTAAGCCTGAGTGTTTCCTCCCTGAGAACCGAAGAAAGAAGGAGAAACAAAAGGGTCAAACATAAAGTTTGGCGAGTCTAGTTACTTTTAGCCAGTAAATAAATAAAAGTAACATGATAGGCATGTAAAGTGGATAAGGGAGATCACTACATAAATGGTAGGTGTAACAAGGTAGACATAATAAGGTGTTTACACTTCGCTAATGATTACTCTGTACTATTACTAATATATCCAGAAAAAAATGATCCCTTCAACTATAAAATGGTAAACTTAGGTATACGTCCAAATGTATCCTAACTACTACCCTGATCGATCGACTCCCTAAACCCTGTAGATACCATGTGGTGGCCCCACAGTAGGAGGTATCTCTTCATAAAGTGGCAACCCCTCGTTGTAATAATGTGCACAACTATATCTACAAGTGTCACGGTCATCTTATCCCCTTCTGCCCAGCTCATGCACGTACATGGCCCGGTCGGTTTGCGTCGCCCACACCGTCCTCCACGTTTGGATCTCTTACAATCAGTCAATAAGCGTGCCCTTGTCCGCCAAGTATGTAGCACTTTGTTTGATACCTGCTCCGGGTTACTGACTGAAATGGGTCCCACACAATATGATATAAGCTCTCACCTTTTGTCTTGTATCCCCCACTAGGTTTTCACTAACTATGTATACCACTAGGTGTCTTTAATTACATAGCCTTATTTATTTCTACCAGTTATGCTTACTTACAGGTGTCTTTAATACATAACCCCTAATCTTCTAATCGGTTATGCTTACCTATAGGTGTCTTTAATTACATAACCCTATCACTTCTACAAGTTATGTTTACCCTAAAAGGTGTATTTAATTACATAACTTTATTATTTCTACCGATTATGTATACCACTGGGTATCTTTAATTGCATAACCTTAACGGGTTAAGTTTGTCGGCGTATATGTGAATATTACCCATCCCCTCTTCAGATTTACTTAACCCACCCGTCAACCATGTTTACTTAACCCTCAACTTAAATTTAAGTTAACACAATCATTATGGATTAACATAGGTTAAGTAGTCCAATTCTTTACCATGTCCATTTATGGTTTCATAATGGGCCAGACCTCCCACATTAGGCCTACAAGTTGTGGATGCAGGATGTGCCGGTCGGGTCCGGTATGACTTATTCCATAGTTAGGCCTAGCCTCATGTCATAGCCCAATTCATATTTACGTACTTAGACCTCCCACATTAGGTTCAACATTAGTGGATGCTGGATATGCCGGTCAGGTCCGGGCAGACTTCCACCACTAATGCAACTTAACCTCGTGTAATAAGTACAATTACAATCCCTAATTGTATTTACTAGACATTCCATTTTTAATTAATTTACCAATTAATTAATCCTTTCCTTTTATAGGTGTCAGTACTTATTTACCCAATAATTTGAATTACATGTCCAAAAATGTTCATATTCAAATTATGCCATTTTTAACCCTTTTTCCCCTGTTCCTTAATCAGCGCCCTCACAAAATTGGCAACATGTCTAGGCTAGACAATAGCCTAGTCATAAACGATAATAGGGAAAAATAATGGGAATATAACTAAAATGATCGTCTTGGCATAAACATAAGCAAGTATGATAATAAGGTGAACATACATACCAGCATGGACATGAAATTGTCATCATAACAAGGTGGACATAAAACTGATGAACTATGATGTCACAATATCTAAATTAGCTATTTAGATGTCCAATCAATTTAGATCTAACATGATAACATAAGGTGACAATTTAGAACACATAAAATAGGTATAACATGTTAACATAAGGTGATATTTTAGATCACATAAAATAGATCTAACATGTTAACATAAGGTGGTAATCTAGATCACATAAAATAGATCTAACGTGTTAACATAAGGTGATAACCTAGATCACATAAAATAGATATAATATGATAAAATAGGGTGACAATTTAGATCACATAAAATAGATCTGACATAATAACATAAGGTGACAATCTAGGTCACATAAAATAGATCTAACATGATAACATATGGTGACAATCTAGATCACATAAAATAGATCTAACATGATAGCATAAGGTGACAATCTTGATCACATAAAATAGATCTAACATGACAACATAGGGTAACAATGTAGATCACGTAAAATAGATCTAACATGATAACGTAAAGTGATAATCTAGATCAGTCTAACAATTTCAATGTCCACATGAATCAGATCTACTAGTTTAGAAATAGATCTACACACATCTGCATCATAGCATATCATAAAAGTTACAAAACAAGATCCATAATAGTAACATAGTGGAACAATCACAATTGAATTCGATCTAGAGAAACAGATCTATCATGACATAGCATTCGATCTAACAATAACATAGATTCAAGGTTTACAATGTATCCAAATCACAGTCTTTCATGATTCACTATTATTTATCTAAACCTAAAAGCTACTAGAACTCACTGTGATTGGATTGCTAAGATGATAGAAAAGGTGCTGAGTCGATGCTTGAATCTCAGAATTTGATATGCTTTAGTTAATAGAAGAAGATGGAGACCCTGGTTCAGTTTAGAATCTGGCATAGTTTGGCTGCCATGATTTCTAATGAAGAAATATGTGAAATGGCCATATATTTATAGCTACAGAACCATCTGGAACCGACTGCCACATAAGTCCTAGGGTAAAATCTGGTCGCGGGTCGCCTCCCACTTGGGAAAAGGCCCGAATACCCAAAAACAATTCTGGATGCACTTTACAGGTGCTCCAATGCAAAATTTCCTTAGCGCACTTGGCAAGTGCGCCAGTTATACCCGGTTTTGATTTTCAAATTTCTATCGTCCGTAACTTCTTCATATGATTTCCATTTTACGCAAACTAGGTGTCTATCCTGAATATAATTTCAAGATGGACATAATGACATAATCAGTTTCCTTTAATTATTAATATTTAATTTATCCTCTTTAATGTTAACAAAATTTTGGGGTATTACACACTCGGTCTAATAAAGGAGCACTCATACTAATAAAGTAGCACCTTGTCTAATAAAGGGGCACTCTGTCCAATAAAGGAGCACTCTGTCTAATAAATGAGAACTCTGACCAATAAAGGAGCACTCTATCTAATAAAGGAGCACATTCCACCCAATAAAGCTACCCACTTACCAAGACCTCATACCTTATATACAACAGCAACGTTGCAACCATATCTCATATCCAAACATATTCACAAAAATGGATTCCTATTTTATGAAATGCATGATGGATTTTAATAGCGATTCGGAGGAAGAGGAAATCCTTCAAGAGGAAGCGAAAAAAATACAAGAAATACTAGACTTATACCATGAAACCTACGGCTCATCATCCACAACTCAAGGAGGATCGGTTCCTAGAAGGAAGTTTATACATCGAAACCAAGCTAAATACCATAAGTCTCTGGTGCAAGATTACTTCAATGACAATTGCACTTACGGGTCTGATATGTTTCGTAGAAAATAAAGGATGAAAAGAAATCTATTTCTTTGGATATTGGTGGGTATTCAAGGTAACAATGATTACTTTAAGTACAAACAAAATGCATCAAAGACATATGGGTTATCCGGTGAACAGAAAATGACGGCCGCTATGAGAATGTTAGCTTATGGTACTCCAGCTGATGCATTGGACGATGCATACTGAATAGCAGAGAGCACGACACTTGAAAACTTGAAAAATTCTATCAAGCTGTGGTGGACGTCTACAAAGAAGAATACTTAATGTCTCCGAACGAAGCAGATGTAGTGCGAATCAAAGAAATGTATGAAAGCAGGGGATGGCCGGGCATGTTAGGAAGCCTAGACTGTATGCATTATGAATGGAAGAACTTCCCTAAGGGATTACAAGGTGCGTACAATGGAAAGGAAAGATGACCAACCATCATTTTGGAAGTTGTAGCATCGTTTGATTTGTGGGTATGGCACGCTTTCTTTGGAATCCCCGGTTCGAATAATGACTTAAATGTTATAGAAATATCCCATCTGTTCAATGATATTGCTCAAGGCTAGATACCTCCTTTAACATTTACCCTAGGCCAAAATACATACAACCATGGCTATTACCTAGGTGATGGCATTTACCCAAAATGGAGCACCATTGTTAAAACATGTCCAAATCCGTTTACTCCTAAACAAGTCAAATTCGCGGCGATGTTGGAGAGACAAAGAAAAGATGTAGAACGAGCATTCGGTGTTCTATAATCTAGACTTGCAATGATAAGTAATCCATGTCGGTTATGGTCTAGTAAAAAGATGTCTACAATCATGTTTGCCTGCATTATTCTACACAACATGAATATAGAAATGAAAGAGATAAGAATGAAGGGCAATGCTACTACGAATACGAAGGTGCTTCGCAAGCACCCGAAGTATTCTAATAAAACACATCAATAATAGAAGAGGACTTCAACATTCATTTGAATCGTCAGATTATGTTTAGAGATGCACAACTCCATAATCGGCTGCAAAAGGATCTTATGAATCATTTATGAAACCACTATGGTGATACCTAGTTATGAAGCTTGCTTGTCCGAACTCATGTTTTATTTTATGATTGTAGGAATTTATGCAATAATGATGTTCTAGTTTTTTATTTTACCAATCGTGTTCTATTGTATTTGTATGTGTTATTAACCAGCAATTATTATGATCTGAATCTAAATTAGTTTATTTCGGTCCTCCTAAACATAACTGTTTTGCTATGAAAATAATAATGATTTTATTTCGTCTTATTAAAATATAAGCTAGGACAGGTAAAAAATAAATGTAAAGGAAACACGCGTCGAATTTATCGACTCGTCACGTAAGAATCCTATTTTACCGGCATGCGTTGAAGAAATCGGCTCGCTACATGACGAGCCGATAAATTCGGCACGTTGGACCAATTCAGAATTCTGAATTAGTCCCATAACATTTCCCTTAATATTATAAGAAGTAATATTTATTGGGGACCAAATAGGCCAAAAATTCCTAATTAAGTGCAAGAATACTCCTTTATTGGAGATGCTCTAAGACCATCCTGATTTGACACCACATACAAAAAAATCATATATTCGTTGGAAACTTATGCTCAATTAAAATCATAACCGAAATAAAAATGGAGTTAATGTGAAATAAAATGTATGATTTTCGGGTAGGGGAATTAATTCCCCTGACATTCCAAAAAAGGGCAAGACATTGATTGATTAGCTTTGTTTTCACAATCCCCAGTATTCGAGCTACTAGGGGAAGTACTCATCTTATTATGCTTGCTACGTCTAACTTTCGATTTAGCATGGTTAACCAATTCATACCAAGATGAGTTATTAATTACTCCAGCTGAAGATTCTGCATTAAATATAAAGTTGCCATCCTCTTTCCTACTTAGACTAGTTATGCTTAAACTAACATTTTTTTTTAATTCGTTGTGTCCAAGTTTATAAATTTTAGCAAGGACAGATCTATTAGAGTGTCACGAGGAGGATGCCGAGGAAGTACCCTGCATAGGTTAACCGCTTCTAACATCACCAACAACTTTCAAATTATCACCCTTTTCAACCTCATGGCCACGGCTGTGATCCACTTGCTCTTGAGCAACTAAAGAGACAATAAAGTTAATCATCTGAATGTCCACATCATTGTTAACAAGACATTCTACATTTATATTTAGCGTAGAAGAATTTGTATATCATAGAAGTGTTTGGCTATTTAGTTTGAGATTTTGTATCTTGATCTTGGTTGCTGCATGTAATTAAGACGCATGTATATAATTTGTTTTCTCATGAACCATTTGACTTTGTGACTTCAAGTGAACTTTAGTTGTAGGAAAATTAACAGAAGTAATATTATCCATTTCTAGGTGTGTTATGGTTATGGTAACTACCATTATTACCACCAACCGTAAACTTAATCATTTAATGGTTGTAAATTCTTGTTGACCTGCCTTTTAGTAAGGCCGTCAAAGTTCACAAACATTCATAATCACAGTGCTCAATACTCGAGTGAAGCATGTTCAACCAACCATTAGGCTAGATGAGCTCAGGTTGGTTTCCCATCCAGGTCGACTTGTATTGGATCAACAAAGATTGAATTGTGGAGAGCTTGGTTCGATGAGTCATCGGTTTGACTAAGTGAGGCAAAGGCAATAGCCAGTTCGATGAAGGCATGAGCATAGCCCCTGGTTCGACCAGAGCTCGATGAAGTAAGGTTTTAGAAGACAACTCCAAAGCAAGGTACCTCCCGGTTAGACTGTATCAAGCTCGACCTATTTGAACCAGATATATATCTTCCTAAAGACTCGCTCCAACCATGAATTGGCCACTTCCACGAACTCCGAAAGAGCTGGATCGACCTCCACTTGACCTGATCAAGCCCACCAAGAACCTCTACTATATAAAGCCTCCAAAATCAAGAAAGAAAGGATTTTTTCTCTTTTTCCGCACTTTTCTTCCAGAAACTCCATTGTACTTGATATTGTTCAGTCTTATTGCATTGTAATCAACTTTCTTGAGTAATATAAGGATATGTATAAACGTGACGTAGGCCATTCAACGCCGAACCACTATAAATTGCATGTTCTTGTTGTTTATCTCATTTTAATTTATTATTATTTATTTATTTCTCTACATATTCTCTGTTTGGGTGTTTGTGCCATTTTTTAGTCAAATATTTTGGTGCTTTCACCGAAAATCTAATTTCTCAATGTTTAAGGATTTTTCAATACACTTTTTGGATCCTCAAGTTCGAAGAGAAAGTCCTAAGATTCCTTCATTTCCTACATCCTTGATATTTCATTCATTGTTAGAAAAATGGTGTCAAAACGTGCAACCAATTCCACCATGCCCTTCACTAGTCGGTCTCAAGATGAACCAATCAGGAAGCATCCAAGGTTGCCCAATCCCCCAGTGCTCGGCTTGACATCGAACTGGGCAAAGAATTTTGCCACCAACGTTGCCACCACATCCATTACTCCACCCGATCGGGATGCCTCTACACCCTTCGCCACTCGATACGACTCCATGTTGTTGTTGACCAAGTTGGACTAGATGACTTTGGCTCTAAACTCTCTGATGCGTGAGAACATAGCATTGAGGCAGGATGTGAACATGATGGCTAAGTAGTGGGACGAGTTTAGGAGACAAAGAGCTCCCTCCTCATCGAATCATCAAGAAGCTAAGAGAATATCGTCATCTGAATGGAGCGGAGAAGAACAACAACAAGATGCCTGTATGAGAGAACACAAAACCTAATAGGAACTCCGGTTCGGTAGCATTACGACTCGACTAGAGGAGCCAGCCTGAATTGACATTGTTGAGAAGATAAATGTCGACCCGGTCCATGTTGAGCCCACCTCTTCACCGACCTGGAATCCTCCTCCTCCAAAATATCATGAAACTTTTGAGGCCACTCATGCACCCATACTTCTACCCTCGCATCTTATGATCGACTGGGACAACAGGGGCAAAGGAGGTACCACCGAGACGGCGGCCCAGGCAACTTTGCCTAGTGCAGGGAGAGGGGTGCCCACCCGGATGAGAGTTAAGAGCCTATGCATATGCTTACTAATGCTTAGGTGGCAGCAATGGTAAGGAAAATCATGAACGACAACAAGGGGTATACTAACAAGGATTGGGGATTAGATCGTAGTCACACCCTATTCACCGACGATGTTCTAGAAGCTAAATTCCCTAGAAGATTGAATTTTCCTTAAATTAGCCATTACAAAGGCAGGACTGACCTAAGCTATCATTTGGTGAGATATACTTGGTTCATTAACGACGTGGTAGCCCCAGATGCCATCAAATGTAAGGCTTTTCCTATCTATCTCGAAAGTGTCATGCTTATATGGTTTATTTGGTAGCCTCCAAGGTTGGTACCAAATTTTGGGGACTTGGGCAAAAAAATTCTGAATCAATTTCGCCTTCATGCCGCCAAGTCTAAGCATATAATGCCCCCCTCTCAAATAACTTAAACTTGTGGTGAGTCGCCTAAGGATTACCTCGTGGTTTCAATACGACCATCACTAAAGTCACCAATCCCAATTCAGAGTCAGTATTAATCATATTAGTCGATGGTGTTGACCCCGAGACCGGGTTTCAGAAATACTTGACTGGGAAGCCTTCTTCAACCTTGAAGGAGTTTTCTAAGAAGGCTAACATGCCTTTGTGTAATGAGGTGGTGAGGTAAAATCGAAAGAGGAAAGTAGACGAAACAGTGAATGAAGGAATTCAGAGACATGTGGCGGTAAAGCAATCCGAAGATTATTTCCGAAAAGTTGAAGTAAATGTTGTTAACGTAATTAGCGGATTGGAGGCCACCGTAAGAACAACAATGGAGGACTCGTAATCAAAAGGAGGATTCTAAGAAGTGACCCCGATTTTAGACATTTGACAACTACACACCATTGAATGATATCCTAGAAAACATTTACCTTGATATGTGCAGTATGATGTAATGTAAGAAACTACCCCAGAGAGAATCCATAGAGAAAGAGTTTCAAATGGGAAAGTTTTGCTTATTTCACGAGATATATGGCCACACGACCAATTAATGCCGTCATCTCAGAGATATTATTGAAAGATGATTCGAGAAGGTAAGCTTAATGACTATAAAGTTATCCCAAGGGAGAGAGTGAATGGGACTTTGGTCCCAATCAAGGTCAGGCGGCTCCTAGAGTCGTCGCTCAGCAAAAGAATAAGGGTAAAGGCATTATAATCAATAGATTTGTCAGAGGATTACATCTGGCAGGATTTAACGCATAAATTATGTAACAATTTACGAATGTTGTGAAGCATTTAAAGGTTGAAAGTGTAACACCCCCGAAAGAGTTGTTCATATAAAGCGGAGAAACATGATGGCAGATGACGCATCGTCTGTGATAGAGAAGCAAAAAGGGGGAGACCCCGAGCATTGATCCTATAGTAATTTCGGCCACGATTGACTGAACTATGGTACGAAAAGTATTTGTTGACTATGGAAGATCGGTGAACCTTTTTTTTAAGAGTGCCTACAGTCAGATGAGGTTGAGGCAATGGACTCAAAGCCATGTAAGGGCATGATATGTGGCTTCAATGGTTGAACAAACGAGTTGATATGACTAGTTGAATTAACTGTTGAGTTAGGAGAGGGTGACCATCAGAGTGTTTGGATCCTCCCATTTCTTGTGATGGACATAAACTCTCCAAATAATTTCTTTTTGGGCTGACCGACCCTTACTGAGTTTCTAGCATGCATGGCTCTTTTGTGCCTGTGCTTGAAGTTTCCAACAGAAGGAGGAGTTGGAGTTGTGCAGGGAGACCAAGTACAAGTAGTAGGACGAGCATGCTACTTAGCAAAGTGGAAAGAAGTCCACACCAAAGAAAATGGAGAGCCTGAACATAATCCTCCTCCCGTCAAGGAGGTGAATGCATAACAACTAAGGAAGGTGCCCCAGTCAGGACCGTCCATTTGAAAATTTGCAGATATTGATTTGAGCAATGATGAAGAGCCGGAGTGTAGAAGGGCGACTCCTTATGAAACTACAGTGGAGATCCCGATTGATAACAACAAACCGACTATGGTCTTGAATATCGGATCCCATCTGGAACTCCTCCAAATGAGGGAGTTGACTAATTTTCTCCTTGTGAACCTTGACATCTTCGCATAAACCCATGGTGACATGTATGGGTTCTTTCCATCTATCATGAGCCATTCGCTTAATATTGACCTAAGATACATCCCACTGAAGCATGAAAGACATATGCTTGGAGAAAAAAGATCGACGGGTTTAAAGGAAGAGGTTGAAACAATAAAGAATAGAGGTTTTATTCAAGATTCGACATACCCTAAGTGGATTTCATACCCATTTTTTGTGAAGAAGGCAACGGGAAGTGGCAGACATACATTAGTTTTTCGTACTTAAACAAAGCATCCCTCAAGGAAGTTTTCCACTTCCTTGGATTGATCAACTTGTCGACTCAACAACTGGACACAAACTTCTTTCCCTTATGGATGCTTATTACGAATATAACCAAATAGCGATGCATGTTCCATACCAGGAACAGACCAGCTTCATAATGGATCTTAGCTTATATTGCTATGTAGTAATGCCAATGGGATTGAAGAATGCTAGGACAATATATAAGCAGTTGGTCTGTTTCAAAATCAAATCGGGAGATCGATGGAGGTGTATGTGGACGATATGGTTGTGAAATAAAACCAATCAGCCAACCATCTCCAACAATTAGCTGAGATATTTGGAATTCTCCGACATTACAGGATGAAGCTCAACCCTTTGAAATGCACCTTCGATGTTGTGTCAAGGAAGTTCTTAGGATTTATCATTAGCTCATGAGGGATTGAAATTTACCACGAACAAATAAAATCTATGAGAGGTATTCAGGAACCTCAGAAAATCAAGTATGTGCAAAGTCCAGCTGGGAAGGCGGCAACTTTGGGCAGATCTGTATCCAGAGTTATCGATAAGTGTGTCCCCTTTCTTTGATTAAGAGGGGAAAACTCAGTTTTTCTTGGATGTCTGACTATGTCGAAGCATTCCAGAATTTGTTAGAACATTTAGATAGGCCTTTTAACCTATCAAAGCCAGTGGATCACAAAGATTTGTTCATATACTTGGTGGCATCCCTACATGCCATCAGCTTAGTATAAGTCCGTGAAGACAACTGGGTTCAGCGACTAGTGTATTGTGTGAGCAAGAAGTTGATGGGGGAAGAGCGCAACTACTTGAAGGTTGAAAATATCACCTAGAGGAATCTAATAGCCTCGAGCAAGCTACAACATAAATCGTAGGCTCATCTTATCAAATTGTACACTGACCAGCCTTTATGATAGGTCCTTCAACGAAATGAAAATGCAAATAATTTATACATACATTATTTCTCTAGATAAGTTATTAAAAAACAATTTTTTTATGAAATACTACAAAAAATCATGTGCGGTTGGTATGTTTTACTGTGGTTATCAAAATCCACAACCATTACCGTCACCGTTACCGTAGTAGATAGTAGTCGTGTAAATGGTTAGTACGGCTTGGCGGTTGAGGGGTTCAACCATACCAACCCTAGTTTAATGATATATAAACCAGGAAGCAGAGATCGTGGCCGTCAGTTGAAACAATTGAGCAATCCTGGTGTGCTCTGTTGGCAGAACCTCCGTGGCCCATCCTCTTTGTATGATGAATAAAGATAGCTCCATGGTCCTTCTTGAGTAGTTGACTCTCGCCTGGTCCTGAACGAGGACAAAAAAGCTCATCCTTGGCTAGGGGTGAGCGTTCGGTCGGTTCAGTTGGTTTGGAGCTAAAAAAGCTCAAACCGAATTGGAACCGAATTTTTTTCAAACCGAACTGAACCGAACCAAATTAATTTCGGTTAATTCGGTCGGTAACCGATTTAACCAAACTAGAAGAATGTATTATTATTTAAATGATGAATTCACTCAAAGTAAAACATAAATTAATGTTTGGATAAATTTTATATATTAGTTTTTATGTTTATAATAAAATATAGACATATTTGCAACGCATGCCTTTGTATATTATCATTAAATAATTATTTAAGGTGCTACAACACCATAAAATTAGATAATAAATTAAAAGTTCGGTTAATTCGGTTAAACCGATAACCAATTTTTTTTATTTTATGAACTGAATTTAAACCGATTTAGTTTTAAAACCAAACCGAACCGACCGAAATGAACCGGTTTGGTCGGTTAATTCGGTTTGAACCGAATATTGCTCACCCCTATCCTCAGCAGTTGAGAAATTAAAAAAAAACACTTATTACAATCTGCAGCAAAAAGGCAACTTTGCCCAAAGCAGATTTTGTACTAAAATAATAATGTATCAACTTGATATGGGCAGATTTTGTACGGTATAATGTACCAACTTCGGGTGCGGATCACTTGGACCCAATTTCCCCTGGTCCGGTTGTCCGTACCAATTAAATTACTTCATTTGGGGTGATTTACACTTTGCTTCCTAAAATTCAAGCATATTTCAGGGGTGTATAGTGTAAATCACCTCAAAATGGGGTGATTTAATTGGTTGGGACCACCGGAACAGAGGAAATTGGGTTCAGGTGATCCCAACCCATCAACTTGATGAGTATTGTACGCAAGTTGATGAGAGTGGTCGTTTTGACTGAAATGAAAATGATAGGTTCAAAATGTAATTGTGCACATTTTTAAAGAAATGGATATGGTTACCATGCAGATTTCCAAAGCCCTCCTCCTCATGTTCGTTTGTGACCTCATGCGCTAGTGGTGGTTTTCTAACTAAAAATATCGTGCTGCTCTACGTATATATCCACAGTGTTATATATATATATGTTGCAAAATTTAATTTGTAAGTAAATACATATTTAAATGTAATAACTTTAATAAACTTAACTTAAAAGATTTAGTTTTAAAGATTAATAAAGTCTGAAGTCGAAACTTTGATTTGAAAATTTTACTTGATAATTAAACTTTGATACAATTGTTTCTTCTAATAAGTCTATGATTTTTAGTTTTATTTTTGATTCCATGTAAGAGTGCTAAGTTTGAAATAAGTTGACAAATATAAAATTAAAATGTATGTATGCTCGTTTTAATAAAACTCCTTTTATAAAAATATTTTATATCTAATTTAAATTCTTATATAAATTTTAACTATTCTAAAATTATACTATTTTTAAATATAGTCTATTTCCAATTCGAGCTATTAAATCCAAATTGTTTTACGATAATGATTTCAATCAATAATGATATTTGTGAAGTAGAAATCTAAAATAAAAATTTGAACAGAATCTAACACTTAATTGTTTAAGTAAATGATTGTTAAGAGATCAGTGATTGAAGTTAAATTGATTTGACATGTGAATATGATTTTAAATTTGATGACCACGATCTAAAATAAGCGTTTGGCTGTTGAAGTGATTGGAATTGGATATTGTCATACTCGCTGCCAATGCCGAAAACCAGTTTAACAACCGTATATGTGGTGGAAAATCCAGAATGAAGTAGGTTGGCTAGAAGAGCATTACTAGAAGGAAGTAAGAGAGCGATGATGGATAACCTGGACTTTTGGGTCATAATTAAAATGAGTAAAACAGCAGCTACATCGAGACCAAGTGAGGTCGTTCCCCCTATCGAGCAGGCTACTTCGAAACCATTTTATTACTTTTGTGAATTGATTTGATGCACGCCTTTGATTTTCATATTTTGTCTCGAGGTAGCCGGTAGATACGGCTATGTGTTACCACCAGTCCGACTCTGCAAATAGTGGAATCCCACACTGGATATCGCCTCAACTGCCTTGTCATATTTATCCTAATTGCGCCCAATGTGTGTTTGATTCATAACATACCTATAGAGTGCTTTCTGAGTACTCTCTGGTTTGGAGAGGATTATAGTACTGTATATACTATGGAAATATATAAATGGTATAAGTGTAATATGGTACTCTCGCTTACGATATTTTAATACTTTACTTTACTGTAGATACTACTATAATAACATATTATATTATATGTATCTGTTTCCACGGATCCTTAGAGGATGGAAATCCCAAACACCCTTTTAAATATCGATGTGTTCCATTTGGGTATTTCACTTGAGTTGATTCACTTATATGAGAATGTAAATCCCGACTCAAGTTTTTTTCCTTTACTCGAACGTTCGGGTCAAACCAAGTGTTACTGCTTTGAGGACACATCTTATAGACCTGGTGACTAGTTGAAGACATCATTTCTATTTATAAAATTCTGTTAAGGTCTCATTTTTTAAAGAAATCTTATGTATTAAACTTTTAAACACTGATGTATTATATTATTTATTCCGCAGTAAGATATTGTATTATTATGTGTTTGTAATTCCGTGATTGTTTTATTTATTGTATATGCTAAGTATTACCAAAGATATATGAAATCTATTGTTTTGAGCAATTCAAGTCTGACATGTGAGGATTATTGCCGATTTGAATTGTTTGAAATGGTAGTTCATTACATGTGATACCAGAGCTAGGTTTCTATCCTAAGACCTACGGGTTAAGGGCGCACCACGCTTCCAATGTGCCCATATGATTTGCGAACAAATATCTTGCAAAAAAGGTTACAGCTATATGAATTTATTATAAATAATACATATAATTAGAAATATATACAAAATGCTTTAGAATTTGAAATACAATGGTTAACCGTCATAGATGGCTGTGGTGATGGTTACTAGAATTGTTTGACCAAAAATAGGCACAATCACCCAAACAGAGAATACGCAGAGAAATAAATGAAGAATAGTAAATTAAAACGAGGAAAACAACAAGAACATGCAATTCATAGTGGTTCACATTGAATGGTCTATGTTCACTTTATAAATCTCTTTATATTACTAAAGAAAAGTGACTACAATGCAATGGGATTGAATAATATCGAGTATGATGGAGTTTCTGAAAGTAAAGTGCAGAAAAAGATAAAATTTTGTTTATTTGATGCTTCTGGAGGCTTTATATAGTAGAGGTTCTTGGCGAGTTCGATCGAGGCACGTGAAGGTCGATTTGTCTCTTTCAGAGTTCGTGGAAGTAGCCAGTTCGTGGTTGAAGCGAGTCTTCAGGGAAATATTTATTTGGTTCGAATAGGTTCCACATAATATAGTCAGTCCGGGAGGTAACTTGCTCTGGAATTATCTCTTAAAAACTCACCGAACCGAACTCTTGTCGAACCGAGGTCTGTACTCATGCCTTCACTGGACTGGCTATTGGCTTTCCCTCACCTAGTCGAACCGAGGCTCATCGAACCAGGGTCACCTCAATTAAATCTAGGTCGATCCAAGACTATGTCGACCCGGGTGGAGAACCATCCCGAGCTCATCTACTCTCGTGGTTGGTTTAACATGCTTCACTTGAGTCTCGAGCACCATGATTATGAATCATTTGAGATGCAACTTCCTATAGTGTCACCTATCTTGAGTGAAAACGATGATGAGAAGTCATGTCTTTTCAGGTAATCGTGATATTTGGACTCTTCTTTCCTATATAAATAATTAGTCATGCTTCATACTATTCTCGATGGTACTTGCGGAGCCAAAGTCATTGACTTAGAGCAATCGCGAGGCACAGATAAATATTCAAACCCCATCAAGTCTAGAGGATGAACATATTTATGGCACATTTGTGTTGTGTCAAGTTGTTGGCTCCCGCGTGTGACTTCGCACACACAGGATGTTGCCAAATGATGTTGTTTTCTCACGCAAGTCTAGCGCATGGTCGAGTCAGACCAGTTTTTACATACGAGTCAACACGTGAAATCAACGTCCAGGTCATAAGGAAATGGAGTCCTTTTTCCTTTCCTTTCACTCTTTTTTTATGTACATAGTCGGCTCAATATGTACCCTGTTCGATGTCGCACCAGGTGCCGGATCGATATTATCGATTCAGATAGTATCGATGGTCACATCACTAGGAAGGCAAGGGGTCTTCTGGTTTAATTATATATATCTGGCCCATACACTATTTTACTTTTCACTTTTTGCTTTATTTTTTCACTACCCATCGCTTTGACCCGAGACACCTAGAAATCTTCAATCCTTAAATCGAATCATCTGTGTCTTTGAATTTTACTTAGGTCAGTTTTGATTCGTCTGTCCCCATATTCCTATTCGTAATTTCATAGAAATTAAATGACTAATTTATGTTTCTTGGTCGACCTGATGTGGAATTGACATTTGGTATTTATGGGTTTGTCTTTCTTGCTGGTGGTGTCACCCCATATCGGTCATCTCCAAAACTCATGCCAAGCATGTTGACTTCATGTCCCAAATAGGGATACAAATTTCACAACTCTGTTGGGATACGAAATACGTATCCCAACAGGGCTATGAAATCCTAATTCTTGTCATGGCACGGTCTGACTGTGGTGATCATGAAAAAACCATTGCGTACATCCTGTTCTGGAGAGGATAAGACATGCAAGGAGACGTGATCTGGCACTCAGTGATCACCTAGAAAACGCTGATCACCAAGTGTTGATCGCCTGTTTTTGGATGATCACTTCAGGATGCGAAATTTGCACAGGAGATACAAATTTTGGCTTGCGGGACCCATTTCTCACCTACTCCCACCTATTCCACTGCCTATAAATACCCTTTTGCCTCACACATGAAAGGGGTTGGCATTTTTCTCTCTTCACTTCAATAAAGACCTTAAACACCATTAATTGCCTCTTGAGCTATGATGAAGTAGAACCAACTTTTTTTCCTAAGGCTCGGAAATTGCAACTAATGACTCCTGAATATTTAGTCAAATATTGTACACCATTGTAATGACGATGTCCATCACTGTAATCCTTCAATAGTGAATAAAATCGAGAAAGCCTTCAAAGTGGACGTAGGTTCAATCTAAACCGAACCACTATTAAATACTATGGTCTTTACTTTCCCCTACATTATACTACATCTTTAACAATCCAAATTTCGACAGATCGAATCTTTTCAAAAACCTCAATCTATCGAAGATTGAGTCAGCTTGTCTGATATCTTGCAGAAAAGACAGAGATAATAAATATATTAGAGCTCAGTAAACATCTCACAGTGGAATGGATAAAATATAATATAATCAAATATAGCCTTGTCGAAGTAACAATACTGTCTAACTAGTATCCAAAGCTATCAAATCTCTGCCATAAACCTAACGTGTGAGTACGTTATGAGGAGGGGTCATAACACAAAGTTCTGGTGATTGGAAAAATTATACATTCTAAAGTAACCCTACATACGCTGTTAAGTTATGTTTTCTTGTCTATTAGGTTATTCACAGTTAACAACTCTCCAGGCTCTACACTCACGTCATACCCATCTATGTCTCAGTAGATTTACCTAATATAGTATATGCGTAGCCATATGCCACATCTCAAGGTACTCCACATAGTACCCTCCTCGTACGGTCTTAACCGTCATGCCATGGAACCGCATCCTACACCGAACGACGTACAGAAATCCAAATCATTATGCCATGTAATTGCACAAAATCACCATCGCTATGCCACGTAAGCATACGTATCGTTGTATTCCAACTCCTCGGTCGTATCAAGTCTCAACACGGACTAATGCCCTACTGTCTACAATACACCACCCGGATCGTGTATCAAGACCCTCACAAGAACGTATTGTCTACTGTACCCCGAGTCCCGTAACAGGGCTGCATCCAATGCATGGAACTTGATCGAGAGCTTTTCGTATATTTGAAGGCCTGCCTCACTTGGTCTACAATACAGATATCAAAAGCATGGTCTGCATTTTCATGGTGGCTAAGGCCCTACCCAGGCCCTTCCCTCAACAAGTGAAGGATTACATCAAGAGCTAAGTGACGTGCCCCTAGCAAACTATCCAACATCCAATTTGGCATGTCCCGTAACCAACGTTTCGACAGTGAAAGATCGATGGTATCTAGGTTTAGCTCTAGTCTTTCTACGTCCCGCTAACTGCCTATGACCAGTACCCAACGATTACTATCTTGTATTGGTCTTGACACAATCTCCTCTTGAGGCAATTGCCGAATCACCCAACGCCATGCGCTACAGCCTTTTGACTACCAACCTACAGTCGCAGTCAATGTAGACTCACCTGGTGGTACTGTCCAGAGCCAACCTCTGCGAATACAACCTAAGCATGCACCGCACAGAGGACCACCACGGAGTACCCTACCACTTCCCTTGGAAACTGCATGCTTCCCTTTAGTCCTACACAGCAAACAAACAGAATAACCAAGCAGAATAATCATATGGACATACTCCTCCCATGTCTCAAGACACCTGATGATCCACCCTGTTGGGTTCTTCCAATCCGTACATGCAGACTGGTCCAAGTGCATTAGGCAAATGTGTTATTGGACCATATGTCTAATATGTTAATCTCGCACTTGCTTTATCTTATCGGATTGTTAGTTAACTTGATTATCCACATATTCAATTTTATTCAAGTTACTAGGTTTTCCCTGAGCCCCTTATATCTCATTAGAACAAACCCCTTTCAAGATTAGCTTATTAATTAGACAAGTTTAGCTTAATCACATTTTAAATTCATTAATAAGCTCAGTGACATAACATGTTATTTCTTAGGTTGTAATTAACGAAAGTAATCTGCAACCTTTTACCCGCAGATTGTAATTAACAAAAGTAATCTACAACCTCTTTTTTATTTCCATGTCATTTACTGTCCAATTACATGTTTACAAGTTAAATAACATGTTTTACTTAACGTATAATTAAATATTTCCTTTCCCAATCGTCATGTTTTCTTATGACAAGTCTACTTAATATATAATTAAGTACAACTTATTTCATTTTATAAGTCTTATTTATTCTTTCTTAATTAATCATAACCTCGTCTTACACTGTCATCGCAACCTGTTGTTGTCGTTTACTTATTAACTTAGTTATCTTAAATAAGTTCTCTTTTTCATTTATTTTAACCCATGTTATACTTCCGCTTGTCCCTAGGACAAGCCTACCTAATATATTACCTTCTCATTCATATAATTAATTATAATAGGTTATATTCCTCGTTCGTTGCATTTTCCCTTGGTTCCTTATCATTAACCAATTTTTTTACTGTTGTAACATCCATTTAATACCGTCTTGTATATTTTCATTATTTCAGGAAAATATTTCACGCACTTCATTAGATTGATTAGTGGAATGATATAAAGATGCATTTCTATAACGCACATAAATCAAGATCCGTAGTTGCAAGTTAATTATTTTATTTTCATTGTGGGCATACATATATCTTTTTATTTGATTAGTGTGCGATACGGTAAAAGAATCCCTATTTCACACTAATCCCTTTTTCCTTTCTTTTCTTGAAATTATGTTCTTAATAATTTTACCATTACAGAAATGTACCAATTTCCCCCAAATCCATCTAACTTGCTTCACTACTAATTTTCCCATTTTTGTTTTCTAAGTTAGATGTTATTTACCATTTTAAATCACTGTAAATTTTTCATACAAATTAGGCATATCTATTCTTTTTTCCATTATTCCCAATTTCACTCTAATTTAACTTATAATATATCCAATTTGTCATTAAACAACATCTTTGATAACATATTTATGTTTATTATAAATTCAACAATTTCAGTGTTATAGTATTCCGAACAAAATATTAATAGAATGGGTTTGCACGACAACATATTCTTGACATACTTGAAAATAAATTATATCACAATTACCACAAATTACAGTTATTTAACATGTTAAAAATAATGGGGAGCATGAACGGTAAATGTACCATTATCTAAAAGGTTTAATTCTAAATCCACTCATGTGACAACTTTCCAATCCTTGAATCTAATTCAGATACGCGATTCCGTGGTCTTCCTAACTGAATCTAGTATTAAAATAACCATCGATTTACAAATCTGATACTAAAATAAGGGAAGGAAAGAAACGAAAATAAATTGGATTCACATGATTTACCTCACGTTGAGCAGAAATTTGAACATATTTACATTCTTTATCTCAAATCTTGAATCAGAACCCCTAAAAGCTAATTTTCTAATTTCTGGAAGATTTGGAGAGAAAACAAAATGGTAGAGCCTTGGCGTCGTCTCAGAAAATATGAGTTGAAGGCTAGGCTCTGCTAGTCTATTTATAGGTGTAAAAGAAATCCCGGTCCATCAAATTCGACAATATAAAATCCAAATCATTTAAATTTGAAAAACATGTCATAAAACAAAATATATCTAGCCCAGGTAGGTCGACCCTTAGGTCGACACATGGATCATCCCATATGAAGCCTAGGTCGACCCAACTCCTAAATCCTAAACATGGTTTCTACTGATTTTGTTTTCTGATTAACTTTAATAATAATGTTCGATTTATTTCTAAATATTAGTTATTCGAATTGTTGTTTTCCACTAATAATACCATTAAATTTCGAATTTTCTCTCGTACATATGCATATAATTTTTTTATTCTTTACTCGTTAATAACTTTCCCATACAGACTCTGTTTTAGGCAAGTCATATATCAAAATGAATCAGAAAAATACCATGAACACAATGATATATGCTTTGGGGATAAATTCTAAAACTACAAATTATCGATATTTTCGTTTATTATTTATATGAAATACGGGTTGTTACATTCTCCCCTCCTTAGAAATTTCCTAAGGATAGAGTGAGGTTCTCCTACGTATAAATTGCAACCATTGTATGTATATCCATATTTTCAACCGTTTGTGCACGTGCGCAAAGAGTATTATACACATGAGTGTAATGAATATCTTAGCGGTACCTCCTATATGAATGCAAATTTCCTTGAAAACATTTTGAAAACATGATGCATGCATCCTAAATATACTGGCAATTTCTATATGAATGCACTATTTTGAAAATCAAAATACTTTCTCATTCAATTTTCCCACACTTCTTATATAGCAAGAGCGTAGTTCATCCAAACCTTACCAACCAACTTTAAATTTGTGAATTACAGAAAATTCTAACTTTCTGAATTCGATTTCTTATGTTACAAAAAGGTGGAAAACCGAAAACTTCACATCTTCCGTTTTTCTCTTATGTACTTTTTCTATCTGTATTTGGATTTCATGTAACTATTATACAAAGATTTCCAACCTTCCTACCCAAGCACAATTTACATAAGAAAACTTTCCTTGTTATGAATTTTCCTTTCCAACTTACTTTGGAAAAATCCTTTTTTTTCTATTTCTCAAAATTTTCCATTTATCTTCACTTATCATATTTGTTGGTTTATTTTTGCAGTTGTCATCATTGTTTGTTTTCTTTTAGTTATATCATTACTTTTTCCTTATCTTATTTAACTTAATCCACTAATCTAAGCTTAGTTTTAAATAAGGCTTTAATTCTTTCAAAACCAAAATTGAAAAACAAGCACATTACACAGTTACTAGCAAGGGCTAAGAATCTTAGGATCATGTCCCCACCGACAAAGAAAAGTCCAAACCACAGGAACTAAACAACTCGTTTCCCCTCTACCATTTACTTTTCAAAACTTGTCCTTGTTGTGTACTAGCATTCTTTTCCAAGTAACAACCTAGGTTCTATAGTGCTTACGCACTCTACGGGGAGTTTACTACTGTTCCAAAATAATTCTTTTTATTTAATTTATAGCCTCAAATTCTTTCCCCGTCTTTCCTAGGTATTAATCCTTACCCACTCCATGATTTAAAAATGTGGTTTAGCTCATCATTTCATTTTCCTTCCTAATAAAAGCTTCAAAACTTTATTTTTATTCAAAAAAAAACTTATTTTTGCCAAACCATAAAAATATGGCATTTCACAAAAAACCCAAAACCTCTTCTTCTTTTTAAATCATAAAAATTGAGGTGGACAAGAACAACTATTTCTCAATTAATTTCACAACCGTTCATTTTTTTTTTGTCGTTTTACTTACAACAAGGTGTTAATTTCTAAACTTATCCCAAACTTCAACTCTATTCTAGATTTACAACTTATTTTGTCCATCCACCAAGGTTTATTTCAAAACAATTACCAAAAATTATTGTCAAAAGAATTGAGATTTTCAAAATTTTCCTTAGCGAAAATTTTAGTTTTTGACAAAATGCAATCTTTTCCATGTTTTGTTATTTGATTCTTTCATGCTCTATGGCTTGAAAACTATTGAGCTATACATGCTCTGTGACATACACATTTTTCTAAAAGAATTTATTTTTACAAAAAATTCATAAGAAATCGCTATTTCCAACATATACCCCATTTTTTTCAAGACTCAATATGTACTTTTCAAATGTGTTACTTAGATTTTTTTAATGTCAAAAATACTTCTTTTTATTTCAAAAGTTGTTTCTACATAATTTGGCTAGTACATATTTCAAAATTGTAAACTCTTAAAGTCAAAACTTTTTAAACACTGTAAATTACCACCCAAAAGCTTTTAAAATTTCAAGTTCTTAAAAGTCAACAAAAGTGCTAGATTCAAATTGGATTTCTAACTTATTTAGACCTCCCTAAATATTCCCACAATGTCATTTCTCTCTAATATATACATACATACATATATATATATATATTCCTAATCCATTTTCCTTTTTACTCTTTCCCAATTTATAAGGCTCTATTGTCAAACCCACTAATCTGAAATACTAACATTTCAGATAATAATATATGGGATCCATCTTTTTCCATTACAAAACACATTGTAGGCTTTTCACCCATATGACCTAAGGGTCTCATATTCTCAAGTTTACATAACTGTTTCTTTAGTATACATAACTGATATTCCAACTCTCAGCATAAGCCACCTTTCCTATTTAATGGATTCCTTTATGGATCTAGGTGTATATATACATTCATATTTTTAGGGTTCATTGCGTATCTTTTTCTCTAGATCTGAAGTAACATTCCGAGTTTTAAGTGGACCCATGTTAATGTGGAGTGCTTCCATTGCTTGGCACATGTAGGTTGAGTGCTTTTGTAAACCGGAGTTGCTTTTTTTTTTGCCTGCCTTGTTTTTGTAATGGGTTATGTCAGCATGGGTATTTGATGAGATGCTGACCTTATGTGCTAACTTGTTCTTATTTTATTGATGAGTTGTCAGTAAAGCACAGTACTTTTTTTCCTGTCTAGTTCTCACGTTGAGTTCTAGTTCAGGTTTTTACAAGGCAGTTTAACCACTTTCAATATATATATATATATATATATATATATTCATATTTTTAAAAATACAAATACGTTCACTCACTATCTATACATGAATCCTAAACCTAAGCTCTGATACTAGATGTAACAACCCAAATTTTGATAGACCAGTTTTTTTAAATCCCAAGCTATTAAAGCTCAAGTTGGCTTGTATGGTATCCTACAAAAATGTCAGAGATAATAAATATATTAAAGCTCAGTAAACATCTCACATCGAAATGGATAAAATATAATATTATCAAATATAGCCTTACCGAAATAACAATGCTGTCTAACCAGTATCCAAAGCTATCAAATCTCTGTCATAAACCTAACCCGGGAGTATGTTATGAGGAGAGGGTCAGTACACAAAGTTCTAGTGACTGGACAAACTATACATTCCGAAGTAACCCTACATATATTGTTCAGCTATGTTTTCTTATTTATTAAGTTATTCGGGTCAACAACACTTCAGGCTCTACACTCACGTCGTACTCATCTACCTCCAGTAGATTAACCTAATATAATATAAGTGTAGTTATACCTTACATACCAAGGTACTCTCCATAGTTCCCTCCTCGCATGGTTCTCCACCGTCGTGCCACAGAAGCACATCCTATGCCGAACGCCATAAGGAAATCCTAATCATTATGCCATGTAATCACACAGAATCATCATTGCTATGCCACATAAGCATAAAGATCGTCATATCCAAAATCCTTGGTCAAATCAAGTTTCAACACAGAGTAATGCCCTACTGTCTACAATACACCACCCAATGCATGTATCTATACCCTCACACGAACGTACTGTCTACTGGACCCCGAGTTCCGTAATGGGGTTGCATCCAATGCACGGAACTCGGTTGAGAGCTTTCCATATCTGTAAAGGTTCGCCTCGCTGGGCCCACAATATAGATATCCATAGCGTAGTCTGCATTTTCACGTTGGTTATGTCCCCACCCAGGCCACTCCCTCAACTAATGAAAGACTACATCAAGAGCTAAGTGACATGCCCCTAACATCCAATTTGGCGTATCCCACAACCAACGTTTTGATAGTGAAAGATCAATGGTATCTAGGTTTAGCTCTAGTGTTTCCACATCCCACTGACTGCCAGTGGCAGGTATCTGATGATTACTATCATGTATTGGTCCTGACCCAATCTCTTCCCCGGGCAATCGCCCAATCGCCCAACGCAATCCTTCATAGCCTTCTGAATGCCAAGCTATAGTTGTAATCAAGGTATACTCAACGGGTGGTACCACACAGACCCAACCTTTATGAGTACAGCCTCAGCATGCGCCGCATAAAGGACCACCACAGATTACCCTACCACATCCCTTGGAAATCGCGTGCTTCTCTCTAGGCCCGCTGAGAAAATATGCAGAATTACCAGTAGGATAACCAAGTAGAATAATTAGATGGACGTGCTCCTCCTATGTCTCAAGACACCTCGATGATCTATCCCGTTGGGTTCTTCACCTTCGTACATGCGGACTAGTACATGCGCATCACGCAAACGTGTTATTAGACCCTATGTCTAATCTTTTAGTCCCACGCTAGCTTTATCTTATCAAATTGCTAATAACTTGATTATCCACTTATTCAAGTTACTAGGTTTTCCTTACGCCCCTTTTATCTCACTAGAACGGACCTCTTTCAAGATTAGTCAAGTTTAACATAATCATGTTTTAAGTTCATTGATAAGCCTTGTGATAGAACAAGTTATTTTTTAGGTTGTAATTAACAAAAGTAATCAACAACCTTTAACACTTGGATTGTAATTTCCAAAAGTAATCTACAACCCTTTTTTGTTTCCATGTCATTTACTGTCCAATGACATGTTTACAAGTTCAATAACATGTTTTACTTAGTGAATAATTAAGTATATCCTTTCCTAATCCGCAAGTTTTCTTACGACATATCTACTTAATATATAATTAAGTACAACTTATTTCATTTTATAAGTCTACTTTATTCTTTCTTATTTAATCATAACATCTGTCATCACAACCTGTTGTTGTCGTTAACTTATTAACTTAATTCTCTTAACTAAGGTTTATTAATAAGTTATCTTTTTCATTTATTCTAGCCAAGGTTATAATTCTGCTTGTCCCTAGGACAAATCTACCTATTATCTTATCTTCTCATTCATATAATTAATTATAATAGGTTGTATTCCCCGTTCATCACGTTTTCCCTTTGTTCCTTAACATTAACGAAACTTTTATTGTTGTAACACCCAATTAATTATCGTCCTGTATATTCTCATTATTTCAGGAAAATATTTCACACATCTCATTAAATTGATTAGTGGAAAGATATATAGATCCATTTCTATAATGCACATAAGTCAAGATCTGTATTTGCAATTTCTTTTATTTTCGTTGTGGGCGTACATATATCTTTTTATTAGATTAGTGTGCAATACGGTACAAGAATCCCTATTTCACACTAATCCTTTTTTCTGTTCTTTTCTTGGAACTACGTTCTTAGTAATTGTACCATTATGGAAATGTATCAAATTTTCCCAATTCCATTACTAATTTTCCTTTTTTATTTTTTGAGTTAGATGTTATTTACCATTTCTAAATCACTATAAATTTTCCATACAAATTAGTCACATCTATTCTTTTTCCATTATTCCTATTTTCACTGTAATTTGATTTACAATATATCCAATTTGTCATTAAACAACATGTTTGGTAACATATTCACGTTTGTTGTAAATTCCACAATATTTGTGCTACAGTAGCTTAAACAAAAGATTAATACAATGGGTTTGTACAACAACATATTTCTAACATACTTGAAAATAAATTATATCATAGTTACCACAAGTTACAGCTATTTAATGTGTTAAAAATAATGGCGAACGTAAATGTACCATTACCTTAAAGGTATAATTCTAAATTCACTCACCTGACAGCATTCCAATCCTTGAATCTTATTCAGATATGTTATTATGTGGCCTTCTTAACTAAATCTAATATTAAAATATCCATGGATATGCAAATCTGATACTAAAATTAAGGGAGAGAAAGAAACCTAAATAAATCAGATTCATAAGACTTACCTTACGTTGATAAGAAATTTGAATACCTATGCTGTGGATTTACATTCTTTATCTTCAAATCTTGAATTAGAACCAATAAAATCTAATTTTATAATTTCTGAAAGATTTGGAGAGAAAAGAAAATGGTAGAGCCTTGGCACCATCTCATAAAATATGAGTTGAAGGTTAGGTCCTACTAGTTTATTTATAGGTGTACAAGAAATTCTGGTCCATCAGATTCGACAATATAAAATCCGAACCATTTAAATTAGAAAAACACGTCACAACACAAAACAGATCTGGCCCGGGTGGTCGAGCCCTGTGTCGACCCATCGTAGAGGCGGGTCAATCGACCGTAGTGATGGGTCGACCCACTTTAGAGGTGGGTGGACCCTAAGGTCGACACATGGGTCGACTCTTGTGAAGCCTGGGTCGACCCAGCTCCTATGTCCTGAATGTAAATTCTGTCAGTTTTATTTTCTGATTAACGTTAATATTAATGTTCAATTTATTTCTAAATATTAGTTATCTGGGTTATTATTTTCCACTAGTAACACCATTTAATTTCAAATTTGCGCATGTATATATGTATTAATGAAATATCGTTATTGTCTCATGCATTAATGAAATCTTATGCATTAAACTTCCATTGAATTTGAAATGTACACTTTGATGTATTATATTATTTATTCCACAGTGAGATATTTTAGTATTCTATGTCTGTGATTTTGTGATTATTTTACTTATTGTATATGCTATGTATTGCCAAATTTATATAAAAATCTATTGTTTTAAGCATTCACAGTCTGACAAGTGAGGATTATTGTCGATTTGAACCATTTGAAATGGTGGGTCCTTGCATGTGGTATAATAGCCAGGTTTCGATCCTAGGACCTGTGGGTTAAGGGCCAACCATGCTTCCGATGCGCCCATCTGATTTACAAAAAAATATCTTGCAAAAAAGTTACAACTATATGAATTTATCATAAATAATACATATAAAAAGAAATATATATATACAAAATGCTTTAAAATTTGAAATACAACCATCATAGATGGTTGTTGTGATGGTTACTAGAATTGTTTGACGAAAAAACGACACAAACACTCAAATAGAGGATATGTAAAGAAATAAATGAATATTAGTAAATTAAAGCAAGAAAAACGATGAGAACAGGCACTTTATAGTTGTTCGAAAAATGAATGGCATATGCCCATTTTATAAATCTTTTTATATTATTCAAGAAAAGTGATTAGAATGAAATAAGATTGAATAATCTCAAGTACAATGGAGTTTTTCAAATTTAAGTGCATAGAGAGATAAAAATTCCCTTTTTTATACTCGTGGAGGCCAGTTCGATCGGGCTATGTGGAGGTCGATCAGATTCTTTAGGGGTTATGGATGTGGCCAACTCAGGGTTGGAGCAAGTCTTCACTTAGATATTTATCGTGTTCGCATAGGTAGGCAAAATATAGTCAAACCGAGAGGTAGCTTGCTCTAGAGTTATCTCTTGAGACCGAACCGAACCGAACTCTTGTTGCATCAAGGTCTATACTCATGCCTTCATCGAATCAGTATTGGCTTTCCCTCACTTAGTCGACCAGATGTCTCATCAAACAGGTGTTTCCCCAATTAAATCTAAGTCGATCTAAGATCATGTTGACCCGGGAGGGGAACCACCCTGAGCTCATCTAGTCTTTTGGTTGGTAGAACATGCTGCACTTTGAGTCTCAAACACCATGACTACGACGTTTGTGAACTTTGATGGCATTGCTCAAAGGCAGGTCAACACTTTTCCCTACAAAGCATATTGCATGGTAGACGGGATGTGCTTTAAATCTGTTGAGCTGCAACTTCCTATAGTGTCACTTGTCTTGAGGGAAATGATGAAGAGAAGTTGTGTCTTTTCAAGTAGTCATGATACTCAATCTCTTCTTTCCTGCATAAGCAGTTAGTCATGCTTTATATTACGCCCATGTAGCTTGCTGGGCTAAAGTCGTTGACATAAAACAATCAGGGGACACAAATAGATATTCAACCCCATCGAGTCTAGAGGTTAAACATATTTATCACACAGTCGAGTTGTGTCGAGTTGTTGGCCTCCGCTTATGACTTCGCACACACAGGTCGTTGCCAACGATGTTGCTTTCTTGTGCAGGTCAAGCGCACGGTCAAGTCAGACCATTTTTCACGTACGAATCGGCACTTGAATCATCGTCTAGGTCATAAGGAAATGGAATCTTTTTTCCTTCCCTTTCACTCTTTTTTTTATGTACATATCTAGCTCAATAAGTACCCGACTCGATGATTTCTCCAGGAGCCGGATCGATATTGTCGATCAAACAGTATTGGTGGTCACATCACTGGGAAGGCGAGGGGTCTTCTGTTTTTACTATATATATCTGGCCCACACACTATTTTTACATTTTTGCTTTATCTTTTCTCTACCCATCGCTTCGATCTGGGACACCTGGAAAACTTCAGTCCTTAAATTGATTCATCTTCTTCTTCGAATTTTACATAGATGGGTTTTAATTCGTTTGTCCCTTTATTCCTCTTCGTAATTTCATACTAATTAAGTCACTAATTCATGTTTTTTGTTAGACTTGATGTCGAATTGACATTTGTTATTTTTGGGTTTTTCTTTCTTGCTGGTGATGTTGGAGTCGCCACCGATGGTGGGATTGAGGTTGCTGTAGCGCCTTGGGATGACCATGGAGTCATCTTGAAGAGGAGCGGAGTTGAATTCTTCTAATTATGTCTTCATTTTTCGGGAAGAGGAATGATGCAAGCTGTGGAGAGTTCTAGAATGAGGTGAGGACCCAACGAAGGCATCACAGAAGAAGTGACGCTGAGGAGTGTTAAAAAAGCTTTTCGATTTCAGTTTGATATAGGAATAGGTTGAATTGATGATGCAATAGATCAGAGAGGCTAAGATAAGAAGAAGGTAGGGAAGAATTGGGAGAAGTTCGGGGGACCAGCTCGACATGTACATTTATCGAACTGGTGGTGATTTAGTCGAAAGAGAGGTCAGTTCGATGGAGTGAAAGAATTAGGGATCAATTCGACCAAGAGGTTGGTCGAACCAAAAGGTATCGCACTAGACAAATGCTCAAGTGTCAGTTCGACATACATGTTGGTCGAATCGGCTAGTGATCAATATGAAGTATCGATCCAAACCCGAACCAAATCCAACACCCAATGTCAATGCCTCGACCATATTCAATGATCACACCAATTTTGAATAATAACGAATCAATCCGAATAAGCATCTGGATAGTTAGATTAGAGAATATTAGAACCGGCATATGAACTTGATGCTGCACATGACTTTAGATTGCTCAAACAATTGAATAGTACTTTCCACGAAAATACGACATAAAACCAGTGACGAGCAAGATCCAGTGCGACGATTGGCAACAATGATCTTTTGAGTCAAATTATCGCATATTTCTAATGCTTTGCTTGCACTGCTTATGTTGTTATAATTGTTAACTTTTACTACACACGCTACACGGTACGCACATAGGCTTACATGTTTTTCTTTCTAACCAATGATGTTACTTGGGTAGTAAAGTAAAAAAGTCTGGAAGATACCGCATTAGATTTTATGCAACTAAAAAAGAAAATACTACTCAACCATCTCTCAAGGAACCTTCCAATTATGAGACTGATTCAAATGATGATGACTCACAGTTCTCCGTTCAAACTCGTGAGGGTGAGACTAGTACCTCCGACGAAGAAACTTGTGTAGAGGAGGAGGAAGGAGGAGTAGAACGAGAAGTGGCTCATGACACATTGCCTCAGCCCTACTTTTGAATAATCCGAACGATTCTTCGCCGTCATCCATGGATAAAGGGAAGCTAAAAAGATTATTTCTGAAGAACCGAATTCCCTTTGAGAATATCAAGGTACTAGTCGAAGGCGAAACCGCCATGATCCGCCGAAAGGCTATATGTCCATGATTCGTTAAATGTGCACGGTCGGGAGATGGACACAGTGTAGTAAGTGTTAGGCCTGGACTTATTCTTCTCCACTTCACTATAGAATTCCTAATGCTTGTTGTCCTTTGTAGATGACAACCTAGTTAAGCCTACCAACGACGAGTACTACATACGTATGGCTACCCTGTAGACATTGTGAAGGGTGATCAGACTGTTAGATGATGTATTATTGATGACTTCCTACACTGGTTCCACCTTCTTAATCCTTGCTGGACTGTACGAGCAGTTGGAGCTCGAGCTCCAATGGTGTTCCCCTAATAGTCATGCCCCGGCGGGAGCTGGGTCAGAGGGCATGCCCCTAGTTGGGAGATTAAAGATCGCTAAGCCCAAGACTCGTGCCAACGTAAAGTTGATGGGTTTTATCGATCAAATCAGTAGACGAAATTAAAAATTAAAACCCAAAATTATAGGATCCAAGCAAGAATTGATAAATCGAGTAATTGCGTACCATTGTGATTTTGCAGAATTTATGAAATTTACGAACACCCGATCGAATGAATCTTGTATGAAACCCCACGTCCATTAATGTCACTCACAAAGGAATGCATTAACTTCTATGTAGCGTTTTAAGTGTGTATAGAACAGAAACTTAACAACAAGACAGATATAAAATAGTATTTAAAAATTTAAAACTTCATTCATTGCTGCGGTAAACAAATAGGTTTGGTTACATCATCAAAAGCTGAAAGACTAGAGTCAAGTACATAATATCCATCTTGATGAAACCAGAGTACATGAAAACGGAAGACATAACCCCAACATAAAACAGCCATAAATAAGATAGGCTGAACTTTTACTTCAGCGCTCTAAGCAACTTCCAAAGGAAGAGATAAAGCTGTCCAAAATCAAGCTCCACTAGTACTAGTCCCACCCTGAGCACCTAGGGGGAGGGAAGGAAGAAAAGAGGTGGAAACAAAGGGGGTCAGACACAAAGTCTGGTGAGTGCAATAATTTTAACAATATAATCATTATGTAACTAGGACAAGGCATAAGCTGGAAAATAGGGAAATGACTGTGAACAAATGGGTATGACAGAGCAAACAAAGGAAATAAGATGAAAAAGAATAATGCTAAAGCGCACCTAATCACTATAAGATAATTACTACAGTGCACTACACTAACACCCTAAAAAGTTGATCCCGCCTACAGAACATAATAATGATAATGGTAGTTTCGTGTACCCCTAGCTGCCTTCATAGGTGGTGCCTGCTCCTATCTCCACTAGGCGTACCCACTACCCCCATTCGATCGGCTCCCTAACTCGTAGATACCCGTGCTAGCCCCACGGTAGGGTGTATCAGTCCCCAAAGTGGCAACCCGATACCACCAAAATGCACGGCTTATATCTACATGATGCAACAACGTCTTACCTACCAGCCCGGGCCCACACAAGCACATGACCCCGTTGGACTTGCGTTGCCACCGCTAACCCGTTTTGACCTCTTACAATCAAGCCCAGTACGTGTGTCCCGTCCTCGACTTGGGTCGAGCCCACAAAGATACTTAATGGGTTACTGGTTTGAAAAGGACCCCCATGCATGACACAGGCTTTCCATCTATGCTTGGTCCCCTATAAGGTTTTCCCCCACTTAACCCCATTCTTATTCATGTCTTCTTGCATGTTTCAATCTGGGTTAAGTGCATATAATCGTATTTCACTTGCCACCCAAGGCACCCACTTAATTCCACATACCTCCCAAGGCACCCACTTAACCCCCTCATGTCCCACCACATGTTTATCTGGTTAAGTGTTTCTTAATTCATTAACACCGTAACCTTGTAAAGACCTCCCACATTAGACTGGCATTTGTGGCAGCTGGATTTGCCGAGCGGGTCCGGGCAGTCTTACACCACAAACGAGCCTAACCTCATGTCTTTACAACTATTACACATTTAATTCATGCCTTCGACCTCTCACATTAGACTGGCATTTATGGCTGCTGGATTTATCGGGCGGGTCCGGGCAGTCTTACACCACAAACGAGTCTAACCTCGTGTCTCAGGCGGTTTATTATTACACATCTTTATTTAATCCCAAAGTGGATTAATATCCCTATTCAAAATTTGTAAATAAATTCAAATATACTTATGTCCATAATTGACTCATGTAACAACAAGGAATTTCGCTCGATCCGAATCAGTCGCTAAACCGATCAAGACCGTTCGAAACACCTGATTGTTTTGAGAACACAACAAAATAGAACGCAGATGGAAGAACATTTCTTTGTATATTACAACAATTCATCAGAATACAGGAATATTCAGAGTATAAACAAATAATATACGTTCGATAAATATCAGAGATTACAATACATTAGATAGCAGTGGAAAATAAGACAAAATACAACGGAAGGAGATATACGGATACAAAGCTTTCCGGATATCGTTCCAGCTGTAAACCAGGATCCTATGAAGATAAATCTGCAAAACCAAAACTACTAGCTACCCGTGTCAAAATAAGGGCACCCAGAGTTTAGGTTAAAACAATAAACTCCAGGTCAGTCATGGGACTGGTGTGAGAACTAAAACAGTTATTTAAAACTTTACTTTAAATCAGATATATCAAGGGACCAGCCGGATAACACGGAACGGGTTTCCTCCCATGAATACCAGTGCATATAACAAAACAACGCAATGCTTTTTGGAAAAATGAAGCTATTATAAGACCCAGGTCCTATCACACAATGCAACGCAAGCTGGGGGATAGGGTTTTCCCTTATAATAGCCAAACATGCTTAGTACGTTTAAAACAAATCATTTGATACTATTATAAGTGTATAGTGTCAAAACAATTTCAAATCATAAGTATCAAACATAGACGGCATGGGTACCATATATCATGTCGCCATACTAGTTCTACAATTAAAACCGCAAAATCACGTATTTGGAAATTGGATTTCTGTCATGAACCAAGGAAAAAGATAGTCCTTACCGAACTCGAGACGCTCTAGCCCGTGTCTCAGGCACAGCCGCAACCGTACCATGGATCGTCAGGGCCAGTCCATAAGAAGTGGATTATAATGCCTGAACAATGCGTTTCTCCGCCCTGTGGGGCGTCAATGAGCCAACGAATGACTCCATCGGACCCGGATCGTCCGATTTAACCGAGGCGCCTCGCAACAGTAACAACCACATAATTCAAACTCGTTAGGGCGTGTAAAACCACTGACGCCACTTCTAGCTAGAAAGAAAACGCACGCCCCCCTGAGTCCTTTCTCCCATTTCTGGTTCACACCGGGGTGTGAGGCTCGCGAATTCACGTTATACACAAAGCTACGCCACACAGGCGGTGCTTTGATCATCACCACAAGACTTTGCTTTTCAATAGAAGCCCTGATCACTGCATCTTAGCATGCCACACAGGCAATTCACACCGTGCAACTGATAGCTATCAATCACACAGAATAAATTCCAATGTCAGACACACTGTCCATCTACAAGTCCGTTCTGGGTCTGAACGAAACCGGAGGCACTATATACCTCGCAAACCCATCGATCTCCACGTACGTCTGGACGATCACCACTCATTATCCATATTTCGGGATGCCTCCCAATCAGGACATCAGTTACCATCCAAACGAGGTGAAGATCTCCGGTCTTCGACCACCGTCTTCATCTTCGATTTCTTATCTTCGATTCAGTTATTCAGAATGGGATAAACCTGGTCTTTCTGAGCAACTCGCGTATATAATAAACAAGTGCTACACAAACACCCATACGCCATATTCCAGTTCATTAGTCACTAACCGTAAATTAGTAAGAGAACGATTTCACAAATATTAACCCCGAAGGCCGAAACCAACATCAGATCAAAACCCAGGAAACCATTCGACTTATCCAACCTTCAGTTAGTTTCTAAATTTCACATTCTTAGGGAAAGATTCCCATTAATTTTATCAAAGATAATTTCCTTTAAATTTATTCTTTAATCATCCTTTGAAAATCAATTCAAACCGAATTTTTGGTTTATCCAAACTAGTAGAGATTAACGAACCTTACCGAAGTAATCATTTGTTTTAATTTCCCAATCCCAACCTATTCATACCATGAAGTAAAACTGGTAATACTTCATATCTAACACCACGGTGTTATCGGTAAATTCAATTACCATTTCACGTTCAAATCTAATTAAAGATTTAACTATCGCCTGGAGCAAAACTGGTGATACTCCATTCTCGATCTTTTCAATCTAATTAAAGATTCGTTAAAACTCCACTTATTTTAATCTTTAACTGGGTTAAAGAATCAGTGTCATTTAAAACACGATTCACGATAAACCCCAAAATCACATCACATTTCAATCAGTCCCTAACCGTAAATTAGCAAGTGAGTAATTCCATAAGTATTAATCCCGAAGGCCGAAACCAACATCAGATCAATACACTAGAAACCATTCAACTTAACTAATCTCCAGTTAGTTTCTGATTTTCTTAACTCCTTTGGATCTAAAAACAGTATTATTGAAGATACCGTTTACGACAACCCAAAATCACATTTCATTAATTATCGGGTTAAAGAACAAGTGTTATTTAAAACACTGTTCACGATAAACCCAAAAATTAATACCAATTCAATTCCAATTAAATATCATTTAATCTGTACACTTCATTAAATCTAAATAAAAAGATTTAATCTTTTTCTCACCTGGGCTTAAGAAGTGTTAATGAAGACACCATTCACGACAAACCCAAATCATATTTGATATTAAACACAAGGCTCTAAATAGAAAATATACCGGCTTATATTCAATATCAAATTCTACGACCAACAAATATCGTATTGGAAATAACGATATATATATCTTTCAAATTTCCATAATAATATTTGTATAATCACGAAATCCAACATCGAAATAATCCAAAGACAATTTCGATTCAAATCCATTCCAATTCAATTATTGGAAATTCTGGTTACTTTTAAAACCCTTTTCAAATTCAATTTATTTATTTAAAAATAAATAGAATTATAATTCTAGTTCAAAACTAGTTCATTTCGATAAAAATCTATTTTTGTCTTTTCAAATATGGAGTTTTTCATCCCAAATCTTCACAAATCATTTCTTATGATTTTACACAAATTATTACTATTTTTAATAATTTTATCAAGGCCCGCACAGTCGATTTCCATCAACGGCCATCGAACTGCACTTACATCGACCTTTTCCAAATTTGATTTGGACATAATTCCAAATCCAACTGTTAGATTTCTAATTTCTAATATTCATTAGAATGCTCTTTTCGATACGAACCCAACGGTTTCGGTTTTAGGAGAATCCGACGGTCGGATCTCCCGTAATATACGTTCAAAGTCAATGGTCGAAATTCGCGAACTGCCACGGCGCGTTCTATTCAGGCCATTATATTATATATAATATATACTTCGTCGTTTCCCTTTTTAAAACGTATTTTATAAATTGTTTTAAATTCGTTTTCAAAACGATTTCAGCTTCTTTTTCAAATTCAAATCAAAATTGAATCTTCCCTCATAAATTCGTTTTAAATTCATTTCAAATTGATTTCAATTCAAATCGATTTTTAATTCAATTTCAGTTCGAATTCGTTTCTATTCAATTTCAATTCGAATTCAATTCTATTAAAATTCTATTCAAATTCATTTCTATTTATTTCAATTCGAATTCGTTTTCTATTCAAATTCAATTATTTTCAATTCAATTAGAATTCTAATTCGTTTCAATTCGGATCGAATTTCAATTTAAAATATTCGATTTTGAAATCACTTTTCAGTATTCCTTATAAAACGAATACAATCGATATAAATATCGTTTACGTCAAAATGGCGTCAATCTAATCAACACAGCTTCATATGTTACTATATTCAAATATTCTATCTCAAATATTCCTTTTTGAAATATTCTATTTAAATATTTCTTTTTCAAATATGGAATGAGGCCCAATCAATTACCATATAATGTTAATTATATGGATTTTCTACAACACACATATTTAACAGCAACGATAAATCATCAACCATCATCCAAAGTGCGTTCTACACTGTATAAGCATCAAATATAAATATTTAACGCTTATAACAGTCTGTCAATCAATCGATCGACATACAACTAACTATTGGGATTAGTGTATGTCATATATCACCCCAATACCCGTGTGGGGTTTTCAAACAATCAAACACAGATTTTATTTGTGCAGTTGGACGATGTGTAAAATTTATCGTCCCAATCAATATCAGTCAAATGTGTGTATATAAACAAATCGTCTGATCTGTTTATTTTTATTTCATTTCATGTATACGTTAAAATTCTATTTTTAACTATAAAATATTTTTAACTATATAATTATTTTATTTCATTTCACATCACAACACACAATCAACTACACATCAAAATCATACAAACAAGCATACAAGCCGTCCACGGTCTGTGGACGACGGGTGTCGGGTGCTACTAAACACCGTCTGCATCCTAGTATATATTTTAACTAGAAAAATTAAAAGTGAGAAGTTCTCACCGATTAGCTAAACCAAACGCCTCGACTCTTCTTATGTAGAAATCTTCGTCGTTCTCGCCTCTTGTCACTTTCTTTGCCCATATTCTCTATAAATGTAAAAATCACATTTTTACTTCGCTATTCAATATATAAAAATCGAATTTTTACTTTGCTATTCAATATATAAAAATCGAATTTTTACTTTGCTATTCAATATATAAAAATCGAACTTTTACTTTGCTATTCAATATATAAAAATCGAATTTTTACCTTGCTATTCAATATATAAAAATCAAATTTTTACTTTGCTATTCAATATAGAAAAATCGAATTTTTACTTTGCTATTCAATATATAAAAATCAAATTTTTACTTTGCTATTCAATATATAAAAATCGATTTTTTACTTTGCTATGCAATATATAAAAATCAAATTGTTATCTTGCTATTCAATATATAAAAATCGAATTTTTATCTTGCTATTCAATATATAAAAATCGAATTTTTACTTTTTCTATAATATAAAAATCATATTTTTATTCTTTCTATAATATAAAAATTATATTTTTAACCTAATTAAAAATCTTAACTTTCCTATATTAAAAATCAAATTTTTATTGAATAAAAATATCACATCCTCCTAATAAAAGATATCACATTTTACATATACATTTATATATAAAAACTGAAATTAAACTGAACTAAAATAAAAATCACCTTTTTCATGTTAAAAAGATGATCTTGTTGAAGGCGGGGGATGCTGATGGTATCGCAGTCGAGTTGGGGGGGAAAGATCTGCGCTGGTGGTCATCAGAAGGCGGAAGGGAGGAGGAATCGGGTGGGGGTGGAGGAACGGAGCGGCGGCGTTCTTCTGGTTGGAGGGAGGGCTGGCGCGGGAGCTTCAGGGGGGTCTCGGTTTGGGGATTCGATGTTAGGGGGAATCGGCTAGGGCTGGAGGGGGGTGGAGTAGATGGGGCGGTTCGAGGTCATGGCCGGCGGTGAGGCCTGGCGGCGGTGGCTGCGCCCCAGCCTGGTGGCGACGGGTTTTAGACTTAGGTTTTTTTCTTCTGAAGTGAAAAGTAACGGAGGGGGGGGGGGGGTTAGTATAAAAGATTTTATATTTTATATATTTTAATTTATTTTTTTCTATTAAAAGTTGACTTTTCATATGAACTCTAAATGAGGCCCAACGACTGTCGCCTCTGGCTAATTACCCCCATTCCGAACATAATGGGATATGTATCGTGAGCTGATTCGATCGTTTCGATCACTTTTCGTCAAAATCAACATATAACTCTATATATTGAATTTGAACGCGCATTTCAATTTACCGGGGTCACATACTAACTCGAAAAATTCCAGAAAAATATTTTCTAGCTTCGTATTGACGATACGGTCCTAACAAAACTAGTTTCGCCGAATTCTGAGACCGTTGGAAAAATGGCCATTTTCCAGTCGATTAAAATCAACTGAAACTGGTCAAACGCGTTTTCCTTTGCCACGCTCACATATTGGATCGGAAAATTATGAAATTTGAAACCTAGCAACAACCTTACATCCCGGATCCAACAAAAGTGGTTTCGTCGAAATCCGAGGTTGTTTGCAAAATTTCCATTTTTAAGGGCCTGAATTCTATAGCGACTATTCAGAATTTTCAACTGGACATATCTTTTGATTCCCACTATGAAATCCCAATCTTTCGGGTTCGTTGGAAAGATATTCTCAATTAGATTCAAATATTTTTGGTTTCACTAAAATCCGGTTTATTTTGCACCCGGTACATTCATTTGAATTTCGAAATCGAATTATCGAACTACCGCGCCATTTTCAATTCCTTTTATAAATATAAATAAATATTTATATTCTATCGTCGATTCAAACGAATATATACGTTCGAATTATATTCAAAATAAATTTATTATTGATATTATTTAAAATAATTCATTTTAAATAATCTAAATTCACTAAAATTGCCAAAATAAAATTTTTAAATTGGCTCGGATTTCTGGGTTATTACAATCTCCCCCACTTAAAACTTTTCGTCCCCGAAAAGGAACGAAGCCGAAAGTTGTTTAACAAATCAACTCAACTTTCGTTATTTTCTTTACGGCTTAAGTTCTTCAACTTTTCAGTTTCTTAGAACTTTTCAAATTTTTCAAAAATTTGGCTAACACCCTAAATTTTCGAAAAATTTCACCATAACCTCCCCTGCACCGGGAGCATTGGGAAAATCCCGAAATTGCCATACAGGCCCTCTGATCTCAAAAAGAAAAAGCCAAGCGACTAGCCAATCGGCTCATAAAATCGTCATCACCCAAACAAAACAGTAGATTATGGTAAACATGTACCTATTTGTCGGGCAAACAATTTTATTCTTCTGCTCTAGCCTCCTTGCTATGACCTGTTCAATGTAAGTACATGTATATGCAAGCAAATGCGACAAATTTTCAATACAATTCACTATTTGGTTCAATTGGGCTATATGGTTAAAAAAATTATTAATCATACAATAATCAACCAACACAACCATCAATCAATTAGTTGATTAGCTTTTCAAATTCATAACTTTGATACATAGTCAAAAAATCAGATTTTTGATGTCAAATCACAACAATAAGCTCTATCTAGTTTCGGTTCTCACACCAGTCAATTGGAAATATATAGAAATCTCACTTTCGAAACTCGAAAATAAATACTGGCGATGGTTCCCCGTCACCAAAATTATCCCCGGGCACTAGAGTGCGATTCTATAACTATCTAATATATTAAAACTTCGAATACACGTTTGCAAGACATATATGCAAAATCTCTATATATTGGATTGTCCAAATTCATATAAATTAATAATCAAATACGAATAATTGATTTAAATTTGCAAAACAAAAATTGTTTTCATTTTAAAAATATACTCTTCACACTCGTTCTGGAATACTACTAATCCCATCTCTAACGAGTCATTCCCATTGGATATTACTAATCCAATATCTGATGAATTCTTTCGTATGGTTCTAATGTGTCTTGTTCTCTGAGCTTTGTAAACCAAAGCTCTGATACCAAATGTAACAACAAGGAATTTCGCTCGATTCGAATCAGTCGCTAAACCGATCAAGACCGTTCGAAACGCCTGATTGTTTTGAGAACACGACAAAATAGAACGCAGACGGAAGAACATTTCTTTGTATATTACAACAATTCATCAGAATACAGGAATATTCAGAGTATAAACAAATAATATACATTCTCTAAATATCATAGATTACAATACATTACATAACAGCGGAAAATAATACAAAATACAACTGAAGGAGATATACGAATACAAAGCTTTCCGGATATCGTTCCAGCTGTAAACCAGGATCCTGTGAATATAAATCTGCAAAACCAAAACTACTAGCTGCCCGTGTCAAAATAAGGGCACCCAGAGTTTAGGTTAAAACAATAAACTCCAGGTCAGTCATGGGACTGGTGTGAGAACTAAAACAGTTATTTAAACTTTACTTTAAATCAGATATATCAAGGGATGTAACAACCCGAATTTTTAATAACGCGTTAAGACAAGAATCAAGGCAGAATTAAAATTTAAAATATGAATCAAGCGAAACGGGTTGCGCCGTTACATTCATCTTGGAATTTTGGTTGGAAATGAGTCCGAAATTTCGTAAATCGGAGTCCGTATGACCGAGATATGGCCCATAGAAGATTTCAGAAAATTCAAAAATTCTGCCAGAAATTCAAAATCAGCTCCAAACGGATTGGGCGGGAAATTTTCCCACCCTACCCCAGGTCGACTGGGGGGTCAACTGGGGAGTCGACCTGCTCCCCCCCAGGTCGACTGGGGAGTCGACCTGGGGGTCGACCTCCCTGGTCGGACCCTGTTGGTTTGGTGCACCAGTTTGCTCCTTTGGTCTTTTTACTTGGCCTATGATGGGATTTGATGGTTTAGATCTAAACTAGGGTTAATCCTATGGCCTAAACTAGTCTTAACTTCTATAAAAAGACCCTAGGACCTAGCCTAAACCACCACAAATCATTCTAACAACGAAGTGCTGCCAAAATGTCTCTTGATCATGGCCTCCATCTCCAACTCCAAAGGCTTGAGCTTTCAAACTAGATCCATGACAAAGGAGCAAGCTTTCTACATCAAATCAAGGAAGTAGAGCAAAATCTCAACACCATTCTATGACGATTCTTGCTCTTAATCCTCTAACCACGATTTGTAAGTTCTAGATGCTTTTAGATTGAAACGATAACATGAATATGACATGTGATAAAGTTGAAATTGGATCTATGCATGATATTCAAATCCATGTTCTTTCTTGTTCATTTTTGATCTTGACCTTTGGGGATGTTCCCATAGCATTAATTTGAACCTATGCATGTTGCAAATCACTCTTTCATGTCCTTAGCATGCATGTAATGATGTTTTTCTCTCGGATCTTGTTTTATGCAAAGTTTCTACCTTCCCCTATTTATTTTCTTTTGATGAACCTTGGTCGATTTCGGACCTAGGCCTAAACTACGATTTACATGCAATTTGTATACAGGGAAATTTGGGGTATTGCCAATGTAATTTGCAAGTTTGGGCATACATGAATTGGCACATGAATTAAATCACGGGTTTTGAGACTATGCAAGTTAAATCAAGGGATTGGGCTTATGTAAATTATGCATAGGTGGGATTGGGAACATGAACCATGATGTGGGTTTATTTGGGCATGAACTTGACAACATGTAACTTTGGCTAGAACTTGGTAGGGTTGGGATGTCATAAACTTGGCATACATGCAAATAGGCGAGAATTAGACACATGTAAAGTGGCTAGAATTTGGTACACATTTTCATGGGCATGTCAGGTGGAACTTGGGCATATGCTTAGTAATATGTAAAGTGAGGATCTTGACTTAGATGACACATATGTAATTAACAATCTAACGGATGCCTTCGACACGAGGTTAGACTTGAGTTGTGGTGTAATTCTGCCCGAAACCGCCCGACATATCCAGTGACCACAACAATAGTAGTCTAATGTGAGAGGTCGTAGGCAAAGATTAGATTGTGGTAATGCATGAACCCGAGGTTGGAATGGATTTGCGGTGTAATTCTGCCCGGAACCGCCTGGCATATCAAGTGACTGCAAATAAGTCCAATGTGAGAGGTTGATGCATTAGTAAATAATAAAAAGAATATGACATGGACGGGTGGGTTAAGTAACTTGACTAGACTAATGACACTTAACCAATATGACATGGACGGGTGGGTTAAGTAACTTGACTAGACTAATGACACTTAACCAATATGACATGGACGGGTGGGTTAAGTAACTTGACTAGACTAATGACACTTAACCAATATGACATGGACGGGTGGGTTAAGTAACTTGACTAGACTAATGACACTTAACCAATATGACATGGACGGGTGGGTTAAGTAACTTGACTAGACTAATGACACTTAACCAATATGACATGGACAGGTGGGTTAAGTAACTTGACTAGACTAATGACACTTAACCAATATAACGTGGATGGGTGGGTTAAGTAAAACCGGACTTGATTTCTAGATGACACTTAACCATATAACACGATTAGAGGATGGGTTAGTTTAACCTGAATGGGTCGATAACACCCGACTAGTATAACGCGAGGCATGGTAAGGTTAAGTAAACTCATGGGGGTAACACTTAACCATTATAATTTGACTAGTGGATGGGGTTAAGTCATGAATCTCTTGAATATAGTTAACCAATCCAACATGATAATTTGATGAGGTTAAGTCATGAATCACTTGAATATACTTAACCAATCTAACATGATAATTTGATGGGGTTAAGTCATGAATTGCTTGAATATACTTAACCAATCCAACATGATAACTTGATGAGGTTAAGTCATGAGTCACTTGAATATACTTAACCAAACCAACACGGTAACCTGATGGGGTTAAGCTTGAATATACTTAACCAATCTAACACGGTAATTTGGTGGGGTTAAGCTTAAATATACTTAACCAATTTGACACGATGATTTGGATAGGGTTAAGTCATGAACCGCTGGAATATGCTTAACCAACTTGACACGTGATTCGTAGGGCTAAGCCATGAACGTGAATGACAACACTTAGCCAATCTTGACATGACATATAGACGGGTTAAGTCACAAACTTGAATGACCACACTTAACCAACTGGACATGCTAGACTGATAAGGGTTAAGTCTTGAATTTAGATGACAACACTTAACCTGCTGGACGGAAACCCTAGTTACACGGTCCTTTTCAGCAGTAACCCTCTTGGATGTATCACGATACCCTAGGGACTAGGCTAGGGTGGGGCACGATTACTTGGCTGATTGTAAGCGACCAAAACGACGGCGGAGTTTGGTGCACCATTGTAGGTTCAAGCGGACTATGGTCGTGCACGTAGTCCGGAGTTGAAAAAGCAGGCATGGGCACCTGTAGTTTTACACCGTGCGTGCTTGGAATGGTGTCAGTGGTTGACACCCTAGGACTTGATACACCCTAGGGTGGACCTAGCACAGAGTAGCTACATTCGTGATTGGGCCGTATGACACCGACACACGACGAGCTAGGACTTGTAGGGAGCCGATCGACTAAAGCGTGACGTAAGGCGTTGTTCGATAGGTAGCGTAATCCCTAGTGGTCCTAGGTGGCATAAACCCTAGTCGTAAACGTCCATTAGGTAGCGTAATCCCTAGTGGTCCTAGGTGGCATAAACCCTAATCAAATCTAGAAATTGTTCAATAAGTAGCATAATCCCTAGTGGTCCTAGGTGGCGTAAATCCTAGTTGAACACGCGATAATTCATGATAAGGGAATCTGGCCAGAACAAGGATGGCAGCAGTCCGAGCGACTTCAAGGATGGTGACACTACGTTGTAGTAGTATAGAATAACGTGATGGAACCCGTACAATGTACGGCAAGGGTCTATACATATACATGGAAGGGATGATACGAGTTAGGATGCTAGTACGGTTGGTGCAGAGGACGTTAGACATGCGATGCTATTCCGAGTTTACCTTGGTTATCCTGTTACCTTGGTTATCTTGTTACTTGAGTTTATCCTGTTATCTTAGTTTGATCTGTTTACCTTGTCATCAGGCTTATATTCACTTTCGGTTTATACATGTCATGTTACTCTTACTTGTTTTTAGGCTGAAAGTCACTAGGACTTACTCAGTCTTTATGATTGACTCTATTTTGTTTCGCCTCTTTTTCTTTCGTCCCCCCCCCCAAGGTTTACAGGGAGGAAATGTTGCTACTTAGTGAAGATCTTTCTGCTTCAAGATTATCATCGATGGCTTGGACTTTCCTTGGCTATGGCTATTTTACTGCTTTACGTGGGGAATAATTTATGACTATGGTTTTATGCTTCTTTATTATTGCAAGACAGGTTTCGATGTAAGTAATTTAATGGCACTTTGATGTAAAAGGTTTTAAGTAATGAAATCATGTTTTCTTCCGCTGTTTTTATATGTTCTGTCTTATAATATTTCTGTGCATGTTTACCTAGATAATACTCCACCAAAGCTAGTGCATTCCCTTTGTGAGTGACCCTAGCGGAGGTGGGGTGTTACAAGGGACCACGCCGTATAACATGGAACGGGTTTCTTCCCAAGAATACCAGTGCATATAACAAAACAGCGCAATGCTTTTTGGAAAAATGAAGCTATTATAAGACCCAGGTCCTATCACACAATGCAACGCAAGCCGGGGGATAGGGTTTTCCCTTATAATAGCTAAACATGCTTAGTACGTTTAAAACAAATCATTTGATACTATTATAAGTGTATAGTGTCAAAACAATTTCAAATCATAAGTATCAATCATAGACGGCATGGGTACCATATATCATGTCGCCATACTAGTTCTACAATTAAAACCGCAAAATCACGTATTTGGAAATTGGATTTCCGTCATGAACCACGGAAAAAGATAGTCCTTACCGAATTCGAGATGCTCTAGCCCGTGTCTCAGGCACAGCCGCAACCGTACCTTGGATCATCAGGGCCGGTCCACACGAAGTGGATTATAATGCCTGAACAATGCGTTTCTCCGCCCTATGGGGCATCAATGAGCCAACGAATGACTCCATCGGACCCGGATCGTCCGATCTAACCGAGGCGCCTCGCAATAGTAACAACTACATAAGTCAAACTCGTCAGGGCGTGTAAAACCACTGACGCCACTTCTAGCTAGAAAGAAAACGCACGCCCCCATGAGGTCCTTTCTCCCGTTTCTGGTTCATACCGGGGTGTGAGGCTCGCGAATTCACGTTATACACAAAGCTACACCACACAGGCGGTGCTTTGATCATCACCACAAGACTTTGCTTTTAAACAGAAGCCCTGATCACTGCATCTTAGCATGCCACACAGGCAATTCACACCGTGCAACTGATAGCTATCAATCACACAAAATAAATTCCAATGTCAGACACACTGTCCATTTGCAAGTCCGTTCTGGGTCTGAACGAAACCGGAGGCACTATATACCTCGCAAACCCATCGATCTCCACGTACGTCTGGACGATCACCACTCATTATCCATATTTCGGGATGCTTCCCAATCAGGACATCAGTTACCATCCAAACAAGGTGAAGATCTCCGGTCTTCGACCACCGTCTTCATCTTCGATTTCTTATCTTCGATTCAGTTATTCAGAATGGGATAAACCCGGTCTTTCGGAGCAACTCGCGTAAATAATAAACAAGTGCTACACAAACAACTATACGTCATATTCCAGTTCATTAGTCACTAACCGTAAATCAGTTAGAGAACGATTTCTCAAATTTTAACCCCGAAGGCCGAAACCAACATCAGATCAAAACCCAGGAAACCATTCGACTTAGCCAACCTTCAGTTAGTTTCTAAATTTCACATTCTTAGGGAAAGATTCTCATTAATTTTATCAAAGATAATTTCCTTTAAATTTATTCTTTAATCATCCTTTGAAAATCAATTCAAACCGAATTTTTGGTTTATCCAAACTAGTCGGGATTAACGAACTGTAACACCCCACCTCCGCCAGGGTGTCTCTTGCAAGCACTTTGACTTTGGAGGGGCGTTTGAATCGGGTAAACATGCATTATGATATATCAAGGCAGAACAAGAACATATGTGTATACGTAAACAGAGTAAATAACATAGATAAAACAGCGGAAGATTTCAAACCATTTCTAAACAAGTCTGGTACAACATAATGTCAATTTTCCAAATAAACAAGTCTAGATAAAAACAACATCACTGAAAAACTGAAATACATAAGTACTATCACCAAAATAAGTGATAACCATAGCTAGCTTCATGTCAAGACCGTACATGAGCTAAAATCCCACAAGCAAGCGATCAGAAATCCAAGCTAAGCTCCAATATTCCCACCCTGAGAACCTGGGGGGGGGGGGGAACGGAAGAAAAGAGGCGAAAGAAAAACAGGTCAGTCAAAAAGACTGAGTAAGCCCTACTACAATCAATGTAAACTGATAAAGTTAACTGGCATGATGAAAACTGAGATGAACATAAGGATAACTACATACTGGCATGATAGATAAAAGGTGTCATCGCATAATCAGGTTTAAGGTTTTGCACCACAGGTGTACTAGCAAACTAACATGACTTGAATAAACATGTATTGATCCCTTGGCCCAAGCTTTGGCCCAATAACATGAAGTGACCCTAATACGAGGTCCGATAACATGAAGTGACCCTAATACGAGGTCCAATAACATGGAGTGACCCTAATACGAGGTCTAACCAAACGGTCTAGTCGATCGGCTCCCTATAAGCCTAACTCGTCACGTGTTGGTGTCAATACGGCCCAAACATAATTGTAGTCAGACTGTGCAGGGTCTCCCGTCGGGTGTATCAAGCCCTAGGGTGTCAACCCCTGGACACCATAAACATAAGTGCACAGTCTTGATCTACTGGTACCCGTGCATGTTTTCCCCGGCTTCGGACTATGTGCACGACCATAGTCCGCCCGGAACTACACCGGCGTACCACTCTGCCGTCGTTTTTGGTCACTTACCTCAAGTCCAGTAATCGTGCTCCCTCCCTAGCCTAGTCCCTAGGGTCTTAATGATACAAACTTGGGATTACTGCTGGAGTGGACCCCCATTGCTAGGATTTTCTAGTGGGTTAAGTACGGTTTAACCCTCTTGCTAATCATGGATTAACTTGGTTAAGTGTAACGATGAGTTCACGACTTAACCCTGATTAATCTACCAAGCCCCAATTGGTTAAGTATTAAGAGGACCATGACTTAACCCTAATCATGAGGCATTAATTAATTTAATGTGCCTTAACCTCTCACATTAGACCTTGTTGTGGTTACTAGTTAAGCCGGGCGGGTCCGGGTAGCTTTACACCACAACTTGGTCTAACCTCGGGTTCAAGGTACAACATGACCAACTTCTCACATTGGGTCCTATTGTTTGTAGCAACTAGTTAAGCCGGTCGGTTCCGGGTAGTTTTACGCTACAAACTCAACCCAACCTCGAGTTGGTCACACTTATATTTTCTAAGTGTCATGTCCATCATGTTTCCAAAACATATTACAAGTTTTCAAGAATTTGGGTAGACCTAACTTAATAGGTAAATTCCCAATGGGTAGACCTAACTTAATAGGTAAATTCCCAATCTTATGTTTTTATGTCTTTTAAGTTTACCCAACCCCAAACGCAATCCCATCGCTTACATATCGCAATAGCGCATAAAGGATAGAAAGAGGGAACTTGGCATAATCATGACATAAAGGTGTTGAAGCCACAAGTTTAACATGGTGGCATATGAAATGTACATATGTTCATATACTTGCATATTACATTTTTAGGCCTCAAAAGTATGCATAAAACCAAACTTAGCATATAAGTGATACATGGTGATAAATGACATGTAGAAGTTGCCATAAGTTCGCATTTAGCCTCACATGCAAGTTATCATAAGGGATATGATAACTTACATGTTGCCAAAATGCAACCTTTAGCATAAAGCTTGAAGCTTTAAGCTCATAAACCCAAGATAAGCTTGCATAACATGATAACATGAGAAAAATGATCAACCCAAACTTGCATAACATAACTTGCATATCATATGGCAAACTTGCATATCATAACATAGCAAACTTGCATAACATAACATGATAAACTTGCATATCATAACATGGCAAACTTGCATAACATAACATGATAAACTTGCATATCATAACATGGCAAACTTGCATAGCATAACATGGTAAACTTGCATATCATAACATGACATACTTGCATAACATAACATGATAAACTTGCATATCATAACATGGCAAACTTGCATAGCATAACATGGTAAACTTGCATATCATAACATGGCAAACTTGCATAGCATAACATGGTAAACTTGCATATCATAACATGGCATACTTGCATAACATAACATGATAAACTTGCATATCATAATGATCAAACACAACTTGCATCATTCATTAACTTTAGAGTTTAAATATGGAAGTAGAAAAGGGCTTACAATGCTTATGAAGACACAAAAATATAGATAGATTGAGACAAAGCCCTTATGCAATCAAATAAACCCAAAATGCAAGCTCCAATAGAAAAACCCTTGAGCCAAAATGATCAAAACCCTTGCTTTATGATGTAAATATGGAAACTTGACTTGAATGCAAGCTAATGATGCTCATACAAGCTTGGAAACACTTGTATGCATGGAAAATCTCTCATAGAAATATCTTAGAAATTTTATGAAGAGAGTGGAGGCCATGAGAGGAATAATTTTGCCATAGTTTAGTTACTTGAATGAATAATGATGATTTAGGGTTAGGTTAGGGGCTTATTTATAGAGATTAGGATTAGTTTCAACCTTAGGATTAAACCCTAATTCCAATCTCAGCCCTTAAAACCGAATCTGGCCCCAAAACCTAACCAAAACCCCAAAATGGTGCACCAGGCAAAACTGCCCGGCTGAACCCAGTCGACACCCAAGTCGACAGGGATGTCGACTTGGGCCTAACCATGTCGACTACCCAGTCGACAGGGCTGTCGACATGGGTGGTCTGGCGGGAAATTTCCCGCCTGCGCCCAACTCCCTAATTTCCAAATTCAAACTTGAATTTGAAATCTGTTTTTACTTCGAAATTTTCTGAAAACTTCATTGGGCCTTAATCGGGTTATACGGACTCCGATTTTCGAAAACTCGGACTCTATTTCGCGTATTTTTCCAAGACGAACGCAATGGCATAGCCCGTTTCCCTTGATTTAGATTTATAAATTAAATTCTGCCTCGATTTACGTTATAACAGGTTATTGAAAATACGGGTTGTTACATTCTCCCCTCCTTAAAGGATTTCGTCCCCGAAATCTTCAAGTTAGGAAGAACGTATCCTACCATCCAACATCCATCTACTCAAAACATCATCCACGAGCAATGATTGTCCTTACAAGATTCTAAATGTTGTATGAACATATGCAAAGGTGTGTGTATATGTACTTATCTAATGCAAATATCATCAATGCAAATTATGTTAGTGAAATGAATCCATATGTATGCAATTCCTAACATAATGTATAACATCTATATGTGTGCACATAACATACATCCATATGCAACATCCATGTGATAACACAAAAATTTTCATCCATGAATAAGCGTAAACACTCATGCATATGCAATATGAGGAGTGTGTGAGCCGATCTAGTGCCTAATGTGTATAATGCATCCACGAGTAACCACTTGCAAACACTTGCAACCATTTGTAAACATCAAGCATAACATGTTTCAAACACATGTTTCATCCAAAGGGTTTCTACCTAAGGTTCTCATGACAAGATGAACATGATAAACTAGATAATCAAGACAAACACGGATAGCAAAAGATATGCTACAAAGAGATCGGGAAGAAAAGCAGGATATACCCCTTTCGGATTACAAGAAATCCCTTCCTAACCCAACCCATATTCTATAAAAGCCCAAAAGGTTTAGTCAACCTAACGGACCCCTTCAAACCCTGACATGCATTACTAGCCAATAAGTCATACCTCCCGACAGAAATAGGACCGAGAATGGAACCGAGAGGATATACGTAAAAAGATAACATGCGAGTAAGTTCCACAGGAAAACAAGGATCAAGGATATGCTCTTAAAAAGAGATATGATGCGCGTATCTAGCCTTCAGTCTTCTAAGTCACGTTTCCTTGAGCTTAACTCCACTGTGCTTTGACCGTCTTTTACCTCATGATTTCTTAGCTTCTTAACTCTTATTTCCAAATATGAGTTGGAACCCATTTCATTGTCGCCTCTCGTCTTCCTTTTTCACTTACTCTTCTATCATTCTTGGCTTAAATATAACTATGACCTCATGGTTTCATGCAAGCTCTCCAAAATTCATCAGTGAATCCTGGATCTCGTTTACTTACTATAAAGTATTCCACGCAGCAGAACTTTTCTTGGAAATACCAATCCACGTTGCCAATTGCTCTTACCAACGTGATTTTCTATAACTCATGCTTGAACGAAATGAACCATCCGCCTGTGAATGATAGGCCGTACTTAGATTCAGTCGCTTGCCCATGACTTCCCGTAGACTATCCCAAAACTGGCTAGTGAAGATTGAGTCATGGTTACTAACTATACTTTAGAGAACCTCGTGCAACCGCTTTATTTCTTGAAAGTAAACTGTCACTAGCTATGATGCAGTCCTTTCGCTCTTTACCGGAGTGAAATGAGCACTCTTCGTGAGTCTACCTACTATGACCCACATGCTATTATTCCCTTTCTTGATCTAGGCAGTTCATCCACGAAATCCTTCGTGACGCTTTTCCCTCTTCCATTGCGGGGACCTCCAATGGATATAATAGCCCACCGGGCTTCTATGACTCGGCCTTTAACCTGTTGGCACAACATGCACTTTGGGACAAACTCGGCCACCTCCTCGAGTGATGTACATCTTCAAGAGCCTTCTTTCCCTCATCGCGTCTTAGCCATCCCTTGTCATCTATAGCGAGGTGACTTATCATCTCGCCTCGAATCAACTTGTCCATGATCTCAACTAACTGCGGGTCTTCCTTCTGTGAAGTCCCTACTTGATCCAGAAGGGTAGGTCTAAGCTCAAGGGACGCTAACTAACTAATTAAACTGAGAGAACTTCTTACTTCAATTGTCCTCGTCGGAGCTTTTCGGTTTTGAACCGCGACCACTTTAGCAGGATCCACCACTAAGCCTTGCTTAGAAACTATGTGCCCAAGAAATCTAACTCCTTTTTCTCCAAAATGACATTTGGAGGACTTGGCTTTCAACTGATGCGCTCTAAGCGTATCCATCACCTCCTTGAGATGTCTAGCATGTTCTTCCTCGTTCTTTAAGAAAGTCAGGATATCATCTACAAAGACTACCACAAACTTGTTCAGGAACTCCCTAGGCACCCTACTCATCAAGTCCACGAAGTAGGCGGGTGCATTAGTTAAACCGAATGGCATGACCAGCCATTCTAAGAATCCATCTGGAGTTTCTGAACGCAGTTTTGTCTATACTATCCTCAGCTACTCTGAGCTGATGGAATCCAGTAGCAAGATCAAGATAAAACAGATGTTCCTACAAGCTGATCAAACAAACCATCGATCCTTGGCAATGGTTGTCTATTCTCTTTGTTTAACTCACGATAATCAACACAAAGTCGAAGAGAACCATCTGCCTTGGCAGTAAATACTACAGGCACTCCCCATTCAGATATACTTCGTCTAATGAAGTTCTTCTCAAGCAACTCCTTGACTTGCTTTCTTAACTCTCATCTTGCGGGACCATGTGCCTAACCGGCCACGTAACTGGTTTGGCATTATCAACCAGATAAATGCGAAAATCAATCTCTCGCTTAGGGGTAACCCCCCTTCACTTTACCCAAGATATCAGGATATTCTCGGGCCACCCTCACCGATTGCAAACTATCGATAGACGAGTTGAGGGATTCAAGATAACACAACATGACGGGACTCATAGGGTTACTAGAAATTTTTAGGGTATTACCGAGGCGAGTCATGAGCCTCACAACCCTATGCTCAAAAATCAAGGATGGCTCCAAAGCTGGACAACCCATCCATGCCCAAAATCAACCCATACCCCATGAAACCGAGAATATAAGCATCACACGAGAATTCTACACTCAAGATAGAAATTTTCAAATCCACGTAGATAATAGACAAATGGGCGGAAACCCCAATTGGATTTGAAACACACACGGGATCATTAACTAGACTAGTACTTAGGTGCAAACTTTCAACTAGATCAGATGAAATAAACTATGCGATGTGCCAGAATCAAAAAAGTATGAACAGGAAAATCAGAAATGTAAACAGGACTTTCAACAGAAACACTACCTCGATCATGAGCTGAAAGAACGATGTTGAGGGGATGAATTCGCCCTCCAGATGGTCTTGCACACTGAGTCTGACCTTGCCCTTGCTTCTTCGGGCAATCTTTGCTGAAATGTCCAAACTCACCACAATGAAAGCATTCACCACTCTTCCTTTTTCTCTTCTTACAATCCTTAATAAGATGCCCAACTGAACCGCAATAATGGCACTTCCTCTTGTCGTTATTGCACTTGCTATTGTTCCCCTTGTTGCCTTGACTCTTGTTCTTGTTCTGATTGCCTTGACTGCTCTGACCACTTGGATTACCCTGATTTCCTTTCCACTGGGAATCAGTCTTCTTGGCTTGAGTATCATTCATCTTGATCTCTTTCTTGTCACTCCTATTCTCTTCATTGAGTAGGGCCATATTCACCAAACTCTCGAAAGTTGCCCCCAAGGGTATATGAGATATGGCCAAACCATGTAATGGCTCGTTTAATCCTAGAGCAAAGTATAGGGCCTTCTTCTGAGCTGTGTTAACCAAGTCTAAACCGACCCGAGCCAGTTGATTAAACTTATCTATGTATTCCCTAATAGTCATGTCCCCTTGCTTCAGTAATAGGAACCTTAGTCCAAACTTTCCCCGAAAGTCATCCCAAGTCTCAATTGGCCTAGTAGCGGTGGTGACCACCCACCAACGTGCAGCTTCTTCCTTTAGCAACCACACTGCCAATAAAACCTTCCTACGGTCATCTATATCAAAGAAGGCAAAAACATCTTCGGTTTCTTTCAACCAATTCTTTGCCTCTACATAAGTCTCGGTTCCAGTGAAATTCTTGCAACCCATCGCCTTAAAGTCTTTGCAAATCTCCGAGAAATTCACTTGTGTATGCTTAGGGGGAGGAGGAACCTCAGCTACGGGAGGAGGAGAGATGTTAGCGATGGGGGAAGGAGGAGGAATGTTTGCGGGACCGGCTTCGGTCGCCCTAGCCTCCAAAAGTCTCCTGTACCAACCAGGTACGTGTACTCCCTCCGGAATAGCAAAGTTATCAGCCATACTGAAAACAAAGAAAAAAGATAGATTCAGAATGGAGAAAAACAAAGGAATTTTGCTAATGGCTTTTTGGGGAATAGCCTTTAAAATAAACTAGACTTTTCTTTGGAAAATACTTTATACTTGGTTTTGAAAATAGTTTTCCAAAAGTTTTAAAAACCTTTTTGTTCCTTCTCGTAAACCATATGCTCTGATACCAAATGTAACACCCCACCTCCGCCAGGGTGTCTCTTGCAAGCACTCTGACTTTGGAGGGGCGTTTGAATCGGGTAAACATGCATAATGATATATCAAGGCAGAACAAGAACATATGTATATATGTAAACAGAGTAAATAACATAGATAAAACAGCGGAAGATTTCAAACCATTTCTAAACAAGTCTGGTACAACATAATGTCAATTTTCCAAATAAACAAGTCTAGATAAAAACAACATCACTGAAAAACTGAAATACATAAGTACTATCCCCAAAATAAGTGATAACCATAGCTAGCTTCATGTCAAGACCGTACATGAGCTAAAATCCCACAAGCAAGCGATCAGAAATCCAAGCTAAGCTCCAATATTCCCACCTTGAGAACCTGGGGGGGGGAACGGAAGAAAAAAGACGAAAGAAAAACAGGTCAGTCAAAAAGACTGAGTAAGCCCTACTACAATCAATGTAAACTGAGAAAGTTAACTGGCATGATGAAAACTGAGATGAACATAAGGATAACTACATACTGGCATGATAGATAAAAGGTGTCATCGCATAATCAGGTTTAAGGTTTTGCACCACAGGTGTACTAGCAAACTAACATGACTTGAATAAACATGTATTGATCCCTTGGCCTATGCTTTGGCCCAATAACATGAAGTGTCCCTAATACGAGGTCCAATAACATGAAGTGACCCTAATACGAGGTCCAATAACATGGAGTGACCCTAATACGAGGTCTAACCAAACGGTCTAGTCGATCGGCTCCCTATAAGCCTAACTCGTCACGTGTTGGTGTCAATACGGCCCAAACATAATTGTAGTCAGACTGTGCAGGGTCTCCCGTCGGGTGTATCAAGCCCTAGGGTGTCAACCCCTGGACACCATAAACATAAGTGCACAGTCTCGATCTACTGGTACCCGTGCATGTTTTCCCCGGCTTCGGGCTATGTGCACGACCATAGTCCGCCCGGAACTACACCGGCGTACCACTCTGCCGTCGTTTTTGGTCATTTACCTCAAGTCCAGTAGTCGTGCTCCCTCCCTAGCCTAGTCCCTAGGGTCTTAATGATACAAACTTGGGATTATTGCTGGAGTGGACCCCCATTGCTAGGATTTTCTAGTGGGTTAAGTACGGTTTAACCCTCTTGCTAATCATGGATTAACTTGGTTAAGTGTAACGATGAGTTCACGACTTAACCCTGATTAATCTACCAAGCCCAAATTGGTTAAGTATTAAGCGGACCATGACTTAACCCTAATCATGAGGCATTAATTAATTTAATGTGCCTTAACCTCTCACATTAGACCTTGTTGTGGTTACTAGTTAAGCCTGGCGGGTCCGGGTAGCTTTACACCACAACTTGGTCTAACCTCGGGTTCAAGGTACAACATGACCAACTTCTCACATTGGGTCCTATTGTTTGTAGCAACTAGTTAAGCCGGTCGGTTCCGGGTAGTTTTACGCTACAAACTCAACCCAACCTCGAGTTGGTCACACTTATATTTTCTAAGTGTCATGTCCATCATGTTTCCAAAACATATTACAAGTTTTCAAGAATTTGGGTAGACCTAACTTAATAGGTAAATTCCCAATGGGTAGACCTAACTTAATAGGTAAATTCCCAATCTTATGTTTTTATGTCTTTTAAGTTTACCCAACCCCAAACGCAATCCCATCGCTTACATATCGCAATAGCGCATAAAGGATAGAAAGAGGGAACTTGGCATAATCATGACATAAAGGTGTTGAAGCCACAAGTTTAACATGGTGGCATATGAAATGTACATATGTTCATATACTTGCATATTACATTTTTAGGCCTCAAAAGTATGCATAAAACCAAACTTAGCATATAAGTGATACATGGTGATAAATGACATGTAGAAGTTGCCATAAGTTCGCATTTAGCCTCACATGCAAGTTATCATAAGGGATATGATAACTTACATGTTGCCAAAATGCAACCTTTAGCATAAAGCTTGAAGCTTTAAGCTCATAAACCCAAGATAAGCTTGCATAACATGATAACATGAGCAAAATGATCAACCCAAACTTGCATAACATAACTTGCATATCATATGGCAAACTTGCATATCATAACATAGCAAACTTGCATAACATAACATGATAAACTTGCATATCATAACATGGCAAACTTGCATAACATAACATGATAAACTTGCATATCATAACATGGCAAACTTGCATAGCATAACATGGTAAACTTGCATATCATAACATGGCATACTTGCATAACATAACATGATAAACTTGCATATCATTACATGGCAAACTTGCATAGCATAACATGGTAAACTTGCATATCATAACATGGCAAACTTGCATAGCATAACATGGTAAACTTGCATATCATAACATGGCATACTTGCATAACATAACATGATAAACTTGCATATCATAATGATCAAACACAACTTGCATCATTCATTAACTTTAGAGTTTAAATATGAAAGTAGAAAAGGGCTTACAATGCTTATGAAGACACAAAAATATATATAGATTGAGACAAAGCCCTTATGCAATCAAATAAACCCAAAATGCAAGCTCCAATAGAAAAACCCTTGAGCCAAAATGATCAAAACCCTTGCTTTATGATGTAAATATAGAAACTTGACTTGAATGCAAGCTAATGATGCTCATACAAGCTTGAAAACACTTGTATGCATGGAAAATCTCTCATAGAAATATCTTAGAAATTTTATGAAGAGAGTGGAGGCCATGAGAGGAATAATTTTGCCATAGTTTAGTTACTTGAATGAATAATGATGATTTAGGGTTAGGTTAGGGGCTTATTTATAGAGATTAGGATTAGTTTCAACCTTAGGATTAAACCCTAATTCCAATCTCAGCCCTTAAAACCGAATCTGGCCCCAAAACCTAACCAAAACCCCAAAATGGTGCACCAGGCAAAACTGCCCGGCTGAACCCAGTCGACACCCAAGTCGACAGGGCTATCGACTTGGGCCTAACCATGTCGACTGCCCAGTCGACAGGGCTGTCGACATGGGTGGTCTGGCGGGAAATTTCCCGCCTGCGCCCAACTCCCTAATTTCCAAATTCAAACTTGAATTTGAAATCTGTTTTTACTTTGAAATTTTCTGAAAACTTCATTGGGCCTTAATCGGGTCATACGGACTCCGATTTTCAAAAACTCGGACTCTATTTCGGGTATTTTTCCGAGACGAACGCAGTGGCATAGCCCGTTTCCCTTGATTTAGATTTATAAATTAAATTCTGCCTCGATTTACGTTATAACAGGTTATTGAAAATACGATTTGTTACACGAACCTTACCGAAGTAATCATTTGTTTTAATTTCCCAATCCCAACCTATTCATACCATGAAGTAAAACTGGTAATACTTCATATCTAACACCACGGTGTTATCGGTAAATTCAATTACCATTTCACGTTCAAATCTAATTAAAGATTTAACTATCGCCTGGAGCAAAACTGGTGATACTCCATTCTCGATCTTTTCAATCTAATTAAAGATTTATTAAAACTCCACTTAGTTTTTGTCTTTAACTGGGTTAAAGAATCAGTGTCATTTAAAACACGGTTCACGAAAAACCCCAAAATCACATCACATTTCAATCTGTCTCTAACCGTAAATTAGCAAGTGAGCAATTCCATAAGTATTAACCCCTAAGGCCGAAACCAACATCAGATCAATACCATAGAAACCATTCAACTTAACTAATATCCAGTTAGTTTCTGATTTTCTTAACTCCTTTGGATCTAAAAACAGTATTATTGAAGATACCGTTTACGACAACCCAAAATCACATTTCATTAATTATCGGGTTAAAGAACAAGTGTTATTTAAAACACTGTTCACGATAAACCCAAAAATCAATACCAAGTCAATTCCAATTAAATATCATTTAATCGGTACACTTCATTAAATCTAAATAAAAAGATTTAATCTTTTTCTCACCTGGGCTTAAGAAGTGTTAATGAAGACACCATTCACGACAAAACCAAATCATATTTGATATTAAACACAAGGCTCTGAATAGAAAATATACCGGCTTATATTCAATATCAAATTCTACGACCAACAAATATCGTATTGGAAATAACGATATATATATCTTTCAAATTTCAATAACAATATCTGTATAATCACGAAATCCAACATCGAAATAATCCAAAGACAATTTCGATTCAAATCCATTCCAATTCAATTATTGGAAATTCTGGTTACTTTTAAAACCCTTTTCAAATTCAATTTATTTATTTAAAAATAAATAGAATTATAATTCTAGTTCAAAACTAGTTCATTTCGATAAAAATCTATTTTTATCTTTTCAAATATAGAGTTTTTCATCCCAAATCTTCACAAATCATTTCTTATGATTTTACACAAATTATTACTATTTTTAATAATTTTATCAAGGCCCGCACAGTCGATTTCCATCAACGGCCATCGAACTGCACTTACATCGACCTTTTCCAAATTTGATTTGGACATAATTCCAAATCCAACCATTAGATTCTAATTTCTAATATTCGTTAGAAATCCCTTTTCGATACGAATCCAACGGCTCCGGTTTTAGGAGAATCCGACGGTCGGATCTCCCGTAATATCCGTTCGAAGTCAATGGTCGAAATTCGCGAACTACCGCGGCGCGTTCTATTCACGCCATTATATTATATATATAATATATACTTCGTCGATTCCCTTTTTAAAACGTATTTTATAAATCGTTTTAAATTCGTTTTCAAAACGATTTCAGCTTCTTTTTCAAATTCAAATCAAAATTGAATCTTCCCTCATAAATTCGTTTTAAATTCATTTCAAATTGATTTCAATTCAAATCGATTTTTAATTCAATTTCAGTTCGAATTCGTTTCTATTCAATTTCAATTCGAATTCAATTCTATTAAAATTCCATTCAAATTCATTTCTATTTATTTCGATTCGAATTCGTTTTCTATTCAAATTCAATTATTTTCAATTCAATTAGAATTCTAATTCGTTTCAATTCAGATCGAATTTCAATTTAAAATATTCGATTTTGAAATCACTTTTCAATATTCCTTATAAAACGAATACAATCGATATAAATATCGTTTACGTCAAAATGACGTCAATCTAATCAACATGGCTTCATATATTACTATATTCAAATATTCTATCTCAAATATTCCTTTTTCAAATATTCTATTTAAATATTTCTTTTTCAAATATGGAATGAGGCCCAATCAATTACCATATAATGTTAATTATATGGATTTTCTAAAACACACATATTTAACAGCAACAATAAATCATCAACCATCATCCAAAGTGCGTTCTACACTGTATAAGCATCAAATATAAATATTTAACGCTTATAACAGTCTGTCAATCAATCGATCGACATACAACTAACTATTGAGATTAGTGTATGTCATATATCACCCCAATACCCGTGTGGCGTTTTCAAACAATCAAACACAGATTTTATTTGTGCAGTTGGGCGATGTGTAAAATTAATCGTCCCAATCAATATCAGTCAAATGTGTGTATATAAACAAATCGTCTGATCTGTTTATTTTTATTTCATTTCATATATACGTTAAAATTCTATTTTTAACTATAAAATATTTTTAACTATATAAATATTTTATTTCATTTCACATCACAACACACAATCAACTACACATCAAAATCATACAAACAAGCATACAAGCCGTCCATGGTCTGTGGACGACGGGTGTCGGGTGCTACTAAACACCGTCTGCATCCTAGTATATATTTTAACTAGAAAAATTAAAAGTGAGAAGTTCTCACCGGTTAGCTAAACCAAACGCCTCGACTCTTCTTATGTAGAAATCTTCGCCGTTCTTTCCTCTTGTCACTTTCTTTGCCCGTATTCTCTACATATGTAAAAATCACATTTTTTACTTCGCTATTCAATATATAAAAATCGAATTTTTACTTTGCTATTCAATATATAAAAATCGAATTTTTACTTTGCTATTCAATATATAAAAATCGAACTTTTACTTTGCTATTCAATATATAAAAATCGATTTTTACTTTTCTATTCAATATATAAAAATCGAATTTTTACTTTGCTATTCAATATATAAAAATCGAATTTTTACTTTGCTATTCAATATATAAAAATCGAATTTTTACTTTGCTATTCAATATATAAAAATCGAAATTTACTTTGCTATGCAGTATATAAAAATCGAATTGTTATCTTGCTATTCAATATATAAAAATCGAATTTTTATCTTGCTATTCAATATATAAAAATCAAAATTTTACTTTCTCTATAATATGAAAATCATATTTTTATTCTTTATATAATATAAAAATTATATTTTTAACCTAATTAAAAATCTTAACTTTCCTATATTAAAAATCAAAATTTTATTGTATAAAAATACCACATCCTCCTAATAAAAGATATCACATTTTACATATACATTTATATATAAAAACTGAAATTATACTGAACTAAAATAAAAATAAAAATCACCTTTTTCATGTTAAAAAGCTGATCTTGTTGAAGGCGGGGGATGCTGATGGTATCGCAGTCGAGTTGGGGGGTGGGGGGAAAGATCTGCGCTGGTGGTCATCGGAAGGCGGAAGGGAGGAGGAATCGGGTGGGGGTGGAGGAACGGAGCGACGGCGTTCTTCTGGTTGGAGGGAGGGCTGGCGCGGGAGCTTCAGGGGGGGTCTCGGTTTGGGGATTCGCGGTTAGGGGGGATCGGCTAGGGCTGGAAGGGGGGTGGAGTAGAGGGGGCGGTTCGAGGTCGTGGCCGGCGGCGAGGCCTGGCGGCGGTGGCTGCGCCCCAGCCTGGTGGCGACAGGTTTTAGACTTAGGTTTTTTTTCTTCTGAAGTGAAAAGTAACGGGGGGGGGGGGGGGGGGTAGTATAAAAGATTTTATATTTTATATATTTTAATTTATTTTTTTCTATAAAAAGTTGACTTTTCATATGAACTCTAAACGAGGCCCAACGACTATCGCCCCTAGCTAATTACCCCCATTCCGAACACAATGGGATATGTATCATGAGTTGATTCGATCGTTTCGATCACTTTTCGTCAAAATCAACATATAACTCTATATATTGAATTTGAACGCGCATTTCAATTTACCGGGGTCACATACTAACTCGAAAAATTCCAGAAAAATATTTTCTAGCTTCGTATTGACGATACGGTCCTAACAAAACTAGTTTCGTCGAATTCTGAGACCGCTGGAAAAATGGCCATTTTCCAGTCGATTAAAATCAACTGAAACTGGTCAAACGCGTTTTCCTTTGCCACTCTCACATATTGAATTGGAAAATTATGAAATTTGAAACCTAGCAACAACCTTACATCCAGGATCTAACAAAAGTGGTTTCGTCGAAATCCGAGGTCGTTTGCAAAATTTCCATTTTTAAGGGCCTAAATTCTATAGCGACTATTCAGATTTTTCAACTGGACATATCTTTTGATTCCCACTACGAAATCCCGGTCTATCAGATTCGTTGGAAAGATATTCTCAATTAGATTCAAATATTTTTGGTTTCACTAAAATCCGGTTTATTTTGCACCCGGTACATTCATTTGAATTTCGAAATCGAATTATCGAACTACCGCGCCACTTTCAATTCCTTTTATAAATATAAATAAATATTTATATTCTATCATCGATTCAAACGAATATATACGTTCGAATTATATTCAAAATAAATTTATTATCGATATTATTTAAAATAATTCATTTTAAATAATCAAAATTCACTAAAATTGCCAAAATAAAAAATTTAAACTGGCTCGGATTTCCGGGTTATTACAATTCAGTTACGTCCATAAATGTCAATCTTTCCGATTAATGTCTTTATTTAATTATATGCCTTTTTAAGGCCATTTATGCCAATTCTCAATGTTACCCCCATCGTCCCCACGTTCTTCGTTCGTTTATCATTACATATATGTATATTAGACTAGCAATTAGTCTAACACATAAAAGGGAAGAAACATCGCAAATTTGCATAACACACAAAATGGATCTAATCTTGCAAATAAGGATTACAACATAACTTGCATAAACTTGTTATTGTCATGAATCTAAACATAGGCCTAAAGGTGTGAACTTGCATATATATAATATAGTTTTTCACCTAAAACTTGCATATATGAATATAATTTTTCATCCAAAAGTTGCATAGGCCATAGTCACAAACTTGCATAAACTATGTACATCATAGAACTAAATCTAAAGGTGTGAACTAGCATGTATGTGAATCCAATCTCTACCTAAACTTGCATATAGTCCCTTATTTGAATCATATGTAAACTTGTGTACAATTCATCACTTACATATAATCTACTCCAAACATGTGTGCAATTCATATAGAAACTAGCATATAATCAACACCCAAACTTACATATAAAATGATGTCAAACGTGAATCAAGTTGAACATAGGTGATTTGGCATATGAAAAGGGATCCACAACAAAACTATCATTATGAACAACTAGCATATGTTCACATAATATTACATTTTTTTTTCAATTTCTCACAAACATAGCCATATAACCCAATTTATAACTTAACCCAATTAACTTATTAATTATCTTATTAAAGCTATTGAACTCACAACTCAAAGAAGGTCTTGAGTTCTGGAATCTGAGTTCTGAAATTGATTAAGCTCGCCTTTGGATTAGACAAATTCGTTGTTGTTGTTGATTATAAATTTGAGTTGAATAGCTTCACTTTCCCTCTAGTTGGTGGCGGCTACTCTAGGTTGCAAGGTGATAGCACGACGGCCATGGTTCTAATTTTTATTTTGATTTAGGGTTTTGATTTAGGGTTTGAGTCTACATGTGTTTATATAGAATTTAGGATTAATTTAGGCCATCTGATCAACCTAGAATCAATCAAAACCATCCGGCCAAAATAAGGTGACACCTCAGCCCTAATTGACTCAGCACTGAGTCACAAAATCGTCATCTTTCAGATCTGCCCGAGGGGGGCAGGTCGACCCCCAGTTCGACCCCCAGGTCGACCTGTCTATAGGGATGTCGACACTAGGGTTGACCCCCAAGTCGACCTGGTCCCTGTTATATTTTTTTCTGAAGCTGAAATTAATTTTTCTGGAAACTTCCGACAGCCATAACTTCTTCATACGAAGTCCAAAATATGCAAACTCGGACTCTATCTCAACCATAATTCCGAGACGAATACAATGGCGTAAACCGTTTCCTTGATTCTTACATTTAAATTAAGTATTCTTTAATTTGTTAACTTTAACATTAAAATTTTTGGGGTGTTACATTCTCTCCTCCTTTAAGGATTTCGCCCCCAAAATCTCCAAGTTAAAGAGAATGCATATCCTAACATTCAATCATCCATCTACTCCACCATCAAACACAGGCATCCATTGTCCTTACAAAGCTTATAATGTTGTATGAACATATGCAAGAAGTGTGTGTATATGTTCCTTATCTAATGCAAAATCAGGCAGTCTACTGATTCAGTTGACCTCCTTAATGCAAATCATGATAGTGCCATGCGTCCATTATGTATGCGAAAGAATCCTATCGATACATATTATTTCTACATGTGTGCACAACCATTCATCAAAATGCAGCATCCATATGATAAACACAACCATTATACATCCATTAAATTAAATATGCGCACACATTTATATGCAACATGAAGGTGATTGAGCCGATCGAGTGCCTAAGGTGTGTGTATATGCATCCACGAGCAACCACTAGCAACCACTTGTATCCTTTTGCATCCATCAGTCATAACATGTATCAAACACATGTTTCAACCATAGGGTTCTTCCTAACTAAGGATCGAAGATGTCATCGCAAAGATAATACTAAAAGATAAGACAAGTATCAACAAAGTGGTAGAAAAAGGAGAAATTAAAACATACCCTCGAAAAGGAAAGGGTACAACATACGAATCTTATCTTCCGTCTCCCAAGTCGCGTCTCTTTGATCATCTCCCCATTGCACTTTGACTAACTTGACCTCTTTGTTGCGAAGCTTTTTGACCTCCGATCCGAGAATGCGTGTAGGAGCTCGTCTGATCGTGGCATTGCGCTCTACTTCCACTTCTTCGAGCGTGCTCGGCTCTACCACTTCCGCCGTATTGTGCAGACACTTACGCAAATGTTAAACGTGAAACACATCATGAACTCCGCTAAGCTTCTCTAGTAACTTTACTCTGTACGCCATCTACCCTATCCTCTCTGTAATTGGAAAGGGTCCTACAAACCTTGGTGCCAACTTCCCTACTGATCCAAAACAGACTACGTTTCTCAATGGTGACACCTTAATAAAAACCATGTCCCCAACATTGAACTCAAGATCGGTTCGTCTCCTATCAGTATTTGACTTCTATCGGTCCTGGGCCATCTTCATTCGCCGTCGAATTAGGTCTATCTTTTCCGAAGTCTCCCTAATCATGTCGGGTCCAAGCAAAACCTTATCTGTGGATTCCCACCAACATGTAGGTAATCGGTACGGTCGTCCATAAAGAGCCTCAAAAGGTGCCATGACATAGCCTGAAAACTATTATTATAGGCGAACTCTACTAGTGGAAAGTGTTCTTCCCATGTTCCTTCAAAGTCTAGAATGCATAGCCTCAGAAGGTCTTCTAGAATCCGATTCACCCTCTCGGTCTGGCCGTCCGTCTGAGGATGGTAAGCTGTACTTAAACACAATTGCGTTCCAATCACCTCTTGTAAGCTCTTCCAAAATTCGCTTGTGAAAATAGGATCTCTATCGCTCACAATGCTGGAGGGTATGCCATGCGAACGAACTATCTCTCGAAGGTAAACATATGCTGACCATGCGGCGGTCCTTTTACTTTTGACGGGAATAAAATGGACACTTTTAGTAAGTCAGTCTACAATTAACCAAATCCCCGTATTACCCTTACTCGATCTTGGTAACCCATCTACAAAATCCATGGAAACGCTTTCCCATTTCCAAAGCGGAATCTCTAAGGGATGGAGCAAACCTCCGGGCTTCTTTTGCTCCGCCTTGACTTGCTGGCGCACTAAGCATCTAGCAACGAACTCGGCCACGTCCTTTTTCATTCCAGCCCAAAAGAAAACTCGCTTCATATCCTTATACATATTATCACCATCGGGACGTATGGTTATCTTTGAGCGACGTGAGTCTTCAAGAATTGCTTTCTTCAAACTTTCGTCTTGTGGTATGCAAAGTCTTCCATCTCTACATAGCCAACCTCTCTCATCTATAGCAAATCTATTCAGATGACTTGAGGACTCCCCTCCTTTAAGCTTGCCTACTATTTCAACCAATTGTGGGTCGTTTCGCTGTGCCTCTCCAACTCGACCCAAAAGTGTAGGTTACACCTCTAATGATGCCAATAATCCGGGTACAAATTCGACAGAGGGTCTGAAATCAAAGGAAGATATATACTCCAAACTCTGCCTCTCTACGAACAGAGGACTTAAGGTTAACTTCTTTCTACTTAGGGCGTCAACTACAACGTTACCCTTGCCAAGGGTATATGCGATCTCAAAATCGTAGGATGCCAAAAACTCCATCCATCTCCGTTGCCTGAAGTTTAGGTCCATCTGAGAGAATAAATACTTTAGCGACTTATGGTCTGTACACAACTCAAACCTTTCACCAAGCAAATAATGACGCCACGACTTAAGCGCAAAAACTATGGCCGCCTACTCCAAGTCGTGGGTAGGGTAATTTCTCTCATGGGTTTTCAACTGTCTTCTATCATAGCATATCACCCTTCCCTCTTGCATTAAAACTGCGCCAAGCCCTGTCCTGCAAGCATCGGTATATACAGTGAATGTTTACTCCCGTCTGGCAAAACTAAAACTGGAGCGGTCGTCAAAGCTCAGACATTGGAAAGCATCGTCACAGTCAACGTTCCAAGCAAAAGTCAAATTCTTCTTTGTTAATCGAGTGAGAGGGGATGATATCTTCACAAAGTCCTTATTGAACTTCCTATAATAGCCAGCCAACCCTAAAAAGTTTCTTACTTCGTTTGCGTTCTTGGGCATTTTCCAATCTTGGATTGCCACTACCTTAGCGGGATCCACAACTATACCTTAGAGACCACATGTCCTAAGAACCTCACTTCTTTTCACCAAAAATGGCACTTGGAGAACTTAGCCTTTAGCTGATGTGCTCATAGGGTCTCTAAGACTTCCCTAAGATGTAGGGCATGCTCTTCTTCATTTTTAGAGAAAATCAAAATATCATCTACAAAGACCACCACAAATTTGTTCAGAAACTCTCTAAACACCCTACTCATTAAGTCAACAAAGTATGCGTGTGCATTCGTCAAACCAAAAGGCATGACGAGCCACTCGAAGAAACCATCAAGAGTTCTAAATGAAGTCTTATCGATGATATCTTCAGCCACCCTTAGCTGATGAAACCCTGTAGCCAAATCCAGTTGCGAGAAAACCGAAGCTCCCACCAACTGATCGAATAGATCGTCTATCCTCGGTAACGGGTGTCTATTCTTCTTTGTTAGTTTATTCAGCTCTCTATAGTCTACACACAATCTAAGTGAACCATCCACTTTTGTAGCAAAAACAACTGGAGCACCTCACTCCGAAATACTTCTTCTTATGAACCCCTTCTCAAGAAATTCTTTCACTTGCTTACTGAGTTCTCTTCTCTCTCTCGGAGCCGTGTGGCGCACTGGTAATGCAACCGGCTTTGCATTATCTACTAAGTATATTCGAAAGTCTATCTCACACCTCGGGGGTAAACCTTGAACTTCATCGAAGACATCCGAGTATTCACGGACCACTCTAACAGACTGCAAATCCTCAACAGACGCGTCAAGTGATTCTAGATAACTTAGCATAACCGAATTCATGGGATTACAGGAGATTTCGAGAGTGTTGCCCAAGCGAGTCATAAGCCTAACCTCTCTCTTTTCACAATCTAGGATGGCTCCATTACTGGATAACCAATCGATGCCCAAAATTAACCCATAGCCCGTGAAGCCCAAAACATAAGCATCACATCTAAACCCAATGCTAAGTATAGAAATTTCCAAATCCAAACAAATCATCGACAAATAGGCTGAGCCCCCAATTGGGATTAAAACAACTAAGGGGTCCTCTAATATACTGGTGTTTAGGTGTAGTGACTCAACTAAAGCAGTAGATATAAAAGAGTGCGATGCGCCAGAATCAAAGTGTGTGCGAACAGGATGATGGAAAAGATAAACTAAACTTTCAACGGAAATCGTTCTACATCGTTCTTGTAGCAGCGGGACCACGAGAGCCTGGACCTGCCCCCTTGCATGCTCTGGTGCCATGAGAGCATGAATCTGCCTTCCAGAGGTAGGCCCTACCCTCTGCCCTTTCTTTGGGCAGTCCTTAATCAAATGTCCTGCTTCGCCACAGTGGAAACAACCAGTCTTCTTCTTCTTCCTACAGTCTTTTCTTAGATAGCCTGGTTTCCCATAGTTAAAGCATCTTTTCTTTCCTTTTCCATTGTTGTCTTTGCCACCCTTCTTGTTCTGCTGCTATTGTTTCTTTTGATCCTCTTTCTTCTCAGGTGCCTTATTAGCATTGGCACCTTTCTCCTCTTCATGCATAAGCGCCATGTCAACTGGTCTCTCAAAGGTGGCCCCCATAGGGATGTGGGTCATAGCTAATCCATGTAGCGGCTCGTTCAAACCCTTAACAAATCTCAGGGCCTTCTTTTCAGGTGTATTCACCAAGTCCAAGCCAAATCTTGCCAACTGATTGAACTTGTTGACGTATTCTTTCATTGATAGATTCCCCTGCTTCAATGCCAAAATCCTTTCCATGTATAGATTCTCTTCAGCCCGTGAGAGAAACTTCGCCTGAAATCCAGCCATGATCAACTGGACGCTCTCCATTAGTGACCTCCCACCAAAACGAGGCCTCATCCTTCATTAACCAGGCAACCAACTGGACCTTTCTTCCATCTTCTACCTCAAAGATTCCAAATAGTTCTTCCACCTCCTTCAGCCAATTTCGAGCTTCAATAAACGTCTCCGACCAAAAGGTTTCCCGCCCATTGCCGGAAAGTCCTTGCATATCTTTGCGAAAGCGTCAACACGGGGTGGAGGAGGAGGAGGAGGAGCATTTGTTGGGCCTATGACATGGGCCCTAGCTTCCAGATACCTTCTAAACCATCTTGGTATCGGTATCCCCTCGGGTATCTCGGGAAGTCCAAACATGCTGAAAAGAAAATGAAGAGATTCAAACGAAGAATTCGAAAGAAAGATATATGGCTCTTGGGGTTATGTTTTCAAAATAAACTTTTCTTTTGAAAATAGTCTCCTTAAAACATACTTTTGAAAGTATTTCTTCATAAAATGTTTTTGAAAAATAGTTTTTCAAAATATCTTATCTGTTCTGGTAACCTTCAGCTCTGATACCACGTGTGACACCCCACGTCCATTAATGTCACCCACAAAGGGAATGCATTAACTTCTATGGAGCATTTTAAGTGTGGAACAGAAACTTAACAACAAGACATATATAAAATAGTACTTAAAAATTTAAAACTTCATTCATTGCAGTGGTAAACAAATAGGTTTGGTTACATCATCAAAATCCCTGTAACAACCAGGAAGTTTGGGGCCAATTTAAAATTTTTATTTTAAAAGTTTTAGTGGACTTTAATACTTAAAATAATTTATTTTAAATAATAACGACGGAAAATTTATTTAAATCGAAGTTAAAACGAATAAATTTAATTTAATTCTAAAAGGAGTTTAAAACAGCGCTGCAGTTTGAAATTTTGAATTTGAACTTTGATTGACTGTACAGGATTCAAAATAAATCGGACTTTAGCGAAACAAGAAATATTTAAATCTGTTTAATCATATCTTTCTAATGAATTTGAAAAACTAAAATTTCAATTTGAAAATAGAAAGTTATGTCCAGTTTAAAATTTAGAAAAGTCGTTGTATAATTTATATATATTTTAATATAATATATTGGCCATAAAAATAGCCATTTTGCAAACGACCTCTGTTTTCGACGAAATCACTTTTGTTGAACCGGAATGTCAAATTATTGCTAGGTTTCAATTTTCATAATTTTTCGAATCAATATGTGAGCATGGCAAAGGAAAACGTGTTTTGTCAGTTTCAGTCAAATTTAATCAACTTGAAAATGGCCATTTTTCAAACGGTCTCAGAATTCGACGAAATTAGTTTTGTTAGGACCGTATCGTCAAAACATAACTGAAAATAATTTTTCTATAATTTTTAGAGGTCGTATGTGGCCCCGGTAATTTAAAATGTACATTTGAATTAATAATTAAATGATTTATAATTTAATTAAAAAAAACATATCATAACAGCCGAACTGGGTTACGAAACATATTCCATTGTGTTCGGGACGGGGATTATTAGCTTGGGGCGACACTCGTTGGGTTGGATTTGGAGTTCGTGAAGATAAATTAGTTTTATTTGAATAAAACTGAAATAAATAAATAATTAAATAGGAATACCCTTATAAATACACCCAAATACGTAACCCTAATTCTATTTCTTTACAGCCGCCCCTAATTCAAATCGATGGCTGACGCCATCAGGAATTCAAACCCAAATCGTTTCCAATCCAAGAATTGATAGCAGAAACTTTTAAATGGAAATCATCGAGCACCCTAGGATCTAGAGAATCAACGGCGGTGATCGGAAATTATGGAGTATCGGTGCTGAAATCGAGGCTCGAAGGTGCTGCGTTCCAGGTCAGTTTCGAGGCTGAGGTGGGAATCGAGGCAGGCACCATTCACGGTGAGGGGGGAGCAAGGTGGGGCGACATTGTGGTGATGTCTGATCTTGTGCTGGAAGTTCGAGGGAGCATGCAAATTGAGTTGGGATGCGGTTCTAGGTTACCACCGTAACCTGTAGAAGAACACGACAAAGGAGAAGATGATGGCCCGATTTTATTTGAACAAGGTTAAGGGGAAATTATATTATAATTAATTATTAAATCATATAACTAATATAGTTGAATGTTTAAAGTATAATAACTTCGTCATATTAAAATAGAATTTGACGAAACGAAATGCGTTGAGATCGTGGTGAAAAATACAACCTTATGGAATAGACTAGAACTTAAACAGAGAACGTTGGAAATTTCAAATCTGAATTGCAAGGTGAGATTTCTTAGTTTTAAAATTTTAAAATAAATATATTTATTTATTTATTTAAAATAGATCTTGCTTGTGATGTTAAATATATATATACACGTCATATGAAACATATATGCTGTGTATAAAATCTAGATTATCTGATGGATTGTGTTTGTGGTGATTTGGTGAATTACATTCCTGTAGAGTGAGAATATCATTTTATTAGCCAATGTTATCTTAGACTAAAAGTATTCATTGTTGTTAAACAGCAAAATGTCATGAGTAAACAAATTTTTCACATTTGTTAAATAGAATAGTGTTAAAAACAAAATATCCTTTTAGTTGAATCATCCTTTTTGTTGAATCATATCTGAGTCAACACAAAATGTCCTTTTGGTTGAATCATATTGTGTTATAACAAAACTATCATTTTGTTGAATTATATTTGCATCAAAGCAAAACTAACATTTTGTTGAACTAGATTTGTAACAAAACCAAAGAATCATTTTTGCTGATTATAATTGTTGAGGTAAAAATATTCATTTTTGTTGAATATAATTATTGAAATAAAAATAGCAATTTTTGTTAAATATAATTGTTGTAACAAGAGTATCAATCTTTGTTGAATGAAATGTGACATTAGAAAAAGAAATTACTTTTATTTGAAAAATGTGACATTAGCAAAAGAAATAATATTCCTATTTTGTAATGTGGCATTAGATAAAAATAACATTTTAATTCTAAAATGTTAAAGTAAAGGAAAACAACATTTTAGTTATAAAATGTTAAGGTGATTAATATAACATTTTTGGTCAAAACTCGATTAGTGACTATAATAACATTTTTTGGTCAAAACTCGATTAGTGATTAAAATAACATTTTTGGTCAAAACTCGATTAGTGACTAAAATAACATTTTTTGGTCAAAACTTGGTTAGTGAAATAGAATAATATTTCTGATTAGAAACATGTTATGAAAATAAAAATAACATTTTTGTGTTAAACATGTTCGTAAAATGAAAATGAACATTTTTATATATTAAAAAAGATTACATGAAAATGTATATTTTCATACATTAAAAAGAATGAATTAGAAATGTATATTTTCATACATTAAAAAGAGTTAAACAAAATTATCATATTTTGTACATTAAAAAGAGTTAAACAAAAATAGACATTTTTGTTTACGTTAAAAGAAATTAGACAAGATTACAATTTTTGTCACTTTAAAAGAATTAGTATAAAAAGAGACATCCTTATCACTTTTAAAGGAATGAAATAAAATGAACATTTTGATGTATTAAAAAGGATTAAACTACAGTGAACATTTGTGTACATTAAATGGGAGTAGATTAAAATATATACAGTTTTGTTTACATTAAAAAGAGTTTAACCAAAATAGTCGTTTTGGTCATTAAAAAGAGTTACACTAAAATTACGTTTTGGTCATTAAAAGGGATTACACAAAAAGATTAGTAATAAAAGTTAATATCTTTATTGTCGATTAGTTACAATAAAAAGGTCATATATTTAAAATATAATGGCTTGAAATATATGTCTGTGATGCTGAAATATTTGATGTGTTAAAAATAATGTTAGTATATTCAAACTGAATATTACACTTCCATCTACAAGTCATCCAACTTGTTTATGTGATTGGGTCGGTAATTTTTACACATCGCCCAAGTGCACAAATAACGTATTATTTGATTATTGGATGAAACCCCATACGGGTGTTGGGATGATATTTGATCTACACTAGTCCCAATATTTAGTGTAGAATCCACTTTGGGTGTTATTTGGATGCTTGATAATTATTTTATCATGATTATTGATTACATGCAATATATGGTTGTTGACTGAGTCACATTCCAATAAAGAATATTCTAGAAAAGAATGTTTTAGAAAATATTTGAGAAAAGGAATATACTTTAGAAAAAGAATATATTTTAGAAAAATATATTTTTATTAAAACGAACCAGTTATCAACTAGAATTAATCATTAAAGTTAGGTTTAATGAAGTCTTCCAATTTGTTAATATTTAATTGAAATTAAATTAAATAAATTGGATTTGGGTTTGTCGTGAATAGTGTCCTAAATAACACTGTTCTTAAACCCGTATGAAAAGAATAATCTTTTAATCTAGATTATTAAAGTTTTCAGTTATATTTAGTAATTGGAATAAGATGAAATGTGAGTTGGGTTTGTTGTGAACGGTGTTTTTAAGCGACATTTGTTCTTTAACCCAACTGACGGTGAAAATATGATTTGGAATTTATAATTCTTTTGTTAAGAATTAATGAAGATTTTTTTCCAAAGTAAAGTTTTCCAATTTAATATATTAAATTGGAATTGAATAGAATTCGAATTAATTATAACCGAGATAAGCTTCTATAAAAGAAGACCGATACTACATATGGAATTTAAAAGGCTTTGCCGTTATTCCATTTATATTATTGGGCGGATACCGAAATTTATAAAGATTATATATTGATATGATTTCTGTGAGGATTCCATATTTTATGAGAGATGATTTTGGGTTTACAGTGAACTATGTTTTAAATGACATTAGTTCTTTAGCCCAGTTAAAGATAAGATTAATTTCTTAAATTTAAATAATCATTGAATAACGATTTTTGGTATTTAAACCCAAATTGGAGTTTTGATAAGTCTTTAAAGAAATGATTTATGGATAAGTTAAAGAATTTATCTTTGATAAGATAATGTGAATATTTTATTTAAAAGAATATTCTGAATTGGAATGAGTCGTTGGATGTGCTTTTATAGTACTTGATTTTTATTTATAAAAATACGCGAATTATTCCGAAAGACCGGGTTTAACCCATTCCGAATAATTATTACGACAATAAAGAGTCGAAGATGAAGGCGGTGATTGAAGACCGATGATCTTCACATCGAATGGATGTGTTGCTATTGAGACCCATGATGGGAGTAGCTACCCTGAAGGGGCTTCAGTGGTAGCCATCCGGACTATTGTTGATTGTTTCGGATATGCGAGGAATAAGGTGCCTCCGGTTTCATTCAGACCCAGAACGGACTTGTAAATGGATGCATGTCTGGCATTGGATTTTGCTCCAGGTGAATTAAATTGATTTTTATTAATGTATATCTAATTGGTGGTGGAGAATTTATTCTCTGCTTAACACCCTGATATATATTAATAGTGATTGATCGCATGGCGTGAATTGTCAATGTGGCACGCCAAGATGCAATTGATCAAGGCTTTTGTTGAAAACAAGGCCTTGTGGGATGATCAAAGTATAGCCTATTACGGCATAGCTTTGTGTATAGCGTGACTCCGCGAGCCTCACACCCCGGTATGAGTCAAAAACGGGAGTAGGACTGCAGGGAGTGCACATGTTTCTTTCTAGCTAGGAGTAGTGTCGGTGCTTAAACTGGCTGGCATTTCACTTATGTGGACGATGGATTTTGAGGCGCCTCGGATTTTTATAAGCCGTTAGTGGTCATACTATAGGTCCAAAGGAACCGGGAAACGTGTGTTTAGGCATAATTAATCCACTACCCTTAGGTAGGGACCGACCCTGAAGATCCAAGGGTTGTCCATAGGTGTGATCCTGAGGCATTTTCTAGAGTGTCTCGAATCGGAGAGGACGATCCCTAGCCTCGATTTCATGATAGAAATCCAATTTCCAATACGACCTTGCGGTTTTGATTGTAGAACTAGTATGGCGACATAGTAGGATGAGGCACTATGCCATCTATAAATGATACATTATGACTGAAGTGTTTTTGAAATATATATATATATATACCCATAGATATACACACTAATATTAAATCCATTTTATCGTATCAAGCATCTTTTGACCGTTATAAGGTAAAACCCTATCCTCCGGTTTGCGTTGCATTGTGTGATGGGACTTGGGTCTTATAATGGTTTCATTTTTCTAAAAAGCATTGCGTTGTTTAACGTTTTACTTTATTTTATGCACTGGCAATCCAATGGAGTAAACCCGTTCCGCGTTAGCGGCGTGGTCCTGTGATTAGCCTTATTATTAGATTAGTTAAGTTAAGATTTCTCATACCAGTCCCATGACTGACCTATAGTTTGTTTCACTGGCAAACTCGGGTGCCCATATTTTCCACACGGGCAGTCGAGTAGCTTTTTGCAGATATATTTACATTATCCTGTTTTACAACTGAAGCGGTATTCGGAAAGCTCTATATCCGTGTATTCCTTTTAGTTGTATATTTGTATTATTTTTCCGCTGCTATTTAAATATAATTTAAGTCTCATATATTATTGTATTTCAATTGTGTAATGAGTTTTCATACTCTGTTATATTCTTGTACTCTGATGTAATTGTTGTAATTAGCAATAAAATGTTCTTCAGTTTGTGTTCTAATGTGTGTTGTTCTCAAAGCAATTCAGGCTTTCCTTTATGGGGAAGTTTGGGTCGTCACATTTGGTATCAGAGCTTTGGTTTACAGAGCTCGAGAACCAGACACATTAGAACCGAACGAAAGAATTCATCAGAGATTGGATTAGCAATATCCAATGACAATAACTCGTTAGAGATGGGATCAGTAGTATCCTAGAACGAGTGTGAAGAGTATTATTTTCTAATAAAAAAAACAAATTTAGTTTTGAAAATTTTATCTTAAAATGCGTATTTGAGTATATTATTATATTTTAATTTGGACAATCGAGTATATAAAGATTTTGAACATACGAGTAACTAACGGATATTCGAAGTTTTAATATACTGGATAGATATAGAGTCACACTCTAGTCGCCCGGAGATGATTCTAATGATGGAGCTCCATCATCAGTATTGGTGTTCGAGTTTCGAAAGTGGGATCTCTATATATTTCCATTGACTGGTATGAGAACCAAAGCTTAGTTAGAATATATTGTTGTGATTTGCACTAAAAATAAGATTTTTGACTATATATAAAAGTTATATATATTTAAAAAGTTAATCAACTAATCGGTTGCTGGTTGTGATGTTTGATTATTAATTTAACTAATTGAAACCGATAAATAAATAATAAAATTTAAAGTTGAGTTAGTTAATTAAACAACTATAGCTTTGTTCCTTTTCGAGGACGAAAAGATTTTAAGTGGGCGCGATTGTAACAACCCAGAATTTTGGGGCCAATTTAAAATTTTTATTTCAAAAATTTTAGTGGACTTTAATATTTAAAATAATTTATTTTAAATAATAACGACGGAAAATTTATTTAAATCGAAGTTAACACGAATAAATTTAATTTAATTCTAAAAGGAGTTTAAAACAACGTTGCAGTTTGAAAATTTGAATTTGAACTTTGACTGACTGTACAAGATTCAAAATAAATCGGATTTTAGCGAAACAAGAAATATTTAAATCTGTTTAATCATATCTTTCTAATGAATCTGAAAAACTGAAATTTCACTTTGAAAATAGAAAGTTATGTCCAGTTTAAAATTTAGAAAAGTCGTTGTATAATTTATATATATTAAATATAATATACTGGCCTTAAAAATAGCCATTTTGCAAACGACCTCTGTTTTTGACGAAACCACTTTTGTTGGAACCGGAATGTCAAATTATTGCTAGGTTTCAATTTTCATCATTTTTCGAATTAATATGTGAGCGTGGCAAAGGAAAACGTGTTTTGTCAGTTTCAGTCAAATTTAATCAACTTGAAAATGGCCATTTTTCAAATGGTCTCAGAATTCGATGAAATTAGTTTTGTTAGGACCGTATCGTCAAAACATAACTAGAAATATTTTTTCTATAATTTTTAGAGGTCGTATGTGGCCCCGGTAATTTAAAATGTATGTTTGAATTAATAATTAAATGATTTATAATTTAATTTAAAGAAAAACATATCGTAACAGCCGAACTGGGTTACGAAACATATTACATTATGTCCGGGACAGGGGTTATTAGATGGGGGCGACACTCGTTGGGTTGGATTTGGAGTTCGTGAAGATAAACTAGTTTTATTTGAATTAAACTGAATTAAATAAATAAATAAATAAATAGGAATACCCTTATAAATACACCCAAATATGTAACCCTAATCCTATTTCTTTACAGCCGCCTCCCTATTCAAATCGTTGGCCGACGCCATCAGGAATTCAACCCTAAATCGTTTCCAATCCAAGAATTGATAGCAGAAACTTTTAAATGGAAATCATAGAGCACCCTAGGATCTAGAGAATCAACGGTGATGATCGAAAATTATGGAGTATCAGTGCTGAAATCGAGGCTCGAAGGTGCTGCGTTCCAGGTCGGTTTCGAGGTTGAGGTGGGAATCGAGGCAGGTACCGTTCACGGTGAGGGTGGAGCAAGGTGGGGACGACATTGTGGTGATGTCTGATCTTGTGCTGGAAGTTCGAGGGAGCATGCGAATTGGAGTTGGGATGCGGTTCTAGGTTACCACCGTAACCTGTAGAAGAACACGACAAAGGAGAAGATGATAGCCCGATTTTATTTGAACAAGGTTAAGGGGAAATTATATTATAATTAGTTATTAAATCATATAACTAATATAGTTGAGTGTTTAAAGTATAATAACTTCGTCATATCAAAACAGAATTTGACGAAACGAAATGCGTTGAGATCGTGGTGAAAAATACGACCTTACGGAATAGACTAGAACTTAAACAGAGAACGTTGGAAATTTCAGATCTGAATTGCAAGGTGAGATTTCTCAGTTTTAAAATTTTAAAATAAATAAATATATTTATTTATTTCTTTAAAATAGATCTTGCTTGTGATGTTATATATATATATATACACACACGTCATATGAAACATATATGCTGTGTATAAAATCTAGATTAACTAATGGATTGTGTTTGTGGTGATTTGGTGAATTATATTCATGTAGAGTGAGAATATCATTTTATTAGCCAATGTTATCTTAGACTAAAAGTATTCATTGTTGTTAAACAGAAAAATGTCATGTGTAAACAAAATTTTCACATTTGTTAAATAGAATAGTGTTAAAAACAAAATATCCTTTTAGTTGAATCATCCTTTTTTGTTGAATCATATTTGAGTCAACACAAAATGTCCTTTCGGTTGAATCATATTGTGTTATAACAAAACTATCATTTTGTTGAATTATATTTGCATCAAAACAAAACTAACATTTTGTTGAACTATATTTGTAACAAAACCAAAGAATCATTTTTGTTCAATATAAATGTCGAGGTAAAAATATTCATTTTTGTTGAATATAATTGTTGAAATAAAAATATCAATTTTTGTTAAATGTAATTGTTGTAACAAGAGTATCAATCTTTGTTGAATGAAATGTGACATTAGAAAAAGAAATTATTTTTATTTGAAAAATGTGACATTAGCAAAAGAAATAATATTGCTATTTTAAAATGTGGCATTAGATAAAAATAACATTTTAATTCTAAAATGTTAAAGTAAAGGAAAACAACATTTTAGTTATAAAAGGTTAAGGTGATTAAAATAGCATTTATGGTCAAAACTCGATTAGTGACTAAAATAACATTTTTTGGTCAAAACTCGATTAGTGATTAAAATAACATTTTTGGTCAAAACTCGATTAGTGACTAAAATAACATTTTTTGGTCAAAACTTGGTTAGTGAAATAGTATAACATTTCTGATTAGAAACATGTTATGAAAATAAAAATAACATTTTTGTGTTAAACATGTTCGTAAAATGAAAATGAACATTTTTATATATTAAAAAAGATTACATGAAAATGTATATTTTCATACATTAAAAAGAATGAATTAGAAATGTATATTTTCATACATTAAAAAGAGTTAAACAAAATTATCATATTTTGTACATTAAAAAGAGTTAAACAAAAATAGACATTTTTGTTTACGTTAAAAGAAACTAGACAAGATTACAATTTTTGTCACTTTAAAAGAATTAGTATAAAAAGAGACATCCTTATCACTTTTAAAGGAATGAAATAAAATGAAACTTTTTGTGTATTAAGAAGGATCAAACAACAGTGAACATTTGTGTACATTAAATGGGAGTAGATTAAAATATATATCGTTTTGTTTACATTAAAAAGAGTTTAACCAAAATAGTCATTTTGGTCATTAAAAAGAGTTACACTAAAATTACATTTTGGTCATTAAAAGAGATTACACAAAAAGATTAGTAATAAAAGTTAATATCTTTATTGTCGATTAGTTACAATAAAAAGATCATATATTTAAAATATGATGGCTTGAAATATATGTCTGTGATGTTGAAATATTTGTTGTGTTAAAAATTATGTTAGTATATTCAAACTGAATATTACACTTCCATCTACAAGTCATCCGACTTGTTTATGTGATTGGGTCGATAATTTTTACACATCGCCCAAGTGCACAAATGACGTATTATTTGATTGTTGGATGAAACCCCACACGGGTGTTGGGATGATATTTGATCTACACTAGTCCCAATATTTAGTGTAGAATCCACTTTGGGTGATATTTGGATGCTTGATTATTATTTTATCATGATTATTGATTACATGCAATATATGGTTGTTGATTAAGTCACATTCCAATAAAGAATATTCTAGAAAAGAATGTTTTAGAAAATATCTGAGAAAAGGAATATACTTTAGAAAAAGAATATATTTTAGAAAAATATATTTTTATTAAAATGAACCAGTTATCAACTAGAATTAATCATTAATGTTAGGTTTAATAAAGTCTTCCAATTTGTTAATATTTAATTGAAATTAAATTAAATTAATTGGATTTGGGTTTGTCGTGAATAGTGTCTTAAATAACACTGTTCTTAAACCTGTATGAAAAGAATAATCTTTTAATTTAGATTATTAAAGTTTTCAGTTATATTTAGTAATTGGAATAAGATGAAATGTGAGTTGGGTTTGTTGTGAGCGGTGTTTTTAAGCGACATTTGTTCTTTAACCCAACTGACAGTGAAAATATGATTTGGAATTTATAAATCTTTTATTAAGAATTAATGAAGATTTTTTTTTCGAAGTAAAGTTTTCCAATTTAATATATTAAATTGGAATTGAATAGGATTCGAATTAAGTATAACCGAGATAAGCTTGTAAAAGAAGACCGACGCTACATATGGAATTTAAAAGGCTTTGCCGTTATTCCATTTATATTATTGGTCGGATACAGAAATTTATAAGATTATATACTGATATGATTTCTGTGAGGATTCCATATTTTATGAGAGATGATTTTGGGTTTACCGTGAACTATGTTTTAAATGACATTAGTTCTTTAGCCCAGTTAAAGATAAGATTAATTTCTTAAATTTAAATAATCATTGAATAATGATTTTTGGTTTAATCCCAAATTGGAGTTTTGATAAGTCTTTAAAGAAAAGATTTAAGGATAAGTTAAAGAATTTATCTTTGATAAGATAATGTGAATATTTTATTTAAAAGAATATTCTGAATTGGAATGATACGATGGATATGCTTTTATAGTACTTGATTTTTATTTATAAAAATACGCGAGTTATTCGGGAAGGCCGGGTTTAACCCATTCCGAATAATTATTACGACGATGAAGAGTCGAAGATGAAGGTGGTGATTGAAGACTGACGATCTTCACATTGAATGGATGTGTTGTTATTGAGACCCATGATGGGAGTAGCTACCCTGAAGGGGCTTCAGTGGTAGTCGTCCGGACTATTATTGATTGTTTCAGATATGCGAGGAATAAGGTGCCTCCGGTTTCATTCAGACCCAGAACAGACTTGTAAATGGATGCGTGTCTGACATTGGATTTAGTTCTAGGTGAATTAATTTGATTTTTATTAATGTATATCTGATTGGTGGTGGAGAATTTATTCTCTGCTTAACACCCTGGTATATATTAATAGTGATTGATTGCACGGCGTGAATTGTCAATGTGGCACGCCAAGATGCAATTGATCAAGGCTTTTGTTGAAAAGCAGGGCTTTGTGGGATGATCAAAGTATAGCCTATTACGGCATAGCTTTGTGTATAGCATGACTTCGCGAGCCTCACACCCCCGTATGAGTCAAAAACGGGAGTAGGACTGCAGGGAGTGCACACGTTTCTTTCTAGCTAGGAGTAGTGCCGGTGCTTAAACTGGCTGGCATTTTACTTATGTGGACGATGGATTTTGAGGCGCCTCGGATTTTTATAGGCCGTTAGTGGTCATACTATAGGTCCAAAGAGACCGGGATACGTGTGTTCAGGCATAATTAATCCACTACCCTTAGGTAGGGACCGACCCTGAAGATCCAAGGGTTGCCCATAGGTGTGATCCTGAGGCATTTGCTAGAGTGTCTCAAATCGGAGAGGACGATCCCTAGCCTTGATTTCATGATGGAAAACCAATTTCCAATACGACCTTGCGGTTTTGATTATAGAACTAGTATGGCAACATAGTAGGATGGGGTACTATGCCGTCTATGATTGATACATTATGATTGAAGTGTTTTTGAAATATATATATACCCATAGATATACACACTAATATTAAATCCGTTTTATCGTATCAAGTATCTTTTGACAGTTATAAGGTAAAACTCTATCCTCCGGTTTGCGTTGCATTGTGTGAAGGGACTTGGGTCTTATAATGGGTTTCATTTTTCTAAAAAGCATTGCGTTGTTTAACGTTTTACTTTATTTTATGCACTGACAATCCAATGGAGTATACACGTTCTGCGTTAGCGGCGTGGTCCTGTGATTAGCCTTATTATTAGATTAGTTAAGTTAAGATTTCTCATACCAGTCCCATTACTGACATGTAGTTTGTTTTGTTGGCAAACTCTGGTGCCATATTTTCCACACGGGCAGTCGAGTAGCTTTTTGCAGATATATTTACAGGATCCTGGTTTATAGCTGAAGCGGTATTCGGAAAGCTCTATATCCGTGTATTCTCAGTTGTATATTTGTATTATTTTTCCGCTGCTATTTAAATGTAATTTAAGTCTCTGATATTATTTTATTTCAATTGTGTAATGAGTTTTCATACTCTGTTATACTCTTGTACTCTGATGTAATTGTTGTAATCATCAATAAATTGTTCTTCAGTTTGTGTTCTAATGTGTGTTGTTCTCAAAGCAATTCAGGCTTTCCTTTATGGGGAAGTTTGGGTCATCACAATCCCAAAGACTAGAGTCAAGTATATAATATCCATCTTGATGAAATCAGAGTACATGAAAATGGAAGACATAACCCCAACATAAAACAGCCATAAATAAGATAGGCTGAAATTTTACTTCAGCGATCCAAGCAACTTCCAAAGGAAGAGATAAAGTTGTCCAAAATCAAGCTCCACTAGTACTAGTCCCACCCTGAGCACCTAGGGGGGTGAAGAAAAGAGGTGGAAACAAAGGGGGTCAGACACAAAGTCCGGCGAGTGCAATAACTTTAACAATATAATCATTAAGTAACTAGGACAAGGCATAAGCTGGAAAATAAGGAAACGACTGTGAACAAATTGGTATGACAGAGCAAACAAAGGAAATGAGATGAACAAGAATAACGTTAAAGGTGCACCTAATCACTATAAGATAATTACTACACTGCACCACACCAAACACCCTAAAAAGTTGATCCCGGCTATAGAACTTAATAATGATAATGGTAGTTTCGTGTACCCCTAGCTGCCTTCATAGGTGTCGCATGCTCCTATCTCCACTAGGTGTACCCACTACCCCCATTCGACCGGCTCTCTAACTCGTAGATACCCGTGCTGGCCCCACAGCGGGGTGTATCAATCCCCAAAGTGGCAACCCGATACCACCAAAATGCACGGCTTATGTCTACACAATGCAACAACGTCTTACCTACCAGCCCGGGCCCACACACGCACACGACCCCGTTGGACTTGCGTTGCCACCGCTAACCCGTTTTGACCTCTTACAATCAAGACCAGTACGCGTGTCCCGTCCTCGACTTGGGTCAAGCCCACAAAGATACTTAATGGGTCATTGGTTTGAAAAGGGCCCCCATGCATGACACAAGCTTTCCATCTATGCTTGGTCCCCTCTAAGGTTTTTCCCCACTTAACCCCATTCTTATTCATGTCTTCTTACATGTTTCAATCTTGGTTAAGTGCATCTAATCGTATTTCACTTGCCACCCAAGGCACCCACTTAATTCCACATGCCACCCAAGGCACACACTTAACCGCCTCATGTCCCACCACATGTTTATCTGGTTAAGTGTTTCTTAATTCATTAACACCGTAACCTTGTAAAGACCTCCCACATTAGACTGGCATTTGTGGCAGTTGGATTTGCAAGGGCGGGTCCGGGCAGTCTTACACCACAAACGAGCCTAACCTCGTGTCTTTACAACTGTTACACATTTAATTCATGCCTTCGACCTCTCACATTAGACTGGCATTTGAGGCTGCTGGATTTGTCGGGCGGGTCCGGGCAGTCTTACACCACAAACGAGTCTAACCTCGTGCCTCAGGCGGTTTATTACTACACATCTTTTTTTAACCCCAAAGTGGATTAATATCCCTATTCAAAATTTGTAAATAAATTCAAATATACTTATGTCCATAATTGACTCAATTATGTCCATAAATATCAATCTTTCCAATTAATGTCTTTATTTAATTATATGCCTTTTTAAGGCCATTTATGCCAATTCTCAATATTACCCCCATCGTCCCCACGTTGTTCGTTCGTTTATCATGACATATATGTATATTGGACTAGCAATTAGTCTAACACCTAAAAGGTAAGAAACATCGCAAATTTGCATAACACACAAAATGGATCTAATCTTGCAAATAAGGATTACAACATGCATAAACTTGTTATTGTCATGAATCTAAACATAGGCCTAAAGGTGTGAACTTGCATGTATATAATATAGTTTTTCACCTAAAAATGCATATATGAATATAATTTTTCATCCAAAACTTGTATAGGCCATAGTCACAAACTTGCATAAACTATGTACATCATAGATTTAAATCCAAAGGTGTGAACTTGCATGTATGTGAATCCGATCTCTACCTAAACTTGCGTATAGTCACTTATTTGATTCATATGTAAACTTGTGTACAATTTATAACTAACATATAGTCTACTCCAAACATGTGTGCAATTAAACTAGCATATAATCTACACCCAAACTTACATATAAAATGATGTCAAACGTGAATCAAGTTGAACATAGGTGATTTGGCATATGAAAAGGGATCCACAACAAAACTATCATTATGAACAACTAACATATATTCACAGAATATTACATTTTTATTCCAATGTCTCACAAACATAGCCATATAACCCAATTTATAACTTAACCCAATTAACTTATTAATTATCTTATTAAAGCTATTGAACTCAGAACTCAAAGAAGGTATTGAGTTTTGGAATCTGAGTTCTAAAATTGATTAAGCTCGCCTTTGGAGTAGACAAATTCGTTGTTGTTGTTTTTTATTATAAATATGAGTTGAATTAAGTTGATTAGCTTCACTTTCTCTCTAGTTGGTGGCGGCTACTCTAGGTTGCAAGGTGATAGCATGATGGCCATGGTTCTAATTTTTATTTTGATTTAGGGTTTGAGTCTACATATGTTTATATAGAATTTAGGATTAATTTAGGCCATCCGATCAACCTAGAATCAATCAAAACCATCCGACCAAGATAGGGTGACACCTCAGCCCTAATTGACTCAGCACTGAGTCACAAAATCGTCATCTTTCATATCTGCCCGAGGGGGCAGGTCGACCCCCAGTTCGACCCCTAGGTCGACCTGTCTATAGGGAGGTCGACACTAGGGTCGACCCCCAGGTCGACCTGGTCCCTGTTATATTTTTTTCTGAAGCTGAAATTAATTTAATTTTCCTGGAAACTTCCGACAACCATAACTTCTTCATACGAAGTCCAAATTACGCAAACTCGGACTCTATCTCAATCAGAATTCTGAGACGAACACAATGGCGTAAACCATTTCCCCTGAGTCTTACATTTAAAATTAAGTATTCTTTAATTTGTTAACTTTAACATTTAAATTTTCGGGGTGTTACATCTTGAATACATCCCAGATTGGACGACGTCTCTACGGTATCCACACGAACGCTTCTTCGAGGCCGTCTTACGAATTCGAATTGGAGGTCGAGGAACTAGCCTATAATCGTGTTTCTCCTTTCTTTGATTTTGGATTTTTGTTTTTGTGTATATCGAAAGAGGAATTACGCTCCTTTTAAATAAATGAGAATCAAAATGAAGGGAATGAAACTGGTATACCAATTCTAACACAATTTTAAAATACCATCCGAATGATATTTTTTATTTGTTCAAAGAATGGCTTCCACTTTTAACGTTCTAAGTGTATGACCCTTATAGGTTACTATAACATTGGTAGTAATTTTAAATTATATTTAAAATAAAAAATAGTGAGCGATATCTAGTAATACATCGTTGTTACCCAAGTTATAATAAAATCACCGATTTGATATAACCTTGTCTGTGACTAAATTTCAATGTAATTTAATTGTTTTAACCATCATATCCAGAATGTATCATCCTCTTTATAATTTAATCCTTATATCTTGATATATGAGTAGACTATATACAAAACAAATCAATATTTAAGCATGGCCATGCATTTTATAGTGTCACTCAATAAAGAGGCCCAAGGGTATCATTACTTGTATTGTAGGGTTAAATTTCATTTGGATCATTCATACTTTTTAATCGACTCAAGATGTGCCCAATAATCACTTTTATCATTTATCCAGTTAAGATAAACTTTTGATGATATTAAACCATAAGGTCCTCGAATAAAAATATAATGATTTCAGGTCTGAGGACCATTACATCATTGTCACTATGAGAATTTCTTATGACACTATTCATCATGTTCCATTAAGTTTTCACACGTTGGTTCTACCCAATACACTTTCTCTAACATGTTTTTATGTATTGACGTTAATATCTCATACATTAATGAGCAATGAGATATGATCATCAGTCAATCAATATACGAGTCTTAATGTTTAATTGTTGTCCTAATTAAAACAAAGCTTGACTAGGGACTTTTAAGGTTCATAGTACTTATCATATTATATAATCTCTTGTTCAAGTCACTTACTTGAAATTATATAATTCCGTATTATTATTCTAAGGACTTCTATTACGTTAATATTTATATTACACAGTAACTGTAACATAATAAAATTAATTATTCATAATAAAATCATAACACCAATAATGTTATTCAACACATCAAAATGGATTGCCTCTAGGGCTCGAACTCTAACATAAGTGTGCTATCAAGGCTGTGGCTGTATCTGGTTCCTGTGGGAAGCCGAGTAGAGGCAAAGGAAAAGTCGCCCGAGAAAATAGTTAAGGTAGAGTAGGAAACTCCCTTATTGGAGAAATCATGCAATGGCCCAGAAATCCATACTAATTTGAGCTGACTAATATCCTACACATTCAACTCAAAGTGCACGAAACTACAGATCTTTAATAGAAAGAAATAAGAGGATGAGAAAGATAAGATAAAACTAATAGAATAGAAGAAGAAGAACATCAGAATCTAAACAGTATCAGAGTAAACACGAATCTCACAACGGAATGAATAAAATATATTATATAACATAATCTTGAAATACAAAAATGGATTTGTATATACATACCATATCAGAGTATAGCACATGATATATCATAGCGGAAATAACTCTACATAACTAACGGTGAAGCCTTCTGCTTTGAGCTCCTCCAAGTGTATCTGTAAAAGCCTGAAACACTTGACTGCCCATAAAAATTTGGGCACAAAAGAGTTTAGGGAAAACAAAACAAAATAAAATCTGGTTCAGTCATGGGACTGGTGTGAGTAAACTCCAATCATATTATTTAACTTCGAAAATCCTTTTGAAACAAAAGGGTAATAGTAAGACCAGCCCACACATAAACACGGATGGTTTTTACCATACTATAACCAAACCATTTTTGATATCAAAATCCTGTGATATTATAATAATGTCTAATCAAATAAATAATCAAATAGCAGAACACTTGCATCTCACGCTCCACATACATAGTATAAAATCAAAAACCGCAGGGTCCTTATTGGATTTCCAACTATGACAAGGTAGGGGTCCACCTCTCGATTAGTGTACTCTAGAGGGGATACACTGGGGTTCAACAAGAACATCTTGCAACCCGGCCCACACATGACCGACCACTCATTTCTCTTGAGTGTATCGAATATATTGTCACCCACGATTGTTGGCCATCCAACCATAATCTAAAGATACAGAAATGAAAGAAGAACAAATATGAATTTTCTCTAGATCGGTGACAATACACCCTAATGGGAATGAACCACATAGCCATGCTGCCTGCCCGATTTCTGTCATTTCCCGGTTGTGAGGCTAGAGGCTACGTCCATCTTCAGAACATCTGATCACCATTCACTTTGAATGCCACATCGTCAAACCCGTCAATTCACTAATTGATTTCCAAAAATATCACGGGTATAAAAAACTAAGAGGAACGAATTCCTTGGCCACCAGACATAATACCTTTAAAAGATCAACCATACGTGATTTGTTAGGTATACTCTCTTAGACACTCATCCATACAAGTTGTCCTGGGACTGGACAAACAGAAAACAACATTCTGGAACAGAACGACCCTTGCATTTCACTCTGTCTTCAATTGTCTTCAGCATAATCTAATTCGCAGCACTTATGCCTATACGGAGTGGTTCTCAAATAATATATCCAACCGGTCTCTCCATATTGACAACGATGGTCAAAACACTTCGACAGTCGGTTATTTAACAATCGAAGTAAAAACAAAACATCCATTCAAATGTACCACTAAAAATTACACAATCACTATCCTTTTTATTTTACATTAAATTTCCAGTTCCCATATCTTCCCAGATATTTCCCCAAAACCCGTTTAACACTTCACATTTCTTCGAAAACATTTCTGGCTATTTTAACTCTTGTTTTCCCCTATTTCAAAATATATGTTATTAACGTTCGAAAACATTCCCCTTTTTCCCACATTTCTTATTTGACTTAAAACCAATGTCGAACGACATAATTTATCATTAATGTTGTTTTTATCAGTTTCCAAACTTTGAATATTTCCATTTACTACGGGGAATGTATTAAACCTCAATTATTCGTCTTTGTTCCCAACCCAACATAACACTCCTATTTTTCTTTGGACAAACATCGTTACTTATTACTTTAGAATAAGTGGATTTCAAACCAAACTACTTACATTTACTAGGGAATAGTGCTATATATAAAAATCACGCTTAAGCTTGGTCAACAATGTAAATTTATCGTTATAGTTTTAACTTGCAATACGTTGTAATATTCCACCTCTTATACTAATGCAATACGCTGTAATATTCCCCCTTTTATAGCTGATGCAATACGCTGCCATATTCCCCTTTTTATAACAAATCTTGACGTCTCTGTCCGTTATAAACTAATACCATCCCTCGATAAAAGTGGAATCGTTTAAGTTGAGGTATCTTATTTACCTCTCGGACCTTGATCGACAATGTACTTACCATAGAGCAGATATAAGTCCGTAGCTCTAAACTCCTTATTACTAATATATCAATTAAACCGTATTTCTTGCTTTATTTTAAATATGGTTTTATGATGCGATATCCTTATTTTGAAAACTCTGTTGTTTATAATTGTTTACATTAGTCATTAACTCTTCGCTTCATCTTCCTTATACAAATCCATTTAAAATTTCTCTTATCAAACATCAATAACGTTCTTCGTCTTTTGACCATTTCCTTTTTATTCGAATTATTGTACTCAATTCTAGTAAACATCTCATCATAAACTCACTACCATGAAATTCATTAAATAGTGATTAATTTGATCATTTGCTAAAGTAAAACAGTTTACTTCATTATTAATGAACAATACTAATTATACTAGTTCAAATAATTACTTAAACTTCACTCATTAAAAAGGTAATTAAATCTTATTAACTTTGATCAATTTATTTCTAACTATTTTCATTAGATTAATTGAAGACCAATTAATCTTAAAATCAATTTCCAATAAACGGTTGATTTTATCAAGTTCAATCCATTAGTTAATTTGTTAATTGATTTTAATTACCTCTCTTCATTTGATTAATATAATTAATCCAATAATATTCCTTAAATGATTGTCTTTAAAATAATTATCCAATATTTACTCACATGATAATTACAGCCTTATAACTTATCAAATAATCGTTTATATTTACTTTATAAAAAGAACCATAAAATACCAGTTTATAATAGAACGTCTATTATAGTTTGAAACTTCGTTTTAATTGTAAAAATATAATTCTTTTAACTTCGTTGATTCGCCTACCGACAAATCAACTTTTTAACAAAGAGATGGGTTTACGGTCGATGCTGCCACTTTCTTAATCGATATCGTTTATTTATTTAATCAAAATAACGTTGAATTTCCATTCAACATCAATATCCATGCAGGGTTTTTAATGCCATTTGGGTTCAAACAGTGCATATATAAATAATATAAAACAACCAGTACATATAAATATTGAGGAATCCGGCTGGATTCCTCCAACCGGTTTCCTACATACACCGATGTTAGTCAACACAATTAACACTGATTCCATACTGGGAAATATTGTAATCGATGGAATCAATATCCAACCAAATGATGTGTACATATGCAACGATATATATTTTTCAACCAATTTAATTATAATCTACCGAAGCGACCATCACACATCATTCAACCAATATTATAATATTTTAAAATAGATCAGAGTCAGTGAATTTACTCACCTTTGCGTGTTAACCGTTAAATAATGATTTGCGTCAGTTGATTAAGCCAGGTGTTCAGTTCTACCATAAATCCAAGCCAGTTCCACTTCGTAGCCTACGCTCCTACGGTCCTGGCGTGGCTGATGGTTCGTCATTGTTTTAAATACCGGTCCACTTCCATCCTCTAATACATGCGTGCGCTCATTTCTCCAAAACCAAACTGCCAGTGTCTTTACTTTATTTTATTTTCCCTTAAAAGCTTGGGCCTCATCACTTATAAAAGTTCAGCCCAATTCTACTTTTACGAACCCGACCCGCCTCATCACTTCATATATGGACGTTACCACTTCAGCCCGCGTGTCCCTATACTCCATCTTCTTTCAATTTCTTCTATGCGTTATTTTCCACCCTATACAAACCGTTTGCTTCCCATACCGTGGAACTTGTTTCATCTCCCAACAATGTTCTCCATGCATCGCCAGAAGCTTCTGTAACCGCTCAGTGACACTTACGCACTTCCCCACTCCACGTATGAACCCACGCATTCCTATATTGACATTTGTATATACCCAAAACTCCAGTATTCTTTCTTGGTTTACAATATAGCCCAATGCCATCTTCTTTATTACATAACAAAGTATCCTCGTGCTACTCAAATAATCCCACCTCATGCACATGTGTTCGCTTTCACCATGTTACTCACGCCTATTTCCTTCTTCATGCGACAAGAAAACAAAACCCGCCCCTTTGAAATAAGCTCACCTCCCTTGCGTTCACCACTGCTTCCTTTTTCATGCTTACGTCCCTCCATTGCATAATGAAACTCAACCCCCTTTTTGCGTTACACTTCCAGCCCCTTTATTTATCCAAGCATCATGCGAGAAACATTTCCATGCTTCACTTCCTGCTTAGTTCGAAACCACACGTTATACGCTTCCTCCAACTATCGGCTTCGTTCTCCCCTTCAAAACCCAAAGCTCCAGCCTGCAACCGCTCTTCCTCGACTCCGACCATTCATCACCTCGCTCCTCTCAAGCTCCGATCAGCTCCGACTATTTCCACCAGAGACCGACGTCGCTCTCCGATCCAACAAACCTGCCATGTTAATAAGAAGATGAGGCCTTGTTTTAAATTTTATTGTGGAGAAATGGTGATGGGGTTTTTAGAAGAAAAATGGGTAGAAAGAAATGCTCGCTATTTATAGATTTAAGAAGAAGCTTAACGTTGAAGTATTATCCATTCTGTAGAGTAGGAAAGCAATGAGTTTTCATTTCAAGTTGCTATAGACTATAGAGTAGTCGGCTATGACAGTTCACTGTAGTTGTACGTGACAGCTTAGGGGTGAAGGTATATATGAATATAGGAGAGACTTAACGCTGAAGGAAACCGTATATTTTATATATATTTGGGAACCTTAACCCTTAAGGCTGAGGCATAGGGTGGGCAAAAGGTCTGTGTGAATGCACATTATAGGATTGTACAATTTTCTTTAAGTTGATGTAAGGTCTGTTCATGATTTGAAATCCCAACGTGGTTTCTTTCCTTCGGTGTTAAGCTTGAGACCATAGCCTATAGCTTTCAACTCAGCGTGAATAATTAATGTATAGGGTATGGTGTTTAAATTTGCACATGGGTTTAGTTACGAAGGTATGGCCATAACATATAAATTGTTTTAATACTTTTCGAAACTATGGTTTACACAGTAACATAATATATGTATAAAAACAATAGTTGCTCTCATTTCCAAGGTCTGCGTTGGAGTCTATGACTTAATTGCACTAAACAAGTCTGCGTGAAAAGAGGGTGGTTGAAAATAGGTATACGTATATATATATATATATATATATATATATACACACACGAAGGTTTATGCTGTACCGTATAATTCTATTTATTTATAAACTGCTACGGACATAAATAAAAATACAGTTGTGTCCAGTGAGGCACCACGATCCCAAAAATATAATAATATCAGTAGGTTAACTCATATTTTGAAACCACAAAATACTGGTATAGGGTGCAAAATATTCCAAATAAAAAGTTGTGTATTTAATTAATTAAAAATTACAGTAAAATTCTAAAAATTAATTTATCACTATGTCCCAAAGGAATCTTGTTCAGATTCGAAACCGATATTTAGATATATTCAAATAACCATTATGGCCATAAACGAATATGGCACTGCTTTCCTGAATATTTATTTTGGACATAACTTATAATATATAATCCGAAATTTCGATTTTTCACTTCCATTAGAAAAATACAGTTCAAAAGATTCCTATGTTTCTTGTTTCGAAGAAATCCGACTAATAACGGGTCCGGTATACTCAGTTGAAGTTCATAACGTTAAATTACGAACTGTCGCGATATTACAGGCTCGATTATATTTAATATATATTTTTATATGTTCAACTTCGTTTTAATTAATATATAAATCCAATTATATTATGAATTCAATATTTAAACTGATTTAAATATTCAAATACAAACAAGTAAAAATGCGGGACGTTACATTCCTTCCCCCTTAAAATAATTTCGTCCTCAAAATTGCTAAGGTAGAAAAATGATATGAATCCTATTATAACTAGATTAAAGATCTTTTGGTTTACTTCTTGATTCCAGTTTCAAACGAACCGATTAATTCTAATTAAAAATTAATTCCTTATTAACACATACTTTTAGAAACTCTGAATATTTCCTAACGGCTTAAATTTTCGGAGAATTTCGCCAGTATCCCCTCTGCATGGCTCAACTACTACAACTTGCCTTTTTGTGCATTTTTCACTCCAAAAGAAAATCAAACAGGCAAATGGCTTGCCAAACAGACTTATAAAACTCATACCCGAATATAATGTAAACTTGTACCTTTTATTTGGCATTTTATTCTGTCTCTTCCATTTGCTATCACCTTAGCATATATCCAAGCATCCTTGGTTGATCTCCCACCAATTCATTCTCAAACCAATCTTTCGCTTTTACTAAGTCAAATTTCTATTTCAACTCCAATTCCATTTACTGATTTATTTCTCAAATCAGTTATCTTCGTCTCCAAATTCAAAATTCGATTCTTATTCTCCAAGAATCAATTCATTTTAATAGCTCGAATCTCTAATATTTCTCTTTTTCAATTTCCATTCTGGATCGTTCCAAATCCAATCCAATTTTATTTATCCTAGTTTAAGCTCCACTTTTACCATTTTAACTTCATAAGTTAAATCCTTATTTCAGAATTCAAATTCCTGGGATTTATTTCAAATTAGTTTGAAATCATATATTATTCAAAACATTTGAACCTCTGACAACTCGTTTCCTCACAATAATTCAAAAATAAAATCTTTGGTAGTAAACCGTCATTTAGAAACTTGAAAATGAACACTGATGATGCGGCCATCATCATCAGAATTTATTTTTCTAGTGATCAAAGTGAGTTCAATACTATATTACTTTCAAAAACTCATTTTTAAAACACTTCCATTTTGAATTTTACTTCAAAATATCTTTCACAGCACTTGAAAACAATTTCAAATCTCCCAGGATTTTAAAATTCCTATATATTTAATCCAACATTATTTCCAACTCTTTTCCAAGTTTCTAGAGTTTTATTTCAATTCTGGTTTTAAATTCAGATTCAGTTCATCTGATTTTGCGTATTATACTTATATAATATTCCGATTAGTTATTTATATAACCAACTCAATTATAAATCTTATTCGATCATAATTTCAATCAACACATTCAATATATATTTGATAATTCCAATATATTTGCTTTCTTTATATCAGAATATATTTTGTGTAAAATTATTTCATTTACCCTCTTTCCAAAACATACTGTGTCAAATTACTCTGTTCAAGAGTTTAGAAACACCTATTGACACAGATTGAATTACTGTTTCGACTAGAATTCATAAACCACTTGACTGACCAGTCAACACAATATAAAACAGTTTTTATATTAATTTACAAATACGCGCTCATATATATATATATATATATATATATATACACCCAAACTCAATCTAGAGTATTAATAACTCTATCTCTGTTGAGTTACGCCACAGAGCCAAGGTAATCACTTAACCTTCAGCTCTGATACCACTGTAATGGCCCAGAAATCCGTACCAATTTGAGCTGACTAATATCCTACACATTCAACTCAAAGTGCACGAGACTACAGATCTTTAATAGAAAGAAATAAGAGGATGAGAAAGATAAGATAGAACTAATAGAATAGAAGAAGAAGAACATCAGAATCTAAACATTATAAACACGAATCTCACAACGGAACGAATAAAATATATTATATAACATAATCTTGAAATACAAATCTGGATTTGTATATACATACCATATCAGAGTACAACACATGATATATCACAATGGAAATAACTCTACGTAACTAATGGTGAAGCCTCCTGCTTTGAGCTCCTCCAAGTGTATCTGTAAAAGCCTGAAACACTTGACTGCCTATACAAATTTGGGCACCCAAGAGTTTAGGGAAAACAAAACAAAATAAACTCTGGGTCAGTCATGGGACTGGTGTGAGTAAACTCCAATCATATTATTTAACTTTGGAAATCCTTTTGAAATAAGAGGGTAATAGTAAGACCAGCCCACACATAAACACGGACGGTTTTTACCTTACTATGACCAAACCATTTTTGATATCAAAATCCAGTGATATTATAATAATGTCTAATCAAATAAATAATCAAATAGCAGAACTCTTGCATCTTACACTCCACATACATAGTATAAAATCAAGAACCGCGGGGTGCTTATTGGAGATTGGATTTCCAACTATGACAAAGTATGGGTCCACCTCCCGATTAGTGTACTCTAGAGGGGATACACTGGGGTTCAACAAGAGCATCTTGCAACCCGGCCCACACATGACCGACCACTCATTTCTCTTGAGTGTATCGAATATATTGTCACCCACGGTTGTTGGCCATCCAACCGTAATCTGAAGATACAGAAAGGAAAGAAGAAAAATATGAATTTTCTCCAGATTGGTGACAATACACCCTAATGGGAATGACCCACATAGCCATGCTGCCTGCCCGATTTATGTCATTTCCCGATTGTGAGTCTTGAGGCTATGTCCATCTTCAGAACATTTGATCACCATCCACTTTGAATGCCACATCGTCAAACCCATCAATTCACTAATTGATTTCAAAAAATATCACGGGTATAAAAAGCTAAGTGGAACGAATTCCTCCGCCACTAGACATAATACCATTAAAAGATCAACCATACTTGATTTGTTAGGTATACTCTGTTAGACACTCGTCCATACAAGTTGTCCTGGGACTGGACAAACAGAAAACACCATTCTGGAGCAGAACGACCCTAGCATTTCACTCCGTCTTCAATTGTCTTCAGCATAATCTAATTCGCAGCGCTTATGCCAATACGGAGTGGTTCTCGGATAATATATCCAACCGGTCTCTCCATATTGACAACGATGGTCAAAACACTTCATAGTCGGTTATTTAACTATCGAAGTAAAAACAAAACATCTATTCAAATGTACCACTAAGCATTACACAATCACTGCCCTTTTTATTTTTACATTAAATTTCCAGTTCCCATATCTTCCCAGATATTTCCCCAAAACCCGTTTAACCCTTCACATTTCTTGGAAAACATTTCTAGTTATTTTAACTCTTGTTTTCCCATATTTCAAAATATATGTTATTAACGTTCAAAAACATTCCCCTTTTCCCACATTTCTTATTTGACTTAAAACCAATGTCGAACGACATAATTTATCATTAATGTTGTTTTTTATCAATTTCCAAACTTTGAATATTTCTATTTACTACGGAGAATATATTAAACCTCAATTATTCGTCTTTGTTCCCAACCCAACATAACACTCCTATATTTCTTTGGACAAACATTGTTACTTATTACTTTAGAATAAGTGGATTTCAAACCAAACTATTTACATTTCCTAGGGAATAGTGCTATATATAAAAATCACGCTTAAGCTTGGTCAACAATTTAAATTTATCGTTATAGTTTTAACTTGCAATACGCTGTAATATTCCCCCTCTTATACTAATGCAATACGCTGTAATATTCCCCCTTTTGTAGCTGATGAAATACGCTGCCATATTCCCCTTTTTATACTAAATCTTGACGTCTCTGTCTGTTACAAACTAATACCATCCCTAGATAATAGTGGAGTCGTTCAAGTTGGGGAATTTTATCTACCTCTCAGACCTTGATCGACAACGTTCTTACCTTAGAACAGGTATAAGTCCGTAACTCTAAACTCCTTATTACTAATATATCAATTAAACCGTATTTCTTGCTTTATTTTAAATATGGTTTTATGATGCCATATCCTTATTTTGAAAACTCTGTTGTTTATAATTGTTTACATTACTCATTAACTCTTCGCTTCATCTTCCTTATACAAATCCATTTAAAACTTCTCTTATCAAACATCAATAACGTTCTTCCTCTTTTGACCATTTCCTTTTTATTCGAATTATTATACCCAATTCCAGTAAATATCTCATCATAAACTCACTACCATGAAATTCATTAAATAGTGATTAACTAGATCATTTGCTGAAGTAAAACAGTTTACTTCATTATTAATGAACAATACTAATTATACTAGTTCAAATAATTATTTAAACCTCATTCATTAAAAAGGTAATTAAATCTTATTAACTTTGATTAATTTATTTCTAACTATTTTCATTAGATTAATTGAAGACCAATTAATTTAAAAATCAATTTCCAATAAACAGTTGATTTAATCAACTTCAATCCATCAGTTAAATTGATAACTGATTTTAATTACTTCTCTTCATTTGATTAATATAATTAATCCAATAATATTCTTTGACCGATTGTCTTTAAAATAGTTATCCAATATTTACTCGTAGGATAATTACAGCTTTATAACTTATCAAATAATCATTTATATTTACTTTATAAAACGAACCATAAAATACCAGTTTATAATAGATCGTCTATTATAGTTTGAAACTTCATTTTAATTGTAAAGATATAATTCTTTTAACTTCGTTGATTCGCCAACCGGTAAATCAAATTTTTAACAAAGAGATGGGTTTACGGTCGGTGCTGCCACTTTCTTAATCGATATCGTTTATTTATTTAATCAAAATAACATTGAATTTCCATTCAATATCAATATCCATGCAGGGTTTTTAATGCCATTTGGGTTCAAACAGTGCATATATAAATAGTATAAAACAATAGTACATATAAATATTGAGGAATCCGGTTGGATTCCTCCAACCGGTTCCTGCATACACCGATGTTAGTCAACACAATTAACATTGATTCCATACTGGGAAATATTATAATCGATGGAATCAGTATCCATCCAAATGATGTGTACATATGCAACGATATATATTTTCAACCAATTTAATTGTAATCTACCGAAGCGACCATCACACAGCATTCAACCAATATTATAATATTTTAAAATAGATCAGAGTCAGTGAATTTACTCACCTTTGTGCGTTATATAACGATTTGCGTCAGTTGATTAAACCAGGCGTTCAGTTCTGCCATAAATCCAAACCAGTTCCACTTCATAGCCTACGTTCCTACGGTCCTGGCGCGGCTGACGATTCGTCATTGTTTTAAATACCGGTCCACTTCCATCCTCTAATACATGCGTGCGCTCATTTCTCCAAAACCAACCTGCCAGTGTCTTTACTTTATTTTATTTTCCCTTAAAAGCTTGGGCCTCATCACTTATAAAAGTTCCTCCCAATTCTACTTTTACGGACCCGACCCGCCTCATCACTTCATATATGGACGTTACCACTTCAGCCCACGTATCCCTATACTCCATCTTCTTTCAATTTCTTCTATGCGTTATTTTCCACCCTATACAAACCGTTTGCTTCCTATACCATGGAACTTGTTTCATCTCCCTACAATGTTCTCCATGCACCGCCAGAAGCTTCTGTAATCGCTCAATGACACTTATGCACTTCCCCACTCCACATATGAACCCACACATTCCTATATTGAAATTTGTATATATCCCAAAACTCTAGTATTCTTTCTCGCTTTACAATATAGCCCAACGTCCTCTTCTTTATTACATAACAAAGTATCCTCCTGCTACTCAAATAATCCCACCTCATGCACATGTGTTCGCTTTCACCATGTTACTTGTAATAACCCAGAAATTCTGGGCCAGTTTAAATTTTTTATTTTGTAAATTTAGTATATTTAAAATAGATTATTTTAAATAAAAAATGACGAAAAATTTATTTTGAATATATTTCGAACGTATATATTATACGCGTCGTCGTTAGAATATAAATATTTATATATAATTATAAATAGAATTGAAAATGGCGCGGTAGTTCGATAATTCGATTTCAAACTTCAATTGAATGTACCGGGTGCAAAACAATCCGGATTTTAGTGAAACCAAAAATAGTAGGATCTAATTGATGATATCTTTCCAACGAATCCGAAAAATCGAAATTTCATAGCGGGAATCAAAAGATATGTCCAGTTGAAAATTCTGAATAGTCGCTATGGAATTCAGGCCCTTAAAAATGGAAATTTTGCAAACGACCTCGGATTTCGACGAAACCAATTTTGTTGGGTCCGTGATGTTAAATTATTGCTAGATTCCAAATTTCATAATTTTTCGATTCAATATGTGAGAGTGGCATAGGAAAAACGCGTTTGACCAGTTTCAGTTGATTTTAATCGACTGGAAAATGGCCATTTTTCCAACGGTCTCAGAATTCGACGAAACTAGTTTTGTTAGGACCGTATCGTCAATACGAAGCTAGAAAATATTTTTCGAGAATTTTTAGAGTTAGTATGTGACCCCGGTAATTTGAAATGTACGTTTAAAATTCAATATAGTGATTTATATGTAAATTAAACGGAAACTGATCGAAACGATCAAATCAGCTTGCGATACATATCCCATTGTGTTCAGAATGAGGCTAAAACGCTATGGACGACAGGCGGTGGGCCTCGTTTTGAAGTCGAAAATAAAAGTTGCTTTTTATAGTAAAAAAATAAAATAATTAAATAATAAAAAAAATATACCTTTCTCTCCTATACGTTGCCCCCCCCCCCCCCCCCCCGTTCGAATTTCACTTTACAGGAAAAAAAAGAGGCGACGAAGGCGGAGAGGAGCCGCCGCCCTCCCCAAGGACCACCGCCGCCATCTCCAGCTACCACCCCCCCCCCCCCCCCCCGCAACCAAATCGAGCACCGCAGCCTCGCCCCCACCCCCTTGTTTCTGATCGACGCGCCGCCCAAAACCACCCTCCGTCCATCCGTCGCCTGAAATCGACCCCCCCTCGCAAATTACTGTAAGTAATTTATTTGTTTACTGTTATATGAAAATCAGTTTTTTTTCTGTTTATACTTTAGCTAAATAAAAATGTTGTTTTTATATATACATTATGAAGATAAAAATATGATTTTTATATTTTTAAAGTATTAAAAATATAGTCTTTACTATATATATGATGTAAAAATATGAATTTTATATTTTTAAAGTATTAAAAATATAGTCTTTACTATATAGACGATGTAAAAATATGATTTTTGTTTATGTAGAGAATTAAAAATATAATTTTTACATGATAGGAATATTAAAAATGTCATCTTTTTATGTGTAGGAAAATAAAGATGTGATTTTTATAATGATATATTTGAAAAGGCGAAATCTATATTTTTGAAATGGAATTTTTATCTATATGACATCGTAGTAAAAATTCGATTTTTATATATTGAATAGCGAAATAAAAATTCGATTTTTATATATTGAATAGTATAATAAAAATTCGATTTTTATATATTGAATAGCGAAGTAAAAATTCGATTTTTACGTATGTAGTGGCTACGGGCAACGAAGATGACAAAAAGGCGAGAACGACGAAGATTTCTCTAAACGAAGTGGCGTGAAGTTGGATAGCTATTGGTGAGAATTTCTCACCTTTCAATTTCATTTTCTAGTTATATATATATATATACTAGGATGCAGACAGTGCTTAGTAGCACCCGACACAATCGTCCACAGACCATGGACTTGTTTGTTTGATTGCAAAAATTAGTTAGATTATTTGATTGAAATTTGAATGGTTTGGTGAAATGAAATTGATTTGATTGATGTGTGAATGGCGTGGGCCTTCACTAGTCCGGGGATAAGGCTAGGCCCCGTCCCGTTTCTAGTATCGTGCCGTTATGCCGCCGAAATTTTCTAAAATATGTTAGAAAAATAAAAATATCAATTTTATTGAATAAATGAACTGAATAGAAATTCATGTGTTAAAATAGAATATTTTGTCGTTAAAAATATAATTTTTAACGTGAAGTGAATAAAATAAAATATTCATTTACAAACCGGACGGTTTGTTTATGTACACTGTTTTGACTGACATTGATTGGGACGATAAATTTCACACATCTCCCAATTGCACAAATAAAATCTGTGTTTGATTGTTTGAAACCCCACACGGGTGTTGGGATGAAATTTGAAGTTCACTCATCCTGACTGATTAAATATGTCGATCGATTGATTGACAGGCTGTTATAAGTGTTAGATATCTATATTTGACGCTTATACAGTGTAGTGCACTTTGGTTGATGGTTGATTATTCTTCGATGTTATTATATACATGTGTTGTATGGAATCCGTATAATTAACTTTATATGGTAATTGATTGGGCCTCATTCAAATCGGGAAAATCAAGAATATTATAAAATGAAGGTTCATGTGTTGACTGTACTCATCCGTTGAGATTAGTCATGTGTTGAATGAAATATTTTAATAATAAAATTTACTTCTTTATCAATATAAAATAAAAGTTCATGTGTTGACAGTACTCATCCGTTGAGATTAGTCATGTGTTGAACGAAATATTTTGATAATAAGAAATATTTGAAATTGAATATTTGAAAATAGAAATATATGAAGCCGTGTTGATTAGATTGACGCCATTTTGATGTGAACGATATTTATATCGATTTTATTCATTTAGAAATGAATTGAATATGAAACGATTTCGAAATGAATTGAATATGAAACGATTTCGAAATGAATTGAATATAAAACGATTTCGAAATGAATTGAATATGAAACGATTTCGAAATGAATTGAATATGAAACCATTTCGAAATGAATTGAATATGAAACGATTTCGAAATGAATTGAATATGAAACGATTTCGAAATGAATTGAATATGAAACGATTTCGAAATGAATTGAATATGAAACGATTTCGAAATGAATTGAATATAAAACGATTTCGAAATGAATTGAATATAAAACGATTTCGAAATGAATTGAATATGAAACGATTTCGAAATGAATTGAATATAAAACGATTTCGAAATGAATTGAATATAAAACCAATTTGAAATGAATTGAAAACGAATTCGAATTGAAAAAGAATTGAAGTGAAATCAAATTGAATTGAAATTTGATTTGAATAGAAAACGAATTTGATTTCAATTGAATATATAACGAATTTGAATCGAATAGAAAACCAATTTGAATTGAATCGAATAGAAAACCAATTTGAATTGAATCGAATAGAAAACCACTTTGAATTGAATCGAATTGAAAACGAATTCAAATTGAATAGAAAGCGAATTGAAACGAATTCAAATTGAATTGAAATTTGAATTGAATAGAAATGAATTTTAAAACGAACTTATAAAGAAGAATTCAATTTTTCTTTGAATTGAAATGGAGGTTGAAATTGTTTTTGAAATGAATTCAAAACTATTTACATAATTTGTTTTAAATAGTAATCGACGAAATATATTATATATATATAATTAATGGCCTGAATAGAACGCGCCGCGCCGCGGCAGTTCGTGAATTTCGACCATTTATTTCAAACGGACATTACGGGAGATCCGACCGTCAGATTCTCCTAAAACCGGAACCGTTGAGTTCGTATCGAAAAGAGCTTTCTAATGAATATTAGAAATTTGAAATCTAACGGTTGGATTTGGAGTTACGTCCAAATCAAATTTGAAAAAGGTCGCTGTAAGTGCAGTTCGATGGCCGTTGATGGAAATCGACTATACGGGCCTTGATAAAATTATTAAAAATATCAATAATTTGTGTAAAATCACAAGAAATGATTTGGGAAAATTTGGGATGAAAAACTCCATATTTGAAAAGATAAAAATAGATTTTTATCGAAATGAAACTAGTTTTGAACTAAATTTAAAACCCAATTTTTTTTAAATAAATAAATTAGATTTAAAAAGGGGTTTTAAATAATCGGAATTTCTGATATATTTGATTGGATTTAACATGGGTTTATCGTGAACGGTGTTTTAAATAACACTAGTTCTTTAACCCGATAATAAATAGAATGTGATTTGGGTTTGTCGTGAACTGTGTTTTAAATAACACCTAGTTCTTTGACCCAGTAAAAGGAGTTTTAATGAATCTGTAATTAGATTGAAATGTGAATCTATAATCTAAATTATCAAATTTAGAAATGAGCGAGAATGGAGTATCGCCAGTTTTGCTCCAAAGCGATAGTTAAATCTTTAATTAGATTTGAACGTGAAATGGTAATTAATTTTACCGATAACACCATGGTGTTAGATATGGAGTATCACCAGTTTTGCTTCATGGGATGAATAGGTTGGGATTGGGAAATAAAATAAATAATTACTTCGGTGTGGTTCACTAATCTCGACTAGTTCAGAAAACCATAATCTGGTTTGAAATGACATCCAAAGGAAGATTATAGGATAAATTTTAAAGAATTTATCTTGGATAAAATTAATGGTAACCCTTCCCTAAAAATGTGATTTTATGAATAAAAGGATATTCTGAGTTGGAATGAGGCGTATGTTGTGTTTGTTTAACATTTGTTTTTAATATACGCAGGTTGTTCAGAAAGTCCGGGTTTATACCCATTCCGAATAACCGATTCGACGATAAGTCGAAGATGAAGACGGTGATCGAAGACCGGAAGTCTTCACATCGTTTAGATTATTACTGACGATCCTGATTGGGAAGTACACCTAAGAGGATGGAAATAGTTGGTGGTCGTCCAGACGTACCTGGAGATCGATGGATATGCGAGGAAAGTGCCTCCGGTTTCGTTTAGACCCAAAACGGACTTGTAAATGGATTGTGTGTCTGACATTGGATTTTATTCTGTGTTGATTGATTTCTATTAAATATACATCTGTTTGGCGGCGGAGAATTTATTCTTTTGCTTAACGCCCTTCTCTGAGACGTACGAGCTCAGAGGTTGTATATCGATGGACATCAGTCGCATGGCATGAATTGCCTGTGTGGCACACTGAGTTGCATAGATCAAGGCTTCCGTTGAAAAGAAAAGTCTTGTGGTTGATGATCAAAGCACGGCCTTTTTGGCGTAGCTTTGTGTATAACGTAAATTCGCGAGCCTCACACCTCGGTATGAGTTAAAAACGGGATACGGACTGCAGGGAGAGCACGACGTTTCTTTCTAGCTTTGGTGGTGTCAGTGACTTACCAGCCCTGACATTTATATACTTTTTCACCTATGTGGTTGTTGGAATGCGAGGCGCCTCGATTATAGGTCTGTAAGGACCGGGAAACGTGTGTTCAGGAATAAATAATCCTCTAACGTAAGTGAGGACCGGCCCTGAAGCATCCAGGGGTTGCCCAGAGTGTGTAGCCCCGAGGCATTTGCTAGAGTGTCTCGAGCGCGGAGAGGAGCTTGCCCCTTGCCTCGACTCATGACGGGAATCCAATTTCCAATACGTGTAATTCGGTTTTAATTGTAGAACTAGTATGGCGACATAGTAGATGGTAGCTATGCCGCCTATGATTGATATTTATGATTGAAATGTTTTGACACTATACACTTATTATAGTGTCAAATGATTTGTTTCAAACGTATCAAGCATGCTTTGGCTGTTATAAGGGAAAACCCTATCCCCCGGCTTGCGTTGCATTGTGTGATAGGACCTGGGTCTTATAACAGCTTCATTTTTCTTTATTTAGCATTGCGCTGTTTGTTCTATGCACTGGTATTCTTGGGAGGAAACCCGTTCCGTGTTATACGGCATGGTCCCTTGATTTACCTAACTTTAAAACCAATATTAATAACTGTTTTATTTATCACACCAGTCACATGACTGACCTGGAGTTTATTGTTTTAACCTAAACTTTGGGTGCCCCTATTTTCCGCACGGGCAGCTAGTAGTTTTGGTTTTTCAGATTTATATTCACAGGATCCTGGTTTACAGCTGGAATGATATCCGGAAAGCTCTGTATCCGTATATCACCTTCAGTTGTGCTTTGTATTATTTTTTCGCTGCTATGTAATTTATTGTAATCTCTGATATTTATCGAATGTAATTTATTCATTTATACTCTGTATATTCTTGTATCTGATGGAATTGTTGTAATAACAATGAAATGTTTTTCCGTCTGCGTTCTGTTTTGTCTTGTTTTCATGGTAATTCGTTCTTTCTCTTCTCTTCGGAGATGGGGAAGTTACGGGTCACTACAGTTGGTATCAGAGCTTTGGTTTACAGAGCTCGAGAACAAGACACATTAGAACCTTACGAAAGAATTCATCAGATATTGGATTAGCAATATCCAATTAGAATGACTCGTTAGCGATAGGATCAGTAGTATCCTAGAACGAGTGTGAAGGGTATATTTTCAAATAAAAACAATTTTGTTTTGAAATTTAAACCATTTTAAAACGTATTTGATTATTTATTTATTTTGAATATGGACAATCCAATATATAAAGGTTTTGTATATACGCGTCATGAACGTATATTCGAAGTTTTAATATATTAGATAGATATAGGGTTACACTCTAGTCGCCCGGAGATGATATTGATGATAGCGATCGCATCATCAATATTTATGTTCGTGTTTCGAAGGTGTGATTTCTATATATTTCCATTAGACTGGTGTGAGAACCAAAACTTATATAGTTAGAACACATTGTTGTGAATTGGCATCAAAAACATGATTTTTTGTATATGTATCAAATTATGAATTTGAAATGTTAATCCAATAATTGATTGATGTTTGTGATGTTTGTTTATTTGTTGGATAATTTTGAACCATTTAGCCTAATTGAACCAAATATTGAATATTATTGAAAATTGGTTGCATTTGCTTGCGCATACATATACTTATATTGAACAGGTCATAGCAAGGAGGCTAGAGCAGAGAATAAAATTTGTTTGCCCGACAAATAGGTACATGTTTACTACATAATTTACTGTTTTGTTTGGGTCATGATGATTTTATGAGCCTATTGGCTAGCCGCTTGGCTTTTTCTTTTTCTTTTTGAGATCAGAAGGCCTATATGGCAATTTCGGGATTTTCCCGTGGCTCCCGGTGCAGGGGAGGTTATGGCGAAATTTTTCGAAAATTTAGGGTGTTAGCCAAATTTTTGAAATTTGAAAATTCTCAGAAACTGAAAAGTTGGAGAATGAAAGCCAGATCGAACGTAGAGTTGATTGATCAAACCACTTTCGACTTTGTTCCTTTTCGGGGACGAAAAGTTTAAAGTGGGGGAGATTGTAATAACACGGAAATTCTGGGCCAGTTTAAAATTTTTATTTTGGCAATTTTAATGAATTTAGTATATTTAAAATAGATTATTTTAAATAAAAAACGACGAAAAATTTATTTTGAATATATTTCGAACGTATATATTATACGCGTCGTCGTTAGAATATAAATATTTATATATAATCATAAATAGAATTGAAAATGGTGCGGTAGTTCGATAATTCGATTTCAAACTTCAATTGAATGTACCGGGTGCAAAACAATCCGGATTTTAGTGAAACCAAAAATAATAGGATCTAATTGATGATATCTTTCCAACGAATCCGAAAAATCGAAATTTCATAGCGGGAATCAAAAGATATGTCCAGTTGAAAATTCTGAATAGTCGCTATGGAATTCAGGCCCTTAAAAATGGAAATTTTGCAAACGACCTCGGATTTCGACGAAACCCGTTTTGTTGGGTCCGTGATGTTAAATTATTGCTAGATTCCAAATTTCATAATTTTTCGATTCAATATGTGAGAGTGGCATAGGAAAACGCGTTTGACCAGTTTTAGTTGATTTTAATCGACTGGAAAATGGCCATTTTTCCAACGGACTCAGAATTCGACGAAACTAGTTTTGTTAGGACTGTATCGTCAATACGAAGCTAGAAAATATTTTTCGAGAATTTTTAGAGTTAGTATGTGACTCCGGTAATTTGAAATGTACGTTTAAAATTCAATATAGTGATTTATATGTAAATTAAACGGAAACTGATCGAAACGATCAAATCAGCTTGCGATACATATCCCATTGTGTTCGGAATGGGGGTAAAACGCTATGGACGACAGGCGGTGGGCCTCGTTTTGAAGTCGAAAATAAAAGTTGCTTTTTATAGTAAAAAAATAAAATAATTAAATAATAAAAAAAAATATACCTTTCTCTCCTATACGTTGCCCCCCCCCCCCCCCCCGTTCGAATTTCACTTTACAGGAAAAAAAAAAGAAAAAAAAAGAGGCGACGAAGGCGGAGAGGAGCCGCCGCCCTCCCCAAGGACCACCGCCGCCATCTCCAGCTACCCCCCCCCCCCCCCCACAACCAAATCGAGCACCGCAGCCTCGCCCCCCCCTGTTTCTGATCGACGCGCCGCCCAAAACCCCCCTCCGTCCATCCGTCGCCTGAAATCGACCCCCCCTCCCTTCGCAAATTACTGTAAGTAATTTATTTGTTTACTGTTATATGAAAATCAGTTTTTTTTTCTGTTTATACTTTAGCTAAATAAAAATGCTGTTTTTATATATACATTATGAAGATAAAAATATGATTTTTATATTTTTAAAGTATTAAAAATATAGTCTTTACTATATATATGATGTAAAAATATGATTTTTATATTTTTAAAGTATTAAAAATATAGTCTTTACTATATAGACGATGTAAAAATATGATTTTTGTTTATGTAGAGAATTAAAAATATAATTTTTACATGATAGGAATATTAAAAATATCATCTTTATATGTGTAGGAAAATAAAGATGTGATTTTTATAATGATATATTTGAAAAGGCGAAATCTATATTTTTGAAATGGAATTTTTATCTATATGACATCGTAGTAAAAATTCGATTTTTATATATTGAATAGCGAAATAAAAATTCGATTTTTATATATTGAATAGTATAATAAAAATTCGATTTTTATATATTGAATAACGAAGTAAAAATTCGATTTTTACATGTGTAGTGGCTACGGGCAACGAAGATGACAAAAAGGCGAGAACGACGAAGATTTCTCTAAACGAAGTGGCGTGAAGTTGAATAGCTATTGGTGAGAATTTCTCACCTTTCAATTTCATTTTCTATTTATATATATACTAGGATGCAGACGGTGCTTAGTAGCACCCGACAAAATCATCCACAGACCATGGACTTGTTTGTTTGATTGCAAAAATTAGTTAGATTATTTGATTGAAATTTGAATGGTTTGGTGAAATGAAATTGATTTGATTGATGTGTGAATGGCGTGGGCCTTCACTAGTCCGGGGATAAGGCTAGGCCTCGTCCCGTTTCTAGTATCGTGTCGTTATGCCGCCGAAATTTTCTAAAATATGTTAGAAAAATAAAAATATCAATTTTATTGAATAAATGAACTGAATAGAAATTCATGTGTTAAAATAGAATATTTTGTCGTTAAAAATATAATTTTTAACGTGAAGTGAATAAAATAAAATATTCATTTACAAACCGGACGGTTTGTTTATGTACACTGTTTTGACTGACATTGATTGGGACGATAAATTTCACACATCGCCCAACTGCACAAATAAAATCTGTGTTTGATTGTTTGAAACCCCACACGGGTGTTGGGATGAAATTTGAAGTTCACTCATCCTGACTGATTAAATATGTCGATCGATTGATTGACAGGCTGTTATAAGCGTTTGATATCTATATTTGACGCTTATACAGTGTAGTGCACTTTGGTTGATGGTTGATTATTCTTCGATGTTATTATATACATGTGTTGTATGGAATCCATATAATTAACTTTATATGGTAATTGATTGGGCCTCATTCCAATCGGGAAAATCAAGAATATTATAAAATGAAGGTTCATGTGTTGACTGTACTCATCCGTTGAGATTAGTCATGTGTTGAACGAAATATTTTAATAATAAAATTTACTTATTTATCAATATAAAATAAAAGTTCATGTGTTGACAGTACTCATCCGTTGAGATTAGTCATGTGTTGAACGAAATATTTTGATAATAAGAAATATTTGAAATAGAATATTTGAAAATAGAAATATATGAAGCCGTGTTGATTAGATTGACGCCATTTTGATGTGAACGATATTTATATCGATTTTATTCATTTAGAAATGAATTGAATATGAAACGATTTCGAAATGAATTGAATATGAAACGATTTCGAAATGAATTGAATATAAAACGATTTCGAAATGAATTGAATATGAAACGATTTCGAAATGAATTGAATATGAAACGATTTCGAAATGAATTGAATATGAAACGATTTCGAAATGAATTGAATATGAAACGATTTCGAAATGAATTGAATATGAAACGATTTCGAAATGAATTGAATATGAAACGATTTCGAAATGAATTGAATATAAAACGATTTCGAAATGAATTGAATATAAAACGATTTCGAAATGAATTGAATATGAAACGATTTCGAAATGAATTGAATATAAAACGATTTCGAAATGAATTGAATATAAAACCAATTCGAAATGAATTGAAAACGAATTCGAATTGAAAATGAATTGAAGTGAAATCAAATTAAATTGAAATTTGATTTGAATAGAAAACGAATTTGATTTCAATTGAATATATAACGAATTTGAATCGAATAGAAAACCAATTTGAATTGAATCGAATAGAAAACCAATTTGAATTGAATCGAATAGAAAACCACTTTGAATTGAATCGAATTGAAAACGAATTCAAATTGAATAGAAAGCGAATTGAAACGAATTCAAATTGAATTGAAATTTGAATTGAATAGAAATGAATTTTAAAACGAACTTATAAAGAAGAATTCAATTTTTCTTTGAATTGAAATGGAGGTTGAAATTGTTTTTGAAATGAATTCAAAACTATTTATATAATTCGTTTTAAATAGTAATCGACGAAATATATATTATATATATAATTAATGGCCTGAATAGAACGCGCCGCGCCGCGGCAGTTCGTGAATTTCGACCATTTATTTCAAACGGACATTACGGGAGATCCGACCGTCAGATTCTCCTAAAACCGGTACCGTTGGGTTCGTATCGAAAAGAGCTTTCTAACGAATATTAGAAATTTGAAATCTAACGGTTGGATTTGGAGTTACGTCCAAATCAAATTTGAAAAAGGTCGCTGTAAGTGCAGTTCGATGGCCATTGATGGAAATCGACTGTACGGGCCTTGATAAAATTATTAAAAATATCAATAATTTGTGTAAAATCACAAGAAATGATTTGGGAAAATTTGGGATGAAAAACTCCATATTTGAAAAGATAAAAATAGATTTTTATCGAAATGAAACTAGTTTTGAACTAAATTTAAAACCCAATTTTTTTTAAATAAATAAATTAGATTTAAAAAGGGGTTTTAAATAATCGGAATTTCTGATATATTTGATTGGATTTAACATGGGTTTATCGTGAACGGTGTTTTAAATAACACTAGTTCTTTAACCCGATAATAAATAGAATGTGATTTGGGTTTGTCGTGAACTGTGTTTTAAATAACACCTAGTTCTTTGACCCAGTAAAAGGAGTTTTAATGAATCTGTAATTAGATTGAAATGTGAATCTATAATCTAAATTATCAAATTTAGAAATGAGCGAGAATGGAGTATCGCCAGTTTTGCTCCAAAGCGATAGTTAAATCTTTAATTAGATTTGAACGTGAAATGGTAATTAATTTTACCGATAACACCATGGTGTTAGATATGGAGTATCACCAGTTTTGCTTCATGGGATGAATAGGTTGGGATTGGGAAATAAAATAAATAATTACTTCGGTGTGGTTCGCTAATCTCGACTAGTTCAGAAAACCATAATCTGGTTTGAAATGACATCCAAAGGAAGATTATAGGATAAATTTTAAAGAATTTATCTTGGATAAAATTAATGGGAACCTTTCCCTAAAAATGTGATTTTATGAATAAAAGGATATTCTGAGTTGGAATGAGGCGTATGTTGTGTTTGTTTAACATTTGTTTTTAATATACGCAGGTTGTTCGGAAAGTCCGGTTTTATACCCATTCCGAATAACCAATTCGACGATAAGTCGAAGATGAAGACGGTGATCAAAGACCGGAAGTCTTCACATCGTTTGGATTATTACTGACGATCCTGATTGGGCAGTACACCCAAGAGGATGGAAATAGTTGATGGTCGTCCAGACGTACCTGGAGATCGATGGATATGCGAGGAAAGTGCCTCCGGTTTCGTTCAGACCCAGAACGGACTTGTAAATGGATTGTGTGTGACATTGGATTTTATTCTGTGTTGATTGATTTCTATTAAATATACATTTGTTTGGCGGCGGAGAATTTATTCTTTTGCTTAACGCCCGTCTCTGAGACGTACGAGCTCAGAGGTTGTATATCGATGGGCATCAGTCGCATGGCATGAATTGCCTGTATGGCACACTGAGTTGCATAGATCAAGGCTTCTGTTGAAAAGCAAAGTCTTGTGGTTGATGATCAAAGCACGGCCTTTGTGGCGTAGCTTTGTGTATAACGTAAATTCGCGAGCCTCACACCTCGGTATGAGTTAAAAACGGGATACGGACTGCAGGGAGAGCACGACGTTTCTTTCTAGCTTTGGTGGTGTTAGTGACTTACCAGCCCTGACATTTATATACTTTTTCACCTATGTGGTTGTTGGAATGCGAGGCACCTCGATTATAGGTCTGTAAGGACCGGGAAACGTGTGTTCAGGAATAAATAATCCTCTAACGTAAGTGAGGACCGGCCCTGAAGCATCCAGGGGTTGCCCAGAGTGTGTAGCCCCGAGGCATTTGCTAGAGTGTCTCGAGCGCGGAGAGGAGCTTGCCCCTTGCCTCGACTCATGACGGGAATCCAATTTCCAATACGTGTAATTCGGTTTTAATTGTAGAACTAGTATGGCGACATAGTAGATGGTAGCTATGCCGCCTATGATTGATATTTATGATTGAAATGTTTTGACACTATACACTTATTATAGTATCAAATGATTTGTTTTAAACGTATCAAGCTTGCTTTGGCTGTTATAAGGGAAAACCCTATCCCCCGGCTTGCGTTGCATTGTGTGATAGGACCTGGGTCTTATAACAGCTTCATTTTTCTTTATTTAGCATTGCGCTGTTTGTTCTATGCACTGGTATTCTTGGGAGGAAACCCGTTCCGTGTTATACGGCGTGGTCCCTTGATTTACCTAACTTTAAAACCAATATTAATAACTGTTTTAGTTCTCACACCAGTCACATGACTGACCTGGAGTTTATTGTTTTAACCTAAACTCTGGGTGCCCCTATTTTCCGCACGGGCAGCTAGTAGTTTTGGTTTTGCAGATTTATATTCACAGGATCCTGGTTTACAGCTGGAATGATATCCGGAAAGCTCTTTATCCGTATATCACCTTCAGTTGTGCTTTGTATTATTTTTTCGCTGCTATGTAATTTATTGTAATCTCTGATATTTATCGAATGTAATTTATTCATTTATTCATTTATACTCTGTATATTCTTGTATCTGATGGAATTGTTGTAATAACAATGAAATGTTCTTTCGTCTGCGTTCTGTTTTGTCTTGTTTTCATGGTAATTCGTTCTTTCTCTTCTCTTCGGAGATGGGGAAGTTACGGGTCACTACATTACTCTTGCCTCTATGCTTCTTCATGCTGCAAAAAAACAAAACCCGCCCCTTTGAACAAAGCTCACCTCCCTTGCGTTCACCACTGCTTCCTTTTTCATGCTAACGTCCCTCCACTGCATAATGAAACTCAACCCCCTTTTTGCGTTACACTTCCAGCCCCTTTATTTATCCAAGCATCATGCGAGAAACATTTCCATGCTTCACTTCCTGCTTAGTTCGAAACCACACTCTGTACGCTTCCTCCAACTACTGGCTTTGTTCTCCCCTTCAAAACCCAAAGCTCCGGCCTGCAACCGCCCTTCCTCGACTCCGACCATTCATCACCTCGCTTCTCTCAAGCTCTGCTCAACTCCGACTATTTCCACCAGAGACCAACTTCTCTCTCCAATCCAACAAACCAACCATGTTAATAAGAAGATGAGGCCTTGTTTTAAGTTTTATTGTGGAGGAATGGTGATGGTGTTTTTAGAAGAAAAATGGACAGAAAGAAATGCTCACTATTTATAGATTTAAGAAGAAGCTTAACGTTGAAGTATTAGCCATTCTGTAGAGTAGGACAACTATGAGTTTTCATTTCAAGTTGCTGTAGATTGTAGAGTAGTCGGCTATGACAGTTTACTGTAATTGTATGTGATAGCTTAGGGATGAAGGTATATATACATATAGGAAAGACTTAACGCTGGAGGAAACCGTATATTTTATATATATTTGAGAACCTTAACCCTTAAGGCTGAGACATAGGGTAGGCAAAAGGCCTGTGTGAATGCACATTATAGGATTGTACAATTTTCTTTAAGTTGATGTAAGTTCTATTCATGATTTGAAATCCCAGCGTGGTTTCTTTTCTTCGGTGTTAAGCTTGAGACCATAGCCTGTAGCTTTCAACTCAGCGTGAATAATTAATGTATAGGGTATGGTGTTTAAATTTGCACATGGGTTTGGTTACGAAGGTATGGCCATAACATATAAATTGTTTTAATACTTTTCGAGACTATGGTTTACACAGTAACACAATGTATGTATAAAAACAACTGTTGCTCTCATTTCCAAGGTATGTGTTGGAGTCTATGACTTAATTGTACTAAACAAGTCTGCGTGAAAGGAGGGTGGTTGAAAATAGGTATACGTATATATATATATATATATTTACGAAGGTTTATGTTGCACTGTATAATTCTATTTATTTATAAACCGTTACGGACAGAAATAAAAATACAGTTGTGTCTAGTGAGGTGCCACGATCCCAACAATATAATAATATCGGCAGGTTAACTCATATTTTGAAACCCCAAAATACTGGTATAGGGTGCAAAATATTCTAAATAAAAAGTTGTGTATTTAATTAATTAAAAATTACAGTAAAATTCTAAAAATTAAATTATCACTATGTCCCAAAAGAATCTTGTTCAGATTCGGAACCAATATTTAGATATATTCAAATAACCGTTATGGCCATAAACGAATATGGCGCTGCTTTTCTGAATATTTATCTTGGACATAACTTATAATATATAATCCGAAATTTATATTTTTCACTTCCATTAGAAAAATACAGTTCAAAAGATTCCAACGTTTCTTGTTTCGAAGAAATCCGACTAATAACGGGTCCGGTATACTCAGTTGAAGTTCAAAATGTTAAATTACGAACTACCGCGATATTACGGGCTCGATTATATTTAATATATATTTTTATACGTTCAACTTCGTTTTAATTAATATATAAATCCACTTATATTATGAATTCAATATTTAAACTGATTTAAATATTCAAATACAAACCGGTAAAAATGCGGGACGTTACAAATCAGCTATTGGGAAATTTCCCGTTGTTGAGTAGGAAGGCGCAAAAAAGTTTAAGTCTGAACATACTCTGCCCCCACAAGGTCAACTGCCATAGCTACCAATCCAAAAGGCGAATCACTTTCCACGTAGAGTCTTTACAAAGGCCTGAGAGACTTAGACATTCCGTCTAAGCAATATTACTTTCCGGACCTAGATTCTAAGACTTTTCTCCCACGTTTGAGAAGGGAAATGTGGCATTCACGGATGGAGAGATTATGCCTACTAGCAAGTCTCCGGCAACTCATCTGTTAAGGGGATGTACTAGGAAACACACAACACACACACTACACGTCACAACACTTGTCTATCATATAATTTCCAAGTTGTAACACTGGTTTATTTTGAATCGTAGGCACCATGTCTTCCCTGTTATATGATCCCAACAAATACCGTAGCTAAATCTACAAGATTAGGATCTGTACCAAGTAACAATTATATTAGGAGCAGAAGTATAGAGACGATCGCGATAACGAGGAGCGGGAGAGGGAAAGGAGGCACCAATAATGCAAGTATCATTCTCGTTCTCATTCCCACTCCCGGCCTTGCCATGACACCGACAGACCGAAAAGCTACATAGATCCCATGAGGATAAAAAATCGATCGTTAAGGCCCCGACCTCTAAAAAAGAACACCATTTCAAAATGCACTGCAAACAAAGGACAAGGGAAATGACATGACGACAAGCGAGCATTCCCAGAATAAAGCTCGTCTCACGCCAACCTTTGACTAATCCTTCTCAATTATCCAAGTGTACAATCTCCAAGGGTTGGGAAGCCATCATTCTCGGTGGGAGAAAATATAGAGAGCCACAACTTGCAATTCCTCAGGTTTAAGAGATGACCGCAGAAGAGACAAGGATGGAATTGGGGAAGATATCCCTATTAGGGAATGCGGAATGGATCGTTAAGGCAAAGCAAACACAAGAGAGGGGAGTGAATTGCGTAGAGTTTTATTACTATTTCCAATAGTCAAATACAACCTCCTTAATTTCACGGCTCAACAAGGAGACACGGACTCCTATTTCTTGATTTCACGACTCAATAATGACACACGGACTCCTATTTCCTTGATTTCACGGCTACAAGGACACACTGATTCCTCTTTGATTCAACACTAACAAGGTTTATTCAATCCAAGCAATTACAAATGGCCCTATAACTCTTCAATGGCACTTGATTCAGAGTGTAGAGAGAAGAAGTTTGATCAAAACAGAATTAAACTTGGTAGAGTATAAGTGTAAAAACCATAAAAATGATTAAGAATAATGATGTAGAGAAAGAGGATGAAGTTAGAGAAGAAGAGATGATAAAAAAATTGGTTTTAACCGCTTTTTATAGAGTATGAAAGGTTGCAATGGTTCTAAATCGTTTCAAATAGTGAAAAGACATTTCCTTTCAAAATTGGAAAAAGTGACAGTTATATGTCGACATGGAGTTTTTGTTATGTCGACATACTCCTTTGAAAATTTAAATTTTGAAATATTTTTCAAATGTTTTTGATATAAATATAATTCTGGAAATTCATGAATTAAAATATAATGATATAAATTAATATTATATACTAGAAAAATATATGAAAACATAATTTTAAATCATATAAACATACTTATAATTTTATAAGGCTTTAAACTCTATAAATATAAAATATAAGAATATAAAATATAAAAGTTAAGTTTGAAAAACAAAGAAAAATAGAAACAAGAAGAAAAATAAAATAGAGAGGATTGAGGATAGAATTGAAAATCAGAATTTGAAAATTAGAATTAGAATTTGAACCTGGAGTGCTATTTAGAGTCTTACAAAATCTAGACTCTATAACTATATTAATCTTGAACTCTTGAAATCTTGACTACTCATGAGTCTTGAAATTTTTCTGAACTTTGAATCTCTATCATCTTTATAACTATACAGTCTTTAGTAATACTTCCTATATATAATTCCTGCACACACACACACAAATATATTCTACACAAAAAGTGTTAGCATATATTTTATAATCAGTGATAATTGAAATAAGGTTGTTGTCATCAAAACTCCATTCTCCAACAATCTCCCCCTTTTTGATGATGACAACCTTAGTTTATAAATATCATGCCTGTATATACCTATTTGATGATGATCCTTCTAATACTCCTCCTTTTTATATGAATCCTATAAACTATGTCTATATTTTATAGTTTCTTCCCCTTTGGCATTGTTAAAAAGAAATTCTAAAATTACTCCCAATTTGGTTTTCGTTTCCTTCGTAAAATCTGCGATTGAGATTTGCATAGAACACCTTCACGAGTTTGGGATAACATACTTTGTCGTTATCACGAGAGTCAATTAGACTCAAGACTTCATTATATTTGAAAAGAGAGTTGAGATCATAAGATGGAAAATCGCTAAAGACGACGAAAGCACCCCTATTAACTTTAGCATTTGCTAAATGGTTACCATAGGTTTTAATGACCTCTTTGTCATTGTAAAGATAACCTTTGATGGTTTTGGTTATCTTCAGTTTCTGAGATGAACTTGAGGAAGCTATTGAAATGATAAATTTGAAGAGGATAGATATGAAGAAAATTGTTTTGAGTTGTGAATGAAAGGTAGAAAGGATAGATATATATACAAAATGAATAGATATGAATTGAATGAATATGAATTGAATAGGAACAACTTTTCAGATTGAAAGGACACCTTTTCAGACCTTGGGAGTTGATGAAAAAATTGGAGGGAAGTTTGAAATTCAAAATTTAAATTTCAAAACTGGTTAGATATGTCGACATGTATTTTTCTGTATGTCGACATACTAGGTTTATTTCAAAAGGGAATTGGATTTTTAAGTTTTTGAAATATATTATTGATCTGTATTTCAGATTTAACGATTTCCTGAAATAATTCTAATCCTTATGAACACAAAACAATTTATTTTATTAATTTATTGGTTATTTAATATTATATTATTATTTTGAATTTCAAAATTCAAATTTCAAAAAAAATTATTTATTTATTTTTTAAATTCAAACCAAAGCAAACAAACAATGCAACCATTCAACCAATTAAAATTAAAATTTAATAAATGCATACCCAGTTTTTTGATCCTTTTCTTCATGATCTTCTGAACTCTGAATTGCTGTAAAGCATATATTTGTATTTCCGATTTCTGATTCTTTATCGCTTGATTATGAATCTGAATCATCTAATGTTGCTGCATATGCTTTATTTCTTTTTCTTGATGAATTGATGTTGTTCGTTTGTTGAGTAGATTTGTCTGGATATGGACATATTTTCTTTACATGACCTGGTTTGTTGCAGTTAAAACATCTCCCATCATTTTATTTTGAATTTGCTTGATTGTAACCCTTCCTTCTATATTTTAGAAGTCTTCTAAAATGATTTGTCATTAGTGTTGTTTCTTCATCATCTTCACTACTCGAGTCAGAAACATTTATTGTTGCTTTCAGTGCAATAGATTTCTTTTAAGTTGATCTATTTTATTTTATTTTCTATAATTGAACTTCATATGACATCAAATTTCCAATTAACTCTTCAATCTTCATTTCATTGATATCATTGGTTTCTTCTATAGCCAAAGTATTCTGATTCTATTCTTGAGTTAATGAATTTAATATTTTTATGACCTGATCTTCTTCTGAATAAGTTTTTCCAAGTGCTGTTAGTGAATGCACTATCTCTTGAAATCTGCAATTCATATCTGAAATAGACTCATTCTCTTTCATTTTGAATAATTCAAACTGATTAACTAGCATGCCTATCTTAGTCTGTTTAACTTTACTAGTTCCTTCCTGAGTAACTTGTAAAGTTCTCCAGATTTCATAAGCAGTCTTACATACGGATACTCTATTAAACTCATTCCTATCTAATGAAAAAATAACATATTCATGGCTTTAGAATTGCTCTGTGCAGCAGCCTTTTGTTCATTTGTCCATTGTGCAAATGCAGTTATCAACATATTCATTTTGTACTATTCCATGTGTCTAATCCTACAGACTGTAAATAAGTTTTCATACTACATGCCCAATATGAATAATTACTACCATTAAACAATAGTGGTCTAATAGTGGATTGACCCTCTATAAAAGAACTATTATTGCAACCAGTGTTGGTTGCCATTAACACTATTTTCAAAAATCAGATTATGAACTTTTGAAAGACCTTGCTGTGATAGCAATTGTTAGGGAATGCGGAATGGATCGTTAAGGCAAAGCAAACACTAGAGGGGAGTGAATAGTGTTTGTAAGAATTTAAACAAAATCTAAAACTAAAGTGAACTACGGGATGAATCAAACACCACAAATGCAATCACAGACACAGATTCAAACACAAATGCGAAATAAAGAGAAATAAAGATGCAGAAAAGAAAAGTACACACCGGATTTTATACTGATTCGGATTGCTCCTACGTCTAGTCCCGCACAACGTTGGATTGTGCAGAGTTTTGTTATTATTTCCTACAACCTCCTTGATTTCACTACTCAACAAGGAGACACCGACTCCTATCCCTTGATTTCACGGCTCAACAAGGACACACCAACTCCTATTTCCTTGATTTCAAGGCTACAAGGACACATCGATTCCTCTTTGATTCAACACTAACAAGGTTTATTCAACCCAAGCAATTACAAACAGCCCTATACTCTTCAATAGCACTTGATTCAGAGAGTAGTGAGTAGAGAGTGTAAAGAGAAGAAGTCTGATCAAAACATAATTGAATTTGGCAGAGTATAAGTGTAAAAACCATAAAAATGATTAAGAATAATGGTATAGAGAAAGAGGATGAAGTTAGAGAAGAAGAGATGATAAAAAATTCGGATTTAACCCCTTTCTATAGAGTAGAGTACGAAAGGTTGCAACGGCTCTGAATCAACTTCAAATAGTGAAAAGACACTTCCTTTCAAAATTGGAAAAAGTGACAGTTATATGTCAACATGGTGTTTTTGTTATGTCGACATACTACTTTGAAAATTTAAATATTGAAATATTTTTCGAATGTTTCTGATATAAATATAATTCTGGAAATTCTTGAATTAAAGTATAATGATATAAATTAGAAAAATATATGAAAACATAATTTTAAATCATATAAACATATTTATAATTTTATAAGGATTTAAACTATATAAAGTATAAGAATATAAAATATAAAAGTTAAGTTTGAAAAACAAAGAAAAATAGAAACAAATAGAAGAATAAAATAGAGAGGGTTGAGGATAGAATTGAAAATCAAAATTTGAAAATTAGAATTAGAATTTGAACCTGGAGTGCTATTTAGAGTCTTACAAAATCTAGACTCTGTAACTATATTAATCTTGAACTCTTGAAATATTAATTACTCATGAGTCTTGAAAATTCTCTGATCTTTGAATCTCTATCATCTTTATAACTGTACAGTCTTCGGTAATATTTCATGTATATAATTCCTGCACATATATATATAATCTATACAAAAAGTGTTAGCATATATTTTATAATCAATGATAATTGAAATAGTGTTGTTGTCATCAAAACTCCATTCTCCAACAATCCCATCAACATAACTTTTCTCGAATGGTGTTTATGCCCAATCTACAGCTAATTCCAGAGTCGTTCAATGACCTGGTTAGGGAAAACACTAATTTTATTCTTACTCAGTCCCAAGAAATGCTGACATACTCGAGGCGACTGTCTGGAGTCATCAAGGATTTGGAGATCAAGAGAGCCAACATGAATCAGGTGTGGAACATGGAGAAAATAATCCGAATGCTCACAGAAAGTACTTAACTGAATGTGAAACTCAACTTGCAGATATCAAGAAGTTGTACGACAACATCAAAGAGGAGCTTGATAATTTTTGGGTGAGACTCAACCGAAGGTTGCTCAGAAATTTTTCTGGTGAGGATGAGTTAAAATTGGTAGGAGAACATAAAAAGTCCCTAAATGTCAAGAACGAGTGGCTATAAAGAGAAAAAGAGCAGCTGGCCTAGGATAATGCGGAACTTGAGGCTCAATTGGTCGCCTCTGAGGAAGATAAAATGAAAGCAGAGGAAAACACCCACACTGCACTGGAGTCTGCCTTGAACTCTAAAATACAACATAATATAGAAGTAAAGAAGCTTAAGGAGCAAGTTGAAGAGGCGAAGATGGTTGAAAATTAGTTCAGGCCCTTAGTGATGACTTTCTTTTCTCGAGTCCTCCAGTATCCGGACTTCTCTTGGGTGGAAGACTACATCATAACTCTAGCGATGCCTGAGTAAGTTGGTTGAGGAAGATAGGAATGCTTCAAAAAGAGGAGTTGTGAATGCGGGTGAACTAATGAAGATATTCTTATGGAATAATGAGCCTGAAGTCCGAGCAAAAGGGAGAAAGTTACAGAAGGAGGCCGAGGATGCCACTAGGCTTCAAGTGCCTCTACCGACAATCCAGACATAGCGAGGGGATGATTGATGGATTGAAGGGACTAGACGGTAGGCGATCTCAACCAGAAGGTGAAGAGGATGTCATCTATACCAAAGAGTCTGGGCTAAAAGGGCCATTGAACATAGCGGAAATCCAAGCCTGGCAAGCTGGACAGCTCCTTGAGCTGAAGGTTGAGACCACAATGGGCCCTTTATTGATTACTCCCTTCTAATCAGTTTCTTCTTGCAGCGCCACACAGTCGTCAGTATTGACTAGGGAAATGAAAAATTCTTAGAAGGAGAAAAGGTCAATGAAAAAGCACAAGGAGTCTGATAAGGGATCAGAGGCGTCTGTTGGTTAGACGCCATCCAAAAGCCGGATTATCAAGGAGTCTAAACCATAAAAAAGTAAAAATAAAAAGACATACGTTGAATAATCAAAGACCAAGTAGACATTTCTTATTTTCTCTCCAAGCCTACTATTGTTTTCGTAAGTGAGGCCTTCGCGTTATTGCTTTGTTAATCTTATATAAACCAGCAATGTGAATAAGGAAAAGCATTTCTTTTTGTTTGCAAGTTTTGTATCGCTTTCCATTCAATGAACTCGTATTTGAATTTTTCACCAAGTTAAGTTTAAGTCACAAGCAAATATTGTTTAAAATTTGTTAAGTACTAAGTTGTCTCGCTTAGAATGATAAAGTGTCGTAGTCTGAAGGGCAATGTGTATGCCCCCTATTAACTTTGAATCACAAGTCGCGTCCGAGACGTGTTCGAGATTAATTCATAAGTCTATACCCGTGCCCCTAGCATTGGTGGTGTTCGAGCTTCATAGTCCGGAGGTATAGTGTGTATTCTCCCAGATTAACTTAGAATCACAAGTCGCGTCCGAGACATGTTCGAGGTTAATCGTAAGTCTACGCCTATGCCTCCTTTATTGGTAGGGTCCGAGCTAAGGCAATTAGACGTCAGGTCCTTACGTGGTGTATACTCTCCCATCGATAGTTCAGGTTAGAGTTGCCGATTTAACAGTCTTAAATCATGGTGCACCACTCATGCTGACCAAAACGTTTTGTACTCTTTCTTAAGTCATTAGAGTTATAGTTAGTCGTGTGAACGGTCGTTTTCACGTTCGCCTTGGCGTCATTTCCACACTTTAGTTTTTAAAGTAAGGAACACCGATTCGATCGTCGAAGTCAATCTCGAAGTTAGTTAACTCATATTGGGCTAGTCGCAAATTTTGAGTGAGCTCGTCGGAATGTGAGAAAATGTTTGAATGGATTTAGTTATTTCAAGTGTTGGCACAATCCATTCGAACCACATAGCCAAATTATCAAACAACGTATGTGAGCATGGAAAAGAGCTTTTATTTATAATACAATTGGCGAGTCATGCCTTATTACATAGTTGGAAAATGAAATGATAAAAAAAATGAAGAAATAAAAGACTAAATCAAGTAGTGTCGTAAATGCTCAACATTCCATACTCTTGGAATTCGATCGCTATCAACTGTCGTTAGCCTAAAAGCTCCGTTATCAAGCCTTCGTTTGGATGAGGTAGGATCCTTCCAATTTTAGGCCTGTATAGACAAGGGTCGAGAAGACACGCTTCAGAATGAGGTCGCCAGGCTCAAGGTTTCTAGGGCGAACCCTTTTGTTGTTGTATCGGATGATCCGATGTCTATGCACTGAAGCATGCAAGTCCTCCTCCTCTCTCTTCTCATTGATCACGTCAAGTGATTCGTGGATTATCACATTGTTGGTCAAAGGATCTTAGTACGTCGTTCTGTGAGAGGGGAATTCCAGCTTCACTTGGTTGATAGCTTCAGAGCAATAAGAGAGCGCGAACGGAGTGTGGCCAGTTGCCAACTTGTGGGTGGTTTGATAAGGCAAAAGGGCCAATTTTATCAACCCGCTTGGCCTTAGCCTGCACCAATGACTTTTTCAAAATGGACTTGATGATTTTATTCACTGTATTAACTTGTCCATTTGATTATGGGTGCGCAACTATCGTGTATCTCTTCTCGATGTGACGACGTCGATAGAAATTTTTAAACTTCTTACTATCGAATCAGATCCTATTATCAGCTATGACGGTCCTGCGAAGCCCAAATCAACATATAATGATTTTGACGATGAAGCTGATCCCTGTATCAAGATCGTGGTCAGGGGTTTAGCTTTGGCCCACTTCATAGAGTAATTGACTACCACGATCGCATACTTTGCTCTGCCCTTCGAAATCAAAAGACTTCCGACGATATTTATCCTCAAAATTGCAAACAACCATGGACTAAGCATCTAGGTGAGTTGTGTGGGCGGATGTAACGAGCCGTATTTTACGTATCAGAGGATCGTAAAATAATTATATTTTATTCTTTATTGGTCGGATGATTCTAATATTTTAATATGTTATTCATGGAGTTGTGAGGTATGTCCATGATTTTTACCGAATTTAAGTGTGATCAATTTACCCTTTATTATACTGTTTAGGCTATAAATTTTGAAAGATATTGAATCACGAGCCGAAATCGGTCTCATTGGATCGGAATGTTGGTTTATGATTCCATAGACTGGTCGCATGAATGATTTGGTTCAGCAGTCTAGGAGGAATCGCTGTTTTAAATTTCAGCTTCTGTTAAGCAGACTAATTAGCGGCTAATCGGCTGATTAGCCAAGACCATTAGGCTAATGACCTGCAGATATAAATTGGGGTGTTTAGGGGAGAGAATCAGGGTTTTCTCTCTTTATTCTAACATTAGGTTGGATGATTGTGATTCTCCGATTCAACCTAATGCCTTAATTCTCCATTCTTTTCATTAAAATTCATCGTAGATTGCATCTAGAAGATATATCATCATCAAGGGAGATTAGAACACATCAAATTGCATCAAATTCAAAGGTTTTCATCATTGTCCAGATCTGATCTCATCCGATTTATATTGAATTGTGGTTTAAGTTGAGTGATATATCTCTCTTACACGGAATTGAAGTGTTATATGGGTTAGATCTTTGTTAGTTTCATTTACATATGTTAAATTAATCCTAATTCTATTAATGCAAATCCATTTCAGATCTATGTATGTTCATATGCTCTAAATTAACCTATTAAATCCAAAATTCATATGTTAATCGTGATCTAGGTATCTTTAAATTTACATTTGTTATTGATTCATTGTTATATGATAATTTAGTGGTTTGGATTTGCTTCTATGATCATGTATTGCTATGTCAATGTTTGGTTTTATTGAAATGATCGCGTTATTTGAGTGGTTTGTTAGAATTGGTAGTGGTAGATCTTAGGATTGAAGAACATAGCAAATAAGAAGTTCAGATGATCAGATTCAGACAAAACATGCAGAGGAGCTCTAGACGACACGAAAAAAATTCTTGTTGAAACTCGCTTAGGACATTGACCGACATCGGTCCATCATGGACTGGTGTCGATCCATGAGGGATGATTGGGTTAATGATTTTTGTGGCTTGGCTTCGTGCTGATGATAAACCGTGGTTGCCTGCAAATTTTCAAGTCATTCAAAAGATATTTGAAATGGGTCGAAGGTTGATTATTCAAGTGTAATGATGGGCCTGCAGGACTTTTAGAGCATTTGGAATTCCGGTATGATATTGGACCGGTAGGAATTACTCAGGATGTATAGTAAAGTGGTCAAGAAACTTTGCCAAAATTTGCTAAGTTATGGGCCAATGTCGGTCTAAGTGGAGGCCGAGTGGTGAGTCAAGACTTTGGGGGCTTGATGGTGATGGCTGCTAGGGGTTGCTAGTGAAGTTTGGTAAGGAACAGACTTCTGATGGTTGATGTGCAACTCAATGATGAATGGAGCTTCGATTGTGAACTCAGCTGGAGTGTTCAGTGTTGGATAGATATGATATTGGTCGCAAGATGATGTACGATCCAGTAAGATGATGGATTAACTCAGGTGGGAGTCGATTGAGGATGGTAATGGAATTGGTTTGAGAAGTCACTCGAACTAAAGAGATGATCGCCGAGAAGGAAGGCTCGTCACTTTTTGAAGTGCCAAGGAATCGTTGGTTATTGGAGGTTCTAGCGGGCTCATAGCAAAGGTATCGCGGGGACGCCCTAGGATCAAGTGGGATCGTGTACCCTGGGCAGTCATGATGGACCTAGTTATCTTAATGGAGACAAACATAAGTAGTCACAATAGCTTGGATTGAACCGATCCCTTAGCCATTTTGATCATTGAAAGCAAATCCGATAATCAATGTATTCATGGCGCTAGTCGGAGACAGCTAGGATATTGGGTTATGGAAGCTATGGTTGTTTTTATGTTTTCTTCTCTATTTTATTAGGGTAGCCTATCACTGTAGGTTGTTGATGAGAAGTGGGATTGGGTTTTGTCCTGTCCTATTCTGTAATTGCACGTGATAAATGATTTCCATATGCTGATACAATGGTTGTTAGACAGATCGGATGACTGAACTGTCTATACTCATATTATCTTGTGTAATAGTTGTTAGTTATTTTATCTCTTACAAAGATTGTTGTCTGACTCAAGGTTTTATGTTTTCCTCTTATTACCTTGTGTTGTTCATCAATGTTGTTGATGAGCAGACTGAGATAGCAAGTAGCAGGTTTGCAAATGATAGTGATGCTATGTGAGGATGAGATGGAGGCTTTCGTATTATATATTACCTACTATATTACTATTTCTTTACTTTTCGCTGTACGTTGATGGTTATTGATACTCTAAGGGATGTAAAGAGTCATATTGTATTCGTAGATTCATGTACTGAGATGTATTATAATTAAGATTGTGTGGTTTATAGAAATTTTATTTTCTGTTTAGTTATGCTTCAATACTATGTCATGTTGTACATTTATTATTATAAATTTCCATGCGTTGTGAGTTATACGACAGGTTTCTTTTCGAGTTATTTATCCTTGATGATCATCCCATATCAACCTGGCACATCATATTCCTTACATCGGTGCAGGAGGTATGAGGCGTTCGTCACACCAGAGCTCTTGAAATCTTTAAATTCCTCTGGCATTTGTCGCAATGTCATGGATAATTAGCTACATCTCGGTTCATGGTAGGCCATAAGTAGCCATACCAAAATATCTTCTTTGTCAAAGTTTGCCCTCCGGTGTGATCGCCACATTCGCCCTCATGCACTTCTCGCAATATGCGCTTGGCATCATCGTTGGCAATACATCGAAGTAAAGGAACTGAATAGCCTTTTCGATAAAGAAAGAGTCACTCTAAATGATGTATCTTGAAGCTTTACATATGATGGCGTAACGACCTACCTTCCTGACCATCGAAAGTCGACACTAATTATGACCACACTATAATGTCGAACGTCCAATCGTTGAAAACATAGATTGTTTGGGTAAAAAGAAAAATAAAAATAAAAGAACATAAGAAACACAGAATCTTACAGCAGAAACAACAATATATAATAATAATAACATCAGATGAACTGTCACTCCAAGATACAATGTATATCAGAATTAAATACATATCCGTTCAACTAGTCAATTATAAAGTTCTGACCTTACAAATGCTGATAGGTAAAATCAAATACTACAACAAGAAAAATTCAAACTCTACTCTATAAGCTCCATTCCAAAAGAAGAAAACCTGAAAACAAGCTCGGCTGATTCGATCATTATAATAAAATAATAAACGGATCAGTTTGGAATACCAACAAGAAAATAACTCATGTAAAAAGAAACATACAATAATTCTATGAGACTATGCCACGGGTCACGGAACGGGTTTCTACCTTACTAGAATAGCATGTATCAGCAACGACGCAGAACAGAAATGCTGAAGTAAACAAGGAATCAGTGTCATATATAAAAATATATGAATGCTAGACAAAGTAAAATAACCAAGCAACCTATGGAGAAGAGCATACAACACTTCTCAATAGAAACAAAGATACTAATCCAAGAAGTTGGATCCAACAAGGTAAAAGTGATTTTTACCAAAGAATATGTGACTGCACCGTTAACCACTGACTAGTCAGTCCCAACAACATCCAATCTCACCATGGGTTAAATTAATTAAAAATCGCGAAGGATTTATACCTTCCTGATGCAAATTAAAAATAAGAAAACTTTTAATTTATGAATCGAATGGAAAAAAATTCCAAACAAATAATTGACAAGGAGAGTGCGCTCCCCTAACCGAATGTATACCTCTAGAATATACTGAGAACTCTGATGGCTCACGGAAACGTTCAAGCCTGACCCAGTACAAAATCTAAGAATCCGAGTATTTCACATCTATGCGCGAATATAACCAAATCCAAACCAGAGTAGATGTGTTAATACTGTAATAAAAGCAACCCCACATAGCTTGACTTCCACTCGCACCTTTGGTTCAGCCATTTCAGCAAAGGATAACAATGCTCAAGGAGTACCAAATCGCTTTGATTTGACGATTCAACTCAAAAATGTTGAACCAGTAGTTGTTAAGTCAACTATCAGGAATATTCAAATATGAACATATATGGAAACTAAATCACATTCCCTTATCACTATTTATCGATCCCAAACTTACCATATCTCTTAGTTAAAAACAAAGTCGGACAAGTTGAGGTAGTGTTACTCCTAGGCATCATCCGAACAATGTTTCAAACTTCGAGATATAGGAATGTTTTTATACTCAACATCTAGTGATAAGAGTATAACTAAACATTTTCCCTATAAGTGACATCATTTACGGAAATTTCTTTCCATATTTGTATCAAAAACCTTTAATCTTCAAACTTCAAACTTATGCTTGGTTTTTACATTTCAGATATTTGAATGAAAACATTATTAATGATATTCTTTAAAGTATTAGTTTTAAAAAATTCTAAGTGAATTTAAAAGAAAAGTTGAAACCAATGTTAAATCAAAAAATCGATTTCGATAAAACCCAACACACTTCACACTTAGATTAAATTTCAAACCATTGCTATTTAAAAGAGGACATTCTTATTTAAAACTGTCATTTATAAGATCTAAACGATATTATTTACCCAAAAGGATAATTTGTTATATTTATTTACTTTATTACACTTTAAATAAATAAAACTCATCCAGAAAGTTAATTTTATAAAAACTTCTTTTTATAACTTTAAGAACCCGTTTTGTATTCTTAAAAAGAAACAAACCATAACAATTTTTTTTATAAACCTTAAGACAATAATAAATATCCCGAAAGATAGTTAATCACACTTAAGGTCTTTAATAATCAATAAACTGATTATTTACGAACTTTAATTACATTAATTTATTAAGTTTTAAAACGTTTTGTATATTAGTTAACTATTCCCAAATCCTTTAAATGAAATAAATAAAATTAGTTTTACTCAATTCATTTAAATCAAATCAATTTCACTTTTTAAAGAAACTTAGAAAAATAGAACAATCAAATCACAAGCGATATTGGTTAAAGTAAGTTATTGGAACTAAAGCATCACTTATTAAAAGATTATTAAGTTTCAATTAAGAATTAATTACAGTAATCAATAAAAATAAAGTTTCAATAACTATAATAATTAATTCAGTTTTAATATCATTGATAGAATGAACAATGAATTCTTTATTTGTTACTTAAGCAAAATCAGACTCAATTATCATTTGTTAAAATAGATAATTGAATCACATTATTATTAACTCAAATAAAAAATTAATTTCTAAATACCATTAGTTAAAATGATAATTTTATTTGAATATCGATTTTATGAAAACCCAAGCTTATATTAAACAAAATGTTTAAATAACTTCAATCATCGACAATATAGTCAACTTGGGAACACGCAGAAGTATATTTGGGCGATAAAGGACCGTAAAAAATAAATACAAGAAAATATAAATATAGACGAATGGGTTAATGGTAATAATTATGAATAATCAACGGAATTTATTAATTCCACAAAAACCAATCCTATATGTGTATATTTCAAAGTGTTCCATCGTGACCTAATTCTCTATTACACTTCACTTTCACTTTTAAAGTCCCCTGCAAATGGTTATTTATGTGGATATAGAACAAATAATATAATATAATTCATTTAAGATGAATCTTCCGCTTAAAAGCATGTAATGTCAAAGGCTTTCCATTCAAAACGGAAATATATATTAACATCCACCAATAAAGCAGGAAATTAACCAAACAAACAAACAAGTCCAATATATCACACAAATAAGTACCGATTCAACAATAGATATTTATATTATACGATATGATAAAATAGTACTCCAGAAAGTGTGAGAGTTAACTCGCTATCCAATCCAGCTCGACTATTTCAGATCGATTTATATAATTTCAATTAGGCATTTGAAATTACATTAAAATACAAATAGCTCCAAAGCACTCCAAACCAACTCATACACGCAGTGTTCGCGAATATGAACCCAGCGCAATTTGTTTTAAATAAAAAGGGAAAAGAGAAAGAGAAAAAAAGAATCAAATCAAACTGTATAAAATAGACACATAAACAAGACTGTAAATAAAATTAAACAGCAGAATAGCGATAAGGAAGATAGATATATGTGAACATAAAACGGATTAATCAATTGATTATAAAGGAACATATATATTACTGTAAAACTGTGTAGATGAATAACAGTGAAATAATAGTATAGAAAATAACTTGTAAGTACTGTATGTTCTAGATCCAAATTTATTTACTGTCATAATACTTCCCAGGTATCAGATATGAAAATGACTTGACTCACAGTGCTAGGAATTAGGTTCATAAATAGTTCTTGAAAAAGGTTGTTCGTTGATTGCAGGTCTTGAATTATCTTTATTGATCTACCTTCTAGCAACATCTCCCCATTTTATTAATTAGTTTAGAATATAGCCATTGAGGAAGAGGGAAACGAAGAATAGTTGTGTGTAGAGAAATGAGAGAGAGCCACCCCATTTATAGATTTACTGAGCTAATTCTTAACCGTTAGAGTTTAGGTTATTAAATCCAACCACAAAACTCAACCAATGAACCTAATATATAAAAATTGTCTAACTACATCAAGATTAACCCAGCCTGCATGCATCTGGGTTAACCCCTACCTACCGGGTCGACCCACCTTAGACGTGGGTCGACCCACCTTAGACATGGGTCGATCGAGGGGTCGACCCAGTTACCGTTGGCTTCAACGCTCATTTTATTTGAATTAATTTGTATCTAATGTCTACGTGTATGAACACACACATACAAACACCAAAACAGAAGCACAGGTAAATTTGACCAAAGCTGGAAATGTGTTATCTACGGACTATTGTTACCTTAATGTATTGTTGTTCACATAGAGATTTGTAGTAATGATATTAATTAATGATAATAGCTGGGAACTTACGGAGATATCTTTACCCTCAGTGTTATATAAAAATATGAATAGCAGTAACATTTCACATGCAGATGCCTACAAAAACGAATTTTAGAGTGTGAATAATAATATTGTATACATTAAGTAGTACTTCAAAATACAACTCAACAATCTTCAACCATACATTAACCATCAGTTCATAGTCAAAACTATTTCCAGCTTCATATAAAGCCTTAACTGCGACATCTGAGGTTGAAGCACAGATGCTTGCAAACTGGAGCTATCCCCACATTGGAACATGTCTCCTGAACATTTAAGGAACATTTTGAATAATAGGAAACTTCATTAATTCAAAATAAGTAAAACAAGAGCAAGATTTCAGAGTTCTTTTAATAGTTTTTTATTTTAGTCTTTGTATGCAAGATTACCGGATGAAATAGTGTAATAAATATAAATAGCCTCTTTATCATTAGTTTTGACTATGTATCCATGTCCTCACATTCAACTATTTATGTGGATTACACTTCTTTGTTGTATTTGTAAATTTATAAACATATCATTAATTTTTTTTGTATATGTAAATATATCATTAAAATTTATGTAGTTGTGGTCAAATTTCAAATCTGCATTATTTGTACTTGTATAGTAAAATTTAGGTAGGTCAAACTTAATTTTTTATTCAAAATCAAATATGTAAACCTCTACAAAATTAGATATACATAGCATTAAAAGTTCGTAATAGAGAATATGATTCTGTGTTTGCAAATAATCAAACCAAGCTTGTGCCGATACACCACACCAAAAAAAATTAGTAGGTTAAAGAAATATTAAATAATTATACATACACATGTTTAAATAATGATTCAATTAATTTTCTAAATATCTAGAAAAGACTGGATACTCACATCAAAATGGCAAAATATCATACACCGAAACCAATTTTTGGATAGAATCATTGTTGTTACTTGAAAAGTAAAACATGAAGTTCAGCAAATAACCATTGCCTAACCATCTGAATTTGAAATAAAATCAAACAGGTCGATTTTGGATAAAAAAATTGATATAAAACTTGAAAAATAAACATGAAGTTCAGCAAATAAGCATTGGAAGATTGAGTATAATGTTAGGTCAAGCATTTACATTCATCTTCCACCGTATGTTACATTGCTTGCTTAAAAGCAATACTCACTACTTATCAGGGCTAGATATCTTTTGGCCAAACGGAAAAACCTTATAAAATTTGTCATAAATCATAAGTTGATTTGTTCCAAGATAATAATCCTTATGATGATAACATGACATTTTCAAAAATATTGAATAATACATTACTATATTTTTATGTCTGGGAAAAAGGTAGGTTGTTAAACGATTTACTAAACTTAGAAAAACAAAAAAGGTGATAGAAATATAGGAATGAAAGAATAATTTTGTGCTTAGGAAGCAAAGGAATGTATTTTGTCATCTTTTTAGCATCAATGTATATTATCTAGAAAGAATGTAATAATTCAATTTTCCTTAAATGAAGATCATGTGCTAGAAGAAAAACAGTCAGCAATAAGAATTATTATGCTTAGATTATTACCATAATTGAAGAAAACAATCAAATATTTGAACAACCGGTTGACTATTGTTTATTCATCAGTGTCCGCCTGCTTCCAACGAATCCATGTCTTGCTAGTAATCTAATAAGAATTTTGTTATCCAAATATGCAGGAGCAAAATGATTGATAAATACAGAAGAAATCACAATGATATTAGTAAGATGAATATAAATAACCTTAATTAAATATATGCAGATAATATTCAGAAAAAGATTTGTTCAAAAATTGTGGTAAGAGGTAGAATAGGTAACATTTTATTTTGATAGGAATAACTTTAATTGGAAATAATTAGAATATGATCATGGACTGTTAGATTCAAAAAAAGATAAAAGTGATAGAAACTCAAAAAATGAAAGAATAATTTACGCTTTTGGAAGCAAAGAAGGAATATATTGTGTAATTCTTATTGCATCAATAGATATTATTTAGGAAAAGTATAGTAATTTAACTTTATATAAATGCAGATTATGTGCTAAAAGAATAACAATCAGGAATAAGAATCACTATGTTCAAATTATGGTAGCTGAACAAAAAAAAACAAATTTTAAAACAAAACATAAAAAATAGGTTACCTACCAAATGTTGTCCATTCATTTGTGCCCACCTTCCTGCAGTGGATCCCTATCTTGCTTCCAGCCTAGCTAGAATTTCAGTATCCACATGAGTAGGAGAAAAATAGATGATAAATACAGAAGTCACTCTATCATTAGTAAAGTGAGATGTGAACTACATTTTAAGAAAAAGGATTTATTCAAAAATGTGGCTAGAGGTAAAATAAAGAAGTTTTTGGTTGATAGGTAATTTCATCAATTGCAAGTAGCAAATATTGAGCAAAATTCAAAATTCCATCAATGAAATTTAATAATTATTTATTTTCGGTTTTGCATGTATGAGTAGCTGATGAAATAGTGTAACAAACATAGATCTTGGGTGTTAACTATGTATCCATGTTCTCCGTTTAACTGTATATGCGGATTACACTTGTTTGTTGGTGTATTCCTAAATGTATCATTGAAATTTATGTTGTTGTAGTTGACTTTCAATTCTACTATGATTTTTTTATTGTAAACATATATCAAAATTTAGGTAGACCAAATCAAAATTTATAAAACCTACAAAATTAGATATTTAAAGACCTAAAAAGTTAGACATGATTAACATTAAAATTCAAAAATGAAAATAATATATTCTGCTGTTTAGAAATAATCAAATCATGATTACATGTGTTAATGGTGCTAACACAATGCTGAACAATGCCTACTGTAACAACCCGTATTTCGATAACATGATTAAAGACGAGAATCAAGGCAGAATTTAATTTTAAATTCTGAATCAAGTGAAACGGGCTATGCCATTGCGTTCGTCTCGGAAAAATACGCGAAATAGAGTCCGAGTTTTCGAAAATCGGAGTCCGTATGACCAAGATATGGCCTCGCGAAGTTTCACGAAAAATTCCCAAATTAAAGTGTACTTAATTAAGTGAAATGGGTTGCGCAGAGAAATATATATATATTGATATATATATATATATATATATATATATATAATTGAAAATTAAATAAATAAATATGCAAAAATGTTCAAAACAGCAAATTGGGATAGGGGAATAACCGAACCGGCCGATTTTTGAGGTCGACCCGAGCCCGCTGGGTTGACTAGGGGTTAATCCAGGGTGTTTGGCTGTCAACCCGTGGGCCGATTCGCTCAAATGCAGATTTTGCATTTGGATGGTTCTCATGGTTCATCTTTAATCTAAAGGCCCTAGATGGTTCCTACACTTGACTTCTTCCCCAAGACATGCTTTGATGGCTTGGATTGAATCTAGGTTTAATCCTATGGCCTAAAACACTTGCCTAATTTATAAATAAGATCCTAACCTGTCCTAAATCCTCATTATTCATTCATGCAACTAAACTATGGCAAAATTCCTACTCTCATGGCCTCCACTCAACTATCCTAGCCTCCACTTAATTTCTATGAGAGGTTTCATGATCATGAAAGTATTAGAGAGTCCCTATGTTAGTATGAGAGCTTCTCAAGTTGATTTCAAGGCTAAAGCTTTGATCTTTGTTCATAAAGATGGGGTTTTTATTGATTTGGAGTGTTCATCTTTGGGTTTTTGGGTGATGGCATGCATAGGCTTCATCACAAGCTTTAGTTTAATCGATTTAGGCCTTCATAGCTATGTAAGCCCATCCCTACTCTTAGATATTAACTATGAAGTTAAATGTTCATGTTGAAAGTTTGGGTTTGATTAATTGGAATGATGCATGCTATCATGTTATGCAAGTTTATGAAGTCATTATTTTGATCTTATGAGCTAAAAGCCACAACCTTTAAGTTGAAATGTTGCATTATGCAACATGAGAATCTTCATAATCATTATGTCAACTTGCATATGAAGTCATAATCCTTATATGATGATATATGCGAGTTTCTAGCCATCATTCCATGTCTTTTGTCACCATGATTCGCTTATGTACCAAGTTTGGGTTGATGCATGTTTTTTAGGCTTAAGAATGTAACATGCAAGCTAATGAACACATTTGTGCCTCATTTGCCACCATGATTAACTTGTGGCTTAATACCCATTTTTGTCATTCCTTTGCCAAGTCTCTTCTTTTAATCCATCACGTTGTTGCGAACGTATAAGCTAGTTTAAAAAGCGTTGGGGTCACATTATGGGGAAACATAATGACATGAATATGACTTGGGTAAATGGGTATAAACATGACAACATGTAACGTTAAATATGACATGTATTTATACTTGAAAACATGACTTGAAATATAACATGGAAGTTGACATGTAAGTATGCATAAAAACATAAGCTTGGGAATTTACCTATTAAGTTAGGTCTACCCATTGGGAATTTACCTATTAAGTTAGGTCTACCCAATTGCTTGAAAACTTGACTATGAACATGACACTAGACTAAACATGAAAGTGGCCAACTCGAGGTTGGGTTGAGTTTGCAACGTAAAACTACCCGGCACCGACCGGCCTAACTAGTAGTTGCAAACAATAGGACCCAATGTGAGAAGTTGGTCATGTTGTGCTTGAACCCGAGGTTAGACCAAGTTGTGGTGTAAAGCTACCCGGAACCGACCGGCTTAACTAGTAACCACAACAAAGTCTAATGTGAGAGGTTGGGGTGCATTGAGTAATTAATGCCACATGATAGGGTTAAGTTAATTTGATTAATGACTCTTAACCAAATATGACATGGGTAAATGGGTTAAGTAAATTGGTTAGGCTAATGATACTTAACAAAACATGACAAGGTTGGGTAGGTTAAGTGATTTGATTTGCCTAATGACGCTTAACCATTTTTATACGACTAGTGGACGGGGATTAAGTTAACCAACACTTAATCAATCCAACATGATAATTTGGCAAGGTTAAGTAAGTTTTCTTAATGACACTTAACCATACAAGATGATTAGGGGATGGGGTTAAGTAATTTGCACCTAACTAATCCGACACGGTAATTAGATGGGGTTAAGTAATCCACACTTAACTAATCTAAACACGGTAATTCGATGGGGTTAAGTTAAACACTTAACCAATTTAAACTCGGTAATTCAATGAGGTTAAGTAACCAATACTTAACCAACTTAACGTGATAATTTAATGGGGTTAAGCAACTTATACTTAACCAATTATACATGATGATTTGATGGGATTAAGAAAATCTATGCTTAATCGATCTAGCAAGATAATCCGATAGGATTAAGGTAAGCTAGTATTTGACCAATTTGACTTGATAGGGTTAAGTCATGAGCCTCTGGGTACACTTAACCAACTTGTGGGACTAAGTCTTGAACTTAAATACTTAGCCAATCTTTGACGTGATTCGTGGGCGGGTTAAGTCATGGACTTGAATGATAACACTTAACCCAATAGACAAACCCTAGCTAGAAGAACTAGGTAGAAAACCGTGGTTAATCAAGGATAACGGGAAAGGAAGCTAAGTGGTAAACCTTAGTTAAGGGTAACTAAGTAATAATTCTTAGCTAAGGACATAGGACTAATTCTCAAAACGATGAGTAACCTGATACGGTAGGTCATCGCTTAGTATACGAGGGGGAGCAAGTTATCTGACTTGGATAAAAGCTCCAGCGCACTGGGTGCCGAAGTGGAAGCTTTGGGGGACGTGAGGATATTCTTGGGATCCCTCTGTGGGCTGCCAGGTAATTATACTAGGCCCATGAGAGGTTAAGGTCTGCGTTAGAAGGACCAAGAGTATGTCTTGGTTGCTATGCGAGCAACCTAAAGACTGGGATGGATTAGCGTGGAGTCGACGATTCTTGTTTTTGCCCTGCATAGCACATCGTCGACTACCTACCATCTTTAGTCAATCGTGTACGTGCGGAAAGGCAGGGAACCCCCAACAGACCATGTGCTTGCTATCGAGTCATGGGTGAGGTTGGCCCGTAGGAAAGTGGGCTATAGTGGGGCCGGGGAGTGGTTCTTATACATGATTTTTCTTGGATTGCCTTTCAGTAGTTGAGGGAGGGGTCACGTGGGACCATAGCCACGGGTACAAAAACAGACCTTGATATCTGCATCGGCAGACGATTTAAAGCTCCCGACCGAGTTCCGTATTTCTTGATTTGCCCTGGCACGGAACTCGGATGGCACATTGGGGAACATGTGCATCTAGACATGGAAAACGATTCACGATACATACGTGGGATCAAGGGCGCGGTTGACGGGTGGCGTAATCCCTAGTGGTCCTAGGTGGCCAAAACCCAAACCGAGACACGGAAACGTTCATTAGGTAGCATAATCCCTAGCGGTCCTAGGTGGCATAAATCCTAAGTGGACGCGCGATAGTTCATGGTAAGGAAACACAACTAGATCAAGGGTTGCAGTCCAAAACAACTTTAAGGATAAACCGTTTACATGGGAAAGCCCGTACAGCCTACTTTACTGTTTTTACTTGGGGAATAATTTATGAAAAAGTCTTTATGCTTCTTTATTATTGCAAGACAGGTTTTGATGTACTTTGATGTAAAAGGCTTTAGACCTTAATTATTAATATTTATGAAAGTTTGATTTTACTTCCGCTATGTTATATGTTCTATCTTGTGATATTTCTGTGCATGTTTAACAATAATGCCCCTCTAAAGCTAGTGCATTCCTTTGCGAGTGACCCTAGCGGAGGCGGGGTGTTACACCTACTTTCCATCGTTTGGAGGCTAATAACGGCTCAATGCATTAATTTAGATATCATCTGAAAATAACTATGACGTTGACCTGGTAATATAATTGTTCCTACTACGAGTAAGTGAAGTGTCTAAAAGTTGCTAAATAAAATTGTTTTGTTCGCTATTTCATACATCAAATAAAGCCCCCAGCTTTCATTATCAACAAATATCTAATTGTTACCAAATTGCCATTTGGTTCTTACGGTTGCGTACAACATAAAAATTAAATTTGGTAAGGCAAACCTATAGCAAAACCAAGAGAAAAAAACGCACTCACGTCAGTTTTATAGCATACAAATCATTTGGAAAAATCTCAAAAACACGTATGTAAAAGTAAAAAGGACAGGAGCATACTTAACACAAAAATGTACATATATTTGTTGCAGCAGCTCCTCCAATGGTCTTTACATCTCAGAAAAAGAAAGATCTAAGCCCAAACGACAATTCTATTCTACCTGAAATATTGCACATCCAAATGTTGTGAACAGCATCCAGACCGCATAGACCTTAAACAGGTTCCCTGATAAATTACATGAAACCAAGTAAGATCAATGGGGCTGATCATCCTTCCAAACATGTTTCCAGTTATAGATGTCTTCTTTTCTCCACACATGTTTGTAGGCATATCCCATGATGAGTCTATATAATCTTTGCTCCAAATTAAAGTCAAGCAAAAACTAATCTTCCTCCCTGCTACAAAAACAGCAATCATACGAATATGTTGTTACATAAAAAATTACAAAAAATGAGACATTTTTTTTTTTTTTTTTGAATTAGAGATCCTAGTAAGAAAAATGATGATAAAATATTACTCTCAAAAAGTAAGGGTGCCAAAATTTGAAAGTACGAAATTCATTATTATCTTGTAGCATACAGAGAATCGATGCTATGAAAACTTTTATAGCAATAGAAAAACATAAATTTGAAATTTTTTCCCCTTACTTTTGACTATACTTAATATAATTGTATAATTTATCCATTCTAGATCAATGCAACTACAATTCATAACCTATGCAGCATGTAGCAACACTAATGCAACATTAAAGAAACCAAGAAACCAATCTAGCATCATGTAGCAATAGCAACGGCTAATTTTAATAAAGCACTAATCTGTTCTTACTCCTACTGTTGTTTTTCCCAATTGAATTGATTGTTTAGATATATTTGCCAAAAAAAAAAAATCATTCTACAAATCATCATCCCCATGGGGTTTATGTAAGTTTTATGGTGTATAAATGAAATTCACTTTAAATTATTTGACAAAACTAAATAACTTTATTTTCGGAAGAAAACCAATATGCTTTTATTTTGAGCAGTGAACCAAGAGATGCAGTCCATCATTGTCTCCTCTACTTTTTTGCTGCATCCTACGTACCAAAAAATGGTTATGTCCAGAAGGCAAAATAACATTCTATTTCTTATTTATTTTTTAAGAAGCAAACCGATTTTTTTTTTTTTGAACTTAACAGTTACAAAAATAGTATTTCATCTTGAAAACTGTTTGCAACAACAACCTAAATTAGGACTGAAGAAAATTACCGTGCAACTTCAACAACAGGCAAAATTTAACATTTTTTTAAATACTGCAAATATCATATGTGTTTGATCAGATTAGCTGAGAAGTGATTGTATTTCAGTTTCTTTGATGATGCTAGTTTGGTTACCACACATGACAATTGATCTTTTCTGTTGATAAAACTTGTTTATCTTTTACTCTTCTTATTGACTTGTAAGTACATAATTTTTTTGGCTCAGTTTTAATGCAAGAGCTCTATGGGGTTTGATATCATCGTATCCACTGCTATTACATTCGGATTAGCAACTATAATTCACCTCAGAATGTCTTGATCTATGAAGATATTTATTTTTACTGTTTATCTTTTTAAAATTCACTGTTTAATATTTACATGTAGCGCTGATCTATGTAGATATTAGATTCACTGTTTCATGTCTACGTGTATAGTGAATAAAGCAAGGGCATTTTCAGCTTGTGATCTTGATCCTCTATTGGCATAACGCATGTACACATATGAGCTTATATTTTCCACAAATAACATAGAAACTACAACTGAACCAAAATAATAATTTATTATGCAAACTACTTGTGAAAGTTTGACAGGAAAATATCAGCTCATAGTTTAACTGACAATAAAGGAAAAGAAAAAGTCACTATAACCATCACACATTTATAAGCAACTTCTTATTTTAAAACCACAGATCAAACTGTTGAATCATTTAGCACAAACCACATTGCACATTAACACAATGATGTTCGTTCTAAACCCAATTTTTTTGGAGCGTATAAATTTGAAATAAATTAGTTCATTGCACCTCAGGTCTTAACCCATGTGCTCAATAAATAAGCAACATGGCATTCAATGGCGACCATGTGTGGAAAGGTTAAGTCTGCACTATTATGTCACTATAGGCGGCTATTCTATGAAAAAACAATGTCTGTCCAACTATAAAATTATGAACAACTACTTTATTAAAATTCAAGCGTCATGGAAATAATGTACGAAACTAATGTACCATAGGTCATTATTAATGTATACTAGCTAAAGTTGTGCTGTGTATAAAAATTGATCCAATTCTCTTACCTCAAAAGTCCAACAAATTCGGAAGAAATGTCTGTCAAACATTATTTTTGCATCTAAAAACAACAAACTCAGAAGAAATGACATTATAAAATTATAGGGTTGGTTAAAAATTTATATAGATACATGTTGTATATAAAATGGTTCGCAAACAATATTATAAGAATTCTGGTACGACCGGATGAACCTTTATCATGTTAAAGTACTTTTGACATAAATATAAACTTTTGCGATGGACAACTTTTTTACCTACTCTGAACATATGGGCTAATAAAGTAACTCTCGAAATGCATAAGGTAAATTGTTATTAGCACTATGTTTTAAAGATGTACCTTAAAGATGAACAAAACTTCCTTATCTTGCATACCCACTTTAGCGAATATATTCTGCATTTATTTGTTGCACCTCCAAAAGAAATAATCTAGATAGAAATAACAAAAGCATATAGAGAGTGAAAGAGCAGAAGGGGATTTAACGGATTATAGAGGTAGAGAGCATTAGGATATACACAATAGTTAACGGTATCATCCAACATCTAATGAACGTAATTTTAATTTAACATTCCAAGCTTGCACATTGGAATTGCATGACCTTGCCACATTATTAAACCAAAACAGGTTAGGAAGAACCTAAGAATGTGAACCTAGAAAAGCGAATAGATAAGAAAAATAACTATATTCTAAATTAAAGATGGAAGAACATGCACAAATCATTGTAGAGACCAATTCGTTCACGTCTTCCTTGCATTTTGCCATTCAAAATCGCTGTAGGTACCCAAATCGTTGTAGAGAGCAACTGTATTCAGAACCAAAACAGGTTAGGAAGAACCGAAGAATATAAACGTGGAAAAGTGAATAGATGCGGGAAAAAAAAAAACATATTGTAAATTAAAGATGGAAGAACATACACAAATCGCTATAGAGACCAATTCATCAACGTCTTCCTTACATTTTTCCATTCAAAATCGCTGTAGGTCCCCAAATCGTTGTAGAGAGCAACTGTATTCAGAACAAAAAACTGTATTGAGTTATGGCCGCTGCTACGGTTCTAGATCGTTGATGCACTATAGTTTCTCCACACAAAATCGAAGTATAGGACAGAGCTGTGCAAATCGTCTAAAAAATTCCTTCAGCCATGGCCGCAGCCATGGACCAGGATACATCCAAAACGTCTACGACGAAATTGAAGGAACAGAAGTTCAGAAATGATAACTGCATGAAGGTGATTGCAGTTTTAAGAACAAAATTCAGAAATGGAATATTTCGAGAGGGGGCAGGTTTAATTGTGGGTTTGTACGCGGAAGGAAGACATGGCCAGAAAATCGTGAAGAACACACATGAAGAGCAGTTGCAAGGGGGAAAGTTGAAATGGGGCCACATCGTGTAGCTGTAGTGGGATGAGAAAATGGGTTCGAAAATTGAAATGATCAATATACCCTCTGTATTTCCTTTTTTTATATTTTCGTTTTTAATTACATGAAAGGGCTATTTGGAAATTTAAAAAATCTTCACCACATTCAAAGTATTTTCATTATTAGTAAAGATATGCAAACTTCTTAAGTCCATAACTTTTTCGTATGTTGTTCGATTTACGCAAATTCGGGGTCTATCTGAACCAGAGTTCCAAGACGAACACAATGGTAAAATCGGTTTCTCTTAATTTTGAATATTTAATTATATATGTAACAACCCGTTTGGGATAGAAATCTCACAGAGCGGAATGAGAAAATATACTACCAAATATAGATGTACCATTTATTTCAAAATCCACCGAAACACACTGTCACGGTTACATCGACTCAATAGGTACATCAAAGAGTTCATAAGATTATAAAAGAAGTAAAGTAATATCTGCTAATAATATTATAATCACTTTGTCTTCTCCGCCGGCTTCAACCATATCTTCATCCATGGCTTTACCCACCTACTGACCAGTTAGACGTTAAGGAGAGGGGGTCATCACATTAAATTCTGTGTGACTGAAATTGCAACGACCTAAAGATTTTTGGCCCCGAAAATCGACATATATACATTTACCGTATCTCATGCCGACCTTCTAAACACTGAAAACATCGGAACGTTTATAGAAAGAAGTTAGAGGGTGTGATAAGAAACAAAGAAATATAAGAAGTGAATAAGAAGAACCAATACAACACCGAATCAGAGTCTCACATCGCAGCGGAACAAAATATAATATAGAAATAAATCTTTACTGAGAGATTTTAAAAATACTTACAATACTAGAGTACATCGGTACCTCTGGACAGTTATAATAACTTGTCCTCGTATATAACACACAACGGAAAAATATTATATAATATCATACGTCTGAACACCTCCAGCTCGTCTCTAGACTTCGCAACATCCGATAATCTGGTCCTGTACACCTCGGGCTAACCCAAGCATTAGAAACGCTGGATTAGTCTGGTGAACCAAATTGAGAAAAACACACTTAGTTTAAATGTACCACATAACTTGATTTTAAGGTCAAAATCTTTTTGAAAGAAAAGGATAATCGTAAGATCAAATACACACATAAATATGAACGGTTTTTACCTTATGATAACCCAAAACATTTGAAATCGTATATATATTCTGATATTATAATAGTGTTTAATTACAAGTAAATATCAATCTAGAAGAACGCTTGTATCTCACGCTCTACATATATAGCATAAAATCAAAACCGCGGGCGCTTATCGAAGATTGGATTCCGACTATGACAAGGTATGAAACCACCTTCCGATAGTGTGTTTCTAGAGAGGAAAACACTAGGTTCAACGAGAACGTCTTGCAACCCGGCCACACATGATCGACCACTCATTTCGCTTGAGTGTATCAAATGTATATCACCAACGGTTGGGCTCAAACCACCGTTTATCAAAAAGTTTCGGCATCAAAATAGATTAAAGAAGGAAATGGATTTTCTCCAGATTTGTGATTATACACCCTAATGGGAGGGACCCACATAGCCATGTCGCCTGCCTGATTTTTGTCATTTCCCAAGTGATGAGGCATGAGGTTAGAATTTACCTTTAGAGCATCTGGCCACCATTTACTTTGAATGTCACATCGTCAGATCTGCCAGAAAATCACTAGTTGACGTCCATAAAAATATTTTGATTTTTAAGCTAAAGAAGTTTTCCTTCTATGCCAACAACTTAATACGTTTGAAGAAATCAACGTACGCGATCCCTTTGAAAATACTCAGTTAGACACTCGTCCATACAAGTCATCCAGGAATAGGATGAACCGAAGGCACCCTCCAACCACATCCTAGGTATCACCCTATAGATCAGTAGCGAGCAATCCTTGCAATCCGTAGATTCCAATCATGACAAAATCACTATCAAAATATCTTTGGCTGCTAAACCAGAGAAATTCAACAAGTAGCTCTTTTTCTCATGAAGATCAACGGTCTTCAATTGCTCCATCTTCAATAATCATGAGACAACCCAAACTTCCCCTTAAGGGAAAGCCCGGATTGAGTTGAAACACGACTCACCGGAACACAAACAATAGAACATTTCATTGTTATTACAACAATTTACATCAGAGTGCAAGAATATATCAAATTATAAATTAATAATTTACAACTCAAAAATAAATATCAAAGATTTACAAATTATAAAAGCAGTGGAAACCATCAAAACTTTCCGAATATAGCTCCAGCTGTAATCTAGGATCGTATGTAAAGAAATATCTGCAAAACCGAAACTGTCGACTACCAGTGTGAAAAATATAGGCACCCAGAGTTTCGGTTAAAACAATAAACTCCGAGTCTGTCATGGGACTGGTATGAGAACTAAAACAGTTATTAAATCTTTACTTTAAAAGTTGGGAAATAATGGGACCACGCAATGTAACACGGAACGGGTTTACTCTACATGAATCTTAGTTTAAAATAAAACAACGCAACGCTTTTGGGAAAAATGTAGCTATTATAAGACTCAGGTCCCATCATACAATGCAACGTAAGCCAGAGGATAGAGCTTTCCCATATAATAACCAAACAAGCTTGGTACGTTTAAAACAAATCATCTTGATATTACTATACGTGTATAGTGTCAAAATCAACTTCAAATATAAATGTATCAATCATAAACGACATAGGCACCATATATTATGTCGCCATACTAGTTTTACAATCAAAACCGCACAATGCCACATTGGAAATTGGATTTCCGTCATGAACCAAGGCAAGAGATCGTCGTTACCGAATTCGAGACAATCTAGCCTATGTCTCAGGACTCGTACTCAGTCGAGCCCTTACGATCTTTAGGGCCGGTCCATACTTACTTTAGTGGATTAGTTATTCCTGAACAATATGTTTTCCCGCCCTATGGGGCGTAAAATATGGTCAGTATGTCGACCATCATATCCGAGGTACCTTGCTTTCCAACAACCACATAAGTAAAATGTCTGGGCTCCATACCATGACACCACTCCTAGCAAGAAAGAAACGCATGTTCTCCCCTCAGTCCTTCATCCCGTTTCTGGTTCATACCAGGGTGTGAAGCTCGCGAATTAACACTATACACAAAGCTGTGCTGCTTTGATCATCATCCACAAGGCCCTGCTTTTCAACAATAAGCCTTGATAATTTGCATCTTAGCATGCCACACCGACAATTCACATCATATGACTGATGTCTATCAATATATAACCACTAAGCTTGTACGTCTTTGAGAAGGGTGTTAAGCAAGAGAATAAATTCTCCGCCACTAAATATTTAATAGAAATCAAAACAATACAGAATGAAATTCATTGTCAGACACACATCCATTTACAATTTCGTTCTGGGTCTGAACAAAACCGAAGGCACCTTATTCCTCGTCCCATATGTCCAATACAGGAGAAAGGTCCTCGCATATCCGGTCGATCTCCAAGTACGTCTGGACGATCACCACTTATTACCTTGTCTTGGGTGTACAGCCCAACGAAGACATCAGTAATCATCCAAACGATGTAAAGATCTCCGGTCTTCAACCACCTCTTCATCGTCGACTTTTAGTCATCGTATCCATTATTCATAATGGGATAAACCTGGTCTTTCCAAATAACTCGCGTATTTTATAATCAATAAGAAAGTGCTATAAAAACACATCATGTGTCTCATTCCAATTTCGAATATTATTTTATTCAAATATTCTTATCCTTTGGAAAAGGTTCCCATTAATTTTATCAAAGATAAATTCTTTTAAATTTTCTCTTTAATCATCCCTTTGGATATCAATTTCAAAAGATTTTTTTGTCTTTCCACAATTCTAAACCAAATAAAGTTTAATAAAACTAGTCGGGATTATCGAGCCATACCGAAGTAATCATTTAACTTATCTTTCCAATCCTAACCTATTCATCCCATGGAGCAAAACTGGTAGTACTCCATATCTAACACCCACTGTGTTATTGATAAAATTAATTACCATTTCACGTTCAAATCTAATTAAAGATTTAACTATCGCCTGGAGTAAAACTGGTGGTACTCCATTCTTGATCATTTCTCAAATTTGGCAAATTTAATCACTGCATTAACTTGTCAATCTAATTAAAGATTCACTAAAACTCCAACTTGGTTTTAACCTCCAAAAATCATTATTTAATGATTATTCAAATCTAGGAAATAAATCCCGTCTTTAACTGGGTTAAAGAACGAATGTCATTTAAAACGCAGTTCACGATAAACCCAAAATCATCCTCCATCAAAATGGAATCTATACGGAAATCATAACAGTATATAACCGATATAAATGTCTGTATCAAATCAATACTATAAATGGAATAACGGCAAAGCCTTTTAAATTCCCTATATAGTAGCGGTCTTCCTTTACAGAAGCTCATCTCGATTATTACCAAATCGAATTCCATTCAGTTCCAATTTAATATTTTAAATTGGAAAATTTTACTTTGAAAATTTTCTATCAAATCTTAATAAAAAGATTTATAAATTCCTAATCATCTCTTCACTGTTAATTAGGTTAAAGAACAAGTGTTATTTAAAACATAGTTCACTATAAACCCAAAAATCCAATTTCATTTCAATTAAATATTAATTAATTAGTAAACTTCACTAAATCTTAATTAAAAGATTTATTCTTTTCTCAACTAGGTTTAAGAACAATGTTATTTAAGACACCATTCACGACAAACCCAAAATCCAATTTGATATTAAATTAGTGGCTATGAATAGAAAATAATATAAGCTTATATTCAATATCAAATTCTGAAACTAACGGATATAATATTGGGAATAACAATATATGTATCTTCCAAATTCCTCATCAATATCCTATAGTCACGGAATCTAGTATCGAAACATTCCAAAGATTATTTCCATTTAAATCCTTTCCAATCTATACGTTGGAAAATTCTGGTTATTTTAAAATCATTTCAAATCCAAATTATTTATTTAAAAACATTGGATTAATATTCTAGTTAATAATTAGTTCATTATGGTAAAAATATATTTTTATCTTTTCAAATATGAAATCCGAATCATTTATTATGAATTCACACAATTTTTCCATATTTTTAGTAATTTTGTCTAGGCCCCCTAAAATCAGTTTCCAATAACGGCCACCGAACTGCATCTATAGCGACCTTTTCCAATATTGATTTGGACATGTTTTAAAATCCAACCGTTATATTTCAAATCTCTTATATTCATTGGAAAGCTCTTTTCGATACGAACCCAACAGTTCCGGTTTTAGGAGAATTCGATGGTCAGATCTCCATTAACATCAATTTGAAGTTAATGGTCAAAATTCGCGAACGGTCGCTGCGCGGTGCGTTCTATTCAGGCCATTATATATATCATCGATTTCCATTTAAAATGTATTTTATAAATCGTTTATAAATTCATTTCAAAACGATTTCAACTTCATTTTTATTTTTAAATCAAAATTGAATATTCTATATCATTATAATATTAAAATGATAATATTTTCAAAATATCTGATTTTGAAATCACTTCTTTTCGATATTCATTATAAAATGAATAAAATCGATCGATAAACCCGTTCAGGTTAAAATAGCTTTTACTACTTAACTCGGCTTTGCATTTTAATATTTTCGTATCCATCCAAAATCGGACATCAAAATCATGTTTTGATTATTCACTGAATATTATTTTAAAATATTCTTTATTTATGGATTGGAATGCGACTCAAACAATTACCATATAATTTCAGTTGTATGGATTTCATACATCGCACGTATTCAACAATAATGATAAATAATTATTAACCATTCAAACATCATCCAAAGTGCAATTTACAACTGTATAAGCATTAAAATAAATAAAGAATGTTCATCACAACCTGTCAACCCATCGATTAACTTACAACTAAATATTGTGATTAGTGTATGTCAAATTTCATCCCAATACCTGTGTGGGGTTTTCAAACAACAAATACTGACTATTATTTGTGTAGTTGGGCGATGTGTAAAATTTATCGTTCCAATCAATATCAGATAAATAGGTGTACATAAACAAGTTGTATGACTTGTAAAAGAATATTTATTCCAATTTCTTTTCATGATAATTTTATATATATTTTATATACATAATTTATCTATTTTAGTTTCAGAAAAATTCGGCATTATAACGGCTCGATATTAGAATCTGAATAATGTCTAGCATTATTCCTCTCCTGATACTGGCTCACGCCATACACCACAATAAATCAATCCAATAATTCCACAGTACAATTTTATATTTCCATAGCACAGTCATATCATGCAAATCATCCAAGGTTTGTACAAAAAGTAGCGTCAGGAACTAATAAGCCCTATCTGCTACCTAGGATATAATAACTGAATGAAAATAGTATAAGTGAGGAGTTCTCACCTTTGGTTTCCACTCCTCCAGTCTTTAACTGATGATTTTGGTACCATTTGGATTTAAATTTGCTCCAAATTCAAACAAACTCCAAATTGGACCCAGTTAGTCTTGTTGTGAAGCACTCGACTCCATGACCGCAAAGGATCTAGTTTCATGCAATTTGGAGTTCGTAACAAAAAGTTATTAACGTTTAAACATTTAATTACTACTTAATTTAAATAATTAATTAATTTAAATTCTATTTTACCTTTCAATTCTCGTTCGACGTTTACTGGCCACTGTCCATTGCCTGAACCGCCATCGTGGGGCCTCCTGGACGTCGACCGCCACCACCATCGGCCTCCCTGGTCCATGTCGTGCCACTGCCACCAGTGGCGTCCCTCACCTCGCCGCCGTTGGCCTGAAATCGAAGAAACCCCCAAAACAGATTCACATAGAAATTCTCCACCACCATGACACGTCATCGTCGCGCACAACCCCCAAAAGACACCCCACCCACTACCATCGCCCTTCAGTCACCTCAGGCCAACGTTGACGATCTTGGTAGGAAATTGGTGAAGTTCCTTTGTTGCTCTCAAAATTTTGTACCCTTCGTTCATCTCGAGATTCTTTCCACCTCAGGCCATATTAGGCCGACCACCCAAATAAAAACTCGTCCATGTATCTCTCCTTTAGAACTTTGTCTTTGTTCCATCACCCAATACTCGACGGATTAATCAGAAAATGGCCAAAACTGAAACTGTTTTTCTGCCTTTGACCATCAATTTCAGCGAATCCGTATGATGATAGGCCATGAAATTTTTGTGGTAGGTAGAGATCATCATGAGCTACAATATTGCCTTTGTGTGTTTGGGCTAATTGTGAAGGCCCGCTCCGCACCAACCGACATTTACTCCAAAAGTGCGCTGTACACATGTCCAGTTAGCACGGAACGGGTCGTCAGGAGGAAAAGGGAAGAAGGAAATGAACATACAAAGAACCTGTAGAATGTCTCACAACGCATAGAATAAAATATAATAATAACATACTTGACATAAAACAGATGAGACAGTGCATAAGCTGAAAACCAGAACTAAACATCATAGCAGCGGAAATCCAAAATACAGCTTATTACAACTTTTCAAACTGTCTCAAAGAAAAAGTAAGATAAAGGAGGTACACTACTAATGCCCAAGTAGCGACCACCAACGACACAGGGAGAATGTGCATATATATATCATACGTGGAAGCCTCATGCCCGCCTCCGAATCAGCTACTCGCGCATCACCAGCTAACCTGTCTCTAGTCTGCTCGTGTGAGCACCCAGAGTAATAAGAGGAGACATAAAACTCTGGGTCAGACATAAAGCCTGGTATGAGCGATAAGCATCTAAAGTGAACAATAACAGGTAGACTGAAACATACCTGAACCTGGACCTGCAACCAAAGAGTTAGCACTACATACTGTACAACACTCTAAGGTACCATATCAAATGGTGTAAAGATACGGAGGTGGGGAAGGTGTGCATGTCATAATGATGGCAAACAATCAAACATAGCATCCATCCTCACATCTCTCACTCAGTGCGTAAAGCATACGATATTCACCACTTCGATCACCCAACATACCTTGCTACGATCACTCTGCCCCATGAAGTCATAAATGGCTTCACTGCACTGATAACGTAGCCACTAATTCCTCGCTATGTCCACTTGCCCCATGGAGTTATTCACCCCATCTGCGCTGGCTCATAGCCTTACCAATCCTTACTATGTCCACTTGCCCCATGGAGTTGTTCACCTCATCTGCGTTGGCTCATAGTCTTACTACGCATCACCTTGCCCCTCAGGTCATAATGACCCTACTGCACTGATAACGTAGTCTTGCTACCATCACCTTGCCCCTCAGGTCATAATGACCCTACTTCACTGATAAGTAGCCATCATTCATTTTTAGTGGTGAATCGAAGTTATGAACGTCGACAACTCCTTAGCACACGTCCCGCAGCAAAACCCAACCATGAAGTGAACTCATTGGTTCCCAACTGGATCCTGAGCTCTAACTTCCCATATTGGACTACCTTTGCATCTCGGGTTATTGGTCAATACTGGGTCGGGTCGGGTTCCTTTCAAGCCATCGGTTCGGGTCGGGTATCCTTCACCGGTTCGGGTCGGGTCTTCTTCATCAGTTCGGGTCGGGTCTTCTTCTGGTACGGTTCGGGTCGGGTCTTTCTCCTCGGGTCGGGTCAGGTGCCATCCCCCTCCAGTTTGTGCTTTCGCTCCGATCCGCCTCCTCATCCTTCACGTGCTCCAATCCGATCCATTTTCGTGCTTCCGCTCCGATCCGTCCTCCTTAATCCGATCCGATCCTAGTTCAGTTAGCGTGGCCTTCCTTTTTTGCCAATTTTCTCAAGTGTCAGGCTCCGATCCGATCGAATCCCTTGCCCAGTTCAACATATCTGATCCGAGCCCCATATCCGATCCGATCCGAAACCTGCACTGCTTTCTGAAATTGTTCCAGCAAGTGTTTACGCCATTCGACGACGTTTTCGATCATTCTAACTATTGAAATCAATCACAAAGCATTTCATACAGTCATAGCAACATGCATAATCAACCACAAACATCAAAACATCAATATGATAGGTTAAAATGGATCAAACATACCCAAAATCTCATATTTCCCCTTAAGCATGTTTAAGTGAAACTAATGATAGGATTAGCAAAACTTAACCAAATTAACCCAAATTCATATCAGAGGTCTAAAACATCATTTAAGAATTTATGAACATTTTTCCCGAATTTTATCATGCTTAAATTCGCTAATTAACACTAATTACCCTTAACTAGCCATAATTAATGTAAAACTATGCAAATCACTCACCTTAGCCACAAATAAACTAAGATCTGAAATAAATCTCTGATTTGATGTGAATCCCAATGCTAAACAGTAGCTCCAACGTTGCTTTGGTGTAGATCTTCCTTGATTAGAGGTTGCTAAGCCAAATCCTTGACCAAAAGGTGATTTGGAGGTGATTTAGAGGTTAGAGGCCATTTTTAGGGTTTCTTGGTGATAAGTGGAGGCTAGAAAACTGAAATGGAATGATTTTCCATCTCATTTCAGCTTTCCCATAACCCCAATCCCGAAATGGGTTATGGGCCTACTCACTAATCACCCGATTTGGCCCGGTTAAGCAGTTTTTCACCCTCCAAACCTTATTTCAGCCATATCTCCCAAACGGTAAGTCCGTTTGGCTATTATGACCACTCTACGGAAAGGTAAACCATCAAACGAATCCAATGGAAGTGGTCTCAGGTCAAAATTCCTTTCCAATCAAAAGTTATGACCAAAACAGGATCAACTAGGGGCAAAATGGTCATTTAAAAATCGACAAAAATCATAAGCATGGGAAATGACTCTAATGGATGTTTCCCAAAGTTACATGACCATACGACTTCATATGAGAAAGAAATAAATATTCTACGATCCTCCGATACGTAGAATGCGGGTCATTACACTCTCCCCCCGTTAAGAAATTTCGCCCCCGAGATTCCCTAATCAAAACACAAACAAAGGTCCCGCATGCCTATCAATCATAAAACAACAATCAAACATGCAAACAAGCAAAACAAGTCTACCCTAGCATGCGGAAAACTAAATTGCAACGTAAATCTTACCAGGCAAAGAGTTCTGGATATGCTTTCCTAATGCCCTCCTCTGTCTTCCAAGTACAATCATTCTCGTCCTCGCCCCACTGAACCTTGACTAGCTTCACCGCCTTCCTTCGAAGTTGCTTCGTATCGTGCCCCACAATACGAATCGGCTTGCGGTTCCCAACCGCCTCGGGTTCTACTTCGAAGTCCTCTAACTGATCAGGTGAAATAGTCATATCTGAGTCGTGAACGAACTTCCTTAGTTGGGAAACATGAAATACATTGTGAACTCCCGCCATTTTCTCTGGTAAGCCAACTCTATATGCCAAATTCCCGACTAGTTCAAGAACAGGGAATGGCCCAACAAATCTTGGTGCCAACTTGCCACTCCTGCCAAATCGTATCACGCTCTTCAACGGAGAGATCTTGACAAACACCAAGTCACCAATGGAGAATTTCAAGTCTCTTCTCCTGTTATTAGCATAACTCTTCTGCCTATCTTGGGCAGCTTTCATTCGTTGTTGAATGATCTTGATCTTATCGGAACTTTCCCTCACCACATCTGGTCCAAGCACAAACTTCTCGCCAGTCTCTATCCAACATGATGGTGAGTTGCACGGTCTTCCGTACAAAGCTTCATATGGAGCCATACCGATACTGGATTGGTAGCTATTATTATATGCAAACTCTACTAGATGCAAATGGTCATCCCATGATCCACCAAAATCCAATATACAAGCTCTCAAGAGATCTTCCAATACACGATTCACCCTCTCTGTCTGACCATCGGTCTGAGGATGATATGCGGTACTGAGATGTAATCCTGACCCTAGAGCCTCTTGTAAGCTCTTCCAAAACCCACTAGTGAACAACGGGTCTCGGTCACTCACAATGCTTTTAGGTCCTCCGTGAAATCTCACTACCCACTTCATATACAATTTTGCCAACTTGGCTGCCGTTCTGGTCGATTTGACCGGTATAAATCTTGCACTCTTAGTCAATCGATCCACAATTACCCAAATGCTATCATATCCCGATCTAGTCCTTGGTAAACCATCGATGAAATCCATCGAGACTTGTTCCCATTTCCATTCGGGAATCTATAATGGTTGCAACAACCCACTAGGCTTCTTTTGCTCGGCTTTAACTAGCTGGCAATTCGTGCATTTGGATATAAATTTCCCAACATCTCTTTTCATCCCTTCCCAGTAGTAGGTTTGCTTCATGTCTCGATACATTTTATTACCACCGGGATGTATAGTCAGTTTTGAGTGATGACATTCTCTAAGCACTTCATCTCTCAAACCATTTACGTTGGGCACAACTAGTCTTCCATTCTTTTGAAGCCATCCATCTCGATCAAGCCCATACACCTTCATCTCCTCATCGATACCCATCTCTAACTTGGAGATGATTTCCAATAGATTAGGATCGTTCCTTTGGTTGGAACCAATCCGCTCTATCAAAGTGGGTCTGATCGTCAAACTAGCTAGCATAACTGGATCCAATTCGCACTTTGGTCTGAAATCAAACCCCGCGATATACTCCAGTTGCTTCCACTCAAGAAACATTGCCCCTAAACTGGCATGTCTCCTACTCAAGGCATCGGCTACCACATTACCTTTCCCAGGTGTGTATGCGATATCAAAATCATACGAAGCCAAGAACTCTAACCATCTCTGTTGACAGAGATTCAGATCTTTCTGAGAGAAGAGATATTTTAACGATTTATGATTGGTAAACAACTCAAATCTTTCTCCCAAGAGATAGTGTCTCCACATCTTCAGCGCAAACACGATCGCTGCTAATTCCAAATCATGGGTAGGATACTTCTTCTCATGCGGCTTTAGCTGTCGACTAACATAAGCTACAACCCTACCTCCTTGCATCAATACAGCACCCAGTCCGGTACCACAAGCATCCGTGTATATCGTCATCTCTTCATTTCCTTTAGGAATGACTAACACTGGCGCACGCGTCAACTTCTCCTTTAGACTCTTGAAGGCATCCTCACACACTCCGTCCCAGACGAAGGACTGATTCTTCTTAGTCAATTGAGTCAACGGTGCTGCTATCTTGGAGAAGTCCTGGATAAACTTACGATAATATCCAGCTAATCCCAAGAAACTTCTTACATCTGTTGCATTCTTGGGCGTAGGCCAATCCTGTACCGTAGCCACCTTCGCAGGGTCCACGGCAATACCACTCTCTAAAACAACATGACCCAAGAATCTCACTTCCCTTCTCCAAAAATGACACTTAGAGAATTTTGCTTTCAATTGGTGTTTCCTCAACACCTCCATCACTATCCTCAAGTGTCCCTTGTGTTCCTCCTCTGTCCTTGAGTAAACAAGGATATCATCCACGAACACAAGAACAAACTTATTCAACTGATCTCTGAATACTCGATTCATAAGATCCACAAAGTAGGTTGGTGCATTGATCAACCCAAATGGCATGACCAACCACTCATAAAATCCAGACGGCGTCCTAAATGTCGTTTTCGGAACACTCTCATCTGCTACTCGAAGCTGATGAAATCCTGTCGCGAGGTCCAACTGGGAGAACACTCTTGCTCCTTCCAGTTGATCAAACAAATCATCTATCCGCGGTAGAGGATACTTATTCTTCCTCGTCACCTTATTCAACTCGCGATAGTCCACACACAAACGAAGGGAACCATCTGCCTTAGTGGCAAACACAACTGGTGCTCCCCACTCGGAGACACTCCTAATAAATCCCTTCTTCAAAAGATTGCTGACTTGCACCCCGAGCTCTCGCTGCTCCCTTGGTGCCATACGACGAAGTGGCATCACTATAGGTCTGGCATCTTTCACTAAATCAATACGGAACTCAATCTCTCAGTGTGGTGGAAGCCCGGTCACCTCCTCGAGGACGTACGGATACTGGCCAACCACGGGCACATCTGACAACTCATCCTGCGGGATGTCGAGGGAATTTACAAAACTAGCCATAACTCCATCATTATGTAGGCTACCAAACACTACCCTCCGCCCATCATCCGCCCTCACTGTCACCAAAAAGCCCTCACAGTCTATCACCACCCCGTATCTTTGGGGCCAATCGACTCCCAATATAATGTCATACCCAGTAAAGCCCAAAACAAAGCAATCACATACAAACATACATCCATGACTCGATAAGACCAAATTCCTGCAAATCATATTAAGGCTAGTCGAACCACCAATCGGGTTCGTCACAACCAATGGTCTATCGACTATCTCGGGTTCCAGTCCCAACCTATCTACCAGGTCACTAGATATGAAGAAACGGGAAGCCCCAGTATCAAACAAAACTCGAACTGGTATATCATAAATAGAAAGTATACCTTGAATAACAACATTCTTTCCTTTCTCCGCCGCAGTTGGGGCATTCGACGAAGAAGGAATAACATCAATAGCATATGCTTTCACAATCTGCTTCTCCTTAAGAGGTTGCGGACACTTATCCTTGAAATGTCCCACTTGACCACAGTTGAAGCACTTCTTATCCGCTGGCTTGGCCCGACAATCTTTAGCATAATGGCCCTTCTTACCACAGCTGAAGCACTCAACATCCTTCTTGCTCTTTTTCTGACCACCTTTAGATTGGTCCTGCTTTCTCTTATTCTGAGAGTTATTCTTGCCTCCACCACCTACTTGCGGCTTTGGCCCTTCTGCAGATGCAGCCTCAGTCTTTGACTTAGGGTAAAGACTTTCTGATCTCAAAGCTTTCCCCACAATCGATTCAAAAGTCTCATCGATGTGGTTGATAAGCCTTTCCCCCAAGTATCCATCCAAGCCAGTAATGAACTTCTCATTCTTCTTCTCAGGAGTGTCAATGAGAGACAGTCCATACTTCGACAAAGTGTCGAACTCAGAAATATAGTCAGAAACTGCCCTTCCGTTCTGCTTGAGTTCCAAGAACTTCTTAAACAACACTGACTTCTGAGAAGCTGGAATAAACTTCTCGCTAAAGCGAGCCTTGAACTGATCCCAAGTAACCTGCTCTTCTGGAGTAGTTGTTCTAATGGCATTCGACCAATTCATCGCTCGCCCTTGCAGCTGACGAGACGCTAGCCTTCTCTTCATCGCATCCTCAAGACCCAAGTCATCAAAGATACGGTCACAGCTATCCATCCAGTCTTGAACATCTGTGGCCGACCCCGTCCCGTGGAACGGCTTCCTACCAAGATTAGTGTAATCCTTGCACAACTTGGCGAAATCGACCCTAGGCGCCTGCACTACTGGGCCAACACCAACTCCGGGATTGAGAACTGCCCCTTGCACTTCTCTAAGCATATCTCTCATGAGGTTAGTAAACATCGCCCTCATGTCAGCGGCATTCCCCGGGTTGGTCCCTCTACCAGCACCCCTCGTGTCTCGGCTCATCGTCAATCTGAAAAAGGGAAACGATTAACGACCCCATAGTGGTGCTAGTGCAGTGCGACTTCATCCTTATACTACTAATAGTATATATATATATAGCTTTTAAAAACCAAAGTAATCACAAATACGCGCTCTCATATACGTACTATCTCTCCCTAGTGTCTTTCCCTAGGTTAACTACGCAACCTAGAGCTCTGATACCAAGTGTGACGGCTCGCCCCGCACCAACCGACATTTACTCCAAAAGTGTGCTATACACAAGTCCAGTTAGCACGGAACGGGTCGTCAGAAGGAAAAGGGAAGAAGGAAATGAATATACAAAGAACCTATAGAATGTCTCACAGCGCATAGAATAAAATATAATAATAACATACTTGACATAAAACAGGTGAGACAGTGCATAAGCTGAAAACCAGAACTAAACATCATAGCAGCGGAAATCCAAAATACAGCTTATTACAACTTTTCAAACTGTCTCAAAGCAAAAGTAAGATAAAGGGGTACACTACTAATGCCCAAGTAGCGACCACCAACGACACAGGGAGAATGTGCATATATATATCATACGTGGAAGCCTCCTGCCTGCCTTCGAATCAGCTACTCGCGCATCACCAGCTAACCTGTCTCTAGCCTGCTCGTGTGAGTACCCAGAGTAATAAGAGGAGACATAAAACTCTGGGTCAGACATAAAGCCTGGTATGAGCGATAAGCATCTAAAGTGAACAATAACAGGTAGACTGAAACATACCTGAACCTGGACCTGCAACAAAAGAGTTAGCACCACATACTGTACAACACTCTAAGGTACCATATCAAACGGTGTCAAGATACGGAGTTGGGGAAGGTGTGCATGTCATAATGATGGCAAACAATCAAACATAGCATCCATCCTCACATCTCTCACTCAGTGCGTAAAGCATACGATATTCACCACTTCGATCACCCAACATACCTTGCTACGATCACTCTGCCCCATGAAGTCATAAATGGCTTCACTGCACTGATAACGTAGCCACTAATTCCTCGCTATGTCCACTTGCCCCATGGAGTTATTCACCCCATCTGCGCTGGCTCATAGCCTTACCAATTCTCACTATGTCCACTTGCCCCATGGAGTTGTTCACCCCATCTGCGCTGTCTCATAGTCTTACTACGCATCACCTTGCCCCTCAGGTCATAATGACCCTACTGCACTGATAACGTAGTCTTGCTACCATCACCTTGCCCCTCAGGTCATAATGACCCTACTGCACTGATAAGTAGCCATCATTCATTTTTAGTGGTGAATCGAAGTTATGAACGTCGACAACTCCTTAGCACACGTCCCGCAGCAAAGCCCAACCATGAAGTGAACTCATTGGTTCCCAACTGGATCCTGAGCTCTAACTTCCCATATTGGACTACCTTTGCATCTCAAGTCATAATGACCCTACTGCACTGATAACGTAGTCTTGCTACCATCACCTTGCCCCTCAGGTCATAATGACCCTACTACACTGATAAGTAGCCATCATTCATTTTTAGTGGTGAATCGAAGTTATGAACGTCGACAACTCCTTAGCACACGTCCCGCAGCAAAGCCCAACCATGAAGTGAACTCATTGGTTCCCAACTGGATCCTGAGCTCTAACTTCCCATATTGGACTACCTTTGCATCTTGGATTATTGGTCTATACTGGGTCGGGTCGGATTCCCTTCAAGCCATCGGTTCGGGTCGGGTATCCTCCACCGGTTCGGGTCGAGTCTTCTTCATCGGTTCGGGTCGGGTCTTCTTCTGGTACGGTTCAGGTCGGGTCTTTCTCCTCGGGTCAGGTCGGGTGCCATCCCCCTCCAGTTTGTGCTTCCGCTCCGTTCTGCCTCCTCATCCTTCACGTGCTCCAATCCGATCCATTTTCGTGCTTCCGCTCCGATCCGTCCTCCTTAATCCGATCTGATCCCAGTTCAGTTAGCGTGGCCTTCCTTTTTGCCAATTTTCTCAAGTGTCAGGCTCCGATCCGATCGAATCCCTTGCCCAGTTCAACATATCCGATCCGAGCCCCATATCCGATCCGATCCGAAACCTACACTGCTTTCTGAAATTGTTCCAGCAAGTGTTTACGCCATTCGACGACATTTTCGATCATTCTAACTATTGAAATCAATCACAAAGCATTTCATACAGTCATAGCAACATGCATAATCAACCACAATCATCAAAACATCAATATGATAGGTTAAAATGGATCAAACATACCCAAAATCCCATATTTCCCCTTAAGCATGTTTAAGTGAAATTAAAGATAGGATTAGCAAAACTTAACCAAATTAACCCAAATTCATATCAAAGGTCTAAAACATCATTTAAGAATTTATGAACATTTTTCCCGAATTTTATCATGCTTAAATTCGCTAATTAACACTAATTACCATTAACTAGCCATAATTAGTGTAAAACTATGCAAATCACTCACCTTAGCCACAAATAAACTAAGATCTGAAATAAATCTCTGATTTGATGTGAATCCCAATGCTAAACAGCAGCTCCAACGTTGCTTTGGTGTAGATCTTCCTTGATTAGAGGTTGCTAAGCCAAATCCTTGACCAAAAGGTGATTTGGAGGTGATTTAGAGGTTAGAGGCCATTTTTAGGGTTTCTTGGTGATAAGTGGAGGCTAGAAAACTGAAATGGAATGATTTTCCATCTCATTTCAGCCTTCCCATAACCCCAATCCCGAAATGGGTTATGGGCCTACTCACTAATCACCCGATTTGGTCCGGTTAAGCAGTTTTTCACCCTCCAAACCTTATTTCAGCCATATCTCCCAAACGGTAAGTCCGTTTGGCTATTATGACCACTCTACGGAAAGGTAAACCATCAAACGAATCCAATGGAAGTGGTTTCAGGTCAAAATTCCTTTCCAATCAAAAGTTATGGCCAAAACAGGATCAACTAGTGGCAAAATGGTCATTTAAAAATCGACAAAAATCATAAGCATGGGAAATGACTCTAATGGATGTTTCCCAAAGTTACATGACCATACGACTTCATATGAGAAAGAAATAAATATTTTACGATCCTCCGATACGTAGAATGTGGGTCATTACACTAATGGTTCTCCGATTGGAAGATATAAATTATTTAAGATTCAGGGTCTTCTTCTCAAAATATTTTCCAATGGGAAAGGGGGCTGCTGCAATTTTCAAGAGAGGAAGAGAAATGAGGGGTTCGGAAGAGGAAAAGATATTATATAGTCGAGGGTTTTATTTTTTATTATTTCTTTAGTTAGCGTTGTCACCAATCGACAATTATTGATGCTCCGAGCACACACGAACTCCGTTGGCGATGAAAATTGACATGCTGCTATGTCTTGACGATACGGTCTCAATAAAACTAGTTTCGTCGAATTCTGAGTCTGTTTGGTCAGAAAGCTCTGTTTCTGGCTTAAATGGCTAATCGATTCACAATTTATTATGCACGGCCACATACTAGCTCCAAAAATTAAAAAATTTAGAATTCTCGCTATGTTTTTCAAATACAGTTTCAACCAAACTAATTTCGTCGAATTTGGAGACCGTTTGAAAAATGGCCTTTTTAACTAATCGATTTAATTTAAACTAAAATTGAAAACACGTTTTAATTTACTGTGCTCACATATTAATTCCAAAAATTACGAAAATTGGACTCTAGCTATAATTTGATATTCCGAATCCAACAAAAGTGGTTTCGTAAAAAACGGAGGTCGTTTGCAAAATGGCTATTTTTAAGGGCTGTATATTATATTTAATATATGTATAAATTCCATAGCAACTATTTTGAGTTTTAAACTGGACATAACTTACAATTTATAAAGTGAAATTTCCGTTTCTTACATTCGTTGGAAAGATATAGTTTAATGGATTATAATGTTTCTTGTTTTACTGAAATCCGATTTATTTTGAAATCTATACATTCATTTGAAATTTAAAATCGAATTTTCAAACTGCTGCACCGTTTCAGGCTCGTTTTATAATTAAAATAAATTTATATGTTTTAACTTCAAATAAAATAAATTTACAGTCTTTATTATTTAAAATAAATCATTTTAAATACTCAAAATCCATTAAAATAGTTAAAATAAAATATTTAAATTGGTTCAGAAATCCCGAGTTGTTACAAATCATCTTCTATGTATTCGCTGGTTCGGAATGGTTTTCGAATATAGATACGATCCCGATCTTTTCGTACCAACAATAGTATGGGTCAGATTTGATAGTCAATTATTTAACTATCAAATAAATAATCATGTGAATGAAATGAGTTTACTGATTCAGTATTCGACATTACTTGGCCTTTTTAATTAAAATAATCAACGAATGGTTAATTTAAACTTAAAAATATTTTCAATATATCAACATAGCATTTCACTTCTTATTTAACATAAGGTTAATTTCGAAACTATCTTATTTACTTAGAATTAAATCATATATGTGTGTTCCAACTTTGGTTTAATCAAATTTCACATAAACATCGTTACTTTAAAACAATACCTAACTCTTATTCTTTCAGAATAAACTCATTCCAAAACTTAAACTTTTATTTCCTTCTACTTTTTGAAATATCATTATAAATTATATATACTCAAATCTTTTCATTTTCGTTACTTTGGAAATCTCATTATATATTCTCGATTCTTTTATTTACATTGCGTCATTGTTTCTCATACAGAAATAATACATTATTCTTAACCTCTTTTCCATTACAAACTAATATCATCCTTAGATCATCATAAAGTCGTTCCAGTTGGGGTATTTATTTACTTTCTCAGACCTTGATCAACAACATTCTTATCTATAGATCGACATGAGTTGTAATTCAAAAACCAATATTCATTCTAATATCAAACCAGATCCCATTTAACTATTTTATAAAACCTTTTTATTTTGGAAAATATCTCTTTTACTTAATTCAAATATAAAGTACACATTTATTTTAAGTTGTCTTCTTCGCTTAGAATCCCTTTCATAACTTCGTTATAAAACTCTCGGTTTTTAAAATAAACCTGTCCACAAATTCCTTACATAATTCAATTTGATTTCATTACAACAACACTTAATTTATTATTAATTAAAATAATAATTTATTTCATCATTAATTACTGTGGCAGTAGTTAATTTATTTATCAACTAAAATAAATAGTAAATTTCTTTTTAAAATCTTATTAAAATTAAAACAAATATTCCTTAAACTATTTTATTGGATTAATTCAAACCAATAATTTAATAATTGTTCTCAGTTAAAACGGTTGACTTAGTCAACCCAAAACACGGTTGTCTCATTAACCGTTTCCAATTTGTTCTCACTTTAAATTAATTAAAAATATAATTAATTTAAATAATTCCGTTCAATTGTTTCTTAACAAAAACAATTATACCACTCTTAACCGTTAGGTTAATTTCTTCCTATTCGGTTATAAATCCGATTAATATCAGAATTTGCTTTATAAAATCATTTAATATCTATAAACTTAATTAATAAATAATAAACATTTATTTCCTCTTAATAAACTTTTATTCAAAATAATAGATTTGAAAACCTATCTTCAGTTATAAAATAAATTTTATAACTTCATTTCGTCGATTTACTTGACGGTAAATCGATATTTATAAAACGATTGATTTATAGGCAATAGACTGCCAATTACTCAACCAATATTATCCATTGGTTTAATCAACAAATGTTGATCAACATTCAACAACCAAATCAATCATCTTATTAGAACAGTTCATATAATGATGATATGAAGATAAATAACATTAAGTATATTTAAGGGATCTCGTTGGATCCCTCCAACCTGTTCTTCTTTGTATCCAAATACTTTATCTCAACATAATCATTCAATTCAAATAAATAATGGTTTCATAACAGTCAATAATGATAATTAAATATCAACCAATTTATTTGACACCGCCATACCAATTCAAACAAATTCATTAAATTAAACACGTTTATTTTATAAACGTGAACAATAAGGTAAGTTACCTTAATTCAGACCAATCATTAAAATAACGATTTGGGGTCACTAAAATTAAACAACATTTAATTTCATCGGCTTAATCAACATATGAATATATAATTAACAACAGGTAACCATCAACAACCATAGCACACAAAATAAAAACCCGACTTAAATAAAATATAAGTGGGAAGAACTGAGTGAGTTTAACTCACCTTGATTCCATTTGTCGCTTAAGTGATTCGTTTAATTAAATTAAACCAGGGTTTAATTTAATTAAAATTCTCGCATACTTCCACGTCTGTCCAGACTGACTCCAGAATGTGGATCTCGACAATACAGTTCCAATAAATCTTGTTCGGTCCAATTCTGATAACATATACATGATTTATCATCGTTATAATTATACGATTTAATTTAAAAATTAATTAACTTTTAATTAAGTAATTATTTAATTAAAAACTAACAGGCTGATTAAGTTATTTTAACCTACCTAGCTTGATTTATCTTTTCTGCATCTTTGGTTTTAAACTCCTAAATTCCAATGTTTTATATAAGCTAACACTAATTTCATTTTTTTTTTAACAAATTATACTTGGAATATAAAGTTAACAAGGCTGATTATCAGTTGATAAAAGCAGGCTGACATATCCCTTATTTAAAGGATAACTAATTTACGTAATTTACTTTTAATTTTGTGTTAGTATGAATAAGTTATATTCCTATATACTATAGTATGGTCTAAATTCAATTCTTTCTCCACTGTTTCCTTCTGTTCAACTATTTCCAGATCATCATGAGAATCGTGCCCTACAAAAAACCCACAGCATAAATTAATATACATTCTAATTATAATTAATAATTTCTTAAACGATGTATTAGTTTTGAACCAACACTTGATTACTATTCAGATCCAGATAACAGGCCGATACTGTTGTAGGCCATCCCTTTTTGTTTGCTCTCCCGAATTCGAACCTAAGGCCATGATTTAAATTAAATGAATTAGCTCCTTAAATTAGGTTAATTGAAATTAATTACTTCGTAAAAATTTAAAACAGGTTGGTATACTCTCGCTGCTTCCCTCTATGAGTTCATTCAACCCTGCTTCTTTGTTTCTCCATTTCTGCGAACCGTGAAAAAAAAAACATCCCAGCTCCACAACGCTGCAGCCACGTCCTCCCTCCACTACGTGCTCTCCCCCTCCATCTATAGTACATAAGGGACATAAAATGTCGACCCATTAAACTCCACCAATAACACTTCTCCTCCCCTCCGATTGCCGAAAACAAGACGATCTTTCCCTTATGGCCTCCGCGTACAGACGCTTCTTCGCACTTTGCTCCAGAAATGGAAAGAACACTCACTCCCATGCTTTTGTAAACCGTGATCCATCATCAATGTCATTACGCAACATCTGCACATTCCACAGTTCGCCGGACCGCCTTAGACCATCATCCCCGGCTCCACCTTCTTCCATTCTACCCACGAAAGCATTCTTGGCCAACTTGCACACCTATACGCGTCAGAAAATAGTATTAGAATGAGTGTGCTTTAACGCCCTTATAAGCCACCATAAGAGATTGCACTTCCTGCCACTTCACCGTAGACTCCCCTGACACCCTTCTCTACTCCTTTTGTTGGCATTACAGGCCATTACTACATGGTTTTGGAGGTTGGAATAAATTCTTGTATGAGAGTTTTTGGTTTTCGTTTTCTAGTGCAAAAATAAAGAAGAATGCACATATAAATAGAGAAAAAAGAAGAAGATAGAAACAACGTTTTGTCAATAGCATATAAGGTAGGTTTAGGCTTCGTTGGTTGAATGTACAGGGTAGCTCTGCGCCCTTTTTCCTTTTAGAGGTTACATCCGCATCTTTTAGGTAGTTCGGCACGTGGTATTTTAGACTTTGCAGTGTTAATGGAGCTGAGTTTGGGTAGACTAATAGAAACAGGGTAACATGTGTTCTTGGTTTTTTTTTTCTTAATGTTGATGATGAAAAAAGTTAGGTTGCCGTATTAATTTGATATGTTTTTGTTTTCTATGTTTCACTTTGGGTCTTAGGCTTAAGCAGTGCACAAATATAACTTGTTATAGGGTAGGTTGCATTTCACTATTTAGGAATTTAGTTTACATTTCCGATATTTAACGTGGTCCGAAGAACCAACACCTACAATTCCAACCGCAACGAAAATGGATATACTGCTATGTCTTAATGATACGAGCTCAACGAAACTGATTTCGTTGAAAACGGACTTTGTTTGCAAAAACAATAAGTTTATCGGTTCACCTTTAAATTTCATCCATCGACAAAACAACTCTGTTTGGCTCCAAACCGGAAATCTAGCAATAACTATCCCAATAAAACTCGTTTCATCGGAAACGGAGGTCGCTTGAAAAAATAAATATTTTTTGGGCCTATATAATATCGATAAAATATATAATTAAATACAAACAATTTATTAAAAATAAATTATTATTATCGTAAATATCCAAATAAAATTATCATATAGCTTCAAATATAACCGAATATGGATTTACAACCCAATATCAGCATTCTGAGTTAAGCGATATCTAATTTATATTAAAAACCCAATTTAATAAATTAAATAAACGTTATCGTTTATTAACAATTTCCATAGCGATTAATTTAAAATTTGAATTGGATATAACTAACAATCTATAACATGAAATTTGGATTTTTTTTTCTCTTTCATTAGAAAATTATAATCAATGAGATTCTAATGTTTCTTGTTTCACAGAATTCCGACTTAAAACGGATTATGTATATTCAATTGAAGTTCAAAGCTCAATATTACAAACTACCACGCCATTTCGAGCTCATTTATAATTATATATAAATTTAACGTTCAAACTTCGTTTTAATGGACGAAATAATATTGAAATACATTAATATTCTAGGTATAATATTTAAAATTATAAATTAAATTAAAAATTTGACTACCAAAAATACGGGACATCACATTCTTCCCCCCTTAAAAGAATTTCGTCCTCGAAATTACTAAGGTGAAAAAATGTTACAAACCCATTCACTTTCAAAATCCAATTTATATTAATTGAAAACCAATTCATTATTTTAAATGTTTTCAACAATATCAAAAAGAATTCTAACACTTTAAATTCCCAGAAAAATTCGGTAGACTCTCCCCTGTATGGAGTGACTTCTGCAATATCGCAGGAACAATAAATATATATACATCGACACACACAGTCGGAAAACAAAAGTAAAAACCCTTTTTTTTTTGCGTAAGCACACCTTTTACGAACGCTATTAAGCATACTTGCTCAACTTATAAGCAATTATTCACCTAAAATCAACCTCTTAGCCTTCTGGCACCTGGACTTAACTCATTTAACATGTAAGTCACAAACACATGAAATTCCAAATAACCTTTCATTGATTAACAAATATAACTTCCCAAATTTTAGAATTAAACATGAATTATCAATCCAGTACATACAATACAAGGTTATATCACCCAATTCTAATTTGTATGCAGTTTCATTCCAATTTATAATTCTAGAATTCATTTCTCTTGGTTTCCAATTCATTGAACTTCTATGTTAAACCGTTGATGAATTTGATTCGAATAATTCTACCCAGCAATCAACAACCAATACATAACCAAATCAACCAAATAAATTGAATTTACATTCAGTATTAATATTTACATTGGTTTATCACATTTGCACATCAGTCGGTTAATATCCGATAGATTCCAATTATTATTCATTAAATTTCTAAATTCAAATCCACTTTAATTAATTTCAAAATCATTTCTTTTCTATATAAAAATATATTTTGGGTAAAATTATTTCATTTACCCTCTTTTCAAAACAATATTGTATCCATTAGCAGTTCAATGCTTCTCAACACTTGAACCAATCAAAGAACATAATACAAAACACTTTTATATAAAATTTTCAAGTACGCTCTCATATATATATACACTCAAACTCAATCTAGGGTGTAACTAACCCCATCTCTATCGAGTTCGCCACAGATCCAAAGTTATTACTAAACCAATAGCTCTGATACCACTGTAACGACGCAAGGATTTTCGGCCTTGAAAATCGATGTAAATACATTTACCGCATCTTGTGCTGACCTTCTAAACACCAAAATCACCGGAATGTTTATAGAAAGAATTTAGAGGGTGAGATAAGAAAGAAATATAAGAACAGAAGAAGAAGAAGAAAAACAAACACAACACAGAATCAGAGTCTCACATCGTAGCGAAACAAAATATAATATAGAAATAAATCTTTACTGAGAGCAATTATAGATACTTACATTATCAGAGTACATCAATACGTCTAGACAGTTCCAAATGAGCTGAATTTTGAATGGTTCAGCTCTCACTTTAATTTTATTGCTCATACAATAACAGGGTCTTTACAATTATGTGTGAAATTCTTCAGAAAGAATTATGCATGAAGCGTGGTTACAATATTCAAAAATGACGGTTAAGAATTCTTCAAAAATAATTATTATCTTCTATTTACTACTAGATTATAGATGTATGATCAATCAACGACTATGTAGAAATCCAGTACACTGGAGGCTTTAGTTTAGTCCTAAAGAACGCATTGGGGTAAATAAAAATCAACATATTTATATATATTCAATAATGAAAAATAGAAACCAAATCATGCAGCAGAATTTTCCTAACAAATAGAAACTTATCTTCTTAGATAAACTTATCCATGTAGGATAGTGGAACAAAACCAAAAATAACAATGGATTGTACAAATTGAGTAAACTAGTTACTGGTATCGTTATCAGTATATATGAAGTTCACCAAATGCGCAACAAGATGAAAACGTATCTTTTTATACCTTACGAAATTGTTGGACCTTTTCTGATGCTCAAAATCATTCCCGTCTTCCTCTGCTTTTGCCTTGACAGTAAAATACATGCTAAGGTACGATTGTATGTGTGTGTATACATACTTACATACAATTCAGAGATACCAGGAATTGATATACCTGTATTAGATGTATACTTGCCTAGCTACATTCATATCATTGGAGTCAATTAGGCACATGAGATGGAGGGACCATCATTTCCTTGATATGCTGCTTATGGCTGCATACCATTTAGGACACTTAGGACTGAAAAACTTCTCTACAACTATCTAATTCATAAGATGGATCATCTTCCTTTTTTGATATCAACCATTTACTATTTCTAAAATAGAAAAGTACATGATATTAAACAATTATATAGTATTTTCTCGATTTTAGTATCATTTTTTTTAATATCAACGGTTTCCAATAATTTATTGATTTAAGAAAAAAAGTTTAACTTACATTGCTATTAACATCCATGAAATAGGGTATTCCAATGCAAAAGTTGATCCTCTTATTTAGTTATTGCCTTCTTTGTCATTGCATTTTCAGTAATAAGAACAAGTTGTCAAACAAAAATAAAACATAGACTGAATGTTAAAGTGTGTATATTTATAAGAGTGAATACGCTTTATCTTGTTTTTATGTTTAGTCCCACATTGTGGGGTTAGTTTTACTCCAAGCACCCAAACCTTTATATAAGGAGCTCATGTAATGTAAAGAGAGTACTAATCTTCTAATGGCTTTCTAATTGTATATTGTTCACAACACGTTATCAGCACGATTTTATTACAGATCTAATTATCGATCTCAAAACGATAGGTTATTTTTATGATCTGATTGATTTTGATTTTTCAAATCTCCATTTTTGTTAGATCTCATCTCATTCTAGATTTAAATCTATTGTGTTATCTTCTAGATTTAATTTTAGTCTTATAATTTTAGAACTCATATAGATCTACACTTTGAGATCTGATACTAATTTTGTTAATCATATTTTGGATCTCACTCTATTATAGATCTGATTTTTTTTGATGTAATCATACTAGTTGATCTCAAAATTATACTAAAATTATATATATTTGAGATCTCTACATGATTTAAAAATGAGATGTTGATTGAAGTGATATTTTTTAGATTTGACAAATTCTTGTTCTTCTCTATTCAAATAAATTCATTGAATTTAATTTGATTTTGTTACATAATTCACATTTTCGAAAGAAATACTGTATTGTTTCCTAGAGAAACAAATAAAAATATAATACGTATGTAGAAGATCGTATTAATTAAGTGAAGATCTAATATTGATCTATCACCAAAAGTGAATTATGAAAAATAAACAAATGAAAAATCATAAAGTATATTAATTCTTTGGAATTTGAAATAATATGAACATGAAGTTCATATGTTGAAGAAGAAAAAGAAAAGCTTTCATTTATTGAAATTATTTTGATTTAGCACCTGAAGTGAATGGAAATATTAATGAAAGCATACATGACAAATATAATTTTTAGTATTTGAAATAAAAGTCGAGAACTTGTAATTCCCTTATCGTGAAAAGTTTGATTTTCCATGAATTATTGAATTCATGTACTATTTGAGATAGAAATTTTTTATGCAATATATCTCATTTGCTAAAATTACAGATGTAAGATTTGTTGCATCCTGAAGATGCTATTATATTTGTGTGAAGATTTTATATATACATACATATATATATATATCAAGAAGAGATATTTATTTTAGGAAATCTATTATTGAGAAATAAATTTTCTTATTAAGATATTCATTTTAATTTGATCATTGAGCAATGTTGGCCCTAAATCTGAGATGAAATTGTGTTACTTAAAGTACCATTTCTCAGTTCATTCATATATTTGTAATGAAATCATTTTATTGTGGCAATAGTCATATCCTTGGCCATATAAATGTTAATTGCAGTTATTAATATTGTAGTTGCATTGGTTATTGTAAATTAAATGTTATATTTTCATGCCCAAAATATGGATATAGGTATGATCATTTTTAAGGTATTTATTTGGCAATTAATATATGATATAATGGAAGAAATAGGTTCTACAACAACCTGAAGTTGTGTGAAGAAATTATTTTAACAAGGAGTTGTATAACCCAAAACCCAAGACCTGAAGTCTTGAATTATGAAAAAAAAAGAAACCCGAAGCTTTCTTAAAAGTTGTGACATGAAAAGGTTATACTTCCGAAAGAAGTTAAAAGAGATACACATATCATGATATGTGACAATAACATTGGATTCAATAGAAAATCTCTAAATGGGTTTCATCTAACTGACATCTTTCATGTACAATTTATATTAACTGAATATCCTAAAGATATAGTATGCATATTAATCTCTTGAACACATGTTATAGAAATTTATTTTTATATAGCAAATCCAACATCCTAGAAGAGACGTTAGAGATGATTTTTTTGTTGCATTGCAATTACATAAATAAAAGATATGTTCCCTGAAGGAATATCATACACTCCAGAAGTAGTGATTTCTTTAATCTTATTTTTATTTAGGGCATCTAATTTTGTTACTGAATTTAAGGTTTGGTATGTATTTTTGTATATTGATGTGACATTTCAATAGTTTGTATATATTTATCTCTGGAGGAGATAAGATCGTCCCAGAAGTGGTGATAACAATATATCTTTAGAGGATATTTGTTTATAATTGTAAAATATCTCTAGAAGAGATCTGTTTATTTGAAAATAATAAAATGTCTTCAGAAGATATTTCTACAATTAAAAGTGATAAAATATTTATAGAAAAATTCATAATTTTTTTCCTAAAAGAGAAAATATGTATGAAAACTCCATAAATGGTGTTTATGGAATATACCAGAAGCGATATTATATTTTGATATATCTATAAAAGAATGTTATTGAAATATTTTCAAATATCAAAGATGATGATGCAAATTTAACGACTAAAGAAAATATCAATGCAGTGATGAATGAGATGTCTGATCTAATCAGTTAGAAAAAGACTGAAGCTTTATTGAAACTGTGTGAAATAATGACATTATACTTCTTAAAGAAGTTACATCATATGCAACAATGATATTGCATCCAAAGATTGCACAATTTTCAAAATGAGTTGTATCTGGCTTATATATTTATATTTACATATTGTATTAAAAAATAAAATTTAAAAACTTGAAGTTGTTTATATATTTTATTTGAACCAGAAGTTCAATACAGTTGAACCAAAAGTTCAATAAGTTGTTTGTATATATTATTCGAACCAGAAGTTCAATATAGGTTAGCCACTTGAAGTTGTTTATATATTTTATTTGAACCAGAAGTTCAATGCAGTTCCAAATCGGATGTTTTGGATATTATGATACGATCTTTAAGATTCGCATTGACATTGCTTGATAAGAAAAAAATAATGATTAGAACCTTATAAACAATTTGTTCTAAGATCGATAACTCGAATGAAAAAGACTATTCAAATCAGTTACATATGTACTACGTGGACGCACGTATATACACATATACGCGAATATTTAATTAACAACCTGAAGTTGTTATAAGCTCATACTATAAATTATGGATACATTATTTAATAATTCAGAAAGTCGATTGACATCAATATTGAATGACCTAAAGTCATGTGCATATTCAAAAAAAAAAATTCCTCCAAGTCATCAGATCAATGAAAGGGAATAAGCAATGCAATATAAATGCATCTTGTCAACTAATAAGAGCATTATCCTCCTACAATTGAAATACATTAATATATTTGCTAGCTACAATGCGGTAATGGATCAAAAATGAGAATCCAAAGAAGGTTTATTATTTAAAGTGAAAATGTTTGTCAACATTGAGGTGAAGGATAAAGGAATCATCGATGTTAAACATTTACTAACATATAGAATTACGCAAAGTATTAAGTAACCTACATAAATTATCAATTATGTCCCTAATATACGTTCTCGAATATACATTTGAATCCCCGAAGGATCAAAAAGTGCAAATCACAGCTGAAAATGTGGTATAAAAGTCAGTTCGAAATATCTTTGTAGTAAGTTATGAAGATGCATAATAAAGGAGGTGAGTGTACCCGAAGAAACATTTAAGGGTGCTTTGAAAGAAACCCATGACATGATTGTCAAAATAACCCCAGAAGTGGATTAGGTACCTAAAGCATGATAATTTTTGAGATCTTAATAAATCATGTATAGAACTAACAAGAAATAATCATTGATGATAAATTAATAAATAATAAAGCGCTTATATTTATAAATGGATTGAAAATCCCATATTAGAGAGAAACATGATTGGCCATCATGAAATTTTCCTAAATAAGATATATGGGCCTGTAGTCCATAAGATATGAACCTGTAGTTCATAAGATAAAAATTAGAAATATATATAATGATAAAAGGACACTGAAGTTACTGAAGCACCATACAGTGTCAACAACACATTATGTGCTATGAGCATTTTACTTTTAGAGATATTTGAATTGATTAAAATACTGAAAGTATTTAAAAACGCTTATAATACCCTAGAGGTATAAATGATGAAAGTATACAAATTTTGGAAGAGTTTATATAACTTTGGTTGTGATAAATAATGCAACAGCAAGAAATGTAGACTACAACGTTCTTTTAAGTATTGTTGTGATGAAAATCTTGAAATCATTCATGATGAGTAGATCACTTTCTGCTTTCAAGAATTGTTGTAATGAAACTCTTAATATCCATTGAAGTGGTAGTTGCGATATGCAAAACTTATTATAATACATAAGTTTCTGAAGAACATAAATAACATTTGTTATTATAAAGAATACAAAGAACATGGATGATAGATTACATCATTCTTCTTAGTATTGTTGTAATGAAAATCTTGATATACTTCAAGATGAGTAGATTACTTCCTGCTTAGTGTTGCTATAATGAAAGTTGTCTTATTCATCAAATGTGTATTGCAATATGCAAGCCCGATTGAAACACAAAATTATAAGCACATGAAATGTATTCATAAATGAATATTAATAACATATAAATCACAAAAGGAAGGCATTTCAAATAAGAAAACATGCCTGAAGCATGGAAATGCACATGAAGTTTTTGAGAAAAACTTCATTAAGAGGTATCTGTAAGCCATTTGAGTTATTGAAGAATACAAATTCAGAAGAAATTATTAAATCAGGGGAAGCATACATAAGTATGTTATAATGCACTTTTCTTCCTTATCTAAGTTTTTCCCCACTGGGTTTTCTTAGTAAGGTTTTAAAGAGGCATTGTCATGATCTAGAAGTGTGAGAACCCGTTACTTCCCCGTGAAGGAAAGAGAGGATACTTTGAGAACATGACACAACGGAACGCAGACGGAAGAACATTTCATTGCTATTACAACAATTCCATCAGATACAAGAATATACAGAGTATAAATGAATACTATTACATTCGATAAATATCAGAGATTACAATAAATTACATAGCAGCGGAAAATAATATAAAGCACAACTGAAGGTGATATACGGATACAGAGCTTTCCGGATATCATTCCAGCTGTAAACCAGGATCCTGTGAATATAAATCTGCAAAACCAAAACTACTAGCTGCCCGTGTCGAAAATAGGGGCACTCAGAGTTTAGGTTAAAACAATAAACTCCAGGTCAGTCATGCGACTGGTGTGATAACTAAAACAGTTATTTAAAACTTTACTTTAAAAGAGAGTAATTCAAGAGACCACGCCGTATAACACGGAATGGGTTTCCTCCCAAGAATACTAGTGCATAGAATAAACAACGCAACGCTTTTTCGAAAAATGAAGCTATTATAAGACCCAGGTCCCATCACACAATGCAACGCAAGCCGGAGGATAGGGTTTTCCCTTATAATAGCCAAACATGCTTGGTACGTTTAAAACAAATCATTTGATACTATAATAAGTGTATAGTGTCAAAACAATTTCAATCATAAATATAAATCATAGACGGCATGGGTACCATATATCATGTCGCCATACTAGTTCTACAATTAAAACCGCAATATCACGTATTGGAAATTGGATTTCCGTCATGAGTCGAGGCAAGGGGCAAGCTCCTCTCCGCTTCGAGACACTCTAGCAAATGCCTCTGGACTACACACTCTGGGTAATCCCTGGATGCTTCAGGGCCGGTCCTCTCTTACGTTTGAGGATTAATTATTCCTGAACACACGTTTCCCGGTCCTAACAAACCTAAAATCGAGGCGCCTCATCCAACAACCACATAGGTGAAAAGTATATAAATGTCAGGGATGGTAAGTCACTGACACCACCAAAGCTAGAAAGAAACGTCGTGCTCTCCCTGCAGTCCTTATCCTCTTTTTGACTCATACCGAGGTGTGAGGCTCGCGAATTCACATTATACACAAAGCTACGCCACAAAGGTCGTGCTTTGATCATCAACCACAAGACTTTGCTTTTCAACAGAAGCCTTGATCCATGCAACTCAGCGTGCCATACAGGCAATTCATGCCATGCGATTGATATCTATCGATATATAACCTCTAAGCTCGTACGTTTCAGAGAAGGGCGTTAAGCAAGAGAATAAATTCTCCGCCGCCAAACAGATATATATTTAACAGAAATCAATCAACACAGAATAAAATCCAATGTCAGACACACAATCCATTTACAAGTTCATTCTGGGTCTGAACGAAACCGGAGGCACTTTCCTCGCATATCCATCGATCTCCAAGTACGTCTGTACGACCACCAACTATTTCCATCCTCTTGGGTGTACGGCCCGATCAGGATCATCAGTAATTATCCAAACGATGTGAAGACTTCTGGTCTTCGACCACCGTCATCATCTTCGACTTATCGTCGAATCGATTATTCAGAATGGGTATAAACCCGGCCTTTCCGAACAACCCGCGTATATTAAAAACAAATATTACACAAACACAACATACACCTCATTCTAATTCATTAGTCACTAACCGTAAATCAGTAAGAGAGCAATTCCCCAAATATTAACCCCGAAGGCCGAAATCAACGTCAGATCAATACCCAGGAAACCATTCTTCTTAACTAACCTACAACTAGTTTCTAAATTTCAATTCTTAGGGAAAGGTTCCCATTAATTTTATCAAAGATAAATTCTTTAAAATTTATTCTTTAATCTTCCATTGGATGTCATATCAAACCAAATTATGGTTTTCCAAACTAGTCGGGATTAACGAACCACACCGAAGTAATTATTTATTTTATTTCCCAATCCCAACCTATTCATCCCATGAAGCAAAACTGGTAATACTCCATATCTAACACCACGGTGTTATTGGTAAAATTAATTACCATTTCATGTTCAAATCTAATTAAAGATTTGACTATCGTTTTGGAGCAAAACTGGTGATACTCCATTCTCGCTCACTTTCTAAATTTGACATTTCAATCTAATTGCAGATTCTTTAAAACTCCTTTTACCGGGTTAAAGAACTAGTGTCATTTAAAACACAGTTCACAATAAACCCACAATCAATTCTATTTAAAACCCGTTTCAAATCCAATTTATTTATTTAAAAATAAACGGGTTTAATTTTAGTCCAAAACTAGTTCATTTCGATAAAAATCTATTTTTATCTTTTCAAATATGGAGTTTTTCATCCCAATTTTTCCCAAATCATTTCTTATGATTTTACACAAATTATTACTATTTTTAATAATTTTATCAAGGCCCGTACAGTCGATTTCCATCAACGGCCATCGAACTGCACTTACAACGACCTTTTCCAAATTTGATTTGGACGTATCTCCAAATGCAACCGTTAGATTTCAAATTTCTAATATTCGTTAGAAAGCTCTTTTCGATACGAACCCAACGGTTCCGGTTTTAGGAGAATCTGACGGTCGGATCTCCCGTAATGTCCGTTCGAAGTCAATAGTCGAAATTTACGAACTACCGCAGCGCGGCGCATTCTATTCAGGCCATTATATTATATATATAATATATATTTCGTCGATTTCTATTTAATTCAATTCAAATTCGTTTTCTATTCGATTTAATTCGAATTCGTTTTATATTCGATTCAATTCGAATTCGTTATATATTCAATTCAATTCGAATTCGTTATATACTCAATTCAATTCGAATTCGTTTTATATTCAATTCAATTCGAATTCGTTATATATTCAATTCAATTCGAATTCGTTATATATTCAATTCAATTCGAATTCGTTTTATATTTAATTCAATTCGAATTCGTTATATATTCAATTCAATTCGAATTCGTTATATATTCAATTCAATTCGAATTCGTTTTATATTCAATTCAATTCGAATTCGTTTTATATTCAATTCAATTCGAATTCGTTTTATATTCAATTCAATTCGAATTCGATTTTTTTAATATTCAATTCAATTCGAATTCGTTTTATATTCAATTCAATTCGAATTCGTTTTATATTCAATTCAATTCGAAATCGTTATCAAATCTCTTTTCAATATTCATTACAAAACGAATATAATCGATATGAATATTGTTCGCGTCAAAATAGCGCATCTCTAATCAACACGGCTTAATATTTTTCAATAATTTCGTTATTCTATTCAACAAATGAATTTTTATTCTATTCAATACGTGAACCTATATTTTTGTCAACACATGACTAATCTCAACGAATGAGTACTGTCCACGTGTGACTATTTTTGTTATTCAATATATTTTATAAAAATTATGGTATCTATCGTTTGATTTAAATCAGACTCCAACCGTAAATTAGTAAGAGAATGATTCCCTAAATATTAACCCCGAAGGCCGAAACCAACATCAGATCAACATCCAGGAGACCACTCATCTTATCTATTTTCCAATTAGTTTCTAATTTTATATATGATAAAGATGTAAATTTTATTGTTAAAATATTTCGTTCAACACATGACTAATCTCAACGGATGAGTACTGTCAACACATGAACCTTTATTTTATAAAGAAGTTAGTTTCTAATTCTATATATAATAAAGATGTAAATTTTATTGTTAAAATATTTCGTTCAACACATGACTAATCTCAACGGATGAGTACTGTCAACACATGAACCTTTATTTTATAATATTCTTTATTTTCTAAATTGGAATGAGGCCCAATCAATTACCATATAAAGTTAATTATATGGATTCCATACAACACATGTATATAATAGCAACGATAAATAATCAACCATCATCCAAAGTGCACTACACTGTATAAGCATCAAATATAGATATCTAACGCTTATAACAGCCTGTCGATCCATCGATCGACATACAACTAATTATTGGGATTAGTGTATGCCGTATTTTATCCCAATACCCGTGTGGGGTTTCAAATCAACAAACATAGATTTTTTATTTGTGCAGTTGGGCGATGTGTAAAATTTATCGTCCCAATAAATGTCTGTCAAATCAGTGTACATAAACAAATCGTTCGATTTGTAAATGAATATTTATTTGTTTACGTTCACGTTAAAAATTATATTTTTAATGACCAAATTATTCTATTCAACCTACGAATATTCTATTCGGTTCATTTATTAAATAAAATGATATCTTTATTTTTCTAAATTATTTTAGAAAATTTCGGCGGCATAACGGCACGATACTAGAAACGGGACAAGGCCTACCCTTATCCCCGGTCTAATAATGGCCCACGCCATGCACATATCAATCAAACCAATTTCAATTCACCAAACAACCAAATTTAGATCAAATAATCTAACCAACTACACAACCAAACAAACAAGTCCATGGTCTGTGGACAATGGTGTCGGGTGCTACTAAACACCGTCTGCATCCTAGTATATATTTATAACTAGAAAAGGAAATTTAAAGTGAGAAGTTCTCACCGACAAGCTAAATCAAATGCCACGACTCTTCTTATGTAGAAATCTTCGTCGGGCTCGCCTTATTGCCAATTTCACTGCCCATAGTCACTACATATATAAAAATCACATATATTGTTGCTATGTATATAAAAATCATATTTTTATACTACTACTATATAGATAAAAATTCTATTTTTACATTGCTACTATATAGATAAAAATTCTATTTTTACATTGCTACTATATAGATAAAAATTCTATTTTTATCGCGCTATTCTCTATATAAAGATTTCGCCTTTTCAAAAATAGAGATTTTGCCTTTTAAAAAATAGAGATTTCGCCTTTTCATCTCATCACTATAAAATCACATTTTTGTTTCAACATATATATAATAAAAATCAGATTTTTATTTCTCTACTTATATAAAGATGATATTTTTACTATCTTACCTATATAAAGATCATATTTTTATTACTTCTACCTTATAAAAATTATATTTTTAATCTCCTATTATAATAAAAATCATATTTTTAATATTTCTACTACATAAAGATAATATTTTTAGCCTTTCTATAATATAAAAATTATATTTTCATCCTTCCTATATTATAAAAATTATATTTTTAATACTTTATATAAGTAAAAATCATATCTTTTTCCTATATAAAAATATTAACTTTTTCTATATATAAATGTCTAAAATTAAATCAATACACAATTAAAACTAAAAGCAAAAACTAAATTCGGATTTATACTAAAACTAAAATAAAAATTAACTAAAACTCACAGTTTCCATGATGGAGGAGGGGCTTGGCTCGCTACAGGTGGTTCGATTAGGGCTAGGGTTGAGGTTCGACGAGGTTTAAACGCCTGAGGAGGAGGAGGAAAAGTAGGACAGGAAGAAGAGGGGGGTGGGCGCGGTTTTCTCGAGGAGAACGGGTGAAGGAAGGAGAGGTGGAGGAAGAGAAGGGGAGGGATGTGATGGAGGTAGTTTCTGTCGATGCAGGGCGCGGTGGGCGGAGTCGGGTCAGCGCGAGTTCACTTGGGAGGGAGGAGCGGGGTAGGAGAAGAGGAAGAGGGGGGAGTTCTAGTGGACGGCGCCGCCTTGGGCGGTGGCAGCGGCGTGGAGGAGGCCGCTCGCGCCCCTCCATCCTCTTCGTTTTTTTCTTTTTTTTATTTAAAATCGATTTTGAGAAAGAAATGAACGGGGGTGGGGGCCTGATATAAAGGAATAAGGGAAGAGAGAGGAAAGATTTTATTTATTTTATTAAATTATTTAATTCAAAAAGTTGACTTTTTCATATGACCTCTAAACGAGGCCCACCGCCTGTCTTCCATAGCGTATTACCCCCATTTCGAACACAATGGGATATGTACCGTAGGCTGATTCGACTGTTACAATCATTTTTCGTCAAAATCAACGTATAACTCTATATATTGAATTTGAACGCGCATTTCTATTTACTGGGGTCACATACTAACTCGAAAAATTCCAGAAAAATATTTTCTATCTTCGTATTGACGATACGGTCCTAACAAAATTAATTTCGTCAAATTCTGAGACCGTTGGAAAAATGGCCATCTTCCAGTCGATTAAATTCAGCTGAAATGGTCAAAACACGTTTTACTTCGCCACGTTCACATTTTGATTCGAAAAATTATAAAATTTGAAACCTAGCAATAACTTTACATCCTGGATCCAACAAAAGTGGTTTCGTCGAAATCCGAGGTCGTTTGCAAAGTGGCTATTTTTAAGGGCCTGAATTCCATAGCGACTATTCTGAATTTTCAACTGGACATATCTTTTGATTCCCGCTATGAAATTTCAATTTTTATGATTCGTTGGAAAGATATTCACAATTAGATTCTATTATTTTTTGTTTCACTAAAATCCGGTTTATTTTGCACCCGGTATGTTCAATCGAAGTTTGAAATCGAATTATCGAACTACCACGCCATTTTCAATTCCTTTTATAATTATAAATAAATATTTATATTCCAACGACGACGTATATAATATATACGTTCGAATTCCTATTCAAAATAAATTTCTCGTCGATATTATTTAAAATAATCCATTTTAAATATTCAAAATTTGCTAAAATTGCCAAAATAAAATTTTTAAAGTGGCTCGCATTTCCGGGTTATTACAATCTCCCCCACTTAAAACTTTTCGTCCCCGAAAAGGAACGAAGCCGAAAGTTGTTTAACAATTCAACTCAACTTCCAGTATCTTGATTACGGCTTAAGTTCTTCAACTTTTCAGTTTCTAAGAACTTTTCAAATTTTTCAAAAATTTGGCTAACACCCTAAATTTTCGAAAAATTTCGCCATAACCTCCCCTGCACCGGGAGCAACGGGAAAATCCCGAAATTGCCATATAGGCCTTCTGATCTCAAAAAGAAAAAGAAAAAGCCAAGCAGCTAGCCAATCGGCTCATAAAATCATCATCACCCAAACAAAACAGTAATTTATAGTAAACATGTACCTATTTGTTGGGCAAACAAATTTTATTCTCTGCTCTAGCCTCCTTGCTATCACCTGTTCAATGTAACTACATGTATATGCAAGCAAATGCGACCAATTTTCCATATAGTTCGATATTTGATTCAATTAGGCATAATGGTTCAAAATTATCAAACAAATAAACAAACAACACAAACATCAATCAAATAGTGGATTAACGTTTCAAATTCATAACTTTGATATATATACAGAAAATCACATTTTTGATGCCAAATCACAACAATAAATCTATCTATATAAGTTTTGGTTCTCACACCAGTCTAATGGAAATATATAGATATCACACCTTCGAAACACGAACACAAATTCTGATGATGATATATCAATCATCAGAATCATCTCCGGGTGTCTAGAATGTGATTCTATATCTATCCAGTATATTAAAACTTCGAATATACGTACATGACGCGTATATGCAAAACCTTTATATACTCGATTGTCCAAATTCAAAATAAATAAATATTCAAATACGTATAAAATGGTTTAAATTTTCAAAACAAAATTTGTTTTCATTTGAAAAATATACTCTTCACACTCATTCTAGGATACTACTGATCCTATCTCTAACGAGTCATTCTAATTGGATATTACTAATCCAATATCTGCTGAATTCTTTCGTATGGTTCTAATGTGTCTTGTTCTCGAGCTCTGTAAACCAAAGCTCTGATACCACTGTGAGAACCCGTTACTTCCCCGTGAAGGAAAGAGCGGATACTTTGAGAACAGGACACAACGGAACGCAGACGGAAGAACATTTCATTGCTATTACAACAATTCCATCAGATACAAGAATATACAGAGTATAAATGAATACTATTACATTCGATAAATATCAGAGATTACAATAAATTACATAGCAGCGGAAAATAATATAAAGCACAACTGAAGGTGATATACGGATACAGAGCTTTCCGGATATCATTCCAGCTGTAAACCAGGATCCTGTGAATATAAATCTGCAAAACCAAAACTACTAGCTGCCCGTGTCGAAAATAGGGGCACCCAGAGTTTAGGTTAAAACAATAAACTCCAGGTCAGTCATGTGACTAGTGTGAGAACTAAAACAGTTATTTAAAACTTTACTTTAAAAGAGAGTAATTCAAGAGACCACGCCGTATAACACGAAACGGGTTTCCTCCCAAGAATACTAGTGCATAGAATAAACAACGCAATGCTTTTTCGAAAAATGAAGCTATTATAAGACCCAGGTCCCATCACACAATGCAACGCAAGCCGAAGGATAGGGTTTTCCCTTATAATAGCCAAACATGCTTGGTACATTTAAAACAAATCATTTGATACTATAATAAGTGTATAGTGTCAAAACAATTTCAATCATAAATATAAATCATAGACGGCATGGGTACCATATATCATGTCGCCATACTAGTTCTACAATTAAAACCGCAATATCACGTATTGGAAATTGGATTTCCGTCATGAGTCGAGGCAAGGGGCAAGCTCCTCTCTGCTTCGAGACACTCTAGCAAATGCCTCGGGACTACAAACTCTGGGTAACACCTGGATGCTTCAAGGCCGGTCCTCTCTTACGTTTGAGGATTAATTATTCCTGAACACACGTTTCTCAGTCCTAACAGACCTAAAATCGAGGCGCCTCACCCAACAAACACATAGGTGAAAATTATATAAATGTCAGGGCTGGTAAGTCACTGACACACCAAAGCTAGAAAGAAACGTCGTGCTCTCCCTGCAGTCCTTATCCCGTTTTTGACTCATACCGAGGTGTGAGGCTCGCGAATTCACGTTATACACAAAGCTACGTGTAAAAACCCGTAACTTCCCCGTGAAGGAAAGGGCGGATAGTTCGAGAACAAGCCACAACAGAACGCATATAAAAGAACATTTCATTGTATATTACAACAATGCATCAGATTACAAGAATATACAGAGTATGAATAAATATTACATAGAAATATCAGAGATTTAAATTACATTTAAATACATTGCAGCGGAAAATAATACAATACACAACTAGAAGGAGATATACGGATACAAAGCTTTCCGGATATCGTTCCAGCTGTAAACCAGGATCCTGTGAATATAAATCTGCAAAACAAAAACTACTAGCTGCCCGTGTCAAAATAGGGGCACCCAGAGTTTAGGTTAAAACAATAAACTCCAGGTCAGTCATGGGACTGGTGTGAGAACTAAAACAGTTATTAATCTTTATTTTAAAGTTCGGTAAATCAAGGGACCACGCCGTATAACACGGAACGGGTTTCCTCCCAAGAATACCAGTGCATAAAACAACAGCGCAATGCTAAATAAAGAAAAATGAAGCTATTATAAGACCCAGGTCCTATCACACAATGCAACGCAAGCCGGGGGATAGGGTTTTTACCTTATAATAGCCAAGAATGCTTGATACGTTTAAAACAAATCATTTGATACTGTAATAAGTGCATAGTGTATAAAACAACTTCAAATCATAAGTATCAATCATAGGCGGCATGGGTACCATATATCATGTCGCCATACTAGGTTCTACAAATAAAACCGCAAATGTCACGTATTTGGAAATTGGGTTTCCATCTATGAACCGAGGCAAAAGATAGTCCTCAACCGATTCGAGACTCTCTAGCCCGAGCCTCAGGACCCAGACTCAGGTGGGCCCTTGGAGCGACAGGGCCGGTCCACCGATGTGGATTAAAATGCCTGAACACTACGTTTCCCCGCCCTTTGGGGCGTAAATGAGCCAACGAATGACTCCATCGGACCCGGATCGTCCGATCAAACCGAGGCGCCTCACAACAGCAACAACCACACAGGTGAAAAGTATATAAATGTCAGGGCTGGTAGGTCACTGACACCACCCTAGCTAGAAAGAAACACATGCCTTCCCTGAGGTCCTCTCCCGTTTTTGGTTCACAACCGGGGTGCGAAACTCGCGAAGTAAACGTTACACAAAGCTACGCCACAAAGGCCGTGCTTTGATCATCACCACAAGACTTTGCTTTTCAACAGAAGCCTCGATCAATTGCCACTTAGGCATGCCACACAGGCAATTCACTCCATGCGTTTGATATCCATCAATATATAACCCCTGAGCTCGTACGTCTCAGAGAAGGGCGTTAAGTAAGAGAATAAATTCTCCGCCGCCAAACAGATATATATTTAATAAAGATCAATCACACGGACTAAAATCCAATGTCAGACACACAGTCCATTTACAAGTCCGCTCTGGGTTTGAACGAAACCGGAGGCACCTAGTACCCCGCATATCCATCGATCTCCAAGTACGTCTAGACGATCACCAATTGTTTCCATCTTCTTGGGTGTACACCCCAATCAAGATCATCAGTAATCACCCAAACGACGTGAAGACCTCTGGTCTTCGACCATCGTCTTCATCTTCGACTTACCGTCGTATCAGTTATTCAGAATGGGATAAACCCGGTCTTTCCGAATAACTCGCGTATATTTTAAATAAGTGTTACACAAACACAACATACGCCTCATTCCAATTCATCAGTCACTAACCGTAAATTAATCAAGAGAATAATTCCCCAAATATTAACCCCGAAGGCCGAAACCAACATCAGATCAATATCCAGAAAACCATTCTGCTTGGCTAACCGACAGTTAGTTTCTAAATTTCACATTCATAGGGAAAGGTTCCCATTAATTTTATCCAAGATAAATTCCTTGAATTTATTCTTTAATCTATTTTTGAATATCAATTCAAAACTAGTCGGGATTAGCGAACCTTACCGAAGTAATCATTTGTTTTAATTTCCCAATCTCAACCTATTCATCCCATGAAGTAAAACTGGTCCTACTTCATATCTAACACCACGGTGTTATCGGTAAATTCAATTACCATTTCACGTTCAAATCTAATTAAAGATTTAACTATCGCCTAGAGCAAAACTGGTGATACTCCATTCTCGATCATTTCAATCTGATTAAAGATTCATTAAAACTCCACTTAGTTTTAATCGTTAACTGGGTTAAAGAATCCGTGTCATTTAAAAACACGGTTCACGATAAACCCAAAGTCACATTCCATTAACTATCGGGTTAAAGAACGAGTGTTATTTAAAACGTTGTTCACGATAAACCCAAAAATCAATATCAATTCTATTCCAATTAAATATTATTTAATTGGTACTCTTCATTAAATCTAAATAAAAAGATTTAATCTTTTCTCAACTGGGTTCAAGAACAGTGTTAATGAAGACACCATTCACGACAAACCCAAATCACATTTGATATTAAACACAAGGCTCTGAATAGAAAATATACCGGCTTATATTCAATATCAAATTCTACGACTAACAAATATCGTATTGGAAATAACGATATATATATCTTTCAAATTCCCATAACAATATCTGTATCATCACGAAATCCAACATCGAAATAATCCAAAGACAATTTCGATTCAAATCCATTCCAATATAATTATTGGAAATTCTGGTTATTTTTCAAAGCCATCTCTAATCCAGTTTATTTATTTTAAAAATAAATAGAATTATAATTCTAGTTCAAAACTAGTTTATTTCGATAAAAATCTATTTTTATCTTTTCAAATATGGAGTTTTTCATCCCAATTCTTTCTAAATCATTTCTTATGATTTTACACAAATTATTAATATTTTTAATAATTTTATCAAGGTCCGTACAGTCGATTTCCATCAATGGCCATCGAACTGCACTTACAGCGACCTTTTTCGAATTTGATTTGGTCGTATATCCAAATCCAACCGTTAGATTTCGAATTTCTAATATTCGTTAGAAAGCTCTTTTCGATACGAACCCAACGGTTCCGGTTTTAGGAGAATCCGACGGTCGGATCTCCCGTAATATCCATTTGAAGTCAATGGTCGAAATTTGCGAACTGCCGCGGCGCGGCGCGTTCTATTCAGGCCATTATATTATATATATAATATATATAATATATATACTTCGTCGATTTCTATTTAAAACGAATTATATAAATAGTTTTAAATTCGTTTCAAAGGCAATTTCAATTTCCATTTCAATTCAAATCAAAATTGAATTCTTCTTTATAAATTCGTTTTAAAATTCATTTCTATTCAATTAAAATTTCAATTCAATTTGAATTCCTTTCAATTTGTTTCCAATTCAATTCGAATTCGTTTTCAATTCAATTCGAATTCGTTTTCAATTCAATTCGAATTCGTTTTAAATTCAATTCGAATTCGTTTTCAATTCAATTCGAATTGGTTTTCAATTCAATTCGAATTCGTTTTCAATTCAATTCATTTCGAAATCGTTATATATTCAATTCATTTCGATTTCATTTCAAAATATGCGTTTTCGAAATCACTTTTCAATATGCATTTTAAAATGAATAAGATCGATATAAATATCGTTCACGTCAAAATGGCGTCAATCTAACCAACGCGGCTTCATATATTTCTATTTTCAAATATTCTATTTCAAATATTTCTTTTTCAAATATTTCCTATTCAAATATTTCTATTTCAAATATTTTATTTCAAAAATTCTAGTTCAAATATTTCGTTCAACACATGACTAATCTCAACGAATGAGTACAGTCAACACAGGAACCTTTATTTTATATTGAATTCATTTCTAAATTGGAATGAGGCCCAATCAATCACCATATAATATTAATTATATGGATTTTCATACATCACACGTATATAATAGCATGGAAAAATAATCAACCATCAACCAAAGTGCACTACACTGTATAAGCATCAAATATAGATATCTAACGCTTAAAACAGCCTGTCAATCAACCGATCGACATATTTAATCAATCAGGATGAGTGAACTTCAAATTTCATCCCAACACCCGTGTGGGGTTTCAAACAATCAAACACAGATTTTAGTTGTGCAGTTGGGCGATGTGTAAAATTTATCGTCCCAATCAATGTCATTCAAATAGGTGCACATAAACAAACCGTCTGGTTTGTAAATGAATATTTATTTATTCACATTCACGTTAAAAATTATATTTTTAACGATAAAACATTTTATTCCAACATATGAATTTCTATTCAGTTCATTCTTTAAATAAAATGATATTTTTATTTTTTTTCTAACTTATTTTAGAAAATTTCGGCGGCATAACGGCACGATACTAGAAACGGGACAAGGCCTAGCCTTATCCCCGGTCTAGTGAAGGCCCATGCCATTCACACATCAATCAAATCCATTCATTTCACCACACAGTTCAATTTCAATCAAATGATCTAACTAATTTTTGCAATCAAACAAACAAGTCCATGGTCTGTGGACGATTGTGTCGGGTGCTACTAAGCACCGTCTGCATCCTAGTATATATATATAACTAGAAAATGAAATTGAAAGGTGAGAAATTCTCACCGATAGCTATCCTAACTCCACGGCACTTCATTTGCAGAAACCTTCGTCGCTCTCGCCTTTTTGTCATCTTCGTTGCCCGTATTCACTACATATGTAAAAATCGAATTTTTACTTTACTATTCAATATATAAAAATCGAATTTTTACTATGCTATCTAATATATAAAAATCGAATTTTTACTATGCTATCTAATATATAAAAATCGAATTTTTACTTTGCTATTCAATATATAAAAATCAAATTTTTACTATGCTATCTAATATATAAAAATCAAATTTTTACTTTGCTATTCAATATATAAAAATCGAATTTTTACTATGCTATCTAATATATAAAAATCGAATTTTTATACCGCTACTATATAGATAAAAATTATATTTTTACAACGCTACTCTTCTATAAAGACTTCGCCTTTTCGAATATATCATTATAAAAATCACATTTTTAGTTTTCTACACATATAAAGATGATATTTTTAATATTCCTATCATGTAAAAATTATATTTTTACTTCTCTACATAAACAAAAATCATATTTTTAATCTTCACTTAATAAAAATTATATTTTTAATCGATTAAAAATCAGATCTGTTATCATATTAAAAATATATATCAAACTGAATCTTTTTATGCACAAACATCTATTCTTTTTATAAATAAAAACCAAAGTTTTCCTATAAAATAAAATCAGTTTTCCATATATAAAAATCATATTTTGATTACTTTAAAAATCAAATCTTTTCTGTTTTACACTACACAAAAAAAATTCAGTTTTTAAACTAAATTAAAATCATAAAACTCACCTTGATAATCGAAGGAAGTGGAAGAAGGAAGGAGTAAAGAGGAGAGAGCGCGCAACTGAAAGGGGGAAGGGGGCTTCGATGCGTCGGTTTCTCCGATGGGGGGGGGGGGGAGGGGGGGTTCTCGCGCAGCGACGCGATTTGAGGGGGGGGGGGGGGTTTCTCGGCGTTGCGGTCGACGAAGAGCAAGGGGGAGGAGGTGAAGCAGAAGGGGATGGGGATCGGAGGGGGGGGGGGAAGGCGATGAAGAGGGCGGCGGCGCGACAGGGTCCTCCCCCTTTCCGTCGCCTCCTTGTTTTTTTTCTTTTCTGCATCGATTAAAAATGAGAAGGGGGGGGGGAGAGTATAGAGATAAAGGAGAGGAGGGATTTAATTTTTAATTTATTTAATTATTTTATTTACAAAAATGTTGACTCTTACATACGACCTCTAAACGAGGCCCACCGCCTGTCGTCCATAGCATATTGCCCCCATTCCGAACACAATGGGATATGTATCGTAAGCTGATTCGATTATTTTGATTAGTTTCCGTTGAATTTACATTTAAATCACTATATTGAATTTAAGCGTACATTTCAAATTACCGGGGTCACATACTAACTCTAAAAATTCTCGAAAAATATTTTCTAGCTTCGTATTGACGATACGATCCTAACAAAACTAGTTTCGTCGAATTCTGAGACCGTTGGAAAAATGGCCAATTTCCAGTCGATTAAAATCAACTGAAAATGGTCAATCGCGTTTTCCTTTGCCATGCTCACATATTGATTCAAAAAATTATGAAATTTGAAACCTAGCAATAACTTTACATCCCGGACCCAACTAAACTGGTTTCGTCGAAATCCGAGGTCGTTTGCAAAATGTCCATTTTTAAGGGCCTGAATTCCATAGCGACTATTCAGAATTTTCAACTGGACATATCTTTTGATTCCCGCTATGAAATTTTAATTTTTCGGATTCGTTGGAAAGATATCATCAATTAGATCCTGATGTTTTTGGTTTCACTAAAATCCGGATTGTTTTGCACCCGGTACATTCAATTGAAGTTTGAAATCGAATTATCGAACTACCGTGCCATTTTCAATTCCATTTATAATTATATATAAATATTTATATTCTAACGACGACGTATATAATATATACATTCGAATTATATTCAAAATAAATTTCTCGTCGATATTATTTAAAATAATTCATTTTAAATATCAAAATTCGCTAAAATTGCCAAAATAAAAATTTTAAACTGGCCCAGATTTTCGGGTTGTTACAATCTCCCCCACTTAAAACTTTTCGTCCCCGAAAAGGAACAAAGTCGAAAGTGGTTTGATCATTCAACTCTACGTTCGATCTGGCTTCCCTTCTCTAACTTTTCAGTTTCTGAGATTATTCAAATTCTTCAAAAATTTGGCTAACACCCTAAATTTTCGAAAAATTTCGCCATAACCTCCCCTGCAATGGGAGCATCGGGAAATCTCAAATAGCTTCCCCGGTCCTTCAGATCTCAAAAAGAAAAAGAAAAAGCCAAGCGGCTAGCCAATAGGCTCATAAAATCATCATCACCCAAACAAAACAGTAAATTATGTAGTAAACATGTACCTATTTGTCGGGCAAACAAATTTTATTCTCGGCTCTAGCCTCCTTGCTATGACCTGTTCAATGTAAGTACATGTATATGCAAGCAAATGCGACTAATTTTCAATACAGTTCAATATTTGATTCAATTAGGCATAATGGTTCAAAATTATCAACAAATAAACAAACAACACAAACATCAATCAATTAGTGGATTAGAGTTTCAAATTCATAATTTTGATATATAGTCAAAAATCAGATTTTTGATGCCAAATCACAACAATAGGCCCTATCTAATTTTGGTTCTCACACCAGTCAATAGGAAATATATAAATATCACATCTTCAAAACACGAACATAAATTCTGATGATGATCGATCAATCATCAGAACCATCTCCGGGTGTCTAGAATGTGATTCCATATCTATCCGGTATATTAAAATTTCAAATATACGTTTGCAAGGCGTATATGCAAAATCTTTATATACTGGACTGTCCAAATCAATAAAAACTAAATAATCAAATACGAATAATTGATTTTAAATTTTCAAAACAAAATTGGTTTTCATTTTTCAAATATACTCTTCACACTCGTTCTAGGATACTACTGATCCTATCTCTAACGAGTCATTCCCATTGGATATTACTAACCCAATATCTGATGAATTCTTTCGTATAGTTCTAATGTGCCTTGTTCTCTGAGCTTTTTAAACCAAAGCTCTGATACCAACTGTAAAAACCCGTAACTTCCCCGTGAAGGAAAGGGCGGATAGTTCGAGAACAAGCCACAACAGAACGCATATAAAAGAACATTTCATTGTATATTACAACAATGCATCAGATTACAAGAATATACAGAGTATGAATAAATATTACACAGAAATATCAGAGATTTAAATTACATTTAAATACATCGCAGCGGAAAATAATACAATACACAACTAGAAGGAGATATACGGATACAAAGCTTTCCGGATATCGTTCCAGCTGTAAACCAGGATCCTGTGAATATAAATCTGCAAAACCAAAACTACTAGCTGCCCGTGTCAAAATAGGGGCACCCAGAGTTTAGGTTAAAACAATAAACTCCAGGTCAGTCATGGGACTGGTGTGAGAACTAAAACAGTTATTAATCTTTATTTTAAAGTTCGGTAAATCAAGGGACCACGCCGTATAACACGGAACGGGTTTCCTCCCAAGAATACCAGTGCATAAAACAACAGCGCAATGCTAAATAAAGAAAAATGAAGCTATTATAAGACCCAGGTCCTATCACACAATGCAACGCAAGCCGGGGGATAGGGTTTTTACCTTATAATAGCCAAGAATGCTTGATACGTTTAAAACAAATCATTTGATACTGTAATAAGTGCATAGTGTATAAAACAACTTCAAATCATAAGTATCAATCATAGGCGGCATGGGTACCATATATCATGTCGCCATACTAGGTTCTACAAATAAAACCGCAAATGTCACGTATTTGGAAATTGGGTTTCCATCTATGAACCGAGGCAAAAGATAGTCCTCAACCGATTCGAGACTCTCTAGCCCGAGCCTCAGGACCCAGACTCAGGTGGGCCCTTGGAGCGACAGGGCCGGTCCACCGATGTGGATTAAAATGCCTGAACACTACGTTTCCCCGCCCTTTGGGGCGTAAATGAGCCAACGAATGACTCCATCGGACCCGGATCGTCCGATCAAACCGAGGCGCCTCACAACAGCAACAACCACACAGGTGAAAAGTATATAAATGTCAGGGCTGGTAGGTCACTGACACCACCCTAGCTAGAAAGAAACGCATGCCCTCCCTGAGGTCCTCTCCCGTTTTTGGTTCACAACCGGGGTGCGAAACTCGCGAAGTAAACGTTACACAAAGCTACGCCACAAAGGCCGTGCTTTGATCATCACCACAAGACTTTGCATTTCAACAGAAGCCTCGATCAATTGCCACTTAGGCATGCCACACAGGCAATTCATTCCATGCGTTTGATATCCATCAATATATAACCCCTAAGCTCGTACGTCTCAGAGAAGGGCGTTAAGCAAGAGAATAAATTCTCCGCCGCCAAACAGATATATATTTAATAGAGATCAATCACACGGACTAAAATCCAATGTCAAACACACAGTCCATTTACAAGTCCGCTCTGGGTCTGAACGAAACCGGAGGCACCTAATACCCCGCATATCCATCGATCTCCAAGTACGTCTGGACGATCACCAACTGTTTCCATTTTCTTGGGTGTACACCCCAATCAAGATCATCAGTAATCACCCAAACGACGTGAAGACCTCTGGTCTTCGACCATCGTCTTCATCTTCGACTTACCGTCATATCAGTTATTCAGAATGGGATAAACCCGGTCTTTCCGAATAACTCGCGTATATTTTAAATAAGTGTTACACAAACACAACATACGCCTCATTCCAATTCATCAGTCACTAACCGTAAATTAATCAAGAGAATAATTCCCCAAATATTAACCCCGAAGGCCGAAACCAACATCAGATCAATATCCAGAAAACCATTCTGCTTGGCTAACCGAAAGTTAGTTTCTAAATTTCACATTCATAGGGAAAGGTTCCCATTAATTTTATCCAAGATAAATTCCTTGAATTTATTCTTTAATCTATTTTTGAATATCAATTCAAAACTAGTCGAGATTAGCGAACCTTACCGAGGTAATCATTTGTTTTAATTTCTCAATCTCAACCTATTCATCCCATGAAGTAAAACTGGTCCTACTTCATATCTAACACCACGGTGTTATCGGTAAATTCAATTACCATTTCACGTTCAAATCTAATTAAAGATTTAACTATCGCCTGGAGCAAAACTGGTGATACTCCATTCTCGATCATTTCAATCTGATTAAAGATTCATTAAAACTCCACTTAGTTTTAATCGTTAATTGGGTTAAAGAATCCGTGTCATTTAAAAACACGGTTCATGATAAACCCAAAGTCACATTCCATTAACTATCGGGTTAAAGAACGAGTGTTATTTAAAACGCTGTTCACGATAAACCCAAAAATCAATATCAATTCTATTCCAATTAAATATTATTTAATTGGTACTCTTCATTAAATCTAAATAAAAAGATTTAATCTTTTCTCAACTGGGTTCAAGAACAGTGTTAATGAAGACACCATTCACGACAAACCCAAATCACATTTGATATTAAACACAAGGCTCTGAATAGAAAATATACCGGCTTATATTCAATATCAAATTCTACGACTAACAAATATCGTATTGGAAATAACGATATATATATCTTTCAAATTCCCATAACAATATCTGTATCATCACGAAATCCAACATCGAAATAATCCAAAGACAATTTCGATTCAAATCCATTCCAATATAATTATTGGAAATTCTGGTTATTTTTCAAAGCCATCCCTAATCCAGTTTATTTATTTTAAAAATAAATAGAATTACAATTCTAGTTCAAAACTAGTTTATTTCGATAAAAATCTATTTTTATCTTTTCAAATATGGAGTTTTTCATCCCAATTCTTTCTAAATCATTTCTTATGATTTTACACAAATTATTAATATTTTTAATAATTTTATCAAGGTCCGTACAGTCGATTTCCATCAATGGCCATCGAACTGCACTTACAGCGACCTTTTTCGAATTTGATTTGGACGTATCTCCAAATCCAACCGTTCGATTTCAAATTTCTAATATTCGTTAGAAAGCTCTTTTCGATACGAACCCAACGGTTCCGATTTTAGGAGAATCCGACGGTCGGATCTCCCGTAATATCCATTTGAAGTCAATGGTCGAAATTTGCGAACTGCCGCGGCGCGGCGCGTTCTATTCAGGCCATTATATAATATATATAATATATATACTTCGTCGATTTCTATTTAAAACGAATTATATAAATAGTTTTAAATTCGTTTCAAAGGCAATTTCAACTTCCATTTCAATTCAAATCAAAATTGAATTCTTCTTTATAAATTCGTTTTAAAATTCATTTCTATTCAATTCAAATTTCAATTCAATTTGAATTCCTTTCAATTTGTTTCCAATTCAATTCGAATTCGTTTTCAATTCAATTCGAATTCGTTTTCAATTCAATTCGAATTCGTTTTCAATTCAATTCGAATTCGTTTTCAATTCAATTCGAATTGGTTTTCAATTCAATTCGAATTCGTTTTCAATTCAATTCATTTCGAAATCGTTATATATTCAATTCATTTCGATTTCATTTCAAAATATGCGTTTTCGAAATCACTTTTCAATATGCATTTTAAAATGAATAAGATCGATATAAATATCGTTCACGTCAAAATGGCGTCAATCTAACCAACGCGGCTTCATATATTTCTATTTTCAAATATTCTATTTCAAATATTTCTTTTTCAAATATTTCCTTTTCAAATATTTCTATTTCAAATATTTTATTTCAAAAATTCTAGTTCAAATATTTCGTTCAACACATGACTAATCTCAACGAATGAGTACAGTCAACACAGGAACCTTTATTTTATATTGAATTCATTTCTAAATTGGAATGAGGCCCAATCAATCACCATATAAAATTAATTATATGGATTTTCATACATCACACGTATATAATAGCATGGAAAAATAATCAACCATCAACCAAAGTGCACTACACTGTATAAGCATCAAATATAGATATCTAACGCTTAAAACAGCCTGTCAATCAACCGATCGACATATTTAATCAATCAGGATGAGTGAACTTCAAATTTCATCCCAACACCCGTGTGGGGTTTCAAACAATCAAACACAGATTTTAGTTGTGCAGTTGGGCGATGTGTAAAATTTATCGTCCCAATCAATGTCATTCAAATAGGTGCACATAAACAAACCGTCTGGTTTGTAAATGAATATTTATTTATTCACATTCACGTTAAAAATTATATTTTTAACGATAAAACATTTTATTCCAACATATGAATTTCTATTCAGTTCATTCTTTAAATAAAATGATATTTTTATTTTTTTCTAACTTATTTTAGAAAATTTCGGCGGCATAACGGCATGATACTAGAAACGGGACAAGGCATAGCCTTATCCCCGGTCTAGTGAACGCCCATGCCATTCACACATCAATCAAATCCATTCATTTCACCACACAGTTCAATTTCAATCAAATTATCTAACTAATTTTTGCAATCAAACAAACAAGTCCATGGTCTGTGGACGATTGTGTCGGGTGCTACTAAGCACCGTCTGCATCCTAGTATATATATATAACTAGAAAATGAAATTGAAAGGTGACAAATTCTCACCGATAGCTATCCTAACTCCACGGCACTTCATTTGCAGAAACCTTCGTCGCTCTCGCCTTTTTGTCATCTTCGTTGCCCGTATTCACTACATATGTAAAAATCGAATTTTTACTTTGTTATTCAATATATAAAATCGAATTTTTACTATGCTATATAATATATAAAAATCGAATTTTTACTATGCTATCTAATATATAAAAATCGAATTTTTACTTTGCTATTCAATATATAAAAATCGAATTTTTACTATGCTATCTAATATATAAAAATCGAATTTTTTACTTTGCTATTCAATATATAAAAATCGAATTTTTACTATGCTATCTAATATATAAAAACCGAATTTTTATACCGCTACTATATAGATAAAAATTATATTTTTACAACGCTACTCTTCTATAAAGACTTCGCCTTTTCGAATATATCATTATAAAAATCACATTTTTAGTTTTCTACACATATAAAGATGATATTTTTAATATTCCTATCATGTAAAAATTATATTTTTACTTCTCTACATAAACAAAAATCATATTTTTAATCTTCACTTAATAAAAATTATATTTTTAATCGATTAAAAATCAGATCTTTTATCATATTAAAAATATATATCAAACTGAATCTTTTTATGCACAAACATCTATTCTTTTTATAAATAAAAACCAAAGTTTTCCTATAAAATAAAATCAGTTTTCCATATATAAAAATCATATTTTGATTACTTTAAAAATCAAATCTTTTCTGTTTTACACTACACAAAAAAAATTCAGTTTTTAAACTAAATTAAAATCATAAAACTCACCTTGATAATCGAAGGAAGTGGAAGAAGGAAGGAGTAAAGAGGTGAGAGCACGCAACTGAAAGGGGGAAGGGGGCTTCGATGCGTCGGTTTCTCCGATGGGGGGGGGGGGGAGGGGTTCTCGCGCAGGGACGCGATTTGAGGGGGGGGGGGGGTTTCTCGGCGTTGCGGTCGACGAAGAGCAAGGGGGGGAGGTGAAGCAGAAGGGGATGGGGATCGGAGGGGGGGGGGGAAGGCGATGAAGAGGGCGGCGGCGCGACAGGGTCCTCCCCCTTTTCGTCGTCTCCTTGTTTTTTTTTCTGCATCAAGGCCCATACAGTCGATTTCCATCAACGGCCATCGAGCTGCACTTACAGCGACCTTTTCCAAATTTTATTTGGACGTATCTCCAAATCCAACCATTAGATTTCAAATTTCTAATATTCGTTAGAAAGCTCTTTTCGATACGAACCCAACGGTTCCGGTTTTAGGAGAACTTGACGGTCGCATCTCCCATAATGTCCGTTCGAAGTCAATGGTCGAAATTTACGAACTACCGCGACGCGGCGCGTTCTATTCAGGCCATTATATAATATATATAATATATATAATATATATTTCATCGATTTCTATTTAATTCAATTCGAATTCGTTTTCTATTCGATTCAATTCGAATTCGTTTTATATTCGGTTCAATTCGAATTCGTTATATATTCAATTCAATTCGAATTCGTTATATATTCAATTCAATTCGAATTCGTTATATATTCAATTCAATTCGAATTCGTTATATACTCAATTCAATTCGAATTCATTTTATATTCAATTCAATTCGAATTCGTTATATATTCAATTCAATTCGAATTCGTTATATATTCAATTCAATTCGAATTCGTTTTATATTCAATTCAATTCGAATTCGTTATATATTCAATTCAATTCGAATTCGTTATATATTCAATTCAATTCGAATTCGTTTTATATTCAATTCAATTCGAATTCGTTTTATATTCAATTCAATTCGAATTCGTTTTATACTCAATTCAATTCGAATTTTTTTAATATTCAATTCAATTCGAATTCGTTTTATATTCAATTCAATTCGAATTCGTTTTATATTCAATTCAATTCGAAATCGTTATCAAATCTCTTTTCAATATTCATTACAAAACGAATATAATCGATATGAATATTGTTCGCGTCAAAATAGCGCATCTCTAATCAACACGGCTTAATATTTTTCAATAATTTCGTTATTCTATTCAACAAATGAATTTTTATTCTATTCAATACGTGAACCTATATTTTTGTCAACACATGACTAATCTCAACGAATGAGTACTGTCCACGTGTGACTATTTTTGTTATTCAATATATTTTATAAAAATTATGGTATCTATCGTTTGATTTAAATCAGACTCCAACCGTAAATTAGTAAGAGAATGATTCCCTAAATATTAACCCCGAAGGCCGAAACCAACATCAGATCAACATCCAGGAGACCACTCATCTTATCTATTTTCCAATTAGTTTCTAATTTTATATATGATAAAGATGTAAATTTTATTGTTAAAATATTTCGTTCAACACATGACTAATCTCAACGGATGAGTACTGTCAACACATGAACCTTTATTTTATAAAGAAGTTAGTTTCTAATTCTATATATAATAAAGATGTAAATTTTATTGTTAAAATATTTCGTTCAACACATGACTAATCTCAACGGATGAGTACTGTCAACACATGAACCTTTATTTTATAATATTCTTTATTTTCTAAATTGGAATGAGGCCCAATCAATTACCATATAAAGTTAATTATATGGATTCCATAAAACACATGTATATAATAGCAACGATAAATAATCAACCATCATCCAAAGTGCACTACACTGTATAAGCGTCAAATATAGATATCTAACGCTTATAACAGCCTGTCGATCCATCGATCGACATACAACTAATTATTGGGATTAGTGTATGCCGTATTTTATCCTAATACCCATGTGGGGTTTCAAATCAACAAACATAGATTTTTTATTTGTGCAGTTGGGCGATGTGTAAAATTTATCGTCCCAATCAATGTCAGTCAAATCAGTGTACATAAACAAATCGTTCGATTTGTAAACGAATATTTATTTGTTCACGTTCACGTTAACAATTATATTTTTAACGACCAAATTATTCTATTCAACCTACGAATATTCTATTCGGTTCATTTATTAAATAAAATGATATCTTTATTTTTCTAACTTATTTTAGAAAATTTCGGCGGCATAACGGCACGATACTAGAAACGGGACAAGGCCTAGCCTTATCCCCGGTCTAATAATGGCCCACGCCATACACATATCAATCAAACCAATTTCAATTCACCAAACAACCAAATTTAGATCAAATAATCTAACCAACTACACAACCAAACAAACAAGTCCATGTTCTGTGGACAATGGTGTCGGGTGCTACTAAACACCGTCTGCATCCTAGTATATATTTATAACTAGAAAAGGAAATTTAAAGTGAGAAGTTCTCACCGACTAGCTAAATCAAACGCCACGACTCTTCTTATGTAGAAATCTTCGTCGTGCTCGCCTTTTTGCCAATTTCACTGCCCGTACTCACTACATATATAAAAATCACATTTTTATATTGTTGCTATGTATATAAAAATCATATTTTTATACTACTACTATATAGATAAAAATTCTTTTTTTACATTGCTACTATATAGATAAAAATTCTTTTTTTACATTGCTACTATATAGATAAAAATTCTATTTTTATCGTGCTATTCTCTATATAAAGATTTCGCCTTTTCAAAAATAGAGATTTCGCCTTTTCAAAAATAGAGATTTCGCCTTTTCATCTCATCACTATAAAATCACATTTTTGTTTCAACGTATATAAAATAAAAATCAGATTTTTATTTCTCTACTTATATAAAGATGATATTTTTACTATCTTACCTATATAAAGATCATATTTTTATTACTTCTACTTTATAAAAATAATATTTTTAGTCTTTCTATAATATAAAAATTATATTTTCATCCTTCCTATATTTTAAAAATTATATTTTTAATACTCTATATAATTAAAAATCATATATTTTTCCTATATAAAAATATTAACTTTTTCTATATATAAATATCTGAAATTAAAATCAATACACAATTAAAACTAAAAGCAAAAACTAAATTCGGATTTATACTAAAACTAAAATAAAAATAAACTAAAACTCACAGTTTCCATGATGGAGGAGGGGCTTGGCTCGCTACAGGTGGTTTGATTAGGGCTAGGGTTGAGGTTCGACGAGGTTTAAATGCTTGAGGAGGAGGAGGAAAAGTCGGACAGGAAGAAGAGGGGGTTAGGCGCGGATTTCTCGAGCAGAACGGGTGAAGGAAGGAGAGGTGGAGGAAGAGAAGGGGAGGGATGCGATGGAGGTGGTTTCCATCGATGCAGGGCGCGGTGGGCGTAGTCGGGTCCACGCGAGTTCACTTGGGAGGGAGGAGCGGGGTAGGAGAAGAGGAAGAGGGGGGAATTCTGGTGGACGGCGCCGCCTTGGGCGGTGGCAGCGGCGTGGAGGAGGCCGCTCGCGCCCCTCCATCCTCTTCTCCTTCTTCTTCTTCTTTTATTTAAAATCGATTTTGAGAAAGAAATGAACGGGGGGGGGGGGGGGGCTGAGAGAAAGGAATAAGGGAAGAGAGAGGAAAGATTTTATTTATTTTATTAAATTATTTAATTCAAAAAGTTGACTTTTTCATACGACCTCTAAACGAGGCCCACCGCCTGTCGTCCATAGCGTATTACCCCCATTCCGAACACAATGGGATATGTACCGTAGGCTGATTCGACTGTTACAATCAGTTTTCATCAAAATCAACGTATAACTCTATATATTGAATTTGAACGCGCATTTCAATTTACTGGGGTCACATACTAACTCGAAAAATTCCAGAAAAATATTTTCTAGCTTCGTATTGACGATACGGTCCTAAAAAAATTAATTTCGTCAAATTCTGAGACCGTTGGAAAAATGGCCATCTTCCAGTCGATTAAATTCAACTGAAATGGTCAAAACACGTTTTACTTCGTCACGTTCACATATTGATTCGAAAAATTATGAAATTTGAAACCTAGCAATAACTTTACATCCTGGATCCAGCAAAAGTGGTTTCGTTGAAATCCGAGGTCGTTTGCAAAATGGCTATTTTTAAGGGCCTGAATTCCATAGCGACTATTCTGAATTTTCAACTGGACATATCTTTTGATTCCCGCTATGAAATTTCAATTTTTATGATTCGTTGGAAAGATATTCACAATTAGATTCTATTATTTTTGGTTTCACTAAAATCGGGTTTATTTTGCACCCGGTATGTTCAATCGAAGTTTGAAATTGAATTATCGAACTACCGCGCCATTTTCAATTCCTTTTATGATTATAAATAAATATTTATATTCCAATGACGACGTATATAATATATACATTCGAATTCCTATTCAAAATAAATTTCTCGTCGATATTATTTAAAATAATCCATTTTAAATATTCAAAATTTGCTAAAATTGCCAAAATAAAAATTTTAAACTGGCTCGCATTTCCGGGTAATTACAAGAAGTATCAACCCAAAAGTAACATACAAAAATAAGTTATAATGTACTCTTTTTCCATATTTAAGATTTTTCCCATTGGGTTTTTCTTATTAAGGTTTTTGTGGGGCATTACATTGACCCAGAAGTATCAAACTCCTTTTGATGTGGTAAATATGACATTTTATATTGTACTCTTTTTCCTTCACTAAGATTTTTCCCATCGGGTTTTTCCTTCACTAGGACTTTCCCATTGGGTTTTTCTTAGTAAGGTTTTGACGAGGCAACTTTTTGATCCAGAAGTATCAAACATCTTTTGATGCAGTAAACTATTATTTATGAAGACAAGGCAGTTTGCATGGCTTAGATTCAAGTGAATTATATCAAGGGTGATAGGATGGAGAACATTTCTTTAAAATTTCTCTTCACATATGAATGAAAGGATAACAAGAAAAAGGAGAAATAAATCCAGTTTCAAGAAAAGCGGGTAGATCTGTTCTTAAAGGCAATTTCCAAATCAACATTCCAGAAGATGATGTACAAAATTGGCATGCGTCGACTACATCAATGGACTAATTGAATAATGAGTTATAAATAAGGGAGAGCATATAAAATTATGCATAACGTACTCTTTTCCTTCACTAATATTTTTCCTACTGGGTTTTCATTGGTAAGGTTTTTAATGAGGCATTATCTTGATCATGAAGTATCAACCCTTACCGTACCATTGTAAAACATGTTACCTAAAGATGAAATAAATTGCACGCTTTTCCTTGTTTATAATTTTTCCCAGGGTTTTTCATAAAAAGGTTTTTAATGAGGCATTGTTTCGATCCTGAAGCATCAAACTCTTTTAAGGAATATCATTTTAATATGATAATGTCAAATGTTGCACTCTTTTCCCCGTTCAAGGTTTTCCCATTGGAATTTCCTAATAGAGGTTTTTAACGAGGCAACAACCAATGTCTATGTCATCCGAGTAGATATTTGCAAGCAATATACTATGAGGGGAGCAATAATCTTTCAAAGGGATAATTTCAACCTACTATAAGAGCATTTAAGAATTTGAAGACACATATTCGAGGGGGAGTGTTAAAGTATGTATAGTTATAAGAGTGAATATGCTTGATCTTTATTTTATGTTTAGTCCCACATTGTGGGATAAGTTTACTCCAAGCTCCCAAACCGTTATATAAAGAGCTCATGTAATGTAAAGAGGGCACTAATTTTGGAATGAATAAAAGTATCTTCTTTCTCCTTCTCTAATGGATTTTTAATTGTATACTGTTTACAACACTGAAATTATTTTTGGATATGTAATATTTTTTGAGATGCAATTACTAATCAATCACGATATAAACTTAATAAGCAGTAAAAGTACTTGTTAACTGCAAATCTGATAAGTACTTGTTGAACTGTGAACTGTGCAAGTAGGAAAACAATGAATGATTTCTATGAAGGATTTTATTTAACACGGGATAGTGTAAAATCAGATACATCATTCATTACAACTACATTAAAACCATTGTTGTTGAGTTCATTTTACTATAAGAATGTGTGTATCATATTGAAATGGCCATAGAACACAACAACTCAAAGTGTCTGTTACTGTAAGAATCAAATAATGAAAAAAAAAACAAGGCATACTCTATAGGACGAGAGGCCCAAATAGAGCTATGGACCCGAATGTGATTTGTATTACTCTCTGATTTCCATAAAGCACTTTGCTGATTGTCGAGTTGTCAATATGTGAAAACGCTGGTGTAACATTTGCCATCCTAAATTATCAGCCTATAACAAACCATAATCAAATTAAGAAATATACTATTTCATAAACATAGAAGACTAACTAACTTTTGCTAATAAGTGTACTATTTCATAACTGCTGATAATGGTGGTAAAAAAATGATAGTTTATCACATGATTTGGTTCAAATCTTTAAGGTATATAGTGGTAACAAAAAATTTAATTAAAAAAAAATAAACCATTAAAAATAATGATATTCCTTATCAGTTGAATGGAAGAAAATGGAATACGACATAGTTATTTTTAAATGAAATACAACATAGTCAGTTATTTTTACTTAGGGAGACTGCACATAACTGACATAAGAATCAAGCTACTAAGTAATATATATTGGAAGTTGAACAGATTTTGAACTAAAAGTAGCGTATATTCCTATAAGTTTATCAACATTTTGGAACTTTGGCGCTCCACTATCTTTAAAATATTTATTAGAAATAATGTGAACCTGTTTCATGAAATAACCAAAATTGTGGTTTAGTGTAATGTTAGTAAATGCTAAGTTCCATCAAGTATTGTTTATTTTACCGATACAAACTTTTGAAGAAAATACCTTTTTATTTGTGATACTTATTTGAATGACCATGTATATACTGCAGGATGAAAATATCCATCTAGAATATGCACAACAGTAAAAACTAAAGATTATTAAAAGTTAAAGGAAGACATATAAGCATACTTATCAGGTCCAGTACTCGTGCATTTGCGTATTTTTTTTTCAAAGATGCGTATCTACACCAGTAAAAATGAAATTAACAGTTGATGTGACATCCAAGAAGGTGGATTAGAAAAATCCAGAAGTAAGCTATACTATAAAAAGCATATGTTAAAACAATCTTTATGCATGTACAACTCGTTACTCCACCAATCAACAACATTAAAAAATATATTAAAAATATAGCATTTCAAATATGAACTTTCCATAGAGTAATTAGCAGAGGAAAAATTGAAAGTCATTGATTTTTTCGTGGATACCATAATAAGTAAGACTGAACCAAAGTTATTGCCATTTGAATTTTTATATTACCAAAATACTCATATTCAACCACTTATTGTAATACTATATATTTCCATTTGGAAACCATACCTATTCATCATGAGAAAATAAATAAATTTTAGTTGGTATTTTTTTTTAATTTTACAAACATGCTGCTAAGAATTTGTAATGACCCGGGATTTTGTCGACTTTGGTTATCACCATAAACTCACTGATGACTAACCAAACATCGAAAAATACTGGTCATTAGTGAAAGAAATTAGAGGGTGAGGAAAGATAAGATAGAAACTTAGAATAGAAGAAGAAGAAGATCACAATATCAGAGTAACACGAATCTCACAGCGGAACGAATAAATATATTTCATAACATAACTTTGAAATACAAATCTGTACTTGAATATACATATCATTATCAAAGTACAACACTTACAACACAGCGGAAATAACTATAGCTATATGATCCTGAAGCCTCCTGCTCCAAGCTCTTCCAGTATATCTGTAAATCCCGACTACTTGACTGCCCGTACAAATTTAGGCACCCAAGAGCTTAGGGAAAACAAAACAAAATAAACTCCGGGTCAGTCGTGGGACTAGTATGAGTAAAACAGTTTAAAACAGTTCAAGCAGGTAATCGATATCTCATAAGACTATGCCGTATAACAAAACGAGTTTTTCCCTTATGAGAATCCAAAATATCTTTATATCAAAACCTTTTGATATTATAATAATGTCTATCAACACAATATAATAATCATCTAGCAGAAACGCTTTCATCTCACGTTCTACATATATAGTATACAATCAAAACCGCAAGCACGTATTGGGTAATGGATTTCCAACTATGACAAGGTATGGAACCACCTTTCGCTAGTGTAGCTCTAGAGAGGAATACACTGGGTTCAACAAGAACATGTTGCAACCCGGCCACACATGACCGACCACTCATTTCGCTTGAGTGTATCGAATGTATATCACCAACGGTTGGGATCAGCAACCGTTTCCCGAATGGGACAGCATCAACAATAGATTTTTAGAAGTAAATGAAACTCTAGATCAGGTGATTATACACCCTACTTTGGTGCGACTGACTTAGCCATGCTGCCTGCCCGATTTCTGTCATTTACCGGATGTGAGGCTAGAAGCTACACTTTATCATCACACCAGATTCACTTTGAATGCCACATCGTCAAATCCATCAAATAACCGATTGACGCCCTCAACCATACATTATGTGTTAGCTAAAAGAAGTTTCCTTCTCCGCTTCCACTCTTGGTACGGTTGGAGAAATCAATATACGTGATCGTCTGGAAATACTCTGTCAGACATCCGTCCGTACAAGTCATCCAGGAACAGGATGAACCGAAGGCACTATTCTGTAAATAGGATAGCCCTTGCATAACTCCGTCTTCAATTTCCTTTGGCATATATGATTCGCAACGTTTATGCCAATACAGAGTGGTTCTTTGGATAATAATCCAACCGGTCTCTCCATATTAACAACGTTAAAATGGTCAAAAACTTCGATAGTCTGTGATTTAACTATCGAAGATAATAGGTGTGCAAACAACGATATCATTTCCAAATGGAAATTTATATCGATCAAACATCATTCAACATTTATCTCTTTATTTCATTAATTTACTTATCTCATGTTTCCCTATATTCAATATTTCTTATTTTATAAATTTGGAAAATATACGTTATTAACAATGGAAAACATTTCCGTTTCTTGTTTTCTTTATTAGAAAACATTTCTGATTTCTTATTTGGAAAACATTTCCAAAGCTTCTTCATTGGACTAAGACAGATGTTTAAACAAACCATCGCGATGCCAATTCAAACCATCTCCTTTACTATCGAACCTTAACTATTCCTTTACTATCGAACCTTAACCATCTCTTAGTTAAAAATGAAGTCAATCAAGTTGGGGTAATAATACCTCTCAGACCTTATCTGAACAACGTTTCTAATCGTGAAATAGACAAATTTCACCCTTCTAATTCTTTAACAAACTTCCTTACGAAACACTCTTTCGAATAATCTCTATTCGATAACTCCTCCTTTCGAATAAACTATATTCGATTAACTCCTTTAATTCTATTCGAATAAACTATATCCGATTAACTCCTTTATTCTATTCGAATAAACTATATTCGATTAACTCCTTTGCTTTAACTCTAATCGATTAAACTAGCATCGATTAACTCCTTTGCTTTAACTCTAATCGATTAAACTAACATCGATTAACTCCTTTGCTTTAACTCAAATCGATTAAACTAACATTGATTAACTTCTTTCGATTAAACTAATATTGATTAACTTCTTTTGATTAAACTAATATCGATTAACTCCTTTGCTTTAACTCTAATCGATTAAACTAACATCGATTAACTCCTAATTGGTTTAGCTCTAACTGATAAACTCTAACCAATTAACTCTAAGTGGTTAACCCTAACTGATTAACTTTGGTTGATTAACTAAAATCAGTTAATTCTATGCGTTGAATTCTGATCGAATAACTCCATTTGGCTAAACTATATTTGAATACCTCCTTTAAACTTTATTCGATAACTTCCTTTATTCTATTCGAATAACTAATTCGATTAACTCCTTTTCAAATAAACTATTCATTTATAAAGATTTACTTTTAGTAACGGTTCTTCACTTTACAAATGATTTCCTTTTATTCTAACTTATCCTTTGATTTTATAAATATTTCTTTTATAAAAAAAACCCTTTTCCTTTTCTATATAAAATCCATCGATTTTATATAAATAATTCATTTTCAAAATACACTTTGAAAAATCCCCTTTTCCATATCCAGTATTTCTCATGGTATTTAACATACCATATAACAACGATAAATATCGTCCAAACATACATAATCAACAACATATTATATATCACATCATATACCACAATATATGAATCACAATAAAATAAATGTTGAGGAATCCAGTTGGATTCCTCCAACCTGTTTCCCTGCATCACAGATGTTAAACAATATAGATAACATCACTTTCAGTTCCATATGATATATTATGTTAAACAGAATCAATATAGAAATTCAACTAACTGACTAGCAGTTCAATCAAACAGTCAACACACAGTCAATCAGCCAATATTTAACAGTTCTAAAAATATAACATGAAATTATAAACTGTTCAGAGTTAGTGGGATTTACTCACTTTGGCAGTTCATCGTTAAAGAACGATAAACTGTTGTTTGATTTGAATCAAACAGTTTATTTCTCCGTAAATTCAAACGAGCTCCACTCCACTCCCAGTCAGTCTCATTTTGTTGCTTCCGTCCATACGATCCTAACGCAACTTACGGTTCTCGATTCTGACCTCGTGTGGATGAGATATCACATTCACAAGTTAATACGAATTTGAATTTAAATTAAACTTGAATTTAATTTAAACTGGGCCTCACCCCCTTATTACTCCATCGTGGCCCAATACCCTCCAGGCCCGCTAATCCCTTCTTCCCCAACATGATTTTCGCACTCCAGTAAACACCCTTAGCCAACGTCCTTCACCCCATCCTCCTCCATCTCGCCATAAATTCAAAAACCAGCGCCACCGTTAAACTTCTCATCACAATCTCTCCCAAACCCTACCATAACCGAAAAGCTCGAGTTCAAAAATCCAAAACCCGTTGCTGAGCCTCGACCGAACGTCCATACCAGGCTGCGACATTTTCGAATTCGAAAATCCCCAGAGAAATCAAAACCAACTCGTCTCTTTTGCTCAAGCGTGAATCCATACTTCAAATTTCGAACCAATGCCTTAATCGCCCCAAAAGCTAGGAGCCCTAGTTCGCTGTCGAAACCCAGGTACCCCAAACACGCATCGCACGCTGTAGAAATTATATAGGGATGGAGCTCCTTCCTTGTTGAATCCATACATGCTTGTATTTGGATTTATGGATTTTTGTTTCGATTTTCTTTTCCTGTTTAGAGTTGCTGAAAACAAATAAAGATGAGGAGCCTTGCTTGAATTTATAGTGGGAACGAATTCATGCTTAAACGATAGGGGTTAACATATGCTTCTTAGCTACCACAGTTTGTTTACTAGGGAAAACTAGGTCCACGTTTTTCTTCTTATTAGTGATTTAGAGGATGCCACGTTGCTATGTTTCCCCTAGTTGGTTTGGTTTCCACGTTTTACTCCTTATGTTCAGGAATTTGTTTTGGTAAAGTAAATCCTGTACGTTTTGGTGCTTTATCCTATCGTATGCGAGAAAAACAAAGAGGTTACAACTCGGTCACCAAGGAAAATCTATTATGTGTTGTATTACTTCATTTTTTTTATTTATATAATGCATACATTACTTACATATGAAGTAATGTGCAATGCTACCACATACGAGCTGCTAGTGATAGAAATAAAAATATTGTTGTGACCAGCAATGTGCCACCGTTCCAAAAATATAATAATACCGGTAGATTGACTCATATTTTGAAACCTCAAAATGTTGATTACAGGGTGCGAAATACTTCAAATAAAAAGTCGCTTATTAAATTAATTAAAAATTACAGTAAAATTCTAAAAATTAAATTATCACTATGTCCCAAAAGAACCTTGTCTAAATTCAAACCCGATATTCAAATATTTTTGAATAACCGTTATGGCCACGAACGAATATACTGCTGTTTTTCTGAATATTTGATTTGGACATAAATCAAAATCTACACGACGAAATCCCGATTTTTCTCTTCCACTAGAAAGATATACTCCACCAGCTCCACACGTTTCTTGTTTCACAGAAATCCGGCTTAAAACGAATCCTGTACATTCAGTTGAAGTTCGAATCGCCAAATTACGAACTGCAGCGCCATTTCAAGCTCGATTTTAATTATAATATAATTATACGTTCAAACTGTCATTAATTAAATACATTTGTTATTCAACTTCAATTCTAAACTGAATTTAATATCACAGATGATCCGGTTCACACCATAACGTCTTTTTAGCCAATTCTGATTATTTCAGAATTAAATATATTATTTAATTTATTATTTTAATTAAATATTCCCAGCTATTTAATTCCACGACCATTAAATTCACTATATCACTATTTATATAATTAAATAAATTAATTATAATACCTCTGCCAATGCGGGTCATTACAGAATTTCTGGATCATTATTGCACCCTGCTATTGTGTATTCAGATTAAGCCAAAATAAGATTGCTAAGGGTACCTTCTTCACATCTTTTGAGAGAGAGAAATATAATGGCCTATATGACTAAAATTTGACAGTTGCTAACAATTGACCAGATTACAGTTTGTGTATGGCACATATGCACAACAAAATAACTACGTGAGATTATTTATTTCAGTACAGCCAATTTCTTTTAAATATTAAATATATGTGGAAAATTTTGAACTAATATAATTGAACATGCTGACAATACGAAGTTTTTTCAACATGATTAGAAGTTTCACTACTGTGATAACAATAAAACTAACGGCCCATTCATATGATTAAATACTATGGTATTTACTTCAACACTGTATATTATCATTCCCATTTCCAATGTCAGTACTAATTTGGATAATTCAATTTTTAACCAAGAAAATTGTAAATCATATAAATTTAAATGTTTGAGATGGTCTTAGTTTGAACACTTTAGCAATAAATTTATCATTTCGATTCTGCAAAACAACAAATTACACATGCTATAAGGGAAAAAAATTAAAAGATAAAACAACAGATATACAAAACTGAAATTATATATTGCAAGTATCATAATATCCAACTTCCTCCCAAACAACATACAAAACTGAACCAATCAGATCTACACCCTCCATATAAGCATCGCAAGTAACATGTACCCGCTCGAACGGACTTTATCATAATAATACTACCTATAGTTCAATTCGAAAAGCAATGATTTCGTTCATTGTAAGCCAATTAGGGTTCGGCGTTAGACTCAGGTAGGTTTGAGGGAGAGGACGGCAGAGCACAAGGAGGGGAGGGCGGGTAGAGGGAATTAACTAGAGGATGGAGCTTGATTTTGATTTTGTTCTCAGAAAAACGGATTTACGATTATGGAGAAGTGGGAAATGGAGTTATTGTTACTTGAATTCGATAATGTCAAGAGGATATGTAAACGAGGAAAAGGGAAAAGGATTTGGGGTGACGCAGGTGAAGTAAAATAGAGAAACGTGACATGGAGGGAAACGAAAATGATATCTCGCCAAGTATTAAGGAAGAGGCTCTTACTAGCATCTAAACGAATAAAGTAGTAAAGAAAAAGAAATAAGTACATTCATATGCACTTAGTTTACCAACGCAACTAATCATCTTCTATGTATTCGCTGGTTCGGAATGGTTTCCGAATATAGATGCGATCCCGGTCTTTCTGTACCAACAATCGTATGGGTCAGATTTGATAGTCGGTTATTTAACTATCAAATAAATAATAACGTGAATGAAACGAGTCTACTGATTTAGTATTCGGCATTACTTGGCCTTTTTGATTAAAATAATTAACGAATGGTTAATTTAAACTTAAAAGTCATTTTAATATATCAACATAGCATTTCACTTCTTATTTAACATAAGATTAATTTCAAAACTATCTTATTTACTTAGAATTAAATCATGTATATGTGTTCTCACTTTTGTTTTATCAAATTTCAAATAAACATCGTTACTTTAAAATAATACCTAACTCTTATACTTTCAAAATAAACTCATTCCAAAACTTAACATTTTATTTCCTTTTGCTATTGGAAATATCATTATATATTATATATACTCAAATCTTTCCATTTCCGTTACATTGGAAATCTCATTATATATTCCCGATTCTTTTATTCAAATGGCATCATTATTTTCCATATGGAAATAATAAATTATTTTTAACCTCTTTTCCATTACAAACTAATATCATCCTCAGATCATCATGAAGTTGTTCAAGTTGGGGTATTTATTTACCTCTCAGACCTAGATCAACAACATTCTTATCTTTAGATAGACATGAGTTGTAATTCAAAAACCAATATTCATTATAATATCAAACTAGATCCCATTTAACTATTTTATAAAAAACTTTTTATTTTGGAAAATATCTATTTTTATAAACCTTGTTTTCAAAACTCAGGTTTTATATAAAACCCCCTTTTCTCTATTCCCTTTACTTAATTCAAATAATAAGTACACATTTATTTTTAATCTATCTTATTTGCTTAGAATCCCGTTCATAACTTCGTTATAAAACTCTTGGGTTTTAATATAAACTCGTCCACAAATTCCTTACACAATTCAATTTGATTTCATTACAACAACACTTAATTTATTATTAATTAAAATAATAATTTACTTCATCATTAATGACTGTAGCAGTAGTTAATTTCTTTATTAACTAAAATAAAAAGTAAATTTCTTTTTAAAATCTTATTAAAATTAAAACAAATATTCCTTAAAATATTTTATTGGATTAATTCAAACCGCTAATTTAATATTTTTAGAACGTTTGACTTAGTCAACCCAAAACATGTTTGTCTCATTAACCGATTCCAATTAGTTCTCACTTTAAATTAATTAATAATATAATTAATTTAAATAATTCCATTTAATTGTTTCTTAACAAAAACAATTATCCCACTCTTAACTATTAGGTTAATTTCTGCCCATTCGCTTATAAATCTTATTAATACCGGAATTTGCTTTATAAAATCATTTAATACCTATAAATTTAATTAATAAATAATAAATATTTATTTCCTTTTAACAAACTTTTATTCAAAATAATAGAATTAAAAATCTATCCATAGTTATAAAATAAAATTTATAACTTCATTTCGTCAATGTACCTAACGGTAAATCGATATTTATAAAACGATTGATTTATAGGACATATACTGCCAATTACTCAACCAATATTACCCACTGGTTTAAACAACAAATGTAGATCAACATTCAACAACCAAATCAATCATCTAATCAGAACAGTTCATATAATGATAGTATGAAAATAAATAACATTAACTATATTTGAGGGATCCCATTGGATCCCTCCAACCTATTCTTCCCTATATCCAAATACATTATCTCAACATAATCATTCAATTCAAATAAATAATGGTTTCATAACAGTCAATAACAACAATTTAATATCAACCAATTTATTTTGACACAACCATAACAATTCAAACAAACTCAGTAAATTAAACACGATTATTTTATAAACGTGACCAATAAAGTAAATTACCTTAATTGGGGCCAATCGTTAAAATAACGATTTGGGGTTTCACTGAAATTAAACAACGTTTAATTTCATCGGTTTAATCAACATGTGAATATATAATTAACAACAGGCAACCATTAGCAACCATAGCACACAAAATAAAAACCTGACTTATATATAATATAAGTGGGAAGAACTGAGTGAGTTTAACTCACCTTGATTCCTTTTGTCGCTTAAGTGATTCGTTTAATTAAATTAAACTAGTGTTTAATTTAATTAAAATTCTCAGATGCTTCCAGGTCTGTCCAGACTGACTCCAGAATGTGGATCTCGACAATACGGTCCCAATAAAGCTTGTTTGGTCCAGTTCTAATAACATATACATGAATTATCATCGTTATAATTATAAGATTTAATTTAAAAACTAATTAACTAATTATTTAGTTAAAAACTAATAGGCTGATTAAGTTGTTTTAACCTACCTAGCTCGATTTATCTTTTTTGCATCTTTGGTTTTAAACTCCTAGATCCCAATGTTTTATGTAAATCAACACCAATTTCTTTTTTTTAACTAATTATACTTGGAATATAAAGTTAACAGGGTCGATTATCTGTTGGTAAAAGCAGGCCGACATTGTAAGGACCCATGACTTCCCCGGTGAGGAAAGCCCGGATATTTCGAGGACAACACAAAAAAGAACGCAGACAGAAGAACATTTCATTGTATATTACCACCATTCCATCAGAATACAGGAATATACAGAGTATATATCAATATTACACATTTACCAAATATCAGAGATTACAATAAATTACAAAGCAGCGGAAAATAATACAATACACAACTGAAGGAGATATACGGATACAAAGCTTTCCGGATATCATTCCAACTGTAAACTAGGATTAGGTGAATATAAATCTGCAAAACCAAAACTACTAACTGCCCGTGCGGAAAATAGGGGCACCCAGAGTTTAGGTTAAAATAATAAACTCCAGGTCAGTCATGGGACTGGTGTGAGAACTAAAACAATTATTAATCTTTATTTTTAAAGTTAGGAAAATCAAGGGACCACGCCGTATAACACGGAACGGGTTTCCTCCCAAGAATACCAGTGCATAAAACAAATAGCGCAATGCTAAATAAAGGAAAATGAAGCTATTATAAGACCCAGTTCCCATCACATAATGCAACACAAGCCGGAGGATAGGGTTTTTACCTTATAATAGCCAAAAATGCTTGATACGTTTAAAACAAATCATTTGATACTATCATAAGTGCATAGTGTATAAAACAACTTCACATCATAAGTATCAATCATAGACGGCATAAGCGCCCCATCCCACTATGTCGCCATACTAGGCTTTACAAATAAAACCGCAAAGTCACGTATTGGAAGTTGGATTTCCATCTGTGAACCGAGGCAAAAGATAGTCCTCACCGAATTCGAGACGCTCTAGTCCGCCCCTCAGGCGAGCGCGTAGGAAAGCCTTGGATCGTCAGGGCCGGTCCACCGATGTGGATTATTATGCCTGAACACTACGTTTCCCCACCCTTTGGGGTGTAAATGAGCCAACGACTGACTCCATCAGCTTCACATAGCCACCGATATATCCGAGGCGCCTCGTAACAACAACAACCACATAAGTCAAACTCGTCAGGGCGTGTAAAACCACCGATGCCACTTCTAACTAGAAAGAAACGCATGCCCTCCCTGATGTCCTCTACCGTTTCTGGTCCACTACCGGGGTGTGAGGCTCGTGAATCAACGTTACACAAAGCTACGCCACACAGGCCGTGCTTTGATCATCAACCACAAGACTTTTCTTTTCAACAGAAGCCTTGATCCATTGCCACTTGGGCATGCCACACAGGCAATTCAATCCACGCGATGGATATCCATCAATATATAACCCCTGAGCTCGTACGTCTCAGAGAAGGGCATTAAGCAAGAGAATAAATTCTCCGCCGCCAAACAGATATATATTTAATAGAAATCAATCACACAGACTGAAATCCAATGTCAGACACACAGTCCATTTACAAGTTCGTTCTGGGTCTGAACGAAACCGGAGGCACTTAGTACACCGCATATCCATCGATCACCAAGTACGTCTGGACGACCACCAACTGAATCCCTCCTCTTGGGTGTACGGCTCAATCAAGATCATCAGTAATCACCCAAACGACGTGAAGACCTCCGGTCTTCATCTTCGACTTATCGTCACATCAGTTATTCAGATTGGGATAAACCCGGTCTTTCCGAATAACTCGCGTAAATAATAAACAAGTGTTACACAAACACAACATACGCCTCATTCCAATTCATCGGTCACTAACCGTAAATTAACAAGAGAATAATTCCCAAATATTAACCCCGAAGGCCATAACCAACATCAGATCAATATCCAGAAAACCATTCTTCTTAGCTAACCGACAGTTAGTTTCTAAATTTCACATTCTTAGGGAAAGGTTCCCATTAATTTTATCAAAGTTAAATTCTTTAAATTTATTCTTTAATCTTCTTTTGAATATCAATTCAAACCAATCGGGATTAACGAACCTTACCAAAGTAATCGTTTGTTTTAATTTCCCAACCCAACCTATTCATCCCATGAAGTAAAACTGGTCATACTTCATATCTAACACCACGATGTTATCGGTAAATTCAATTACCATTTCATTCAAATCTAATTAAAGATTTGACTACCGCCTGGAGTAAAACTGGTGATACTCCATTCTCGATCTTTTCAATCTAATTAAAGATTCATTAAAACTCCACTTAGTTTTAATCTTTGATAGGGTTAAAGAATCAGTGTCATTTAAAACACGGTTCACGATAAACCCCAAAATCGCATCACATTTCAGTCAGTCCCAAACCGTAAATTAGCAAGTGAGCAGTTCCCTAAGTATTAACCCCGAAGGCCGAAACCAACATCAGATCAATACCCCAGAAACCATTCAAATTAACTCATCTCCAGTTAGTTTCTGATTTTCTTATCTCCTTTGGGTCTAAGAACAGTATTATTGAAGATACGGTTCACAATTACCCATAATCACATTCCATTAATTATCGGGTTAAAGAACAAGTGTCATTTAAAACACTGTTCACGATAAACCGAAAAATCAATTCATTATTCAATTCCAATTAAATTCCATTTAATTGGTACACTTCATTAAATCTAAATAAAAAGATTTAATCCTTTTCTCAACTGGGCTTAAGAACAGTGTTAATGAAGACACCATTCACGACAAACCCAAATCACATTTGATATTTAATACAAGGCTCTGAATAGAAAATATATCGGCTTATATTCAATATCAAATTCTACGACCAACAAATATCGTGTTGGAAATAATGATATAAATATATCTTTCAAACTCCCATAAAAATATCTGTATAATCACGAAATCCAATATCGGAATATTCCAAAGACAATTTCGATTCACATCCCTTCCAATTCAGTTATTGGAAATTCTGGTTACCTTTAAAACCATTTCAAATCCACTTTATTTATTTTTAAAAATAAATAGAATTATAATTCTAGTTCAAAACTAGTTCATTTTGATAAAAATCAATTTTTATCTTTTCAAATATGGAGTTTTTCACCCCAATTCTTCACGAATCATTTCTTATGATTTTACACAAATTATTACTATTTTTAATAATTTTATCAAGGCCCGTACAGTCGATTTCCATCAACGGCCATCGAATTGCACTTACAACGACCTTTTCCAAATTTGATTTGGACATAATTCCAAATCCAACCGTTAGATTTCTAATTTCTTATATTCATTAGAAATATCTTTTCGATACGAACCCAACGGTTCCGGTTTTAGGAGAATCCGACGGTCGGATCTCCCGCAATACCCACTCGAAGTCAATGGTCGAAATTCACGAACTATCACGGCGCGTTCTATTCAGGCCATTATATTATATATATATAATATATATAATATATACTTCGTCGATTTCCTTTTAAAACGTATTATATAAATCGTTTTAAATTCGTTTTCAAAACGATTTCAACTTCATTTCAAATTCAAACCAAAATTGAATTTTTCCTTATAAATTCGTTTTAAATTCATTTCAAATTGATTTCAATTCAAATCGATTTTTAATTCGATTTCAGTTCGTTTTCAATTCAATTTCAATTCGAATTCATTTCAATTTGAATTTCAATTCGAATTCATTTCTATTAAATTTCAATTCGAATTCATTTCTATTCAATTTAATTCAAATTTATTTCTATTCAATTTAATTCAAATTTCAATTCCTTTCAAAATAATTCGAATTTCAATTCTTTTCAAAATAATTCGAATTTCAATTCTTTTCAAAATATCAGATTTCGAAATCACTTTCGATATTCATTATAAAATGAATAAAATCGATATAAATGTCGTTCACTCCAAAATGGCGTCAATCTAATCAACACGACCTCATATATTTCTATTTTCAAATATTCTATTTCAAATAATTCTTTTTCAAATATTTCTATTCAAATATTTTTTTTTTCAAAACTGGAATGAGGCCCAATCAATTACCATATAATGTTAATTAAATGGATTTCCTACCACACGTATATAAAATAACAACGATAAATAGTCAACCATCATCCAAAGTGCATTCTACACTGTATAAGCATCAAATATAAATATTCAACGCGTATAACGGTCTGTCAATCAATCGATCGACATACGACTAATTATTGGGATTAGTGTATGTCATATATCATCCCAATACCCGTGTGGGGTTTCAATCAATCAAACACATATTTTATTTGTGCAGTTGGGCGATGTGTAAAATTTATCGTCCCAATCAATATCAGTCAAATGTGTGTATATAAACAAATCGTCCGATTTGTTTATATTAATTTATTTCATTTCATATACACGTTAAAAATTCTATTTTTAACTATAAAATATTTTCCATTATAAAACATTTTATTTCAACTATATAAATGTTTTATTTCATTTCACATCACATCATACAATCAACTACACATCAAAATCTAACAAACAAGCATACAAGCCGTCCATGGTCTGTGGACGACGGGTGTCGGGTGCTACTAAACACCGTCTGCATCCTAGTATAATTCAACTAGAAATAAATTCAAAAGTGAGAAGTTCTCACCGACTAGCTAATCCAAACGCCTCGACTCTTCTTATGTAGAAATCTTCGTCGTTCTCGCCTTTTGTCACTTTCGTTGCCCATAGCCACTACATATATAAAAATAACATTTTTATATTGTTGCTATGTATATAAAAATCACATTTTTATATTGTTGCTATGTATATAAAAATCACATTTTTGTACTACTACTAAATAGATAAAAATTCTATTTTTACATCGCTATTCATATAATAAAGATTATATTTTTATAACGCTATTCTCCATATAAAAATTATATTTTTATATCTACTTCTAATTACAAAGATCGAATTTTATTTCGCTACATATATAAAGTTGATATTTTTATATTCTCTACCTTATAAAAATTATATTTTTATAATCTCTACTATATAAAAATCATATTTTTACTATTCTGTACTTCTTTAATAAAATAAAACGAATTTTCCTTTCTCTTTCTAGACGATAAAAAACGCATTTTTACCTTATCAAAGACCCAATCTTTCACCTTATAAAAATTCGAACTTTTTATTACTAACAACATAAAAATCTAAGATTTCTCTATAGTTAAAGAAAAATCAGATTTTCTATATATAAAAATTCGATTTTTATTCTTCTTCTTTATAAATCCGACCTTTCTTCTTTATAAAAGCCCAAACTTTCGTTCATTAAACATCAAACCTTTCGTTCTTTAAACATCAAACCTTTCGTTTTTAAAAATGGTAACTTTATAAATTAAAAATGTTAACTTTATATAAAGCAAAAAAAATGATTTTTATATATAAAAAGACTAATTACATAAAGTAAATGAATATAAATAAAAATAAAACTCACCGTTGAGCGAAGAAGAAGGGAAGAGGGGGGTTTCTGCGCTGTGTTGGCCGACTGGAGGGGGTGCTCGCGGCGTGGGCATGCAGGCGGAGGCGGAAGAGGGGGTCCTCAGGTGGCGGCTCACGTCGATTGGGTTTAGGGGGTGCGGTCTCTTCTCGTCAGAAGAAGGGAAGGAGGGAGATTCGAGAAGAGGAGGGAGGTGGCGATCGGAGCGCGGGGGGGGGGGGGGTGCGGTGGATGATCTACGACGAAAAGGGGGGGTCGGCGCGATTTAATTTTTTTTTCTTTTTTTTCATTCGAGTGAATGAAAGGGGGCTGAGGGTTAAGGAGGAGGGAGAGGAAGATAAAAGGGTTTTATAAAAATTTATATTATATTTAATTTGCACCAAAAAGTAACTTTTTATTTCGACCTCGATACGGGACCCACCGCCTGTCGTCCATAGCTAATTACCCCCATTCCGAACACAATGGGATATGTGTCGTAGGCTGATTCGATCGTTTTGATCAGTTTTCGTCAAAATCCAAATATAACTCTATATATTGAATTTGAACGCACATTTCAATTTACCGGGGCCACATACTAACTAGAAAAATTCCCGAAAAATATTTTCTAGCTTCGTATTGACGATACGGTCTTAACAAAACTAATTTCATCGAATTCTGAGACCGTTTGAAAAATGGTCATTTTCCAGTCGATTAAAATCAACTTAAACTGGTCAAACGCGTTTTCCTTTACCACGCTCACATATTGAATCGAAAAATTACGAAAATTGGAATCTAGCAATTACTTGACATCCTGGATCCAACAAAAGTGGTTTCGTTGAAATCCGAGGTCGTTTGCAAAATTTCCATTTTTAAGAGCCAGAATTCGATAGCGACTATTCTGAAAATTCATTTGGACATATCTTTTGATTCCCGCTATGAAATTTTGATTTTTCGGATTCGTTGGAAAGATATTCTCAATTAGATTCCATTATTTTTGGTTTCGCTAAATTCCAGTTTATTTTGAATCCTGTACATTCATTTGAAGTTTGAAATCGAATTATCGAACTACCACGCCATTTTCAATTCCTTTTATAATTTAAAATAAATATTTATATTCTAACAACGATTCGAATGAATATATACGTTCGAATTCTATTCAAAATAAATTTCTCGTCGATATTATTTAAAATAATTCATTTTAAATAATCAAAATTCGCTAAATTTGCCAAAATAAAAAATTTAAATTGGCTCACATTTCCGGGTTGTTACAATCTCCCCCACTTAAAACTTTTCGTCCTCGAAAAGGAACGAAGCCGAAAGTTGTTTAACAAATCAACTCAACTTTTATTATTCTCACTACGGCTTAAATTTTCCAACTTTTCAGTTTCTAAGAACTTTTCAAATTTTTCAAAAATTTGGCTAACACCCTAAATTTTCGAAAATTTTCGCCATAACCTCCCCTGCGCCGGGAGCACCGGGAAAATCCCGAAATTGCCATACAGGCCCTCTGATTTCAAAATGAAAAAGAAAAAGCCAAGCGGCTAGCCAATCGGCTCATAAAATCATCATCACCCAAACAAAATAGAAAATTATGGTAAACATGTACCTATTTGTCTGGCAAACAATTTTATTCTTCAGCTCTAGCCTCTTTGCTATGACCTGTTCAATGTAAGTACATGTATATGCAAGCAAATGCGACCAAATTTCAATACAATTCACTTTTTGGTCAATTTGGCTAAATGGTTAAAATTTTAATTAATCAAGCCATAATCAAACAACACAACCATCAATCAATTAGTTGATTATCATTTCAAATTCATAACTTTGATACATAGTCAAAAAATCACATTTTTGATGCCAAATCACTACAATAGGCCCTATCTAATTTTGGTTCTCACACCAATCAATAGGAAATATATAGAAATTCCACCTTCGCTACTCGAATATAAACACTGATGATGGCGCACCATCATCAGAATCAGACCCGGGCAACTAGAGTGTAATTATGTATCTATACAGTATATTAAAACTTCAAATACACGTGGATCAGACGTATACGCAAAGTCTATATATACTGGACTGTCCAAATCAATACAAATAAATATTCAAATACGTATAATTGATTTAAATTTTCAAAACAAAAATTTGGTTTCATTTTAAAAATATACTCTTCACACTCGTTCTAGGATACTACTGATCCTATCTCTAACGAGTCATTCTCGTTGGATATTAATAATCCAATCTCTGATGAATTCTTTCGTATGGTTCTAATGTGCCTTGTTCTCTGAGCTCTGTAACCAAAGCTCTGATACCAGCTGTAAGGACCTGTGACTTCCCTGGTGAGGAAAGCTCGGATACTTCGAGGACAACACACAAAAGAACGCAGACAGAAGAACATTTCATTGTATATTACAACCATTCCATCAGAATACAGGAATATACAGAGTATATATCAATATTACACATTTACCAAATATCAGAGATTACAATAAATTACAAAGCAGCGGAAAATAATACAATACACAACTGAAGGAGATATACGGATACAAAGCTTTCCGGATGTCATTCCAACTGTAAACCAGGATCCTATGAATATAAATCTGCAAAACCAAAACTACTAGCTGCCCGTGCGAAAAATAGGGGCACCCAGAGTTTAGGTTAAAACAATAAACTCCAGGTCGGTCATGGGACTGGTGTGAGAATTAAAACAGTTATTAATCTTTATTTTTAAAGTTAGGCAAATCAAGGGACCACGCCGTATAACACGGAACGGGTTTCCTCCCAAGAATACCAGTGCATAAAACAAACAGGGCAATGCTAAATAAAGAAAAATGAAGCTATTATAAGACCCAGTTCCCATCACACAATGCAACGCAAGCCAGAGGATAGGGTTTTTACCTTATAATTGCCAAGAATGCTTGATACGTTTAAAACAAATCATTTGATACTATCATAAGTGCATAGTGTAAAAACCACTTCACATCATAAGTATCAATCATGGACGACATAAGCGCCCCATCCCACTATGTTGCCATACTAGGCTCTACAAATAAAACCGCAAAGTCACGTATTGGAAGTTGGATTTCCATCTGTGAACCGAGGCAAAAGATAGTCCTCACCGAATTCGAGACGCTCTAGTCCGCCCCTCAGGCGAGCGTGCAGGCAAGCCTTGGATCGTCAGGGTCGGTCCACCGATGTGGATTATTATGCCTGAACACTACGTTTCCCCACCCTTTGGGGTGTAAATGAGCGAACGAATGACTCCATCGGCTTCACATAGTCATCGATATATCCGAGGCGCCTCGTAACAGCAACAACCACTTAAGTCAAACTCGTCAGGGCGTGTAAAACCACTGATGCCACTTCTAACTAGAAAGAAATGCATGCCCTCCCTGATGTCCTCTCCCGTTTCTGGTCCACTACCGGGGTGTGAGGCTCGTGAATCAACGTTACACAAAGCTACGCCACACAGGCCGTGCTTTGATCATCAACCACAAGACTTTGCATTTCAACAGAAGCCTTGATCCATTGCCACTTGGGCATGCCACACAGGCAATTCATTGTGAAAACCCGTAACTTCCCCGTAAAGGAAAGCGGCGGATAGTTCGAGAACAAGCCACAACAGAACTCATACAAAAGAACATTTCACTGTATATTACGACAATGCATCAGATTACAAGAATATACAGAGTATAAATGAATGTTACACAGAAATATCAGAGATTTAAATTACATTCAAATACGTAGCAGCGGAAAATAATACAATACACAACTAGAAGAGATATACGGATACAAAGCTTTCCGGATATCATTCCAGCTGTAAACCAGGATCCTGTGAATACAAATCTGCAAAACCAAAACTACTAGCTGCCCGTGTCAAAATAGGGGCACCCAGAGTTTAGGTTAAAACAATAAACTCCAGGTCAGTCATGGGACTGGTGTGAGAACTAAAACAGTTATTAATCTTTATTTTTAAAGTTTGGTAAATCAAGGGACCACGCCGTATAACACGGAACGGGTTTCCTCCCAAGAATACCAGTGCATAAAACAAACAGCGCAATGCTAAATAAAGAAAAATGAAGCTGTTATAAGACCCAGGTCCCATCACACAATGCAACGCAGCCGAGGATAGGGTTTTCCCTTATAACAGCCAAAGAATGCTTGATACGTTTATAACAAATCATTTGATACTATTATAAGTGTATAGTATATAAAACAACTTCAAATCATAAGTATCAATCATAGGCGGCATGGGTACCATATATCATGTCGCCATATATAGGTTTACAAATAAAACCGCAAATGTCACGTATTTGGAAATTGGATTTCCATCTATGAACCGAGGCAAAAGATAGTCCTCAACCGATTCGTGACTCTCTAGCCCGAGCCACAGGCAAGCGCGCAGGCAAGCCTTTAGATCGTCAGGGCCGGTCCACCGGTGTGGATTATTATGCCTGAACACTACGTTTCCCCACCCTATAGGGTGTAAGTGAGCCAACTAAATGACTCCATCGGTTCGAGAACGACCGATCAATCCGAGGCGCCTCGCAACAGCAACAACCACATAAGTCAAACTCGTCAGGGCGTGTAAAACCACTGACGCCACTTCTAACTAGAAAGAAACGCAAGTCCTCCCTGATGTCCTCTCCCGTTTTTGGTTCATACCGGGTGTGAAACTCGCGAAGTAAACGTTACACAAAGCTAGGCCACGAAGGCCGTGCTTCGATTATCAACCACAAGACTTTGCTTTTCAACAGAAGCCTCGATCATTTTCCACTTAGGCATGCCACACAGGCAATTCACTCCATGCGTTTGATATCCATCAATATATAACCCCTGAGCTCGTACGTCTCAGAGAAGGGCGTTAAGCAAGAGAATAAATTCTCCGCCGCCAAAAAGATATATATTTAATAGAGATCAATCACACGGACTAAAATCCAATGTCAGACACACAGTCCATTTACAAGTCCGTTCTGGGTCTGAACGAAACCGGAGGCACCTAGTACCCCGCATATCCATCGATCTCCAAGTACGTCTGGACGATCACTAACTGTTTCCATCTTCTTGGGTGTACAGCCCAATCAGGATCGTCAGTAATCACCCAAACGACGTGAAGACTCCTGGTCTTCGACCACCGTCTTCATCTTCGACTTATCGTCGTATCAGTTATTCAGAATGGGATAAACCCGGTCTTTCCGAATAACTCGCGTATATTTTAAATAAGTGTTACACAAACACAACATACGCCTCATTCCAATTCATTAGTCACTAACCGTAAATTAATCAAGAGAATAATTCCCCAAATATTAACCCCGAAGGCCGAAACCAACATCAGATCAATATTCAGAAAACCATTCTACTTGGCTAACCGACAGTTAGTTTCTAAATTTCACATTCATAGGGAAAGGTTCCCATTAATTTTATCCAAGATAAATTCCTTGAATTTATTCTTTAATCCATTTTTGAATATCAATTCAAACTAGTCGGGATTAGCGAACCTTACCGAAGTAACCATTTGTTTTAATTTCCCAATCCCAACCTATTCATCCCATGAAGTAAAACTGGTAATACTTCATATCTAACACCACAGTGTTATCGGTAAATTCAATTACCATTTCACGTTCAAATCTAATTAAAGATTTAACTATCGCCTGGAGCAAAACTGGTGATACTCCATTTTCGATCATTTCAATCTAATTAAAGATTCATTAAAACTCCACTTAGTTTTAATCTTCGACTGGGTTAAAGAATCAGTGTCATTTAAAACACGGTTCACGATAAACCCAAAATCACATTCATTAATTATCGGGTTAAAGAACGAGTGTTATTTAAAATACTGTTCACGATAAACCCAAAATCAATATCGATTCAATTCCAATTAAATATTATTGAATTGGTACACTTCATTAAATCTAAATAAAAAGATTTAATATTTTCTCAACTGGGTTCAAGAACAGTGTTAGTGAAGACACCATTCACGACAAACCCAAATCACATTTGATATTAAACACAAGGCTCTGAATAGAAAATATACCGGCTTATATTCAATATCAAATTCTACGACTAACAAATATCGTATTGGAAATAACGATATAAATATATATCTTTCAAATTTCCATAACAACACCCGTATAATCACGAATCCCAACATCGAAATATTCCGAAGACAATTTCGATTCAAATCCACTCCAATGCAATCATTGGATATTTTGGTTATTTTTAAAACCCTTTTTAAATTCAATTTATTTATTTAAAAATAAATAGAATTATAATTCTAGTTCAAAACTAGTTCATTTCGATAAAAATCTATTTTTATCTTTTCAAATATGGAGTTTTTCACCCTAATCCTTTCTAAATCATTTCTTATGATTTTACACCAATTATTACTATTTTTAATAATTTTATCAAGGCCCGTACAGTCGATTTCCATCAATGGCCATCGAACTGCACTTACAGCGACCTTTTTCGAATTTGATTTGGACGTATCTCCAAATCCAACCGTTAGATTTCAAATTTCTAACTTTTATTAGAAAGCTCTTTTCGATACAAACCCAACGGTTCCGGTTTTAGGAGAATCCGACGGTCGGATCTCCCGTAATGTTCGTTTGAAATCAATGGTCGAAATTCACGAACTGCCGCGGCGCGGCGCGTTCTATTCAGGCCATTATATTATATATATAATATATATAATATATACTTCGTCGATTTCTATTTAAAACGAATTATATAAATAGTTTTAAAATCGTTTCAAAAGCAATTTCAACTTTCTTTTCAATTCAAATCAAAATTGAATTCTTCTTTATAAATTCGTTTTAAAATTCATTTCTATTCAATTCAAATTTCAATTCAATTTGAATTCATTTCAATTCAATTTGAATTCGTTTTCAATTCAATTCATTTCGAAATCGTTTTCAATTCAATTCGTTTCGAAATCGTTTTCAATTCAATTCATTTCGAAATCGTTTTCAATTCAATTCATTTCGAAATCGTTTTCAATTCATTTCGAAATCGTTTTCAATTCAATTCATTTCGAAATCGTTTTCAATTCAATTCATTTCGAAATCGTTATATATTCAATTCATTTCGAAATCGTTATATTTTCAATTCATTTCGAAATCGTTTTCAATTCAATTCATTTCGAAATCGTTATATATTCAATTCATTTCGAAATCGTTATCAATTCAATTCATTTCGAAATCGTTATATATTCAATTCATTTCGAAATCGTTATCAATTCAATTCATTTCGAAATCGTTTTCAATTCAATTCATTTCGAAATCGTTTTCAATTCAATTCATTTCGAAATCGTTTTCAATTCAATTCATTTCATTTCGAAATGAATAAAATCGATATAAATATCGTTCACGTCAAAATGGCGTCAATCTAATCAACACGGCTTCATAAATTTCTATTTCAAATATTTCTTTTTCAAAATAGTTGTTATTATCAAAATATTTCGTTCAACACATGACCAATCTCAAAGGATGAGTACTGTCAACACATGAACCGTTATTTTATATTGATAAAGATGTAAATTTTATTACTAAAATATTTCGTTCAACACATGACCAATCTCAATGGATGAGTACTGTCAACACATGAACCTTTATTTTATATTGATAAAGATGTAAATTTTATTACTAAAATATTTCGTTCAACACATGACCAATCTCAATGGATGAGTACTGTCAACACATGAACCTTTATTTTATATTATAAAGATGTAAATTTTATTACTAAAATATTTCGTTCAACACATGACCAATCTCAATGGATGAGTACTGTCAACACATGAACCTTTATTTTATATTATTCTTTATTTTTCAAATTGGAATGAGGCCCAATCAATTACCATATAAAGTAAATTATATGGATTCCATACAACACATGTATATAATAGCATTGAAAATTAATCAACCATCAACCAAAGTGCACTACACTGTATAAGCATCAAATATAGATATCTAACGCTTATAACAGCCTGTCAATCGATCGATCGACATATTTAATCAATCAGGATGAGTGAACTTCAAATTTCATCCTAACACCCGTGTGGGGTTTCAAACAATCAAACACAGATTTTATTTGTGCAGTTGGGCGATGTGTAAAATTTATCGTCCCAATCAATGTCCTTCAAATATGTGTACATAAACAAACCGTCTGGTTTGTAAATGAATATTTATTTATTCACATCACTATTTTCATATTCACGTTAAAAATTATATTTTTAACGATAAAACATTTTATTTCAACCTATGAATTTCTATTCAATTCATTTATTCAATAAAATGATATTTTTATTTTTCTAACATATTTTAGAATTTTTTTTTATCGCTACTTCATTATAAAGCTTACATTTTTATATCATTGACAAAGAAATCATATTTTTAGCGAACTAAAAATATTTTCATAACTTAATTATTTTTAGAATAGCACACTTAGGCTAAAAATTATATTTTTAGCTTTATAAAAATATTTTCATAGTTCTACTATTTTTAATATAGCATACATACTATATTAAAAAAAAATCATACCTTTACCACTTCTTTCCGACATTAAGAATTATATTTTTAAACAAACCAAAGGTTATATTTTTATACAAACAAGATTATATTTTCAACTCAATGAATTTTTATATTTCAACATAATGCAAATTTTATGTTTCAAAACAATGGTTTTCCTATTTTAAAAGCAATGGTATTCTTATTTTAAACACAAGGTATATTTTCTATTTCTAAAACAATTATATATCTTTCTAAAACAAATCCTATTTTAACCTTTAAAAACCAATGTTATTTATATATAAACCGTAATTTAAGCAATGTAAATTATATTTAAAATGCACATTTTGAACAATTAACAATTTAATGACTTCATTAATGTAATTAAATTAAGGATTTACCTTAATCATCAAATTCGGCAGTTGTCTTCTTCTTGAAGCCATCGAACAGACCTCGCCAGAAAAACCCTCCCAGCACCGCTGACCTGTACAGGGGTTCGGACCCCTCCTCAGTCGCTCCACACGAAGTGCGTCGCCACCCACCCCTTTTGACTGCGATGGCTTCGGTCTCGGGGTGTTTCCCGTCGGTTTTGTGAGGGGAAGGAGAAGAGGGCTAAAGGAGGAAGAAGGAGAGGCGATGTCGACTAGGGAGGAGGGCACGACGGTGTTGGATCGCCTCCGATGGCGTGGTAGTGGCAGCGTGATTAGGTCTTCGTTGTTTTTTTTTTTCGAATGAATCGGTTTGACTGTGGAGAAGGGGAAGATGGTTGACCGGTATGGGAGTAAAGGGTGGGCCATGTATTATATAATTTATTATATATATAATTTCCAAGAAAAAAGTAAGTTTTCAAGTCGTACCCCAATCAAGACCCAACGACTGTCGCCCCTAGCCAAATACCCCCATTTCGAACACAATGGGATACGTTTCGTAGGCCAATTCGACCATTACGCTCAGTTTTCATCACAATTAAAATATAAATCAGTATATATTCAATTTGAACACACATTTTAATTTACCGAGGCCACATACTGACTCTAAAAATTCCCAAAAAATTATTTCTAGCTTCGTATTGACGATACGGTCCTAACCAAACTAATTTCATCAAATTCTGAGACCGTTTGAAAAATGGCCCTTTTCCAGTCGATTAAATTCAACTGAAACCGGTCAAACACGTTTAACTTCGCCACGCTCACATATTGATTCGAAAAATTATGAAATTTGGAATCTAGCAATAACTTGACATCATGGACCCAACAAACTGGTTTCGTCGAAATCCGAGGTCATTTGCAAAATGTCCATTTTTAAGGGCCTGAATTCCATAGCGACTATTCAGAATTTTCAACTGGACTTATCTTTTGATTCCCGCTACGAACTTTTGATTTTTCGGATTCGTTGGAAAGATATTCACTATTAGATTCCAATGTTTTTGGTTTCACTAAAATCCGGATTGTTTTGCACCCGGTACATTCAATTGAAGTTTGAAATCGAATTATCGAACTACCGCGCCATTTTCAATTCTATTTATAATTATTTATATTCCAACGATGACGTATATAATATATACGTCGAATTATATTCAAAATAAATTTCTCGTCGATATTATTTAAAATAATCTATTTTAAATATTCAAAATTCGCTAAAATTGCCAAAATAAAAATTTTAAACTGGCTCAGAATTTGCGGGTTATTACATTCATTCCACGCGATGGATATCCATCAATATATAACCCTTGAGCTCGTACGTCTCAGAGAAGGGCGTTAAGCAAGAGAATAAATTCTCTGCCGCCAAACAGATATATATTTAGTAGAAATCAATCACACAGACTGAAATCCAATGTCAGACACATAGTCCATTTGCAAGTTCGTTCTGGGTTTGAACGAAACCGGAGGCACCTAGTACCCCGCGTATCCATTGATCTCCAAGTACGTCTGGACGACCACCAACTGATTCCCTCCTTTTGGGTGTACGACCCAATCAAGATCATCAGTAATCAACCAAACTACGTGAAGACCTCCGGTCTTCAACCACCGTCTTCATCTTCGACTTATCGTCGCATCAGTTATTCAGAATGGGATAAACCCGGTCTTTCCGAATAACTCGCGTATATAATAAACAAGTGTTACACAAACACAACATACGCCTCATTCCAATTCATCGGTCACTAACCGTAAATTAACAAGAGAATAATTCCCCAAATATTAACCCCGAAGGCCGAAACCAACATCAGATCAATATCCAGAAAACCATTCTGCTTAGCTAACCGACAGTTAGTTTCTAAATTTCACATTCTTAGGGAAAGATTCCCATTAATTTATCAAAGATAAATTCCTTAAATTTATTCATTAATCTTCTTTTGAATATCAATTCAAACCAATCGGGATTAACGAACCTTAACGAAGTAATCATTTGTTTTAATTTCCTAACCCCAACCTATTCATCCCATGAAGTAAAACTGGTCATACTTCATATCTAACACCACGGTGTTATCGGTAAATTCAATTACCATTTCACGTTCAAATCTAATTAAAGATTTGACTACCGCCTGGAGTAAAACTGGTGATACTCCATTCTCGATCTTTTCAATCTAATTAAAGATTCATTAAAACTCCACTTAGTTTTAATCTTTGACAGAGTTAAAGAATCAGTGTCATTTAAAACACGGTTCATGATAAACCCCAAAATCACATCACATTTCAATCAGGCCCTAACCGTAAATTAGCAAGCGAGCAGTTCCCTATGTATTAACCCCGAAGGCCGAAACCAACATCAGATTAATACCCCAGAAACCATTCAACTTAACTCATCTCCAGTTAGTTTCTGATTTTCTTATCTCCTTTGGGTCTAAGAACAATATTATTGAAGATACTGTTCACAAAAACCCAAAATCACATTCCATTAATTATCGGGTTAAAGAACAAGTGTCATTCAAAACACTGTTCACGATAAACCCAAAAATCAATTCATTATTCAGTTCCAATTAAATTCCATTTAATTGGTACACTTCACTAAATCTAAATAAAAAGATTGAATCCTTTTCTCAACTGGGCTTAAGAACAGTGTCAATGAAGACACCATTCACGATAAACCCAAATCACATTTGATATTAAATACAAGGCTCTGAATAGAAAATATATCGGCTTATATCCAATATCAAATTCTACGACCAACAAATATCGTGTTGGAAATAATGATATAAATATATCTTTCAAATTCCCATAACAATATCTGTATAATCACGAAATCCAATATCGAAATATTCCAAAGACAATTTCGATTCACATCCCTTCCAATTCAGTTATTGGAAATTCTGGTTACTTTTAAAACCATTTCAAATCCACTTTATTTATTTTTAAAAATAAATAGAATTATAATTCTAGTTCAAAACTAATTCATTTCGATAAAAATCAATTTTTATCTTTTCAAATATGGAGTTTTTCACCCCAATTCTTCACGAATCATTTCTTATGATTTTACACAAATTATTACTATTTTTAATAATTTTATTAAGGCCCGTACAGTCGATTTCCATCAACGGCCATCGAACTTCACTTACAGCGACCTTTTCCAAATTTGATTTGGACATAATTCCAAATCCAACCGTTAGATTTCTAATTTCTTATATTCGTTAGAAACCTCTTTTCGATACGAACCCAACGGTTCCGGTTTAAGGAGAATCCGACGGTCGGATCGCCCGCAATACCCACTCGAAGTCAATGGTCGAAATTCACGAACTACCGTGGCGCGGCGTGTTCTATTCAGGCCATTATATTATATATATAATATATATAATATATACTTCGTCGATTTCCTTTTAAAACGTATTATATAAATCGTTTTAAATTCATTTTCAAAACGATTTCAACTTCATTTCAAATTCAAACCAAAATTGAATTTTTCCTTATAAATTCGTTTTAAATTCATTTCAAATTGATTTCAATTCATATCGATTTTTAATTCAATTTCAGTTCGTTTTCAATTCAATTCAATTTCAATTCGAATTCATTTCTATTTGAATTTCAATTCGTATTCATTTCTATTCAATTTAATTCAAATTTATTTCTATTCAATTTAATTCAAATTTCAATTCCTTTCAAAATAATTCGAATTTCAATTCTTTTCAAAATAATTCGAATTTCAATTCTTTTCAAAATATCAGATTTCGAAATCACTTTCGATATTCATTATAAAATGAATAAAATCGATATAAATGTCGTTCACTTCAAAATGGCGTCAATCTAATCAACACGGCCTCATATATTTCTATTTTCAAATATTCTATTTCAAATATTTCTTTTTCAAATATTTCTATTCAAATATATTTTTTCAAAACTGGAATGAGGCCCAATCAGTTATCATATAATGTTAATTATATGGATTTCCTACCACACGTATATGAAATAACAACGATAAATAGTCAACCGTCATCTAAAGTGCATTCTACACTGTATAAGCATCAAATATAAATATTCGACGCTTATAACAGTCTGTCAATCAATCGATCGACATACAACTAATTATTGGGATTAGTGTATGTCATATATCATCCTAATACCCGTGTCGGGTTTCAATCAATCAAACACAGATTTTATTTGTGCAGTTGGGCGATGTGTAAAATTTATCGTCCCAGTCAATATCAATCAAACACAGATTTTATTTCTATTCAAATATATATAATTTCATATACACGATAAAAATTCTATTTTTAACTATAAAATATTTTCCATTATAAAATATTTTGTTTCAACTATATAAATATTTTATTTCATTTCACATCACATCACACAATCAACTACATATCAAAATCTAACAAACAAGCATACAAGCCGTCCATGGTCTGTGGACGACGGGTGTCCGGTGCTACTAAACATCGTCTGCATCCTAGTATAATTCAACTAGAAATAAATTCAAAAGTGAGAAGTTCTCACCGACTAGCTAATCCAAACGCCTCGACTCTTCTTATGTAGAAATTTTCGTCGTTCTCGCCTTTTGTCACTTTCGTTGCCCGTAGCCACTACATATATAAAAATCACATTTTTATATTGTTGCTATGTATGTAAAAATCACATTTTTATATTGTTGCTATGTATATAAAAATCACGTTTTTGTACTACTACCATATAGATAAAAATTCTATTTTTACATCGTTATTCATATAATAAAGATTATATTTTTATAACGCTATTCTCCATATAAAAATTATATTTTTATATCTACTTCTAATTACAAAGATCGAATTTTTATTTCGCTACATATATAAAGATGATATTTTTATATTCTCTACCTTATAAAAATTATATTTTTATAATCTCTACTATATAAAAATCATATTTTTACTATTCTGTACTTCTTTAATAAAATAAAACAAATTTTCCTTTCTCTTTCTAGACGATAAAAATCGCATTTTTACCTTATCAAAGACCCGATCTTTCACCTTATAAAAATTCGAACTTTCTATTACTAACAACATAAAAATATAAGCTTTCTCTATAGTTAAAGAAAAATCAGATTTTCTGTATATAAAAATTCGATTTTTATTCTTCTTCTTTATAAATCCGACCTTTCTTCTTTATAAAAACCCAACCTTTCGTTCATTAAACATCAAACCTTTCGTTCTTAAAAATGGTAACTTTATAAATTAAAAATGTTAACTTTATACAAAGCAAAAAAAATGATTTTTATATATAAAAAGACAATTACATAAAGTAAATGAATATAAATAAAAATAAAACTCACCGTTAAGCGAAGAAGAAGGGAAGAGGGGGGTTTCTGCGCTGTGTTGGCCGACTAGAGGGGGTGCTCGCGATGTGGGCATGCAGGCGGAGGCGGAAGGGGGAAGAGGGGGTCCTCAGGTGGTGGCTCACGTCGATTGGGTTTAGGGGGCGCGGTCTCTTCTCGTCAGAAGAAGGGAAGGAGGGAGATTCGAGAAGAGGAGAGAGGCAGCGATCAGAGCAGGGGGGGCGGTGGATGATCGACGGCGAAAAAGGAGGGGTCGGCGCGATTTAATTTAATTTTTTTTTCGTTTGAGTGAATGATAGGGGCTGAGGGTTAAGGAGGAGGGAGAGGAAGATAAAAGGGTTTTATAAAAATTTATATTATATTTAATTTGCACCAAAAAGTAACTTTTTATTTCGACCTCGAAACGGGACCCACAGCCTATCATCCATAGCTAATTACCCCCATTCCGAACACAATGGGATATGTGTCATAGGCTGATTCGATCGTTTCGATCATTTTTTGTCAAAATCCAAATATAACTCTATATATTGAATTTGAACGCACATTTCTATTTACCGGGGCTACATACTAACTAGAAAAATTCCCGAAAAATATTTTCTAGCTTCGTATTGATGATACGGTCTTAACAAAACTAATTTTATCGAATTCTGAGACCGTTTGAAAAATGGTCATTTTCCAGTCGATTGAAATCAACTAAAACTGGTCAAACGCGTTTTCCTTTACCACGCTCAGATATTGAATCGAAAAATTACGAAAATTGGAATCTAGCAATAACTTGACATCGCGGATCCAACAAAAGTGGTTTTGTCGAAATCCGAGGTCGTTTGCAAAATTTCCATTTTTAAGGGCCAGAATTCCATAGCGACTATTCTGAAAATTCATTTGGACATATCTTTTGATTCCCGCTATGAAATTTTGATTTTTTGGATTCGTTGGAAAGATATTCTCAATTAGATTCCACTATTTTTGATTTTGCTAAATTTCGGTTTATTTTGAATCCTGTACATTCATTTGAAGTTTGAAATCGAATTATCGAACTACCACGCCATTTTTAATTCCTTTTATAATTTAAAATAAATATTTATATTCTAACGAAGATTCGAATAAATATATATGTTCGAATTCTATTCAAAATAAATTTCTTGTCTATATTATTTAAAATAATTCATTTTAAATAATCAAAATTCGCTAAATTCGCCAAAATAAAATTTTTAAATTGGCTCACATTTCCGGGTTGTTACATACATATCCCTTATTTAAAGGAGAACTTATTTTCGTAATTTATTTTTTATTTTGTATTAGTATGAAGTAATTATATTCCTATATACCATAATTTGGTTTGAATTCAATTGTTTCTCCATTGTTTCCTTTTGTTCAAATGTTTCCCGATCATCATGAGAATCGTGCCCTGCAAAAAACCCGCGACATAAATTAATATACATTCTAATTGTAATTAATAATTCCTTAAATTATGTATTTGTTTTGAATCAATACTTGGTTACTGTTCAGATCAAGATAACATGCCGATACTGTCGTAGGCCATCCCTTTTTGTTTGCTCTCCTGAATTCAAACCTAAGGCCATGATTTAAATTAAATGAATTAGCTCCTTAAATTAGGTTAACTGAAACTATTTACTTCGTTAAGAATTCAAAATAGGTTGGTATACTTTCGCTGCTTCCCTCTGTTAGTTCATTCAACCATGCTCCTTTGTTTCTCCATTTCTGCGAACCGTGAAAAAATACAACCTAGCTCCGCAATGCTGAAACCACATCCTCCCTCCACTGCATACTTTCCCCTTCCATCTACAGTACACACGCGACATAAAATGCTACCACTCGTTAAACTCCACCAATAACACTTCTCCTCCCGTCCGATCGCTAAACAACCGAGCTTGTTGCCACTACAACGACACCTGAAAAAAGCCGACCTTTCCCATATAGCCTCCACGTATAGACGCTCCATCGCACTTTTCTCCAGAAATGGAAAGAACTCGCACCCCCATGCTTCTATAAACCGTGATCCATCATCAATGTCATTACGCAACTGCTGCACCTTCCACAGTTCGCTGAACAGCCTCAGACCATCACCCCTGCTCCACTTTCCTCCACTCTACCAAGGAAAGCATTCTTGGCCAACTCGCACGCCTATAGGCGCCAGAAAATAGTATTAGAATGGGTGTACTTCAATGACCTTATAGGCCGCCACCAAAGGCGACTAAGCCTCCTACCACTTCAGCCGTAGACTCCCCTGACACCCTTCTCTACTTCTTTTGTTGACACTACATACCATTACTACATGGTTTGGTAGGTTGGAATAAATTCTTATATGAGAGTATTGGATTTTCTTTTTCTGGTGCAAAAATGAAGGAGAACGCACATATAAATAGAGAGAAAAGAAGAAGATAGAAATAACGTTTTGTCAGTAGCATATAGGGTAGGTTCAGACTTGGTTAGTTGAATGTATAGGGTAGCTCTGCGGCCATTTTTTTTCCAGAGGTTACACCCGCATCTTTTTAGGTAGTTAGGAACATGGTATTTTAGACTTTACAGTGTTAGCGGAGCTGAGTTTTAGTAGACTGATGGAAATGGGGTAACATGTGTTCTTGGTTTTATTTCTTAATGCTGACGGTGACAAGGGTGAGGCTGCCATATTAATTTGATAGGTTTTTGTTTTCTATGTTTCACTTTAGGTCTTAGACTTAAGCGGTGCACAAATATACATAGTTATAGGGTGGGTTGCATTTCACTGTTTAGGAATTCAGTTTACATTACAGGTATTTAACATGGTCCGAAGAATTCTCACCGACACCTACAATTCCAACCGCAACGAAAATGGATTATACTGCTGTGTCCTGACGACACAAGCTCAACGAAACTAATTTCATTGAAAACGGACTTTATTTGCAAAAAGGGCATTATTTAAATTTATCGGTTCACCTTTAAATTTAATCAACCAGCAAAACAACTCCGTTTGGCTCCAAACCGGAAATCTAGCAATAACTAACTATATATATTCCAATAAAACTTGTTATGTCGGAAACAGAGGTCACTTGAAAAAAATAAAAATTTTCATGGCCTATATAATATCAATAAAATATATAAATAAATCCAAAACATTTTAATTAAATTAAAATAAATTATTATTATCGTAAATATCCAAATAAAATTATCATATAGCTTCAAATATAACCGAATATGGATTTACAACCCAATATCAACATTCTGAGTTAAGCGATATCCAATTTATATTAAAAACCCTATTTAATAAATTATGTAAACGCTATCGTTTATTAACGATTTCCATAGCAATTATTTTAAAATATAAATTAAACATAACTAACAATCTACAACACAAAATTTGGATTTTTCTCTTTTATTAGAAAATTATAATCAACAATATTCTGAAGTTTCTTATTTCATAGAATTCCGACTTAAACCGGATTTTGTATATTCAGTTGTAGTTAAAACTCAATATTACAAACTACCGCGCCACCTTGAGCTCGTTTATAATTATATATAAATTTAACGTTCAAACTTTGTTTTAATAAACAAAATAAATATTAAAATACATTAATATTCTAGATATAATATTTAAAATAATAAATTAAATTAAATATTTGACTACTAAAAATACGGGACATTACATTCTTCCCCCTAAAAAAAGAATTTCGTCCCCGAAATTACTAAGGTGAGAAAAATGTTACAAACCCATTCACTTCCAAAATCCAATTTATATTAAATCGAAAACTAATTCATTATTGTAAATAAATATTTTCAACAATATCGAAAAAAATCTAACACTTTAAATTCCTGGAAAAATTTGGCAGAGTCTCCCATGTACGGAGTGACTTCTGCGATATCGCAGAAACAATAAATATATATACATCGACCCACACGGTCGGAAAACAAAATTCAAAACCCAAAATTTTTTATTTTCGCATAGGCGTACCTTTTACGAGCGCTATTGAGTGTACTTGCTCAACTTATATGTAATTATTCACCCAAAATCAACCTCAAAGCCTTCTGGCAACTGTACTTAACTCATTTTACATGTAAGTCACAAATAATTGAAATTCCAAATCACCTTTCATTTATTAACAAGTATAACTTCCCAAATTTCTAGAATTAAACATGAATTATCAAGTCAATCGATACAATTCAAGGTTATATCACCCAATTCTAATTCATATGCGGTATCATTCAAATTTATAATTCTAGAATTCATTTCTCTTGGTTTCCAATTCATTGAACTTCTACGTTAAACCGTTGATGAATTTGATTCGATTAATTCTAACAAACAATCAACAGCCAATACACAAACAAATCAATTGAATTTACATTCGATATTAATATTTACGTTGGTTTATCACATTTGAACATCAATCAGTTAATATCCGGTAGATTCCAATTATTATTCATTAAATTTCCAAAATCAAATCCACTTTATTAATTTCAAAATCATTTCTTTTCTATGCAAGAACATATTTTGGTTAAAATATTTCATTTACCCTCTTTTCAAAACAATATTGTATCCATTACCTGTTCAATACTTCTCAACACTTGAACCGATCAAAGAACACAATACAAAACATTTGTATATAAAATTTTCAAATATGCTCTCATATATACGCGCACTCAAACACAATCTAAGATGTTACTAACCCCATCTCTATCGAGTTACACCACATAGCCAAGGTTATCACCAAAGCAATAGCTCGTATACCACTGTAATGACCCAAGGATTTTCAGCCCCGAAAATTGACATAAATACATTTACCGTATCTCATGCAGACTTCCAAACACCGAAACACCGGAACGTTTATAGAAAGAAGTTAGAGGATGAGATAAGAAAGAAAGAAATATAAGAACAGAAGAAGAAGAACTAACACAACACAGAATCAGAGTCTTACATCGCACTAGAACAAAATATATTATAGAAATAAATCTTTACTGAGAGCTTTTAAAGATACTTACAATATCAGAGTACATCAATACCTCTAGAAAGTTATAATAACCTATCCTCATATATAACACACAGCGGAAAAATATTATATAATATCATACGTCCGAACACCTCCAGCTCATATCTGGAGTTCACAGCATCTGATAACCTTGACCTGTATGCCCTGGGTTAACCCGAGCATTACAAACGCCGGATCAGCCTTGTAAACCAGAGTGAGAAAACACATTAAGTTTAAATGTACCACATAACTTGATTTTAAAGTCAAAATCTTTTTGAAAGAAAAGGATAATCATAAGACCAAATCCACACATAAATACGAACAACTCTTGCCTTACGATAACCCAAAACATTTTGAAATCGTATATATATTTTGATATTATAATAGTGCCTAAATACAAGTAAATAACAATCTAGCGGAACGCTTGCATCTCACGCTCCACATATATAGTATAAAATCAAAACCGCGGGCGCTTATTGGAGATTGGATTCTGACTATGACAAGATATGGAACCACCTTCTGATAGTGTATTTCTAAAGGAGAATACACTGGGTTCAACAAGAATGTCTTGCAACCCGGCCACACATGATAGACCACTCATTTCACTTGAGTGTATCGAATGTATATCACCAACGGTTGGGCTCAAACCACCGTTTCCCGAAAAGGATAAGCATCGAAATAGATTAAAGAGGGAAATGGATTTTGAAAGAACCCGTAACTTCCCCGTGAAGGAAAGAGCGGATACTTTGAAAACAATACACAAAAGGATGCAGACGGAAGAACATTTCACTGCTATTACAACAATTCCATCAGATACAAGAATATACAAAGTATAGTTGAATTAATTACATTCGATAAATATCAGAGATTACAATAAATTACATAGCAGCGGAAAATAGACAAAACACAACTGAAAGTGATACACGGATACAGAGCTTTCCGAGCATCGTTCCAGCTGTATATCAGGATCCTGTGAATATAAATATGCAAAACCAAAACTACTAGCTACCCGTGTGGAAAATAGGGGCACCCAGAGTTTAGGTTAAAATAATAAATTCCAGGTCAGTCATGTGACTGGTGTGAGAACTAAAACAGTTATTTAAAACTTTACTTTAAAAGAGAGTAATTCAAGGGACCACGCCGTATAACACGGAACGGGTTTCCTCCCAAGAATACCAGTGCATATCAATAAACAACGCAATGCTTTTTTGAAAAATGAAGCTATTATAAGACCCAGGTCCCATCACACAATGCAACGCAAGCCGGAGGATAGGGTTTTCCCTTATAATAGCCAAACATGCTTGGTACGTTTAAAACAAATCATTTGATACTATGATAAGTGTATAGTGTCAAAACAATTTCAATCATAAATATAAATCATAGACGGCATGGGTACCATATATCATGTCGCCATACTAGTTCTACAATTAAAACCGCAATATCACGTATTGGAAATTGGATTTCCGTCATGAGTCGAGGCAAGGGGCAAGATCCTCTCCGCTTCGAGACACTCTAGCAAATGTCTCAGGACTACGCACTCTGGGCATCCCTTGGATCGGTTGGGCCGGTCCTCTCTTACGTTTGAGGATTGGCAATTCCTGAACACACGTTTCCCGGTCCTATCAGACCTAATATCGAGGCGCCTCATTCCAACAACCACAAAGGTGAAAAGTATATAAATGTCAGGGCTGGTAAGTCACTGACACCACCAAAGCTAGAAAGAAACGTCGTGTTCTCCCAACGGTCCGTATCCCGTTTTTGACTCATACCGAGGTGTGAGGCTCGCGAATTCACGTTATACACAAAGCTATGCCACAAAGGCCGTGCTTTGATCATCAACCACAAGACTTTGCTTTTCAACAGAAGCCTTGATCCATGCAACTCAGCGTGCCACACAGGCAATTCATGAGATTGATATCTATCGATATATAACCTCTAAGCTTGTACGTCTCAGAGAAGGGCATTAAGCAATAGAATAAATTCTCCGCCGCCAAACAGATATATATTTAACAGAAATCAATCAACACAGAATAAAATCCAATGTCAGACACACAATCCATTTACAAGTTCGTTCTGGGTCTGAACGAAACCGGAGGCACTTTCCTCGCATATCCATCGATCTCCAAGTACGTCTGGACGACCACCGACTATTTCCATCCTCTTGGGTGTACTGCCCAATTATGATCATCAGTAATTTTCCAAACGATGTGAAGACTTCCGGTCTTCGACCACCGTCATCATCTTCGACTTATCGTCGAATCGGTTATTCAGAATGGGTATAAACCCAGCCTTTCCGAACAACCCGCGTATATTAAAAACAAATGTTACACAAACACAACATACGCCTCATTCCAATTTATTAGCCACTAACCATAAATCAGTAAGAGAGCAATTTCCCAAATATTAACCCCGAAGGCCGAAACCAACATCAGATCAATACCCAGGAAACCATTCTTCTTAACTAACCTACAGCTAGTTTCTAAATTTCCATTCTTAGGGAAAGGTTCCCATTAATTTTAACCAAGATAAATTCTTTAAATTTATTCTTTAATCTTCCTTTGGATGTCATTTCAAACCAAATTATGGTTTTTTTTCCAAACTAGTCGAGATTAGCGAACCACACCGAAGTAATTATTTATTTTAATTCCCAATCCCAACCTATTCATCCCATGAAGCAAAACTGGTAATACTCCATATCTAACACCACGGTGTTATCAGTAAAATTAATTACCACTTCACATTCAAATCTAATTAAAGATTTAGCTATCGCTTGGAGCAAAACTGGTGATACTCCGTTCTCGTTCATTTTCCAAATTTGATAATTTAAATTATCAATTCACATTTCAATCTAATTGCAGATTCCTTAAAATTCCTTTTTCCGGGTTAAAGAACTAATGTCATTTAAAACACGGTTCACGATAAACCCAAATCACATTCTATTTATTATCGGGTTAAAGAACAAGTGTTATTTAAAACACCCTTCACGATAAACCCACAAATCAATTCTATTTAAAACCAATTTCAAATCCAATTTATTTATTTAAAAATAAATGGGTTTTAATTTTAGTTCAAAACTAGTTCATTTCGATAAAAATCTATTTTTATCTTTTCAAATGTGGAGTTTTTCATCCCAATTTTTCCTAAACCATTTCTTATGATTTTACACAAATTATTACTATTTTTAATAATTTTATCAAGGCCCGTACAGTCGATTTCCATCAACGGCCATCGAACTACACTTATAATGACCTTTTCCAAATCTGATTTGGACGTATCTCTAAATCCAACCGTTAGATTTGATGTTTCTAATATTCGATAGAAAGCTCTTTTCGATACGAACCCAACGGTTCCGGTTTTAGGAGAATCCGACGGTCGGATCTCCCGTAATGTCCGTTCGAAATCAATGGTCGAAATTCGCGAACTGCCGCGGCGCGGCGCGTTCTATTCAGGCCATTATATTATATATATATATAATATATATTTCATCGATTTCTATTTAAAACTAATTTTATAAATAGTTTTGAATTCGTTTCAAAAACAATTTCAACCTTTATTTCAAATTCAAATCAAAATTGAATTTTCTATTATAAATCCTTTTTACTTTCATTTCTATTTGATTTCAATTCAAATCGATTTTAATTCGATTCGAATTCATTTTCTTTTCAATTCAATTCGATTCGAATTCGTTTTCTTTTCAATTCAATTCAAATTCGTTTTCTATTCAATTCAAATCAAATTCGTTTTCCTATCCAATTCAAATCAAATTCGTTTTCTATTCAATTCAAATCAAATTCGTTTTCTATTCAAATCAAATTCAATTTGTTTTCTAATTAAATCAAATTCGTTTTCTATTCAAATCAAATTCAATTCGTTTTCTAATTAAATCAAATTCATTTTCTATTCAAATCAAATTCAATTCACTTTCCAATTAAATCAAATTCGTTTTCTATTCAAATCAAATTTTATTCGTTTTCTAATTAAATCAAATTCGTTTTCTATTCAAATCAAATTCAATTCGTTTTCTATTCAAATCAAATTCAATTCGTTTTCTATTCAAATCAAATTCAATTCGTTTTCCAATCAAATCAAATTCAATTCGTTTTCCAATCAAATCAAATTCGTTTTCTATTCAAATAATATTCAATTCGAATATAATCGATATAAATATCGTTTGTGTCAAAATAGCGCATCTCTAATCAACACGGCTTTATATTCAACAAATGGATCTATATTTCTTTCAATACACGACTCTATATCTTTGTCAACACACGACTAATCTCAACGAATGAGTACTATCCACATGTGACTATTTTTGTTATTTAATATATTCTATAAAAATTATGGTATCTATCGTTTGATTTAAAATCAGACTCCAACCGTAAATTAGTAAGAGAGCAATTCCCCAAATATTAACCCCGAAGGCCGAAACCAACATCAGATCAATATCCAGGAGACCACTCATCTTATCTATTTTCCAATTAGTTTCTAATCTTATATATGATAAAGATGTAAATTTTATTGTTAAAATATTTCGTTCAACACATGACTAATCTCAACGAATGAGTACTGTCAACTCATGAACCTTTATTCTATAATGTTTTTTATCTTCTAAATTGGAATGAGGCCCAATCAATTACCATATAAAGTTAATTATATGGATTCCATACAACACATGTATATAATAACAACGATAAATAATCAACCATCATCCAAAGTGCACTACACTGTATAAGCATCAAATATAGATATCTAACGCTTACAACAGCCTGTCAATCAATCGATCGACATATAACTAATTACTGGGATTAGTGTATGCCGTATTTTATCCCAATACCCGTGTGGGGTTTCAAACAATCAAACACAGATTTTATTTGTGTAGTTGGGCGATGTGTAAAATTTACCGTTCCAATTAATATTAGTCAAATCAGTGTATATAAACAAATCGGCCGATTTGTTTATAAATATTTATTTATTCACATTCACGTTAAAAATTATATTTCCAACGGTCAAATTATTTTATTCAACCTATGAATATTCTATTCGGTTCATTTATTCAATAAAATGATATTTTTATTTTTCTAACTTATTTTAGAAAATTTTGGCGGCATAACGACACGATACTAGAAACGGGACGAGGCCTAGCCTTATCCCCGGTCTAGTTATGGCCCACGCCATACACATATCAATCAATCTATTCCATTTCACCAAACAATCAAATTTTAATCAAATAATCTAACCAACTACACAACCAAACAAACAAGTCCATGGTCTGTGGACGATGGTGTCGGGTGCTACTAAACACCATCTGCATCCTAGTATATATATATATATATATAACTAGAAAAAGAGATTTTGAGTGATAAGTTCTCACCGAAAGCTATCCCAACTTCACGACTCTTCTTAAATAGAAATCTTCGTCGTTCTCGACTCTTATCACTTTCGTTGCCCGTAGCCACTACATATGTAAAAATCGAATTTTTACTTTGCTATTCAATACATAAAAATCGAATTTTTACTTTGCTATTCAATATACAAAAATCGAATTTTTACTTTGTTATTCAATATATAAAAATCGAATTTTTACTTTGTTATTCAATATATAAAAATCGAATTTTTAATTTGTTATTCAATATATAAAAATTGAATTTTTACATTGTTATTCAATATATAAAAATCGAATTTTTTACTTTGTTATTATGTATAAAAAAATCGAATTTTTACTTTGTTATTATGTATATAAAAATCCTATTTTTACTTTGTTATTATGTATATAAAAATCCTATTTTTATAATCACGCTATATGGATAAAATTTCTATTTTCACACCGCTACTATATAGATAAAAATTCTATTTTTACATCGTTATCATATAGATAAAAATTCTATTTTTACTTCGCTATTCTCTATATAAAGATCTCGCCTTTTCGACTTTAAAGATTTCTCCTTTTCAAATATAAAGATTTCTCCTTTTCAAATATTAAAATTTCTCCTTTTTAAATATAAAGATTTCTCCTTTTCAAATATAAAGATTATATTTTTATCCCTCTACAATTATTTATACAACGAAAAGTCCTATCTTTACACGGATAAAAATCATGACTTCCTACGAATAAAAATTCAATCTTCATCCCTACATGTATTTTATAAATATAATATTTATTCATCATTAGTAAATAAAAATCTATTACCTAATAAATAAATAGAACAAATAAAAATAAAACATAAAAAAACTTACAGGGGGTTTAACGAGTGGAGGGGGGGTGCGGCTCTGATTCAAGGAGGAGGGACTGGAGGGATGGCGTCGGTGCGAGGTTAGGGGGTGCGGCGGTTTTCTGATGGGGGGGGGGGGGCTTCGTGTCGGCAGATGGAGGATGGGGGTTCGCGGCAGAAGGAGGAAGTCGGGGAAGAAGGAGGAGGTCGGGGAAGAAGGAGGGGGCGTGGGGTCACAATCGAAGGGGGAGGCGAGGGAAGAGAGGGGGGAGGGGGTCGCGGCACCTGGGGAGGGCGAGGTGGACGTGGCGGCGGCGGTGGTTCACCCCCACCCCCCACCCCCGTCGCCTTTTTTTTTGATTTTGAAATCGATTTTAACGGGGGGGGGGGGGGGGGGGCTGAGAGAGATAAGGGTGAGGAGAGAGGTTTTTATTTTATTTTTATTTTATTTAATTGTTTAATTCAAAAAGTATCTTTTCTATTCGAACTCGAAACGAGGCACACCGCCTGTCGTCCATAGCTAATTACCCCCATTCCGAACACAATGGGATATGTATCGTAAGCTGATTCGATCGTTTCGATCAGTTTTTGTCAAAATCAACATATAACTCTATATATTGAATTTGAACGCGCATTTCAATTTACCGGGGCCACATAATAACCCGAAAAATTCCAAAAAAATATATTTTCTAGCTTCGTATTGACGATACGGTCCTAACAAAACTAGTTTCGTCGAATTCTGAGACCGTTTGAAAAATGGCCAATTTCCAGTCGATTAAAATCAACTAAAACTGGTCAAACACGTTTTCCTTTGCCACGCTCACATATTGATTCGAAAAATTATGAAATTTGAAATCTAGCAATAATTTGACATCACAGATCCAACAAAAGCGGTTTCGTCGAAATCCGAGGTCGTTTGCAAAATGTCTATTTTTTAAGGGCCTGAATTCCATAGTGACTATTCAGAATCTTCAACTGGACATATCTTTTGATTCCCGCTATGAAATTTCAATTTGTCGGATTCGTTGGAAAGATATTCTCAATTAGATCCCATTATTTTTGGTTTAACTAAAATCCGGATTGTTTTGCACTCGGTATGTTGAATTGAAGTTTGAAATCGAATTATCGAACTACCGCGCCATTTTCAATTCCTATTATAATTATATATATAATTATTTTTATTCTAACGACGACGTATATAATATATACGTTCCAAATATATTCAAAATAAATTTCTCGTCGATATTATTTAAAATAATTCATTTTAAATATGCAAAATTCATTAAAATTGCCAAAATAAAAATTTTAAACTGGCCCAGATTTTCGGGTTGTTACAATCTCCCCCACTTAAAACTTTTCGTCCCCAAAAAGGAACGAAGTCGAAAGTGGTTTGATTAATCAACTCTACTTCCATTATTTTGATTACGGCTTAAGTTCTTCAACTTTTCAGTTTCTAAAAACTTTTCAAATTTTTCAAAAATTTGGCTAACACCCTAATTTTTCGAAAAATTTCGCCATAACCTCCCCTGCACCGGGAGCCACGGGAAAATCCCGTAATTTCCATATAGGCCTTCTGATCTCAAAAAGAAAAAGAAAAAGCCAAGCGGCTAGCCAATAGGCTCATAAAATCATCATCACCCAAACAAAACAGTAAATTGTAGTAAACATGTACCTATTTGTCGGGCAAACAAATTTTATTCTCTGCTCTAGCCTCCTTGCTATGACCTGTTCAATGTAAGTACTTGTATATGCAAACAAATGCAACAATTTTCAATACAATTCAATATTCGCTACAATTAGGCATAATGGTTCAAAATTATCAATCAAATAAACAAACAACACAAACATCAATCAATTAGTGGATTAGAGTTTCAAATTCATAATTTGATATATATACAGAAAATCATGTTTTTGATGCCAATTCACAACAATAAATCTATCTATATTAGTTTTGGTTCTCACACCAGTCTGATGGAAATATATAGATATCACACCTTTGAAACACGAACATAAATATTGATGATGCCATGGTCATTATCAACATTATCTCCGGGCGACTAGAGTCTAATTCTATATCTATCCAGTATATTAAAACTTCGAATATACGTTCATGACGCGTATACGCGAAATCTTTATATACTCGATTGTCCAAATACAAAATAAATAAATATTCAAATACGTATAAAATGATTTAAATTTTCAAAACAAAATTGTTTTCATTTGAAAAATATACTCTTCACACTCGTTCTAGGATACTACTGATCCTATCTCTAACGAGTAATTCTAATTGGATATTACTAATCCAATATCTGATGAATTCTTTCGTATGGTTCTAATGTGTCTTGTTCTCGAGCTCTGTAAACCAAAGCTCTGATACCAAATGAAAGAACCCGTAACTTCCCCGTGAAGGAAAGAGCGGATACTTTGAGAACAATACACAAAAGGACGCAGACGGAAGAACATTTCATTGCTTTTACAACAATTCCATCAGATACAAGAATATACAGAGTATAGTTGAATTAATTACATTCGATAAATATCAGAGATTACAATAAATTACATAGAAGCGGAAAATATACAAAACACAACTGAAAGTGATACACAGATACAGAGCTTTCCAAGCATCGTTCCAGCTGTAAATCAGGATCCTATGAATATAAATCTGCAAAACCAAAACTACTAGCTACCCGCGTGGAAAATAGGGGCACCCAGAGTTTAGGTTAAAACAATAAACTCCAGGTCAGTCATGTGACTGGTGTGAGAACTAAAACAGTTATTTAAAACTTTACTTTAAAAGAGAGTAATTCAAGGGACCACGCCGTATAACACGGAACGGGTTTCCTCCCAAGAATACCAGTGCATATCAATAAACAACGCAATGCTTTTTCGAAAAATGAAGCTATTATAAGACCCAGGTCCCATCACACAATGCAACGCAAGCCGGAGGATAGGGTTTTCCCTTATAATAGCCAAACATGCTTGGTACGTTTAAAACAAATCATTTGATACTATAATAAGTGTATAGTGTCAAAACAATTTCAATCATAAATATAAATCATAGACGACATGGGTACCATATATCATGTCGCCATACTAGTTCTACAATTAAAACCGCAATATCACGTATTGGAAATTGGATTTCCGTCATGAGTCGAGGCAAGGGGCAAGATCCTCTCCGCTTCGAGACACTCTAACAAATGTCTCAGGACTACGCACTCTGGGCAGCCCTTGGATCGGTTGGGCCGGTCCTCTCTTACGTTTGAGGATTGGCAATTCCTGAACACACGTTTCCCGGTCCTATCAGACCTAATATCGAGGCGCCTCATTCCAACAACCACAAAGGTGAAAAGTATATAAATGTCAGGGCTGGTAAGTCACTGACACCACCAAAGCTAGAAAGAAACGTCGTGTTCTCCCAACAGTCCATATCCCGTTTTTGACTCATACCGAGGTGTGAGGCTCGCGAATTCACGTTATACACAAAGCTATGCCACAAAGGCCGTGCTTTGATCATCAACCACAAGACTTTGCTTTTCAACAGAAGCCTTGATCCATGCAACTCAGCGTGCCACACAGGCAATTCATGCCATGCGATTGAAATCTATCGATATATAACCTCTAAGCTCGTACGTCTTAGAGAAGGGCGTTAAGCAAGAGAATAAATTCTCCGCCGCCAAATAGATATATATTTAACAAAAATCAATCAACACAGAATAAAATCCAATGTCAGACACACAATCCATTTACAAGTTCGTTCTGGGTCTGAACGAAACCGAAGGCACTTTTCTCGCATATCCATCGATCTCCAAGTACGTCTGGACGACCACCGACTATTTCCATCCTCTTGGGTGTACACCCAATCAGGATCATCAGTAATTATCCAAACGATGTGAAGACTTCCGGTCTTCGACCACCGTCATCATCTTCGACTTATCGTTGAATCGGTTATTCAGAATGGGTATAAACCCAGCCTTTCCGAACAACCCGCGTATATTAAAAACAAATGTTACACAAACACAACATACGCCTCATTCCAATTCATTAGCCACTAACCGTAAATCAGTAAGAGAGCAATTTCCCAAATATTAACCCCGAAGGCCAAAACCAACATCAGATCAATACCCAAGAAACCATTCTTCTTAACTAACCTACAGCTAGTTTCTAAATTTCCATTCTTTGGGAAAGGTTCCCATTAATTTTATCCAAGATAAATTCTTTAAATTTATTCTTTAATCTTCCTTTGGATGTCATTTCAAACCAAATTATGGTTTTTTTTCCAAACTAGTCGAGATTAGCGAACCACACCGAAGTAATTATTTATTTTAATTCCCAATCCCAACCTATTCATCCCATGAAGCAAAACTGGTAATACTCCATATCTAACACCACGGTGTTATCGGTAAAATTAATTACCACTTCACGTTCAAATCTAATTAAAGATTTAACTATCGCCTGGAGCAAAACTGGTGATACTCCGTTCTCGTTCATTTTCCAAATTTGATAATTTAAATTATCAATTCACATTTCAATCTAATTGCAGATTCCTTAAAATTCCTTTTTCCGGGTTAAAGAACTAATGTCATTTAAAACACGGTTCACGATAAACCCAAATCACATTCTATTTATTATCGGGTTAAAGAACAAGTGTTATTTAAAACACCCTTCACGATAAACCCACAAATCAATTCTATTTAAAACCCATTTCAAATCCAATTTATTTATTTAAAAATAAATGGGTTTTAATTTTAGTTCAAAATTAGTTCATTACGATAAAAATCTATTTTTATCTTTTCAAATATGGAGTTTTTCATCCCAATTTTTCCCAAACCATTTCTTATGATTTTTCACAAATTACTACTATTTTAAATAATTTTATCAAGGCCCGTACAGTCGATTTCCATCAATGGCCATCGAACTGCACTTACAACGACCTTTTACAAATTTGATTTGGACGTATCTCTAAATCCAACCGTTAGATTCCAAGTTTCTAATATTCATTAGAAAGCTCTTTTCGATACGAACCCAACGGTTCCGGTTTTAGGAGAATCCGACGGTCGGATCTCCCGTAATGTCCGTTCGAAATCAATGGTCGAAATTCGCGAACTGCCGCGGCGCGGCGCGTTCTATTCAGGCCATTATATTATATATATAATATATATTTCATCGATTTCTATTTAAAACGAATTTTTTAAATAGTTTTGAATTTGTTTCAAAAACAATTTCAACCTTTATTTCAAATTCAAATCAAAATTGAATTTTCTATTATAAATCCTTTTTACTTTCATTTCTATTTGATTTCAATTCAAATCGATTTTAATTCGATTCGAATTCATTTTCTTTTCAATTCAATTCAATTCGATTCGAATTCGTTTTCTTTTCAATTCAATTCAAATTCGTTTTCTATTCAATTCAAATCAAATTCGTTTTCCTATCCAATTCAAATCAGATTCGTTTTCTATTCAATTCGAATCAAATTCGTTTTCTATTCAAATCAAATTCAATTCGTTTTCTAATTAAATCAAATTCGTTTTCTATTCAAGTCAAATTCAATTCGTTTTCTAATTAAATCAAATTCGTTTTCTATTCAAATCAAATTCAATTCGTTTTCTAATTAAATCAAATACGTTTTCTATTCAAATCAAATTCAATTCGTTTTCTAATTAAATCAAATTCGTTTTCTATTCAAATCAAATTTGATTCGTTTTCTATTCAAATCAAATTCATTTCGTTTTCTATTCAAATCAAATTCAATTCGTTTTCCAATCAAATCAAATTCGATTCGTTTTCTAATTCAAATCAAATTCGTTTTCTATTCAAATCAAATTCAATTCGAATATAATCGACATAAATATCGTTCGTGTCAAAATAGCGCATCTCTAATCAACACGGCTTTATATTCAACAAATGGATCTATATTTCTTTCAATACACGACTCTATATCTTTGTCAACACACGACTAATCTCAACGAATGAGTACGTCCACGTGTGACTATTTTTTTATTTAATATATTTTATAAAAATTATGGTATCTATCGTTTGATTTAAAATCAGACTCCAACCGTAAATTAGTAAGAGAGCAATTCCCCAAATATTAACCCCGAAGGCTGAAACCAACATCAGATCAATATCTAGGAGACCACTCATCTTATCTATTTTCCAATTAGTTTCTAATCTTATATATGATAAAGATGTAAATTTTATTGTTAAAATATTTCGTTCAACACATGACTAATTTCAACGAATGAGTACTGTCAACACATGAACCTTTATTCTATAATGTTCTTTATCTTCTAAATTGGAATGAGGCCCAATCAATTACCATATAAAGTTAATTATATGGATTCCATACAACACATGTATATAATAACAACGATAAATAATCAACCATCATCCAAAGTGCACTACACTGTATAAGCATCAAATATAGATATCTAACGCTTACAACAGCATGTCAATCAATCGATCGACATATAACTAATTACTGGGATTAGTGTATGCCGTATTTTATCCCAATACCCGTGTGGGGTTTCAAACAATCAAACACAGATTTTATTTGTGCAGTTGGGCGATGTGTAAAATTTATCGTCCCAATCAATATCAGTCAAATCAGTGTATATAAACAAATCGGCCGATTTGTTTATAAATATTCATTTATTCACGTTCACGTTAAAAATTATATTTCCAACGATCAAATTATTTTATTCAACCTATGAATATTCTATTCGGTTCATTTATTCAATAAATGATATTTTTATTTTTCTAACTTATTTTAGAAAATTTCGGCGGCATAACGACACGATACTAGAAACGGGACGAGGCCTAGCCTTATCCCCGGTCTAGTGATGGCCCATGCCATACACATATCAATCAATCTATTCCATTTCACCAAACAATCAAATTTCAATCAAATAATCTAACCAACTACACAACCAAACAAACAAGTCCATGGTCTGTGGACGATGGTGTCGGGTGCTACTAAACACCGTCTGCATCCTAGTGTATATATATATATATATATATATATAACTAGAAAAAGAGATTTTGAGTGAGAAGTTCTCACCGAAAGCTATCCCAACTTCACGACTCTTCTTAAATAGAAATCTTCGTCATTCTCGTCTCTTATCACTTTCGTCGCCCGTAGCCACTACATATGTAAAAATCGAATTTTTACTTTGCTATTCAATACATAAAAATCGAATTTTTACTTTGCTATTCAATATTTAAAAATCGAATTTTTACTTTGTTATTCAATATATAAAAATCGAATTTTTACTTTGTTATTCAATATATAAAAATCGAATTTTTACTTTGTTATTCAATATATAAAAATCGAATTTTACTTTGTTATTCAATATATAAAAATCGAATTTTTACTTGTTATTATGTATATAAAAATCGAATTTTTACTTTGTTATTATGCATATAAAAATACTATTTTTACTTTGTTATTATGTATATAAAAATCCTATTTTTATAATCATGCTATATGGATAAAATTTCTATTTTCACACCGCTACTATATAGATAAAAATTTTATTTTTACATCGTTATCATATAGATAAAAATTCTATTTTTACTTCGCTATTCTCTATATAAAGATCTCGCCTTTTCGACTTCAAAGATTTCTCCTTTTCAAATATAAAGATTTCTCCTTTTCAAATATAAAGATTTCTCCTTTTCAAATATAAAGATTTCTCCTTTTCAAATATAAAGATTATATTTTTATCCCTCTACAATTATTTATACCACGAAAAGTCCTATCTTTACACGGATAAAAATCATGACTTCCTACGAATAAAAATTCAATCTTTATCCCTACATGTATTTTATAAATATAATATTTATTCATCATTAGTAAATAAAAATCTATTACCTAATAAATAAATAGAACAAATAAAAATAAAACATAAAAAAACTTACAGGGGGTTTAACGAGTGGAGGGGGGTGCGGCTCTGATTCAAGGAGGAGGGACTGGAGGGATGGCGTCGGTGCGAGGTTAGGGGTGCGACGGTTTTCTGATGGGGGGGAGGGGGCTTCGTGTCGGCAGATGGAGGAGGGGGGTTCGCGGTAGAAGGAGGAAGTCGGGAAAGAAGAAGGAGGTCGGGGAAGAAGGAGCAGGGCGTGGGGTCACGATCGAAGGGGGAGGCAAGGGAAGAGAGGGGGGAGGGGGTCGCGGCACCTGGGGAGGGCGAGGTGGACGTGGCGGCGGTTCACCCCCCTCCCCCCATCGCCCTTTTTTTCTTTTTTCTTTTTTTGATTTTGAAATCGATTTTAACGGGGGGGGGGGGGGGGGCTGAGAGAGATAAGGGTGAGGAGAGAGGTTTTGTTTTTATTTTATTTTATTTAATTGTTTAATTCAAAAAGTATCTTTTCTATTCGAACTCGAAACGAGGCCCACCGCCTGTCATCCATAGCTAATTACCCCCATTCCGAACACAATGGGATATGTATCATAAGCTGATTCGATCGTTTCGACCAGTTTTCGTCAAAATCAACATATAACTCTATATATTGAATTTGAACGCGCGTTTCAATTTACCGGGGCCATATAATAACCCGAAAAATTCCAGAAAAATATTTTCTAGCTTCGTATTGACGATATGGTCCTAACAAAACTAGTTTCGTCAAATTCTGAGACCGTTTGAAAAACGGCCAATTTCCAATCGATTAAAATCAACTAAAACTGGTCAAACACGTTTTCCTTTGCCACGCTCACATATTGATTCGAAAAATTATGAAATTTGGAATCTAGAAATAATTTGACATCATGGATCCAACAAAAGTGGTTTCGTTGAAATCCGAGGTCGTTTGCAAAATGTCTATTTTTTAAGGGCCTGAATTCCATAGCGACTATTCAGAATTTTCAACTGGACATATCTTTTGATTCCCGCTATGAAATTTCAATTTGTCGGATTCGTTGGAAAGATATTCTCAATTAGATCCCATTATTTTTGGTTTCACTAAAATCCGGATTGTTTTGCACCCGGTATGTTCAATTGAAGTTTGAAATCGAATTATCGAACTACCGCGCCATTTTCAATTCCTATTATAATTATATATATTATTATTTATATTCTAACGACGACGTATATAATATATACGTTCCAAATATATTCAAAATAAATTTCTCGTCGATATCATTTAAAATAATTCATTTTAAATATGCAAAATTCATTAAAATTGCCAAAATAAAATTTTTAAACTGGCCCAGATTTTCGGGTTGTTACAGATTTTCTCTAGATAGGTAATTATACACCCTAATGGTAGCGATCCACAAAGCCATGCTGCCAGCCCGATTTTTGCCATTTCCCGGTTGATGAGGCCTGAGGTTAGAATTTACCTTTAGAACACTTGACACCATTTACTTTGAATGTAACGTCGTCAGATCTGCCAGAAAAACACTAATTGACATCTACAAAAATACTTTGGTTGTTAAGCTAAAGAAATTTCCCTTCTATGCAAACAACTTGGTACGTTTGAAGAAATCAAGGTATGTGATCCCTTTGGAAATACTCTGTCAGACGCCTGTCCATACAAGACATCCAGGAACAGGATGAACCGAAGGCACCATCTTACCACATCCTAGGTATCGCCGTATAGATCAGTAGCGAGAAGTTCTTGCAGTCCGTAGATTCCAATCATAATAGAATTACTGTCAAAATATCATTGGCTGCTAATCTAGAGAAATTCAATAAGTAGCTCTTCCGCTCATGAAGATCAACGGTTTTCAATTGCTCCATCTTCAATAATCATCTTCTACGTATTCGCTAGTTCGGAATGGTTTTCGTATATAGATTCGATCCCGGTCTTTCCGTACCAACAATCCTATGGGTAAGATTTGATAGTCAGTTATTTAACTATCAAATAAATAATCATGTGAATGAAACGAGTTTACTGATTCAGTATTCGACATTACTTGGCCTTTTTAATTAAAATAATTAACGAATGGTTAATTTAAAGTTAAAAATCTTTTCAATATATCAACATAGCATTTCACTTCTTATTTAACATAAGATTAATTTCAAAACTATCTTATTTACTTAGAATTAAATCATATATATGTGTTCCTACTTTGGTTTTATCAAATTTCACATAAACATCGTTACTTTAAAACAATACCTAACTATTATTCTTTCAAAATAAACTCATTCCAAAATTTGACCTTTTATTTCCTTTTACTTTTGGAAATATCATTATATATTATATATACTCAAATCTTACCATTTCCATTATTTGGAAATCTCATCATATATTCTCGATTCTTTTATTTACATTACGTCATTATTTCTCATATGGAAATAATAAATTATTCTTAACCTCTTTTCCATTACAAACTAATATCATCCTCCGATCATCATGAAGTCGTTCAAGTTGGGGTATTTATTTACCTCTCAAACCTTGATCAACAACGTTCTTATCTTTAGATAGAAATGAGTTGTAATTCAAATACCAATATTCATTCTAATATCAAACCAGATCCCATTTAATTATTTTATAAAACCTTTTTATTTTGGAAAATATCTCTTTTTATAAACCTTGTATAAAAAGCTCAGGTTTTATAGAAAACCCCCTTTTCTCTATTCCCTTTACTTAATTCAAATATTAAGTACATATTTATTTTAAGCTATATTATTCGCTTAGAATCCCATTCATAACTTCATTAAAACTCCCAGGTTTTAATATAAACCCGTCCACAAATTCCTTATAAAATTCAATTTGATTTCATTACAACAATACTTAATTTATTATTAATTAAAATAATAATTTACTTCATCATTAATTACTATAGCAATGGTTAATTTCTTTATTAAATTAAAATTAAAACAAATATTCCTTAAACTATTTTATTGGATTAATTCAAACTACTAATTTAATAATTTTTCTCAGTTAAAACGGTTGACTTAGTCAACTCAAAACACGGTTGTCTCGTTAACCGATTCCAATTGGTTCTCACTTTAAATTAATTAATAATATAATTAATTTGAATAATTCCATTTAATTGTTTCTTAACAAAAACAATAATCCCACTCTTAATCGTTAGGTTAAATTCTACCCATTCGCTTATAAATCTGATTAACATAAGAATTTGCTTTATAAAATCATTTAATATCTATAAACTTAATTAATAAATAATAAATATTTATTTCCTTTTAACAATCTTTTATTCAAAATAATAGATTTAAAAATATATCTTTTGGTTATAAAATAAAATTTATAACTTCATTCCGTCGATTTACCTAATGGTAAATCGATATTTATAAAATAATTCATAGGACATATACTTCCAATTACTCAACCAATACTACCCATTGGTTTAAACAACAAACGTTGATCAACATTCAACAACCAAATCAATCATCAAATCAGAACAGTTCATATAATGATAATATGAAAATAAATAACAATAAATATATTTGAGGGATCCTGTTGGATCCCTCCAACTTGTTCTTCCCTATATCCAAATACGTAATCTCAACGTAATCATTCAATTCAAATAAACAATGGTTTCGAAGCAGTCAATAACGATAATTCAATATCAACCAATTTATTTAACATAACCATAACAATTCAAACAAGTTCATTAAATTAAACACGTTTATTTTTATAAACATGACCAATAAGGTAAGTTACCTTAATTGGTACCAATTATTAGAATAACGATTTGGGGTTTCACTGAAATTAAACAATGTTTAATTTCATCAGTTTAATCAACGTATGAATATTTAATTAACAACAGCCAACCATTAGCAACCATAACAGATAAATTAAAAACCCGACTTATATAAAATATAAGTGGGAAGAACTGAGTGAATTTAACTCACCTTGATTCCATTTGTCGCTTAAGTGATTTGTTTAATTAAATTAAACAAGTGTTTAATTTAATTAAAATTCTCAGATACTTCCAGGTCTGTCCAGACTAACTCCAGAATGTGGATCTCGACAATACAGTTCCAATAAAGCTTGTTTGGTCTAGTTATGATAACGTATACATGAATTATCATCGTTATAATTATATGATTTAATTTAAAAACTAATTAACTTTTAATTAACTAATTATTAGATTAAACTAGTTCAAAAAAACCTAATAGGCCGATTAAGTTGTTTTAACCTACCAAGCTCGATTTATCTTTTCGACATCTTTGGTTTTAAACTCCTAGATCCCAATGTTTTATATAAGCTAACACTAATTTCATTTTTTTCAACTAATTATATTTGGAATATAAAGTTAACAGAAGCGATTATCAGTTGGTAAAAGCAGGCCGACATATCCCTTATTTAAAGGAGAGCTAATTTACGTAATTTACTTTTAATTTTGTATTAGTATGAACTAATTATACTCCTATATACCATTATATGGTCTGAATTCAATTGTTTCACAACTGTTTCCATTTGTTCAACTGTTCTCCAATCATCTTGAGAATCGTGCCCTACAAAAAAACCACGGCATAAATTAATATACATTCTAGTTGTAATTAATAATTCCCTAAATTATGTATTAGTTTTTAACCAACACTTGGTTACTTTTCAGATCAAGATAACATGCCGATATTGTTGTAGACCATCCCTTTTTGTTTGCTCTTCTGAATACGAACCTAAGGCCATGATTTAAATTAACTGAATTACCTCCTTCAATTAGGTGAGTTGAAACTAATTACTTCGTTAAGAATTTAAAATAGGTTGGTATACTTTTGTTGCTTCCCACTGTGAGTTCATTCAACCCTACTCCTTTGTTTCTCCCTTTTTGCGAACGATGAAAAAAACGGCCTAGCTCCACAATGTTGCAACCACGTCCGCACTCCACTGCATGATCTCCCCCGCTATCTACATTACACACGAGACATAAAATGCCACCACCCATTACACTCCACCAATAACACTTCTCCTCCCCTCCGGCCACCAAACAACCGAGCTCGTCGCCTTTGACGATGGCACCTGAAAAAAGACGACCTTTCCCTTATAGCCTCCGTGTATAGATGCTCCATCGCACTTTGCTCCAGAAATGGAAAGAACTCGCGCCCCCATGCTTCTATAAACTGTGATCCATCGTCAGTGTCATTACTCAACTGCTGCACCTTCCACAATTTGCTGGACCGCCTCAGACCATCTCCACCGGCTCCGCTTTCCTCCACTCTACCCACGAAAGCATTCTTGGCCAAGTCGCACACCTATAGGCACCAGAAAATAGTATTGGAACGAGTGTACTTCAACGCCCTTACAGGCAACCATAAGCGACTGCGCCTCCTGCCATTCTAGCCGTAGACTCCTTTGACACCCTTCTCTACTTCTTCTGTTGGTGCAAAAATGAAGAAGAATTCACATATAAATTGAGAGAAAAGAAGAAGATAGAAGAAACTTTTTGTCAATAGCATATAGGGTAGGTTCAGACTTGGTCGGATGAATGTATAGGGTAGCTCTTCTCCCTTTTTCCTTTCAGAGGTTACCCCCGCATCTTTTTAGGTTGTTAGGCATGTGGTATCTTAGACTTTGCGGTGTTAGGGGAGCTGAATTTGGGTAGACTGATAAAAAACGTGGTAACATGTGTTCTTGGTTTTATTTCTTAATGCTGATGGTGACAAGAGAAAGGCTACCGAATTAATTTGATAGGTTTTTATTTTCTATATTTCACTTTGGGTCTTAGACTTAAGAAATGGACAAATATAAATATACAAAAAAAAAACAACAACTGTTAGTAGTTGTAGTAGTGAAAAATAGTTGAATAGTTGAAATAGTTGAAATAGTGTTTAATGGAGAAATGACTTCGAAGATTTTGTAATGGAAGAATTTTATTTCCTTGAAGATTTTGGTACAAGTTTTAGTACTTAGTTGTAGTACTTGTTGTAGTACAACATTACAATGTGCCCATTCTCATATTTATAGGCATCTCAAAATGATATTTTAATATTAGAATATTATAGATAGTACATTTTAGATTTATCAAATAACATATTTATTGACAATACATAAGGCAACTTATTAATATTTTTAGAATTATCTAGAAATTGTTGCATCTTCATTCTTTAGAATTCTCTAGAAATTTGCAGCATTTCCAACACTTCTCCATGATGCAAATCTCGGAAACTCCAATCATTATTCGAAGTTGCTCAAATCTAGCTCTTGACAATGCCTTTGTGAAAATGTCTGCAACTTGCTATTCTATCTTGCAGTACTTGTGCTCTTTCGTATTGCTATCCAATCTTTATATTTTACATATTTCGGTAAAAATAAAGATATTATTAGGATTTTCTTTTTTGTCTTCTTCTTTTGTGGGAACATTAACTTACTATGTAGCGCACACCTATGCACTGTACATTTTCTAACTATAACGGTTGCATATGAGAACCGGGTAGAGCTACGCATCAGAGATCTTACTATGTCTTCCCAAATTCTTTTTTACAAGCATCCATCGTTTTCCATGACGTTGTATTGTGTTTTGCACCAATTGAGAGACTTATTGTAACACCCCGTATTTTCTGTGAATGTTAAAATAACGAATTAAAGAATACTTAATTTTAAAAGTGAGGATTAAGGGAAACAGGTTACGCCATTGTGTTCATCTTGGAATTCTGCTTGGGATAGAATCCAATTTTGCGTAAATCGGACAACGTATGAAGAAGTTATAAGCCGTAGAAGTTTGTATACGTGCAAGGAAGTATATATATACACAAAATCATCTCCAGAACCAAAATAAGTCAAAGACGAGTGAGCGGGAAAGATCCCGCTCAAATGGTGTTGACCCCTCTAAAGGGGGGTCGACATAGGCGTCGACCCCCCTTTAGTGGGGTAGACCCCTTTCGAGTTCCAATTTCTGTGACGATTTCTGTAGTTCTAAACGGATGTGGCCTTCTCTGATTGGCCCGGTGATGAATTCTAATGTATTAGGGCTTATGTGTCGTACTGCGATTGGCTGAGTGACATATCTCTTTGGTTTGGATGGCTCTGATTTCTCCTAAACTGATCTAAAGGCTATAATTAATCCTAGACTTCTATATAATCAACTCAAACCCTAAACCTAAAACACATAAACACATTCTATGAAGCCGTCATGCTGTCTCTCTCTGATGTAGCGTAGCCTCCATCTTCTTAAAACTAGAATATCTTCTTCAACTAGAAATCAATTAAAAGAACATCAATAGTTTACATCAAAGAAATAGCTTAACGAATTCAGAAATCAGATTCCAGAATACAAGAATTGTTCTTTTTCTTTACGTTCAGTTATATTTCAGATTTAAATATATAAAAGTCATGACTTGAAATAAATCGAATCTAGAACTGTGCCTAATTGTGAATCTTATTCATGTTTATCCTTGTGACAAATCTGAAATTAACTATGCCTATGAGACTATTGTGATTTATACAATTGGACCTGTCATATTGTATATTACTTTGGTGATGCTTTTATGTTATGTTATGTACATGTTCATAAGCTAAGTCATGTCCATATATGCTTCTATGTTTAGATCTACATGTTTGCTTTTATGTTATGCTATGTACATGTTCGTAAACTAAGTCATGTTCATATATGCTTATATGTTTAGATCTACATGCTTACATGTTTAGATCCAAGTTAATACATATGTTTAAGATCTATGTAAATTCCCGTTCAAATTCTTAAGATCTATGTTAATTGGATCTAACTCAAGTACAAGTTCACATCGATATGCTTGATTAAGTTTATATTGTTCATGAAAAATTTGTATTATACATGCTTAGTTAGATTCATATTATTTTGTGTTGTTGGAATGCTACATGTTCCTTTCTTTTCCCTTTTGTTTATGTGTTAGGCTAATTTGCGAGCCTAACGTTCTATGTTTATTATGCGAACGAATAACGGGGGGAAATGTTGGGGTAAAACATTAAATTACATGCTAATGGCATAGATTGGCTCACAATCATGTAAATGATTAATAGCATGAATTGGTATAATTTGTATACCATTAATTATGAACATAATTTAAATAGTAAATGTGACATGACAACACTTGTGGATAATTTACATATAAACTTAACATAAATGACGAATATGTAAATTAAATAAAGGATGAACATGCCTAATCCAAGGTTAGACTGAGTTGTGGTGTAAAAATGCCCGGAACCGCCCGACACATCCAATAACCGCAACAACACCTATCTAATGTGAGAGGTTAGTGCATCATGCCTAAGAACAACCCGAGGTTAGATTGAGCTGTGGTGTAAAACTGCCTGGAACTGCCCAGCACATCCAGTAACCGCAACAACACAGATCTAATGTGAGAGGATGGTGCATTAATAAATCAACTAATGCTAATGAACAAGACATGCTAAGAATGGTAGGGTTAAGTTAACTAAGGCAACACTTAACCGATATAACATGATGTATGGTAGGGTTAAGTAACATAAGAAGGCAACACTTAACCAATATATAACATGATGTATGATAGGGTTAAGTAACACAAGAGAACGACACTTAACCAATATAACATGATGAACGAGTGGGGTTAAGTTAATAGAAAACATTAACCAATACAACATGATGTGTGGGCGGGTTAAGTTAACATGAATGGACAACGCTTAACCAATATTACATGAACGAAGCGGATAGGGTTAAGGCAAGCTTAACCAATAATACGTATTTACTTGATCAGTAGGAGGGTTTAGTACATCTCGTGTAAGTGGGTAATATTAGTGGGCCCACAAACTTAACCGTTAATAAACATGCTTGAATCGGTGGGAGGGTTAAGTGCATCTCGTGTAGGTGGGTAATATTTGTATATATAGGCCTATAAACTTAACCAGTAGGAAACCCTAGTAACGGGGACCCATTTCAGCAGTAATCCACATAAATGTTTCATGAAACCCTGAAGTAGGCAGTGTGGGGGCACGATTACTGGGCTGATTATAAGTGGTCAAAATAGCGGCAATGGGTACGCCAGTGTAGGTTCCGACGGTTTACAGACGTGCATGCACTTCGGAGTGAAAAAAAGCAGGCACTGGGTACCGGTAGTTATACACTATGCATCTTGAATCGTGTCGAGTTGCTATCATAAGGATTGATACACCTTATGGTGGGACTAGCACAGAGTATCTACATGAAAGAGAGGGCCGATTGACATAGACTAATGGAACATTAATACAAGTAGAGAGCCGATCGATAGGGTAGTAAGGGTACATCTAACATCTTCATGGTAATTAGGCTGATTGAGGTAAGATCGTCAAACTAGATGTACACCTGAAGGCTACCACAATTGTGGGGATTGGGATCACGTTGTAATATTATCATTTTATACAGATTACTAGTTGGGACACTAGTTAGGCGGTGCAGAGATATAGAAATCAGGATAATAGGGTAGTAGCGAAGCAGAGAAAGAGTAGAAGCGCATTCAGTTTACTTTGCCTTATCTGGTCTTAAGTTATCTTGTTTTATGATATTGTCCTATTTTCAGTTTATTCATGTCATGATCCTTTATCTTGTTTACATGATGAAAAGTCACTGGACTTACCAGACTTATGTCTGACCTGTTTTCTTTCGTCTTCTTTTCTTTCCATCCCCCCAGGTAGTCAGGGAGGGAATAGCTCAGCTTAGTTTGGACCGTTTCACTTTCCAAGCTCGGAGATTCTGTGATGTATGGCTTGGAACCTCTTATCTTTGGCTATGGCTGTGATTGCACTTTAATTTGGGGACTTATGCTACTTTGCTATGTTTTATGCTTCTTATATACTTGGAAATTTTTGAATCAAGACAGAAGTTTTATGTTATACTTTTAAATATGATTGAGTCAATTGTTGTAAAAGCTTAACTGAACTACGTTGCTTATAAAATGGTGTTATTTTCCGCTGCTTTATTTGTCTGTCTTGTAATTTATCTGCATCTCTTACCTATAATGCTTCGCTGAAGTTAATGCATTCCCTTTGTGAGTGACATTAATGAACGTGGGGGTGTTTCACTTGGTATTAGAGCTGAAGGTTACCGGATCAGATAAAAGAATTGAAAAATTATTTTCAAGACGGTTTTAAAAGAAGCATTTTCTAAAGAAAAGTTTTGTTTTAAAGGCATACTCCCCAATGCCATATGCAATATCTTTTGATCCTCTGTTTGAATCCTTGTTTTCCTTCTTTACTGAGTCTCCGGGGCTCTTGGCTTTCTGGGAGTTAACCTCATCGCGGCATGGTTCCGTAGGCTTGATGAGACTACGTCACCTGTCAAAGGGCGAAGAAGTGCCCAACTTCCGTATAGCTGCAGTAGTATCACCTGCGGCTAATATTCTTTCAAGCTTTGTAGGGTTTTCCGTGCGATGGAGGCAGTTTTCAAGAGACTTGTCAACCAGCCACACAAGGATGGCAAAGATGAGAATGAGGGAGTTTGGCTAAGGAGCACAACCCAAGGATGAGAAACTCGTGGATATGGACTTGATTCACAAAGAAGGAAAGAATAGAAAAATCTAAGACAAGAGGAAGTGTCGTTGTTATGCTATAACGGGTCATATAATTAAGGACAAGGGCGAGAACAAAGGATAGGATTTTTAGGAGGGCAAGTGCATGCTCTCACCGCCAGCGTACCTGAGAGAGAGGTAGTAAAGTTTCTGTTGAAAAAGTCTAGTTTTTCTTTTTGATCATCCTGTTAGTACTCTTTTTGATTTTAGCACTTCACATTCGTTTATATCTGCTTCCATAGTTGAGTCTCTGCACCTTAGTGCTTGTATAGTATAAGATCCCATTATTGTCTCAAATCCAATTTGTGGTTCGGCTCATTTATCTTTGGTTTATGAGGATTTGAAAATAGCTATACTAAGTACTGAGTTTAAGTGTAATGCTTATGTTTTTTTGGTTTCATGGGCTATGGGTTGATTCTAGGCATGGATTGGTTAGCTAGTAATTGTGAAAGGAGGGTAGTTAGACTTTTATCTCGCCTCGGGAATACCCTCGAGATTTCGTGCGATCCTAAGGGATCAGTTTGGCTTAGCTACCTAGAATCACTTGATGCATCTATCTACGATTTGCGATCCGTTGGAGTAGTCCATGACTATGCAGATGTTTTTGATTAGGTTAGGGGTTTGTCCTCTAAAACGCGAGATAGACTTCCACATATATCTAGTTGACAATGCAAAGCCAGTTGCATTACGTGTACGACAAATGAATCCAAGGGAAAGAAAGGGCTCATCAAGCAAGTTAAAGAGTTGCTTGGGAAGGGGTTTATTTGGCGAAGTATTTTTGAATGGGTTGCTTCAGTAGTGTTCGCTACTAAGGCGGATGGTTCTCTTCGCTTGTGCGTGGATTTTAGAGAATTAAACAAGCTGACTAAGAAAAATAGGCACCCACTTCCAAGAATAGATGATTTGTTTGACCAGCTTGTAGGTGCATCTGTTTTCTCCCAACTAGATTTGGCTACATGATTTCATTAGCTAAGGGTAGCTGAGGACAGTATAGACAATACTGCTTTTAGAACCACTGACGGTTTCTTTGAGTAGCTCGTCATGCCTTTTGGTTTGGCGAATGCAACCGCTTATTTTGTTAACCTGATAAGTAGAGTGTTTAGGGAGTTCCTTAATAAGTTGTAGTAGTCTTCGTGGACGATATCTTGATTTTCTCAAAGAACAAGGGAGAACATGCTTTGCATTTAAGAGAAGTCATGGATACACTTCGAGCACATCAACTTAAGGCGAAGTTCTCCAAAATGTCATTTTTGGAGAGAAGAAGTAAAGCTTCTAGGACATATGGTGTCCAAAGAAGGGATAACAGTAAATCCCGCAAAAGTTGTTGCGGTGCAAGACTGGAAGGTCCCAAGGAATGCAACAAAAGCAAGAAGCTTTCTTGGACTAGTGGGCTAATATAGGAAGTTCATTAAGAACTTTGCGAAGGTTTAGCCCCACCTACTGGATTAGCGAAGAAGAATCTAACCTTTGCTCGGGATATTGGTTGTGACGTCGCTTTCCAATAATCAAAGAGGGCTCTTACAACGGCCCCAGTTTTGACTTTTACCTTAAGGTAGTAAAAGGCTTACGGTATACACGGATGCATGCGGCACGGGACTAGGCGCCATTTTGATGTAAGGGTAAGGTCGTAGCGAATGCCTTAAGAAGAAAAAGGTTTATTGCAAGTCCTCTTTATGTGAAAAGGAAAAGTTCAGAATACATATCAAACTTTGATTTTAAAATCTTCGGTTAAGTTAGTAGTCGGCATCACTAGGAGTAAGACCTACGCTTTTGAATTAAATAGGGACTTCACAAAGAAAAGACTCTTAGATAGCTGACGCAATGGATAAATTAAGTAGAGAAGAGACCTCTAGTCACCTTAATAAATAAGCTTAGAAGCCATGAGTACGCAGTTATGTTTTAGCACCGCTTATCATCCTCTGACAAAAAGGGTGAATAGGATTTTGGAAGACTTTTTGAGGAAATGTTAGCATGACACGGCAGAAGTTATAGTGCCAAGTATACTAGAAGAAGAAAAGGTGGAACGAGAGGTGACAGTGAAATGAGTTCCAACGCATATTCCGGAAATAGAAATTAAGAAGCTACACAATCATGAAATTAAGACAGTCAGAGCAATATGGAGTGAAGCTCAAGAAGATGCGACTTAGAAGACTGAAGACTAGATACGCGCATCATACCCTTTTTGAGGATATATCCTTGATCTCTCTTTTTCTGTAAATTTATTTTCTAGTCTTTATCTTTTAAGTATATCCTCTCGGTCCTATACTTGATCCTTAGATAGAAGCCAATGGATGTAAACATGTGCTTGAGACATGTTATGGTTGGTGGATGCAAGTGGATTTAAGTGTTTGCTAGTAGTTGCTCATGGATGCATATACACATACACTAGGCTCTAGATCGGCTCCGTCACTTCCATATTTCATATGCATGAGTGAATTTTTATATATATGGATTGAAACTTGATGTGTTATCATATGGATGTTGCATTTTTATGAATGATTGAGCACTCATGTAGAAATTATAAAGTACAATTTGGAATAATTGCATGCATGATAGACTCATAGCACTGACATAATTCGCATTAAGGAGGTCAACTGAATCAGTAGACCGCCTGATTTTGCATTAGATAAGGGCATGTACACACACTATGCATATGATCATGAAAGCATTAGAAAACTTTTTAAGGACAATGAATGCCTGTGATTGATAGTTGAGCATATGGATGTTGGATGTTAGGATACATTCTTCTTAACTTAGAGATTTCGGGGATGAAATCCTTTAAAGGAGAGGAGAATGTAACACCCCGTATTTTCTGTGAATGTTAAAATAACGAATTAAAGAATACTTAATTTAAAAGTGGGGATTAAGGGAAACAGGTTACGCAATTGTGTTCGTCTCGGAATTCTGCTTGGGATAGAGTTTGAGTTTGCGTAAATCGGACAACGTATGAAGAAGTTATAAGCCGTAGAAGTTTGTATACGCACAAGGAAGTATATATATATACACACAAAATCATCTTCAGAACCAAAATAAGTCAAAGACGAGTAAGCGGGAAAGATCCCGCTCAAATGGTGTTGACCCCCCTTAAGGGGGGTGGACCCCTTCCGAGATCCAATTCCTGTGACGATTCCTGTAGTTTTGAGAGGATGTGGCCTTCTCTGATTGGCCCGGTGACGAATTCTGATGTATTAGGGCTTATGATTGGTTGAGTGACACATCTCTTTGGTTTGGATGACTCTGATTTCTCCTGGACTGATCTAAAGGCTAGAATTAATCCTAAGCTTCTATATAATCGACTAAAACCCTAAACCTAAAACACATAAACACATTCTATGAAGCCATCATGCTGTCTCTCTCTGAACTAGCATAGCCTCCATCTTCTTAAAACTAGAATATCTTCTTCAACTAGAAATCAATTAGAAGAACATCAATAGTATACATCAAAGGAATAGCTTAATGAATTCAAAAATCAGATTCCAGAATACAAGAACTGTTCTTTTTCTGTAAGTTCAGTTATATTTCAGATTTAAATATATAAAAGTCATGACTTGAAATAAATCGAATCTAGAACTATGCCTAATTGTGATTCTGATTCATGTTTATCCTTGTGACAAATCTGAAATTAACTATGCCTATGAGACTATTGTGATTTATACAATTGGACCTATCATATTGTATATTAATTTTGTGATGCTTTTATGTTATGTTATGTACATGTTCATAAGCTAAGTCATGTTCATATATGCTTCTATGTTTAGATCTACATGCTTGCTTTTATGTTATGTTACGTACATGTTCGTAAAGTAAGTCATGTTCACATATGCTTATATGTTTAAATCTACATGCTTACATGTTTAGATCCAAGTTAATACATATATTTAAGATCTATGTAAATTCCTGTTCATATGCTTAAGATCTATGTTAATTGGATCTAACTCAAGTATAACTTCACATTGATATGCTTGATTAAGTTTATAATGTTCATGAAAAATTTGTATTACACATGCTTAGTTAGATTCATATTATTTTGTCCTATTGGGATGCTACATGTTCCTTTCTTTTCCCTTCTGTTTATGAGTTAGGCTAATTTGCGAGCCTAACGTTCAATGTAAATTATGCGAACGAATAACGGGGGGAAACATTGGGGGTAAAACATTAAATTACATGCTAATGACATAGATTGGCTCGTAATCATGTAAATGATTAATAGCATGAAATGGTATAATTTGTATACCATTAATTATGAACATAATTTAAATAATAAATGTGACATGACAACACTTGTGGATAATTTACATATAAACTTGGCATAAATGACGAATATGTAAATTAAATAAAGGATGAACGTGCCTAACCCGAGGTTAGATTGAGTTGTGGTGTAAAACTGCCCGGAACCGCCCAGCACATCTAGTAACCGCAACAACACCTATCTAATGTAAGAGGTTAGTGCATCATGCCCAAGAAAAACCCAAGGTTAGATTGAGTTGTGGGGTAAAACTGCCCGGAACCACCCGGCACATCCAGTAACTGCAACAACACAGATCTAATGTGAGAGGTTGGTGCATTAAAAAATCAACTAATGCTAATGAACAAGACATGCTAAGAATGGTAGGGTTAAGTTAACTAAGGTAACACTTAACCGATATAACTTGATGTATGGTAGGGTTAAGTAACACAAGAAGGCAACACTTAACCAATATATAACGCGATGTATGATAGGGTTAAGTAACACAAGAGGACAACGCTTAACCAATTTAACATGGTGAACGAGTGGGATTAAGTTAATAGAAAACACTTAAACCAATACAACATGATGTGTTGGTGGATTAAGTTAACATGAATGGACAACGCTTAACCAATATTACATGAACGAAGCAGATAGGGTTAAAGCAAGCTTAACCAATAATACGTATTGACTTGATCAGTAGGAGGGTTAAGTACATCTCGTGTAAGTGGGTAATATTAGTAGGCCCATAAACTTAACCGTTAATAAACATGCTTGAATCGGTGGGAGGGTTAAGCACATCTCGTGTAGGTGGGTAATATTTGTATATATAGGCCCACAAACTTAACCAGGAGGAAACCCTAGTAACGGGGACCCATTTCAGCAGTAACCCACATAGATGTATCATGGTACCCTGAACTAGGCAGGGTAGGGCACGATTACTGGGCTGATTATAAGCGGTCAAAATAGCGGCAGGGGGTACGTTAGTGTAGGTTCCGACGGTTTACGGGCGTGCATGTACTCCGGAGTGGGAATAAAGCAGGCACTGGGTACCAGTAGTTATACACTGTGCTTCTTGGATCGTTTCGGGTTGCTATCATAAGGATTGATACACCTTATGGTGGGACCAACACAGTGTATCTACACGCAAGAGAGGGCCGATTGACACAGACACTTGGAACATTAATACAAGTAGGGAGCCAATCGATAGGGTAGTAAGGGTACATCTAACATCTTTATGGCAATTATGCTGATTGAGGTAAGATCCTCATACTAGATGTACACCTGAAGGCTACCACAATTGCGGGGATTGGGATCACATTGTAATGTTATCATTTTATGCAAATTACTAGTTGGGACACTAGTTAGGCGGTGCAGAGATATAGAAATCAGGATAACAGGGTAGTAGCGAAGCAGAGAAAGAGTAGATGCGCATTCAGTTTACCTTGTCTTATCTTGTCTTAAGTTATCTTGTTTTATGGTATTGTCCTATTTTCAGTTTATTCATGTCATGATCCTTTATCTTGTTTACATGCTGGAAAATCACTGGACTTACCAGACTTATATCTGGCCTGTTTTCTTTCGTCTTCTTTTCTTCCGTTCCTCCCCCCGATAGTCAGGGAGGGAATAACTCAGCTTAGTTTGGACCGTTTCTCTTTCCAAGCTCGGAGATTCTGTGATGTATGGCTTGGAACCTCTTGTCTTTGGCTATGGCTGTGATTGCACTTTAATTTGGGGACTAATGCTACTTTGCTATGCTTTATGCTTCTTATATACTTGGGAGTTTTTGAATCAAGACAGAAGTTTTAAGTAATACTTCTAAGTATGATTGAGTCAATTGTTGTAAAAGCTTGACTGAACTACGTTGCTTATAAAATGACTTTATTTTCCGCTGCTTTATTTGTCTGTCTTGTAATTTATCTACATCTCTTACCTATAATGCTTCACTGAAGTTAATGCATTCCCTTTGTGAATGACATTAATGAACGTGGGTTGTTTCACTTATTTCCTCCGTTATAGTTTTAAGACTGTCCTGTCCTGTTTTGAAATCAATTTCTTCTTTGATCTCAGCTGTTTTCTCATGAACATAACGTGCAATATTCTTCATTGCAGTCACTTGCATTTCTTCAGCAGTTACTTTCCCCTTAGCAAGTGCTTCTTTTTCTTCGTTGCTTTGCACTGCACTTTTTTCAACAGGATCCGTAGCTTTTGCAAGTATACTTTGTTCTTTATCGAATTTATTCTCCTCTTCTACTCCCAACTTTTTAGCTTCAATATCAGTCTCCAGTTCACTATTCTTCTTGTTTTCTTCTATAATAGTTGTTTGATTCTTTCCATATATTTCTTTCAATACATTCCATGAATCTTTTGCAGTATAATCTCCAATAATATGATTCCATGCTACTTCATCGACGTTCTAACTCATCACAACACGAGCTTGAAGACCTTTCTGTCTGAAACTTGTAAATGATTCTTTTTCTTCCTCGGTCATATCTTTGATATTTTTTGGTCATTCATAGCCACTTTCAACGATCTCCCATGGCCCTTTAGAGATCAATTCTTTTTTCTTTTTGTTACTCCGTTCTTCAAAGTTTTCTTTTGTGAGAACAAACGATGACGAAAAAAGTAGAATTGCCATAGCTTGTAATGGTTGATTTTTTTTTCCGCCCAATATGCGAACGAACCTTGCTCTGATACCACTATTGGCATTTTTAGTTTAAAGAGCTACTTAGTTTGTTCACAAAACCAATTGGTTGATGTGAACTATAACTTCTTAGTATATATCTAGGATCTCTGTTGAATATTTCCCAATGTGGGACTATTATTTTTATCACTCCCCCTTCACGTGTGGCGTATGGAGCCATCTACGTGATCATAGTATTTTGGATGGAGTGGCGCACGTATAGAGGTAAGCACATACATATTAGTTGAATTAGTTAACCTTGATCTGATACCGCTGTTGGCGTTTATAGTTTAGAGAGCTACATATAGCATTGTTAGCGCACATATAGCTCTCTAAACTATAAATGCCAACAGTGATATCAGATCAAGGTAAACTAATTCAACTAATGTGTATGTGCTTACCGCAATACGTGCGCCACTCCATCCAAAATACTATGATCACGTAAATGGCTCAATATGCCACACGTGAAGGGGGAGTGATGAAAATAATAGTCCCACATTGGGAAATATTCAACTGAGATCCTGGATATATACTAAGAAGCTATAGTTCCCATCAACCAATTGGTTTTGTGAACAAACTGAGTAGCAATCTAAATTATAAAATGTCAACAGGAATTTAGTTTACATCACCGATATTTAACGTGGTTCGATTAATTTGCACCGACACCCACAATTCCGACCGCAATGAAAATGGATTATACTGCTATGTCTTGACGATACGGATCAACAAAACTAATTTCATTGAAAAAAGATTTTGTTTGCAAAACGGCATTATTTAAATTTATGGGTTCACCTTGAAATTTCATCATCGACAAAACAACTCTATTTGGCTCCAAATCGGAAATCTAACAACAAATAACTATACGTGTTCCAATAAAACTCGTTTCGTCGAAGACGGAGGTCGCTTGAAAAAAATAAACATTTTCAAGGCCTATATAATACCGATAAAGTATATAATTAAATCCAAAACAATTTAATTAAATAAAAATAATTTATTATTATCGTAAATATCCAAATAAAATTATCATATAGCTTCAAATATAACCGAATACGGATTTACAACCTAATATCAACATTCTGAGTTAAGCGGTAATCAATTTATATTAAAAACCCTATTTAATGAATTAAATAAACGTTAACATTTATTAACGATTTCCATAACGATTATTTTAAAATTTGAGTTGGACATAACTAACAATCTATAATATGAAATTCAGATTTTTCTCTTTTATTAGAAAATTATAATCAACAAGATTCTGACGTTTCTTGTTTCACAGAATTACGACTTAAAATATATTCTGTATATTCAATTAAAGTTCAGAACTCAATATTGAAAACTACCGTGGCATTTTGAGATCGTTTATAATTATATATAAATTTAACATTCAAACATCATTTTAATAAACGACATAAATTTTAAAACCCATTAATATTTCAGATATAATATTTAAAATAATAAATTTAATTAAATATCTGACTACCGAAAATATGGGACATTACAGAAATGTAGTGTTACCTAAAGACCATACCCTACTTTTAGCGAGTTACATATGTCAAGGTATGTCTATACAGCACACAACACATATCAAGTTTCTAACCAATGGGGAGAATATCCAAGTCAATCGCCCAATGGTGTTTTTAGGGTAAAGACCCAACGAGGCGGCATTCTCGGTCACTTATGGCCCTATTAAGGGTGCATTCTTACTATCTCTTATAACCCTGAGGCGAACCCTGGCCATTTCAGACCCTATCCTAGTACGTCAACGTTCTTAAATCTATTCTCTCATCTGTAATACAAGAAGTAGTATTGCGAACGTTACTACTTAACTGATATTACTCGATATGACACCTATGTTGCTTAAGACTTCCCTTAGATGGGTTGGTGAGCATGCAATGGCCACATATCATTTCAATTACCAACCTATCCTTAGTTAACCCCTTGCAAGTTCTAGAGGAAGTGGATATCCTCGTGAACTACCCTACTTCGTTACCGTTTTATGCCTAACCACTTTTAAAGAAGGAGGACCCAAAAACCTACATTAATACTATTAAGGGTGGGTCCCATGACTTTGGTCCCTCCCTAAGGAATCAACTTTCAGAGGTATCCTAGCCCTAACCACTTAAGACCAAAATTAGATAAAAAGGTGAATCAGCCACTTAAGACCTTCTTAAGGCGTAGTAAACCTATTTGTTTTCACACATCAGACTTATATATATATATATATATATATATATATATATATATATGCACGCTAGACCTCTCAAATTAAGCCATATACCTGCAGATGCTGGATGTTCCGGTCGATTATGGGTAGACTTCTACTACAAGTTATTTTAACCTCGTGTCTAATGTACTAAGTTTATGAATGGCCCATTGCACCTGGATATCTCACATTAGTTGGGCGAACTGGTGGTTGCTAGATTTATCGGTCGGTTCCGGGTGGGCTTCTACCACAAATAGCAAATAACAACGTGTCTATGTGTCATTTATTTATATATATTTAAGCCACTCTAAATATACGCGAACACAAGCAAACAAATATATATGTGTATTTGTTAAGGGGACATTTCAAAATCGAATTCTGACTTAATGCATTTCTTATGTCAATACAATGTTAGTTTTAAACTTGCATCCTAGGCATGTGGAAATGATTTCAATATTAGATTAAAAGCAGAGTATTTCATACATTAACACATGTATGTTTATAATCCCTATTTCACCCAGTTCATCCTTTTTGTGGTGTTATACACCCAAAAATATTTACGTTTGACTTATTCTAATTTATGAATGCATTTACACCCAAATTAGGATCCAAACCCAATTCAACTATGAAGCAATTCAAATGCAAACCTTTTTAGGCAAAATAAAATGATAATAAAGGCTAATTGCATAAAATATAAATAATAGTACAACAATCATACTTACCTTTAATCCAATACAAAAACTACAATTCCACAAAATCAATTTAACATGATAATTTCATACGTAATTAAAAGATAGAAGATTTAGGGATTTTCATATTCATGTTATCGAATATCCAAATCTTCCATATGCATATTAATTCATATGGCAAACTATTAATAACATGAATAAGCATTTAAGTAAAACTAGATTCCACTCAAAAATTACGCGGGGATGTGGTAGAATTGCAAGATCTGCAACGATTCTTAACATTCAAGTGAGCTTTGATTATCCTCCTAGATATATACATATAAGAGACGTACATTAGAATCTCACACGTATATCATTATGCTAAATTCTAGAATTCTAAACTTATGTAAATCTGAATAGAGAGAGAATTAGAATAGAGTTAAAAAGGTAGAAGAAACCATTACCCTGTTCTCTTTGTTTTCTATGGAATTTAGCAGCATGGAGGCAGAGATGTAGAATGAATAAGGTTTCTAGTGTGTGGTCTTAGGGGTTATTTATACTTGCTCGTGTGAGCATGAGCCGTCAGATTAATAAAATTTAATTCAAGCCTTCCATATAAATATAACCTTTTGAAAAACTTCATCCACGTAGGTAGAATTGGGCTTGCTAGCCGACTAGCGATCGACCGGCGGTTGACCCCCTTAAGGGGGAGCGGTCGACCCCCCTTCGGTTGGAATGCCCAATCTTGCTTCGTTACCGAGCTGTTTTTTTTTAATTATCTTAATTTGCTTCATTCCTTTCCATATATCCAATATACACTGTCCCCTAGACCTTATCTCAAATTCAAATTTTAATTTACATCTTTTTATTTTTAATTTATAAGTTGGACAATATATAATATTCACATAATTATATATAGACATATATTCTGCGCACTGTCCAATTTCATTTATTCTCCAATATTCATTTATTCATAACTTCTTCAAACATTAACCATTTTCGACATATTATATATGAAAACGATTTAGAATTTCGCCATGAATCCAAATAAAAGGGTTTCTAGCCAAATTCCTAAAGCTACAAAATCTCATTTTCCATCCATAACATTTAATTTCTTGTTTTTTAATTATTTATTTATTTACTAATACTTATGAATTTTACAGGGTGTTAAATTCTCCCCCCTTAAAATGGATTTCATCCTGAAATTTGTTTAAGGGGTGAAAAATACAACTCGTTCAAAACATCTGTGTTGTCCACCCATGTTATTTATAATTCATCCGTAAGAATCCATGACTCGCAGTGATTATGAACTGCAGAGCCATTAAAGTGAGCTCTAACCTAGCATGTAAGTGTAATAAGTGATGTAATATGTATGTAAACATCCTAAATATGCATATATTTCTACATGAGTGTTTGTGCAATAGTGTCGCATCCACTTCCTAACATCTAATTTAGCAATCACGATGCATCCATAAACGATATTTTGAGGAAATTTTTACCTGTGAAAAGCTCTGGGTGAGTCTGTCTCATCATATACTCAGTCTCCCATGTGGTTTCCGCCAGGTCAATTCCCCATTGTACTCGGACAAGGCGAACGGTTTTTTGTGGAGTCTCTTGATTCCGTGCTCTACAATCCTTGCAGTGGCACGGGGCACCCTGGACTCCAACTCGAGTTACTATATGTCCCCAATTTCATCAAGCTCGAGTCTGATAGCAGAATCATGAAGGCACTTCCTTAGATGAGATACACGAAAAACATTATGGATTCCCGATAGACGCTCTGGGAGATCCACTTGATAGCCAAAGACCATATCCTCGATGACACTAAAAGGCCCAATAAATCTAGGAGCCAACTACCTAGTCTTTCCAAACAGAACAACCTTCTTAAAAGGGGATACTTTTACGAACACCAAGTCCCCAACGTTAAACTCAAGTTCTCTCCTTCTCTTATCAGCATACGATTTCTGATGGTCTTGGGCTGCCTTCATTCTCTGCCTAATCAAGGATATCTTCTCCGTGCATTCACGGACAAAGTCTGGTCCGAAAATAACCTTGTCGGTAATTTATCACCAACAAGTTGGCAATTTGCAAGGTCTCCGAATAGCGCTTCGAAAGGGGCCATACCAATTGTCGCTTGAAAACTTTTATTATACGTGAACTAAACAAGCGGTAGGTGCTGCTCCCAAACTCCTCCAAAGTCGATCATACGAACTCTAAGAAAGTTTTCTAAGATTCTGTTTACTCTATTTATCTGTCCGTCGGTCTGCGGATGATAAGTTGTGCTTAAGTTAAGGGTCGTTCCCAAAGTTGCTTGTATGCTTCTCCAAAATTCGCTTGTGAATAAGGGATCTCTATCACTCACTATACTTGACAGAATGCCATGGAGTCTGATTATCTCTTTGATGTATAATTAGGCTAACGAGCCTGTAGTCCTTGTCTTCTTGACTGGTATGAAATGGGGGCTTTTAGTCAAATGGTCTACCACAACCTAAATAGCTTCATTCCATTTTTAGCTTTCGGGAAGTCCATCTACAAAATCCATGGAAATATGCTCCTACTTCCGCGTGAGGATCTCTAAAGGTAACAATAGTCCACTGGGCTTTCCTTGTTCCACCTTAACTTTTTAACACATTAAGCATTTACCATGAACTGACTACGTCTTTCTTTATTCCTTACCAATGGAGATTTCTCTTCATATCCTTGTACATTTTTTCCACATCGGGGTGTATGGTCAATCTTGATCTATGGCATTCCTCTAGATTCTCTTTTCTCAACGCTTCATCCTTAGGGGCATAAATTCATTCATCCCAAAGAAAACTCCCATTATCGCTAATCAAATACCTGACCGAATGAGGAAAGGTTTCTCTTTTTACCACTTTCTCTTTTATTCCTCTTAACTCTTCGTCAATGTCTTGTGCGCTTAGGATCCTTTCTCTTAGGGTAGATATAATAATCATAGCCCCAAGAAAACCATCGGAAGTGGTTGGTGAGGGCTATAAATTAAAATTAGAAGGGAACACTAATTGCTTCCATTCTGTCATTGCATTCAATGTCGCATGTTTCCTACTTAAAGCATCTGCTACAACATTCCGTTTGCCTGGGGTATATTGAATCGTAAAGTCAAATAAGGCAATATACTCCATCCACCTTTGTTGTCTCAAGTTCAAATTACATTGAGAAAATAAATACTTAAGGGATTTATGGTCAGTAAAGAGTTCAAATTTCTCCCTAAAAGATTATGCCTCCACATCTTATGGGCGAATACTACTGCGGCTAAATCAAGGTCATGAACTGGGTATCTTTTCTCTGGGTTGTTGAGTTGTTTACTAGCAAAGGCAACTACTCTCCTTGCATAAGGACTTCTCCTAAACCGGTCCTACATGTGTTAGTGTAAACGGTGGAAAACTTTGAACCGTCGGGTATAATTAGGAAGGGTGTGCTAGTTAATGCTTCCTTTAAGTTCTTAAAGGTTGTATGACTTTTATTACTCCAAGTGAACACCAAATTCTTGCTCGTCAATTGGGTTTGTGGAGTAGCAATCTTTGCGAAGTCTTTAATGAATTTCCTATAACATCCGGCCAATCCAAGGAAACTTCTTACCTCTGTAGCATTTTGAGGTATCCTTCATTCCTTGATTGCCTCGATCTTCGCAGGGTGTACGGCCAAGCCTTTATTTGACACAATATATCCTAAAAATCTTACTTCTACCCTCCAGAAATCACACTTCGATAATTTTTCTTCCAGTTGGTTCTTTCTTAATACCCCTAACACTTGTCTCAAGTGTTTCTCATTCTCTTTATGATCTTTTGAATATATAAAGATATCATCCACAAAGACCACTACCATTTTATTTAGAATGCCCCTAAACACTCTATCACGAGGTCTACAAAGAAGGTGGGTGCATTCGTTAATCCAAGGGGCATGACTTCCCATTGGAACAATTTGTTCGGTGTCCTAAAAGCTGTTTTGTCCTTGTTGTCCTCTGAAATTTTTAACTGGTGAAATCCAATAGCAAGGTCTAGTCGGGAAACTACTCGAGCTCCTCCCAAGTGGTTAAAAAGGTCATCGATTCTTGGTAAAGGGTACTTGTTCTTTTTGGTCAATTTATTAAGTTCTCTATAGTCCACACAAAGTCTCAAAGATCCATCTGCTTTGGTGGTAAATATAACAGGTTCACCCCATTATGAGGTACTTTGACGAATAAAACCTTTTTGCAATAACTCTTAAATCTATTTATCTAGCTCCCTTCTTTCCTTAGGCGCCATATGCCTTAAGGGAAGTGCTATAGTTCTAGCATCCTTCTCTAGGTTAATACGAAAGGATATTTCTCTGTGGGGCGGAAGTCCCGTGAATTCCTCGAAGACATCCAAAAACTCACATACTATAGGGACCAAAGATGGTCCTTCAGAACTAGGAGACAAGGAATATAATAAGGCTTTGTCCTTGTTTCTAATATTACAAGGAATATTTAGGCTATGTCCTCCTCGACTCCAAAGACGAACAAGTATCTTATCACAATGTAGGACGACCCTATAAAACGATAGCCAATCTATACCTAAGATAAGGTCATACCCCATAAAATCCAAAGCATACGCTTCACTATGGAACTCGACATTATCGACCTCCAATACTAGGTCTTTACATAACAGCTCAAGATACTTAGATCCCTCGATAGGATTAGCCACCTCTATTGGACAATCCGAGATAGATACAGAAAAGTTCAACAGATTTACTAATCGCTTGGAGATAAAACAGTGGGTCGCTTTGGAGTTAAACATGGTATATGATGAATTTCCTAAAATAGAGATTATACCTTCAAGTGCAGGCTTCCCTTGGTCTTGTGGGGGCAGATTATGTGTCCTTCTTCGAGGCAGTTGTAACATTTTCCCTTAAACTCATTTTTCGTCAATGAGGTCCTACAATCCTTGGCCTCATGGCCCTTGCGGTTGCACCTCATACAAGTCTTTGCGTCCTTTTTGAATTTGTTTTTTTCTTGTTCTTCCACCACTCCTTCTTCTTGTTTTAACCAGATCCTTCTCCTTTCTCTCCCTCTTTATCTTCTTTGGAGCTTTCGGCCGCACAGAAGGTAGTCGTCTCAACTAGAGTCTCGAAGGTTGCCCCAAATGTTACTTGGGCTAACAAGGTCTCTTTCAATAGGGAGTTCATTACTTTGACAAATATAAGGGATTTGTTCATGGGAGTGTATATCAACCCTCTTCCATAGTAACATATCTTAATGAATTTGGATATGTATTCCTGCAGGCTCAAGCTACCTTACTTGAGATGTAAAAATTTCTCTAGCTGAATAGTCATTTGGGCTCGAGGTAAGAACTTAGCTTCAAACTAGGTCTTGAACTTGGCCTACATAATCCGTTCTCCATTGATATTAAGTTCCACCGCTCTAGGGCTTCATCCTTCAAATGCCAGGCTGTTATTCTTCTTTTTACTTCGTCGGGCCAGGCTGTAGCTTCAAAGATTTTTTCACAATCCATAACCCAAGATTGGGCACTAGCAAAGCCTTCCTTTCCATAAAACGTTTTCCCTCCAAGATTCGTAAAGGTCTTACAAAAGCGGGAAATATCGAAGGGAACTTCAGTGGTAGGAGCAGAAGTTGCCGCTAGGGCAGGATTTGCAACAGGGACCTATTCCACAGTGCAGAGGAACCACCAGAACCATTCGGGTAAGTACCCGGCCCTTGCCTACTTACCCTGCTCATTAGGGTTTTCAGCCATTCTACTATCTGGAAAGAAAAGGAAGAATCCCTTAGTGGATACTCTTGAGATAGTGTTTAATGCTGAAAAACGATAAAGATGCCTACTATAAGCGCGTATGCTTATTGGGGTAAATATATATTATATATAAATAGTTTGAAAAATCTTTTTCAAATCACAAATACGTCTCACATACGTATATTTCCCTTATAATTGGGTGACCTATGCTCTAATACCAAATGTAACAACCCACCCAGAATGGACCTAAATTTCGACACAGAAAAGGCCCATCGAAACTTAGAGCCATTCTAAATTTGTCGTTGGTTCCTATAAGGATTACATTTGCACAGATAATAAGAACTTATACTTTGAATGGAAATGTCATACAACGGATTGAGAAAATATAATACCAAATATAGATGTACCATTTATTTCAAAAACCACTAAAACACACTGTCACAGTTACATCGGTTCAATAGGTACATAAAAGGGTACATAAGATTCCAAAAGAAGTAAAGTAATAACTGCTAATAATATCATAATCACTTCGTTTTCTCCGTCGGCTTCAACCATATCTTCATCCAAGGCTTTACCCCCACCCACTAACCTGTTAGATGTTAAGGAGAGGGAGTCAGAACTTTAAATTCTGTGTGATTGAAATATAATGTCACTTAATGACCATACCCTATATTTTTAGCAGGTTACATATGTCAAGATATGTCTACACAAAACATAACACACATCAAGTTTCTAACCAATGGGGTGGATATCCAAGTCAATCGACCATTAGTGTTCTCAGGGTAAAGACCCAATGAGGCGACATTCTCGGTCACTTATGGCCCTATTAAAGGTGGATTCTTACTATCTCTTATAACCGTGAGGAGGACCCTAGCACTTACAGACCCCGTCCTAGTACATCAAAGTTCTTAAATCTATTCTCTCATTTGTAATATGAGAAGTAGTATTGCTAACGTTACTACTTAACTAATATTAGGACACCTATGTCGCTTAAGACTTCCCTTAGATGGGTTGGTGAGCTTGCAATGGCCACATATCCTTTCAATTACCAACTTATCCTTAGTTAAGCCCTTACAAGCTTCTATAAGAAGCGGACATCCCCGTGATCTACCATACTCTATTACCGTTTTATGTCTAACCACTTTTAAAGAAGGAGGACCCAAAACCCTACCTTAATACTAATAGGGGTGGGTCCTAACTTTGGTTCCTCTCCAAGGAATAAACCTTCGGAGGGATCCCAGTCCTAACCACTTAAGACCAAAATGAGATAAAATGGTGAGTCAGCCACTTAATACCTCCTTAAGGCGTAGTAAACCTATTTGTTTTTCACACATCAGACTTATATATATATGCATACTAGACCTCTCATATTAAACCCTATAGCGGTAGATGCTGGATGTGTTGGTCGATTCCGGGCAGACTTCTACTACAAGTCAGTTTAACCTCGTGTCTAATGTACTAATTTTATGACTGGCCCATGGCACCTAGATATCTCATATTAGTTGGGCACACTTGTGGTTGCTAGATTTGTTGATCAGTTCCGGGCAGGCTTATACCACAATTGACAACTACCTCGTGTCTATGTGTCATTTACTTATATATATTTAAGCCATTCTAAATATACGCACACACAAGTAAACGAATATATATGTATATTTGTTAACGGGACATTTCAAATTCAAATTCTTGCTTAATCGCGTTTATTACGTCGATACAACGTTAATTACGTTGATTATGTTTATATAAGTAAATTAATAATAGCGCCTAATTAGCGTAAACGTTTATATAACGAGAAATGTTCAAACGAGGTGGCAACTGTCATCTTTTCCAAATTAATCCATGCAAATTGGGTTTTCCATACTTTTACCGCTACACATAGGCATAATAACGATATAATAACATAACAAGTAGCAGTGGATGGAAACACATATATACATAAAATTTTAAACGTGCATCCTAGGCATGTGGAAATGATTTTAATACTAAATTAAAAGTAGAGTATTTCATACATTCACACATTTATGTTTGCAATCCCTATTTCACCCAATTCGTCCTTTTTGTGGTGTTATACACCCAAAAATATTTAAATTTAACTGATTCTTGTTTATGAATGCGTTTACACCCAAATTAGGATCCAAAACCAATTCAACTATGAAGCAATTCAAATCAAAACATTTTTGGGCTAAATCAAATGATAATAACAGTGAATTGCATAAAATATAAATAATAGTACAACACTCAAACTTATCTTTAATCCAATACAAAAACCATAACTTCACAAAACCAATTTAACATGACAATTTCATACGTAATTAAATGATAGGAGATTTGGGGATCTTCATGTTCATGTTATCGAATATCCAAATCTTCCCCAGGCATATTAATTCATATGGAAAACAATTAAAAACATGAATAAGCCTTTAAGCAAAACTAGATTCCACTCACAAATTTGGCGGGGATGTGGTAGAATTGCAAGATCTACAACGATTCTTAACATTCAAGCAAGCTCTGATTATACTCCTAGTTATATACATATAAGAGACAAACAATAGAATCTCATATGTATATGATTATGCTAAATTCCAGAATTCTAAACTTATGTAAACCAGAATAGAGAGAGATTTAGAATAGAGTTAGTAAGGTAGAAGAAACCATTACCCAATTCTCTTTGTTTTCCTATGGAATTTAGCTGCGTGGAGGCAGAGATGTAGAATGAATAGGGTTTTTATTGTGCGATCTTAGGGGTCATTTATACTTGCTCTCGTGAGCATGAGCCGTTAGATTAATAAAATTTAATTCGAGCCTTCCATATAAATATCACCTTTTAGAAAACCCCCATCCACGTAGGCAAAATTGGGCTTGCCAGCCAACTAGCGGTCGACCTCTAGCGGTCGACCCCCTTTGGCTCGAACGATCAATTTTGCTCCGTTGCTGAGGTGTTTATTATTTTATTATTTTCCTTCTTAATTTTCTTCATTCTTTTCCATATATCTTATGTACGCTGTCACCTAGACCTTATCTAAAATTCAAATTTGAATTTCCCTCTTTTTATTTATAATTTATAATTTGGACAATATATAATATTCACATAATTATATATATATATATATATTCTGCGCACACTGTCCCAATTCATTTGTTCATAACTTCTTCATACCTTAACCGTTTTCAACATATTATATATGAAAACGATTCAGAATTTCACCACGAATCTAAATAAAAGAGTTTTGTAGCCAAATTCCTAAAGCTGCAAAAATCTCATTTTCCAGCCATATCATTTAATTACTTATTATTTATTTATTTATTTATTAATACTTATGAATTTTATGGAGTGTTACAATATAATATTCATTTTATTTTCTTTACCGTACATTTATGTTGTATTAAATTATAGGGTGTTACATTCTCCCCCACTTAAAAGATTTCTGATATACACGTAAATGTGTATATTTTATCCGCATATTTATCTTATTTTATCTTTTAAATAATTGATATTGTGTATTTATAGCTGTGTTTTCAGATTGTTGACAAGAATCATGGTTTAGAGCAGTTGATGAATAAAGCATGAAGAATTTGCTGAAAAAGAGTGAAGTTAAAATTACTAAAGCTTGAAGAGTTTAAAGCTTGAAGAACGGTTGCAAATAGAGTTCAGTTGGGTAGATTTGGCTCACTAAAGACTCATATTGTGTTCACATTGGCTCAATTGCAGACCATTTCACTCATGTAGCGTTCACATTAGCTCCTTTGCAAGGCTTCTCATTCATGCACTGCACACGTTCACACCGGCTTATGTGTTATTTGGGCTAATTCTTTAGTCCCACATTGTGGAATTTGCCAAGTAGCCTTTGTCATATCAGCTATAAATACACTTTATCTCATTGATTGTAAAACACATTGGGTTTTATTCTGTAATTCTCTTCTTGGAATAAAATCATTCTTCTTCCTCTGTTTTATTTAGTTTTAGTTTTATTTATGTTCTTGTTATTTAATTTCTGTTTTTCTTCTTCTTTAGCTATGTCTAGCTAATCCCCTTTGATTAGGGGGTGATGACGTTGATAGTATGATTCAATATGAATCACATAGCCAAAGGATGAGGAATTCATGTATATAGATCTAGATCTGAACCTAGGGTTAGATCTGAACCTTAATATCCTATGTCGTTTAAGAGCTATGCTCCTTCACAGGGTATATTCATGTTCGGTCTAACAATTATTAGATCTAGATCTAATTTTAGGATTTTAGAAATTAATTAGTGAATCTGTCCTGATAGTCTATGGTTGTAGAGCTGAGCTCCTGCATAGGCTATGCTTGTTGTTATTTACATATTTGTTTCTAAAAACCTATTATCGTTGATTCATGTTTGTGACAGAAACATGTATTAGATCTGGTTAATCTTTTGGCTATTAATGATTATGAATCTGATCTATGTCATTATCCCCTAATTGCTTTCACTTATTGTTAAAACTCTCTTTTATTTAATTTTGCTATATTCTTTGTTTTCAACCAATCAAAAGTTAGGGATAACTTGATTGGATTTATTAATAAAATAATTTGGTCCCAGAGTTCGACACCCTCTACAACAATCCTTGTTGTTTAGGAAAGCCGAACGGATTTTACAGTTGTTTACAATTGTATAATTTGTTCGCAAACAAATTCATCCAAGAAATCTCCAAGTTAAGAAGAACGTTATTATTTTAACAACCACCTACAACCATATACTATTCCATCAACCACTGGCATCCATTGCCTTTAAGAAATGCTCATATGAACAAATGCAAAGATGTTGTGTGTATCTGTTCCTATAATGAAGCAAAAATCAGGCGGTCGATTGATTCAGTTGACCTCCTTAATTCAGTATATGTATGTGCCATATATTTAATATGTATGCAAAAGAGTTATAATATAACATATAAGTTCTATATGTGTGCACAAACATTTACCAAAGTGCAACATCCATATGATGATTCAGCCATTTTCATCCATTGAATATTAAAACGCGCACACATCCATATGCAATATGTAAGCGCTTGAGCCGATCTGTGCCTAATGTGTGTATATGCACCTACGGGAAAACACTTGCATACACTTGCATCCACTCGCAACCATCAATCATAACATTCCTCAAACATATGTTTTCATCTATTTGTTTCTGCCTAAGGATCGACGATTCAAAAGATAGGATTTGATCTCCTTGTCGCGTAGTTTTTTAACCTCTGATCCAAGAATACGGGTAGGAACTTTCCTTACCGACGCTTCCTTCTCAACCACCATATCTTCAAGCGTGTTTGGCTCTACTACTCTGTTGAATCATGTAGACATTTACTGATTTACTCAAATGGGAAACATGGAACACATCACGTACTCCCGCCAGCCTCGTAGGTAGTCCAATCCTATAAGACATCTAACCTATCCTCTCCATTACGGGGAATGGCCCTACAAATCTTGGCGCCAGCTTCCCTACCGAGCCAAAGCGAAAAATCTTTACTTAGAGGCGATACTTTGATGAAGACCATATCTCCTACCTCAAATTCCAAATCAGTCCTCCTCTTATCGGCATATGACTTCTGCCTATCCTGAGCTTCTTCCATCCGTCGTCGAATAAGATCAATCTTCTCAGAAAACTCTCGAATAATCTCAGGCCTTAGTAGAATTATGTCCGTAGACTCCCACCAATATGTCGGCGATCTACAAGGTTGCCCGTAAAGTGCCTCGAAGGGTTCCATGCCAATGCTTGGCCGGTAATTGTTATTGTAGGCAAACTCAACCAATCGAAGATGCTCCTCCCAAGCCCCTCCGAAATCTAGGATACACAGTGTAACAACCCTTAATTTTAAAGGACATTAAAATGATAAATTAAAGTATTCTTAATTAAATATTGGGAATTAAGTAATCCTGACATGTTACTTTTAGATAAAAAAAATTTACAGTAACCCTGACGTGTTTATAAATCTAGAACTAAACCCATGCATGTTAAGAATCTGATTTATATCTATACATTTCTATTATTGTATGTATTCTTCTATACACCTGATATGTTGTTCAGTTCTTATATGCCTATTTCTGCTGTCATATGCCCATATCTGTTACTCTATGCTTGTTTTTCTTTATATGCCTATTATGTTCTTCTCTCTCATTCCCTTTTTATTTTTATAGCCTAGACTACTTTCAAGACTAGGCCAATATCGCTGAAACGTGCGTATGAACGAAATTGGGATAATTTGGGAATGGTAATTTTTGGGGCATAACTTGTACTATGAATCATGACTTGAATTTGAAGCATAACCTATACTGTGACGTATGACTAAAATTTGGGGCATATATTATATCGTGAATTATAAAAAGTTTTTGGGGGCATATAAATCGGTAAGCTTAATTTAAGATTAAGAGGAACGTGTTAATGGAACTGTAAATAAACATGTTTAATCTGTTAGGGGTTAAGTAAACTCATCTGTTGGGGTTGTATGAACACTATTAACCCGTGTAAAACTTAACCTGTTGAATTTGTGGAGGAGGGTTAGGCTGTAAGACCCTGTGGAAATCCTAGTTGATTGGGTACACAAGTTTAGGGGTTTAACTTGTGCACTACAACAAAAACACCATATTACAACTTTAATTTTATAACTGTGCGAAAAGCACAGTTGTAATAAATGCTTTTTTACAACTGTGCAAAAAACACTGTTATAATAAATGTTTTTTTACAACTGTCAGCTCTCTAAAGTTGTAATAAACATATATATCACAACTTTTCATTTTATTAGCTGTAATAGATGCCCATTACAAACTTTATGTTTATAATATATCTAATAACTAATTATATTGATATTTAATAATAATAATCAATAATAAACTTGGGAATCAATAATATTTATCAATTATTATTAAATAATTAATAGTTAATAAATAGTAATTTATTTTTAATAGTTAATGTATGTTAACTACTTATTAATTAATTAATAGTAACATAAGCTTTTAATAAGTATTACCGTCGATTATAATTAACAAATTTTTTATTTTGTCATTTGTAATACATGCCTATTACAACTATTTTTTGTCACTTGTAATAGAGACTTATTAAATATTAATAATGACTAATATTTACCCTTCTCGCTTGCCTCTTTTTAAAAAAAGAGCGGATAGTATATTTCTCCCACTAACGTTAACATAACTTCTTTCAGTTTTTCATCTACCCCCGAGCAAATTGAGTTCGAATTAACTGGTTTCAAATAATATTTATACCTACGATTTTGTTGTAGTCTGTTGTTTCTTAGTGCTCTCTCAATTGGGATTTACATCTCCGACCATTCCATCCGTTGGAAATGAATGAGTAATTGTTGAGTAGGTTTGGCAAAATTCAATTAGTCCCACATTGGGGAGAACTACCACCTTTGCCACTATTTATACTAAGGCTTGATATGTTATTACAAAAGAAAGAGGAGATGGAAGAGAGAGGCAATGACATGAACTATGGCATGATAAGGACTCATATTAATATTTAATGGTCAAAAGATAGGGCCTTGGGCCTTGGGGCTCTTGCGATCTGGTGATCAATTGGGCCTTCGGATGCCGATGGGCTCGCTGGGCTGCGGACCGCTATTTTTTAATTTGGCCGCGAAGTTACCAACAGAAATGTCTGTTGGTAAAGGGTCGCAACCTTTTCAACAGTCGTAGCCGTTGCAATTCAAACAGAAATGCCTGCTCATGTAAAGGTGCCTCTTCCAGCCTATATAAAGGCCTGCAAAAATCAAAACATAGACACAGTTTTATTCCGATTTCGCTCCTATTTATCTTCTTCCCCGTTGCTCTGCTCTTCAAAGTAAAACCACTTCCTTGCGTTCGTCGTCAAAGCGGTTGTAGCGCAACATCGCAGACATGAACCGTTTCATCCTTGGGAAGCGATTGCTCAACCAAACCTTACGGCGCCATAGAGGGAGCAATTTCGTTTCAAGGAAACAACATTCGCTGGACTCGGTCATTACTCGGTAATATTCCTCTTGTTCTCCGCATTTTTACTTAATCAATACTGCTTCTTTTGGTTCCCTAGCAAAACTGTGATTCATAATTGCTGTTGCGATTGCAATATCATTGAATCAATATTACTAATGCTTAAAAGCGTTACTGTTCATAAAAACGGTTTTCAAATGTTTCTACTGATTGGTTATTAACAATCTTGAAACGAAATTGTTATTGATTGTTACATCTACTTGCAGACGACGATGTCGCAAAGTTGCAACGACAAATCCGTGCCGACACGGACTGTGCCGCCGGTTCCGCCTCTGGTTCCACCAACTATTCCATATTCACATGGCGAGAGACCAGAGAAGTTTAATGGTCAAGATTTCAAATGCTGGCAACAAAAGATGCTTTTCTACCTCACAACATTGGGGTTAGCAAAATACCTTTCGGAGGATCCCCCATTTGTTGAAGAACTGGAACCTGACGCCACCAAAGTCGAGGCCTTTAATGCATGGAAGAATTCTGACTTCATCTGTAAGAATTACATTCTCAATGGTTTAGAAAATAGGTTATATAATGTATACTGTACCGTTGAGACTGCAAAGATTCTCTGGTTATCACTTGAAAAGAAGTACAAGACTGAAGATGCCGGAATGAAGAAATTCATTATCGGAAAGTTTCTTGACTTCAAAATGGTCGATTCCAAAACAGTTGTCAGTTAGATTCAAGAACTCTAAGTTATCATTCATGAAACTCATGACGAAAAGATGGAGTTAAGTGAGTCATTCCAAGTGGCTGCCACTATCGAAAAGTTGCCTCCGTCATGGAAGGATTTCAAAAACTATTTGAAGTATAAGCGCAAGGAAATGACCATGGAGAATCTGCTTATTCGTCTGCGAATCGAAGAAGGAAACAGAAATTCAGAGAAAAAGGCTACCAGCTTATTATAGGCAAAGGCCGATGTGGTTGAGGATGAAAAGAAAAATAAGAGAAAGCGCGAGCAGAATCCTAAACCAAAGAAACAAAAGAAGTTTCAAGGATCTTGCCACAACTGCGGAAAGAAAGGCCACAAAGCAGCCGTATGTCGTGCCCCCCAAAAGAAGAAACCTGAAGCAAATATGGCAGATAATTCAGATAATGTTGCAGATATGGACTTATGTGCGGTTGTTTCTGAGTGTAACCTTGTTGCCAATACAAGGAGTGGTTTCTACATACAGGAGCCACACTCGTCATATATGTGCCAACAAGTGGATGTTTACAACCTACAAACCTGCCACTGATAACGAGCAACTATTCATGGGTAACTCGTCTGCATCAAAGGTGGAAGGCAAGGGAAAGATTGTACTGAAGTTAACTTCTGGAAAGGAACTAAAATTGAATGACGTTCTTCACGTTCCAGAAATCCGCAAGAACCTGATTTCAGGATCGTTGCTCAGCAAACATGGTTTCAAACTAACATTTGTTACTGATAAATTTGTAATATCAAAGAATGGAGTGTATGTTGGAAGAGGATATGTGTGTGATGGCTTGTTTAAAGCAAATGCAACCACTGTTGTACCAAATAATGATATGAATAAAATTGAATCTTCTGCTTATATTGTTGACTCTTCTAACATATGGCATTCTAGATTAGGGCATGTAAATTTTGATACATTGCGAAAATTGATTAATCTAGAATTCATACCAAAATGCAATATAGATTCAAACTATAAATGTCAAGTTTGTGCAGAAGCGAAAATGACGAGAACCTCGTTTCATCATGTTGAACGAGAAACGGAACCTCTATAATTAATACATACTAATGTATGTGATTTGAAAATGTGTCAAACTAGAGGTGGAAAGAGGTACTTTATCACATTCATTGATGATTGTACCAGATATTGTTACGTCTATCTCCTTAAAAGTAAGGACAAAGCAATCGACATGTTGAAACAATATAAGGCAGAAGTTGAGAATCAACTCAACAAGAAAATAAAATCTTTAAGGAGTGATAAAGGAGGAGAATACGAGTCTCCATTTGAGGAATTCTGTGCTGAGCATGGAATTATTCATCAAACTACAGCACCGTATTCACCTCAATCCAACAGTATAGACGAACGGAAAAATAGAACTCTTAAAGAAATGTTGAATGCCTTACTAATTAGTTCTGGCTTACCAGATAACTTTTGGGGACGCTATTCTTTCGGCAAATCATATTTTGAATAAAATACCACGAAAGAAAACATTTAAATATCCACACAAACTTTGGAAAAACAGAACACCATCCTACAAATACTTGAAAGTGTGGGGGTGTCTTGCCAAAGTAGAAATACCAAAACCGAAAAAGGTCAAAATTGGACCAAAGACTATAGATTGCATATTCATTGGATATGCTCATAATAGTAGTGCATATCGATTTTTGGTGTACAAATTTGAAATTGATGACATTCATGAAAACACCATTATCGAGTCACGAAATGCTAGATTCTTTGAACACATTTATCCTCTAAAAACCTCTATTGAAACAATTGTTCAAAAGAGATCAAGAGATACATATACTCCTGAGGATAATGATAATCAAAGCTCGAATGAGAGAAATGTTGAAACTGAGGTAGAGGAACCCAAAAGGAGCAAACATCAAAGGACTTTGAAAACTTTTGGACCCGATTTTTATGCATATATGATAGAAAATGAACCTCTTACTTATCAACAAGCAATGTCATCTCCTGAGGCTCCATACTGGAAGGAGGCTATCAACAGTGAAATAGAATCCATTTTACAAAACCATATGTGGGAACTAGTGGATCTACCCAAAGGATCAAAACCACTAGGATATAAATGGATATTTAAGAAAAAACTAAAAACTGACGGCTCAATAGACAAGTATAAAGCGAGACTTGTAATAAAAGGATTTAGACAGAAAGAAGATCTGGATTACTTTGATATGTATTCACCAGTAACTAGAATAACATCGATTAGGATGCTTATTGCGATTGCATCTATTTTAAATTTGGAAATACACCAAATGGATGTGAAAACTGCTTTTTTGAATGGTGAATTAGAAGAAGAAATATATATGCAACAACCTGAAGGGTTTTAGCCCAGGAAATGAAAATAAGGTGTGCAAGTTAGTAAAATCAATTTATGGCCTTAAACAAGCTCCGAAACAATGGCATGAGAAATTTGATGAAACTATGTTATCAAATGGATTCAAAATAAATGAATCAGATAAATGCGTATATATAAGATATACGAATATTAGATATGTCATTGTTTGTCTTTATGTTGGTGATTTACTAATCCTAGGAAATAATAATGCCATAATAAAATCTACGAAGGATATGTTATCCTCTAGATTCGACATGATAGACCTAGGAGTGGTTGATGTAATCATGGGTGTGAAAATTATAAAAACACCACAAGGATATGCCTTATCTCAGTCACATTACATTACCAAATTACTTGAAAGGTTCAAGCAGTATAATATAACCATTGCAAAATCACCCGTGGATATGAACCAAAATTGGGTAAAAAACACCGGTGATGGAATATATCAACTTGAATACTCTCGCATACTAGGAAGTATCATGTATGCCATGAATTGCACTAGGCCTGATATTGCATACGTTATAAGCAAGCTGAGTAGATATACCAGTAATCCTGGAAAATATCACTGGAAAGCAATAATCAGGGTCCTAGGATATCTGAAGTACACACAAAACTATGTATTACAATATGAGAAGTATCCTTCAGTGGCAGAAGGATATAGTGATGCCAATTGGATAACTGGCTCAAATGACACAAAATCCACAAGTGGATATGTGTTTACATTAGGAAATGGAGCAATCTCATGGAAATCATCTAAACAGACTTGCATAGCAAGGTCGACAATGGAATCGGAGTTCATTGCTCTAGATAAAGTCGCAGAAGAAGCAGATTGGCTTAGGAGTTTCTTGGAAGATATTCCAAATTGGTAAAAACCTGTTCCTCCAATATGTATACATTGTGATAGTCAATCTGCTATAGGAAGGGCGAATAGTACGTTATATAATGGTAAGTCTCGACATATTCGTCGTAGACACAAAACCATAAGACAACTTCTCACTAATGGAGTTATCACTATAGACTATGTAAGGTCAAAGGATAACATAGCGGATCCACTAACAAAAGACTTGCCAAGAGAGAAAGTTCAAACCTTATCGATGGGAATAGGCTTAAGACCTACGAACTAAGAGTTTTCTAAAACGGAAACCCCACCTAGTTGACTGAAGATCCCAAGATCTAGGTTCAAAGGGACAACTAAGTTTAAGATAAACTTGACAGCACTATTAATACAAGCCATTCCTATGATAAGTCAGTGCATAACCTGTTGGAGAATAGGATAAGCTTAGCTTTTAATGATGTCTATATTGCGGTGTTATAAAGAACCAAGTGGAGTATTACGGGATACTCTTAATAGAATCACCTATGTGAGTGCGAAGGCGCCGCTTCAAAAAGAATTGTAAGGTCGAATTCTTCAAGCACTCATGAAACCAAGGCGGTGTTCATGGAAAAAACGAACACAAACAGAGAACCAAGGGGTTAAAGAGCATTTATCATGTATTATCTGTATAGACTTACACAAACGGCTTACAGTTCAAAGACAGTCTAGTCTACTGATTCGCCAGTTAGTTATAACGATATAACACTAGGAAAAGTTCAAGGCCTCTGTGCTACTTTTACCGATATGATAAATGTTTCGCAAAATTTTAAGAACAGATTAGATAATACTCATTCATGTGGGGGATTGTTGGAAATGAATGAGTAATTGTTGAGTAGGTTTGGCAAAATTCATTTAGTCCCACATTGGGGAAAACTACCACCTTTGCCACTATTTATACTAAGGCTTGATATGTTTTTACAAAAGAAAGAGGAGATGGAAGAGAGAGGCAATGACATGAACTATGGCATGATAATGACTTATATTAATATTTAATGGTCAAAAGATAGGGCCTTGGGGCTCTTGGGGTCTGGTGATCAATTGGGCCTCCGGATGCCAATGAGCTCGCTGCGCTGCGGACCGCTATTTTTTAATTTGGCCGCGAAGTTACGAATGGAAATGTCTGTTGGTAAAGGGTCGCAACATTTCCAACAGTCGTAGCCGTTGCAATTCAAACAGAAACGCCTGCTCATGTAAAGGTGTCTCTTCCAGCCTATATAAAGGCCTGCGAAAATCAAAACATAGACACGGTTTTATTCCGATTTCGCTCCTCTTTATCTTCTTCCCCTTTGCGCTGCTCTTCAAAGTAAAACCACTTCCTTGCGTTCGTCGTCAATCTGCGGTTGTAGCGCAACATCGCAGACATGAACCGTTTCATCCTTGAGAAACGATTGCTCAACCAAACCTTACAGCGCCGTAGAGGGAGCAATTTCGTTTCAAGGAAACAACATTCGCTGGACTCGGTCATTACTCGGTAATATTCCTCTTGTTCTCCGCAATTTTACTTAATCAGTACTGCTTCTTTTGGTTCCCTTGCAAAACTGTGATTCATAAGTACTGTTGCAATTGCAATATCATTGAATCAATATTACTAACGCTTAAAAGCGTTACTGTTCATAGAAATGGTTTTCAGACTACTGATTGGTTATTAACACCATCCTCCATAATTTGGATGCTATGCAACTATATTATCCGTTGAACATTCTCTCCCAATTCTGCGTGCACTGCATGCATTGTATTCTGACCCTCCGCCTTCCGCTGTTCTGACTAGGTACCATTTTTCATTATACCCAATTTTTATTCATATAATTACCCATCGATTCAGAGCTTTGCTTCCCATTTACGTTCAAAAACAGTGTATTCCACTAGTCTCCGCTCCGACTGTGGTTTATTCGACTGCTGAGAAGTATAAAATACTATTTGATTTCAATGAAGTAACTTTCCTTACAAACTATGAGGACAGCGTCAGTTAGAATACATCCTGTCCTTGATGTGTAGTTAAACACATAGAAGTGTACGACTCTTACCTGATTGTTTTAATTTTCCTTCATATAGTTTTTCTGGTGCACTTGATTTAAGTTAGAAGCAACTTTGATGTAAAGAGTAGTTGTCAGTCTTCATGAATATGCGGAATTTTTTTATTTTCATGTCAACATTTACCAAGTAATTTTGTTTTGCACTACATATGCGAAATGTTCTCAGTTTACAATAGTTGTTTGGTATTACTTGTTGCGAGTGGATTAAGCATTTTATTGATTGCCATGATACTAGGGTGATCTTTATTGTTTATGAACTCACTGTACTTTTCCTAACTCACTGACCATTTGTTGCAAGTAAAACTTAAAAGCTTATCTTTGTGTATTCTATACTCCATAACCCCGATCCTAAACAGGGTATGCTCTCTAAATGTTCGATAAAACTATGTTCTTTGTGTAACTATTCAGTCGGAGAAGGGGCAAATAAATTTGAAAAACATGACAATGATATAAAGTAGCAGCGATGAAACAATAGATATTAAGATAAGTTATTCTTGATTGTTATGATCTTACTAGTTACTTAATTGAAAGAAACTATATTGAATACTGAAAATATTCAGTATATAAAAAAAATTCGTAGCGTTGCTGATGTTCTCCAATTGCCTAGGACGTTATATTACATTGAGACGATCCTGTTTTTTATTATGTGATCTAAAAAGTATATATGTCGACCGCATTTCCGTTTTCATTACAAACTTGGGTTGTTTCTACAATTATAAATTAAGCATGCATGATATCTCCAATACCTATTTCGAAATTTATTATTTTGCCTGCCATTTCTGCCCTTGGAATTGTACTTTTAATCAGCTTTTTCAAGAGAACTTTATTTTGTTGCATTTGAGAATACATAATTTGATTGGCAGACTGACTAGATTCAAGAATATGGCAAATGGAACTAGGATCCCTTTCAAAATATGTGCTGTAGTATAGTGTGCTGATACAATTATAACTATTATACATGGAAAATAGAGCACAAAACCAAAGCAGAAAACATTGCAAACGACTTGCCAATGGCGCATGATCCAATATAGGAAAATGACTTCGCTGTTTCTACCGTACACAAATGTTCACGTCGTATAATTGTTATTGCTTACATGAACCGCAGGGGACTTGACGTAAGACATCAGCTGCATGGGGCCTCAAGTTTCACGCATAATGGTCTAACAAGGGCCGAGGCCGAAAAAAAAGCTCAAACACTATTAGATAGTGTCTACCAATGAGAGTTGAACTGCAGACTGCTTGAAGTAAAAAATCTGCTTCAACCCCTGAATTGTACTATAGTGAGGAGGTAGCGGTGACCGTCCATTAAGGTATCTACAGATGCCAGTTTCCAAGTGGGCTGAAGTTTCTATCTCTCATACATTAACCATTTTTTAACAAAGTCCACGATGAAATATTTGAAGAAGCTTTGATACCAATTTGTAGAAAATCAATTGGAGAGTAAGAGATGAAGAAGTTTTGGGGAAGACAAAATTTTATTGCTTTTCTTTTTTACTCGCTCGATTGCTTACATTGACACAAGATGCTTCTTTTATACATGCTTATTCTAATTGAAAAAAATTGTAGATAAGATCACAACAACACATTACCAAATATAACCAAATAAGCAAATCAGGAAATATATATTGCAATTACCACATGCAATATATGATTTCATTTAATGCAATTTTAATTTATTTCCAACAATATCTCTCCTAAATTAAACTTGCTGTTTATTCTCAAATCTTAGGCACTTCTTTAGAAGACATGTCTGCTTCGTGCCTTTGTCAAAATATCCGCCATCTGATCACTTGTTCGCAATATCTTGATTTTGATTCCTTTATACATTACGTGCTTTGGCATGAAAAAGAACGATATGATTATATATTTGTTGATTACATTGACTTTGTTATCCATTATTGAACTCTTCAAATCAAATTCATGAATCTTCATTTTGCTTCTATCATGTCTTCCACAATTTTCCAAATATAAAACTTCTGACATTTCAAGTTCTTGTTTGGTTTCTTCAATTTTCTCCTCCACGTTATTAACTTCAGCTTTATTGTCGGTTTCCTCTGCAACTTGCTCCATCTCAGCATCAACCTCTTGTTGGCTTTCTTTGGATTCTTCCTTATTATTTACTGCATTCTTAAGTTTCAGTTTTTTTGCTTCGTACTTTGGTCTCTTTTTCCCTTGGACCGACACATCCCTAGTAGCGCTATAATTTTAGCTCAAAGATTGATTCTTCATGGCTTATAATCTTCTCAGTTCTTCCTCCTCTTTTCTCAACCTTTCTTCTTCTTCCCTTTTCTTTCTCTCCTCTTTTTTCTTTCTTCTAGCAAGAGCTGCTTGCATTTCCCGCACATGTTTAGGTAACTTATTGTTATCTACAGCTTTACCTTTTGTAGGAACATCTACTTTAACTTCTTCAATTTCTTCCTTCTTTGTTGCAGCTTTCTTTTCCTTCTCCTTCTCTTTTTTCTTTTTCATTTTCTTAGTCGCTGCACTTTCCACTATATATGTAGTCTTAGGCTCTTCATCTGCCTTCTCAACAACTTCTGCTAGTTGACCAGCAATTGATGAGCCAGGTTGGGGATCGCTGGAAGAGCTAGAAGTATTATCCAAATCATCATCCTCTTCTACAGTTCTACCACTCTTCTTTTTCTTTTTCTTTTTCTGATTCTTCGAACCCATTTCGCTCTCTTTTGGCTCTTCATCTGCAGGTGCTTTTTCATCAGCTTCTTTTGATTCTCCAAGCTCGACGAGTAACTTATTCTCTTGTGGACTTTCCCCCTTTTTTCTTCATGTTAGGCTTTTTCTTCTCCCCAAAATCAAATTCGAGCTCGACGCTTTCATCGTCCTTCTTGTCCATGTGATTATTGGTAGAAATCTCAATTTCATCTTCTTCAATGTCGAAAGCGAACTTATTACTACTTTTCTTCTTTGATTTCATCTTTCCAAAATCAAAATTTACAACATCATCATCGTCCTTCTTTTCTTCCCATTTTTTCTTGTCTTTCTTCTCCTTTGCATCTCCATCTTCATGATCATCTTCTTCTTATTTTCCTTTCTCCGTTCCTTTCATCTTCTCTGCCTCTCTGCCTTCATCCCTATTTTCTTTATTTTTGTCCTTCATTTTTTTCCTTTTTTCTTCTCTTTTTTCTCCTTTGCGTTGTTGCCCTCGCTATCGTCTTCTTCTTGATCTTCATCAACAATCTTCTTTTCTTTCACTTCTTCAACTTTTTCATTTTCTTCTCCAGTGAATGAGCTTTGCAAAATCTCCTAAACTTGCTTTGCAGAAGTGGCACGATATATTTTGTCAAAGGCGTCATCATATGTATCTATTCCTCGATAGATATAAAATGAAGCTTGTTTGTCTTTCATTTTCAATCTTCTTAATTTATCCTTTTCATCTTGTGTTAATTTTTCCTTATCTTTAGCTTCGGTATACCCGCTTTCAACAATCTCCCATGCTTCTTGAGACACAAGAAGAAATTTCATTTGAACACTCCATTCACCATGCGGAACAAAAGGAATAATAAAAGAATTATTCATTTTGATTGAACAAGCTCTGATACCAGTTTGATGAAATATTTGAAGAAGCTCTGATACCAATTTATAGAAAATTAATTGGAGAGGAATAGATGATGAAGTTTTGGGGAAGACAAAATTTTGTTGCTTTTCTTTTTTACTCGCTCGATTGCTTACATTGATACAAGATGCTTCTTTTATACATGCTTATTCTAATTGAAAGAAAATTCTAGATAAGATCACAATAACACATTACCAAATATAACCAAATAAGCAAATCAGGAAATATATATTGCAATTACCACATGCAATATATGATTTAATTTAATGCAATTTTAATTTATTTCCAACAGTCCAACTGTGATGAATATGAATTGGACCTTTGTTAAAACTTTATGGTTCAAGTATGTGATACAAGGTTAGTCTTCATTTCCTTCTCATATTATAAACTTTTAAATAATTCTTTCTCTTCTCCTTTTTTATTTCTTCTTTCTTCCATATGTATATGATGATTATGTTATCTAAAGGAAGGAGGATGCTAAACTTTTTGAGATCATTCCGACTGAATCCACACAAATCCACCTCTATTAGGTACTGTTTCTGATTTCAAAATCATATAATTTTCAGTTTTCTAATGGTCTATTTACTATATTCGCTGGAGTGTGGTGTTTAGATTTAATACTAGTCCATTTTCTTTTAAGAAATAATTTAAAACTGGCTATTGGAAGTAAATTGTTGATAATTTAATTAAATCATAAATAAATCTGTAAGCGTTTAGTAGGAAGTAAGATCTAATTTGATGATAAGCCAGAGCAATTATCATTAACTTGTATGAAACTGGGGGTGGCCCTTATTTTTAGTTGCAAATAGTAGGGAGATATGTGAAGTAAATTAGCAATGGCCCTTTTTTTGGTTGCAAATAATATGAGATATGTGAAGTATATACATTGAGCTCAATGTTTCTTAACAACTAAACTTCACTTCATGTTACATATTAAAGTTTAATATATATATTGCTCATGCACTTAACAGTGCAGCCAATCAATAGATTGTTAAGGCAATGCTTTTTTAACTGTACGTCTGTACTTATGAGATACTAGCACTTGCTGCGTTGATTTTTTTTCTATATGAATTTGTTTCACCTGTTAACTATTTACACATTTTTTTCTCAATGACAAAAAGGTGGGCACTGTATTTATAATATGTATACATTTAAGATAATATTGAAAAATTATTAAAAGAGGATAGAGTGATAAATGTACTGCACTTTTTTATCCATTTAGATTCATATATTTGAACATGTTGGTTCACAATCCTAATTCAACTCAATTATTGTTCAAAGCAAATAATCTATATAATGTCATCCACATGTCAATACTGTAAACTTACAATGGCAGGTCATTTAAGTACATGAATTCTATTTGTATGTTAAATGATTGGATCCTTTTATGTTTCGTACTTTAATTTCCACACAGTCACTATTAGAGTGGATCTTGATTTTCAAAAAACTCAGGGATCTCTTCAACACCACTTTCCAAAGGATGCTTTTCACAGCTTATACATTTAGCTTGGATGTTCTCAAATAGTCGCATACAAAAACAAAACACGGACAATTTATTGGATTTCATATTGGTCTCATTTATAACCATTTATAGAGCACTGCAATTAAATCATTGAATTATTAATATGTAACAAATAAATTAAATTAATAAACTGACATTCTTTACTTACTGTCATCATGGCTTTAAAGAATACTCAATTTAGTACTGCCATTATTCTTATTAATTGATGAGTGTCAATTAATTTTTTGTTAAACTGTGTCTTTTTTTTGGTTCTTAACTTGAGTTACTTCCTGTTTACAACCATATCTTGGAATTTCATACCATCCAACGAGTATATCCTAGAGTTCGCTTAAAGTTTTATCAGATATTTTTGCCTAATTCCACAAAAAGAAGGTAAAACAAAAGTATGAAAAGCTTGGAGTATCGCTGCACCAGGCACAGAATATTTAGCCAGTTGCCCTTCTAACAATTATACCTATGAAAATTCCTTTGACAAATTTAAGTAAAAATCTTGGTGGTTCCACTGAAAAATTTGACCTGTTGGTTCATCATGTTATTATACCTCATTTCTGTAATTTCTATACAAGCATGTTATGGCTTTTTACTCCTAATCTTAACATGTGACCCAATATGAGTTTAGCATCACTAGATCAGTGATAAGACTTCAAACTATAAAAGTAGTATTCTAGGAAGATAATAATTTAGTACTTAATTACAAATATTAAAAAGTCATGCTATTAACATTATATTACAAATATGCATTTTGCCACAATAAATTATCGGTTATTCTACTTGACATAAAAAAACACATATTTTCATTTGGCATTCCTCAATTAACTATCCACATTTTTTTTTTAAGTTTTTGCATTCCAAGTTTGACAAATGGGATCATAACATTATTTTTAAAATAGGAAACTTATAAAGGATTTTTAAGATGATTCTGAGTAATGTCAAAAAAATTCATCAGATATGACGTATCAACAATAAATGTATTACAGATGATTTATCATGTACTCAAGGTATGTTACTTGGAAAATTTAACTACATTATTAAGTCAAACTAATATTTGCAAAGATATTAATCCAGTAAACATAACAACACCTTATAGTTATCAATGTGGTAATTTATGATAATATGAACGGTCTCCTTGACAAATATATAGATAAATTTAAGTCTCTTCTTCATCGATACCTATAACTACAAACAAAAATAGTGATTATCTCAAATCATACGATTCTTGCTTTCAACACAACCAACATATACCACTATACCTATACCGCATGACAAATAATTAATGGATTGAAAATCGGAACGAACGGCAGAACAATAGAGTTCACCAGTTTTAACTGGACAAATAATATTATAGGCATGCAAAGACAAGGAATACATGATATAATCGCTATCATGTTCGCAGTAAAATAATCCTACTTTCTCTGGTTTGGAGTTCCTATGAGATTCATACATGCCGTGGTTTTTTGTAAAGAAAAAAAAAACCAAATGCATAGACAAATGCATGTAGTGTTGGAAAGTAAACCCAATTAATGCGGGTTCGTAATTTGTTGTGTTTATTTAAGTTAATGGTTGTGTCTTATGAGTCAACAGTCATGTTAATTAATGGTGTGTCTGTTCGTTAAGTGTTATGTCTATTAATGAAGGGGTGTCTATTGAATTGTAAGGTCATGTAGAGCACTATATAAATATGGGTGGTCATTTTGTATGGTTGTAAGAAGTAAGAAGAAAGAAAGTAAGAAAATTAAGTATCCTCCTCCTCTTCAATCCAACAAATTGGTATCAGAGCGCCAGGTTGAAACTATGGCAATGCTATTTTTCTCGTCGTTCGTTCTCACAAAAGAAAACTTTGAAAAGTGGAGTAGTAGAAAGAAAGAAGAGTTGAGAATGGCTATGAATGGCCAAAAGACATTAAAAATATGACGGAGAAAGAGAGTGAGGCATTTACAAGCTTGAGACGGAAAGATCATCAAGCTCATGTTGCTATGTGTGAGAACATTGATGAAGAAGCTTTCGATCATATTATTGGAGAAAAATCTGCAAAAGAATCGTGGGTTTTATTGAAGGAGATTTAAGGTAAGGAGGATGAGAAAAAAATAGTGAGGAGGAGAGAGATGTTGAAGTCGAAAAATTGGAAGATGAGGCTGATTATATGGCTTTGAAAAGAGTCGAGCAGGAGGAAGTTGTTGACGATCAAGAACTCGTTGAGGAAGTCATTGGGAAAATGGATAATGATGAGATTGCTAATGACGATGATACAAAAATTGATGATACAATGAACGTAGAAGAGGCTGCCGATGAGGAAGAAAAAAAATAACTGACTTCAAAATTGAACAAATGACCATTACAGGTCATAATGAGGTGACTTCAGCAGAGAGCGGAAAAGATGAAGAGGACGAAAACAAAGGAGTTGAAAATGAAGTGATTGAAAATTATCTTCCTATTGCGGATGAAGAAGTGAAAAAGAAAACGAGGGTTGCTTCACTTGATGATAACTATGTTTTAGATGAAGACTATGTAAAAAATGAAAGGAGTAATTCAAAGTCTGGAGAAAAGTCAATGGAGATTGGTCACACTATCGAGGAAGATCAAATTGCTAAAACTACTGTTAGTGGGCCAGATTCAGCTGTAGAAGTACAACCATTGATATTGGAAAAAGAGCATGATGGTTCCAAGATGCGAGTAGCTGAAAAATTTGATTGCAACGCTTCGGTTGTGGAAAAAGAAGAGACAGATAATGATATTTCAAAGATGGATATCGATGAAGATACAAATCATGGTGCGTCTAACTTACAGTCTCATTTTGTGGAAGTGCGAATTGTTCCTGGAGATAGGGTTGCCTTGCTATATGCATCCAAGAACTAGCGAACTTGCAGACGGATAATTTTGACCAGAAAATTTGTGTGTTCAGCTCATTCAAAATGCTTTGATGATGCTAGCATATATTATTACCGCGAATGCAGGAGTAGAAGATGCGGTTGTAGTTGGCAAGCTTTTGGAGCAGGATCAAGTTGATGCTGGATATGATGTTGCTAAAGGTGAATATGTTGATATGGTAAATGCTGGTATTATCAATCCGTTGAAAGTGATCAGAAATGCATTAGTGGATGCTGCGAGTATTTCTTCACTAATGACAACTACAGAAGCCGTGGTGGTAGAGCAACCCGAAGATAAGAAAGCGAGAAAAGAAGAGGAGCCGATGAGAAAGAAAGTTTGGACGATTACTATACTTCTACCAAAACATGTGAGATATAAATCAATCGAAGCCGAGATATTCTCAGAAGGTTTGAAGTTTGAAGAAAAGTTCAAAATAATTAAAGAATTGGGTTTAAGGCGGGATGTTGGAAAGTAAACCCAATTAATGTGGTGTAACAACCCGAAAATCTGGGTCAGTTTAAAATTTTTATTTTGGCAATTTTAGCGAATTTTGAACATTTAAAATAAATTATTTTAAACAATGTTGACGAGAAATGTTTTGAATTGAATTCGAACGTATATATTGATATACGTCGTCGTTAGAATATAAATAATTGTATATAATTATAAAAGGAATTGAAAATGGCGCGGTAGTTCGATAATTCGATTTCAAACTTCAGTTGAACATACCGAGTGCAAAACAAATCGGATTTTAGTGAAACCAAAAATAATAGGATCTAATTGAGAATATATTTCCAACAAATCCGAAAAATTGAAATTTCATAGCGGGGATCAAAAGATATGTCCTTGAGACGACCCGATTTCCCGTTCTCACGGAAACAAGGTTATCTTTGGAATATAACACAGAAACAGATAATAGCAGAACAGAATTAAATAAATACACCAGAATGAACAACAAAATATACTGGATAAAAGTAATCATCAGAGTTACACAGTATACAGGATCTTACTTAGTACAAATACAGTTCAGCTATACATAAATGTCTACAGCGGAAATAAACAAAATATGTACAATAGGAGCTGAACAGCATAAAAAGAAATAAATGATAGAATCCATCTTCAGCTCCAGCTATCCAGAAAGAACCAGCTAAACCTGAATACAAGGCTGCCCGTGTGGAAAAAGGGGCACCCGAGTTTGAGAGTGAAACTACGAGTCAGTCATGGGACTGGTATGAGAAATCCACTCAACACATATATAATATGGCTAATCACAGGACCACGCCACTTTCGTGGAACGGGTTTACTCCATTGGATTGCCAGTGCTTTAAAAATAATCTTTCTTTTAAACATCGCTATGCTTTTTATAAAAATGAAGCCGTTATAAGACTCAGTTCCCATCACACAATGCAACGCAAACCGGAGGATAGAGTTTTACTGTGACGGCCCGCCTCGCACCAGCCTGCATTTCCTCCAAAAGTGCGCTGTACACATGCCCGACTAGCACAAGACGGTCGTCAGAAGAAAGGAAAGAAGGGAACGAACTAATCAAAGAACCTGTAGAATGTCTCACAGCGCATGGGATAAAATATAATAATAACATACTTGACATAAAACAGGCGAGACAGTACATAAGCTGATAACTAAAACCAACATCAATCTCAAAGCAGCGGAAATCCAAATACAGTTTATTACAATCTTCCAAATTTACTGTCTCTAAACAAAAGAAAGCTAAAGTAGAAGATGCACCACCAATGCCCAAGCAGTGATCTTCAACAACACAGGGAGAATGTTATATATATATATATATTACGTGGAAGCCTCCTGCTCGTCTCCGGATCATCTACCCGTGCATCACCAGCTAACCTGTCTCTAGTCTGCTCGTGTGAGCACCCAGAGTAATAAGAAGAGACATAAAACTCTGGGTCAGACATAAAGCCTGGTATGAGCGATAAGCATCTAAACAGAATAATAACAGGTATACTAAGCCATACCTGAACCTGGACCTGCAACCAAAGAGTTAGTACCACATACCGTACAATACTCCAAGGTGCCATAATAAATGGTGTAAGAATACGGGGGTGGGGTGTGCATGTCAAAATGATAGCAACAAATCATCCATAGCAACCATCCTCACGCCTCTCACTCAGTGCCTAAAGCGTACGACGTCTACCACTTTGGAACACCAGACAAACTGAGGTAACGACGAATCCCGACTTGTAGAAACCCTGCTGTGACCAAGCCAAACACTTGGAGTCATGACCAAACATTTCAATGACCCACTTCATTGGTCATAGCCCTTGGTTCTACCAATGCCATAATGGCCCTGAATCCGCCTTCGTACCTCCTACCATAGTGGTCCAAAGCTATAGATGTCGATAACTCCTTAGCACGCGTCCCGCAGCAAAGCCCAATCATGAAGTGAACTCGTTGATTCCCATCTGAATCTTAAGCTCTAACTTCTCATTTGGACTTCCTTTGCATCTCGGGTTTGGTCGAATTGGAGTGGGTCTTCAGAACAGTTGTGAGACATTAACAGTCCTAGAATTCTGTTCGGTTCGGTAGTCATCACCATCATCGGTTCGGGTCGGTAGTCATCTTCTTCATCAGTTCGGGTCGGTAGTCATCTTCTTCATCGGTTCGGGTCGGTAGTCATCTTCTTCATCGGTTCGGGTCGGTAGTCATCTTCTTCATCGGTTCGGGTCGGTACTCCACTTCGGGTCGGTTGTCTCTGTTTGAGTTCGGTGGTTGCTCCCTTCTGAGTTCTCATACCCGATCCTGTCCTTCTCCAATTGCCGATCCGCTCCGCCCCCTTAGCGTACTCCGATCCAATCCTCTCCAATCCGATCCACTCCCTAGTTTCGATCCGATCCGCTCCCTAGTTCCGATCCGATCCCCCTTGTCCACTCCAACTCTAAGCAATGGCCTTCCTTCCTGCCAAACTTCTTCCAGTGGCGAGTCGTCATCCAGTTCGGATTCCCTTGGTCAGTTCCCTAGTCCGATCCGACCCCTTTTCTCCGATCCGAACCGGTTCGGAACCTGCACACTTCTGCAACTTTCCAGCGAGCTTTCTATGCCATTCGACGACGTTTTCGAGCAATTTAACTATTCTAATCAATCATAAAACGTACCACAGAGTCATAGCAACATGTAATAGCAACCACAAACAACAACCAACAATTCAAATGAATCAAAATGGATCAAAAGTAGCTAAAACTTCATATTTTCCCTTAAGCACTCTTAATCATGTTTAGGCATACAATTAACAAAACACATCGAAATTATCTCAAATTTCTAACAGAGCCTTAAAACATTATTTTAGAATTTTAAGAATTTTTCCAGAATTTATTTACGTATAAATTCGCTAATCTTCACTAATTACCCTTAATCACCGTAATTAGTGCAAAAACTATGCAAATCACTCACCTTGGCCACAAATGAAATTCTCAGAACTGAAACTCCTCTGATTTGGGGCGAATACTGATGTCTAACAGCGGCTTTAACCTTGCTTTGGTGCTTTTTCTCCTTAATTTTGTGTTGCTAAGCCTAATCTTCAATTAGAGAGTGATTTGGGGTGTTTTAGATGTAGGAAGCCATTACTAAGGTCTCAAGGAGGTTTGTGGCGGCTCAAAACTGAAATGAAAGTGATAACTTAACCCTAATCAGACCTCCTATACCTCTAAACCCGAAATTCCCCTTGGGCCTAGCTGCTAATCACCCGCTTAAGCCCAATTAAGCTGTTTTTCACCATCTGAAACTTGTTTCAGCCATATCTCCCAAACGGTGAGTCCGTTTGGCTAATGTGACCACTCTACGGAAAGAGAGACCATCATCCGGAGCCAATGGAAGTGGTTTCAGGTCAAAACTCCTATCCAGTCAAAAGTTATGGCCAAAACAGTGCCAACTAGGGGTAAAATGGTCATTTAAAAATCGGGAAAAATCATGAACATGGGAAATGACCCCAATAGTCGTCTCCCAAAGTTACACGACCATACGACTTCGTACGTGAGAGAAATAAATATCCTACGATCCTATGATGCGTAGAATGCGGGTCGTTACACTCTCCCCCCCTTAAGAAATTTCGTCCCTGAAATTCCTTAACCCAAAACATAAAAAGGATCCCGCATGCCTAACAACCACATATAACAACAATCAAACATGCAAAACAAGCAAACAAGCCTATCCTAGCATGCGGAAAAACTAAATCGAAGTCAAAATCTTACCAGACAAAGAGTTCTGGATACTTCTTCCTTACGTCTTCCTCTGTTTCCCAAGTACAATCACTCTCGTCCTCGCTCCACTGTACCTTGACTAGCTTCACCGCCTTCCTTCGAAGTTGCTTCATGTCGTACTCGACAATAAGGGCCGGCTTGCGGTTCCCAACCGCCTCGGGTTCTACTTCGAAGTCCTCTAACTGATCAGGTGAAATAGTCATATCTGAGTCGTGAACGAACTTCCTTAGTTGGGAAACATGAAATACGTTATGAACTCCCGCCATCTTCTCTGGTAAGTCAATTCTATATGCCAAATTCCCGACTAATTCAAGAACAGGGAATGGGCCAACAAATCTTGGTGCCAACTTGCCTCTCCTGCCAAATCGTATTACGCTCTTCAGCGGAGAAATCTTGACAAACACCAAGTCGCCAACGGAGAACTTTAAGTCTCTTCTTCTCTTATCAGCATAACTTTTCTGCCTATCTTGGGCTGCCTTCATTCGTTGTTGAATGATCTTGATCTTACCTGAAGTTTCCCTCACCACATCTGGTCCAAGCATAAACTTCTCGCCAGTCTCTATCCAACATGATGGTGAGTTGCACGGTCTTCCGTACAAAGCTTCAAACGGAGCCATACCGATACTGGATTGGTAGCTATTATTATATGCAAACCCTACTAGATGCAAATGGTCATCCCATGATCCACCAAAGTCCAATATGCATGCTCTCAAGAGGTCTTCCAAGATACGGTTCACCCTCTACGTCTGACCGTCGGTCTGAGGATGATATGCGGTACTGAGATGTAACTCTGACCCTAGAGCCTCTTGTAAGCTCTTCCAAAACCCACTAGTAAACAACGGGTCTCGGTCGCTCACAATACCTTTAGGTACTCCATGAAATCTCACTACCCACTTCATATACAATTCTGCTAACTTAGCTGCCGTTCTAGTCGATTTGACTGGTATAAACCTTGCACTTTTAGTCAGTCGATCTACAATTACCCAAATGCTGTCATATCCCGATCTAGTTCTTGGTAAACCATCGATGAAATCCATCGAGACTTGCTCCCATTTCCATTCGGGAATTTCTAATGGTTGCAACAACCCACTAGGCTTCTTTTGCTCGGCTTTAACTAGCTGGCAATTCATGCACTTGGATATAAACTTCCCAACGTCTCTTTTCATTCCTTCCCAGTAGTAGGTCTGCTTCATATCTCGATACATCTTATTACCACCGGGGTGTATAGTCAGCTTTGAGTGATGACATTCTCTAAGCACTTCATCTCTCAATCCATTGACATTGGGTACAACAAGCTTTCCATTCAAGGAACATGGCCCCTAAGCTGGCATGTCTTCTACTCAATGCATCGGCCACCGCATTGCCCTTTCCCGGTGTGTATGCGATGTCAAAATCATAGGAAGCTAAGAACTCTAACCATCTCTGCTGACGGAGATTTAAATCCTTCTGGGAGAATAGATACTTTAACGACTTATGATCCGTAAATAGCTCAAACCTTTCTCCCAAGAGATAGTGTCTCCACATCTTTAACGCGAACACGATCGCTGCCAATTCTAAATCATGGGTAGGGTATCTTCTCTCGTGCGGTTTCAATTGCCGACTTGCATAAGCTACAACCCTACCGCCTTGCATTAATACAGCACCCAGTCCGGTACCACAGGCATCCGTGTATACCGTCATCTCTTCATCCCCCTTAGGAATGACTAACACCGGTGCGCTTGTCAACTTGTCCTTTAAACTTTTGAATGCATTCTTGCACCTTTCATCCCAGACAAAAGCTTGATTCTTCTTGGTCAACTGGGTCAATGGTGCTGCTATCTTGGAGAAACCTTGGATAAACTTACGATAATATCCAGCTAATCCCAAGAAACTTCTTACATCTGTTGCGTTCTTGGGCATAGGCCAATCTTGTACCGTAGCCACCTTTGCTGGGTCCACGGCAATACCACTCTCTGATACAACATGGCCCAAGAACCTCACTTCCCTCTTCCAGAAGTGACACTTAGAAAACTTTGCTTTCAATTGGTGTTTTCTCAACACCTCCATCGCTACTCTTAAATGTTCCTTGTGTTCCTCCTCTGTCTTCGAATAGACCAAAATATCATCAACGAACACAAGGACAAACTTATTCAACTGATCTCTGAATACCCTATTCATAAGATCCACAAAATATGCTGGGGCATTGGTCAGCCCGAATGGCATGACCAACCACTCATAAAACCCAGACGGCGTCCGAAATGCCGTTTTAGCTATACTCTCAGCTTCCACTCTAAGCTGATGAAAACCTGTCGCGAGATCTAACTGAGAAAATACTCTCGCGCCACTCAACTGATCGAACAAATCATCTATCCGCGGTAGAGGATACTTGTTCTTCCTCGTCACTTTATTCAACTCGCGGTAGTCTACACACAAACGAAGGGAACCATCCGCCTTGGTAGCAAACACAACTGGTGCTCCCCATTCAGAAACACTCCTTCTGATAAATCCCTTCTTCAAAAGATCGCTGACTTGCACCTCGAGCTCTCGCTGCTCCCTTGGTGCCATACGACGAAGTGGCATCACTATAGGCCTGGCATCCTTTACCAAATCAATACGAAACTCAATCTCTCGGTGTGGTGGAAGTCCGGTCACTTCTTCGAAAACATCCGGATACTGGCCAACCACGGGCAAACCTGACAACTCACTATGCGGAATGTCGAGGGAGTTTAGAAAACTAGCCAATACCCCCTTACTGGGTAGACCACCAAACACTATCCTCCGCCCATCATCCGTTCTAGCTGTCACCAACAAGCCCTCACAGTCTACCACCACCCCGTATCTTTGGAGCCAATCTACTCCCAAAATAATGCCAAACCCAGTAAAGCCCAAAACAAAGCAATCACAAACAAACATGCATCCATGACTCGATAAGACCACATTGCGACAAATCATGCTAAGGCTAGTCGAACCACCAATCGGGTTCGTCACTACTAAAGGTCTATCGACAATCTCGGGCTCCAATCCCAACCTATCTACCAGGTCACTAGATATGAAAGAACTGGAAGCTCCGGTATCAAACAAAACTCTAACAGGAACATCATAAACAGAAAGCATACCTTGAATGACGACACTCTTTCCCTTCTCCGCCGCTGTTGGGGCATTCGACGAAGAGGGAATAGCATTAAGGGCGTAGGCTTTCACTATTTGCTTTTCTTTAGGGGGTTGCGGACACTTGTCCTTGTGATGTCCCAATTGGCCACAATTGAAGCACTTCCTATCCGCTGGCTTGGCCCGACAATTACTAGCATAATGACCCTTCTTACCACAGCTGAAGCACTCCACATCTTGCTTATTCTTTTTCTTCTGGCCATCCTTAGCCTGATTCTGCTTTCTCTTATTCTGGGAACCACCCTTGCCTCCACCACTTGCTTGTGGTTTTGGCTCTTCTGCAGATGCAACCTCAGTTTTTGGCTTAGGGTAGAGACTTTCTGACCTTAGCGCTTTCCCCACAATCGACTCAAACGTCTCATCGATGTGGTTAATAAGTTTTTCCCCCAAGTACTGATCCAAACCCGTTATGAATTTCTCGTTCTTTTTCTCGGCAGTATCAATAAGAGATAATCCATATTTTGACAAGGTGTCAAATTCAGCAATATACTCCGAGACAGCCCTGCCATTCTGCTTGAGCTCCAAGAATTTCTTAAACAACATTGACTTCTGAGCAGCTGGAATGAACTTCTCACTAAAGCGAGCCTTAAACTGCTCCCAAGTAATCTGATCTTCGGGAGTAGCTGCCTTTATAGCATTCCACCAATTCATTGCCCGCCCTTGCAGCTGACGGGACGCTAGCTTTCTCTTCATCGCATCCTCGATACCCAAATCCTCGAAGATACGTTCGCAACTATCCAACCAATCTTGAACATCCGTAGCCGACTCCGTTCCGTGGAACGGCTTCCCACCAAGGCTAGTATAATCCTTATTCAGCTTGGCGAAGTCGACTCTTGGCGCCTGCACTATTGGACCACCACCATTTCCACCATTGGGAGCTGCCCTCTGTACATCTCTAAGCATCTCTCTCATGAGGTCAGTAAACATCGTCCTCATGTCAGCAGCATTCCCATTATTGGCTCCCCTACCAGCACCTCTAGTATATCGGCTCATCGTCAATCTGAAAAAGGAAACGATTAACGACTCCATAGTGGTGCTAGTGCAGTACGACTTCATCCTTATACTACTAATAGTATATATATATATAGCTTTTAAAAACCAAAGTAATCACAAATACGCTCCCTCGTATACGTATATTATCTCTCCCTGATAACTTCCCTTGGTTAACTACGCAACCTAGAGCTCTGATACCAAGTGTGACGGCCCGCCTCGCACCAGCCTGCATTTCCTCCAAAAGTGCGCTGTACACATGCCCGACTAGCACAAGACGGTCGTCAGAAGAAAGGAAAGAAGGGAACGAACTAATCAAAGAACCTGTAGAATGTCTCACAGCGCATGGGATAAAATATAATAATAACATACTTGACATAAAACAGGCGAGACAGTACATAAGCTGATAACTAAAACCAACATCAATCTCAAAGCAGCGGAAATCCAAATACAGTTTATTACAATCTTCCAAATTTACTGTCTCTAAACAAAAGAAAGCTAAAGTAGAAGATGCACCACCAATGCCCAAGCAGTGATCTTCAACAACACAGGGAGAATGTTATATATATATATATTACGTGGAAGCCTCCTGCTCGTCTCCGGATCATCTACCCGTGCATCACCAGCTAACCTGTCTCTAGTCTGCTCGTGTGAGCACCCAGAGTAATAAGAAGAGACATAAAACTCTGGGTCAGACATAAAGCCTGGTATGAGCGATAAGCATCTAAACAGAATAATAGCAGGTATACTAAGCCATACCTGAACCTGGACCTGCAACCAAAGAGTTAGTACCACATACCGTACAATACTCCAAGGTGCCATAATAAATGGTGTAAGAATACGGGGGTGGGGTGTGCATGTCAAAATGATAGCAACAAATCATCCATAGCAACCATCCTCACGCCTCTCACTCAGTGCCTAAAGCGTACGACGTCTACCACTTTGGAACACCAGACAAACTGAGGTAACGACGAATCCCGACTTGTAGAAACCCTGCTGTGACCAAGCCAAACACTTGGAGTCATGACCAAACATTTCAATGACCCACTTCATTGGTCATAGCCCTTGGTTCTACCAATGCCATAATGGCCCTGAATCCGCCTTCGTACCTCCTACCATAGTGGTCCAAAGCTATAGATGTCGATAACTCCTTAGCACGCGTCCCGCAGCAAAGCCCAATCATGAAGTGAACTCGTTGATTCCCATCTGAATCTTAAGCTCTAACTTCTCATTTGGACTTCCTTTGCATCTCGGGTTTGGTCGAATTGGAGTGGGTCTTCAGAACAGTTGTGAGACATTAACAGTCCTAGAATTCTGTTCGGTTCGGTAGTCATCACCATCATCGGTTCGGGTCGGTAGTCATCTTCTTCATCAGTTCGGGTCGGTAGTCATCTTCTTCATCGGTTCGGGTCGGTAGTCATCTTCTTCATCGGTTCGGGTCGGTAGTCATCTTCTTCATCGGTTCGGGTCGGTACTCCACTTCGGGTCGGTTGTCTCTGTTTGAGTTCGGTGGTTGCTCCCTTCTGAGTTCTCATACCCGATCCTGTCCTTCTCCAATTGCCGATCCGCTCCGCCCCCTTAGCGTACTCCGATCCAATCCTCTCCAATCCGATCCACTCCCTAGTTTCGATCCGATCCGCTCCCTAGTTCCGATCCGATCCCCCTTGTCCACTCCAACTCTAAGCAATGGCCTTCCTTCCTGCCAAACTTCTTCCAGTGGCGAGTCCTCATCCAGTTCGGATTCCCTTGGTCAGTTCCCTAGTCCGATCCGACCCCTTTTCTCCGATCCGAACCGGTTCGGAACCTGCACACTTCTGCAACTTTCCAGCGAGCTTTCTATGCCATTCGACGACGTTTTCGAGCAATTTAACTATTCTAATCAATCATAAAACGTACCACAGAGTCATAGCAACATGTAATAGCAACCACAAACAACAACCAACAATTCAAATGAATCAAAATGGATCAAAAGTAGCTAAAACTTCATATTTTCCTTTAAGCACTCTTAATCATGTTTAGGCATACAATTAACAAAACACATCGAAATTATCTCAAATTTCTAACAGAGCCTTAAAACATTATTTTAGAATTTTAAGAATTTTTCCAGAATTTATTTACGTATAAATTCGCTAATCTTCACTAATTACCCTTAATCACCGTAATTAGTGCAAAAACTATGCAAATCACTCACCTTGGCCACAAATGAAATTCTCAGAACTGAAACTCCTCTGATTTGGGGCGAATACTGATGTCTAACAGCGGCTTTAACCTTGCTTTGGTGCTTTTTCTCCTTAATTTTGTGTTGCTAAGCCTAATCTTCAATTAGAGAGTGATTTGGGGTGTTTTAGATGTAGGAAGCCATTACTAAGGTCTCAAGGAGGTTTGTGGCGGCTCAAAACTGAAATGAAAGTGATAACTTAACCCTAATCAGACCTCCTATACCTCTAAACCCGAAATTCCCCTTGGGCCTAGCTGCTAATCACCCGCTTAAGCCCAATTAAGCTGTTTTTCACCATCTGAAACTTGTTTCAGCCATATCTCCCAAACGGTGAGTCCGTTTGGCTAATGTGACCACTCTACGGAAAGAGAGACCATCATCCGGAGCCAATGGAAGTGGTTTCAGGTCAAAACTCCTATCCAGTCAAAAGTTATGGCCAAAACAGTGCCAACTAGGGGTAAAATGGTCATTTAAAAATCGGGAAAAATCATGAACATGGGAAATGACCCCAATAGTCGTCTCCCAAAGTTACACGACCATACGACTTCGTACGTGAGAGAAATAAATATCCTACGATCCTATGATGCGTAGAATGCGGGTCGTTACATTTACCTTATAATGGCCAAAATATGATTGATACGAATAAAACAAAGGCATTTGATATTATTGCTAGTGTTTATATGTTTTGAAAACAATTTCAAATCATAACTATCAATCATAGACGACATGGGTACCATATATCATGTCACCATATATATATACACAATCAAAACCGCACGATCACGTATTTGGAAATTGGATTTCCGTCATGAACCAAGGCAAAAGATAGTCCTTACCGAATTCGAGACAATCTAGCCCATGTCTCAGGTACAGCCGCAACCATACCCTGGATCGTCAGGGCCGGTCCACACGAAGTGGATTATAATGCCTGAACAATGCGTTTCTCCACCCTTTGGGGTGTAAATGAGCCAACGAATGACTCCATCGGACCCGGATCGTCCGATCAAACCGAGGCGCCTCGCAACAGCAACAACCACATAGGTGAAAAGTATATAAATGTCAGGGCTGGTAGGTCACTGACACCACCCTAGCTAGAAAGAAAACGCACGTCTCCCCTGAGGTCCTTCTCCCGTTTTAGGTTCATACCGGGATGTGAGGCTCGCGAATTCACGTTATACACAAAGCTACGCCACACAGGCGGTGCTTTGATCATCACCACAAGACTTTGCTTTTCAACAGAAGCCCTGATCACTGCATCTTAGCATGCCACACAGAATAAATCCTATGTCGGACACACAGTCCATTTACAGGTCCGTTCTGGGTCTGAACGAAACCGGAGGCACTAAATACCTCGCAAACCCTTCGATCAACACGTACGTCTGAACGATCACCACTCATTATCCATATTTCGGGATGCCTCCCAATCAGGACCTCGGTTACCATCCAAACGAGGTGAAGACCTCCGGTCTTCGACCACCGTCTTCATCTTCGAATTTCAATCGTCGGTCAATTATTCGAAATGAGAATTAACTCGGCCTTTTCAAATAATTCACGTATATTTAGAATTTCAATTCGATTTATTTCAATGGTTAAACTATTCGACAACACCAATTTTGTTCTTTAATGTAATTTTCACACCAAACACATTCAACCATCGAATATCACATAAATCAAGCAAATTCAGTTTATTTCCATTCCATATCGCTTGTGATATTTTATAACTATTTATCGCTATTTTTATTTATTTTAAAATAGCTAATTTATTCAAAACGACGCTTCGGGCCATAAGGCGGCCGTGGCGCTGTTTTTCTTCAGATTTGATTTACACATATCTGAAAATCTAACCGTTGGATCTTTACAAAATTTACATCATTAGAAAGGTCTTTTCAAAACGAACCCAACGGTTCCAGTTTCGGGAAAATCAGACGGTCGGATCTCCCGGTACAATCGTTTGAAATTTCGATTTCAAAATACGAACTGCAGCGTCGTTATTCGATTAAATATAATTATATTTATATATATAAATAAATATAATCGTTTCTGGCGCTGTTTTTCTTCAGAATTGAATTAAACATTCCAGACAACCCAACCGTTGGATTTCTACAAAGTTGGTGCCGTTGGGAAGATATTTCCAAGGCGTACCCGACGGTTGAGGTTTCGGGAAAATCCAATGGTCGGATTTCCCGCACTAGTCGTTTGAAATCACGGTTTCAAAATACGAACTGCACGGCCTCGTTTCGTTTTAATTTTATTTATATTTATATATTTATATAAATATAGTTCATTCAACAATTTCAATATCGTTTTCACTTCAAATATATTTCTAACGCCTTAAATTTTGGAAAAATTTCGCCATAACCTCCCCTGCACCGGGAGCATCGGGAAATCGCAAATAGCGTTCCCGGTCCTTCTAATCTCAAAAAGAAAAAGAAGAAGCCAAGCGGCTAGCCAACAGGCTCAAAATCATCACCCAAACAAATCAGTAAATGTGTACCTATTTGTCGGGCACAAAATTTTATTCCTCTTCTCTAGCCCCTTTGCTATAACCTGTTCAATGAATATTGCATGTACATATATATACAGTTCTTATCATTTATCAATTTCTATTCGACTTCATATTTGATTTCTATTTGGTTTAAAAACTCCATTCATTCTAATGTTACATAAATAGGTGCAAATCATTTCATTAGCTAATTAATGAATATTTCAACTCATATATGTTTATTTTGAACAAGTGGCTATTTTTAACACTTCACATTTCAACGATTTATGCATACAATAAAAATGCGATTTTTATTGTAAAACGATTCATTTCAAAACACTATTTTTCTATATAGTTCATATAGTCGATAAAAGGTGATTTTTATTATCAAACAATTTATTTCAAAATATGAATACCATTCAACACATGAATTTCTAAACAACGAATGAATATCAATTCAACACATGAATGTTTTCTATGGTTTTTATATATAGATAAAAATGTGATTTTGATTATCGAACAATTTATTTCAAAATATGAATACCATTCAACACATGAATTTCTAAACAACGAATGAATATCAATTCAACACATGAATGTTTTCTATGGTTTTTATATATAGATAAAAATGTGATTTTGTTATCGAACAATTTATTTCAAAATATGAATACCATTCAACACATGAATTTCTAAACAACGAATGAATATCAATTCAACACATGAATGTTTTCAATAGTTTTTATATATAGATAAAAATGTGATTTTGTTATTGAACAATTTATTTCAAAATATGAATACCATTCAACACATGAATTTCTAAACAACGAATGAATATCAATTCAACACATGAATGTTTTCTATACAATGAATAAATATAGTTTAAGCATATGAAAATAATTCAAACACACAAATATTATTCAAAATTTCGGCAGCATAACGGTAGGGTAGTTACACCGGCACCGTCCCTAGTACGGCTCCTCGCTCTACCTTAAAACCTCGCGGTTTTTGACAATGGGGTTCATGCATCTAGTTCGCACGCAGGCGGCATGTATATATTTATTTCATTTCCACAAACTAATCCTATGTGGTTTCAACCAAATATTTTCCAATCACAAACGGGTATTTTTCAACCACAATCAACCAATATCAATCACAAACAATCCCAAACAATCAATCGCCATCAATCAATTTTTCACAACGATTTCAACCAATAAATATCGTCCATGGTTTGTGGACGAGGGGGCGTATATATATATACGAGTGGAAACCCGTGCGTTGCACGGAAGCATAGAGTACGGGGTGTTGTAGTTTGCACGGGAGCATAGAGTACGGGGTGTTGTAGTTTGCACGCGCGTGGTCGTAACGGCATGTGCTTCGCGCGAAGAGCGTAACGGCACGCGCTTCGCACGTGATGATGGCACGCGCTTCGCGCGTAATCCAGGCACGCGCTTTGCGCGTGATGATGGCATGCGCTTCACGCATGATCACGGCTCGCGCTTCGCGTATGGACCGTTGTGCCACAAATATTATGTAAACAGATATAAAGCTCTGTCTCATAAACCTTTTGCTTGCGGGGCTTGCAAGCTTTCCATGCATCTTTTTGAACATTAACATAAATACACTATGTGAAGACATTAATCATATAAAAATTTCTAGCTCTTACAATTTGCTAAAACTCCATGGAGAGAATTTTATTACATTTCGTGGAATAATTTCAAAAAGCATTGAAGTATATTAATAACATAACAGTTAAATGATATTTCTAAACAATTAAATGTGTATATGAATGATAAAGTATTTTTTTTGTTCTTGCAAATTAGACATTCCTGTGAAGTGTAATGTGATCACAACACTCCAATTTTACTTCATATTTGATGTTGAGTAATTAATGCCTATTGAACTAACTATTTCTTTAAAAATGCCTAATTTTTATAGGTGGAATAAGAAAACACCTATATCAGAAAACTACAACATGTTGACCAAAATTTGGTAAGCCAAACTATCCAAAGTTGAAACCACAACGCCAATTTCGGATGCAAGACCTAGCATAAAGACCTCATTAAATAATGATTAATTTACATATTTTGGGCTAAATCTAATTGAAATTCAGTTTTTTTTAACCAAGAGAAGAATAATATGAGAAGATATGCTAAAATGAAAGTTATGATAGTTTTCAACCTAGGATGCCATGTAACATAAGTACATAATTATTTCAAAAATATAAAGCTGATCCTTTAGTATCTAGTTGTATTCCTACTATGTTCATCAACTAATTTAGTAAATGCAAACTGTGTTCAATAATAGGGTATTCTCTTTATAAGTAAAGACGTTAAATATGCTAAATAATACGGGTATTAAATTTTATAGAAATTCAAATAGTGCTAGAGAAAAACGTATTTTCTTTTTATATATAGACGTTGGATACGTTTGATAGAAATTCAAAAAGCATTAGAGAATGACACTCTTTGTTTTTAAGGAAAGACGTTAAATGTGCTAATCGTACGAATATTAAATTTTGATTGAAATACTATGCTATATTTAATAAACCTTTATATCCCTGCATGCCCTATTGCCTTATATCAAAGATTAAAATTACAGAAAATTATCATATACTTTTACCATGGATACTAATATCCACCAACATTTATGTAATGACAACGTTTTGAAATGTAGAACACATGTTTGGACGAAATTTAATGCCATAATCGTAAAAGCAATGACTTGTATTGAATTGTATAAAATTCAAACTCAAATTATCAAATATATCAGTTATGTTCTTTGTATTCCTTGGTTGCATTTGATTAAAATAGATTTGAATCAACAAAGGATATAATCAAGGTTTTATTGGATAACATTAATGTAAAGAAAGGAAAATGCACATTAAAGGAAGAGAAATTTAATTTCCCTATGTTGAAGATTACTAATTTTAATGTTCATAAAAAAATGAAATCAAACTCTAAGCCACTTGCCTGATAAAATTAGATTACAAACTGAACATCATTTACCAAAATCAAGTACCACTTATATGATGCATTTAAAGACTAAAAAAATAAGTTGAGAGTATAAGGAAAATTTCATGTGGTCCAATATTTTAATGTCAAATATCAATTAACTGACAAATTTATCAAGCGGATTTCAACTTGCATGTTACTCCATTTCCTAAAACCTTAACTATTTAATGTAACATATATTTTAGAAAATGAAAACGGTATAGATCAATCTTTTATAGCAAGTTTTAATACATTATTATATTTCAGCTGTGCTGTAGACTATAACTTAATAAATTTCAATCACTAAAAATTCCATTCAAAAATAAAATAAAAAAACATGAAATGGTATTGGGCAAGAACTATTTTGAATTGTTTCCAGTTTTGATCAACATTTTTGGGGCAAGAAAACATACGACATACATTCAAAGGGCTATAAAATCATACAAATTGATTCCATATATCACGCAAGCTTTCAATGCCAATTCAATCCAAATAACTGCAAACAATCATGCAACAAAATCCACCGTTCCTCAATTATAGGGGATGTGTTTAAATTAGGATGGTGGATTTGTTTTTGCGGGATTAAATCTCAGCCGCTCTTTGTCTCCTTGTTTGTCTAAGGGTTTGTCTAGGGGGGGAATTTTATTATATAGATATATTTATATATAGCTATTTACTTTCATTTCACACATATATAATATTTTTAAATCAGAAATCTCACCAATAGCTATCCAACTGCACGACACTTCCTTTATAGAAATCTTCGCCTTTTGTCGCTTTCGCCCGTATTCTCTACACATGTAAAAATCGAATTTTTACGATGCTATTCAATGTATAAAAATATGATTTTTACTTCGACTTTCGATATATAAAAATATGATTTTTCACTTTCGGCTTTCAATATATAAAAATATGATTTTTACTTCGACTTTCAATAAAAAAAATATGATTTTTACTTCGACTTTCGATATATCAAAATATGATTTTTCACTTTCGGCTTTCAATATATAAAAATATGATTTTTACTTTGACTTTCAAAATAAAAATATGATTTTTAATTTTTAAAGAAATCAGTTTTCAATACCTTTTAAAAATCAACATCAATTTTTACTCTTTTTAAAAAACCAAATCAGTTTTAATTTCTATTTTTTTTTAAAAAAATCAGTTTTTAATTTTTAAAACAAATCAGTTTTTATTTATCTAAAATAAAATCAGTTTTTCTTTTAAAAACAAATCAGTTTAAAAATCTTTATAAAATCAGTTTTAAAAATGCTTATAAAATCAGTTTAAAAATCTTTATAAAATCAGTTTTAGAAATGCTTATAAAATCAGTTTAAAAATCTTTATAAAATCAGTTTTAAAAATGCTTATAAAATCAGTTTAATAATCTTTATAAAATCAAAATTAATTTTAACGAATTAAAATAAAAATAGAATACGATAAAAATGCTTACAGTATTTTGAAGAAGGGGGGGCGGGTGAAGATGTCGTCGGCGGCACTTCAGGGGGGGGGGGGGGGGTTGGCGGCTTCAGCGTCGCGAACGAGGGGGGGGGGGGCTTCGAGCCTTCGATCGATGGAGGGGGGGCTTCGGGTCTTCGATCGATGGAGGGGGGGGTGAAGACGGGCGGCGGCGGCGCTTCAGGGGGAGGGCTTCGGGTCTTCGATCGATGGTCCTTAGGTTTTTTTTTTCTTTCTTTTCCGTTTGAAATTATAATGAACGGGGGGGGGGGGGGGGGCAAGCAGAAGGAAAAAGGGGGAGAAAGAATATATTTTATATTTTTATTTATTTAATTATTCAAAAAGGTTGACTTTTACATACGACCTCGAAACGAGGCCCACCGCCTGTCGTCCATAGCGTTTCACCCCCATTCCGAACACAATGGGATATGTATCGCAAGCTGATTTGATCGTTACAATCAGTTTCCTTTTGAATTTTCATTTAAATCATTATATTGAATTTTAAACGCACATTTCAAATTACCGGGGTCACATACTAACTAGAAAAATTCCAAAAAAATATTTTCTAGCTTCGTATTGACGATACGGTCCTAACAAAACTATTTTCGTCGAATTCTGAGACCGTTTGAAAAATGGCCAATTTCCAGTCGATTAAAATCAACTGAAACTGGTCAAACGCGTTTTCCTTTGCCACGCTCACATATTGATTCGAAAAATTATGAAATTTGAAACCTAACAATAACTTGACACTGCGGATCTAACAAAAGTGGTTTCGTCGAAATTCGAGGTCATTTGCAAAATATCCATTTTTAAGGGCCTGAATTCTAAAGCGACTATTCAGAATTTTCAACTGGACATATCCTTTGACTCCCGCTATCAAATTTCGATTGGTCGGATTCGTTAGAAAGATATTACCAATTAGATTCCATTATTTTTGGTTTCACTAAAATCCGGATTGTTTTGCACCCGGTATATTCAATTGAAGTTTGAAATCGAATTATCGAACTACCGCACTATTTTCAATTCTATATATAATTATAATTAATTATATTCGTTTTCAAATGTCGATTCAACTCAGTTTTCATCGCCATTGTTTAAAATATTTATTTTAAATATTTAAAATCCATTATTTTAGCCAATTTAAAAATTTTAAATTGGTTCAGATTTTCTGGGTCGTTACAGTCCAGTTGAAAATTCTGAATAGTCGCTATGGAATTCAAGCCCATAAAAATGAGAATTTTGCAAACGACCTCGGATTTCGACGAAACCACTTTTGTTGGATCCGTGATGTCAAATTATTGTTAGATTCCAAATTTCATAATTTTTCGAATGAGTATGTGAGCGTGGCATAGGAAAACGTGTTTTGGCCATTTCAGTTGATTTAAATCGACTGGAAAATGGTCATTTTTCCAACGGTCTCAGAATTCGACGAAACTAGTTTTGTTAGGACCGTATCATCAATACGAAGCTAGAAAAAATTTTCTGGAATCTTTTGAGTTAGTATGTGACCCCAGTAAATTGAAATTCGCGTTCAAATTCAATATATAGAGTTATATGTTGATTTTGATGAAAACTGATCGAAACGATCGAATCAACCTACGATACATATCCCATTATGTTCGGAATGGGGGTAATTAGCTATGGACGACAGGCGGTGGGTTCGATTTCGAGGTCAAAATAAAAAGGTACTTTTTGAAGTTCAATAATTAAATAAAAAAAGAGACCCCACTCTCTCTCTATACACGTCAGCCCCCCCTCCCCGTTATTTTCATTTTCCCCCTTCTCCTTTTCAATCGGGAAAACCCGATTCTTCGTTCCCCAAATCGTGCTCGCGCCTCCCCCTTCCACTCTCGCCACCGTCGGAGACCCTCAGCCCACCGCCACCTCCGATCCGACCACACCCCTATCGACGTCAGCCCCTCCTACCCCACTCGAAGAAAATCCGCACCCCCCTCCCTTAAAACGCTGCGCCACCCATTGCTTTCCCTCGCCTAAGCGCAGCCGCACCTCCACCTCGTCGATGAACGCCGCCCCGGCCAGCACCAGGCCTCGCAACCTCCTCCGCGCCCTCTGGCCATCCACCGACCGTGCCCCCCCCCCCCCCCCCCCGTAAAGAAAAAAAGGTAAACAACATTTAATTTACTTTATTCTCAGCATTTTATTTGAGTTAGTTATTTATTTTTATTTATTTAAATAAATTAGTTCCAAAGGAGAAAAAAAACCTATTTTTATAGGAAATACATTGTTTTTAAAATGGGAGCATCAAGGAAAAAAGTGAATTTTTAATTAAATGAACATCGTTATAAAGTTTCAATTTTTATTGAAGGAACAACGTTATAATTGTAAAGATTTGAAATTATATTTTTATGAATAAAGATTATGTTATTTGAAATAGAGAGGTATGTTTATTTTAAAAAAAAGAAATAGCATATAAATGTGTGATTTTTGTAAAACAAAAAGTTAGAATTTTTGTAAAACAAAAAGTTAGAATTTTTAAAAAACAAAAAGTTAGAATTTTTGTAAAACAAAAAGTTGGAATTTTTAAAAACAAAAAGTTGGAATTTTTAAAAACCAAAAAAATAGAAATTTTATAAAATAGAAAGGCGAGATCTTTATTATAGAAGTAGCGATAAAAATTCTATTTTTACATTATAGAAGTAGCGATAAAAATTCTATTTTTACATTATAGAAGTAGCGATAAAAATTCTATTTTTACATTATAGAAGTAGCGATAAAAATTCGATTTTTATATATTGAATAGCGAAGTAAAAATTCAATTTTTATATATTGAATAGCGAAGTAAAAATTCGATTTTTATATATTGAATAGCGAAGTAAAAATTCGATTTTTATATATTGAATAGCGAAGTAAAAATTCGATTTTTATATATTGAATAGTGAAGTAAAAATTCGATTTTTATATATTGAATAGCGAAGTAAAAATTCGATTTTTTATATATGTAGTGGCTACGGGCAACGAAAGTGACGAAAGGCGAGAACGATGAAGATTTCTACTTAAGAAGAGTCGAGATGATTGTATTAGCCATCGGTGAGAACTTCTCACTCAAATTTCCTTTTCTAGTTATATATATACTAGGATGCAAACGGTGCTTAGCAGCACCCGACACCCGTCATCCACAGACCATGGATGGCTTGTTTGTTTAATTGATGTGTTGTGAAATTGTTTGTGATGTTGATGTGAAATCGATAATAAAATGTAGGTGGTTGAAATAAATTAATTATCGTTAAAAATATAATTTTTAATGTTAATGTAAATAAATATTTATAAACAAATCAGCCGATTTGTTTGTATACACTGATTTGACGGATATTGATTGGGATGATAAATTTTACACATCACCCAACTGCACAAATAAAAATATGTGTTTGTTGATTTGAAACCCCACACGGGTGTTGGGATGATATTTGGCATACACTAATCCCAATTATTTAATTATATGTCGATCGATTGGTCGACAGGCTGTGTAAGCGTTAATTATTTATATTTGATGCTTATGCAGTTGTGTGGTGCACCTTGGATGATGGTTGATTGTTTATCATTGCTATTATATACATGTGGTGTATGGAATCCATATAATTAACATTATATGGTGATTGATTGGGCCTCATTCCAATCGGGAAAATAATGAATAATATAAAAGAAAATTCATGTGTTGAATATAAAAATAGTCATGTGTAGACGATGTTCATGTGTTGAAATTATTCATGTGTTAAGTAAAATATTTTGAATAATAAAATTTACATCTTTATCATATTTAAAATTAGAACTACTTCACGGTGGAGTCTAATTAAAAATATCAAACGATAGATACCATAGTTTTATAAAATATTTTACATAACAAAAATAGTCGTTTTTTGAAAGAAATATAGATTCATGTGTTGAATAGAATATATATTCATTTGTTGAATAGAATAACAAAGTTTTTGAAAAATATAAAGCCGTGTTGATTAGAGTTGCGCTATTTTGACGTGAACGATATTTATATCGATTTTATTCGTTTTATAATGAATATTGAAAAGTGATTTCAAAATTTAATATTTTGAAATGAAATTCAAATTAAATTAGATTAAAAATCAAATTGAAATTTTATTGAATCAATTTGAAATGAATTCGAATCGAATAAAAAATGAATTCGATTCGAATTGAATAGAAAGTGAATTTGAATTGGAATTGAATAGAAATGAATTCAAATTGAATTAAATTGAAGTTGAATTAAAAACGAATTGAAATCGTTTTGAATGAAATTTAAAACAAACTGAAATTGAATTGAAATCAATTTGAAATGAATTCGAATTGAATTAAATAGAAGGTAAATTCAAATTGAATTGAATTGAAATGAATTAGAATTTGGATTGAATTGAAACGAATTTGAATTCGAATTAAATAAAATTGAAATGAATTCAAATTGAATTGAAATCAAATCAATTTGAAATTGAAGATGAAGTTGAAATTGTTTTTGAAATGAATTTAGAACTATTTATAAAATTCGTTTTAAAAAGGAAATCGATGAAATATAATATATATATATATATATATATATTATATAATGGCCTGAATAGAACGCGCCGCACCGCGACAGTTCGTGAATTTCGACCATTAACTTCGAATTGCCGTTGCGGGAGATCCGACCGTCAGATTCTCCTAAAACCAGAACCGTTGGGTTTGTATCGAAAAGAGCTTTCCAATGAATATTAGAAATTTGAAATCTAACGGTTGGATTTGGAATTATGTCCAAATCAAATTTGAAAAAGGTCGTTGTAAGTGCAGTTCGATGGCCGTTGATGGAAATCGACTGTACGGGCCTTGATAAAATTATAAAAAATATCTATAATTTGTGTAAAATCATAATATATGAGTTGGAAAGAACTGGGTTGAAAAATTACATATTTGAAAAGATAAAAATAGATTTTTATCGAAATGAACTAGTTTTGAACTAGAATTAAAATCAATTTATTTTTGAAATAAATAAATTGAATTTGAAAGTGATTTAAAAATAATAATATCAATATTCCCAATACATGGATTAGACTGGAGTTGAATCGAAATTATCTTCGGGATATTTCGATGTTGGATTTCGTGACTATACAGATATTGTTATGGGAATTTGAAAGATATATTTTATATCGTTATTTCCAATACAATATTTGTTGGTTCCAGAATTTGATATATGAATATAAGCCGATATATTTTCTATTCAGAACCTCGTATTTAATATCAAATATGATTTGGGTTTATCGTGAATCGTGTTTTAGATGACATTGGTTCTTTAACCCAGTTAAAGGCAAGATGTTGATTTTTGAAAAGATTAAAACTAAGTGGAGTTTTAATGAATCTTTAATTAGATTAAAATATGAATTGATAATTTAAATTATCAAATCTGATAGGTGATCAAGAATGGAGTACCACCAGTTTTGCTCCAAAGCGATAGTTAAATCTTTAATTAGATTTGAACGTGAGATGGTAATTAATTTTACCGATAACACCGTGGTGCTAGATATGGAGTATTATCAGTTTTCTCCATGGGATATATAGGTTGGGATTGGGAAATAAAATAAATAATTACTTCGGTGTGGTTCACTAATCCCGACTAGTTTGAAATGATATCCAAAGGAAGATTATAGAATTAATTTAGAAGAATTTATCTTGGATAAAATTAATGGGAACCTTTCCCTAAGAATGTGATTTTGTGAATAAAAGAATATTCTGAATTGGAATGAGGCGTTCGTTGTGTTTGTGTAACATTTGTTTATCATATGCGTGGGTTATTCAGAAAGGCCGGGTTATACCCATTCTGAATAACCGATTCGACGAGATGTCGAAGATGTAGACGGTGGTTGAAGACGGGAAGTCTTCGCATCGTTTGGGTGATTACTGATGATCTTGATTGGGCTGTACACCCGAGATGAGGGAATCAGTTGGTGATCGTCCAGACGTACTTGGAGATGGATGGATATGCGAGGAAAGTGCCTCCGGTTTCGTTCAGGCCCAGAACGAACTTGTAAATGGATTGTGTGTCTGACATTGGATTTTATTTTGTGTTGATTGATCTCTATTAAATATACATCTGTTTGGCGGCGGAGAATTTATTCTCTTGCTTAACGCCCTTCTCTGAGACGTACGAGCTCAGAGGTTGTATATCGATGGACATCAATCGCATGGAGTGAATTGCCAGTGTGGCACGCGTAAGTGGCAATTGATCAAGGCTTCTGTTGAAAATCAAAGTCTTGTGGTTGATGATCAAAGCACGGCCTGTGTGGCGTAGCTTTGTGTATAACGTGAATTCGCGAGCCTCACACCTCGGTATGAGTCAAAAACGGGATACGGAACCAAGGAGTGCGCGACGTTTCTTTCTAGCTATGGTGGTGTCAGTGACATACCAGCCCTGACATTTATATACTTTTCACCTGTGTGGTTGTTGGATACGAGGTGCCTCGGATATAGGTCTGTAAGGACCGGGAAACGTGTGTTCAGGAATAACTAATCCTCAAAAGTAAGTGAGGACCGGCCTTGGAGGTTCCAAAGGATCATAGTGGGGTCCTGAGGCATTTGCTAGAGTGTCTCGAACACGGAGAGGAGCTTGCCCCTTGCCTCGACTCATGATGGAATCCAATTTCCAATACGTGTGTTTTGGTTTTATTTGTAGAGCCTAGTATGGCGACATAGTAGATGGTAGCTATGCCGCCTATGATTGATACTTATGATTGAAATTGTTTTGACACTATACACCTATAATAGCATCAAATAATGTGTTTTAAACGTATCAAGCATGCTTTGGCTGTTATAAGGTAAAAACCCTATCCTCCGGCTTGCGTTGCATTGTGTGATGGCACCTGGGTCTTATAACAGCTTATTTTTCTTTATTTAGCATTGCGCTGTTTGTTCTATGCACTGGTATTCTTGGGAGGAAACCCGTTCCGTGTTATACGGCGTGGTCCCTTGATTTACCTAACTTTAAAACCAATATTAATAACTGTTTTAGTTCTCACACCAGTCGCATGACTGACCTGGAGTTTATTGTTTTAACCTAAACTCTGGGTGCCCCTATTTTCCACACGGGCAGCTTGTAGTTTTGGTTTTGCAGATTTATATTCACAGGGTCCTGATTTACAGCTGGAACGATGCTCGAAAAGCTCTGTATCCGTGTATCACTTTCAGTTGTGTTTTGTATATTTTTCCGCTGCTATGTAATTTATTGTAATCTCTGATATTTGTTGAATGTAATTGATTCATTTATACTCTGTATATTCTTGTATCTGATGGAATTGTTGTAATAACAATGAAATGTTCTTCTTTCTGCGTTCTATTTTATCATGTTCTTAATTCTATTCGTGCTTTCCTTCACGGGGAAGTTCGGGTCGTCTCAGTTTGGTATCAGAGCTTTGGTTTACAGAGCTCGAGAACAAGACACATTAGAACCATACGAAAGAATTCATCAGATATTGGATTAGTAATATCCAATTAGATTGACTCGTTAGAGATAGGATCAGTAGTATCCTAGAACGAGTGTGAAGAGTATATTTTTCAAATGAAAACAATTTTGTTTTTAAAATTTAAATCGCTTTATACGTATTTGAATATTTATTTATTTTGAATTTGGACAATCGAGTATATAAAGATTTCGCCTATATGGGTCATGAACGTATAGTCGAAGTTTTAATATACTGGATAGATATAGAATCACGCTCTAGTCGCCCGAAGATGATGTTGATAATGACCATGGCATCATCAATATTTATGTTCGTGTTTCGAAGGTGTGATTTCTATATATTTCCATTAGACTGGTGTGAGAACCAAAACTAATATAGCTAAAATACATTGTTGTGAATTGGCATCAAAAACATGATTTTTGTATATGTATCAAGATTATGAATTTGAAACATTAATCCACTAATTGATTGATGTTTGTGTTGTTTGTTTATTTGTTTGCTAATTTTGAACCATTTAGACTAATTGTATCAAATATTGAATTGTATTGAAAATTGGTCGCATTTGCTTGCATATACATGTACTTACATTGAACAGGTCATAGCAAGGAGGCTAGAGCCGAAGAATAAAATTTGTTTGCCCGACAAATAGGTACATATTTACTATAATTTACTGTTTTGTTTTGGTGATGATGATATTATGAGCCGATTGGCTTTTTCTTTTTCTTTTTGAGATCAGAAGGCCTGTATGGCAATTTTGGGATTTTCCCGTGGCTCCCGGTGCAGGGGAGGTTATGGCGAAATTTTTCGAAAATTTAGGGTGTTAGCCAAATTTTTGAAGAATTTGAAAATTCTCAAAAACTGAAAAGTTGGAGAATGGAAGCCAGATCGAACGTAGAGTTGATTAATCAAACCACTTTCGACTTTGTTCGTTTTCGGGGACGAAAAGTTTTAAGTGGGGGAGATTGTAACAACCCGAAAATCTGCGCCAGTTTAAAATTTTTATTTTGGCAATTTTAGCGAATTTTGAACATATAAAATAGATTATTTTAAATAATGTCGATGAGAAATGTTTTAAATTGAATTCGAACGTATATATTGATATACGTCGTCGTTAGAATATAAATAATTATATATAATTATAAAAGAAATTGAAAATGGCGCGGTAGTTCGATAATTCGATTTCAAACTTCAATTGAACATACCGGGTGCAAAACAAACCAGATTTTAGTGAAACCAAAAATAATAGGATCTAATTGAGAATATTTTTCCAACGAATCCGAAAAATTGAAATTTCATAGCGGGGATCAAAAGATATGTCCAGTTGAAAATTCTGAATAGTCCCTATGGAATTCAGGCCCTTAAAAATGAGAATTTTGCAAATGACCTCGGATTTCGACAAAACCACTTTTGTTGGATCCGTGATGTCAAATTATTGTTAGATTCCAAATTTCATAATTTTTCGAATCAGTATGTGAGCGTGGCATAGGAAAACGTGTTTTGACCATTTCAGTTGATTTTAATCGACTGTAAAATGGCCATTTTTCCAACGGTCTCAGAATTCGACGAAACTAGTTTTGTTAGGACCGTATCATCAATACGAAGCTAGAAAATATTTTCTTTCGAGTTAGTATGTGACCCTAGTAAATTGAAATGCGCGTTCAAATTCAATATATAGAGTTATATGTTGATTTTGACGAAAACTGATCGAAACGATCGAATCAACCTATGATACATATCCCATTGTGTTCGGTATGGGGGTAATTAGCTATGGACGACAGGCGGTGGGTTCGATTTCGAGGTCAAAATAAAAAGGTACTTTTTGAAGTTCAATAATTAAAAAAAAAAAGACCCCACTCTCTCTCTATACACGTCAGCCCCCCCCCCACCCCCCGTTATTTTCATTTTCCCCTTCTCCTTTTCAATTGGGAAAACCCGATTCTTCCTTCTCCAAATCGCGCTCGCGCCTCCCCCTTCCACTTTCGCCACCGTCGGAGACCCTCAACCCACCGTCACCTCCGATCCGACCACACCCCTATCGACGTCAGCCCCTCCTACCCCACTCGAAGAAAATCCGCACCCCCCTCCCTTAAAACGCTGCGCCACCCATTGCTTTCCCTCGCCTGAGCGCAGCCGCACCTCCACCTCGCCGATGAACGCCGCCCCGGCCAGCACCAGGCCTCGCAACCTCCTCCGCGCCCTCTGGCCATCCACCGACCGTGCCCCCCCCCCCCCCCCCGTAAAGAAAAAAAAGGCAAACAACATTTAATTTACTTTATTCTCAGCATTTTATTTCAGTTAGTTATTTATTTTTATTTATTTAAATAAATTAGTTCCAAAGGAGAAAAAAAATTCTGTTTTTATAGGAAATACATTGTTTTTAAAATGGGAGCATCAAGGAAAAAAGTGAATTTTTAATTAAATGAACATCGTTATAAAGTTTCAATTTTTATTGAAGGAACAACGTTATAATTGTAAAGATTTGAAATTATATTTTTATGAATAAAGATTATGTTATTTGAAATAGAGAGGTATGTTTATTTAAAAAAAAAAGAAATAACATATAAATGTGTGATTTTTGTAAAACAAAAAGTTAGAATTTTTGTAAAACAAAAAGTTAGAATTTTTGTAAAACAAAAAGTTAGAATTTTTAAAAAACAAAAAGTTAGAATTTTTGTAAAACATAAAGTTAGAATTTTTAAAAACAAAAAGTTAGAATTTTTAAAAACAAAAAAATAGAATTTTTATAAAATAGAAAGGCGAGATCTTTATTATAGAAGTAGCGATAAAAATTCTATTTTTACATTATAGAAGTAGCAATAAAAATTCTATTTTTACATTATAGAAGTAGCGATAAAAATTCTATTTTTACATCATAGAAGTAGCGATAAAAATTCTATTTTTATATATTGAATAGCGAAGTAAAAATTTGATTTTTATATATTGAATAGCGAAGTAAAAATTCGATTTTTATATATTGAATGGCGAAGTAAAAATTCGATTTTTATATATTGAATAGCGAAGTAAAAATTCGATTTTTATATATTGAATAGCGAAGTAAAAATTCGATTTTTATATATTGAATAGCGAAGTAAAAATTCGATTTTTATATATTGAATAGTGAAGTAAAAATTCGATTTTTATATATTGAATAGCGAAGTAAAAATTCGATTTTTATATATTGAATAGTGAAGTAAAAATTCGATTTTTATATATTGAATAGCGAAGTAAGAATTCGATTTTTTATATATGTAGTGGATACGGGCAACGAAAGTGACGAAAGGCGAGAACGACGAAGATTTCTACTTAAGAAGAGTCGAGATGATTGGATTAGCTATCGGTGAGAATTTCTCACTCAAATTTCCTTTTCTAGTTATATATATACTAGGATGCAGACGGTGCTTAGCAGCACCCGACACCCGTCATCCACAGACCATGGATGGCTTGTTTGTTTAATTGATGTGTTGTGAAATTGTTTGTGATGTTGATGTGAAATCGATAATAAAATGTAGGTGGTTGAAATAAATTAATTATCGTTAAAAATATAATTTTTAACGTGAATGTGAATAAATAAATATTTATAAACAAATCGGCCGATTTGTTTGTATACACTGATTTGACGGATATTGATTGGGATGATAAATTTTACACATCACCCAACTGCACAAATAAAAATATGTGTTTGTTGATTTGAAACCCCACACGGGTGTTGGGATGATATTTGGCATACACTAATCCCAATTATTTAATTATATGTCGATCGATTGGTCGACAGGCTGTGTAAGCATTAATTATTTATATTTGATGCTTATGCAGTTGTGTGGTGCACCTTGGATGATGGTTGATTGTTTATCATTGCTATTATATACATGTGGTGTATGGAATCCATATAATTAACATTATATGGTGATTGATTGGGCCTCATTCCAATCGGGAAAATAATGAATAATATAAAAGAAAATTCATGTGTTGAATATAAAAATAGTCATGTGTAGACGATGTTCATGTGTTGAAATTATTCATGTGTTGAGTAAAATATTTTGAATAATAAAATTTACATCTTTATCATATTTAAAATTAGAACTACTTCACGGTGGAGTCTAATTAAAAATATCAAACGATAGATACCATAGTTTTATAAAATATTTTACATAACAAAAATAGTCGTGTGTTGAAAGAAATATAGATTCATGTGTTGAATAGAATATATATTCATTTGTTGAATAGAATAACAAAGTTTTTGAAAAATATAAAGCCGTGTTGATTAGAGTTGCGCTATTTTGACGTGAACGATATTTATATCGATTTTATTCGTTTTATAATGAATATTGAAAAGTGATTTCAAAATTTAATATTTTGAAATGAAATTCAAATTAAATTAGATTAAAAATCAAATTGAAATTTTATTGAATCAATTTGAAATGAATTCGAATCGAATAGAAAATGAATTCGATTCGAATTGAATAGAAAGTGAATTTGAATTGAAATTTAATAGAAATGAATTCAAATTGAAGTTGAATTAAAAACGAATTGAAATCGTTTTGAATGAAATTTAAAACAAACTGAAATTGAATTGAAATCAATTTGAAATGAATTCGAATTGAATTAAATAGAAGGTAAATTCAAATTGAATTGAATTGAAATGAATTAGAATTTGGTTTGAACTGAAACGAATTTGAATTCGAATTAAATAAAATTGAAATGAATTCGAATTGAATTGAAATCAAATCAATTTGAAATTGAAGATGAAGTTGAATTTGTTTTTGAAATGAATTTAGAACTATTTATAAAATTCGTTTTAAAAAGGAAATCGACGAAATATATATAATATATATTATATATAATGGCCTGAATAGAACGCGCCGCGCCGCGGCAGTTCGTGAATTTCGACCATTAACTTCGAATTGACGTTGCGGGAGATCCGACCGTCGGATTCTCCTAAAACCGGAACCGTTGGGTTCGTATCGAAAAGAGCTTTCCAATGAATATTATAAATTTGAAATCTAACAGTTGGATTTGGAATTATGTCCAAATCAAATTTGAAAAAGGTCGCTGTAAGTGCAGTTCGATGGCCGTTGATGGAAATCGACTGTACGGGCCTTGATAAAATTATTAAAAATATCTATAATTTGTGTAAAATCATAATATATGTGTTGGAAAGAACTGGGCTGAAAAATTCCACATTTGAAAAGATAAAATTAGATTTTTATCGAAATGAACTAGTTTTGAACTAGAATTAAAATCAATTTATTTTTGAAATAAATAAATTGAATTTGAAAGTGATTAAAAAAATATATATCAATATTCCCAATACGTGGATTGGACTGGAGTTGAGTCGAAATTATCTTCGGAATATTTCGATGTTGGATTTCGTGACTATACAGATATTATTATGGGAGTTTGAAAGATATATTTTATATCGTTATTTCCAATACGATATTTGTTGGTTCCAGAGTTTGATATATGAATATAAGCCGATATATTTTCTATTTAGAGCCTCGTATTTAATATCAAATATGATTTGGGTTTATCGTGAATCGTGTTTTAGATGACATTGGTTCTTTAACCCAGTTAAAGGCAAGATGTTGATTTTTGAAAAGATTAAAACCAAGTGGAGTTTTAATGAATCTTTAATTAGATTAAAATACGAATTGATAATTTAAATTATCAAATCTGATAGGTGATCAAGAATGGAGTACCACCAGTTTTGCTCCAAAGCGATAGTTAAATCTTTAATTAGATTTGAACGTGAGATGGTAATTAATTTTACCGATAACACCGTGGTGCTAGATATGGAGTATTACCAGTTTTCTCCATGGGATATATAGGTTGGGATTGGGAAATAAAATAAATAATTACTTCGATGTGGTTCGCTAATCCCGACTAGTTTGAAATGATATCCAAAGGAAGATTATAGAATTAATTTAGAAGAATTTATCTTGGATAAAATTAATGGGAACCTTTCCCTAAGAATGTGATTTTGTGAATAAAAGAATATTCTGAATTGGAATGAGGCGTTCGTTGTGTTTGTGTAACATTTGTTTATCATATGCGTGGGTTATTCAGAAAGGCCGGGTTATACCCATTCTGAATAACCGATTCAACGAGATGTCGAAGATGAAGATGGTGGTTGAAGACCGGAAGTCTTCACATCGTTTGGGTGATTACTGATGATCTTGATTGGGCTGTACACCCGAGATGAGGGAATCAGTTGGTGATCGTCCAGACGTACTTGGAGATGGATGGATATGCGAGGAAAGTGCCTCCGGTTTCGTTCAGGCCCAGAACGAACTTGTAAATGGATTGTGTGTCTGACATTGGATTTTATTATGTGTTGATTGATCTCTATTAAATATACATCTGTTTGGCGGCGGAGAATTTATTCTCTTGCTTAACGCCCTTCTCTGAGACGTACGAGCTCAGAGGTTGTATGTAAAGACCCGCAAATTCCAGCCCTTTGGATCGACCATAAACCACACAGGTCTGACCCAAAAAGTGGAAACCTACGAATGCTTTAACTTTGGGCATACGACACATTACATCAGATAACAGAAGACTTTTATAACACTATAATAAATGTTACATCAGAGTACAGAATATATATATCAGAGTACATGGGAATAAAATTACAGCGGAAGAATAAATTACAATAAATGAATACATTGCAGCGGAACTAATCTCAGTGGAAGGCTATCAACATTATGGCCACAGCTTCAGTCTTCAATCCAGGATCTTGTTTTATATATCTGTCAAATAAGCTACTCGACTGCCCGTGTGGAAAGAGGGCACCCGAGTTTGCAAAGTGAAACAAACTACAGGTCAGTCGTGGGACTGGTGTGAGAATTCTTAAACTAATCTTAATTAATAATAAGGCTAATCACAGGACCACGCCGCTAACGCGGAACGGGTTTACTCCATTGGATTGCCAGTGCATGACTAAAGTAAATCTTCAAAATAACGCAATGCTTTTTCTGAAAAATGAAACCATTATAAGACCCAAGTCCCATCGCACAATGCAACGCAAACCGGAGGATAGGGTTTTACCTTATAATGATCAAAAGATGCTTGATACGATAAAAACGGTATTATATAATAATAGTGTGCAACCAATTGAAACACATCAAAGTAAATGTATCAATCCTAGACGGCATGAGTGCCCCATCCCACTATGTCGCCATATATAGGTATACAATCAAAACCGCGTGATGTCGTATTGGAAATTTGGGTTTCCATCTGAGTCAAGGCTAGGGAGGAGATCCTTACCGATTCGAGACACTCTAGCAATGCCCCAGGATTGTAACTCTGTCCAACCGTTGGATCCTACATGGCCGGTCCACACTTACTTTTGTGGATTAGAAATGCCTGAACACACGCTTCCCAGTCCTTTTGGACCTATAATACGGCCAGTGGCGACTGCATAAAACCGAGGCCTCGAAAAATCCAACAACCACAATGAATAAATGCCAGCGCTGGTAGGTCCCTGGCATCACTCTAGCTAGAAAGAAACGTGTGCACTCCCTGCGTTCTCTTCTCCCGTTTTAGACTCTACCGGTGTGTGAGGCTCGTGAAGTCACGATATACACAAAGCTATGCCTAAATATACTGTGCTTTGATCATCAACCACAAGGCCTGCTTTTCAACAAATCCTTGATCAATTGCATCTTAGCATGCCACATTGTCAGACCATACCATAGATCATCTACCAATATATATATAACCTATAAGCTCATACGTCTTAGAGAAGGGTGTTAAACACCAAACAGAAATATATAATTAGTAGCGTTCAACAAATATAGTAGAAAGGAATACAATGTCAGGCACACAATCCATTTACAAGTCCGTTCTGGGTCTGAACGAAAGAACGTGTCCGTTGTTCTCCAAATGCGTTTGGACGATCATTACTAAATACCTTGCCTTGGAATGTACAGTCCCAATTCAAGATACCAGTCATCATCATCCCAACGATGAGAAAACCTTCGGTCTTCAACCACCGCCCTCATCTTCGACTCTTGATCGTCGTGATGATTATTCAGAATGGGTTAAAACCCGGTCTTTCTGAATAACTCGCGTAATTTGTGATTAAAAATCAAATATTGAAACATCACACATTACGCCTCATTCCAACTCAGAATATTCTTTAAATAAGATATTCATATTAAAAGATTCTCATAAATTTTATCAAAGATAAATTAATAAATTAACTCTTAAATTTTCCTTAAAAGATTTATTAAAAATTCTATATTTGATTTAATATCAAAAATCATTATTACAAGATCATTTATTTTAAGGAATAAATCTTGTTTTAAACGGGTTAAAGAACTCGTGTTATTTAAAACACTGTTCACGATAAACCCACAAATCAATTTCCAAAATATGGAATTCCACAGAAATCAATCAATACATACTCGATGTGAATTTCTGTATCGGACCAACAATATACATGGAATAACGGCAGAGCCTCTTAAATTCCATATATACTATCGGTCTTCTTTTACAGAAAACCCATTTCGATCATTATCAATCGAATTTCCACTTAATTCCAATTTAATATATTAATATTGGAAAACTTGATTTTTAGGAAATACTCTTTTTAAATCTATACAATAGATTTATAAATTCCAAATAGTAATTTCAATGTAAATTGGATTAAAGGACGAATGTCATTTAAAAACACCGTCCACGATAAATCCACTTCACATCTCAATTTATTTCATATCATAAAATAAGATTGCAAATTCTAATAATCTTAATTAAAGGATTCCTCTTTAAATATTAATTATTATAAGAAAAACATATTTTAAATAATCATTAAAAATATCCTTTATATAACAGATTTTTATCTTTTACAAATATTCTTTATTATAACATATACTTAATTAAAATATCTTTTATGAAAATATATCCTTTATATAAAAGAATTTCTAATGTAAGAATATTCTTATTTTAAAGAACACCTGAATCGAAATGCGACTCAACCATTTACCATATAATTTGGATTATATGAATTTCACACATCATATATATATAACAATAACAATATAATCATCAAGTCATCCATTTACATCCAAAGTGTAACTTCCACTGTGTGAGCGTTAAAATTTAATAATAACGTTCATCACAGCCTCTCGATCTAACGATCAACATACAACTAAATATTGGGATTAGTGTATGTTAACGTTCATCCCAACACCCGTGTGGGGTTTCAGCCAACAACAAATAGTAAATTATTTGTGCGCTTGGGCGATGTGCGAAAATTATCGACCCAATCACATAAACGAGTCGGGTAACTTGTCTATGGCAGTGTAACATTTCAACATCATAACATATATAATGATAAGCTATTTCATACATAATGACAATAAAATTCTAATCTTTTATTTCAATCCTTTTAATTGATAACAAATGACAATAAAAATCTTAACTCATATTTATTTACCAAAATGTAAAAAAAAAATTTAGCCTCATTCATTTTAATGGCAAAGGTGTATTTCTGCTTCGTACTTTTTAATGTGACAAAAATGTCCATTACTAATTCATTCTTTTTAATGTATATAAAAATATACAATTTAACTCATTCTTTTTAATGTAAGAAATATGCATTCTTAACTTCTTCTTTTTAATGTATAAAGATTATATATTTTCAATTCTTCTTTCTAATGTAAACAAATATGATTACATTTATAATATTAGTCCGATTTGATGTAATCAATGAAATATGACATTAGAAAATGATGATTTTGTTTGTGACTTTTAATGCAAACAAAATGATGATTTTGTTTGTGACTTTTAATGCAAACAAAATGTGAATTTTGTTTCATAACTTCTAATGCGAACAAAATGGTGGTTTTGTTTATAAACTTCAAATGCAACAAAATGTGAATTTTGTTTATAAAATTTCAATGCGAACAAAAGTGTTAATTTTGTTTATAAAACTTTAATGCAAACAAAAATGTTAATTTTGTTTATAAAACTCTAATGCAAACAAAAATGTTAATTTTGTTTATAAAACTCTAATGCAAATAAAAATGTTAATTTTGTTTATAAAACTCTAATGCAAACGAAAATGTTAATTTTGTTTATAAAACTCTAATGCAAACGAAAATGTTAATTTTGTTTATCAAACTTTAATGCAAACAAAAATGTTAATTTTGTTTATAAAACTTTAATGCAAACAAAAATGTTAATTTTGTTTATAAAACTTTAATGCAAACGAAAATGTTAATTTTGTTTATAAAACTTTTAATGCAAACGAAAATGTTAATTTTGTTTATAAAACTTTAATGCAAACAAAAATGTTAATTTTGTTTATAAAACTTTAATGCAAACGAAAATGTTAATTTTGTTTATAAAACTTTAATGCAAACAAAAATGTTAATTTTGTTTATAAAACTTTAATGTAAACAAAAATGTTAATTTTGTTAATTTTCCTTTAATGTAAACAAAATGAGGATTTCGCTTATTAACTCTTCAATGTAAACAAAATGAGGATTTTGTTTAACTCTTTTTAGTGTACAAACTATGAGAATTTTGTCATATTCATTTCTAATGTACAACATATGCATTTTTCCCATTCATTCTTTTAATGTATGAAAAAATGTACATAAAAAAGTAAACTTCTTTTTTCTAAGTTTTATTTGTGTTGAGTGAACACAAATAAAATAAAAATCTTATTGCTCGTGTTTTGTTCGCATTGTGGAACACGAATAAAAAGTAAAGTTAGTCTTTTTATTTAAAGATACATTTGTGTTGTTAACACAAATAAAAAGTCCATTTATATTTCTATGTTGAATTGATAATCTAAACCAATTCAACAAAAAGACAAATTATATTTTCACCGTTGAATTGATAAAACTAAATCAACTCAATATAAAAAGACATTTTCTGTTTTCTCGTTGAATTGACAAAACTAATATCAATTCAAATAAGAAGACATTTTTATTTTCTACGTTGAATTGACAAAACTAATATCAATTCAAATAAAAAGACAATTTTATTTTCTTTCTTTAAACAAAAATGTTAGTTTTTGTTCTCGTTTTCATTTAAGTAAAAATGTAATCCTCTTGATTCCATTTGAACAAAAATGAAGTTTTTGTTCTTTGTTCACATTTCACAAAAATGTAACTTCTTGTTCTTTTGTTACATTACACAAAAAAAAAATGTAACTTATTGTGGTCTCCTTTGATTCATTAAACAAAAAGGCAAATTTTGTTCTCTTTTGATTCATTAAACAACGTGTAAATTTTTGTGCTTTTTCTTACATTTAAACAAAAATGTAATTTTCTTCTTTGATCTATATTTAAGAAAAATGTCAATTTCCTTTTCTTTGATTACATTTCATAGAAATGTAATTTTTTTTTCTTTATACTTTGATTTCAAAACCTTAAAAATGTAGAATGTAGCTTTTCCAGTGTAAATGCATTTCTATAATAATGTCCTATTTAATGTCCTCGTATACATTAAATATAATTTTCCTTTTTCTTTCAATAGACATGCATTCCTATAATGATGTTTTATTTTAGTGTTTCATATACATAAAAATATAAAATCCAATATCAAACATTTTTATTCCAAAATGTTTATTATAGTGTTGCATTTATATTTAAAGTGTAAACTAGAATATAAATACATTCTATATTACCATGTTTACTTTCCATGTTATAAATACATTAAAATTTGTAAATTTCTAATGTAAATACATATTACTTAACAATCGATTAATTTTGATTTACCACAAATATATGAATTTAATGTTCACATATAATGATCACATATAATGATCATCTTCACGCTCATGCAAATATTAAAATCTAATTTTCATATTGATCACACAATTATATATACAACAATATGAATATTTCACAACACAAGTGTTAATCCCTAATTCAATAATTCTAATAAGCAAGGTGATAACTTTGTTTAATCAAATATTCATTAACACCAATGTTAATTTCAACAGATCTAACAAACACATATCAAATCACAACAATTAGCAGAATATCACAACGTGTGTATAATTCTATTATTATGATTAATGAATTTTAATTACAAAATTAAAAGAATAGAGTTTCTCACTTTGCTTTGAATTTTCCCAAGGATTGTAGACCGCTCTGTTTCTGTCCACACTTCCTCCATCGGGTAGATCTTGCTCCTACGGTTCCAACGAACCCTTTTTCATCTATTTCTGACATTATTTGAATAAGTTATCGACCTCTAAGGTTTGAATAATTTATTAAACAAATTAAATAATAATTACTTGTGTTAATTACATTACATCACTAAGCCAAAGGCCGCTCCTTTCTTCTTCACGAACAAATGGCCGACGGTTTCACCAATAGGTTCGAACTTAGGACTTACGTTCTGGCATTTCAGGCGTTGATACGGGGTGATGACCATATGAATTGAAAGAGGAGAAAAAATCTCTTTAATAATTTAATTGGAGTGTGGTCTAATTCTTGGAGGAGGAGGAGATTTTAGTGGGAGAAAGAGGAAGCAAGTTCGGCCATTGATGGATAAGGGTGGCGGCTGTTAACAATGAAGAAGGGTTTCAAAAAAATGAATTTCTTATTATTTATGATAAGATATTATTAAATAACGCTAAAGGCCCGCTAATTTGTACGTTAAAAAGGAAAATGAATTGAATAATTGGAAAGGATTCATGTTTCCAAAATATTCTCTTTGATTGTTAGGTGCGCAACCTTTTTCCTTAATACAGATATATATACCATGTTTTTAATTGTACATTAATACGAAATTTCAAATTGATCATGTTACTAGGCATTAAAGATAATCAAAAAGTGTAAATGCATGATGGAATGTAATAACGCATATTTCCGCACATATAAGTTTGCATAAAGTCTCAATAATTCTCATTAATTACCTACCAAACTTCATCCCGCTCAAAATGTAAATAAATAATTTCTTTATTAAGAATTGTAGATATTTAGCTCAAAAATAGGCAGCTAACCACTTTGTAGTGAAAAGAGTCATAATGGGCATAAACTATATTATTATTATTATTATTATTATTATTAACATGAATATATTCTCTAAATTAAGGTCAATGACAAATTAACATGATTCTTAATTGAACATAATTTCCCAATTAATGTCCATTAACTTATTTTTTCTAATTAATGCCTATATTAACATGTTTACATATTCACAAATCAATGTTAATCCATGCCAATTATTAACGTGTTTTAAAATCAATGTAAAATAGCATGTTTACCTAATAAATGTCGTGTTTACAAATCAAAGTCAATTAACATAATTTTTTTAAAAAAAAAAGCTAAGCGTTAATTTTGCATCACCAAATATGTACCGTTGATTACATTCATTTTTATTACTAAGGAATTCTAATACCTTTCAACATTTCCACTTTTGGACTTTTTATTTAAACCATTTTGATTTCAATAACTAAATTAAATTACATATACTTAAATAATCGAAACATACGGGATGTAAAGATAACAAATTTATACTCCTTATTCTTCAAAATAGCTTAAATTAAATATTATTCGTTTTAACTTCAATTAAAATAAATTTATAATCATTATTATTTAAAATAAATAATTTTAAATACTTAAAAATCCTTTAAAATAAAAATTTAAATTGGTCCTGATTTTGCGGGTTGTTACATTGTATATCGATGGACATCAGTCGCATGGAGTGAATTGCCAGTGTGGCACGCGTAAGTGGCAATTGATCAAGGCTTCTGTTGAAAAGCAAAGTCTTGTGGTTGATGACCAAAGCACGGCCTGTGTGGCGTAGCTTTGTGTATAACGTGAATTCGCGAGCCTCACACCTCGGTATGAGTCAAAAACGGGATACGGACCCAAGGAGTGCACGGCGTTTCTTTCTAGCTATGGTGGTGTCAGTGATCTACCAGCCCTGACATTTATATACTTTTCACCTGTGTGGTTGTTGGATACGAGGCGCCTCGGATATAGGTCTGTAAGGACCGGGAAACGTGTGTTCAGGAATAACTAATCCTCAAAAATAAGAGAGGACCGACCTTGGAGGTTCCAAAGGATCATAGTGGGGTCCTGAGGCATTTGATAGAGTGTCTCGAATTCGGAGAGGAGCTTGCCCCTTGCCTCGACTCATGATGGAATCCAATTTCCAATACGTGTGTTTCGGTTTTATTTGTAGAGCCTAGTATGGCAACATAGTAGATGGTTGCTATGCCGCCTATGATTGATACTTATGACTGAAATTGTTTTGACACTATACACCTATAATAGCATCAAATAATGTGCTTTAAACGTATCAAGCATGCTTTGGCTGTTATAAGGTAAAAACCCTTTCCTTCGGCTTGCGTTGCATTGTGTGATGGGACCTGAGTCTTATAACAGCTTCATTTTTCTTTATTTAACATTGCGCTGTTTGTTCCATGCACTGATATTCTTGGGAGGAAACCCGTTCCGTGTTATACGGCGTGGTCCCTTGATTTACCTAACTTTAAAACCAATATTAATAACTGTTTTAGTTCTCACACCATTCACATGACTGACCTGGAGTTTATTGTTTTAACCTAAACTCTAGGTGCCCCTATTTTCCACACGGGCAGCTAGTAGTTTTGGTTTTGCAGATTTATATTCACAGGGTCCTGATTTACAGCTGGAACGATGCTCGGAAAGCTCTGTATCCGTGTATCACTTACAGTTATATTTTGTATATTTTTCTGCTGCTATGTAATTTATTGTAATCTCTGATATTTGTTGAATGTAATTGATTCATTTATACTCTGTATATTCTTGTATCTGATGGAATTGTTGTAATAACAATGAAATGTTCTTCTGTCTGCGTTCTATTTTATCATGTTCTCAATTCTATCCATGCTTTCCTTCACGGGGAAGTTCAGGTCATCTCACGTGGGTTCGTAATTTGTTGTGTCTATTTAAGTTAATGGTTGTGTCTTATTAGTCAAAAGTCATGTTAATTAATGGTGTGTCTGTTTGTTAAGTGTTATGTCTATTAATGAAGGGATGTCTATTGAATTGTAAGGTCATCTAGAACACTATATAAATATGGGTTGTCATTTTGTATGGTTGTAAGAAGTAAGGAGAAAGAAAGTAAGAAAATTAGGTATCCTCCTCCTCTTCAATCCAATATGTAGTGGTGGAATTTTTCATACTGTTGTTTTATTCTTGCATTAAAAATGATTTCTTCGTATAAAAATCATGGTAGCATTTTGATATTTTATACTTGCCAAACCACCTTATATTATAAAAGCATCATTGAAACTATAAAAAGACATACACTTTACAAAATAAATACAAATAATAAAACTTTATTGTTAGAGCCGCTTTATTTTAACACCAATTTATACAATAGTTAAAGCAGTAATAATAATTATAATAAGTAAACTAGAATATATTATACAAGCAATACAAGGTAAATATAAGAAACAGAGAACAAAAATAAACAAAACTTATATCTTTATCCATAAATCTACATTACACTAACACCATTTCAACAATAGTTAAAGCAACAAAGTATTGAAAATATGTAAATTTAAATAAACTATCAAAGCTAATAAGGGTAAATATAAGAAAAAAAGAATAAAAAAATTTAAACGTATAAAACACATACGACAGCACTACAAAATTGAATTTGCACCTTCGGTGTGCGTATGAAGTGGATGAGATTTTTCCATCTACTAATTAACCAATCAATTCCCGAAGTACAAAACAGAGTACATACTTTTACGATTGCTATATTATGTTATGCATTCAGTGAAATAGATATATACTTTGCTTAATATTGTATCATATTAATTTTGCTTTGGTTGGTATGTGAATTTGGATTTAAAACATTAAATAAATGTCGTTATATCTATTTATGCAACATTCATATTCGTAGTCTAAGGTTTGAATATAAATTCAGAACACCTAAAGTTCTACAATTTATGGCCAACACACTATTTTATTTTCAGTTTATTGTACTGTTCAATGTTATAGCTTTCATTACCTTTTAACTCTGCATTGACTTGCAACCAACTCCTCCCACTTTTTCTTCTGCGTACCATTGCACTGTAAAAAGTAATGTTACAGATATATACAGAAATTATTTGATAAGCTTATCTAAAATAAACAAATAGTTGTGTGTAAGTAATTGCAATGTAATATAATTTTTCATTACACTTTTACCAACAGAAAATCCTTCCTTTTAGATTTAAGTACAATCGGTGAACCGTATTTTACCATAACTCAATAATAAGAATTGATGAGCCACAATTGTGTGGGGCTTAACCTTTCACTTCCTGAAAACAGGAAATCATGCACCATTTAGGCTATTTGTGTCCATCCATCCATCTACATGTTTGTATCCCTTATATATGTCAAGTGTTTCCTCCTACAGACTGCAATTTATGTCTATCTTATCAAACAACTGCAAACTTTCTCCATGACATGTGCATTGCCATTATTTACTGAGAACTACCCCCCCCCCCCCCCCCGCATAATCATTCTAGCGTACATGAAACATGTTTTTGATGTATTTGAAAAGCGCAGTATCAGAGCCGGTCAATATTATCATTCATAATTTCAGGTCTTACTGAACTATGCGTTATGGTTCAGTTATATATATATATATATATATATATATATATATATATATATATATATACATATATATATACGCACATATGTATATACATGTGTGTTTCTTTTTGCATGTCTGAGCGTGTGCATGTGTGTACATATGTCTATGTACGAATTTACAAATTACTGTTTGTATTTAAAAACTAAAAGCTACTGTCAATACTATCCTTTGAGTCTGAATCGGCAATGGAATTTGTGGTGGTGCTCATGCTGTTAATACAATAGAGTCGATATATTAAGGCAGTAAAAACATGAAAACGATCACATTTCTTGCCATCTTACATCTGTTGATTAAGTTGTCATGTAGCCTGCTATTCCGTTCATAGTTCAATTTCATGTTACTTACCTCTCCTAATAACTTATGTCATTACATTTTACTGCACAATAAAATATTTAGTGTTATATATTGTAACGTAGCATGTAAGGTGATGCATGTAAGGTGATGTAACATAATCATTATTGTCCATTTTGAATACATCAATCAGGAAGAAATTACATAATGAAGAAGGGCGAGTTCCACCAACTGAGAAGGTAATTTACTATTGCAGTAAAGCAGTTCCTATCAGGATAGCTATTTCTATTATTTACTTAATATGTTGCTCATAAATCCCTCAAATCTGGAGCTGAAGAGGAAATAGAAAGTTGACCAGGATATCTATTTCTATTATTTACTTATATGTTGTTCAAAAATCCCTCAAATCTGGAGCTGAAGAGGAAACACTACAAGAGGAACAGGGGTTTCCAACGGCCAGGGGCCGTTGGAACCCCCGTTGGAAGCCGTTGGTCAATCCTTTGGTATACGGATCAACGGCTTCCAACGACTTCCAATGCAAACGACACTTAATTTCCAACGGCTTCCAACTGATAAATAAGGACACGTGTATGATGTTTTGAGCAAATAGGCCGTTGGAAGCCGTTTGTATGGAATGACCTGTAAGCCGTCGCAAGCCGTTTGTCGCCGTTGGAAATCTGGGTGTTTTTTTTATCGATTTTAGGTTTACACTACAAGCCATACAACAAATATAAAAATTCTGAACTGCTCCATTTCGAGCATATAACTCACAATCTCAACCATATATATACACCCAAACACAATTCGAAATAAAAACAAACACAAAACACATAAATTAACCAATATTTACATAACATTACCACCAAACTTCGCCAAAACAACACCAAACCATCACCATGTCCAAAATAACATAACCATCTCCAAACAACATAACCAACACCATGTCCAAACCATACCATCACCAAACCATCATAACATCATGTCCAAACCATCATAAAAAAAAATATACAACTACCATGCATGTTGCAAGCCTCACCAACTCTCAAAACACATCAAAACAAGCTAACCTGATCAACTCTCTCCCCCTGAAGATGAAGGTGTCGTACCGTGCTGGGCAATGTACTCCGCCAATCGCTGGTTAAGCAACTCCATCTGCTCTTCACGGCGACGATCACGTTCATGAAGCTCTGCAATCTGTGCTTTCAACTGTGCGATTTCTTCCTTTTCCTAAGCCTTCTGATACATCTGCTGAGATGCTGTAATCTGTATATAATTTCAGATTTTCAGTATTTCATAATAGTAGTTCGAATACATTTGAGTTTTTATTATAAATTTTAGTATTACCTCTAGATTTCCATAACCATATCGTCTGTTTCGGGTAGCAGGATCCATGACAGCATCAAATATCTTGTCCTCATCTTCCTTGGTCAGCTCAGTCCTCCCTGTAGCTTCCAATACCTGCGCCCTTTGCTCTTGAAATTTCTCCTGTTAAACAAAAATAAAATAAATTTAGATAACACTATTTTAATTAAATTATAAGTCTACTTAACTATTTTATACTTACATATCTCTCACGCGCCTTATCATCATGGTCCCAAGTGTACGAAACTGAGCCTGTGTCATCAGTCTGACTCAATGCATGTGTATGCTCGAAAACATCCCAGTACGACACAGGAGCCATATGCGCTCTCTCCTGAAATAAGCATGCACACATGTAAATTAAAACTTAAACTTAAATCAACTATTAATTTTAACTAGTTATGAATTAAAATTTTAAACTGTGCAATTACAAAATATACCAGATCCTCACGATGATGTTGAAATGACTTGGACCCACCTCGATGCGTAACCGGATTCTTGCTCCTACTAGCTGCATTTCTCTCAGACGAGGCCAATACATTTAAATTTAAAAAAAATGTCTTAGTCTAAATCACATACTAATTGAATAGAATAATTTAAATTAAAAATATGTAGTAAAATTTACCAGAAAGTCCTCATTACTATTCCAATAAGTAGATCATTCCACACGACTCGCTCACCCAAGACTGCCTTTTCCCACTTGATTATAAAGTGTTCATTGTTTGTCTGTAATTTGCTGCCACTTTACTGTTCCAGTGGCGCTTAACGAGATCCAAATCCGTCTCCTGGAGATCCACCGCACCCTGCGTTTTTTATATAAATAGCATGCATATAAAGTTATCAAATAGGAGCAGTACTTAATATAAGAAATGTTATATCATACATACGTACCAAAAAATCCTGCCATATGGTCTCCTTAACTAAGTCGGGTATCGAGCTCCAAGTGGGCCAACATGCAGTCATGCGGGCCTGATAAGCACGTTTTGATATCCTCAAAACGGTATTGGACGGCTCCAACTCAAACCCCCTGTGTTAAACGGGAAAAAAAATACATGGTTGCTAGAACAACAATTTAAATAATTTATTGTACTTAAATTAAATTTATACTAAAAACTTAGTTTTTACCCTTTTGATGCTTTTGGCTTAAGCCAGACCACAGGACGGGATAACTCCGACGATGGACCATCCTCCTCGCAACCTAACGCCATACCTGTTACAAACAAAAATATAACATAACATAACATAACATAACATGACATAACATGACGTAACATAACATAACATGAACGAACTATATGTAAAAACATGGTATTAGATAACATGCGTACTTGATAATAGAAATGTCATAACATGAGTACGAGTTTGTTTCATAGAAGTGTTAAATATAAGTTTGATTCATAGATTTGTCTAGTTAACATATGATCGAGTTTGATTCATAGAAGTGTTAAATATAAGTTTGATTCATAGATATGTCTAGTTAACATATGAGTTTGATTCATAGAAATGTCATAAAAATATATATATGGTTACTTGATAATAGAAATGTCAAAACATAAAATTACCTTTTGAAAATGAGGAGTATTAGTTAGTCGTCCTCATCACTTTCAGATTCCGACTCTATTTCCTCCTCCATATATGGTTCATCTATAGTCTCAAATACATCAATTAATGCATTCGATTCATCGTTTAGAGGTCCAAAATCTGTTTGATCGTCGATTATTACTATTTCTGCATTTTCCTCGACGTTTGCTTGATAAGCTTGGTCATCGGGAATATTACGCCCGTCAAATGTAAACCTTGCTTTTGTTTTGAAACATCCCACCAATCTATTTTGTCTCTTCTCATAGAAGGATAAGGAGAATAATATACTTGAAGAGCCTGTTTGGCAAGTACGAAAGGGTCGTACTTATAATAATGGGATGTATGTCTTACTTCTATAAGATTATATTTTGGGTGCACGTTGATTCCAGAACCTGGAACGTTGCTGAACCAGTTGCATTTAAACAAAAATACTTCTTCCGCGGGTCTTGTGAAATATGTCAATTGCAGAATCTGGTTTAGCACGCCATAAAAATCGTGTATATGGTCGTTTGGATCATCACTACCTTTAACAAATACACCGCTATTGTCAGTTAATTTTTCAGCACCATATTCTTTAGTGTTAAATTTATATCCATTGACAAAGAATATTGGATATGTCTTCACATTTCTTTTAGGTCCCAATGCCAAATGTTTCAATCCTTCATCCACAATACAATTTGTTGGATCAAAAACATAATTAGTAAACCAACTAGCGAATTCTTTGCTGATATCGCCGTTTGGATACTGTGATTCATAAATGCTGCAATTATAGGACATACGTTACATATATGATTAAAGATACAATACATGTATACATAGATGCATAAGTACAGTACCTAACGAACGGTGCAACTTCGGTGCAATTGAGAAGAATATATGTGTGTGCTGGATTGTAATCTTTATCGTTCAGCCATTCCTCCACACATCTACCAGAAGGCCGACCATGTTTTTTAAAAATTGATAAAGTCGCTTGGCAGTCATCTTGATCAATGCCTTCATCATTACGTGCAGTACTTGCAAATGAGATGTTCACATGATCACTAAAATAATGAGAGAAAAAAATGAAGCTTCTTCTTCAATGTATGATTTGCAAATAGAACCTTCAACTCTAGCTTTCTGCCTCACTTTTTTCTTTAGATGATTTAAATACCTGTTTAGAATTATTGTAAATTATTTTTTCATACACTTAACCAAAATTTAATTAACTGAATATTAATATACCTTTCAAATGGATACATCTATCCGTATTGCACAGGCCCTCGAAGACGTGCTTCTGATGGAAGATGAATAGGTAAATGCTCCATGACATTGAAAAACCCTGGAGGAAATATTTTTTCCAATTTGTAGAGTAATATGGGGATTTCTTCCTCTAGTTTACGTAGATGGTCAATTTTAAATGTAGATGAACAAAGCTCTTTATAGAACAAACTAAGCTCTGTTACAATAGTCCAAACTTTCACGGGCAATAGTTCTTTGAAAGCGACGGGCAATAAATTTTCCATCATAACATGACAGTCGTGGCTTTTCATCCCGCTAAGTTTACTGTTTTTATAGTCAACACATCTACGAAGATTGGAAGATATACCATCTGGGAATCTTAACCCTTCCATCCATTTTAAAAATATTTTTATTTGATTAGTATCCAGTTCATAGCACGCTTTCGGTTTTCTGGTGTCATTTGGCTTTATATGAAGCTGCGGACGATTACATATTACTTCAATATCACGTCTGGATTTCAAATCATCTTTCGTCTTCCCTTTGACATTCAAAATTGTATTGATTACGTTATCAAACACGTTTTTCTCATTATGCATCACGTCAATATTATGACGAATCAGAAGATCTTTCCAATACGGCAACTCCCAAAATATGCTTTGTTTCCACCAATTATGAATTGATGATTTACCTTGAATTTCTATCTGTACTCTGATTTCATGAATCTTGGGAAAATCTTGTACAAGTTCATAAATTTCCTCACTTATCCATACTTTAGGTGGTCCTAAAGTTTCAAGTTTATTAGCTTTAAAAAATTTCTTATCCCTTCTAAAAGGATGATTAATATGAAGAAAACATTTATGACAGTCAAACCATGAAATTTTATTTTCAATAGGTAAAGAAAATGCTCTTGTTTCTTCCATACAGTACGGACAAGCTAGACGATCAGCCGTACTCTAACCTGAAAGCATCGCATAAGCAGGAAAATCGCTAATTGTCCACAACAGAGAAGCATGCATACGAAAGTTTTTCTTTTGGGAAATATCATATGTTTCTACCCCTTCATACCACAATTTTTTTTAATTCTTCAATCAAGGGTTGTAAATAAACATCGATTCCTTGTGTCGAATCATCAGGACCAGGGACGACAATTGTAAGAAACATATAAGGAGTTTTCATACACATCCACGGAGGTAAATTATAACGTGTTACAATTACTGGCCAGGATGAATATTTAGAACCAAATTGAGAAAATGGTGAAAACCCATCCGTACATAAACCTAGTCTAACATTGCGACTCTCAGATGCAAAATTGGGATACTTTCGATCAAAATGTTTCCATGCTTCTCCATCAGATGGGTGTGTTAACGTACCTTCTTCCTGTGTTCTCACCTTGTGCCATCTCATATGTTGCGCGGTTACAGAAGATGCATATAACCTTCGAAGTCTAGGAATAATCGGTAAATAATCCTTACGTTTATACGGGAGTTCCTTTCCCTTTTTCTTTCTTGGTTGGTATCTTTCTTGATTAAATAGTTTACAATTCTTAAGCTTGATATCTTCCTTCCAAAATAGCATGCAACCCTTTAGACATGTATCTATTTTTTGATACAGTAAACCAAAGGCCGACATCATTTTTTTTACTTCATAATGGTTTTCGCACATTAAATTATTGGGAGGCATATGCCGCTTCGCAGCTTGTAGAACAGCTGTAAATCCAGCTTCTGTGAGGTTGTATTTAGATTTCATCGCAATGTATTCAGCAGTTACTGATAATTGAGTTCCACTTTCACAGCCTTCCCAAAGGGGTTTTTTGCGGCATCTAATAAGTCATATAATTTTTTGGCTTCAATATTTGGTTCTTCTTCATCATTACCATCGTCATCATTACCAATGTTTTCATTAAATTGTTGAACCGGGAACATAGAACGTGCAGCATCTTCAACCATTTGTTCTACGAGATTCGTCGTGGCAATTTCATTATTCGCTACCTCCTCAACTTGTATAGAAGTAGATGCTAACGGTTCTCCATGACGATCCCAAACTAAATAGTTCGGCACAAAACCGTACTGACGCAAATGAACTCTAACCATTTGCGGTATCAAATGCTTCAATAACTTGCATCTACTACATGGACAACAGATTTCGACGTCGTTTCCATTGTTACTTAAAGCGAAATCAATAAACACGCTGACACCATTAATAAAATGTTTGTTTATTGTGCCATCGGTTTCTCTTCGTTTGTACATCCAGCTTCGATCATTAAAATAATCGTCCATTTTTTCTAAGTACAAATAAAACTAGAAAGAATTATATAAAATTAGATTCATAATTTTTGTGTCCGATCGCTCAAACGCTAAGATTGTATTTTAATGAAAACGTTTCTTTTACATATTAATTATGATGATAAAATTTGCATTGACAATGTGTTAAAACAATTTTAGTGATTAATGCATGTTATGTCAATTGATCATTTAATGGTGGGTTATCCTACCTCCCATTACAAATACAATAACGTAATTAAATCGCGTAAATCTTTTCAATTTAAACGATTCAACAAAATTTCGGCAGCACTTCCCGTTAGTTCCCTGAATAGTACACAATTGCGTGTACACAGGGAACATAAAGGAAGTGCTTTTGAAATTTTGAGAACCGTTTAAAATGAAATATTTTACGAGATTTAATTTCGTTATTGTATTCGTAACTTGTCCAATACAAAGGACAAATCCAATAAATATTGTATACAATGAATATAAATGTCCGTTCCGTTAATAAAACGAACATCATATCACGATTATATACAATACTTATCAGACGGGGCCAAAAAAACTCTCTAAGGATTTATGAATATAACATATTATATGATTTGCTTTTTTTTCGTGATTGAAGTGTTATTTGTACACCTTTGTGCGCCTTAGCGCCGTTGTGCGCCTTAGCCCAAAAAACACAAACTTAAATATATGTATTTCCACGACACGTTTTCGACAAATTAAATATTGTTTTCGATGAATTGGACCTTAACCAAATAAACAAATGCATAGAGTGTCAACTATATATACGTGTATATATATACATAACACTATATATATGCATATATACATAGTCAACTTTAACTAATCAAACCCTAGATTACAAACATAATCAATAAAATCTATAAACACAATCTCAATAACAACAACTACTTCAACTAATTCAAACCCTAGATCATAATAATAACTAAATAATTTATTACTAAAAACCCTAAATTAGCAACTAAAATGATTAAACCACACATTAACAACTAATTAACAGCACTGCACACACAAACATACTCTAATTATGCTTCAATTACACTAAACATAAGGTATTAAACAAAAATTAGGATAAACACATACCTAAAATTCGGAGAGAATAGGAGATTAGAGAGGATGGGAGAGTGCTTTGATAGAGTAGGAGAGACCATAGGCGGAAGATGGAACGAAATTGGCGATTTCAGAAATGAAAGGGGGGAATATTGGGGATTTTGGGGTAAAAACCGTGGGTTTGGTGAAATGAAGAAGAAGAAGCAGCGTCGGCTGATTTGTGCTCCAGTCCGTGTAACGGGGGGCAACAGCTTCCAACGGCTTCAAAACCAACGGCCGCAAATAGTTTCCAACGACGTATATTTTACATACAGAATACAGATACGTATTTTGGTTTCCGTTGGAAGCCGTTGGTCAACAACCATTGGAGGCCGTTGGAAGTGTCTGTTGCAATACTGTTCAATTCTTGTAGTGAAATAGAAAGTTGACCAGGTTTCCACTTGATAACAGTCTGAACACTATATGACAATTAATGATGTAACTGCTATACTCTGTAACACTGATTCATGTAGGAAGCCGAGAAATGTACACAACTTGAACTTGAAACTGGCTATGATATAGAACCTGGAACTACATCTCGCCATGGCATTGTCACTGGATTAATAATTTTGCTATTTTTTCTCTTCATGAAATGATCTGACAAAAATACTTTTGATAACCTAATACAAATTGACTACTTTGTTCATGTAATTTTCAGGTTTAGTACAAAAACGATCGAGCTAAACAGAAGACCCGTTAAAGATCTTCTAAGAAGAAAAGAAAGAAATAGGAGTGGAAATCAGTGACCACTGGGTAAACCACGACTTCTATCCACCATCATCTGCATTATGTCATGTGCCCCCCTTTTTCGGTGCTTTTAAAATAAGTGCGTATCTTCATTCTCTATGAAAGAATTGTAGTTGCTTTCTGTAATATATTTTCTATTTGATCATCAATGCATATTTGATTTGCTATCAACTTTGTTTGATACAACCAGCATTTTGTCAACTAATATCATGTTACCTTCTCCACCTATTCCCTTTTTAGTTAAATCTACACTATGATGCAATTCGTTTGTTAGGTTAACAATCTGAACTGCTTTTCATCTCACCTTAAAATTGCAGCTTACATACATTGTGTTTATATTTAATTTTAAACATTAGTACTATTTAAACTTATTAACATAAATATGTAAAAGGTTTTGTACTACTATATTCCAATATGTACTATAACTTAATATGTACCGTATATGTTTGATATTTTCCATTATGCCATAATAGCCTTTGATGAACTGGAACTTTTGTATTTTCGACTAAGGTATCTGTTTGGATATGCATACTACTCTTCAGTATAATTTTAACTTTTTCTTCCAGTATGACTATGTTACTCTTTTGGTTTGCTATTTTTTTGTAATACAATGAGGTGATTATAATAGGAATATTATTACTCGGTTCTTTTAAAGCCAGTTGCTGCTATTTAGCTACCGATAATGATGTTGATTTTCATTTCCTACTCATGCAAAATAATGATGTTGATTGCCAATACATTTGGATGCCGCTAATGTTGTGTTCGTGAACAAGAAGGAGGAAGTTTTCACAAATTGAACATTTTATATTATGTTTTTTTTAAGGTAATATCATGGCTATTGATTATTAACCTAAAGCAGTGACTGTGATTATTTTGCAGGTTCGACTGTACATTGGCTTTACTATTGTGGCAATTTGATAGTACAACATCTATACACCATATCACTTGCTTTAATACGTTTGTTCTGTGTAACTATTTCACTTTAATTATGCCGGAAATTTCTAGTCCTTCCAAAAAGGGGAAAATGGCGACCTCGCGCAAATCTCTTCTAAATTCGCATTCCAAAATCGCTTTCTTCTCAGACTCAGATTTTCGCCCTTCGATTCCTCCTGATTTACAATCAATTCCGCAACATGCAGAGCGTAGTGCTCTCTCAATCAAACATTGTAAAAATCCTTCAACAAAAGTTAATTTTAATTTTCCAAATTTAAATTCTACGAAGGACTTTCCCGATCTAACTAAGAATGTTCATAGTTTCAATAATCTGGGTAAATTCAAGCAGTCCAAAGCGTGGATAGATATTATTACTGAAAATAAGTGCCATCAAGAGTCTGTTCAGCTTAAATTTTATGAACCGGTTGTTAAAAATAATATCAGATTAGCAGTTATCAATGAAGAGTTGACAAATAGGGCTAGGGAAAGATGGGTTAATTCGATTGCATTTTATGTCATTGGGTACAAGCCTTATTTTCATTTTATTAAGGATTATATTAATCGAACTTGGAAACTGAAGGAACATTATCAGTTATATTCTAGAGAAAATGGATTTTTTATTCTGAAATGCGATAGTGATGCAGAATGTGATAGGATACTTGTTGAAGGGCCGTATTACTATAATAAAAAGTCAATTTTCATGAAAAATGGCATCCAGGGTTGAAACTAGCTAAGGAATTTCGGCATTCAATCCCAATATGGATTCGTTTACCTGATTTGGATTTGGATTTTTGGTCAGTAGAATCAATAAGTAGAATAGCTTCCTTATTGGGTAATCCTTTAAAATTGGATAATGTTACTGAAAACGTTGTTCGAATCTCTTATGCTAGAATACTAGTTGAGATCAATTCAGATTTTACATTTCCTAAAAAAATTCCTATTGAATGTTGTAATGAGATATTGTTTGGCAACGTGTTGTTTATGAATGGACTCCATCTTTGTGTTTGAATTGCAAGATATTTAGGCACTCTACTAGCACTTGTAAGTCAGCTAAAGTTTGGTCTTCAAAAGGTAGATCTAATTTAGAGAGTAATATGGATATTGATGATAAATGTGTAGAGAATGACATGAATCTGGATATGAATCAAGATTCTACGAAAGGTTGCAAGGATAAGAGGATGATACTCGGTTCAAATTGTCTGACTTTAGAGGGTAATGTTGTAGAAAATGTCAACCCTTTCAAAGTTTTAGAAACCCATAATACTAACATGCAAGATAGAGAAGAAGTTGTTGAAAAGAAAACAGAAAGTGATTATTATAATTCATCTCATGCGGCATCTGGAGAAAAACAGGGTGATAATTATGATAGTGGTTTAATGAAGAAAGATATGTATTTAAGTGGAGATGGAGTAGAAAAGAAGGCAGTTCAATGCAATATAGGTAATAAGGTTGTAGAGGATGATAACATGATAGACAAGGATGGCTGTAAAGGAATGAGTGAAAATTATATTGCAAAGCAAAATAGTGAAGTTGATGTAAATAAAGATAGAGAGTTTAGTATTGGAAAGAGTACTGGGTTTCAAAACTGGGAAGACACGGCTAGTAAAGGTAAAGATTCTTTTATGTATGAGTCTGACAGTTCATTTAGCTGTTTTAGTTCTACAAATAGTTTCAAGAAGAGGAGAACAAAATTAATATCCAATATATATAATAATGGTAATAAGATTGTAACTGATGAACCCTTGGTACAGGAAAACCCGGAGTGGGTTAAACTTATGCAACAATTCCAGAATCAATCCAAAACAAGAAAAAAAAAATGACGAGGAGGAAAAACAGGAGGAATCTCTAATGGTGGTGTGTCTAAGGAGTGATTGAATTTTGGATTTCTTCTATGTCTTGTGTTTGCTGATGCTTAGTGCGGTTTCTGGTTCCAATGACTTTTGTTGTTTTGGTCTGGCTTTGTTATGCTTTGGAAGATGTAGTTAGTATGGATTTTTATGTGGTTTACTGCTTGTTGGTTGCCCTTTGCTGGTGTAGGATTTTGTTCATGGGTTTCTGGTTCTCGGTAGTATTATATTTTGTTGGTTTGTGATTTTGATCTTGTTTTGCTGGAGTTGTGGTTGCTGAAGGTTTGCAGGAGTAGTTCAGTGGATTTAGCTTGTGGTAGCTATGGGCCTGTTTCTTGGATTTTTGTGGACCTGCTCCTTTGGGATGCTTTCTGTGAAATGGAGGTGATGCTTTTTGCTTGTTTGCGGATTGCTTTTTTACAACCCTTTGTTTAGTTGTTTGGTGGCTTTGTAGTGTATTCCGTGTTATGTTGATCGAGCTGTTTTTATTGTTTTTTGTTTGGTTTGTATAGTATTCGTTTTAGTGTGTGGTCATTTGTAAACAGCTCGATCTTATTGTTTAATCTTTTTCTTTGTAATATAAGTAACCTGTTTTCAAAAAAAAAAAAAAACTTTTTCACTTTTTTTTAGCATCGTCTGCAGTTACAGTGAAATAATAACTTGCAACATTTTTTTTAACCTTGCATATTGTTGTTTCTATATCTCACTTGGTACAAATTTATTGTTACTTGATATCAAAGTACTATCACGTGATATATCACTTCGCCATCTATATTTTCTTTCTCTTTTACATCTTTAGTTTGTTTTACTCTCTCACGGTCTGTTTTGCTTTAAACTCAGTGTACATACATATAATTATAATATTTCTCATTCTCTACAATTTGTATGTCTTTAATTGTCCATTTGACCTTAATATGTTTTTAACTCGGTGTACTGTTTCATATATACATCACAGACTGGAATATAATATTCATATTTAAATAGAATACGACTGAACAAAAATTCAAAAATTCATATTGTATTTTATTTAAATAGAATATTTTATTTCAACTTTTCAAATAGTACAAATTTTATACTCCACTATTTGTACATCTCAGTATTGCAATACATTTTATACTCACAGATTTTCACTACAATACTCATATACATTTTATACTCAGTTGTACATTTTCATCTATACATATACTGTTACAAACACTCTTTAACTGACACTGTTCTTGTCTTCTGTCTTCACAGCTCTCAGTCAGTCTAGTCATCATCTGCTTATCTGTCACATGAAACACACACAGAATACACTGCAATAGAAATAAAAAATGAATACATGTAGATTTGAATTTTATTTTTGAAATTTTATTTACCTCAGTTTTTCTGGTGTGTTTTCTCATCATTTTTCATGACTTGATCTGATATATCAACATAGCACGCACTCGATACATGTATACACATACATGTATATGTATATACACATATTATTGTGCAGGGACAGGAAAATCCATTCAGATGGCTGCATATACACACGTGCATGAATATACACGTGTGCACTGCCTCGCCAATCAGAATGTAGGAGCAACTGAGGAGCAGTCATGATGACCAACTCGACTCAGAGCACAAATTACATGCACATGAAAACAACTCAACAACAAGCCCAAATATCCAAGTGTACAAGTCATGGCGGTACTACATGGTCGAGTTCAGTCAAATGTACTCAAGATTACATAAGCAGCTACAAAATCAGTTCAGATAATCATGATTCAGCAAGTATCTAGTCAGTGGGATGCAACATGTATGGATTCATTCTCAAATCTGCTCGCATTATGAAGTGCAGCCATAGTGAAGTACAAATCGACAACACATACATGGCTGCAAGGTAAAGGCATCAAACAGCAAATGGTAGCAATGTTCTAGTACATAAATGGTGCATCTATACATGGATACATGCACAAGCATATGGGAACATTTCAGCAACAAACATGAATGGTCATCGCAGCAAGAATACATGTGTATAATGGTACTTAAACAACTCAGGTGGACAAATTATTTCAGCATGGTGTGCATATATAGTGATGCAGCTACATAGTGATGAATTAGTCAAGTATTCATGTGCACATGTCAAATATATACAAGTTCAAGACTGAAGCATACATGGCATGTACACAACAGTTCATAGTGACACACAACAAAAAGAAATGGACACAATTGTGCACAAGTTAATGAGTATAAACATGGTAGAGCAAACATAGGAAACAACATGGACTCATATGACACAAGTACACATAGGGTGATCAAGTAAATGAGTAGACATGGTGGAGCAACATAATTTAACATCACAGCTACACATACAAGTTTGTATGTATACATGCATCACTCAACATCAAGAGAAAAGAATTTTTTTTATCATGTATACCCAAGATCTCAAGTGCACAAACCAAACAATAAACACAAAGGGCCTGCAGTTTTCAATTTCAAGTGGCCATAGAACATATTTGATGAATATGATTTATTAAAGTAACCAAGGCAATTTCCAATTCAATAGTGGGTCAAAGGTTTTAAAATTCCAGAATTCATGCATGTTTTCAATCAACACATAAAAAGGTCCAGTAAGCATGTCATAGCAAATATCTCAAGTTTATGCATCCGAATTAATCAAGCAAAAGGCAGTACCTGATTGCTCAGAAATTAAGGGACCAAAAGCAAAGAAATTATACAAAGGAGCAATCGAATATTTCCAGTTTTGGACTATTTTATCATGCACAATTTCGGACAAGAGATTGATTTCTTTTAAGTACTCATGTTTGGCAAAGGATTTAAAACTTTCTAGTTTTTTTTACAATAGGAAAAAATCATTTTTAGGAAGATATCAATGGAGAAATGTTTGGGAAAGAAGTGCAGGAACAAAACTGGCAAGTGTTCAACTTACTAACGGTTTCCAGAAATTAATGAAACAAAGAATCCAAACTCAGCAAGAATTTGTCTTCCAGAAAAACATTAAGGCAACAAACTTAATCAAGGGGCAAATAAATTCCATCCAAAGCCAAACTAAAGACCAAATTCATAATTCATTTTCGAGTCAATCAAAAAGAGGAAGTAAAAGGGGAAAGCAACGTCAATCAGATTGAAATCAGTGTTTTAGGGTTTTGGTTTTACCATAAAAATACACCTCTACATCACTAGCATATAGCATCCAAACCCAGCAAGAACAATTTGAAGAATTCAAGACAAAATCCCTTACAAATTTTCATGTTTTCGATCGCCAGAGAACAATCCCAAATCAGAGACGAGAGAGAGAGCAAAGCTTCATTCATTCAAAGCCTCAGAGAATACAATCCGAGAATTGATTCAAACAAGCATACGCGATCATGATTTGAGGATTAAATAAAACCCTAGCCGCCATTGTTTTAAGAGTAAAAGTGATCGGGCAAAAAGAATTGCAAATGGGCCGACGTACTTGTTGATGGCTAAGCCTAGTTCAAGTGAATTAAAGGGGATTTCTTTTTCCTTTTAAAACTAGGGTTTTAATTTATTTTCTATTGTATTTTTAGTTTATTTTGTAAATAATTCTAAATTTGTTCTAGAGTGTGTAAAATCTAGAAGAAACCATTTGAGATATTAACTGGCAGTTTACTAGATTCTGTAAAATCTAGGGTTACTGGTTACAGGGCTGTAATCCGGGGAAATATGGTCTAGGGGATTAGATCGGTCTAGGGTTTTGAGTGTAGGGTTAGGACAGGAGCAGGCGCTGCGAGTTTACATGGGATTGTAAGCGGGATCTGTTAGTAACACCTAGTAGAAACCTTATGAATGCAGCAGTAGGCAGGATTTTGCCGAAGCTGGGTATCTCTGTGTGTTATTTCCTTTCTGCACTTTTATTTCTACTGCATTCTGTGATCTGATTATTATTTCAATATCCCGTATGTTTTAACTCAGCGAAAAACTGTGATAAACCCTATTCACCCCCTCTAGGGTTAATCTAGATCCAACAAGTGGTATCAGAGTAGGTATTCTGTTAACTCTAGAGTAATGGTGATTCTTACTTGTCAGTACATTAAGAGTCGGTCCAGTCACATTCCAAATATTTTTAATGGTACAGATTTTTTAAATTGGAAATCAGAAATGAAATCTTATTTAAAATCTGTTGATATTAAATATTGGAATAGTATTATAAATGGTTATTATATTGTAAATAGGGTTGATATTGAATTTAATTTATGCGCTACTCATATTTTATATTCTTATATTGATGATGTACAATATAGCCTTATTTCCCATTGTTTAACTGCGTAGGAAATCTGGCAGACTCTCAATGTGCTGTATGGAAAAACTGACAACTGCTCAAAACCCCAGAAAGTCAATTCAGCTTCAGATTTGTGCTTAACTGGTTGTACAGATGGAAATTCAGTTGGAGACTCAACATGAAATGTTTCTTATAAAGATTTAATTCATCGTTTAAATAGTTTAACTGAATCTGTTGAGAATCTAATATTTGAAAATAAACTTCTGAAATCTGAGAAGCTTGAGTTGATCTGCAAAAATAATCTTTTGGAATCAAAACTCAAAATCTTTAAGAAGTCTTCAAATTCTAATTGCAAAAATTGTTTAAATTTGAAAAATGTTCTTGTTCATCAAAATAAAAATATTCAGAAATTTGAAAATGAAATCCTAATTTTAAAAGAGAACAAGATAGAGCTTGAAAGCACAAATAATTGTTTGCAAAAAGAATTTGAAAATTTTAAGACGACTGAATATTCCAAAAATATTTTTGCTGAAAAACAAAATTTGTTGAAAACTGAGTCTATTCTGAGTGAGCTAGAAATTGAGATTAAAAAACTCAAGAATTTTGAAGAAAGTCGAAAACATTTTGAATTTGATATTGCTGAATCCCAAACCAAAATTAAATTACTTGAATCTGAAAATTTGGTTTTGAAACAATATGATGCTAAGAGGAAAATCACCGATAACCGCTGTTCAGATTTAATAAAAGAAAATAGTGATCTTAAATTCAATAGTCAACGACTATAGTCAACTTTGACTAAATTTTCTGATAGTGAAAAATCTTTGAATATGTTGTTGAAAAACCAATTTTCAGTTGAGAATAAACGAGGCCTAATCTTTGAATAATTCAAGTCCCAATCCTTCTCTCTCTTCTTTCAACCCTAAAGATAAACCACCAGATGTTGTCTCAGATGGGTTTCAAACGGTCAAATCCAGAAAAAGAAACCCCTCTTTTGCTAAAATCAATAGGCAGTCCAATGCTAACTGTAACACCCAGAATTTTCTATTAACACTAAAGTTGCTAAAATATTAATAAGTATGTAAGAGAGGGGATGTATCTAATATGAATATAAAAATATTAATAAGTATGTAAGAGAGGGGATGTATCTATTATGAATATAAAAATATTAATAAGTATGTAAGAGAGGGGATGTATCTAATATGAATATAAAAATATTAATAAGTGTGTAAGAGAGGGGATGTATCTAATATGTATATAAAAACAATAATAAGTAAAGGGGGATGTATCTAATATGTACATTGTAGAAAATATATATATATTTATGACATGAATAGAAGTTTATTAATATGCTGAGTGTTTGCTGAGTCACTTCTGACTCATTGCTGAGTCAACAAGATAAACCCCATCTTGTCTGAACGGCTGCGGTTATTTCTAGGTTAAATCTAATGGCCTAAATGCATTCTAAAATCTATAAATAAGTGGGTAGACCCTAGACCTAAATCACTTGTAAAATTAGAGAAGCTACCATCATGCTGCTGCCATGGAGTTCAGCATAGCCGTCACAAACTAAGAAGAGGAAGCCTAATCATCTACAACTAAATCTACACAAATCAAATCAAAAGATCTCTCTTTCTCTAATTCTTTTCTTTTGTTGGTGAGTATGATGATTCTCACAAGACTATTACAAACTAATTTGACTCAGTTATGAATGGATCACAAGAAAGTGATGTGATTTGTAATTGTAAATTCTATATATATTGTGGATCTCTTATTATGTTATTATGTTGTCGTATGATGTAAATTATATATGCTATGTCATGCTATGTTGTAAATTCTCTTATGCTATGTCGTGCTATGTTGAGAATCACGTCAAGCTATGTTATACTATCATACTATGCCATGTTATAAATCATGCTATATTATGTTGAAAAATCATGATGTTGTTGGATCATGCTTAAAGTTATGTTTTTTTTTCTTAATTTAAATGGATCTTGTTTATGGGAATTTGCCTATTAGGTTAGGTGTACCCATAAACTTGAAACTATAATTAAATAAAACTTGATTATGGGAATTTGCCTATTGAGTTAGGTGTACCCATATAAAACCATGTTGTTAAAAAATTAGATGATGTTGATTCACACATGTTCATATGTAAGTTTATGAAAATTGATTGAGATTATATTAGGTGAATTTTGAAAAAGTTGACACCTTTAGGTCCATGACATGTATAATCTATGCAAGTTGGACATATGCAAGTTTCACCCCTTATTATGATTCATTTGGTCACATATACATGTTGTTATTATGATAATCTCTTTTATGCTATGAGTTAGGCTATTCGAGTCTAACATATATTTTGTGAATAAACGCTCAAACGTGGGGTAGGGGTAATATTAGGAATTAATAAATTGGGTGCAATTTTGTAAGATTTTGCATACCATGAATGGATGTCCATAATTGAGTCAATTATGGACATTGTTAAAAATTGGAAGTAATTAATAATTCAAGTAGGGAATTATTAAAATTGGGGGAAAGTGGATTATTATTAATAATCAATGCTTAGGACACGAGGTTGGACCCGTTTGTGATGTAAACCTGCCCGGACCCGCCCGGCAAATCCAGTAGTCACAAATGTCGGCCCAATGTGAGAGGTCCTAGGCCCAAACTAAAGCATAACAGTTGTAAAGACACGAGGTTAGACTCTTTTATGGTGTAAGACTGCCCGGACCTGCCCGGCAAATCCAGCTGCCATAAATGCCAGTCTAATGTGAGAGGTCTTTATGAGGTTATGGCCTTAATGAACTAAGAAATACTTAACCAGATAATCATGTAAGGTGGGACATGGGGGTTAAGTAGGTGCCTTGGGTGGCATGAGGAATCTGGTGGTTGCCTTTAGAGGCATTTGAAATACGATTAGACTTAACCAAACACACATGTAAATGAACATGACTAAGTGGGTTAAGTGGGATGGACTAATGGGGACAAGCTTAGGTGGAATGCTTGTGGTAAATAGTGGGGGCCCATTTCAACCAGTATCCCAAAACGTATCTTTGTGGGCTCGACCCAAGTCGAGGACGGGACACGCATACTGGGTTTGACTATAAGAGGCCAAAACAGGGAGCGGTGGCAACGCAAGTCCAACGGGTTTCATATGCGTGTGTGGACCCGGGCTGGTAGGTAAGACGTTGTTGCATCGTGTAGGTATAAGCCATGCATGTCCATTGTATCAGGTTGCCACTTTAGGGGAGTGATACACCCCACTGTGGGGCCAGCACGGGTATCTACGAGTTAGGGAGCCGATCGAATAATGGGAAGTAGGGTACACCTAGTGGAGATAGGGGCAGGCGGCACCTATGTAGTCAGCTAGGGGTACGTAAAGCCATTGGGAAAGTTTCTAAGTGAAGCTAAGTGGGATGAATCTTTAGGGTGACTGGTGTGGTGCAGTATAGTGTTTATCCTTTAGTATTTAGGAGCGCCTATAACGTTGCCTTTAGCGATTGTCTATGTCCTTAATCTGCTCTTCATAGACATTTTCTTGTTTTCCAGCTTATGCCTTAGTCCAGTTATTTTGGTAATAGTATTGTAGAATTATCATATTCACCAGACTTTATGTATGACCCCCTCTTTTCCATCCTTTTTCTCCCTTCAGGTCCGCAGGTTGGGCCAAGTTCTAGTGGAGTCTAGTTGGATCGCTTATCTTCTGGAAAGCTTGGACTGCTGAAGTAAAGTCCAGCTTGTTATCTTTCTTTTTAATGGCTATTCATGTAATGGGATTATGTACTTGTTTTATCAAGATAGATATTGTACTTGACATTGAATATGGTGTTATGATGTAATCAAACATGTTTTGACTTCTGCTACAATGAAATAAAGTTTTTGAATTTCCAAGTACTATTTTATATCTGTCTTGTTGTAATTTTACTGTTCTATATTCACTTAAAACCTCCATGGAAGTTAATGCATTCCCTTTGTGAGTGACATTAATGGACGTGGGGTGTTACACGTGGTATCAGAGCATAAGGTTACCAGAACAGATAAAAAGAAAATTTAGAATTTTTTTTTTCTAAAGTATTTTTGGAAGAAGTGCTTTCAAAAAAAAAAACATGTTATTTAAAGAGAGTTTTTATGAAAAACATAATCCCAAATAGCCACATCCTTATCTTTATCTTTCGAATTCTCCATTTTGAATCTTTCCTTTTTCGTTTCAGCATGGCTGAAGATCTTAATCTCCCAGAAGGTGTGACGATTCCAGGGTGGTTTAGGAGATACTTGGAGGCTAGGGCCACCACTGCAGGCCCAGCGGATACTCCTCCACCCCTAGTTGCACCCATTCCTCCTCCTCCTCCTCCTCGTGTTGACACTTTTGCAAAGACGTGCAAGGAATTCAAGGCTATGGGAGGAAAAACTTTTCAAGGGACTGAGACGTTTGTGGAGGCCAGAGATTGGCTTAAGGAGACTGAGGAATTGTTGGATATCTTTGAAGTGGAAGATGGGAGGAAAGTCCGTTTAGCTGCTTGGTTAATGAAGGGAGAGGCCTCGTTTTGGTGGGAGGTCACTAACGGGGAACGTCCAGTTGATTCATGGGCGGATTTCAGACGAAGGTTTGAGGCAAAGTTTCTTTCAAGGGCAGAGGAGAACTTAAATATGGAAAAATTCCTGGCACTAAAGCAAGGGAGCTCATCAGTAAAGGAATATGTCAATAAATTTAATCAGTTAGCAAGGTTTGGCTTGGAGTTGGTGAACACGCCAGAGAAGAAAGCTTTGAGGTTCGTTAGAGGCTTGAATGAACCGTTGCAAGGGTTGGCTATGACCCACATCCCTATGGGAGCCACCTTTGAAAAGCTAGTAGAAATGGCACTTATGCATGAGGATAAGGCAGTTGAAAAGAAAGGGGATCAGAAGAAACCCCAGCAGCAAAATAAGAAGGGTGGTAAAAACAATAATGGCAAAGGGAAGAAGAAATGCTTCAATTGTGGGACGCCTGGCCATCTCAGCAAAGATTGTAGAAAGAAAAAGAAGACTGGTTGTTTTCATTGTGGAGATGCGGGACATTTAGTGAAGGACTGTCCAAAGAAGGGGCAGAGGGCAGGGTCTACCTCGGGAGGACAGGTGCAGGCTCTTATGGCACCAGGGCAGGCAAGGGGGCAAGTTCAGGCTATTGCGGCCCCACCGCTGCAAGAAAGAGGTAGAACAATTTCTGTTGAAAGCTTAGTTTTTCTGTTTGATCATCCTGTCCGTACCTTATTCGATTCTGGCGCATCTCATTCGTTTATCTCTGCATCATTAGTTGAATCACTGCACTTGAACACCAGTTTAGTAGAGGATCCCTTGGTCGTTTCAAATCCAATTGGGGGTTCGGCTCATTTGACCATGATATGTTTGGATTTGAAAATCTCTATACTTAGCGTTGAATTTAGATGTGATGCTTATGTATTTGGCTTCACGGGCTATGGGCTAATTTTAGGAATGGATTGGTTGTCTAGAAATAGGGCCATTCTTGATTGTGAAAGGAGAGTAGTTAGGCTTGTGACTCGCCTTGGTAATGCTCTCGACATCTTTTGTAATCCCATAAATTCCGTTATGCTAAGTTATCTTGAATCGCTTGACGCGTCTATAGAGAACCTGCGATCGGTAGAAGTGGTCCGGGAATATCCGGATGTGTTTGAGGAGGTGAAGGGCTTACCTCCAAAGCGGGAGATAGACTTTCGAATTTATCTTGTGGATAATGCTAAACCCGTATCTTTGCTAGTGCGCCACATGGCTCCTCGTGAAAGGAGGGAACTCAATAAGCAAGTAAAGGAGTTGCTTGAGAAGGGGTTCATAAGACGTAGTATATCGGAGTGGGGTGCTCCAGTAGTTTTTGCCACAAAGGCGGATGGGTCTCTTAGACTTTGTATGGACTATAGAGAAATAAACAAGCTTACTAAAAAGAACCGACACCCACTGCCGAGGATTGACGATCTCTTTGATCAGTTAGTTGGCGCCTCAGTGTTTTCGCAGTTGGACTTAGCCACTGGCTTTCATCAACTGAGAGTGGCTGAGGATAGTATAGATAAGACTGCTTTTAGGACTCCTGACGGATTCTATGAATGGCTAGTGATGCCCTTTGGTTTGACAAACGCCCCTGCATATTTTGTTGATTTGATGAGTAGGGTGTTTAGGGAATACCTTAACAAATTCGTGGTAGTCTTTGTGGATGACATCTTAGTCTTTTCTAAGAATAAAGAAGAGCACTCCCTACATCTTAGGGAAGTGTTGGAAACCCTTCGAGCACATAACCTTAAGGCAAAATTTTCTAAGTGTCACTTCTGGAGGAAGGAAGTACGGTTCTTAGGGCACGTGGTTTCCAAAGAAGGGATAGCAGTGGATCCCGCAAAGGTGGTGGCCATCCAAGATTGGAAGGTCCCTAAAAATGCAACCGAAGTAAGAAGTTTCTTGGGGTTGGCTGGCTATTATAGGAAGTTTATCAAAGACTTCGCAAAAATATCAGCTCCATTAACACGGTTAACGAAGAAGAACCTGGTTTTTACGTGGGACAAAGATTGCGATGATGCGTTCCAACGTTTAAAGAGAGCCTTAACTTCAGCCCCAGTCTTAGTGCTGCCAGACGGGAATAAACCGTTTACCATCTATACTGATGCTTGTGGGACGGGACTTGGCGCGGTCCTCATGCAAGAGGGAAGAGTAATAGCCTATGGTGGAAGGCAGTTGAGGGTTCATGAAAAGAATTACCCCACGCATGACTTAGAGCTAGCCGCAATTGTTTTCGCGCTTAAGTCTTGGCGTCACTATCTTCTTGGTGAGAAATTCGAACTGTTCACTGACCACAAATCATTAAAATACTTATTCTCTCAGAAGGATTTGAATTTAAGGCAGCAACGGTGGATGGAATTCTTAGCCTCCTACGATTTTGAAATAGCATATACCCCGGGCAAGGGTAACGTGGTGGCAGACGCCTTAAGTAGGAAAAGGTTGTCCTTGAGTCCGTTGTTTGTTGAACGACAAAGCTTAGAATTCATCTCTATGTTTGACTTTAGACCCTCCGTTGACTTAGTACCCGGTCTGTTAGCATCCTTGGAGGTTAGACCTACACTTCTAGGACGGGTTGGTGAGGCACAGCGAGACGACCCACAGTTGGTTGAGATAGTAGAAAAGCTCAAAGGGGGGGAGTCGTCAAGCCATCTTCGTAGGTATACCCTAGACGATAAGGGTTGGTTACGAAGGGATAATAGACTTTGTGTACCACAAGATGAAGACTTAAGGAAGGCCATTCTTGATGATGCTCATCGCTCAAAAATGACCATTCATCCCGGCGGGGATAAGATGTACAAAGATATGAAGCGGGTTTTTTTTTGGGTCGGTATGAAAAAGGATGTGGCCGAGTACGTCGCTAGATGCTTGGTGTGCCAACGAGTTAAAGCAGAACAAAAGAAACCCGGTGGGTTGCTTCACCCATTAGAAGTTCCACTATGGAAATGGGAAAGCATCTCAATGGATTTTGTGGATGGATTACCAAGATCAAGGAAGGGTAACACGGGGATTTGGGTTATAGTAGATAGACTTACTAAAAGCGCCCATTTTATTCCCGTGAAAAGTAAGAGGACTGCTCCGTGGTTGGCTTCTGTATACATTAAGGAGATAGTTCGTTTGCACGGTATTCCTTCTAGTATAGTAAGCGACCGTGACCCCATCTTTACTAGCGAATTTTGGAAGAGTTTACAAGAGGCGGTAGGGACTCAGCTATGTTTGAGCACCGCATATCATCCTCAAACAGATGGCCAGACCGAGAGGGTGAATCGCATTCTAGAGGATCTTTTAAGGCTTTGTATCCTAGACTTTGGGGGTACATGGGAAGAGCACCTTCCGTTAGTAGAATTCGCATATAATAATAGCTTTCAGTCTAGTATTGGCATGGCACCTTTCGAAGCTCTTTATGGAAGGCCTTGCCGTTCGCCTACATGTTGGTGGGAATCTACCGATAAAATCCTACTTGGGCCCGATATGGTTAGGGAAACCTCGGAGAAGATTGAGTTGATTCGAAGGAGGATGAAAGCAGCACAAGATAGGCAAAAATCGTATGCTGATAAGAGGAGGACAGATCTTGAGTTTGACATTGGGGACATGGTTTTTATCAAAGTATCTCCGTTACAGAATGTTGTTCGCTTTCGGTCCGTGGGGAAATTAGCACCAAGGTTTGTAGGGTCGTTTCCTGTAAAAAAACAGGATTGGGAAGATGGCATATAGGGTGGAGTTGCCTGAGAAACTTAGTGGAGTACACGACGTATTCCATGTGTCACATTTGAGGAAGTGTTTGCACAAGACCGCGGAGGTGGTAGAGTCGAGCTTGCTTAAAGAGGTGGAAATAGAGCGTGATGCAACAATTAGACGAGCTCCTACATGCATTCTTGGGTCGGAGATCAAAAAGTTGAGGAATCGAGAGGTCAGACTGGTCAAAGTGCAATGGGGAGATGATGAGAGCAACGCAACTTGGGAGACAGAAGAGAAGATGCGTTCGTTGTACCCTTTTCTTTTTGAGGGTATGTCTTTTAATTTCTCCTTTATCGCTTAGCTTATCTTATCTTATCTTTAGTATGTCCTCTCATTAGTATCTTTGACCTTTAGTTAGGATAATCCTATGGTTGAAACATGTGTCTGAGACATGTTATGTATGATGGATGCAAAATGGATGCAAGTGTTTGCTAGTGGTTGCTCGTGGATGCATATACACACACACTTTAGGCACTAGATCGGCTCAGTCACTTCATATTGCATATTGCATATATATGGATGTATTTAGTATAATGGATGAACGATGGTTGTATTATCATGTGGATGCTGCATTCAGATGATGGTTGGGCACGCATATAGAAGTATTATGTAGCATTAAGAATCTTTTGCATACATAATGGATGCATGGCACGATCATAGTTGCATTAAGGAGGTCAACTGAATCAGTGGACCGCCTGATTTTGCATTAGATACGGACATATACACACACTGTGCATTTAAACATGAAAGCATTAGAAGTCTGTAAGGACAATGGATGCCTGTGTATGATGGATGAGTAGATGGACGTTTGGATGGTAGGATATACATTCTTCCAGACTTGAAGATTTCGGGGACGAAATCCTAAAAGGAGGGGAGAATGTAACACCCCGAATTTTCTATTAACACTAAAGTTGCTAAAATATTAATAAGTATGTAAGAGAGGGGATGTATCTAATATGAATATAAAAATATTAATAAATATGTAAGAGGGGATGTATCTATTATGAATATAAAAATATTAATAAGTATGTAAGAGAGGGGATGTATCTAATATGAATATAAAAATATTAATAAGTGTGTAAGAGAGGGGATGTATCTAATATGTATATAAAAACAATAATAAGTAAAGGGGGATGTATCTAATATGTACATTGTAGAAAATATATATATATTTATGACATGAATAGAAGTTTATTAATATGCTGAGTGTTTGCTGAGTCACTTCTGACTCATTGCCGAGTCAACAAGATAAACCCCATCTTGTCTGAACGGCTGCGGTTATTTCTAGGTTAAATCTAATGGCCTAAATGCATTCTAAAATCTATAAATAAGTGGGTAGACCCTAGACCTAAATCACTTGTAAAATTAGAGAAGCTACCGTCATGCTGCTGCCATGGAGTTCAGCATAGCCGTCACAAACTAAGAAGAGGAAGCCTAATCATCTACAACTAAATCTACACAAATCAAATCAAAAGATCTCTCTTTCTCTAATTCTTTTCTTTTGTTGGTGAGTATGATGATTCTCACAAGACTATTACAAACTAATTTGACTCAGTTATGAATGGATCACAAGAAAGTGATGTGATTTGTAATTGTAAATTCTATATATATTGTGGATCTCTTATTATGTTATTATGTTGTCGTATGATGTAAATTATATATGCTATGTCATGCTATGTTGTAAATTCTCTTATGCTATGTCGTGCTATGTTGAGAATCATGTCAAGCTATGTTATACTATCATACTATGCCATGTTATAAATCATGCTATATTATGTTGAAAAATCACGATGTTGTTGGATCATGCTTAAAGTTGTGTTTTTTTTTTCTTAATTTAAATGGATCTTGTTTATGGGAATTTGCCTATTAGGTTAGGTGTACCCATAAACTTGAAACTATAATTAAATAAAACTTGATTATGGGAATTTGCCTATTGAGTTAGGTGTACCCATATAAAACCATGTTGTTAAAAAATTAGATGATGTTGATTCACACATGTTCATATGTAAGTTTATGAAAATTGATTGAGAATATATTAGGTGAATTTTGAACAAGTTGACACCTTTAGGTCCATGACATGTATAATCTATGCAAGTTGGACATATGCAAGTTTCACCCCTTATTATGATTCATTTGGTCACATATACATGTTGTTATTATGATAATCTCTTTTATGCTATGAGTTAGGCTATTCGAGTCTAACATATATTTTGCGAATAAACGCTCAAACGTGGGGTAGGGGTAATATTAGGAATTAATAAATTGGGTGCAATTTTGTAAGATTTTGCATACCATGAATGGATGTCCATAATTGAGTCAATTATGGACATTGTTAAAAATTGGAAGTAATTAATAATTCAAGTAGGGAATTATTAAAATTGGGGGAAAGTGGATTATTATTAATAATCAATGCTTAGGACACGAGGTTGGACCCGTTTGTGATGTAAACCTGCCCGGACCCGCCCGGCAAATCCAGTAGTCACAAATGTCGGCCCAATGTGAGAGGTCCTAGGCCCAAACTAAAGCATAACAGTTGTAAAGACACGAGGTTAGACTCTTTTATGGTGTAAGACTGCCCGGACCCGCCCGGCAAATCCAGCTGCCATAAATGCCAGTCTAATGTGAGAGGTCTTTATGAGGTTATGGCCTTAATGAACTAAGAAATACTTAACCAGATAATCATGTAAGGTGGGACATGGGGGTTAAGTAGGTGCCTTGGGTGGCATGAGGAATCTGGTGGTTGCCTTTAGAGGCATTTGAAATACGATTAGACTTAACCAAACACACATGTAAATGAACATGACTAAGTGGGTTAAGTGGGATGGACTAATGGGGACAAGCTTAGGTGGAATGCTTGTGGTAAATAGTGGGGGCCCATTTCAACCAGTATCCCAAAACGTATCTTTGTGGGCTCGACCCAAGTCGAGGACGGGACACGCATACTGGGTTTGACTATAAGAGGCCAAAACAGGGAGCGGTGGCAACGCAAGTCCAACGGGTTTCATATGCGTGTGTGGACCCGGGCTGGTAGGTAAGACGTTGTTGCATCATGTAGGTATAAGCCGTGCATGTCCGTTGTATCAGGTTGCCACTTTAGGGGAGTGATACACCCCACTGTGGGGCCAGCACGGGTATCTACGAGTTAGGGAGCCGATCGAATAATGGGAAGTAGGGTACACCTAGTGGAGATAGGGGCAGGCGGCACCTATGTAGTCAGCTAGGGGTACGTAAAGCCATTGGGAAAGTTTCTAAGTGAAGCTAAGTGGGATGAATCTTTAGGGTGACTGGTGTGGTGCAGTATAGTGTTTATCCTTTAGTATTTAGGAGCGCCTATAACGTTGCCTTTAGCGATTGTCTATGTCCTTAATCTGCTCTTCATAGACATTTTCTTGTTTTCCAGCTTATGCCTTAGTCCAGTTATTTTGGTAATAGTATTGTAGAATTATCATATTCACCAGACTTTATGTCTGACCCCCTCTTTTCCATCCTTTTTCTCCCTTCAGGTCCGCAGGTTGGGCCAAGTTCTAGTGGAGTCTAGTTGGATCGCTTATCTTCTGGAAAGCTTGGACTGCTGAAGTAAAGTCCAGCTTGTTATCTTTCTTTTTAATGGCTATTCATGTAATGGGATTATGTACTTGTTTTATCAAGATAGATATTGTACTTGACATTGAATATGGTGTTATGATGTAATCAAACATGTTTTGACTTCTGCTACAATGAAATAAAGTTTTTGAATTTCCAAGTACTATTTTATATCTGTCTTGTTGTAATTTACTGTTCTATATTCACTTAAAACCTCCATGGAAGTTAATGCATTCCCTTTGTGAGTGACATTAATGGACGTGGGGTGTTACACTAACAGTAATTCCCATGTGAATTCTGGTCAAAATCAGGGGGAAAAGCTTCAGAATGGAAAGAATTCAAATATGCAGAACCAGATCAAGAATCCGTTGTGGAATAAACCGTTTAACTACGAAGGAGCAAGCATTTCTGCTAATCAGAAGGTTAATAAACCATCACCAACATGGGCAGATATGGTTAAAAATGGTGGTGTTTCTTTTAATTTTGATCTTGAGTATATTTGTCCTATGAAAATTGGAGAAAAGAAGATAGTAGTGGTGAAAGAAGAAGCAAATAACCGAACTATCGAAAAACGGAGTAATTCAATTATGGCTTATGTGGTGGGTCCGAGACCATATTACTATCACTTCAGAAATTTTGTGGAAAAAACATGGTGTCCAACATGTTTCATTGAAATCTTTACTAGAGATAATGGATTCTTTATTATTAGATTCTCAAATTTGTTCAGATTGCGAAAAAGCTGTGGGGGTGGACCATTCTTTATTGTGGGAAAACTGATTATTTTAAAGAAACGGAATAAGAGAATCATTCTTGATAGGGATGTTATATCCACTATGCCAATTTGGATCTGCCTTCCAGAATTGACCCTACAACTCTGGGATAAAGAAATCTTTAGCATAGCAGGAATCCCATTAAAATTAGACGAACCTACAGCTAAAGAGACTAGACTTAGTTATGCGCGTATTTTAGTTGAAATAAAAGCAGATTCATATTTGCCGAATGAAGCCCACATAACATTACATGATGGGGAATCAATCATTCAGCCTATTACTTATAAAGGAATACCTCCAAGATGTTCGAAATGCATTTGTTTTGGGCATGTTACTGAAAAATGTCCTACAAAACAGGTATAGCAGGAAAAGATTACTCAAAAAGAGGTTATTCCAAAAAATAGTGCAGAAAAACAAGATCCGAAGAGCTCCGATCCTGAGACTGAAATTACAAACATTTCAAATGTTGAAGAAGAATCAGAGCAAATGGAAGAAGTTGTTGCCGAAGAAATTCAAGATTTGACAGAAGAAAATAAAAATGCTTCAAATATTAGCGAAAAAGATCAAGGTAGCATTTTTGAGAAAATAGTTTTCTTTGAGAAGTTCAAAAATCCTTCAGTATCAAATAAAACGGATTCTAGTAAATAAAATGCCCAAAATCAGAGCAGCAATTTCAAAAAAATTGATTTAGCCAATGACACAACTCAGCAAAACTCTTTCTTGGCTTAGTCTTCAATGTCTGAAGACATTTTCAATGAAAAGCAACCAGATAAACTGAATACAGGGGACAAAGTGTTGGATCTAGATTAACCTGAGAGGGAGGGGGAAAGGGGTTGAATAGGGTTTATTTAAAATTAAGCGAGATATAAAAAATAAAATCAGATCACATAATGCAGCAAAAATAAAAAGCAAAAAGGAAATAACACACAGAGATACCCAGCTTCGGCAAGACTCTGCCTACTATTGCATAAATTTTCTACTAAGTGATAGAACAGATCCCGCTTACAAGACCATGTAAACTTGTGAACCCCTCGCTCCTATTCTAACCCTACGTTTAAAACTCTAGACTGGTCTATATCCCCTAGACCAGATTTCCCCTAGTTTTATAGACGCTAGTAAACTGCCAGTTAACACCCTAACTGGATTTCCCTAGAATTTTACAGACTCTAGAAACTTCTTGGACGATTCAAAAGAAAATAAAAATACAACAATAAAACAAAAACTCTAAAAGCCTAGATTAATTAAAAATAAAGTCTCCCCTTTATCACTTAAACAAAAATGACCGGCCCACTTAAGAAAAAGGTTCCACCCTCCTTTCTTCAATACTCCCGATCACTTTCCTCTTTTGCCTAGAGAAAATAAATGGTGGCGTCTAGAGTTTTCCTCATCCTCAAATCGATCGATTGATGATTGTTCTGGAAAGAAAAAGATGCTTAGATGATTGCTGCTCTTGGATATTCACTTGTGATTGATTTGGGATTTTTCTTGATTGAAACTCTTGTAAGTTAAAATTGATTTGATACCTTTTTTTTTTGCTCTCAAGTTGATTTTGGTTTCGATAATCTGCCTGTGATGATGTGGTGTAGTATTTATAGGATTTTTCAATCCCCAAATACATGTCTTTGATTTCACATGAATATGACTTGGCCGATTTGAGTAAAATTTCCTCTTTTGACATTCTCGATTGAATTTGAATTTCTTGGCTTTGAAATAGCTTGTGTGATTGAATGGTTATGAATACCTTACCAAATATTATACTGTAATATCTGGAAATATATATATATAGAACTTGCCATAAACATGAGCACTACTTTTCCATAGAATAGATGTGATTTTTGAAAACAATTAAATGCTTTCCCTTGTCCAAAAACTGATTGTGCATTCTTGGAGAGAAATTGCTTTCTTGCCAAACATGATTTCCTGATATGTTGCGTTGTTCGAATTTCTTGATTTCTGGAGAAAATTAAATGCTTTCCTAAAAGAGCTGCATTGATCTCATGCCATAAATGTGTTCATTTCTGGTAATGGAATATTTTGATTTCCCAAAACATTAAAAGCATTCCTTATGTGAATTCGAGTCACAGTTGAATGATTGCTAAGACAGGAATAGATTTCTTGATTCACACAAAAATGTTAAATATAAATTTGCTGATTTGAAACCATTGAACAATCTATGATCAATGCTTTCCAAAAAGACTTATGCATGTTACCAATATCTCCATACTAGAACAATGTATTTTGAAAATGAATCATTTTCTCTTTTGTGTAACACTTGCTGATTTGCACATATGCCATAATGACTTGCATGTTCAACATTTCTGTTTTGCCATGAGCACTTGCCAAAAAGTGCTTGCTTCATTTATGATTTGATTTTCTGGATTGATTGCTATTTCTGAAGATAGAAAACTTCATGCCAAATTAGCACTGTGATTTATTGCTTGCCACTTTTGCTTCTCCAATTTGCTGTTGAAAAAATAAAACTTTCCATGCTAAAGATTCCATTCACTGCTTTGTCATCACTGATTGAATATTCATTTCAGGAAATGTTTAAAAACAAGAATATATGCTTGCATTCATGACATTATTTATTTCTAGAAATGTTATTCGATTGAATGTTTTAAAAAAAAACTCCCCTGACATTTCATGCATGTTGAAATCCAGTTTTGTCCCATCCTTTTGACTGCTATATTATGGAAAGTTAGAGAATTGTTTGTCCCTCTTAACCTTTGCCAAATATACTTGCTTGATTCCATGATGAGCTCCACTGTTTGAGCTGAAATTCCTATGCTGCTGTACACGATAGTTTGACTTGAACCATGCTCCATTTTTTCTTTTACCTTTTCTTTCTTTTTTTTTCCTTTTTTTTTTGAGCTGCTTGCATGTTTACTCCCTTGTAATGTTGTGCACTTTCCACTTGGGTATTGACTTGGCTTTCATCACTATGCTTTGTGACCTTGCTGTTGTGTATGCACCATTTGAATGCTAATTCACCTTTGTGCTCGACCATGATCGTAACTTGCCTTCACCATGTTCACATGTACATATATGTATATATACACAACAATGTGTGTATACGTATATCGTGCACGTGTAATTTATATTATATATATCAGCAGATTGTTGCATTGTATTGTGGCTATTCAGAATCAACTGGTTCTGATCAGCAAACCAGTGTAGTATGTTGAGGTTGATCAGTGCGTATATACATATCAGATCAAGTCATGAAAAATGATGAGAAACACACCGAAATTCTGAGGCAAATAAATTTTTAAAATAAAATTTTATTTACTAGAATATGAAATTATTTTCGTTCAAGATTACTGTGTGTGTTTCTGTATATGACAGGTATGAAAACTGAATTGACTGAAGGATGCTGTGAAGACATAAGGCAAAGAACTGAAGATAGTTAATTGTATAAATCAAAATGTCTATATTGAGTGATGTGTCTGTGTCAATAAAAAAATGTCAGTATAACTGAGTGACAGTATGAGTGTTGTAGTGAGGAACTGTGTACGTAATGAGAGAAAATCACTGATGCTTGTATTAAACAAATTTGACTGGAAAAAATATTATTTTTATTGTGTTCAAACAAATTTGTCTAACGTATTCACTTTATATAAAAGTACAATATCATGTGTAATATCTGTGAATGTGTACTGTTTGAATGTTGAAATATAATATTTTATTTAAATAAAATACTGTGAATATATGAAATTATGTACAGTCGTATTCTATTTAAATATAAATATTACATTCATGTCTATGATGTTATATAACAGCACAAAAACAAACATATTTAAATAATATATAATTGTTTGTTAGCATCAAACAAAAATCATATAATTGTGTATATAGCACCGTTATATACAACACAAAGTACCACAGTTCATGAGCCAACTTTCCCAAAAGGTTGACTCAAGTATTATTACAAACCAAACATTGAAAGAAAAATGTTTAAATCCTAAAACTTCTTGTCTCGAAAACATTGGGCTGAATCATGTCTCCGATGAGAAGAGGGACAAAATCATTGAGGATGTTGCACGTTTATTCTCTACTTCCTCATCTCCTACAAACCAAAAGAAAAAGAAACCAAAGAAGAAAAGTATGCAGGAAATAATTGGAAACAACAATGACAAAGTTACTTCCAAGAAAAAATTCAAAGAAAAATACATAGTTATGAATCCAGAATGGGAAGGTCATCTGAAAACAAAGTCTAAAAAATGCAAAAGGAGGGGTATAAAGATTTCAGATCATATTGAAGTGTATGATGATGACGAGACTGGAAATACAGATTCCATGGAGGACGATGTTAGTCCTGAAGATTCAGGACAAGAGCTATAACCTTTATCATATCCTTTATATATTATATATATATTCTTTTATATATATATTCTTACAATGAATATCATTGCTTGGAATGTTAGGGGTTTTAATTCCCTTGAAAAAATTAGTTTTTTCTAATCTTATTGCTTCTAATAAACCAAGTATTGTTGGTATATTGGAGCATAAGATGAGCAACTCTAGCATTAATGACTATCACAATAGATATATAGCTAATTGGGGTATTACTGATAATAATATTACTGATGATAGAGGGGGGATTAATATCATTTGGGACAATTCTATTTGGGATTTATCCACACACTTCTTAAACCCCCAGTATATTCACTGTACCTTTATCAATAAGGGTGGTTTAAGTATTATTGTGACCTTTGTTTATGCCTATAATATGGAAAAAGATAGGAATATTATCTGGAAACACTTAGAACAATTTAATAAATCAATTAAATCCCCATGGATTATTTTTAGGTGATTTCAATTCTATTATTAGAGCTTCTTAAAAGAGAGATGGAAATAATATTCCTCTTCAAAAACTTGAAATCTTCTCTAATTTTATTTACAAAACTGGTCTTTTTGAGCCCATTCTAAGAAGTAATAAATTTACTTGAAAATCTAGGGAGTTTAGAAATATTCATTATAAATTAGACAAGGTGATTTTAAATCATCTTTTCACTGATTTATTTCCCAATTTCTCATGTTATACCCTCCCTCAAGCTACTAGTGATCATACCCCTATTCAAGTGTTATTTGACTCTAAGGTCAATGACAAAAGCAATTTCCCTTTTAGGTATACAAATGGTTGGGCTTTGGATAAGGAATATAAAACTGTTGTTCAAAACAGTTTTAACAATAATTCAGTTTTTGGCACTGCCCAATATAATCTGAAGCATTTATTATACTGTGCTAAGAATGACTTGAAAAAGTAGAATAACAGTAAAAATAATAACTGTATATTTGTTATTAGATCAGAATGTGAAAAGCTTCATAACATCATTGATTTTGATAATTATGATGTGAATACAGTCAATAAATTTTTTCATATGCAGAAGAAATTAAATGAAGCTTTACATATAGAAACAGTTAATCTTAGACAAAAGTCTAAGGTTGACTGGTTGTCTAAGGGTGACTCTTGTAGCAAATTTTTTATGCTAAAATGTCTAGTAGAAAACACAGAAATGACATTGGTAAAATTATTAATAGCAAAGGTGACATTGTCAATGATGTGGCTCAGCTAAAGAAAGAAGCCATTGATTACTTTACTGATCTATACAACATTGAGGATAGACATATAGATTTCCCAAGAATTTTCCCTAAGTATATTTTAAATAATAATTGTTCTGAAATTCTTCTTGCTCCAATGTTAATGTGTGATATTAAAAATATTATCTTTAATGCCAATGATGACAAAAGCCCAGGGCCAGATGGTTTTGGTGCCAAAATTTTCAAAATGCATTGGGATGATATCAAAAATATGGTTTTTGATGCTGTGAAAGAATTTTTCATACCTGGAAAAAATTTGAAAAATCTGAATCATACCTTCCTTATTTAATTCCTAAGATCAAAGTGCCAAATTCTTTGAGTGATTACAGACCCATTGCATGCTGTAATTTTACTTATAAAATTATTGATAATATTTTAAGAAATAGATTAAAAGTTTTTTTAGTATATCATATATAAAATTCAGAGTGCTTTTATTCCTGGGAGGCTTATAAGTGAAAACACATTGATTTCCCATGAGATGCTTAGCAATTTTAACCATGGCTTTAGAAACAAGATGTGTATTAAGATTGATCTTCATAAAGCTTTTGATGAGATTAACAAGAAATTTATAATTCGTGTTATGAAACAATTTGGTTTTGATTTAAAGTTTTGTGCTTTTGTTGAAGAATGTATCTCTAATGTTACTTTTTCTATTCTCATTAATGGTTCTCCTAGTGGTTTTATTAAGAGTAATAGAGGCATAAGGCAAGGAGACCCCTTATCCCCATATTTATTTATTCTTGCTATGGAGTACTCATCTTATCAAATAAATTTAGAGATCATTTCTAATAATTTTAAAGCCTATTAATAGAATCATACCCTGTATTTCCCATTTGCTATATGCACATGATTTGCTTATTTTCCTAAATGCAGATATGAAGAATGCTAGAGTCATTAAACATATTTTTAATAACATGGAGATGTATGCAGGTTTACAGATTAATGAGAGCAAGAGCAAAATTTATTTCAGTAAATTCTGCAAAGAGAAGGATAATATTTTAAAATTTCTCAATTTTAAAGAGGGCAATCTTCCTGTCAAATATCTTGGTCTTCCTCTGAGTGCTAATCAGATAAAAGATAAAGATTGCACAAAGCTTCAAGAGATCATTCAAAGTAAAATTGGTACTGGTCTAGCAAATTTCTATCTATAGCAGGGAGAATTGAATTAACCTACACTGTTATTACTGTTATCATTATGTATTTGATGCAGTCTCATAATATTCCTATCAAAACCATTGAGAAAACATAGAGGATTCGTGCTAATTTTATTTGGAATGGTAAATATCATAAGATTGCTTGGAATGTTATCACTAAACCAAAAGAATATGGTTGTTTTGGGCTCAGAAATTTTAGAGACATTAAAGAAGCTTGCAATTTAAAACTTTTCTGGAAATTTATAAAGGGAAAATCCTTTTTGGCCAAATGGATGAATGCTAAGTATGTCAAAAATAAGAATTTTTGGACAATGCAATTAGAAAACCATCACTCTCATACTTGGAAAAGCATTTTAAAGAGAAGAGAATTGTGTAAAAAGCTGATTACAAGAAAGTTCAAAGATGGTTAAAATACCAGCCTATGGTTTGATCCGTGGTTGAACAATACATATCTTGTGGACCTTATGGGTTGGAATAATTTATGCATATTTGGAGGTGCTGATAAAAAAGTCTCTTCAATTATAGAGAATAATGCTTGGAAACCTTAATATCATGACGCTACTCATGTTTACAAGACTGCAATTAGTTGTCTTGATTTAAACAATAATATTGACAAAGATTGCTGGACTTGGAATCTATCTATCAAGGATAAATTCTCTTTTAAAAATGCTTGGAATTATATTAAAGTTGATGAGAGTGAGGTTAATTGGCACAAAGTAATTTGGAATAGTTCAAACTATCCAAAAATGTCCTTTTGCTCATATTTTGCTTTGTTAAACAAGCTGCCAACTAGTGACAGATGTTCAAAATGGAGAAATAAGGAAATCATGAAATGCTTACTTTGTAAAGAACAGGAGGAAAGCATAAACCATTTATTTTTCAAGTGTTCATATACTCTTAAGATATGGTTTATTGCTAAAAGAAAGCTTAGGATTGGCCATCAAGTTCCTCTTTAGAGCATTAGATTATATAATTTAGCACCTCAAGGGTAACAAAGTGGCATTTAACAAAGCCTGTATTGTATTAACCACTATCATTTATTCAGTGTGGAAGGAAAGAAATAATAGATTACATAACAACAAAGAGATGGACTGTGTTCAATTATGGAGACAGGTTGAAACTGATTGCAACATTATTCTCCTAAAGGCTAACAACCATTTCAGAAATCATAACAATCATCAGAGTGCTTGTGAGATAGGTAATTATGAAAACAGAACTGAGGCATACTTACAACGGGGTAAATTCCCTATTGATATCTCAAAAGGGAAAGCAATTGTGTGTACCAAAGCTATTCTGATAAACACCGGAATGATGCTTCTTTCAATACACCATCGGGCTTCCTGCTTGAAGATCCTAATATGGTCACTAGTATCAACAATCACCCTATACAGGGAAGAAAGGACAATGTTACTTATGTTACTAATAATTATTATTCTTAGAACATATTTACTTGTTCAAGCTTACCTGTGGTATATAGATCTGAAGATAAGATACCCAATAGTGTTCCTGTTGATAGATCCAACAAGAAGGATAACAGCCTCGCCAATCTCAGAAGAAACTGGATGGCTGCTGCTAACTTTCAATCAACTGGCTCCCTGCTCGGATATCCTGCTTTCAATCTGCATGACAATAACATAAAGGGAAGAAAGTTACATAATAATTTTAATAGCCATAATGACTTAGAGAATATGAGATCTGAAACAAACTTACTTGATCTCTACAGCAACGAGGATGGGATCTCCAAGAGTCTTCACAAAGGTGGATCTGCTGATAAGAGCAAAGACCAAAGCTTTAAAGACTTGGATATTCAGCGTATGGGAGTCAATCATTACATAAGTAAAATCAACAATAAAGCTTATCACTTATCATGTTAGTGCAAAGGAGAAAGCAGTTGTCAGTGCAAAGACGCTAAGGATCCGAAGATGAAAGTAGATCTGAAACCAAGTTCTCAGATCGATGGAACTAATGATGTGAAGAGGAGTAAATTTAACAATTGGACACCACCATAGAGATTTACTTCGCTTTTTTAGCTTCAGATCGGTATCTCTGAAGCATGATGATGGAGAGGCATGGAGTGTTGAAGCATCAATGATTTAAGACATTAAGAGTTGACGTTGTAAACCCTAAGCTGTGTCTGTCGGCTAGGGTTTGAGTTTGTGTGTGTTATGTTGAGGGTTTGTGATGTTTTATACCACTTCGGTGGGCCTTCGGGCTTTAACACTTATTTTTACCTGTTCAAAAAAAAAAAGTTTACTTTAAACATGAATACTGCTTGTGCTAAGATTGGATATTTTTACTCAGTATCACCCATTACACTGCATCAAGTTTTACACATCACCTTCATGCCTGCTATAAACTATGTACTAAGCAGCCATTTGGATCCATGGTTACAAGAAATAATAATGTGCTTACATGGAATTCAAATACCCTTCATTGATGCTAACTTTCGTGTTAAATTCATCGTAGATGATCATCTAACTTTGTTTGTAATGATTATTACATCAATTGCTCATATTTAATTTGTTGTAATTGTTATGTAACTTTTTGGATTTTTTTTCAATGGAGAACTTTCTTTTTTTTTAGTAACAAAGTTCCATTTCACGCGTTACAGGTTTATAAATTCATATATGTTCATCGTTTGAAATAATATTAGTGCACGATATAGTTGTAATTCTTCTTTAGTGTAGCCTAAAATTTGTTTATGCTTATGTCCACTGAATTATATTATACATCCGGTTTGTTTTTTCTACAACTATAATCCATAATTTGTCATGCATCATATTGTCAGTTGCTTCTTATAACGCGTTGCTATATTTCTAAACAGATCAAGTTGATGACAACGATCTGAGTTGAACCAACAAAAGTAAATTTGTGTGTTTGTGGAAGATTACTAGCTTCAGTGGCAACCGATCATTGGTTTGAACCTTTCCGGCATCATCTTTTGTTGGATCCAACATAACACACTCTTTTATTCATCTTTACATAAAGTATGTCAATTAATTATATGTAGACATACATAAAATAATGACAACTACTTGTATACATTTCAGCTTCAACTGCTATAATTCATAGTACTGATAGGCGCTAAAATTGCCCATTCCAACTGGTGACTGCTCAACATGTACCAGGTTTTCTTTCCTATTAAATGTAAGTATTTTAGAACTTTCCCACATAACTTTGTACTTTTTCATTTACTACAAAGAAAGTTAAATAATTTAGTATTGTTGATGATAAACATGGTATTGACTGTGAACTCTACAGGCAAATATCAACCCTTTGTCTATGTTACTTTCAATGTACACAGGTACCTCTGCTATAATGCTGTCAAAAGTACGACTTTCAATTCTCCTTCATTACATAATATAATGTTTACCAGGAAATAATATGATTTGTACTTACATGCCATATTATTTTATCTTTATTGTTCATTAATTAAGCAAATCTTTACATCTTATGGTGTATGAACTTTAATGGCTCTTTTGTCATTCGAAAGTATATTCATTTGTTCTCTTCTATTTGGCTAATTACAGTAAATCACATTTGAAACATATGTAACATAAAACTTTAAGCATATTTGTGTGTTATTTGGACAATTGAATATTAACCTATCATTTCATTACATCTAAATATTTGATACAGTGAAGACAACCTCAGTTACATAGCTTAATATACATTAAAAACCTTAGGATTATGCATAATAATGATGAACTAAAATGAGTTTCCTACTCATTCGTATCTTGAACTTCAGTGTAAAAAAAATACCTAATGTTAGCCATCTTTCTTTACCAGTCATTTGAATTAACGCTCAATACAGACATCAATTTAACCACCAACCATTGACACAACACTAAAAGCAAAACTCGCCAATATAATATGTCAATACATTGATAATCCCATGTATCCACTACGCTTATGACGAGCCACCACGTAAGTTGATTCATAACAACAATTCACCTTCAGCTTGTCCCAGTAAGAAAGAAACACTTACAACAACCCTTGTTTTCCCAACACCTTGCTTTTCACTTAACGATATCCAACACTTCCCGTGTGCGAAGCATGGGTTCCAACCTAGTAATATTAGTATTTAAGAATAATTAATATTCAATAATTAATATTCAATAATTATTTTTAAATAATTAATACATAGCGGTTATTTTTTAATAATTACTATTATGTATTTAATAGTTTATAACAAGTAACATATACATAATACATAATTAACTTTTAATATTCAATTATAACTATGTAGAAATGAGTAATGAATAATAATCGCCATTTTTTGGCAAGGCAATAATAGCTATATTTAATAATTAATATCGAATATTTTAATAAAAGATAGCTCTCAAGAATTCCATATTATATTTAATATATTCTTTTACTTAGGGTGCGTTTGGCGCAAGCGGAAGTGGACCATTTGAACGGAGATTCTGCTCAGAGAATGTTAGCGGAGAATTGGAGTTAACGGAGAATGTGTTTGGCGCGTTAAGCGGAGAATTTGAGCGGAGAATTTGAACGGATCATTCTATTTTTATGTTGTAATTTAATTAATTTATGGTTAATTAATTTATTATTTATGTTGTAATTTGAGAGCCAAGCAAAAGGCGAGCCGTGCTCCGAGGCGAAGGCGAGTCGTCAGCGGGTCCGGGCGCAGTGCCGGTGGGGGTCCGGGGCCCAACAGTCCCAGCGGTAATCGACCCTGTTCGTGAAAAATGATCCTGTCTTGGACACCGCACGATTTTTTCAATTTCGGGCGATAGAGCGTTCTTTGAAACGATCAGAAAATTGCATTTTTCATGAAAAATGGTCCTGTCTTGGGTCAGGTCGAGACTCTTGTTCGTCGTTGATTTTCGGGGATGCGTCTAAAATGGATCTCATTAGCACAAATTATTAATTTTTAAAATTTATAAAAATCTAAATTAGTTAATTAAAATTAATAAATCACGCTTAATAGCTCAAATTTGAGCTTTGGGGGATGATGCGTCCGGCGCATCATGTCCCAACAACTCAAATTTGAGCCGTTGGGGAGACGGTCCAAAATGGACCGTAAACAAATGGACGCGTCGAATGCATCCGTTTGTCAGTTGGTCCATTTTGAACCAATGAACAACCCCTTATTAATTTTGAACAGTGGAAATAAACAACGAAATAAAAGGCTTTCACGTTAATTCTTGCGAAATAACGAAATTGAAGCAAGAAACTAAAAATTTGGCTCCAAAATATCTGTCGTATTGTATTTTACTCCCATGTGTGCTCCAACCTCTTCGGTACTCTAACCTAAATCAATTTTGTCCCCTTGGTTCTCTAAATCCGCTTTTTATTTTTCCTTTGCTCCTATTTCCTATTCCTTCGCCATGGTTTCCATCGTCGTCCTCAGTATTCGCCCCTCCCTCACATGCTCAGTCGATCTGTTATCGGGTTTATTTGCTCTGTTTCTTCTTTAGTACGAATCTGAGTCCCTCTTTCTGTTTCTACATCTAGATCTACTCCTTATTTCTTTATTTGCACTGTCTCTCTCAATTCAAGCAATACTTACCGCTATCAGTTCAAGATAAGAAACTATCCAGCTCCATTTGCATATATTAATGTCCTTGGCAATGGTACTGATCTTTTCATTTTAAGTTTCCAGAGAGTAAAGATGAAGTGAAAAGAATAGAAAAGGAGACCGAAAAACTGAACTCAGAGGAACAAAAATCACAGCTATCTGTACAAGATATGCCATCCTTAGAACTTAACCAGTACCAGGTGCTTACTCAATCCTCTTAATTGTGTTAGGATGTTTATTTAAAAGATAATTTCACACAAACTTATGATCATTCGCTCTAGATTTTGTTGGATTTTGGCTAGGTTCTTCCAGGTTGAAGCCGTTATGCTTTCTTTCGTTATGGTGCTCGGATGGGTAGTTCATAACTCTTAATGTTGCCTGCTATAGAGAATGAATGGTGTTCACCTAAACATGGTCTCTCTCAATTCAAGCAATCCTTACCTCTTCTTAACCTAATCCTATATTTACAGCAAAATTTTCGAGTCTGGTATGATTTTTAGATCAAGTAATTCACTTGACATGCTTATTGTTGTGACATTGTTGTTTTGGTCTTCATGAAGTTGTTTTTCGGTTGTAAGAGTATTTGATGTGTCTTCTGCTGTGAGGTTTTATCTTATGTTGATTTTGTGGTGGTTCTTCTCATGGCACCTTGTTTCGAACGTCACCTTAGGCTTTTATGCTGGTGGCTGTTGGTCTGAAAGCAGTGGATACTGATATTAGTAGTTGCTTACAAAGGGTCTTATGATAAATACCTGTTTTAATTGGTGAAGCTGAGGTTCTGCATTTTCAAGAAGCAGCTGCTGGTTTGGTGGGTACGCTTTTTTACCTTTAGTGTTTTCAAATTTGGAGATTTCTGCAGTATCATGTTGAGCTGCTAAGCTCTTGTTTTCTGGATGTGTATGTTGTATGGTGTGACGATCATCTTGCTTTTGTTAAGACTAATGTTTCTGATAGTTCAAATGAAAACATAAATATGTACAAATATAAAACCAAGCAAATCAAAACATTACCGTGGAAAGTACTGATATAAAAAATACAAAGCCATATACTTATTGCAGAGGATGTGCTGCTGATTTATGTTAATCATCGTCCTAATATGAAGTCGTATATTTAATATTACTGCTATATATATATATATATATATATATATATATATATGCTGAAAAGAGTATATGTATGCGTAGTTAGGATACAAAAATGTAGTTTAGTACACATAGATACATGACCCAAGAAAGGGAAATTTGAGCAGAACCATTTTGGTTAGGTTGAAATCAATTTGAATTTTCTAATAGAAAGGTACAATTAATAAATGAATGCTACCAAGACAAAAAAATTAATAAGGCATGCACATTATTTTACCTTTCATGCTCCTTAGTAGCTCAAGAGCTTTCTTTACTTAGGTACAATTTCTTATTGTCTAAAATGTATATGTAGCCTTGTCTATTAGTTATGTATTTGGTGCAGTACACACCAACATTTGGTTACTGGTTTATGGACAAGGTACATCTCATCATTTTTTCCCCTTCCCTTTTATACCTCTACATCTAAAATTCCATTCATATGTTTATTATCTGTTCATGCTCGGTTGTTGCTATAGTAATGTAATTTTACAAAGAAAAAGTTTTATAGCTAGTTAGTTCTATATTGCTTATTTTGTGATTATTAAGTGTAATATTATTATAAATTGTTTGGGATTTTATTTTGATTTAGATTGGTGGAAAATGACTTGAAGCAGCAGAAAGTAAAGGCAATATGTATAGCTGGAAGTTGTTATTTAGTGAAAAAAAATCAACATGATAAACTTACCAAATATTTGTTTCTTGCTGCAACTGCTCCTCATCAATCAATTTAAGGACCTAAGGTATCTCATTTTTCATTTTTTTTACACTATTTCATTGCAGCAACATATTTCCAGTCTAACTATCTCACTCGGTACTCAGGGAAAACTATATGCTCATTTATGGATGGATGGTCGTCGACCACGTACTTATGTATCTTTGGTGGACAAAAATTCTGTCTTTCTTATGTTTCTTTTATGTTAGATCGATGTATGTATTTTGGAATGGTTATGTTTTTGTAACGGGGTTAGTTGGTGATGTGCTATGTATATGTTGATCGAATATTATGTTAATTAATATATATGAATGATTCCGTATAGTTGTATCTATTGCATTGAAATATGAATCATATTATTATTAATATATATCAATTCTTTACATTAGTAAGATGTATATAAGTTACAACAACAACAACAAAAAAGTTGTAATAAAACATTTTACAACGGTCTGAAATAGTTGTAATATTCTGGAAGTCACAACTGTAATCACCAGTTGTCATACATATGCTTTGACGTTACAATAGAATATACAACAATAGGGAATAAAAGTTGTAATAAAGATTATTACAATGGTGAGTAATAATTGTAAAATATCTTAATTCACAACGGTGTTCCAACAGTGCAGAAATGTTGTAAAAGATATAAGTATATTACAACTTCTTAATACACGACGGTGGCTCCACCATTGTAAAAACTTTTTACAACGTTTATGCACCATCGTAATATGGTATATCTGTAGTAGTGGTGTCATATGTTGTGTGGGACTGATATTAGTTAGTAACCCATTCTGGTATTAAAAGGGGACACCGCACTAGGTATGGGTCAACGCACGCTTACTGAACTGATCATAAGAGGTTCATTTGGGGTGGAGGTGTTCTGATAGCGCGTTCCAATGGAGTCATATGCGTGCATGGGTCCGGATTGCTCGGGAAAATAAGCCTCTCTAACACCAGTAAATAACTCCTTGTCCTTCTGTAGGTTGCCACTTTAGGAAGTAATACACCCTACTATGGGGAAAACATAGGGCATTTTCCTGTTTGGGAGTCGATCGCTTAGGGATAGTAATTAGGGTACATCTAGTCCTGTTTAGATGCCCGTATTTCTATTTGGGGTAACACCTATTATTTCTGTTTAGGGACCTATTATTCCTTTTGGGGTAAAACCCGTTATTAGAAGTACACCTAAGTCTACCATTATGTTTCTGTTGGGATCATTCTGTTTCTGTTAAGTAATGGGAAAACACTTAATATGGTATAATAGTATTGGTGCAGAGAAAATAATTGAGAAGCATAGTTTATCCTGTTTATCATGTCCATCTAGTTTATACATGTTTATACTACAGTTATCTCTCAACCCATTTATTTACTGTCTTGATACTTTTACTTCTTTTCATGGTAAAAGTCACAGGACTCGCCAGACTTTATGTCTGACCCGTTTTGTTTCCTCTTCTCTCTCTTCCTTTTACCTCCAGGTTCTCAGGGTGGGAGTGCTCAGGATTGATTATGATTCTCTCTCTTCTGTTTCTTCTTGGATTTGGATCTGCTATGATGTATTGCTTTGACTATTTGTCTACTTTATTATGGCTACTTATGGGGATTATGGCTTTTCATCTCTACACTCTGATGATTTTTAGTGCAAGACAGATGTTTTTATTTGATGTATTTTGTTCCAATATTTCAGTCTGATGTTGTAATTGGATTTTGAGACCATGATGTTTTCTGCTGGAAAATCAAAGTTTAAAATTTCCGCTACTATTTTATATATTTGTCTTATGAGATTCTGTTTCTATTTACCTATAATGCTTCATGGAACTTAATGTATTCTGATAAAAAGTGACATTAATGGAGGTAGAGTGCCACATTTGGTATCAGAGTCAGGTTACAAGATCGGATAAAAATGTTTTGAAATTTGTTTTCAAAAGGTTTCAAAAAGAGAATATTTTCAAAGAAAAGTCCGTTTTTGCAAAAAAATAACATATTCCTCAAAGCCATATAAAATATCTTTCGATTCTCTATTTGAATCCTTTTTCCTTTTTTTTAGCATGTTTGGGGAACCAAATCTTCCTGAAGGCATTCAGGTACAGGCTTGGTTCCGTAGGTATCTTGAGGCTACGACACCTGCCGGAGGCCAAGCAGACTCCCCTCCCCCAGCTGCAGCTGCTATTCCTCCTCCTCCGCGAGCGGACAATTTCTCTAAGATATGCAAGGATTTCTGTGCTATCGGAGGAAAGACATTCGGAGGGACTTAGAACTTTGTGGAAGCACGAAATTAGCTAAAATAGATGGAGAACTTATTTGGATTTTTCGAGATTGATGACCGCAGAAAGATACAGTTGGTTGCATGACAACTTAAGGATGAGGGTTCGTTCTGGTGGGAAGTGACGCAAGCACGATGTCCAGTTGATACTTGGGATGGTTTCCGACAGAGATTCGAGATGATTCTTTCTCAGGCTGAAGAGAGTATACAAATGGAGAAGTTTCTGGCACTTAAGCAAGGAAGCGTGTTTGTCAAAGAGTATGTCAATAAGTTCAATCAGTTGGCGAGGTTTGGTTTGGAGCTAGTGAATACCCGCACAAGAAAGCTTTAAGGTTTGAAAGAGGATTGAATCAACCTCTTCAATCATTGGCATTATCTCACGTTCCGATGGGGGCTACTTTTGAGAGACTGGTTGATATGGCATTGATGTACGAAGATGGTAAAGAGGAGAAAAAGGAGACTAAGATTGACGAGACACAAAACAAAAAAGTGTGGCCCAAGAAAGAATAGCAAAAGAATGGTGGAATGAACAATAAAGCTCAAGGAAAGAAGAAGTGTCATGGTTGTGGAAGCATGGGTCATTTAGTCAAAGACTGCAGAAAAAGGAAGAATGCTTGTTACAGCTGTGGTAAAACTGGATACTATAGTAAGGATTGCCCAAAAAAGCCAGGACAGGGGCAAAGGACAGGACCTTCTGGAGGGCAGGTGTATGCTCTCGAGGCCAGTGTACCAGACAGAGGTAGGAAAGTTTCCGATGAAGGTTTGATTTCTCTTTTCGATCATCTAGTTAGGACTCTTTTTTATCCTCGCGCTTCTCACTCTTTTATATCTGATTCTGTGGTTGTGTCTTTGCACCATAGTACTTGTTTCTGTCATTCGTATCAATCTTATCGATCGTATCTTCAACCTTTAGGTGGAAAACCAATGGGTGTAAACATGTGTTTGAGACATGTTATGTTTGATGGATGCAAGTGGATGCCAGTGTTTGCTAGTGGTTGCTCATGGATGCATACACACACACTAGGCACTAGATCGGCTCAATCACTCACATATTGCATATGGATGCGTGTGCATTAGGATTTTTATGGATAAAAATGGATGTATCATCATATGGATGTTGCATTTGGATGAATTATTGTGCACACATATAGAGCCAACATGATATACTAGGACTATTTGCATACATATTGGATTCATGGCACTAACATACATTGCAAAAAGGAGGTCGACCGAATCAGTAGACCGCCTGATTTTTCGCATTAGGATAGGGACATATATGCACACCTTTGCATATGTTCATACAAGCATTAGAAATCTCTTAAGGACAAAGGATCTCTGTGATTGATGGATGAGTAGATGGTTGATGGATGTTAGGATAAACATTCTTCTTGATTTAGATATTTCGGGGACGAAATCCTTTAAGTAGGGGAGAATGTAACACCTCATAATTTTAAAGGACATTAAAACGATAAACTAAAGAATACTTAATTAAATATTGGGAATTAAGTAAAACTGACCATACCATTGCGTTCATCTCAGAATTTTTCTTAAGATAGAATTCGGCTTTGCATAAAATGGACATCGTATGAGAGAGTTATTAAGCTTAGAAGTTTGTATACATATAAGAGAAATATCAACTTAGAAAATTCAAACCAGTTCAAATTCGCAAAGCGGGAAAACTAGGGGGAAATGACCCATTGGGTCTGACTCACACCTAGGCTGGGTCGTCCTATGGGTCATCCAACTCCATGTGGGTCAACCCAACCTGGATCCGGCATGGTGCAAAATTCTGAACGTGGACGTTTTTCTTGACCGGGTTCGTTGGCGGTAGGTTGTATATAGTACAACATTTCTATTGTATTTATACATTGAAAATAATGGAGACAATGAGATGTTGCCCCGGCTTGGATTGAATCAAACTATTTTCTTCAACAACAGCCTATATACATACAAGGATTCCTTCTGCAACATAAGCATATTATTCTCTGTTCTTTTAGATCCAATCTCGGTGAATTCATGTTACTTTTAGATATAAAAATTTAACAGTAACCCTGACATGTTTATAAATCTGGATCTAAACCCACGCATTTCAATAATCTGATACATGTCAATACAGTTCTATTATCATATGTATTCTTCTATACACCTGAGATGTTGTTCAGTTCCTATATGCTTATTTCTAATATACCTATTTCTGCTGTCATATGCCCATTTTTGTTACTATATTGCTTATTTTGCTTTATATGCCTATTATGTTCTTCTCTCTCATTCCCTTTTTTATTTTATAGCGTAGGCTACCTTCGAGCCTAGGTCAATATTACTGAAATGTGCGTACAAACGAAATTGGAATAATTTGGGAATGATTGGGAATGGTAATTTGGAGGCATAACTTGTACTATGAATCATGACTTGAATTTGGGGATAGCCTATGCTGTGACCTATGACTAAAATTTGGGGCATATATTATACTGTGAATTATAACTAACAGTTTAGGGCATATAAATCAGCATGCTTAATTTAAGATTAGGCAGAATATGTTAATGGAACTGTAAATAAACCTATTTAATCTGTTAAGGGTTAAGTAACTTATCTATTAGGGTTGTATGAACATTGTTAACCCATGTAAAACTTAACTTGTTGAATTTGTGGGGGAGGGGGTTAGGCTGTAAGACTTAACCTATGGAAATTCAAGTTGATTGGGGACACAAGTTTAGGGGTTTAACTTGTGTCATCTGTTGTGTGGGACCCATATTAGTCAGTAACCCATTTTGGTATTAAACGGGGACCCCCCAATAGGTAGCGGTCAGGGAACGCTTACCGAACTGATTGTAAGAGGTTCAATTGTGGTGGAGGTGTTCTGATAGCGCGTTCTAATGGAGTCATATGCGTGCATGGGTCCAGCTTGATTGGGAAAATAAGCCGCTATAACACCAGTAAATAGGTCTGTTTCCTTCTATAGGTTGCCACTTTAGGAAGTAATACACCCTACTGTGGGGCCGACACAGGGTATCTATTGTTGTATATAACAGTGTTGTATACAAAATTATATGATTTTTGTTTGATGATAACAACCAAGTATACATTATTTTAAATGTGTTTGTTATTGTACTGTATCATATATACATCATAGACAGGAATATAATATTCGTATTTAAATAGAATACGACTGAACAAAAAATTCAAATATTCATATTGTATTTTATTTAAATAGAATATTTTATTTCAACTTTTCAATCAGTACAAATTTTTATACTCCACTATTTGTACATCTCAGTATTGTAATAAATTTCATACTCACAGTTTCTCACTACTATACTCATATACATTTTATACTCGGTCGTACGTTTTCATCTATACATACACTGTTACAAACACTCTTTAACTGACACTGTTCTTGACTTCATTCTTCTGTCTTCGCAGCTCTTAGTCAGTTTAGTCATCACCTGCTTACCTATCACATGAAGCACACACACAGTACATTGCAATTGAAATAAAAACTGAATACATGTAGATTCAAAATTTATTTTTGAAATTTTATTTGCCTTAGTTTTTCTGATGTGTTTTCTCATCATTTTTCATGACTTGACCTGATATGTCAACATAGCACGCACTTGATACACGTATACACATACATGTGTATGTATATACACATATTATTATGCAGGGATAGGAAAATCCATTCAGATGGCTGCATGTACGCACGTGCATGAATACACACGTGTGCACGGCCTCGCCAATCAGAATGTAGGAGCAACCGAGGAGCAGTCATGATGACCAACTCGACTCATACATGCACATGAAAACAACTCAACAACAAGCCCAAATATCCAAGTGGTCAAGTCATGGTGATACTACAAGGTTGAGCTCAGTCAAATGTACTCAAGATTACATAAGCAGCTACAAAATCAATCAGGTAATCATGATTCACCAAGTATCTAGTCAGTGGGATGCAACATGTATGGATTCATTCTCAAATCTGCTTGCATTATGAAGTGCAGCCACAGTGAAGTGCAAATCGGCAACACATACATGGCAGCAAGGTAAAGGGGTCAAACAACAAATGGTAGCAATGTTCTAGTACATGAATGGTGCATCTATACATGAATACATGCACAAGCATATGGGAACGTTTCAGCAACAAACATGAATGATCATAGCAACAAGAATACATGTGCATAATGGTACTTAAACAACTCAGGTGGACAAATTATTTCAGCATGGTGTGCATATATAGTGATGCAGCTACATAGTGATGAATTAGTCAAGTATTCATATGCACATGTCAAATATATACAAGTTCAAGACTGAAGCATACATGGCATGTACACAGCAGTTCATAGTGATACACATAAAAAGGAAATAGACACAATTGTGCACAAGTTAATGAGTATAAACATGGCAGAGCAAACATAGGAAGCAGCATGGACTCATATGGCACAAGTACACACAGGGTGATCAAGTAAATGAGCAGACATGGTGGAGCAACATAATTTAACATCACAGCTACACATACAAGTTTGTATGTATACATGCATCACTCAACAGCAGGAAAAAGCATTTTTTTTCATGTATACCCAAGATCTCAAGTGCACAAACCAAACAATAAACAAAAAGGGCCTGCAGTTTTCAATTTCAAGTGGCCATAGAACATATTTGATGAATATGATTTACTAAAATAACCAAGGAAATTTCCAATTCAATAGTGGGTCAAAGGTTTTAAAATTCTAGAATTCAATCATGTTTCAATCAGCACAGAAAAAGGGCCAGTAAGCATGTCATAGCAAATATCTCAAATTCATGCATTCGAATTAATCAAGCAAAAGGCAGTATCTGATTGTTCTGAAATTAAGGGAGCAAAAGTAAAGAAATTGTACAAAGGAGCAATCGAATATTTCTAGTTTTGGACTAATTTATCATGCACAATTATGGACAAGAGATTGATTTCTTTTAAGTACTCATGTTTGGCAAAGGATTTAAAACTTTCCAGTTTTTTTACAATAGGCAAAAATCATTTTTAGGAAGATATCAATGGAGAAATGTTTGGGAAAGAAGTGCAGGAAAAAAATGGCAAGTATTCAATTTACTAACGGTTTCCAAAAATTAATCAATCAAAGAATCCAAAATCAGCTGGAATTTGTCTTCCAGAAAAACATTAAGGCAACAAACTTAATTAAAGGGCAAATAAATTCCATCCAAAGCCAAACTGAAAACCAGATTCACAATTCATTTTTGAGTTAATCAAAAAGAGGAAGTAAAAGGGGAAAGCAACGTCAATCAGATCGAAATCATTTATATTGAAATCAAAGTTTTGGTGTTTCGGTTTTACCCTACAAATACACGTCTACATCACTGCATATAACATCGATATCCAACAAGAACAATTTGAAGAATTTAAGATAAAATCACTCACAAATTTTCAGGTTTTCAATCGCCAGAGAACAATCCCAAATCAGAGACGAGAGAGAGAAAAGCTTCATTCATTCAAACCCTCGGAGAGTACAATCCGAGAATCAATTCAAACAAGCATATGCGATTGCGATTTGGGGATTAAATAAAAACCTAGCCTCCATTGTTTTAAGAGTAAAAGAGATCGGGAAAAAGAATTGCAAATGGGCCGACATACTTGTTGATGGCTTAGCCTAATTCAAGTGAATTAAAGGGGATTTCTTTTTCCTTTTAAAACTAGGGTTTTAATTTATTTGCTATTGTTTTTTTAGTTTGTTTTGTAAATCATTCTAAATCAGTTCTAGAGTCTGTAAAATCCAGAGGAACCCCGTTGGGATATTAACTGGCAGTTTACTAGAGTCAATATAATATAGGGTTATTGGTTACAGGCTGTAATCAGGAAAAAAATCTGATTTAGGGGATTAGATCAGTCTAGGGTTTTGAGCATAGGGTTAGGACAGGAGCAGGCGCTATGAGTTTACATGGGATTGTAAGCGGGATCGTTTTATAAGAAACCTTAGGAATGAAGCAGTAGGCAGGATTTTGCCGAAGCTGGGTATCTTTGTGTGTTATTTCCTTTCTGCACTTTTATTTCTGCTGCATTCTGTGATCTGATTATTATTTTAATATCCCGTATTTTTCAACTCAATGAACCCCTATTCACCCCCCTCTAGGGTTAATCTTGATCCAACAAGTGGTATCAGAGCAGGTATTCTATTAACTCTAGAGTAATGGTGATTCCTACTTGTCAGTACATTGAGAGTCAGTCTAGTCACATTCCAAATATTTTCAATGGTACAGATTTTTTAAATTGGAAATCAGAAATGAAATCCTATTTAAAATCTGTCGATATTAAATGTTGGAATTGTACTATAAATGGGTATGATACTGTAAATAGGGTTGATATTGAATTTAATTTACGCGCTACTCATATATTATATTCTTATATTGATGATGTACAATATTGCCTTATTTCCCATTGTTTAACTGCGCATGAAATCTGGTAGACTCTCATCGCGCTGTATGGAAAAACTTAAAACTGCTCAAAACCCCAGAAAGTCAATTCAGCTTCATATTTGTGCTTAACTGGTTGTACAGATGGAAATTCAGTTGGAGACTCAACAGGAATTGTTTCTTATAAAGTTTTAATTCATCGTTTAAATAGTTTAACAGAATCTGTTGAGAATCTAAAATCTAAAAATAAACTTCTGAAATCTGAGAAGCTTGAGTTGATCTGCAAAAATAATCTTTTGGAATCAAAACTCAAAATCATTAAGAAGTCTTCAAATTATAATTGGAAATTTGTTTAAATTTGAAAAATGATCTTGTCCATCGAAATAAAAATATTCAAAAATTTGAAAATGAAATCCTAATTTTAAAAGAGAACAAGATAGAGATTGAAAGCACAAACAATTGTTTCCGAAAAGAATTTGAAAATTTTAAGATGACTAAATATTTCAAAAATATTTTTGCTGAAAAACGAAATTTGTTGAAAACTGAGTAAGAAATTGAGATTGAAAAACTCAAGAAATTTGAAGAAAGTCGAAAACATTTTGAATTTGAAATTGCTGAATCTCAAACCAAAATTAAATTACTTGAATCTGAAAATTTTGTTTTGAAACAATATGATGCTGAAAGGAAAATCACTGATAACCGCTGTTTAGATTTAATAAAAGTAAACAGTGATCTTAAATTCAAAATTCAATGACTAGAGTCAACTTTGACTAAATTTTCTGATAACGAAAAATCTTAGAATATGTTGTTGAAAAACCAATTCTCAGTTGAGAATAAACGAGGCCTTGGTTTTGGGAAGAATAATGTTTTTTAAAGGCAAAATTCCACTGATTTTAAAAATCCTTCCAACTGCTTCAAGATGGGTCATTCTGAAAATTTGAATTTTGAAAATTCCAGAAGGTTTTTGAATAACAAACGAGACAAGAATTGGTTTAATAACAAACCAGTACTCTGGTTGATTCTAATGGATTGTTATACAAACAGATTTGGGTACCAAAAGATGTGAACAAAACTGTGAGTGGTTTTACTACTTTTGTTATACCACTCAATCCTCTTAACAGTTAGGTACCAAAGGAGGCAGAGGAATGGGATAGCTAAAGAAAAATCGAATTCAAACTGCAACATATCACAAAATCATTCACAGTTCCTTAGCCACATCTGTTGAGTTAGAGATTCATTTGCTTACATCGATTTTAGGTATAATCTCTAAACTCATCTTTGTAAATATTCTCAGTTCTTGTCTTTTTCTTTGTTTATTCCTCCTTCTACCCCTTCTGTTTATTTTCATTATCTCTTCTGTTTTTGGTTTGTCGCTGTCATATCATTGTAACTTCTTTAGGGCTTCGTTAACTTCCAATTGTAGAATTCATATTTTTCTGGAAATTCGCTTCATTTTTGTAAAACTCTTATGTTTTTAATCATTTCCATATTTTGAATTGATTCTTGTAAAACCTGCAATTGATTTGAAGTTTGTTTTCTGATTTTCTGAATTCATAACAGTGTTGATGTATTCTAGTCATATCTTGAACATTGTTAATTTGAATTCTAAGTTTTTTGAAGATCTGAAAGTTTAATGGAATTTCACACACTTCTGCTGTTTTGAGTTTCTTATAATTCAGTTTAGAAAAGCTTGAAACATTATATTCATTATAGCACATTACTACTTATCAGTCGTGATAATTTCATTGATTTTCAGATTGACTTAGATATTCTTGAATCATTGCATACATCTTGAATTTCACCTTTATTCATGATTATTACGGTTGAAATTTGTTTGTTTGAAATCATCTGAAATTCTTGATATTTTGAATATCACACGCCTCTTTATCTTGAAATTATCATATTGTGTGAGTGATTCATTATATCTCAAACTTGACATTGATTCAAGTGATTTCAAATAAATTATTTTTAAATTTTTTGGACCATGAATATCTCTCAAGCCTGATGTAAATGATCTGAAATTACTCTTGTACTTATCAGAGATACCTTTGAATTTTTTTTTGAAAAATTTGGTCCTTGAAATTTATTGGTATTTCATGGTTATTTGACTTGAATATTTGTTTGCTTAAAATCATTTGAAATTATCGATTTATTGAATCTCGCACATATCTTGAACCAAAAATTAATTATCTGGTGCGATCGATTCATTAAATCCTAATATATTCATATTCCATAAAATGATTTCAAATAAACGGTGTTTTTAATCTTGGATCATGAATCATCCTTTTTGTGACCAACAAAAATATATTTGAAACATCTTCTTGACAAGTCTGCATTGAATCCGATTTTTTTGCAACTCAAATATTGTTCTTGAAAATAATTTTTGACCGCTTGTTTTGGTATCAAATATATACCATGCTCTGATAGATGAAATTAATTTGCTTGATTTATTAACCATGTATGCTTAGGCTTTGTGATTAAGATTCTGTTGTCTGAGATATCTTTGTTCGTCTCCAGAATCATTTTTAAAATCCTCATGTATAAAGACATCAAGTGGTATTAGTTTAGAAGTGATGAATATTTTTTTGTATATATTTTAATCCCTCTTGTCATGTATAGCTCTTCATATTCCTCTTGTAATTGATTTTCAATTTTAAAGTTATTTATTGATTATTCATTCAGAAATTGAAATCAGTATCCAAATTGAACTGTATTTATAATCCATTAAAATTATTATCAGATTTTGAAATTGTGATAAATTGGGACTGTAGTATATTTCACAACAAGAGATTTTTTTTTCATGATGGTTGAACATTTATTATAATATCTTTGAACTGGCAATTATTTCACGACCATCTCCTTTATCTATCATCATTCTGCCATCCGTGATAATTTGGAGAGTTTAATGTTTTTTAAAAATCATCTTAAATAAACAGTGAAAATATTTGTGATAGAAATTGGACTATGTTATTATTCATAATTAGTGATAATTGAAAATTTTCAATAGTCCCAGTACAGTCGAGCATATTTCATAATATAATTAATTTTGAAATTTATTTCACACTCCATTTATGTACCTAGCACATTTCTATCATCCACATTGGTTTTATATACTGAGGAGTCTTTTTTCCTATAGAGCTAAAATGATCAATATATAACTAATATATGAGTGTGTCTCTAACCACATTTAAAAATCCAAGCTCTGGTCATGCATGGTTAAGAGACAACTTATAATTTAAGCTGCGACTGACTCCATTTAAAAATCCAAGCTCTGGTTATGCGTGGTCAGTGTGCTCTTAAATAAAAATAAAAAATAAAAGGAATAATGTGATATAAATTAAAATAAATCTGAAATTTTCCTTGGTGTTTAAAAACCAGCCTATTAATCCATATTCAAATCTGTGAAATGTGTTAATATTTTATGACGTGTTAAGATTTGTTGATTGATAACTATTGGGATTTGAGATTATACAATTTTGTCACTTAAATTGAATTATTAATTATAGTCCAAATCCATCACTGTTTTTTGTGCTTCAGTTTATAAATTTCTTTTGGAAAATAATTAGAAATCATTTTTTTAAAACTCTCCCCATTTTATATAAATTTCATCGTAAATCCATCATTCTCTGCAATGTGAAATATGCCACTAGTTCTCAGTTTATTATGGTTTTTGTTTGACTGATTGAGATTTATGATGAACATTCTGCCTCTTAAGCCGAAATTATATTTTTAGTCATTTTTCATCTGTATTTTAAACTATGAATCCTTTTGATGATAACAAATGAGGGAGAATGGATTGAGATTTTGATTTATGAGTGAATATTTTATAAATATTTTAATTTTGAAAATTCATTCAATTTACATTCATTCACTCATGCACAGTTATAGGGGAGTTTCTACTGTAGGGGGAGCTTTCAAATAGGGGGAGTTTAATATTCACTGTCAAACACATTTATTATATTCAAAATCTCAATATTTGTTTGTCATCATCAAAAGGGGGAGATTGTTGTACATAACGGTGTTGTATACACAATTATAGGATTTTTGTTTGATGATAACAACCAAATATATATTATTTTAAATGTGTTTATTATCACAAACAGGAATATAATACTCATATTTAAATAGAATACGACTGAACAAAAATTAAAATATTCATAATGTATTTTATTTAAATAGAATATTTTATTTCAATTTTTCAAACGGTACAAATTTTATACTCCACTATCTGTACATCTCAGTATTACATTACATTTCATACTCATAGTTTCTCACTACAATACGTATACATTTTATACTCAGTTGTACATTTTCATCAATACATACACTGTTACAAACACTCTTTAACTGACACTGTTCTTGACTTCTGTCTTCTGTCTTCACAGCTCTCAGTCAGTCTCATCAACTTACCTGTCACATGAAACACACACAGTACACTACAATAGAAATAAAAACTAAATACATGCAGATTTGAATTTTATTTTTGAAATTTTATTTTCCTCAGTTTTTCTGGTGTGTTTTCTCATCATTTTTCATGACTTGATCTGATATGTCAACATAGCACGCACTCGATACATGTATACACATACATGTGTATGTATATACACATATTATTGGGGAGGGACAGGAAAATCCATTCAGATGGCTGCATGTACACACGTGCATGAATATACACGTGTGCAGTGCCTCACCAATCAGAATGTAGGAGCAACTGAAGAGCAGTCATGATGACCAACTCGACTCAGAGCGCAAATTACATGCACATGAAAACAACTCAACAACAAGCCTACATATCCAAGTGAACAAGTAATGGTTGTACTACATGGTCGAGCTCAGTCAAATGTACTCAAGATTACATAAGCAGCTACAAAATCAGTCCAGATAATCATGATTCAGCAAGTATCTAGTCAGTGGGATGCAACATGTATCGATTCATTCTCAAATCTTCTTGCATTATGAAGTGCATCCATAGTGAAGTGCATATCGGCAACACATACATGGTAGCAAGGTAAAGGCATCAAACAGAAAATGGTAGCAATGTTCTAGTACATGAATGGTGCTTCTATACATGGATACATGCACAAGCATATGGGAACGTTTAGCAACAAACATGAATGGTCATAGAAGCAAGAATACATGTGTATTATGGTACTTAAACAACTCAGGTGGACAAATTATTTCAGCATGGTGTGCATATATAGTGATGCAACTACATAGTGGTGAATTAGTCAAGTATTCATGTGCACGTGTCAAATATATATACAAGTTCAAGACTGAAGCATACATGGCATGTACACAGCAGTTCATAGTGACATACATCAAAAAGAAATGGACACAACTGTGCACAAGTTAATGAGTATAAACATGGCAGAGCAAAATATAGGAAGCAGCATGGACTCATATGGCACAAGTACACACAGGGTGATCAAGTAAATGAGCAGACATGGTGGAGCAACATAATTTAACATCATAGCTACACATACAAGTTTGTATGTATACATGCATCACTCAACAGCAAGAGAAAAGCATTTTTTTTATCATGTATACCCAAGATCTCAAGTGCACAAACCAAACAATAAACACAAAGGGCATGCAGTTTTCAATTTCAAGTGGTCATAGAACATATTTGATGAATATGATTTACTAAAGTAACCAAGGCAATTTCCAATTCAATAGTGGGTCAAAGGTTTTAAAATTCTAGAATTCATGCATGTTTTCAATCAACAGAGAAAAAGGGCCAGTAAGCATGTCATAGCAAATATCTTAAGTTCATGCATTCGAATTAATCACGCAAAAGGCAGTATCTGATTGCTCAGAAATTAGGGGAGCAACATCAAAGAAATTATACAAAAGAGCAATCGAATATTTCCAATTTTGGGCTATTTTATCATGCACAATTACGGACAAGAGATTGATTTCTTTTAAGTACTCATGTTTGGCAATGGATTTAAAACTTTCCAGTTTTTTTTACAATAGGTAAAAATCATTTTTGGGAAGATATCAACGAAGAAATGTTTGGGAAAGAAGTGCAGGAACAAAACTGGCAAGTGTTCAATTTACTAACGGTTTCCAGAAATTAATCAATCAAAGAATCCAAATTCAGCAAGAATTTGACTTCCAGAAAAACATTAAGGCAAAAAACTTAATCATGGGGCAAATAAATTCCATCCAAAGCCAAACTGAAGATCGGATTCACAATTCATTTTCGAGTCAATCAAAAAGAGGAAGTAAAAGGGGAAAGCAACGTCAATCAGATCGAAATCATTTAAATTGAAATCAGAGTTTTAGGGTTTCGGTTTCACCCTACAAATACACCTATACGTCACTGGCATATAGCGTCGAAATCCAAGAAGAACAATTTAAAGAATTCAAGCCAAAATCAGTCACAAAATTTAAGGTTTTAGATCACCAGAGAACAATCCCAAATCAGAGACGAGAGAGAGAGAGAGAGCAAAGATTCATTCATTCAAAGCCTCAGAGAGTACAATCCGAGAATCAATTCAAACAAGCATACACGATCATGATTTGGGGATTAAATAAAACCCTAGCTGCCATTGTTTTAAGAGTAAAAGAGATCGGGCAACAAGAATTGCAAATGGGCCGACATACTTGTTGATGGCTAAGCCTAGTTCAAGTGAATAAAAGGGGATTTCTTTTTCCTTTTAAAACTAGGGTTTTAATTTATTTTCTGTTGTATTTTTAGTTTGTCTTGTAAATCATTCTAAATCAGTTCTAGAGTCTATAAAATCTAGAAGAAACCAGTTAGGATATTAACTGGCATTTTACTAGAGTTTGTAAAATCTAGGGTTACTGGTTACAGAGCTGTAATCAGGAGAAATCTGATTTAGGAGATTAGATCAGTTTAGGGTTTTGAGCGTAGGTTTAGGACTGGAGCAGGCATTGCGAGTTTACATGGGATTGTAAGCGGGATCTGTTTATAACACCTAGTAGAAACCTTAGGAATGCAGCAATAGGAAGGATTTTGCCGAAGCTGGGTATCTCTGTGTGTTATTTCTTTTCTGCACTTTTATTTCTGCTGCATTCTGTGATCTAATTAATGTTTCAATATCCCGTATATTTTAACTCAGCGAAAAACTGTGATAAACCCTATTCACCCCCCTCTAGGGTTAATCTAGATCCAACATTTATGTGTTAGGGAGTCGATCGCTTGGGGATAGTAATCAGGGTACATCTAGTCTTGTTTAGGTGCTTGTATTTCTATCTAGGGTAACACCCGTTATTTCTGTTGAGGTACCTGTTATTCCTGTTTTGGGTAAAACCCGTTACTAGAAGTACACCTAAGTCTACCATTAGGTTTCTATAGGGATCATTTTGTTTCTGTTAAGTAATTGGAAAACACTTAATGCGGTATACTAGTATTCGTGCAGAGAAAATAATTGAGAAGCATAGTTTATCCTGTCTATTCTGTTTATCATGTCCGTCCTTTTTATACTTGTTTTATACTATAGTTACCTCTCATTAGTTTATTTACTATCTTGATACTTTTATTTCTTTATATGCTAAAAGTCATCGGACTTACCGAACTTTATGTCTGGCCCGTTTTGTTTCCTCTTCTCTCTCTTCTTTTCCCCATAGGTTCTCAAGGTGAGAACGCTTAGGCTTGATTAGGATTCTTTCTCTTTTGTTTCTTCTTGGATCTGCTCTGCTCTAATGTATCCCTTTGACTACTTGTATACTTTGTTAGGGTAGTTATGGGGATTATGGCTTTTCATTTCTATACTCTGATGGTTTTTATGCAAGAATGATGTTTTTATTTGATGTATTTTGTTCCAGCATTTCAGTCTGATGTTGTAACTGGATTTTGAGACAACAATGTTTTCTGTTGGAAAAATAAAGTTTTAAATTTCCGTTGTTGTTTTATATATTTGTCTTGTGAGATTTTGTTTCTATTTACCTATAACGCTTCACGAAACTTAATGCATTCTAATATAGAGTGACATTAACGGACATGGGATATCACACATAGTCCCAGAAGAACCTCAAGAACTCTATTTACCCACTCAGTCTATCCATCAGTCTGAGGGTGGTATGGTATGATTATTAATAACTGTGTACCTAGCGCCTCTTGCAAGCTCTTCCAAAACCCACTAGTAAAGATGGGATCATGGCCACTTACTATACTGGAAGGTACCCCATGAAGTCGGACTATCTCTCGAAGATATACCAATGCTAGCCAAGCTGTTCTCCTCTTGTTCTTGATAGGAACAAAGTAAGGGCTCTTCGTAAGTTTTCCTACTATCACTGAAATGCTGGTGTTTCCCTTCCTCGATCTAGGTAGCCCATCAATGAAATCCATAGAGACGGTCTCCCAACTCCGTTGTGGGACATCCATGGGCTAAAGTAATCCACCAGGTTTCCTTCGTTCAGCCTTCACTCTTTGACAAGTCAAACATCGAGTGATAAATATGCCACGTCCTTCTTCATACCAGCCCAAAAGAAAACTCTCTTCATATCTCGGTACATCTTGTCACCGCCTGGATGGATAGTCATCCGAGAGTGTTGAGCCTCCTCAAGGACTATCTTCAATAAATCCCTATCTCCTAGAACACAGAGCCTTCCGTCTCGTTCGTAGCCACCCTTTATCATCCACAGAGTATATACTTAGGTAACTAGAGGTATCTCCTCTTCTAAGCCTGTCCATGATGTCTACTATCTATGGGTCCCTCGCTGTGCGGATCCAATGCACTCCATATGAGTAGGTCGTACTGTCAATGATGCTAACAAACCAGCCGTAAAATCCGTTGATGGCCAAAAATCAACGTTCAATATAAACTCCAAGCTATGACTCTCTACGAATAGAGGACTCAAGGATACCCTCTGCCTACTCAACGCGTCCTCCACTACATTACCCTTGCCTAGGGTATGTGCTATCTCAAAATCGTAGGATGCTAGGAACTCCATCCATCATTGCTGCCTTAAATTAAGATCCTTCTATGAGAACAAATATTTGAGCGACTTATGATCTGTGTATAGCTCAAATCTCTCTCTAAGTAGATAATGTCACTAAGACTACAATGCAAACACTATAGCAGCCAACTCTAGGTGACGGGTAGGGTAGTTCTTCTCGTGAACTCCCAAATGTTTGCTACCTTAACATACTACCCTACCTTCTTGCATCAACATGACACCTAACCCTATGCCACAAGTAGACCATAAACACTTTGCTTCCATCCGGGAGAGTTAGAACTAGGCTAATGTCAGAGCCACTTCAATCTCTGAAAAGAATCCTCGCAACCAGGCTCCAAAAAGTAAACCAAGTTCTTCTTCTTCATTAAGGTGAGCGGGGCTGATATCCTCGCAAAGTCCTTAGTGAACTTCATATAATAACCAGTAACCCTAGGAAACTCCTCACCTCTGTCGTGTTCTTCGGAGCCTTCCAATCTTGAACTGTGACGACTTTAGCGCGGTCCGCCGTTATCCCATCCTTGGAGACAACATGCCCAAGGAACCTTACTTCCTTTCTCCAAAAGTGACACTTAGAAAATTTTGCCTTAAGCTGATGCAATCTGAGAGTGTGTAGAACCTCTCCTAAATATTGGGCATGTTCTTCCTCATTCCTTGATAAGATCATAATATCATCCACAAAAACCACAACAAAGTTGTTCAAAAACTATCTAAACGCCCTACTCATCAAGTCCACAAAATATGCGGGTGCATTGGTCAGTCCAAAAGGCATGACCAACCATTCAATGAAACCCTCTGGAGTTATGAAAGCAGTCTTATCAAAACTGTCCTCTGCAACTCTCAACTGATGAAATCCCATGGCCAAATCCAAAATTGATGCATCTGCTAGCTGATCAAACAAGTCGTCAATCCTCAGAAGTGGGTGCCTATTCTTCATGATGAGCTTATTCAGCTCTCTATAGTCCATGCACAGACAAAGTGAGCCGTCTGCCTTAGTCGCGAAGATGATTGGAGCTCCCCACTCTATTATGCTCCATCTAATGAATCCTTTCTCGAATATCTCCCCTACTTGCTTACTGAGTTCCCTCCTCCCCATAGGAGCCATTTGGCGTACCGGTAAAATGATTGGCTTTGCATTCTCTACCAAGTAAATCCGGAAGTCTATCTCATGCCTCAGAGGTAATCCCTTAATCTCATCAACCACGTCCAGATGATCTTTGGCTACGGGTACTAAACGTAGATCATCAACAGAATCATCAAGCAAATCTAGAAAATTGAGCATAATTGATCCTCGTGGGTCACACGAGATCTTGAAAGTTCTCCCTTGGCACGTCAGAAACCTAACAACTCTCCTCTCACAGTCAAGAATGACACCATACATGGCTAGCCAATCCATTCCTAGAATCAACCAATAAGCCATAAAACCAAGAACATATGTGTCACATTCAAAACTCGACACCCAAGATAGAAATTCTCAAACCCTGGAATATCATGGATAAATGAGTTGTACCTCCTATGTTGTTTGAGACTATAACAAGATTAGAAACAATACTAGTATCTAGGTGCGGATTATCTACCACAGAATTAGATATAAATGAGTGAGAAGCGCCAAAATCAAGGAGAGTCCTAAAAGGATAGTCAAAAAGGGAAATCAAACCTTCGGCTGTGATTTTCCTACCTCGATCGGGTCTACTAGCCTCAAGAGCATGCACTTATCCTCCATAAGATCCTTTCCGTTGTCCTTGCTTGCTAGGGGATTGCTCAGTGAAATGTCAAGTTGACCACAATTGAAATAAGCTTTCTTTGTCTTTCTACAATCTTTCACTAAATGACCCAAAGCTTCGCAACCGTGGCACTTAACCTTTGTCTTAATCTGAGCCTTATCAGAATTTGCTCCTTTCTTTTGTGTTCTCTTCTTGGGCCACCATTTCTTTTTCTCAACCTTAGGATGAGTCACCTTGGCCTTGGCTTCTGTCTTCTCATCCTTGTCGTCCTCGTGCATCAAAGCCATGTCAATAAACCTCTCGAAAGTTGCCTCCATCGGTATATGTGACATTGCTAGTCCTTAGAGAGGTTGATTCAACTCTCTCGTGAACCTAAGAGCCTTCTTATGAGGAGTATTCACCAAGTCCAAACCGAATCTTACTAGATGATTAAAATTGTTAACATATTCCTTAACAGACATACTTCCTTATTTTAAAGCCAAAAATCTCTCCATCTGCATTCCTTCTTCTGCCTGAGACAAGAACTTCATCTCAAACCTTTGTCTTGAATCATCCCAAGTAGCTATTGGCTGTCCCTCCCGTGTCACCTCTTACCAGTATGAATCTTCTTCCTTCAGTTGCCAAGCGGCCAATTGTATCTTCCTCCTATTGTCGAGCTCAAAAATATCAAACACACTCTCTATTTCTCTAAGCCAATTGTGCTCCTCAACAAAATTCTCAGTACCACAGAACAACTTGCCTCCTATTGCATAGAAGTCCTTACAAAGCTTAGAAAAGTTGACTGTATAAGGAGGTGGAGTTACTTCGACTACAGCTGGGAGTGGGGCTACCCTTGAATTCTGGCAGGTGCCATAGCCTCTAAATATCAATGGAACCATGTCGGTAGTGGAATGCCCTCAGGAAGATTAGGTGCCCCAGACATGCTGAAAAGAGAAGAAACAAAGATTGAAAATGAGATCGAAAGAATATTGCATAGAGCTTGAGGGGATATTTTTTTCAAATATAGGTATTTATTTGAAAATACTTTGCTTTAAAAAAAAACTCTTTTGCAAAAAAAAATCTCCGATCTTGTAACCTTTGGTTCTTATACCAAATGTGACACCCCCACATCTCTTAATGTCACCCCATAAGAGGATGTTCTAAGTTCCATGAAGCGCATTAAGTGTACAGTAAAAGAATTTCACAAGACAGAATAAATGCAATAGAAATAATTTTTTTATTATAGCATAAAAACCATTGTTTCAAATGCCAGTTACAACATCATATCACTTATGTCTTTTCTTAAATACCAATAACAAGAGATTAAACCCACTATCTTATTGAACCAATTATCAAGGTACAAAATTGCACAAGCATATTCCACTGCCATAGCCATATCAATGTTGAGCAAAAGTCGAAGCAATACATAAAGAGTTAGAAAATTCAAGAATCCAAGCTGAATATCTCAGTCATTGCTGATCATTACCCCGAGAACCTGAGGGGGGAAGGAAGAGAGAGAGGGGGAAAAAATAGATCAGACATAAAATCTGGTGAGTTCCAATGATTTTCAGTATATGCATGAAATAGAGGTATCAGGAAAGATCAATAAGACTGGATAAGAAAGTATAGTACCATACAAGTGCAAGGTAAACAAAACAACAAGATAAAGCAAGGATCGAGTATGCTTCTCATTTATAACCCAAGAACAAGTTTTCTCTGCACCAATACTAGTATATCAGGATTAGGTGTTATCCTAATTACTACCCATGCAATTGGCACCCTACTACGTAAATACCATGTGCTAACCCCACAATAGGGTGCATCACTCTCTAAAGCGGCAATTCAAAGGACACAGATCTATTTACTGGTGTTACAACATCTTAGTTTACCCAATCGGACCCATGCACACTCATGACTCCACCGGAACATCCTCATTCCCACCTTCCTCTTTTGAACCTCTTACTATCCAGATACAACAACAGAATGAGGGACCTCTTAGCTTATTAATTATCCAGTTTAACTTATAGGTTTAAGTTCATTAATAAGCATGGTTGTAAAATGACATTTTTGTTTCAATGTTGTTATGTGTATAACCCCTTCCACCAAACAAGCACCTACCTAGATGTACAAATACATTATAGTAATTCAGTTTACTTAACTTACATCTGGTACTTACATTATCATAACATGTTCTTTATTTAATCTTTGTATTAAGTTTAATCTAACAAGTATACATATTTGCATATTTTTCCTTTTGATTATATGTAACGACCCGCATTCTACGTATCGAAGGATCTTAGAATATTTATTTCTTTTTCATTTGAGGTCGTATAGTCATGTAACTTTGGGGAACGACTACTGAGGTCATTTCCCATGTTCACGATTTTTGCTGATTTTTAAATGACTTTTTTGCCCCTAGCTGACCTTGTTTTGACCATAACTTTTGATCGGTAAAGAGTTTTGACCTGAAACCACTTCCATTGAATTCAGATGATGTTTTACATACGAGTGGTCACATTAGCCAAAAGGACTCACCGTTTGGGAGATATGGTTGAAACAATGTTTAGAAGGTGAAAAATTGCTTAAGTGGGCTGATTAGGGTAATTAACAAATGGGCCCATAACCCATTTCAGGACTACGGTTATGGGGAGGCTGAGATGAGTTAGGTTTTCATTCTATTTCAGTTTTCTACCGCCATTTACCTCTTAGAAACCCTAACAATGACCTCCACCTTCTAATTTCATTTCAAATCACTTTCTAATTAAATATTAAGCTAATTAGCATCAAACCAAGTCTAATCAACATCAAATTAGAGGCAAAGGTGGCTTTATGCATAGGAATTTGTGCCATTTAAAGAGTCACTTCAGATTTGAGTTTATATTTTGGCTGAGGTGAGTGATTTGCATTACAGCTAATTAGGGGTGATTAGTGTTAATTAGCAAAATTATACATGATTAAATTCTGGAAAAATGTTTAGAAATTCTTAAATATTATTTTAAGCCTCCGTTAGAAATTTGGGTTAATTTGGATATGTTTTTCTAATCCTATCATTAGTTATGGTAAAGCATGATTAAGGGGAAAATATTGGTTTTGGATATGTTTAATCCATTTTGACATAGTTGTTTATCATTTTGGTGTTTATGGTTGATGTTACATGTTGCTATGACCGTTTGGTATGATTTATGATTGCTTAGAACAGTTAGAATGGTTGAAAACGCCATCATGTGGCGTAAAACAGTCATTGGAAAAGCTGCAGAATATTGTGTAGGAACCGGATCGGATCGCCCACTTCCGAACCGACCCGCTCGTGATCCCAAACCAACCCCAAGCCATGAGCTGATGCGTTGGAGAAGTACACAAGCCGTGCACCACGAGTAGTCCAAGACGAAGGCTCACGAACTAAACTAAGGGGCATAGCCCGAACCGCGAACTGATGACCAGTAGGAGGTATCACGATCGAACTGATCCGACCAGGAGCACCACGAGCCGTCTTGACTCGATTTCCACAAGCCAGAAGCTCCAAACCGGTTTCTCCACCACGACCCGACCCGGACGAGGCACCACGAACCAAACCGATAAACCACCTCAGAAGAACCGAACCGAACTGAATGGAAGCTCATTTCTGGACCAATCTGGAGGAGACCAAAACCCGAGATGTAAAGGTAGTCCAAATGGGAAGTTGTAACTCATGATCCAGTTGGGAACCAACAACTTAACTTCATGAGTTGGGCTTTGCTGCGGGACGTGCGCTAAAAGGTTATCGACGTCCATAACTTTGATGCACCACCAAGACTGTTGTTAGGCTACAGATCAGTGCAGTGGGCTAGATATTACTCCATGGGGCAGAGTGATCGTAGTATGGCTATGAGCCAGTGCAGTGGAGTCGTCATGACTTCATGGGGCAGAGTGGACATAGCAAGGGATTAATGGCTATGGATCAGTGCAGTGGAGCCATCATGACTCCATGGGGCAGAGTGATCATAGCAAAGGATTATGGTGGTCAAAGTAGTGGATATCATATGCTTTACGCACTGAGTGAGAGATGCGAGGATGGTTGCTATGTTTGATGTTTGCTATCACCATGACATGCACACCCCCTCCCCCGTATCTTTACACAATATGTTAGTGTCACCTTAGAGTATTATACATCCTGTTATGCTAACTCTTTGGTTGTAGGTCCAGATTCAGGTATGGTTACGTATGCCTGTTATTGTTCTGTTTTGCTGCTTATCGCTCGTACCAGACTTTTGTCTGACCTAGAGTTTTATGTCTCTTCTTATTACTCTAGGTGCTCTTAAACGGGCAGACTAGAGATAGGTTAGGTGGTATGCACGTGTAGCTATACCGGAGACGAGCAGGAGGCTTCCACGTATGATATATATAGATATTTTCCCTATGTTGTTTGTGGTCACTACTTTGAGCATTAGTAGTGCACCTTTTTCTTTGCTTGAGAGACAATATATTGGAGTTGTAATAAGCTGTATTTTGAACTTCCGCTACTATGATGATTATGGTTTAGTTTTCAGCTCATGCACTGTCTCGCCTGTTTTATGTCAAGTATGTTATTATTATATTTATTCCATGCGCTATGAGACATTCTACAGGTTTCTTGTTAGTTCACTGTTAAGTTTCCTTTCTTCTGACAACCATCCCGTGCTAGTTGGACGTCAGCATAGCGCATTGCGAGGGAAATGTCAGCTGGTCCGGGGTGGGCCATCACACTTGGTATCAGAGCTCTAGGTTGCGTAGTTAACCTAGGGAAAGACACCAGGGAGAGAAAGTACATATATGAGAGCGCGTATTTGTGATATTTTGGTTTTCAAAAGCTATATATATATACTATTAGTATATCTAAGGATGGAGACGCACTGCACTAGCACCACTAAAGAGATGGTTAATCGTTTTCTCTTTACAGATTGAATGATGAGCCGATATACGAGGAATACTGGTAGAGGAGCCAATAATGGGAATGCTCCTGATACGAGGATGATGCTCGCTGACTTCATGAGAGAGATTCTTAGGATGCTCATAGGGCAGCCCTAATGCTGCAAATGGTGGTGGTGCAGCGGTGTAGGCGCCTAGGGCCGATTTTCGCCAAGCTCTGTAAGGACTACACTAGTCTTAGTGGGAAGCCGTTCCACGGAACGGAATCGGCCACAGAAGTTCAGGATTGGCTTGATAGTTGTGAGCTTATCTTCGAGGATCTGGGAATCGAAGACACGATGAAGAGGAAGCTAGCATCCCGTCAGCTGCAAGGACGGGCTATGAATTGGTGGAATGCTACTAAAGCAGCTACTCCTGAGGATCAAGTTACCTAGGATCAGTTTTAAGGCCCGATTCAGTAATAATTTTATCCCAACTGCTCAGAATCAGAATTGTTTAGGAAGTTCTTGGAGCTTAAGCAAATGGTTAGGCAGTCTCGGAGTATATTGCTGAGTTCGATACTTTATCGAAGTATGGATTATCCCTCATTGACACTACTGAGAAGAAGAGTGAGAAGTTCATAACAGGCTTAGATCAGTACTTGGGAGAAAGGCTTATCAACCATATTGATGAGACTTTTGAATCGATTGTTGGAAAAGCATTGAGATCAAAGAGCCTTTATCCTAAGCCCAAGGCTGAAATTACTATTGCATCTGCAGAGGGCCAAAGCCGCAAGCAAGCGGTGGGGGCAAGAATAATTATCAGAATAAAAGGAAGCAGAGTCAGAACCAAGCTAAGGATGGTCAAAAGAAGAATAAGAAAGATGTTGAGTGCTTTAGCTGTGGCAAGAAGAGCCATTATGCTAAAGAATGTCGAGCAAAGCCAACAGATAGGAAGTGCTTCAACTGCGTCCAAGTGGAACATCACAAGGATAAATGTCTACAACCCCCGAAAGAGAAGCAGATATGCTATTAATGTTGTTCCTTCTTCGTCAAATGCCTCAACTGCGGCGGAGAAAGGAAAGAATGTCGTCATTCCAGGTATGCTTTCTGTTTATGATGTTATGTTCAAGTACTATTAGATACCGGGGCTTCCCATTCCTTCATATCTAGTGACCTGGTAGATAGGTTGGGATTGGAACCCGAAATTGTCAATAGAGCTTTAGTTGTGACGAACCCGATTGGTGGTTCGACTAGCCTTAGTATGATTTGACGAAATTTGGTCTTACCGAGTCATGGATGTATGTTTGCTTGTGATTGCTTTGTTTTGGGATTTACTGGCTTTGGCATTATTTTGGGAGTCGATTGGCTCCAAAGACACGGGGTGGTGGTAGACTGTGAGGGATTTTTGGTGACTATCAGGGAGGATGATGGGTGGAGGGTAGTGCTTGGTGGCCTACCTAGTGATGAGGTGATGGCTAGTTTTCTAAATTCCCTCAACATCCCGCAGGACAAGTTAGCAGGAATTCCCATTGTTGGCCAGTATTCGGATATCTTCGAGGATGTGACCGGACTTCCACCACACCGAGAGATTGAGTTCCTTATTGATTTAGTGAAAAATGCCAGACCTATAGTGATGCCACTTCATCGTATGGAACCAAGGGAGCACCAAGAGCTCGAGGTGCATGTAAGTGATCTTTTGAAGAAGGGATTTATTTAAAGAAGTGTCTCCGAGTGGGGAGCACCAGCTGTATTTGCTACCAAGGCAGATGGTTCCCTTTGTTTATATGTGGACTATCACGAGTTGAATAAATTGACTAGGAAGAATAAGTATCCTCTTTCGCGGATAGATGATTTGTTTGATCAACTGGAGGGAGCAAGAATGTTATCCCAATTGGACCTCGCGACAGGATTCCATTAGCTCCAAGTAGCAGCTGAGAATATTCCTAAAATGGCATTTCGGACGCCGTCTGGATTCTATAAGTGGTTGGTCAAGCCATTCGGGTTGACCAATGCACCAGCATATTTTGTGGATCTTATGAATAGGGTATTCAATTGAATAAGTTTGTTCTTGTGTTCGTGGACGATATACTTGTTTATTCGAGGACATAGGAAGGACATAAGGAACATTTGAGAGTAGTGATGGAGGTGCTGAGAAAACACCAATTGAAAGCGAAGTTTTCTAAGTGTCACTTCTGGAGGAGGGAAGTGAGATTCTTGGGCCATGTTGTTTCAGAGAATTTTATTGCCGTGGATCCTGCGAAGGTGCCTACGGTACAAGATTGGTCTACGCCCAAGAATGCAACAGACGTAAGAAGTTTCTTGGGATTAGCTGGATATTATCGTAAGTTTATCCAAGACTTCCCTAAGATAGCGGCACCGTTAACTCAGTTGACCAAGAAGAATCAAGCTTTCGTTTGGGACAAAAGGTGTGAAAATGCATTCAAGAGCCTAAAGGAAAAGTTGACCTGTGCACCAATGTTAGTCATTCCTAAAGGGAATGAAGAGATGACAGTATACACGGATGCATGTGGTACCAGACGAGGTGTTGTATTGATGCAAGGAGGTAGGATAGCAGCTTATGCTAGTCGACAGCTGAAACCGCTTGAGAAAAAATATCCTACCCATGATTTGGAATTGGCAGCGATCGTATTCGCATTGAAGATGTGGAGACATTATCTCTTGGGAGAAAGATTCGAGTTGTTTACTGATCATAAGTCATTAAAGTAGCTTTTCTCCCAGAAGGATCTAAATCTCCGATAGCAAAGATGGTTAGAATTCTTGGCTTCCTATGATTTTGATATCACATATACACCAGGAAAGGGCAATGTGGTAGTTGATGCATTGAGTAGGAGACATGTTAGTTTAGGGGCTATGTTTCTTGAATGGAAGCAACTAGAATATATCGTAGGGTACGATTTCAGACCAAAGTGCAAATTGGATCCAGAAATGTTAGCAAGTTTGACGATCAGACCCATTTTGACTTAGCGGATTGGTTCCAGTTAGAAGGACGATCCTAACTTACTCGAAATCATCTCCAAGTTAGAGATGGGTATTGATGAGGAGATGAACAAGTATGGGCTTGATCGAGATGGATGGCCTAGAAAGAATGGGGGACTAGTTGTACCCAATGTCAATGGATTGAGAGATGAAGTACTGAGAGAATGTCATCACTCAAAACTGACAATACATCCCGGTGGTAATAAAATGTACCGAGACATGAAACATACCTACTACTGGGAAGGGATGAAAAGAGATGTTGAAAAGTTTATATCCAAATGCATGAATTGCGAGCTAGTAAAAGCTCAGCCAAAGAAGCCTAGTGGTTTGTTGCAACCATTAGAAATCCCCGAATGGAAATGAGAACAAGTCTCAATGGATTTTATTGATGGGTTACCAAGGACTAGATCGGGTCATGATAGCATTTGGGTGATTGTGGACCGATTGAACAAGAGTGCGAAGTTTATACCCGTCAAGTCGAATAGAACAACAGCTAAGTTAGCAGAACTGTATACGAAGTGGGTAGTGAGATTTCATGGAGTACCCCAAGGCATTGTAAGTGACCGAGATCTGTTGTTTACTAGTGGATTTTGGAAGGGCTTACAAGAGGCTATAGGATCAGAACTACATCTCAGTACCGCATACCATCCTCAAACTGACGGTCAAACAAAGAGGGTGAATCGTATATTAGAGAATCCCTTGAGAGCTTGTATATTGGATTTTGGAGGATCATGGGATGACCATTTACATCTAGTTGAATTCGCATATAGTAGTAGTTATCAGTCCAATATTGGTATGGCTCCATCTGAATCTTTGTATGGAAGACCATGCAACTCACCATCATGTTGGTTGGAAACCGGTGAGAAATTTGTGCTTGGGCCAGATGTGATAAGAGAAACCTCAAATAAGATCAAGGTTATCCAACAACAAATGAAGGTTGCGCAAAATAGGTAGAAGAGTTATGTTGACAAGAGATGAAGAGAGTTAAAATTCTCCAATGGCAACTTGGTATTTTTCAAGATTTCTCCGTTAAAAAGCGTGATTCGATTTGGTAGGAGAGGCAAGTTATCACAACATTTGTTGGTCCATTCCCAGTTCTCGAGCAAGTTGGGAATTTGGCATATAAAGTTGAGTTGCCAGACAAGATGGTAGGAGTTCACTACGTATTTCATATTTCCTAGTTAAGGAAGTTCGTGCACAACCCCAATATGACTATTTCACTAAATCAGTTGGATGACATCGAAGTAGAACCCGAGGCGGTTGGGAACCACAAGCCGATCCGTATTGTCGAGAGCAATACGAAGCAACTTCGAAGGAAGGCGGTGAAATTGGTCAAGGTTCAGTGGGGCGAGAATGAGAGCGACCGTACTTGGGAAACAGAGGAGAGCATAAGGGAATTGCATCCAGAACTCTTTGCCTGGTAAGATTTTAATAGTGATAGTTTCTTCCGTTGTTTGTAAACCACATGCTAGGGTAGGCTTGTTGTGTATGTTTTATTGCTGCAAATGATTTATAGGGATGCGGGACCTATTGGTTGTTTCTTAGTTGAGGAATTTCGGGGGAGAAATTTCTTAAGGGGGGGAGAGTGTAACGACCCGCATTCCATGTATCAAAGGATCGTAGAATATTTATTCTTTTTCATATGAGGTCGTATAGTCATGTAACTTTGGGGAACGACTATTGGGGTCAATTCCCATGTTCACGATTTCTACCGATTTTTAAATGACTATTTTGCCCTTAACTGATCTTTTTTCGGCCCGAACTTTTGATTCGTAAGGATTTTTGACTTGAAACCATTTCCATTTGATTCAGATGATGGTTTACATTTCCGTAGAGTGGTCACATTAGCCAAACGGACTCACCGTTTGGGAGATATGGCTGAAACAAGGTTTAGAAGGTGAAAAACTGCTTAAGTGGACTGATTAAGGTAATTAGCAAATGGGCCCATAACCCGTTTCGGAATTTAGGTTATAGGGAGGCTGAAATGAGTTAGGTTTTCATTCTATTTCAGTTTTCTAGTCGCCATTTACCTCTTAGAAACCCTAACAATGGCCTCCACCTTCTAATTTCATTTCAAATCACTTTCTAATTGAAGATTAAGCTAATTATCATCAAACCAAGTCTAATCAAATTAGAGGCAAAGACTGCTGTGTTAATTGGAATTCATGCCATTTAAAGAGTCACTTCAGATTTAAGTATATATTTTGGCTAAGGTGAGTGATTTGCATTGTTTTTCACTAATTACGGCTAATTAGGGGTGATTAGTGTTAATTAACAAAATTATACATGATTAAATTCTGGAAAAATGTTTAGAAATTCTTATATATTATTTTAAGCCTTTGTTAGAAATTTGGGTTAATTTGGTTATGTTTTGCTAATCCTATCATTAGTTATGGTAAAGCATGACTAAGGGGAAAATATTGGTTTTGGTTATGTTTGATCCATTTTGACATAGTTATTTATCATTTTGGTGTTTATGGTTGATGTTACATGTTGCTATAACCATTTGGTATGATTTATGATTGCTTAGAATAGCTAGAATGGTCGAAAACGCCGTCATGTGGCATAAAACAGTTGCTGGAAAAGTTATAGAATATTGTGCAGGAACCAGATCGGATCGCCTCCTTCCGAACCGACCCGCTTGTGATCCCAAACCGACCCCGTGCCGCGAGCTTATGCATTGGAGAAGTAACCGAGCCGTGCACCACGAACAGTCCAAGATGAAGGCTCACGAACTGAACTGAGGAGCATAGCCCAAACCGTGAACTGATGACCAGTAGGAGGTATCACGACCGGACCGATCCGACTAGGAGCACCACGAGCCATCTTGACTCGATTTCCAAGAGCCAGAAGCTTCGAACTGGTTGCTCCACCACGATCCGACCCGGACGAAGCACCGTAAACTAACCCGATGAACCACCTCAGAAGGACCGAACTGAACTGAATGGAAGCTCATTTCTGAACCAATCTAGAGGAGACCAAAACCCAAGATGCAAAGGTAGTCCAAATGGGAAGTTGTAACTCAAGATCCAGTTGGGAACCAACGATTTATGTAACAACCCTGAATTTTGGGGCCAATTTAAAATTTATTTTAAGTAATTTTAAATGAGTTTTGATATTTAAAATAATCTATTTTAAATAATAAGGATCACAAATTTGGTTCAAATCGAAGTTAGAATGAATAAATTGATTTTAATTATAAAAAGAGCCAGAAATAGCGCGGTAGTTTGAAAAGTCAAACTTGAACTTTGACTGACTATACAGGATGCAAAATTTAACGGATTTTAGTGACACCAAAAACATTAGAATCTATTTAAAAATATATTTTCAACGAATCCGAAAAATCGAAATTTCATAGCGGAAATCAAAAGTTATGGCTAATTCAATTTTTAGAAAAGTCGGTGGGTAATATGCATAGGACAAAAATGCTACTTTTCACATATGTAGGAATTTGAACTCGAAACCACTTCCATTGGTTTCAAAATGATGTTTCTGCATTGAAAAACAGTAAACACTTATATGTTTCGAGTTTCGGAAATTATTTGTTTAAAAATATATTTTTAATATTAAATATACTGGCCTTGAAAATAGCCATTTTTCAAAAAATCTCAGAATCGAACGAAATAAATTTTGTTGGGTTCGTATCATCAAAACAAAGCTAAAAATGATTTTTTGGTAATTTTTGGAATTAATATATAATTATAATTGATTTTTCAGTGTAAACGGGCAAATTTTTGACTTTAAAAATTTATTAAAAATTCAAACGGGCTCAGAATTGAACGAAATTAATTTTCATAGGTCCACAGCATCAAAACATAGCTAAATATATTTTTCGAGGATTTTTGAAGTTAATTTGTGACCTAGGTGAATTTCTGCGTACGTTTGAATTTAAAATAATGATTTATATTTAAAACTGAAAAACGAAGGCCAAGACGATCTCGTGAGCTGATGAGACATATCCAGATGAGTTCGGAACGGGGGCTAAATGGTATGAACGACGGTAAGCAGGCTTGAATCGGGGTTCGGGCCAAAACGAGCTTAAGCGGGCCTAATTAGGGGTGTAAATCGGTCGGACCGGACCGGACGGAGGCGTGTTCAGTTTCTGTCCTAAAAAAAATCGGACCGAACACGGACCGGACCTAATTTTTTATCGGACAAATTTCGTTGTCCTAATTCGTGTCCTAAATAAAATCGGTCGGACACGGACACGGTCGGACAAGTCGGACTCGGTCGGACATGACTATTTGTATCATATTTTGTACATTTTACTAGATTTTCTCTCAACTATACGCTGAATTTCAAATAATTCGGACGAATTCGGACGAGCCCGGACCGGACATGATTTTTTCTCGTACAAATCTTGTTGTCCTAACTCGTGTCCTAAATGAAAATCGGACGGACTCGGACGGACGTATTTCGGTCACGGACACGAACGGACGTCGGACATTCGAACAAAATTTACAGCCCTAGGCCTAATTACATAATTAGTTAACCCTAATATAATATTATAATATTCGGAATCACTATTCATCGTTCTTCCCCGATTAGAAACAGCCGCACAAAACCCATCAGCTCCGAAACTTCTCTCCTCCATAACTCCTTCATTTCTCAACGAAAATTAGCGTGTGAGTACACGTTTCGAAGCTCTCGCCGAGCTCTTCGATCTCCGACAAGTCCCGTCCCTTTCCGTCGCCTATGCCGCCCGCCCCGAGCCCGAGAAGGTCCGCCGGTCGCAGCCACGCCGGGCCCACCACGCTCGATCGAACTCCACCCTCTTCTGGCCGTACAAAGATCTCTCCAAGGCGGTCATTCTCCAAAAAACCGCACTCAAAACCGTTCAGTAAATCAAAAGTTATCGCGATTTGAAGTTTTGAACAAATTCTGAAAATATGGTATGCTTCAGATTTCCCCACGCTTTTAAGTGTTACACAGCTAGTTGTTAAAAGTCTGAATTTGATTTTTCCTATGAATTTGCATTGGAATCATTCCAGATCTGAAATCAAATTGAATAAGAACACCGGATCTGATTGAACCCGAGCCATCTTTTCAGACTAGACCACTGTGAGAATTTTATTTTTATTTAATTTAATTTATTTTATTATTATTTTTATGATTATTAGCAGTAGAACCGATACGACACGATATTTAAACATAGATCTAAACCGATCATAACATATGACGTGAAATCGGAATTGTCTATAATGCTATGTGATTAGACCTGAAATTTCAGGTTTAAATCTGAATTATAAATTAATTAAAATTATTTATATGTTCTTTATTTAATTACACCGTGTTGATTTTACTAATGCCCCGTTATAACATCACCTTGAAATCACCTGGATGCTAGTTATTGATTTGGATTTGTGGTTATGTTTGGATGTGTGGTCATGCGATGTGATGAAATTTTACAATTTATTTGATGCAAATAAATTAAGAATGCTACTTGTGATGAATGCTACTTGTGATGAGATTTATATTCTCTTCTTATGTAAAATTGAAATAGGGAAAAATTGACATTTTTTGTCAAATGTTAATATAGAAAACTGTCACCATATGACTAATTGACATTTTTTGTCAAATGTTAATATAGAAAACTGTCACCATATGACTAATTGACATTTTTTTGTCAAATGTTAATATAGAAAACTGTCACCATATGACTAATTGACATTTTTTTGTCAAATGTTAATATAGAAAACTGTCACCATAGGACTAATTGACATTTTTGTCAAATGTTAATATAGAGAACTGTCACCGTATGAAATTTACATTTTTGTCAAATGTAAAAAAAGAAGAAAAAAAGAAAGAAAGAAAAAAGAAAATGTATTGTATGAAGAATAGCATTTTTGTCATGTTAATTAAAAAGAAAAGTGCATGGTATGTAAAATAGAATTGTTGTTATGATAAAAATAGAAGATGTCATATTATGTAAAGTAACATTATGTTCAATGTAAATACAAGAATTTGACATAGTATGATTTAACATTTATTTTAATGTTAAAATGAGAGAATTTTCACCGTAGGATAAATGTACATTTTTATTTGTCAAAATAAAATAGCATATTCACTGTATGATAACATGTACATTTTTATTTGTCAAAATAAAATAGCATATTCACTGTATGATAACATGTACATTTTTATTTGTCAAAATAAAATAGCATATTCACTGTATGATAACATGTACATTTTTATTTGTCAAAATAAAATAGCATATTCACTGTATGATAACATGTACATTTTTATTTGTCAAAATAAAATAGCATATTCACTGTATGATAACATGTACATTTTTATTTGTCAAAATAAAATAGCATATTCACTGTATGATAACATGTACATTTTTATTTGTCAAAATAAAATAGCATATTCACTGTATGATAACATGTACATTTTTATTTGTCAAAATAAAATAGCATATTCACTGTATGATAACATGTACATTTTTATTTGTCAAAATAAAATAGCATATTCACTGTATGATAACATGTACATTTTTATTTGTCAAAATAAAATAGCATATTCACTGTATGATAACATGTACATTTTTATTTGTCAAAATAAAATAGCATTTCAACTATATTATAAGATGTACTTTTATTTGTAAGAATAAAGTAGGATGATTCAACATTATTTTATAATGTAGTATGGTAGAAATCCACCGTATGTTCATTTAACATTGTTTCTAATGTTAATACTAGAGTAATTTTAACCGTATGTATATTTCACATTTTTATTTATGTGAATTAAAAGAAAATGCGTCATATGTTGAATTAGCATTATTTTCAATGTAATAAGAAGAGAATTTCCATCGTATGAAAAATTGAAATTTTGTTAATATAATAAAAAGAAAATACACCGTATGCTATTTTACGTTATTTTATAATGCAATATAATTGAAATACACCGCATGTTAAGTTAACATTATTTATAATGTTAATATAAAGAGAATTAACTGTAGGACTAATTTACATTATTTTGTAATGTAAATAAAAAGGAATTTAACCGTAGGATTAAAGTATATTATTCTTAATGTAATAATGAAAAGAAATTCTCCGTATGTTATTTCACCTTATCTTATAATGAAACGTAAAAGAATTCCACTGCATGTAAATTTACATTAGTAGAATTGCACCGTATGTGAATTTACATTATATTATAATGTAATTATAAAAAGGATTTATACCATAGAGAATTTACATCATTTTTAATGTAATTAAAGTAGGAATTGATGTTAACATAAATTTAGATTTAATTATGTAAAATTAAGGTATGGAATTTGGAATGACATAAATTTACATTTAATTTTGTGAAACCAAAGTAGGAATTTGTGTTAACATGTAATTTACATTGAATTATGTAAAATTAAATTGATGAGAAATTAACATTTTGTTTAATGTTAAATATAAGGAATTTACATGGTATGAGAAAGTAACATTATTTTTAAATGTTAATAATAAGAAACTACACTGCATGAACAATTAACATTATTTTTAACGTTCATTAAATAGTAATTTCACCGCATGTGTAAAGTAACATTTTTAAATGTTAAAGATAACACCGTATGATGTAATTAACATTTTTAATGTTAATATAATAAAACGTTAACCGTAGGATGTCATTAACATTTTTAATGTTAATATAAAAGTATTTACAACGTATGATAAATTAACATTTTTGTGTCAATGTTAATAATAAGTATTCACATCGAATGAAAATTAACAATTTTGTTAATGATACAAATAAGAATGTACGTTGTATGAGGAATTAATGTTATTTTTGATGTTAAAAATAAGTAATTTACAATGCATGGAAAACGGACATTTTTTTTTATGTCAATTAAATAGAAATTTTACCGTAGGATGAAATGGACATTTTTAATGTAAATTAACCACAAATTTCAACCGTAGGATTTAGGTAACATTATTTATAGTGTTAATATGAAGGAAATTTAACCGTATGATAAAATTAACTTTATTTTTAATGTTAATATTAAGAGAATTACTTCGTAGGATAAAATTAACATTATTTTATAATGTTAACATAAAAGAGAATTGACCGTAGGAATGTTACTTTTTTTTTTTTTATGAGATTAAGAAGGAATAACACCATAGGGTAAGTTAACATTATTTTTAATGTTAATAATGGGGCATTTTAACCATAGGATAAGTCAACATTATCTTGAATGTTAAAATTAAGAAATTATGCATCGTAGGACGAGTTAACATTATTCTAAATGTTAATATAAAAAGTGTATATACCATAGGGAAAAATTTACATTATTTTAATGTTAAAATAAAGGAATTCCACCGTAGGATGAGTTTACATTTTATTCAATATAAACAAGTAAGAATGTAACATGTAATCTCAAGTTTGCATTTTATTCAATGTAAAGAAAACAAGAATGCGATATGTAATGAAAGTTTACATTTTAATTAATGTAAATAAAAATATGATTTTGAGAATGAGTCGTTAAATAAGAAGTTTGACTATTTTAAATAATTAAAATAGAATGAATTGTTAATAAGAATAATTATTAACAAATAAGAAGGATTTTTCAAAATATATATATATGTATATATATATACGAGGATTGTTTGGGAAGTCCGAGATATTCTCATCCCAAATTAATCCAGCGGCGTTAAAGATCGAAGTAAGAAGACGACGTATGAAGACCGTAAATCTTCCCTCGAATGGACAGCGATCGAGATCCTGAATTGACTTGCTACCAATTCATGGGTCAAGGTCATTGCCCAGACGTACGCGTTGATTTCACGGATTTGACTTTCGTTCAGACCCAGAGCATAAGTTTAAATGGATGGTGTGTCTGACATCGTACTTCGTTATATATCATATTGTTGATTTTCTGTTAATATATAAATATTGGTGGTGGAGAATTTATTCTCTACTTAACACCCATTTATGTATTGATGGAGAAGCAATGGTACGGTATGGAGTGACAGTGTGACACACTAAGATGCAATGATCAAGGTTTATTGTTGAAAAGCAGAACCTTGTGGAGACGATCAAAGCATGGCCTGTTTAGGCATAGCTTTGTGTAACGGGACTTCGCGAGCCTCACACACTGGTTGAGTCAAAAACGGGCGAAGGGAACGCAGGGAAAGCAGCACGTTTCTTTCTAGCTAGAAGTAGTGTCAGGGACCTCCCAGCGCTGATACTTTACTTATGTGGATGATGGAATGTGGCGCGCCTCGGATAGGTCCTATAGGACCGGGAAACGTGTGCTTAGGAATAACTAATCCTCTAAGCTGTATGTGAGGACCGGCCCTGCCATTTCCAAGGGTTAACTGCGGGTAATCCTGAGGCACTAGCTAGAGTGTCTCGAATCGGTAAGGAGCTCCGCTCTAGCCTTGATTCATGATGGAAACCAAAATCCAAATACGAACCGACGAATTTGATTGTATTACTAGTACGGAGGCATAGTATATGGTACCTATGCTTCCTAAGATTAATACATTTACTTTGAAATGCTTTCATATACACTAATAATAATATTAGATGCGTATTTGCCGTATTTAGCATGTTTAATCACCATAAGGTAAAACCCTATCCTCTGGTGTGCGTTGCATTGTGTGATGGGACTTGGGTCTTATGGTGATTCCATTTTTTCCCAAAAAAAGCATTGCGTTGTTTACGATGTATTCAATTATTTGTTATGACACTTTAAATTATGCACTGCAATCCATTAGAGTAAACCCGTTCCGCGTTAGCGGCGTGGTCTTTGGATTTGCCTTATATCTACTAGTTATTTTACTTAAGAATTCTCACACCAGTCCCACGACTGACCCATAGTTTGTTTCACCTTTTTGCAAACTTGGGTGCCCTCTTTTCCACACGGGCAGCCAAGTAGACAGGTTCATTCTTTGCTTGGAGTTTTTCTTTGGAGCCGCTTATCATTTTTCTTGGATTTGCCTTTTGTGGAGAGGTGATGACTTGGAGCTTGAAGACATTTATCTTTTGTTTCTATGGCATCTTTTCTTTTCTTTTCTTTTTAGACAGCAAACTTATTTCTTTTCTGCAAACTTGTTGTAATAGCTTAGATTCTGTGACTGTGGAATTTCTGTGATTGATGACATTATATTTTTCCGCTGCTATAATGTTATTACTCTATGAATTTCCTTTGCTATATTGTATCTGTGTTCTGTTTTATTGTATTTATGTTGTATTCCAAAAATGATTTCTCCTGCTTTCACTCGTGGAAGTTTGGGGTCTTCACAGTTGGTATCAGAGCTTTGGTTTACAAAGCGGAGTACAACATATTTATAATAATTCGTTTACGTAGAATCACTATATTCTACGGCGAACAGTTCATGAGATACATAATAGCCAGTCACTTTATCGTCATCTTTTCATTCATCCTTCGATCTTTTCTATCTCTTAAATCACCATTACCGTTATTTTGACTCTTCCCTTAATCGTGCATTCGAAGAAGACTAAGAGAAGTGGCGATGCTCAATTAGCACATGTTTACGAATGAGCGAAAGGACCAACTTCTTCAGTGCCAGCTTCTACTGAAGGAGGAGGAAAGCCTGTTGTCTCTAAAGGTACGCCTAGAATAAGTTACGTTCTCCATGTTTCTTTCTATTCTTTTTTTTTATGAGCCGTTGCTTGGCTTTCTCTCTCTCTTATCCTCTTTCTTCTTCCTCTTTCTCCTTTTCGGGGACGAAAAGTTTTTAAGTGGGGGAGACTGTAACAACCCTGAATTTTGGGGCCAATTTAAAATTTATTTTAAGTAATTTTAAATGAGTTTTGATATTTAAAATAATCTATTTTAAATAATAAGGATCACAAATTTGGTTCAAATCGAAGTTAGAATGAATAAATTGATTTTAATTATAAAAAGAGCCAGAAATAGCGCGGTAGTTTGAAAAGTCAAACTTGAACTTTGACTGACTATACAGGATGCAAAATTTAACGGATTTTAGTGAAACCAAAAACATTAGAATCTATTTAAAAATATCTTTTCAACGAATCCAAAAAATCGAAATTTCATAGCGGAAATCAAAAGTTATGGCTAATTCAATTTTTAGAAAAGTCGATGGGTAATATGCATAGGACAAAAATGCTACTTTTCACATATGTAGGAATTTGAACTCGAAACCACTTCCATTGGTTTCAAAATGATGTTTCTGCATTGAAAAACAGTAAACACTTATATGTTTCGAGTTTCGGAAATTATTTGTTTAAAAATATATTTTTAATATTAAATATACTGGCCTTGAAAATAGCCATTTTTCAAAAAATCTCAGAATCGAACGAAATAAATTTTGTTGGGTTCGTATCATCAAAACAAAGCTAAAAATGATTTTTTGGTAATTTTTGTAATTAATATATAATTATAATTGATTTTTCGGTGTAAACGGGCAAATTTTTGACTTTAAAAATTTATTAAAAATTCAAACGGGCTCAGAATTGAACGAAATTAATTTTCATAGGTCCACAGCATCAAAACATAGCTAAATATATTTTTCGAGGATTTTTGAAGTTAATTTGTGACCTAGGTGAATTTCTGCGTACGTTTGAATTTAAAATAATGATTTATATTTAAAACTGAAAAACGAAGGCCAAGACGATCTCGTGAGCTGATGAGACATATCCAGATGAGTTCGGAACGGGGGCTAAATGGTATGAACGACGGTAAGCAGGCTTGAATCGGGGTTCGGGCCAAAACGGGCTTAAGCGGGCCTAATTACATAATTAGTTAACCCTAATATAATATTATAATATTCGGAATCACTATTCATCGTTCTTCCCCGATTAGAAACAGCCGCACAAAACCCATCAGCTCCGAAACTTCTCTCCTCCATAACTCCTTCATTTCTCAACGAAAATTAGCGTGTGAGTACACGTTTCGAAGCTCTCGCCGAGCTCTTCGATCTCCGACAAGTCCCGTCCCTTTCCGTCGCCTATGCCGCCCGCCCCGAGCCCGAGAAGGTCCGCCGGTCGCAGCCACGCCGGGCCCACCACGCTCGATCGAACTCCACCCTCTTCTGGCCGTACAAAGATCTCTCCAAGGCGGTCATTCTCCAAAAAACTGCACTCAAAACCGTTCAGTAAATCAAAAGTTATCGCGATTTGAAGTTTTGAACAAATTCTGAAAATATGGTATGCTTCAGATTTCCCCACGCTTTTAAGTGTTACACAGCCAGTTGTTAAAAGTCTGAATTTGATTTTTCCTATGAATTTGCATTGGAATCATTCCAGATCTGAAATCAAATTGAATACGAACACCGGATCTGATTGAACCCGAGCCATCTTTTCAGACTAGACCACTGTGAGAATTTTATTTTTATTTAATTTAATTTATTTTATTATTATTTTTATGATTATTAGCAGTAGAACCGATACGACACGATATTTAAACATAGATCTAAACCGATCATAACATATGACGTGAAATCGGAATTGTCTATAATGCTATGTGATTAGACCTGAAATTTCAGGTTTAAATCTGAATTATAAATTAATTAAAATTATTTATATGTTCTTTATTTAATTACACCGTGTTGATTTTACTAATGCCCCGTTATAACATCACCTTGAAATCACCTGGATGCTAGTTATTGATTTGGATTTGTGGTTATGTTTGGATGTGTGGTCATGCGATGTGATGAAATTTTACAATTTATTTGATGCAAATAAATTAAGAATGCTACTTGTGATGAATGCTACTTGTGATGAGATTTATATTCTCTTCTTATGTAAAATTGAAATAGGGAAAAATTGACATTTTTTGTCAAATGTTAATATAGAAAACTGTCACCATATGACTAATTGACATTTTTTGTCAAATGTTAATATAGAAAACTGTCACCATATGACTAATTGACATTTTTTTGTCAAATGTTAATATAGAAAACTGTCACCATATGACTAATTGACATTTTTTTATCAAATGTTAATATAGAAAACTGTCACCATAGGACTAATTGACATTTTTGTCAAATGTTAATATAGAGAACTGTCACCGTATGAAATTTACATTTTTGTCAAATGTAAAAAAAGAAGAAAAAAAGAAAGAAAGAAAAAAGAAAATGTATTGTATGAAGAATAGCATTTTTGTCATGTTAATTAAAAAGAAAAGTGCATGGTATGTAAAATAGAATTGTTGTTATGATAAAAATAGAAGATGTCATATTATGTAAAGTAACATTATGTTCAATGTAAATACAAGAATTTGACATAGTATGATTTAACATTTATTTTAATGTTAAAATGAGAGAATTTTCACCGTAGGATAAATGTGCATTTTTATTTGTCAAAATAAAATAGCATATTCACTGTATGATAACATGTACATTTTTATTTGTCAAAATAAAATAGCATATTCACTGTATGATAATATGTACATTTTTATTTGTCAAAATAAAATAGCATATTCACTGTATGATAACATGTACATTTTTATTTGTCAAAATAAAATAGCATATTCACTGTATGATAACATGTACATTTTTATTTGTCAAAATAAAATAGCATATTCACTGTATGATAACATGTACATTTTTATTTGTCAAAATAAAATAGCATATTCACTGTATGATAACATGTACATTTTTATTTGTCAAAATAAAATAGCATATTCACTGTATGATAACATGTACATTTTTATTTGTCAAAATAAAATAGCATATTCACTGTATGATAACATGTACATTTTTATTTGTCAAAATAAAATAGCATATTCACTGTATGATAACATGTACATTTTTATTTGTCAAAATAAAATAGCATATTCACTGTATGATAACATGTACATTTTTATTTGTCAAAATAAAATAGCATATTCACTGTATGATAACATGTACATTTTTATTTGTCAAAATAAAATAGCATATTCACTGTATGATAACATGTACATTTTTATTTGTCAAAATAAAATAGCATATTCACTGTATGATAACATGTACATTTTTATTTGTCAAAATAAAATAGCATTTCAACTATATTATAAGATGTACTTTTATTTGTAAGAATAAAGTAGGATGATTCAACATTATTTTATAATGTAGTATGGTAGAAATCCACCGTATGTTCATTTAACATTGTTTCTAATGTTAATACTAGAGTAATTTTAACCGCATGTATATTTCACATTTTTATTTATGTGAATTAAAAGAAAATGCGTCGTATGTTGAATTAGCATTATTTTCAATGTAATAAGAAGAGAATTTCCATCGTATGAAAAATTGAAATTTTGTTAATATAATAAAAAGAAAATACACCGTATGCTATTTTACGTTATTTTATAATGCAATATAATTGAAATACACCGCATGTTAAGTTAACATTATTTATAATGTTAATATAAAGAGAATTAACTGTAGGACTAATTTACATTATTTTGTAATGTAAATAAAAAGGAATTTAACCGTAGGATTAAAGTATATTATTCTTAATGTAATAATGAAAAGAAATTCTCCGTATGTTATTTCACCTTATCTTATAATGAAACGTAAAAGAATTCCACTGCATGTAAATTTACATTAGTAGAATTGCACCGTATGTGAATTTACATTATATTATAATGTAATTATAAAAAGGATTTATACCATAGAGAATTTACATCATTTTTAATGTAATTAAAGTAGGAATTGATGTTAACATAAATTTAGATTTAATTATGTAAAATTAAGGTATGGAATTTGGAATGACATAAATTTACATTTAATTTTGTGAAACCAAAGTAGGAATTTGTGTTAACATGTAATTTACATTGAATTATGTAAAATTAAAGTGATGAGAAATTAACATTTTGTTTAATGTTAAATATAAGGAATTTACATGGTATGAGAAAGTAACATTATTTTTAAATGTTAATAATAAGAAACTACACTGCATGAACAATTAACATTATTTTTAACGTTCATTAAATAGTAATTTCACCGCATGTGTAAAGTAACATTTTTAAATGTTAAAGATAACACCGTATGATGTAATTAACATTTTTAATGTTAATATAATAAAACGTTAACCGTAGGATGTCATTAACATTTTTAATGTTAATATAAAAGTATTTACAACGTATGATAAATTAACATTTTTGTGTCAATGTTAATAATAAGTATTCACATCGAATGAAAATTAACAATTTTGTTAATGATACAAATAAGAATGTACGTTGTATGAGGAATTAATGTTATTTTTGATGTTAAAAATAAGTAATTTACAATGCATGGAAAACGGACATTTTTTTTATGTCAATTAAATAGAAATTTTACCGTAGGATGAAATGGACATTTTTAATGTAAATTAACCACAAATTTCAACCGTAGGATTTAGGTAACATTATTTATAGTGTTAATATGAAGGAAATTTAACCGTATGATAAAATTAACTTTATTTTTAATGTTAATATTAAGAGAATTACTTCGTAGGATAAAATTAACATTATTTTATAATGTTAACATAAAAGAGAATTGACCGTAGGAATGTTACATTTTTTTTTTTTTTATGAGATTAAGAAGGAATAACACCATAGGGTAAGTTAACATTATTTTTAATGTTAATAATGGGGCATTTTAACCATAGGATAAGTCAACATTATCTTGAATGTTAAAATTAAGAAATTATGCATCGTAGGACGAGTTAACATTATTCTAAATGTTAATATAAAAAGTGTATATACCATAGGGAAAAATTTACATTATTTTAATGTTAAAATAAAGGAATTCCACCGTAGGATGAGTTTACATTTTATTCAATATAAACAAGTAAGAATGTAACATGTAATCTCAAGTTTGCATTTTATTCAATGTAAAGAAAACAAGAATGCGATATGTAATGAAAGTTTACATTTTAATTAATGTAAATAAAAATATGATTTTGAGAATGAGTCGTTAAATAAGAAGTTTGACTATTTTAAATAATTAAAATAGAATGAATTGTTAATAAGAATAATTATTAACAAATAAGAAGGATTTTTCAAAATATATATATATGTATATATATATACGAGGATTGTTTGGGAAGTCCGAGATATTCTCATCCCAAATTAATCCAGCGGCGTTAAAGATCGAAGTAAGAAGACGACGTATGAAGACCGTAAATCTTCCCTCGAATGGACAGCGATCGAGATCCTGAATTGACTTGCTACCAATTCATGGGTCAAGGTCATTGCCCAGACGTACGCGTTGATTTCACGGATTTGACTTTCGTTCAGACCCAGAGCATAAGTTTAAATGGATGGTGTGTCTGACATCGTACTTCGTTATATATCATATTGTTGATTTTCTGTTAATATATAAATATTGGTGGTGGAGAATTTATTCTCTACTTAACACCCATTTATGTATTGATGGAGAAGCAATGGTACGGTATGGAGTGACAGTGTGACACACTAAGATGCAATGATCAAGTTTTATTGTTGAAAAGCAGAACCTTGTGGAGACGATCAAAGCATGGCCTGTTTAGGCGTAGCTTTGTGTAACGGGACTTCGCGAGCCTCACACACCGGTTGAGTCAAAAACGGGCGAAGGGAACGCAGGGAAAGCAGCACGTTTCTTTCTAGCTAGAAGTAGTGTCAGGGACCTCCCAGCGCTGATACTTTACTTATGTGGATGATGGAATGTGGCGCGCCTCGGATAGGTCCTATAGGACCGGGAAACGTGTGCTTAGGAATAACTAATCCTCTAAGCTGTATGTGAGGACCGGCCCTGCCATTTCCAAGGGTTAACTGCGGGTAATCCTGAGGCACTAGCTAGAGTGTCTCGAATCGGTAAGGAGCTCCGCTCTAGCCTTGACTCATGATGGAAACCAAAATCCAAATACGAACCGACGAATTTGATTGTATTACTAGTACGGAGGCATAGTATATGGTACCTATGCTTCCTAAGATTAATACATTTACTTTGAAATGCTTTCATATACACTAATAATAATATTAGATGCGTATTTGCCGTATTTAGCATGTTTAATCACCATAAGGTAAAACCCTATCCTCTGGTGTGCGTTGCATTGTGTGATGGGACTTGGGTCTTATGGTGATTCCATTTTTTCCCAAAAAAAGCATTGCGTTGTTTACGATGTATTCAATTATTTGTTATGACACTTTAAATTATGCACTGCAATCCATTAGAGTAAACCCGTTCCGAGTTAGCGGCGTGGTCTTTGGATTTGCCTTATATCTACTAGTTATTTTACTTAAGAATTCTCACACCAGTCCCACGACTGACCCATAGTTTGTTTCACCTTTTTGCAAACTTGGGTGCCCTCTTTTCCACACGGGCAGCCAAGTAGACAGGTTCATTCTTTGCTTGGAGTTTTTCTTTGGAGCCGCTTATCATTTTTCTTGGATTTGCCTTTTGTGGAGAGGTGATGACTTGGAGCTTGAAGACATTTATCTTTTGTTTCTATGGCATCTTTTCTTTTCTTTTCTTTTTAGACAGCAAACTTATTTCTTTTCTGCAAACTTGTTGTAATAGCTTAGATTCTGTGACTGTGGAATTTCTGTGATTGATGACATTATATTTTTCCGCTGCTATAATGTTATTACTCTATGAATTTCCTTTGCTATATTGTATCTGTGTTCTGTTTTATTGTATTTATGTTGTATTCCAAAAATGATTTCTCCTGCTTTCACTCGTGGAAGTTTGGGGTCTTCACAATTTAACTTCATGAGTTGGGCTTTCCTGCGGGACATGTTCTAAGGGGTTATTGACGTCCATAACTTTGATTCACCACCAAGACGGTTGTTAGGCTACGGATCAGTGCAGTGGGCTAGATATTACTCCATGGAGCAGAGTGATCGTAGTATGGCTATGAGCCAGTGCAGTGGAGTCATCATGATTTCATGGGGCAGAGTGGACATAGCAAGGATTTAATGGCTATGGATCAGTGCAGTGGAGTCATCATGACTTCATAGGGCAGAGTGATCATAACAAAGGATTTGGGTGGTCAAAGCAGTGGATATCGTATGCTTTACGCACTGAGTGAGAAATGTGAGGATGGTTGCTGTGTTTCATGTTTGCTATCACCATGACATGCACACCCGTTCCCCCGTATCTTTACACAATATGTTAGTGTCACCTTAGAGTATTGTACATCCTGTTGTGTTAACTCTTTGGTTGCAGGTCCAGGTTCAGGTATGGTTATGTATACCTGTTATTGTTCTGTTTTGCTGCTTATCGCTCATACCAGACTTTTGTCTGACCCACGGTTTTATATCTCTTCTTATTACTCTGGGTGCTCTTAAACGGGCAGACTAGAGACAGGTTAGGTGGTATGCACGATTAGCTGTATCAGAGATGAGCAGGAGGCTTCCATGTATGATATATATATATATATATATATATATATATATATATATTCTCCCTATGTTGCTGCTAGTCACTACTTTGGGCATTAGTATTGCACCTTTTTCTTTGCTTTAGAGACAGTATGTTGGAGTTATAATAAGCTGTATTTTGAACTTATGCTGCTATGATGATTATGGTTTAGTATTCAGCGCATGCACTGTCTCGCCTGTTTTATGTCAAGTATGTTATTATTATAAATTATTCCATGCGTTGTGAGACATTCTACAGGTTTCTTGTTTGTTCACCGTTAAGTTTCCTTTCTTCTAACGGCCGTGCTAATTGGACGTCAACACAGCGCATTTAGAGGGAAATGTCAGCTGGTTCGGGACGGACTGTCCCAAATTATAGTCAAAAATCCTTAATTTATAATACCCTAAATTCTCCTTTTTCACTGTCATTTCATATTATCCTAAATTCAATGATACGCAATCTTAAATCGAAAATGGCTTAGGCTCTCGGGGGCCTAGGCTCAGCGTAAATAAATGTTGGAGAATGGAATGTTGATGATGTTTTGGTGACAACAAGCTTGTTTTAATTATTGTCATTATTAATTATAAAATGCTAACACTTTTATCCAAAATATATACAGTGTACAAGATTTATATGCTGGTAATAGATATTGAAGACTACACAGTTAAGAGATTCAAGATTTCAAAGGAAAATCGAGACTCATGAGTATCAAGATATCAAGAGACCAAGATTATCAGAGTAATGGAGTCTGGTTAGCATGTAAAACTCTGAATTACACTCAAATTCTATTTTCTAATTATCTATTTTTAAATTGATTTCAAACTCATTTAAAATTCTTCTCAACAATAGTTATTTAAGGATTTATGATTTCAAATATATATATAGTTCCTAAGTTTATTATGTTTATATATATTATAAAATTTTATAATTATACGTGTTTATATTTATATTATATATTTTATATCGATTATATATAGTTTTTAAATCATAGGTTTAAATTATATTTTACTATGTTTTAATACTTTAAAAATATATTTTAAACAACTAGTTTTATTCTAGGAATTTCCAGAATGTATATTAGTTTAAATACTTTAAAAAATTGGTTTATAATTTAAATATACTATATATGTCAACACACACTTTTCTACATGTCGACATATAACTATCAAAAAAATTTAAATTTAAAAAGATGTTTCTTTTCATTTTAAAACATTTTAGAAATGGTTATGACTCTTGGAACACTATATAAAGGGCTTGATTTCGAATTTTTTCAGAATATATCTTCTCCTTCTTCCCTACTTAACATAACACCATTATTCTTCTTAAAATCCTAAGATTCTATACTTATACTCTGCCAATTTTAAAACAAATTATATCATTCTTTTATTTTCATTCTCTTTCAAATACTTTTTGTTTGGAAGTGCTACTCTAGAGTTCTAGGGCAATTGTAAACGAAAAAGATAGGGTGTGTTCCTTGTAGCACGTAAATCAAGGAAAAGGGGCAGTGTTACCCTTATGGCCATGAAATCAAGGGTGCTGAAACAGTGTTAACCTTGTGAAATCAAGGGTGTTGTAATTGGATATTGATATTAACAAAACTCTGCACAATCCAGCGTTGTGCGGGATTGGACATAAGAGCAATTAGAACTAGTATAAAAATCTAGTGTGTTCTTTCCTTTTCTGCATTTTACTTTTGATTATATCTGCATTTGTGATTGTTCATTCTGTGATTCATATAGTAGTTTGAGTAATTATTAATTGGTTAAAATATCTATAGATTCTTTAAAACACTATCCACTCCCCGCTTGTGTTAGTTTTGCCTTAAGATCCTTGATCCTCATCCCTAACAATAAAAAGGGAAAAGAGAAGGAGAAGAACAGAATCAAATCAAACTATATAAAATAGACATATAAACAAGACTGTAAATAAAATTAAACATCTGAAGAGCGATAAGGAAGATTGATATATGTGAACATAAAACTAATTAATCAATTGACAGAAAAGAACGTATATGTTACTGTAAAACTATATTGATGAATAAGAGTAAAAGAACAGTATAGAAAATAACTTATAAGTACTGTATTTCCTAGATCCAAATTTATTTACTATCATAATACTTTCTAGGTATCATATCAGAAAATAACTTGAACTCACAGTGCCAGAAATTAGGTTCAGAAATAGTTCTTGAAAAAGGTTGTTCATTGATTGTAGATCTTGAATTATCTCTGCTGATCTACCTTCAAGTAGCATCTCCCCATTTTATTAATTAATTTAGAATATAGCCTTAGAGGAAGAGAGAAATAAACAATAGTTGTATGTAGAGAAACGAGAGAGAGTCACCCTATTTATAGATTAACTAACCTATTCTTAACCGTTAGATTTTAGGTTATTAAACCCAACCATACAACTCAATCAACGAACCTAATATATAAAAACAGTCCAAATTCATCAAGATTAACCCAGCCTCCATGCATCTAGGTCGACCCTCTACCCACCAGGTCGACCCATCAGTCGACCCACTTTAGACATGGGTCGATCCAGGTATAAGGTGGGTCGCCCAGTTACCGTTGGTTTCAACACTCATTTTATTTGAATTAATTTTTATATAATGTCTATGTGTGTGTGAGTGTTTAAATGCAAACTTCTTAAGTACATAATTTTTTCATATGTTGTCCAATTTACGCAAACTCAGGGTCTATCTGAACCAAAATTCCAGGACGAACGCAATGGCAAAGTTGGTTTCTCTTAATTATGAATATTTAATTATATAATATTCATTTTATTTTCTTTGCTGTACAATTTTGGTGTATTAAATTATGGGGTGTTACACAGAGTTATCGTTATCGACCAATGTCATCAATACTGACCTTGGATTGGGATTGGTGACTACAGTAACAACCATATTGAAACAGTCAAGGTATTCCTTAACCGACTCGCTGCAAGCCTAAGTTATTCTAGAGAGGGACATTACGTGCTTAGACTTGGAGGCATGAAGGCAGAATTAATTCATAAAATTTCTACCTAAGCCCTCAAAATTTGGTACCAACCTTGGAGGTAGCCGAATAGACCACATAAGTGTGACCCCATCGAGGTAGATAAGGAAAGCCTTACATGTCATTGCATCTGGGGACGCCTCATGAACCAAGTGTATCTATCCAAATGCTGGCTTAGGTCAATTCTTCCTGTGTAATGGTTCATTTGAGGCAAATTTAATCTTTTATGTAATTCAGCGTCTAAGACGTTGTTGGTGAATGGGGTGTGACTACGATCCAATCCCTAATCTTTGTTTGTATACCTTTTGTTATTGTCCATGATTTTTCATGCCATTTAAACCATCTGGGCATTAGTAAGCATATGCGTAGGCTCTTAACTCTCAGCCTGCTGGGCACTTCTCGCCCCGCACTAGCCAATGTTGCCTGGGTCATCGTCCGAGCGCTACCCCCTTTGCCTCCATTGTCCCAGTCGATCACATGATGCGAGGGCGGAAGTATGGGTGCATGAGTGGCTCTGGAAGTGTCAAGATATATTGGAGGAGGATGATTCCAGATCGATGAAGAGGTGGGCTTGACATAGCCCAGATCGACACTTCTTGACTCGATTACGTCAATTCTGGCATGGCTCCTTCGGTCGAGTCGTCATTCTACCAAACCAGACTCCTGTAGATTGTGCTAACTCAAATGAGCAACGTTGTTGCTGTTCTTCTCCACTCCATCCAAATGATTATGTACCCTTCACTACTTGTTGATTCGATGTGGAAGGAGTTCTTTCTCTCCAGAACTCGTCCCATTACGTATCCATCCTATTCAGGTTCCGCCTTAATGTTGTGTTCTCATGCATCAGAGAGTTTAGAGCCAAAATCGTTTCATCATATTTGGTTAACAGCAGCATGACATCATCTCGAGTGGTGAAGGTTGTAGTAGGATACCGATCGGCTAGAGTAGTGGAGGTGGTGGCATCAATGGTGGCAGAATTCTCTGGACGGTTCGATGTTGAGCCAAGCGCTAGGTTTGGGCCGCCTTAGATGTTTCCTTATTGGCTCCATCTTGAGAATGACTAGTTAAGGGCTTGGTGGAATTGGTTGCACATTTTGATATTATTTTTCTAAGATTAAGGAAATACCAGGGAAGTAGGAAATTAAGGAATCGCAGGACTTTCTCTTCAAACTTGACGATCAAAAAAAGTGTATTGAAAAATCCTTAAACGTTGAGAAATCAGATTTTCGTTGAAAGCACCAAAATGTTTGATCAAAAAATAGTATAAACACCCAAATAGAGAATATATAAATAAATAAATGAAGAACAATAAATTAAAACGAAAAAACAACAAAAATATGCAATTTATAGTGGTTCAGTATTAAATGGCCTACGTCCACTTTATATATCTCTTTATATTAGTCAAGAAAAGTGATTACAATGCAATGAGATAGAATAATCTCGAGTACAACAGAATTTCTAAAAGTAAAGTGCAGAAAAAGAGAAAAAAGTTCCTTTCTTTCATGCTTTGGAGGCTTTGTCAACTAGAGTTTCTTGGTCAGTTTCATTGGGCCACATGGAGGTCGATCTGGATCTTTCGTAGCTCGTGGAAGTGACCAGTCTGTGGTTGGAGCAAGTCTTCAGGAAGATATTTATTTGGTTCAAACTGGTCCAGCTAGATATAATCTGATCGAGAGGTAGCTTTCTCTGGAGTTGTCATAGGACCTCACAGAACTGAGCTCTAGTCAAACCGGGGTCCGTACTCATGCCTTCGTCGAACCGCCTATTGGCTCACCCTCACTTGGCCGAACCAAGGTCTCATCAAGCTAAGGTCTCCTTAATCAAATATTCTTCGATCCAAGACCATGTTAACCTGGGTGGGGAACTAGCCTGAGCTCATCTAGTCCGGAGGTTGGTTGAATACGCTTCACTCAAGTCTCGAGCTCCATGATTACAAATATTTGTGAACTTTGATGGCCTTACTAAAAGGCAGGTCAACATGAATCTAAAACCATCAATAATGGTTAAGGTTACGACTGGTAGTGATAATGGTGGTTACCATAATCGTAACACCCCTAGAAATTGGTAATGTTACTTCTATTAATTTTCCTGCAACTATAGTACACTTTGAAGTCACAAAGTGAAATGCTGCATGAGAAATCACATTACATACACGTGTCTTAATTACATGCAGCAGCCAAGATCAAGTTCAAAAATCTCAAAATAAATGGCCAAACACTTGTACGATATAGAAACTCTTCCAAGCTAAATATACACGTATAGCCACCTGCTAATAATGATGTGGACATTCAGACGATTAACTCTATTGTATCTTCAGCTGCTCAAGGGCAGGTAGATCATAGCCGATATCCATGAGGCTGAATGTGATAATTTTCAAGATGTTAGCGATGCTGGAGACCGTTAACCAACTCAAGGTACTTCCTCCGCATCCTCCTCGTGGTACTCTAATAGATAGGTTCTTGCTAAATTTATAAACCTGGACACAACAAATTAAAGATAATGTTAGTTTAAGCATGACTACACCAATTAGTTAAGAGGATGCATTGCAAGTTCATATTTAATGCAGGATCTTTAGATGGAGTTATTAATAGCCCATCTTGGTCTAAATTTGTTAATCAAGCTAACTTGAGAGCTAGACATAACAAGATTAATAAGATGAGTACTTCACCAAGTAGATCAAATACAGGGGATTTTGAAAATTAAGCTATTAATCAATGTCTTTCACTGACCCGACCCGAAAATGGTATATTTTATTTCACATTAACCCTTATTATATTTTGGTTATTATTTTAACTGAGCATAAGTTATCCAACAAAGATATGAATTTTTTTGTATGTGGTTTTATACATGGATGGTCTTATGTTGCTAATGAGTTCTGAAAGAGAAGAGTAGAATTTGTGGAATTGATTAAATATGACTTAGTAACAACTGTTATAGGAGTTTTTTCTTCTTGGGGAATATTAAAGAAATTAATCATATACATTAAATATGCCCTTTTAAATTCATGTTATATATCACAAGCATATCTTAATATAATTCCAATTTGATAAAAATTAAAATGCTTAAATTTAATTACTTGGTCCATCACTCATACCTTTTAACTAAAACCTCTGGTACCTTAATTAAAATACAATATTTTCATCTATTAAAACTAAGTCAAATTGTTTTTAGGCTTAAAATTGCTATGCTTAATTGAAATGCTAAATTATCATCAGTTAAATACTTTTTATACATCATAAAAGTGCCATTAAATTATATGCTAAATAAATTTTAAATTATATCCAAATGTAGTGCATTTGTAAAAAAATCATATATGAAATACATGCCATGATGCTCGTTTTTCAAGAATGAATTTCTTATGATTTGTTATTATTTAAAAGTAGGATAATAAGTTTCCTTAAGTAATTTGATCTCATTAAATCCAATATTCAAATATGTAAACAAATTAAATGCACAAATGCGAAGTATCCAAAATTCATAATCGTTGCATATGCATTATCATAAGTATGAACAAGGTTATATAATATACCTAAAAAATATAAATTATTGGATGAAACATTGGTTACATTTCTGAAAGACAATGTTGAGTATTTAAAGATAACAGCCATGTAGGGAGAATATTTTTTAACGCATCTTACTGTTATAGATATTAGCGTGTAACCTGTGCGTTGCACACGAAAATATTATTAATAGTAGCATTTATTATTTTAATATTAAAACGATAAATTTTTGTGCAATACATGATAAATTTTTGCGTGAAAATCATAAACTGTTAATTGAATTATTATTGTTGTTTGCATGTAATTTATGATCTATAACTTACATAAGCAATATGTACGTATGTATATTTGAGATTTTTTTAATCAGTTTAGATATACTTGTTGAAATTGATGTATAATAGTAATTTATTTGATGAATTAACAAACATTATTTAATAAAATTTGTTTAAATAAGTTAAATGTAAAATTACGAAGTTAGCTTAAGTGTATTACATAACATGAAGAATTGAGGTGAAATTTGCAAAAAATGTTTTGACGAACCACCTTTTTGCCCAATTCAAACCGATTGTTAAACCGACTTAAACCGATCAATAAGACGTACAGCTTGGGGTTATAAAAAATAAAAGCTGAACAAAATAACTTTTCATTATTATAACAACAACATTTACATCATAGTACAACTTATATCAGAGTACATCAATAATAAATACATGCACAACAGAAATAACAATATCAGAATGTATCATGTACACGACGTAAAATATAAACTCAACAGAAGAAATAAAATGCTCTGGACATAGCTTTAGCTTTAATCCAGTGTGACGGCCAGCCCCGCACCAATCGACATTTACTCCAAAAGTGCGTTGTACACATGTCCAGTCAGCACGGGACGGTCGTCAGAAGAAAAGAAAGAAGACGAAGAATCAACAAAGAACCTGTAGAATGTCTCACAGTGCATAGGATAAAATATAATAATAACATACTTGACATAAAACAGGTGAGACAGTGCATAAGCTGAAAATAAACTAACATAGCAGTTGAAAATCCAAGTACAGCTTATGATCCAAAGCCAACATTATTGCAACTTTTCAAATTGTCTCAACAAAACAAAAGCAAGATAAAGGAGGTACACTACTAATGCCCAAGTAGCGACCACAAGCGACACAGGGAGAATATCTATATATCATACGTGGAAGCCTCCTGCTCGCCTCCGAATCAGCTACTTGCGCATCACCAGCTAACCATAACCTGTCTCTAGTCTGCTCGTGTGAGCACCCAGGGTAATAAGAGGAGACATAAAACTCTGGGTCAGACATAAAGCCTGGTATGAGCGATAAGCAACTAAACAGAACAATAACAGGTATAATCCAATCATACCTGAACCTGGACCTACAACCAAAGAGTTAGCACTACATACCGTACAATACTCTAAGGTGCCACTAACATACTGTGTAAGAGATACGGGGGTGGGGGTGTGCATGTCATAGTGATGTCAAATAATCAAGCATAGCAATCATCCTCACATCCCTCACTCAGTGCATAAAGCATACGATATCCACTACTTTGGTCACCTAATACTTTGGGCCGTGACGGAATCCAATCCCGTGTAACTATCACTACAAGCCCACTATCCATCTCTCAGTGGTGGGCCAAAGTTATGAATACCGACAACCCCTTTGCACACGTCCCGCAGCAAAGCCCAATCATGAAGTGAACTCATCGGTTCCCAACTGGATCCTGAGCTCCAACTTCCCATATTAGACTACCTTTGCATCTCGGGTTATTGGTCAATACTGGGTCGGGTCGGGTTCCCCTTCAAGCTATCGGTTCAGGTCGGGTCCACTACGTTGCGTCGGTTCATGGTCTTCCTCTGGTAATGGTTCGGTTCGGGTTCACTACATTGCGTCGGTGCGGGTCGGGTGTCCCACTTCGGGTCGGGTCGGGTTGCCATCTCCCATCCAGTTCATGCTCCCGCTCCGATCAGCTCCCTCGCCCTTCATTTGTTCCGATCCGATCCTCCTCCTTTAGCCGCTCCGATCCCCCTCCTTTATCCGATCCGATCCCAATATTGCTAGCATGGCCTTCCTTTTTGCCAGATTTCTCAAGTGTCAAGTTCCGATCCGATCGAATCCCTTGCCCAGTTCACTTATCCGATCCGATCCGAAAACCTGCACTATTTCCTAAAACTTTCCAGCAAGTGTTTACGCCATTCGACGACGTTTTCGACCATTCTAACTATTGAAACCAATCACAAAGCATACCATACAGTCATAGAAACATAGAGAATCAACCATAAACATCAAAACATCAATATGATAGGTTAATATGGATCAAACATACCCAAAACCCCATATTTCCCCTTAAGCATGTTTAGGTGAAACTAATGATGCGATTAGCAAAACTTAACCAAATTAACCCAAATTCATATCAAAGGTCTAAAACATCATTTTAGATTTTATAAATATTTTTCCGGAATTTTATCATGTTTAAATTCGCTAATTAACACTAATTACCCTTAATTAGCCATAATTAATGAGAAACTATGCAAATCACTCACCTTAGTCACAAAGTAAACTATAGATCTGAAATGATTCTCTGTTTTGATGCGAATCCCAATGCTAAACAGAAGCTCCAATGTTGATTTGGTGTAGATCTCCCATGATTTGATGTTGCTAAGCTTAATCCTTGATTAGAAGATGATTTGGAAGTGATTAAGAGGTTGGAGGCCATTTTTAGGGTTTTCAAGAGGTAAGTGGAGGCTAGAAAACTGAAATGGAATGATTCTCTAACTCCTTTCAGCCTCCTCATAACCCTAATCCCGAAATGGGTTATGGGCCTATTCACTAATCACCCTATTTGGCCCGGTTAAGCAGTTTTTCACCTTCCAAACCTTATTTCAGCCATATCTCGTAAACGGTAAGTCCGTTTTTCACATGTGACCACTCTACGGAAAGGTAAACCATCAAACAAATCTAATGGAAGTGGTTTCAGATCAAAATTCCTTTCCAATCAAAAGTTATGGCCAAAACAAGATCAGCTAGGGACAAAACGGTCATTTAAAAATCGAGAAAAATCATGAACATGGGAAATGACCCCAATAATCGTCTCCCAAATTTACATGACCATACGACTTCATATGTGAGAGAAATAAATATTCTACGATCCTATGATGCGTAGTGTAACACCCCGTGTATTCTATAACTGTAGAATTAACAAATTAAAGTATAATTAATTTGAAATCAAAGAACTAAGGGAAACGGGATACGCCATTGCGTTCGTCTTGGAAAAATACGCGAAATAGAGTCCGAGTTTTCGAAAAACGGAGTCCGTATGAAGAAGATATAGCCTCCGTAAGTTTCTGAATCAAGTTTAAAATTAAAAATCGGGCCCAATTGGCCAGGGCGGGAAAATTCCCGCCTAAGGCACCTAGGTCGACTGGGCTGTCGACCTGGTCTAGGGCTGTCGACAGGGCTGTCGACCTGGTCCAGACCCAGGTCGAACCCAGTCCACCCTGGCTGGCCTAGTCTATGTTGGTCGATTTTCAGAAGCATGCTTTGTCATTAGGGCTAGGTGGCAGGCTCTAATTGGTCTCTCTTTTGAATGAATGGCTACGATCAATCCAAGCAACATCGATGGTCCTAATCAGTTCATAAACTCTATAAAAATGACCCTAGACTCTACCTAGGTTTCTTACACAATTCTCTAGCCTCCATTGCTCTCTTCTTCTAATAAAAAAATAAAAATGGCGTCGCTGCTCTGCTGGAATTAAAACTAGAAGATAATCAACATCAGCCTAAGCAACTCAATTCAAACTAGAGATTAAAGTTTCTGCAAAGATTCTACAACAAGTTAAAGTTCTTTCTTTAATCCAATCAAGGCAAGTACAGTTATTTTCCGCTATAAACGTTAATTATAATTTTGATATGTTTTTAATTCTGAATCTGAGATTGTATATATATTCTCTTCTGTCAGATTTGTTTTTCTGTGACTGTTCTGTATCCCTTTTCTTCTTTTCTGTTTTTATAGCCAGGCTACCATGAGCCTGTGCCTAATCTCATAAGAGATGAACGTATGAACGCAAATTTTGGGATAAATAATGAATGATGCGAAATTTGACAAGACTAAATTGAATGTATGACTTTAGGTCTGAGGCATAAAATATATTGGACATATGCATAAATTTGATTATGAACATATAATTTATGCATGTTGTATGCATAGTTATGTTGTAATTTAGAACTGTAATTAATGAGCATATGTTGTAAACTAGATTTGGATCTATGCATATTCTATGATAGAAGAAAAGAGGAACCATTGTAAGATTACATATGATTTGAAATTTTGGACAAAATGCATATAAAAGTCAAGATATGATTTTTAGAAGATATGATTTAAAGATTTATATTATTGGGTATAGTTTGCATAATGATTCATGACTCAAAAAGAAGAAGATATGGAAACTTAGGTGTAAAGATTTACATTAATTAGGATATCTATTATTGTGATTACACCTAAATAGGGATTTTTGGATATATGGCATGCATTGAAATTAATGGTTATATTTGGTATAATTTATATGTGAATCTGCTGTAAAATGCTAGTTTAACAAAAATTGGAACATATGTTATATGGCAAATTATGTCCATATTCTGCGCTTATGCAAACATGGAGTATATGTTGTGAATCATGACAATTATGTAAGCATATGAATTTAGGCCAATTTATGATTGGGCAAGGCATGTAAATAGAACTTTTAGAAATATTAAATTTGCTAAATCTGCTAATTTGTCAAGTTGCCTAAACTACTAGTTTTGTTATATTGCCTAGACTGCTAATTAGATTGAAATGCCTAATCTGTTAAATTTGTCGGTTGAAATGCCTAACCTGTTATATGCCAAAATCTGCTAAGTTGCTAAATCTGTTAAATCCGTTAAGTCATATAAAATCTGTTATCTGCTACGTTGATATAATCATCCTGTTATTGATATAATCTGAATTGGCATATATATTGGGCGTGCGCATAAACGGTAAATTATTAATTAATTGGCCGCAAAGATAAACATGGCTAACTCGAGGTTAGAATGAGTTTGCGGCGTAAATCTGCCCGGAACCGCCCGGCACATCCAGTGGCCGCAAACAATAGGTTCTAATGTGAGAAGTTAGTCATAACATGCGTAAGACACGAGGTTAGGTCTGGCTTGTGGCAGAAGTCTGCTCGGAACCGCCCGGCATATCCAGCGGCCACAAGCTACCGACCTAATGTGAGAGGTCTGTGCATTAATAATTAATTAATGCAAATCTAAGATAAGAATGACGTCTAAAACGCATTGGGAAAAAATAGGGTTAAACCAAAGGGATTAATAGATGTAGTAAAACCCGTCCATGAAGCTGTAGGCCCAATACAAAGTTAGACAAATCTGAAAAATCTGTACATCTGATCCGTTAGTCTGAAAACTTGTTAACTTAATTTGTGAATTAGTAAATCTGAATTCTGTATGTCTGAACTTGTAAACAAGTTAATCTGAAATCTGTTAGTCTGGGGACACAAGGTTAGGAGGGGAATTACTTGTGTCATCTGTTGTTTGGGACCCATATTAGTCAGTAACCCTTTCTGGTATCAAAACTTTGACCCAACAGTAAGTAGGGTCCGGGCACGCTTACTGAACTAAATATAAGAGGTTCATTCTGATAATGGCGAGGGGTGTTGATGGTGCGTTCCAACCGGGTCATGTGCGTGCATGGATCCCGGTCTGCCTATGAGGATGTAAGATGCCGTGACATCTGTAAATAGGTCTGTGCCAATTGGTAGTCACTTTAGGGAGTGATACACCCTACTGTGGGGCCGACACAGGATATTTATGTATTAGGGAGCCGATCGCTTGGGGTAGGGTTTTAGGGTACGCTTAGTTCTGTCTGTTTCTGTTGGTACCGTCTGTTTCTGTTGGGTGGTAACACCTGTCTGTTTCTGTGTGGTACCGTCTGTTCGGGTGGTAAAGGCCCATTACTAGTGTACACCTAATTCCACATTCTGTTTCCATAGGGATAAATATGTTTCTTCTTCTGTCTGTTTCTGATCGGGTAGTAAAGGCCCATTATTAGCATTCTGTTTCTGTTAAAGTATTCTGTACCCGTTCCTGCTTCAATTTAGACATTAGGGTGACACCTAATTTTGCTATACTAGTATTAGTGCAGAGAAGTGTAAAACAATAGTTTATATCGTTCTGTTTTTTTTCTGTTATATCTGCTACACCTGTTACAGTTATCTCACATTCAGTTTTATGTTCATATCATATTATTATTATCTGTTCATATGCTGAAAGTCACTGGACTTACCAGACTTTTTGTCTGACCCTTGTTGTTTCGCCTCCTTTCTTCCGTTTCCCCCCCCCCCCGAAGGTTATCCAAGGAGGGAATACTTTAGCTTGATCCAGATTTCTCTTTGCTTGAAGTGCTTAAAGTATGGCTTGGCTCTGTATAGCTTCCGTTCCATGGGGATTATGATTTTAAACCATGCATTTTGAAGGCTTTTGTACAAGACTGATATTTTGTACTTGAATTCTGAAATTGAAAGGATGTAACCATATTAATTTTTGTTTCCGCTGTAATAAAGTTAAAATTCTTTCAAGTACTGTTTTATCCGTCTTGTAAGTTTCTGTTCTGTTTACTAAAATGCTCCACCTAAGTTAAGGCATTCCCTTTGTGAGTGACCTTAACGGAGGTGGGGTGTTACACTTGGTATCAGAGCTGAAGGTTACCAGATTTTATAAAAAAGTTTTGAAAAATTATTTTCAAAAAAAAGGTTTTGAAAGGAAGTATTTTCAAAAATAAAGCTTATTTTGAAAAACATGATCCCCAAGAGCATATATCTTTCTTTCAGTCCTTTTTGTATTGAACCTTTCCTTTTTCGTTCCAGCATGTCTGAAGCATCTGAGATACCAGAGGGTGTTCATGTACCCGGTTGGTTTCGTCAATATCTTGAGGCTAGGACCGCCGCTGCAGGTCCAGCAAATGATCCCCCTCCTCCACCCCCTCCTCATGCAATTGCTTTCTCAAAGATCTGTAGAGATTTTAGGGTCATGGGTGGGAAGGATTTCAAAGGAACTGAATCATTCGTAGAAGCAAGGAATTGGCTCAAAGAAACTGAGGATCTATTCGTTATCTTCGAGGTGGACGATAGGCAGAAGGTACAGTTGGCAGTATGGCTGCTCAAAGACGAAGCTTCCTACTGGTGGGAAGTCACTAACGCCGAGAGGCCGGTTGAGACATGGATGGATTTCAGAACAAGGTTTGAGACAAAATTCCTCTCGCAAGCTGAACGAAGTTTACAATTGGAAAAGTTCTTGTCTCTTAAGCAAGGAAGTATGACGGTCAAGGAATACGTCAACCAGTTTAACCAACTAGCAAGATTCGGATTGGATTTAGTCAACACTCAGCATAAAAAGGCTCTCCGCTTTGTTAAAGGATTGAATGAGCCACTGCACAGCCTAGCCATGACCCATGTACCCATGGGAGCAACTTACGAGAAATTGGTGGATATGGCACTACTGCACGAGGAAGACAAGGGCCCGAAAGAGACCAAGAAGGAAGAACCACAGAATAAGAAAGCGGGGCCCAAAAAGGAAACACAAAAGAAGGATGAGAAGTCTGAAGATAAGAAGGGGAAAAAGTGCTTTACTTGTGGGAGCTCAACTCATTTGAACAAGGATTGCAGAAAAAGGAAGGGCGCTTGCTTCAACTGTGGGGAGATGGGACACTTCACTAGGGACTGCCCGAAGAGACGAGGACAAGGAGGGCAGGCGAACACTCTTGAGGCTAGTGGCTAGGATAGAAATAGGAAAATTTCTATAGTAGGTTTAATTTCTTTATCTGATTGTGACTTTTTCTGATTTTGGTATTTTGATTTTGTAATCGATACTCTGCACTTTAATGCTAGTATTATTTCTGAATTCCGCTATAGACTCAGACCCATAAGGGTTATGGATCATCTGTTTGAGACTGGGGTTTGAGGGATATCTGTGTTAGGCGTCAAGTATGACGCATACATTCTGAGTTTTCGTGGGGTATCAATTTGATGTTGGTTTCGGTCTTTGGGGCCGATACTTAGGACCCATGTCTAATGGGAACCAAATTTTCGTTCTATCTGTACTCGCTTCCATCATTCGACTGTATCCTATCGATTGAATCTTCGAACTTTAGGTAGAAACTAATGGGTGTAAACATGTGTTTGAGACATGTTATGTTTGATGGTTGCAAGTGGATGCAAATGGTTGCTAGTGGTTGCCCGGGGATGCATATACACACACTAGGCACTAGATCGGCTCGAAAACACTCTCATACTGCATATGGATGGGTGAGCATTTTTCAATTCTTGTGGATGCAAAATGGTTGATTCAGCACGCGGATGTTGCATTTGGGTGAATGATTGTGCACTCATATAGAAATAATATATATCATCAGAATTCTATTGCATACATGCTGGACTCATGGCACTGACATAATTCGCATTAAGGAGGTCAACTGAATCAGTAGACCGCCTGATCTTTGCATTAGATAAGGAACATATACACACACTTTTGCATATGTTCATGCAACATTAGAAGTTTTCTAAGGACAATGGATGCTTGTGGATGATGGTTGAGTAGATGGGTGATTGGATGGTAGGACACACTCTTCTTAACTTGAAGATTTCGGGGACGAAATCCTTTTAAGTGGGGGAGAATGTAACACCCCGTGTATTCTATAACTGTAGAATTAACAAATTAAAGTATAATTAATTTGAAATCAAAGAACTAAGGGAAACGGGATACGCCATTGCGTTCGTCTCGGAAAAATACGCGAAATAGAGTCCGAGTTTTCGAAAAACGGAGTCCGTATGAAGAAGATATAGCCTCCGGAAGTTTCTGAATCAAGTTTAAAATTAAAAATCGGGCCCAATTGGCCAGGGCGGGAAAATTCCCGCCTAAGGCACCCAGGTCGACTGGGCTGTCGACCTGGTCTAGCCAGGTCGACAGGGCTGTCGACAGGGCTGTCGACCTGGTCCAGACCTAGGTCGAACCCAGTCCACCCTGACTGGCCTAGTCTATGTTGGTCGATTTTCAGAAGCATGCTTTGTCATTAGGGCTAGGTGGCAGGCTCTAATTGGTCTCTCTTTCGAATGAATGGCTACGATCAATCCAAGCAACATCGATGGTCCTAATCAGTTCATAAACTCTATAAAAATGACCCTAGACTCTACCTAGGTTTCTTACACAATTCTCTAGCCTCCATTGCTCTCTTCTTCTAATAAAAAAATAAAAATGGCGTCGCTGCTCTGCTGGAATTAAAACTAGAAGATAATCAACATCAGCCTAAGCAACTCAATTCAAACTAGAGATTAAAGTTTCTGCAAAGATTCTACAACAAGTTAAAGTTCTTTCTTTAATCCAATCAAGGCAAGTACAGTTATTTTCCGCTATAAACGTTAATTATAATTTTGATATGTTTTTAATTCTGAATCTGAGATTGTATATATATTCTCTTCTGTCAGATTTGTTTTTCTGTGACTGTTCTGTATCCCTTTTCTTCTTTTCTGTTTTTATAGCCAGGCTACCACGAGTCTGTGCCTAATCTCATAAGAGATGAACGTATGAACGCAAATTTTGGGATAAATAATGAATGATGCGAAATTTGACAAGACTAAATTGAATGTATGACTTTAGGTCTGAGGCATAAAATATATTGGACATATGCATAAATTTGATTATGAACATATAATTTATGCATGTTGTATGCATAGTTATGTTGTAATTTAGAACTGTAATTAATGAGCATATGTTGTAAACTAGATTTGGATCTATGCATATTCTATGATAGAAGAAAAGAGGAACCATTGTAAGATTACATATGATTTAAGATTTTGGACAAAATGCATATAAAAGTCAAGATATGATTTTTAGAAGATATGATTTAAAGATTTATATTGTTGGGTATAGTTTGCATAATGATTCACGACTCAAAAAGAAGAAGATATGGAAACTTAGGTGTAAAGATTTACATTAATTAGGATATCTATTATTGTGATTACACCTAAATAGAGATTTTTGGATATATGGAATGCATTGAAATTAATGGTTATATTTGGTATAATTTATATGTGAATCTGCTGTAAAATGCTAGTTTAACAAAAATTGGAACATATGTTATATGGCAAATTATGTCCATATTCTGCGCTTATGCAAACATGGAGTATATGTTGTGAATCATGACAATTATGTAAGCATATGAATTTAGGCCAATTTATGATTGGGCAAGGCATGTAAATAGAACTTTTAGAAATATTAAATTTGCTAAATCTGCTAATTTGTCAAGTTGCCTAAACTACTAGTTTTGTTATATTGCCTAGACTGCTAATTAGATTGAAATGCCTAATCTGTTAAATTTGTCGGTTGAAATGCCTAACCTGTTATATGCCATAATCTGCTAAGTTGCTAAATCTGTTAAATCCGTTAAGTCATATAAAATCTGTTATCTGCTATGTTGATATAATCATCCTGTTATTGATATAATCTGAATTGGCATATATATTGGGCGTGCGCATAAACGGTAAATTATTAATTAATTGGCCGCAAAGATAAACATGGCTAACTCGAGGTTAGAATGAGTTTGCGGCGTAAATCTGCCCGGAACCGCCCGGCACATCCAGTGGCCGCAAACAATAGGTTCTAATGTGAGAAGTTAGTCATAACATGCGTAAGACACGAGGTTAGGTCTGGCTTGTGGCAGAAGTCTGCTCGGAACCGCCCGGCATATCCAGCGGCCACAAGCTACCGACCTAATGTGAGAGGTCTGTGCATTAATAATTAATTAATGCAAATCTAAGATAAGAATGACGTCTAAAACGTATTGGAAAAAAATAGGGTTAAACCAAAGGGATTAATAGATGTAGTAAAACCCGTCCATGAAGCTGTAGGCCCAATACAAAGTTAGACAAATCTGAAAAATCTGTACATCTGATCCGTTAGTCTGAAAACTTGTTAACTTAATTTGTGAATTAGTAAATCTGAATTCTGTATGTCTGAACTTGTAAACAAGTTAATCTGAAATCTGTTAGTCTGGGGACACAAGGTTAGGAGGGGAATTACTTGTGTCATCTGTTGTTTGGGACCCATATTAGTCAGTAACCCTTTCTGGTATCAAAACTTTGACCCAACAGTAAGTAGGGTCCGGGCACGCTTACTGAACTAAATATAAGAGGTTCATTCTGATAATGGCGAGGGGTGTTGATGGTGCGTTCCAACCGGGTCATGTGCGTGCATGGATCCCGGTCTGCCTCTGAGGATGTAAGACGCCGTGACATCTGTAAATAGGTCTGTGCCAATTGGTTGTCACTTTAGGGAGTGATACACCCTACTGTGGGGCCGACACAGGATATTTATGTATTAGGGAGCCGATCGCTTGGGGTAGGGTTTTAGGGTACGCTTAGTTCTGTCTGTTTCTGTTGGTACCGTCTGTTTCTGTTGGGTGGTAACACCTGTCTGTTTCTGTGTGGTACCGTCTGTTCGGGTGGTAAAGGCCCATTACTAGTGTACACCTAATTCCACATTCTGTTTCCATAGGGATAAATATGTTTCTTCTTCTGTCTGTTTCTGATCGGGTAGTAAAGGCCCATTATTAGCATTCTGTTTCTGTTAAAGTATTCTGTACCCGTTCCTGCTTCAATTTAGACATTAGGGTGACACCTAATTTTGCTATACTAGTATTAGTGCAGAGAAGTGTAAAACAATAGTTTATATCGTTCTGTTTTTTTCTGTTATGTCTGCTACACCTGTTACAGTTATCTCACATTCAGTTTTATGTTCATATCATATTATTATTATCTGTTCATATGCTGAAAGTCACTGGACTTGCCAGACTTTTTGTCTGACCCTTGTTGTTTCGCCTCCTTTCTTCCGTTTCCCCCCCCCAGGTTATCCAAGGAGGGAATACTTTAGCTTGATCCAGATTTCTCTTTGCTTGAAGTGCTTAAAGTATAGCTTGGCTCTGTATAGCTTCCGTTCCATGGGGATTATGATTTTAAACCATGCATTTTGAAGGCTTTTGTACAAGACTGATATTTTGTACTTGAATTCTGAAATTGAAAGGATGTAACCATATTAATTTCTGTTTCCGCTGTAATAAAGTTAAAATTCTTTCAAGTACTGTTTTATCTGTCTTGTAAGTTTCTGTTCTGTTTACTAAAATGCTCCACCAAAGTTAAGGCATTCCCTTTGTGAGTGACCTTAACGGAGGTGGGGTGTTACACGTAGAATGCGGGTTGTTACATTCTCCCCCCCTTAAGAAATGTCGCCCCCGAATTTCCCTAACCAAAACTCACAAAGGGCCCCGCATGCCTATCAAACATAAAACAACAATCAACATGCAAAACGAGTCTATCCTAGCATGTGGTTTACTAACAAGGGAAGATACTATCACTACCAAAACCTTACCAGGCAAAGAGTTCTGGATACTTCTTCCTTATATCCTTCTCTGTTTCCCAAGTACAGTCTTTTCATTCTCACCCCACTGGACTTTGACTAGTTTCACCGCCTTCATTCGAAGCTGCTTCGTATCATTCCCAACAATACGCATAGGCTTGCGGTTCTCAACCGCCTCGGGTTCAACCTCACTATCGTCCAACTGATCTGGTGAAATAGCCACATTAGGGTCTTGCACAAACTTCTTTAACTGGGAAACATGAAATACGTTGTGAACTCCCGCCATCTTGTCAGGTAGCTCTACTTCATACGCCAAATTCCCAACGTCTTTCTTTATCCTTTCCCAGTAGTAGATCTGCTCCATGTCTCAATACATCTTGTTACCACTAGGATGTATAGTCAATTTCGGGTGATGCTATGCTCTAAGCACTTCACCTCTTAGTCCATCTACATTGGGTACAACTAGTCCCTTATTCTTTCGAAGCCACCCTTCTCGATCAAATCCTTACCTGATCATTCTCTTTCCATCGATACCCATCTCTACCCTAGAGATGGTTTCCAATAGATTAGGATCGTCCTTCTAACTGGAACCAATCCACTCAATCAAAATTGATCTAATCGTCAAGCTTACTAGTGTTTCTGAATCCAATTCACTCTTGGGCCCGAAATCATATCCTGTGATATACTTTAGTTGCTTCCATCCTAGAAACAAAACCCCTAAACTGGCATGTCTCCTACTCAATGCAACTATTACCACACCCAAATCCCTTACTATGATCACTCTGCCCCATGGAGTCATGGTGACTCCACTGCACTGATCCATAGCCACTAGTCCTTTGCTATGTCCACTCTGCCCCCATGAAGTCATAACAACTCCACTGCACTGGCTCATAGCCTTACTATTCCTTTACTATGTCCACTTTGCCCCTCGAGCCATGACGACTCTACTGCACTGGCTCATAGTCCTACTACAATCACTTTGTTCCCCATCGCTGGAACCCTACAGGTGATAGTCTACTCAAGGGAAGAAAAATAGGAACAACATAGCAACCATAACATCCATCAAACAAGTCCTACCTATCACCTGCTAAATTCATAAACACATCGACACCTACATGATTGGTCTAACCAATCCCAATATGTCGATTCTAGTATGTCTGGTCCAACAAACATCAATAACTAATGGAAGCCCAGCCTCCATACATACACCGATGCCTACTTGACTGGTCCAACCAAACCAAGGCCAATGGAAGCCCAGCCTCCCTACGGACTACCGTACGTCCAACGTACGTTTATCCTCCAAGGATAAATAGATCACGTCCAATGGATCCAGGGTAACGGGCATCCCCAGATACCCCTGCTTTTAGTCCGCCTAAAATACTTGAGTCCAACCCAAGTCTATCCATTATCTTGCTGCCCTCTCGAGTCCAACTCAAGTCGAATCCAATTCCTTGCAGCCTTCTCGAGTCCAACTCGAGTCATTCTATAACTCAGACCCAGTCTTGAGTATCCATTACCGACAAACTCTAGTCCAACTTGAGTCATCGTCTCCTTATTCGTTGCATCTCCAAGATCAATGAACATCCATTTTCCTTTTACGAGTTCAAGTCCAACTTGAATCGCCCTAATCTTCGTTGTATCTTCCATGATCAACGAACACATCCTATTCCTTCAAAATTCTACTATCCAATAGAGAACATCAACATAGGGTCCTAAACAATCCATTACTTTGCATCTTTCCCGAGTCCCACTCGAGCAATCTCATAACCCTATCGAGTCTAACTCTGGGCAGTCTATACCATTGAACAATCTTATCATGTTCCGTCTGCCCATCACTCCTCGAGTAAACCAAGATATCATCCAATGAAAAATCACAGCAACTATTTACCCCTCATGCAAACCATCCTAGTTGAAATCGACATTCCCCAAGCACAAGCCCCAAAGGCCTAAACTAATATCAGACAAGCACCCAAGGAACATCTCCTCCGAGTTTGGACAACCCACGTGAGGTGATACTAGCAAAACAATCTAGCACTGGAGCACTCATTTTCCTCCCAGAGACAACTAGGACTTATTACAACGATAACCTTTCAGCTTTCTTAACTCCACTTACTATCACCATCACTAGGTAGGTACCTAATACCACCCTATTCTTTTAGAGCAAATCGACTCCCAAAATAATGCTAAACCCAGTAAAGCCCAAAACAAAGGAATCACAAGGAAACATACATCCATGATTCGATAAGACCACATTACAACAAATCACGCCAAAACTTGTCGAACCACCAATCGGGTTCGTCACTACTAAAGGTCTATCGACTAACTCAGGTTTGTCAAACAAAACCCGATCAAAACATCTTAAATAGAAAGCATACCTCGAATAACGACACCTTTTTCCTTCTGCGCCGCAATTGGGGCATTCGACGAAGAAGGAACAGCGTTGATAGTATACGCTTTCACAATCTGCTTCTCCGTAGGAGGTTGTGGGCAATCATCCTTGTGATGTCCCGCCTGGCCGCAGTTAAAGCACTTCCTTTCCCCAGGCTTTTCTCGACAATCTCTGGCATAGTGGCCCTTCTTGCCACAACTAAAGCATTCGCCATCTTTCTTATTTTTCTTATTCTGACCATCCTTGGTCGGGTTCTGCTTCCTCTTGCTCTGAGAATTCTTCTTTCCTTCACCGCCTGCTTGCGGCTTTGGCTCCTCGGTAGATGCAATAGCAACTTCGGTTTTCGACTTAGGGAAAAGGCTCTCTGACCTTAATGCCTTTCCTATAATAGACTCGAACGTCTCATCGATATGGTTTATAAGTCTTTCCCCCAAGTACCCATCCAAGCCAGTTATGAACTTCTCGTTCTTCTTTTCGACTGTATCGATAAGGGACCATCCATATTTCGATAAAGTATCGAATTCTGCGATGTACTCCGAGACTGCCCTACCATTCTGCTTAAGCTCCAAGAACTTCCTGAACAATTCTGATTTATGAGCAGCTGGAATAAACTTATCACAAAAGCGAGTCTTAAACTGATTCCAAGTAACTTGATCCTCTGGAGTAGCTATCTTAATGGCATTCCACCAATTCATCGCTCGCCCTTGCAGCTGACGAGATGCTAGCGTTCTCTTCATCGCATCCTCAATACCCAAGTCGTCGAAGATACGATCACAGCTATCCAACCAATCCTGAACATCTGTGGCCGACTCCGTTCCGTGGAACGGCTTCCTACCAAGGTTAGTGTAATCCTTGCACAACTTGGCGAAATCGACCCTAGGCGCCTGCACTACTGGACTACCGCCAATTCCGGGATTGGGAACTGCCCCTTGCACCTCTCTAAGCATGTCTCTCATGAGGTCAGTAAACATCGCCCTCATGTCAGCAGCATTCCCATTATTGGCTCCCCTACCAGAACCTCTAGCATATCGGCTCATCGTCAATCTGAAAAAAGGGGAAACGATTAACGACCCCATAGTGGTGCTAGTGCAGTATGAGTTCATTCTTATACTACTAGTAGTATATATTTATAGCTTTTGAAAACCAAAGTAATCACAAACACGTTCTCTCATATACGTACTATCTCTCCCTAGTGTCTTTCCCTTGGTTAACTGCGCAACCTAGAGCTCTGATACCAAATGTGATGGCCAGCCCCGCACCAGCCGACATTTACTCCAAAAGTGCGCTGTACACATGTCCAGTCAGCACGGGACGGTCGTCATAAGAAAAGAAAGAAGACGAAGAATCAACAAAGAACCTGTAGAATGTCTCACAACGCATAGGATAAAATATAATAATAACATACTTGACATAAAACAGGTGAGACAGTGCATAAGCTGAAAATAAACTAACATAGCAGCGGAAAATCCAAGTACAGCTTATGATCCAAAGCCAACATTATTACAACTTTTCAAACTGTCTCAACAAAACAAAAGCAAGATAAAGGAGGTACACTACTAATGCCCAAGTAGCGACCACCAGCAACACATGGAGAATATCTATATATCATACGTGGAAGCCTCCTGCTCGCCTCCGAATCAGCTACTCGCGCATCACCAGCTAACCATAACCTGTCTCTAGTCTGCTCGTGTGAGCACCCAGAGTAATAAGAGGAGACATAAAACTCTGGGTCAGACATAAAGCCTGGTATAAGCGATAAGCAACTAAACTGAACAATAACAGGTATAATCCAATCATACCTGAACCTGGACCTGCAACCAAAGAGTTAGCATTACATACCGTACAATACTCTAAGGTGCCACTAACATACTGTGTAAGAGATACGGGGGTGATGTGTGCATGTCATAGTGATGTTAAACAATCAAGCATAGCAATCATCCTCACATCCCTCACTCTGTGCATAAAGCATACGATATCCACTACTTTGGTCACCTAATACTTTGGGCCATGACGGAATCCAATCCCGTGTAACTATCACTACAAGCCCACTATCCATCTCTCAGTGGTGGACCAAAGTTATGAATACGGACAACCCCTTTGCACACGTCCTGCAGCAAAGCCCAATCATGAAGTTAACTCATCGGTTCCCAACTGGATCCTGAGCTCTAACTTCCCATATTGGACTACCTTTGCATCTCGGGTTATTAGTCAATACTGGGTCGGGTCGGGTTCCCCTTCAAGCTATCGGTTCGGGTCGGGTCCACTACGTTGCGTCGGTTCATGGTCTTCCTCTGGTAACGATTCGGTTCGGGTTCACTACATTGCGTCGGTTCGGGTCGGGTGTCCCACTTCGGGTCGGGTCGGGTTGCCATCTCCCATCCAGCTCGTGCTCCCACTTCGATCAGCTCCCTCGCCCTTCATTTGTTCCGATCCGATCCTCCTCCTTTAGCCGCTCCGATCCCCCTCCTTCATCCGATCCGATCCCAATATTGCTAGCATGGCCTTCCTTTTTGCCAGATTTCTCAAGTGTCAAGTTCCGATCCGATCGAATCCCTTGCCCAGTTCACTTGTCCGATCCGAACCACCACATCCGATTCGATCCGAAAACCTGCACTGTTTCATGAAACTTTTCCAGCAAGTGTTTACGCCATTCGACGACGTTTTCGACCATTCTAATTATTGAAATCAATCACAAAGCATACCATACAGCCATAGAAACATAGAGAATCAACCAGAAACATCAAAACATCAATATGATTGGTTAATATGGATCAAACATACCCAAAACCCCATATTTCCCCTTAAGCATGTTTAGGTGAAATTAATGATGTGATTAGCAAAACTTAACCAAATTAACCCAAATTCATATCAGAGGTCTAAAACATCATTTCGGATTTTATAAATATTTTTCCGGAATTTTATCATGTTTAAATTCGCTAATTAACACTAATTACCCTTAATTAGCCATAATTAGTGAGAAACTATGCAAATCACTCACCTTAGCCACAAAGTAAACTATAGATCTGAAATGATTCTCTGTTTTGATGCGAATCCCAATGCTAAACAGCAGCTCCAATGTTGATTTGGTGTAGATCTCCCTTGATTTGATGTTGCTAAGCTTAATCCTTGATTAGAAGATGATTTGGAAGTGATTTAGAGGTTGGAGGCCATTTTTAGGGTTTTCAAGAGCTAAGTGGAGGCTATAAAATTGAAATGGAATGATTCTCTAACTCCTTTCAGCCTCCCCATAACCCTTATCCCGAAATGGGTTATGGGCCTATTCACTAATCACCCTATTTGGCCCGGTTAAGCAGTTTTTCACCTTCCAAACCTTATTTCAGCCATATCTCCTAAACGGTAAGTCCGTTTTTCACATGTGACCACTCTACGGAAAGGTAAACCATCAAACAAATCTAATGGAAGTGGTTTCAAGTCAAAATTCCTTCCCAATCAAAAGTTATGGCCAAAACAAGATCAGCTAGGGGCAAAACGGTCATTTAAAAATCGAGAAAAATCATGAACATGGGAAATGACCCCAATAATCGTCTCCCAAAGTTACATGACCATACGACTTCGTATGTGAGAGAAATAAATATTCTACAATCCTATGATGCGTAGAATGCGGGTTGTTACATCCAGCACCTTCCCTATAAAATATCTGCGAAACAAAGGTACAAGACTTCCCGTGTTGAAAATATGGGCACCCTGAGTTTAGGTGGAACAACCATAAACTCTATATCAGTCATGGGACTGATGTGAGAACTAAAACAATTACTATTTATTATAAAGCTAGGTAATTCACATGATCACGCCGTGCAATAGGAACAAATTTTATCCACATGAATACCAATCATAAACAACTCGCAATGCTTTTGAAAATGTAGCCATTACAAGACTCAAGTTCCATCACACAATTCAATGCATACCAGAGGAGAGATTTTTACATTATTTTAACCAAACATTCTTGATATGCGAAAATTTGTTTTATTATTACTAATGCATCATGTCAAAATAACTTTCGAAAGTAAATTTAGAAATTTTAGCTCGTATAATGCCCCATCCCATTATGTTGGCTATTAGGTTACATCTAAAAATGCAAAGCTCGTATTAGAAGTTGGATTCCATCAATGACCGAGACAAAAGATCTTCCTTAACCGTTCGGAACACCTCTAGCAAGATGTCCCAGGACTCACATATGATCCTTCGGATCGGCAGAGCCGGCCAACTCTAACAGACTGGTTGGAATCTAACCCAAACATAACGTCACGCGATCACATTTGACCATTATGAAGCACCTCTTCTATCATCCACATAAGTAAACTTGCATGGACTTTATACCATGGCATCACTTTTCGGCTAGAAGGAAACATTAGTCCTTATCTCTATTGTCTATCATCTTGTTTTCGGCCATTCACGGGTTATGAGACTCTACAATCACATTTCCACATAAGGCTACTCTATATCAGCTATGCTTTGATTATCATCCATAAAGCTATGCTTTTCAACAAAAAACATCGATCGGCTCAGCACTTAGCATGCTACATTCTCAATTCACAACATATAATTGATGTATATTAATATATAACCTTATGAGTATATAAGCTCAGAGGAGGGTGTTAAGCTAAAAGGATAAATTCCCCATCATCGACTTATGGAACATTAGTAGAAACCAATTGGTTATGCCATAAAATACAATGTTAGACACACATCCACTTACAATTCGTTTTGGGTTGCAAGCGAAACCTAAGGCACCTTATTCCTCGCCCATTTAAGGAGAGTGGCCATTGCATATCTGAAAAACCAACAAGCACGTCCAGACCACTGCCATTTGTAACCTAATCTTGGGTGTACCTTTTATCAGCAATAATCCAAAGGATGTGAAGATCCCTGGTCTTTAACCACAATCTTCAAGTATCTTCAATATTCGTCGTATAATTATTCAGAATAGGTCGAAACTGGGTTTTTCTGAACTAACTAGCGCATCTTTAAAACCAATATTGATATACAAGGATATTATGAGTCTCATTTCATTTCAGAATATTATTTTACTCAAATCATTCTTACATTGGGAATTAATGTAACACCCCATATTTTAATACATAGTAATTATACTCATAAAGATAATAAAAGGAACATTAGATAATAAAATATTCAGACTTAGGTAAAATAGGCTTTATCGTTGCGTCCACCGCGAAATTTTGGTTCAGATTAACTCTTGGTTTTCGTAAATTGGATTAAATATGAAGAAATCAGGAACTAAAGAAGATTTAACAAGAACATATATATAATAAAACAAACAGCGCGGAAAGCAGCCGACGTTGGGCGACCCAGCCCAACTGGGTCAACATAGGTGTCGACCCAGGTCTAAGGCAGGTCGAATTAAGTGTCGAATCACCTACATCCAGAGCAGGTTCCTGATTTCGTACCAGGACTGTTTTATTTGTCAAATACATTCAGAACTCGGCTTGAGGTGGACGGATGGATTTATAAACCTAAAATCTAATGGTTTAGGATTATCCTAGCTAATCTATAAATAAGCTAGCAGCCTCATTGTTTTCCTACACAAAATATGTCTTCATTCTTCTTCCACCAAGCTAGTTCTGAATAAAAATAAGAAGATGCTGAAGCGCTGCTAAAACGTAGATTAAAGAGGATAATTCTAGCTTTTCTACAGCAACAATTCTGAAGAGATATTTTCTGGATCTTAACCAAACCACAATGAGCTCTAATTATTTTCAGATTTGATAATTAAACAGTATTATGATAGTAAATAATTTGTATCTAAAATCACACAGTGTTTATATATTTATATGTTATTGTTTTACTGTCAATTCCCTATTATGTTTTCAGTTATTACCTATTACATGTACATCCTTATTATCCCGTTTTCTATCTTAGTTTTATTTACAGTCTTATGCCTATTTATTTAGTTTATGTATTTCTAAGTTAGATTTATTTTTTCTCCTTTTTCTTTATTCTGCGTTATACCTAGGATATCATATGTGTAGGCTATTCTCCTTAAAATTGGGTAAAAATTGGGTTAAATTGGAGTAATATTTAATAATGGTAAAAAGGAGAATTAGGCATATTGAAACATGGAATCCAATCATTGTATAATTGGGATAATATGCAACTACATGTTAATTTTCATAGGTTAAACTTAATTTAAGATTAAGTAGAACATGTTGTAAGGATCAGATGTAATTAAGTAAATAGGTAACTTAATCTAATTATATAAATCCATCTGAGAAGGTGCTTATTTGGGGGAAGGGGTTGTACATAAAATAACATTTATAGGAAATGTCATTTACAACCATGCTTATTACTAAACTTAAACCTGCTAAGTTAAACTTGTTAATTAATAAGCTAAGAGGTCCCAGTTCTTGCTATTTATTTCCGATTTTGGTACTCATAAAATCCAAGTTTTGGGGCATGAGCCTAGGTGGTGGCTTGTGTCAAATTTATTTATGGAACTGTATTAGTCTGTATCCTTATTGGTATCATAGAGAGGGGCCTTGCACTAGGTAAAGGCCAAGGCTTGCTTTATTGATTTAGATCGTAAGAGATTCATTGGTTGAAGGTGGGTATAAGAGTGTTCCGATGGAGTCATGAGCATGCATGGGTCCAATGTAGGAAACTAAGACACTGTAACACCAACGAAAATGTCTGTGTCTTATAATTTGACGGGTTGGGAACTGATATACCCTATTGTCGTGGCTGGCATAGGATATTTGCGTCGTAGGGAGCTAATCGCATGGGTAGTAATTAGGGTAACACCTAATCCTGATTTTCTAGCAGTTAGTGTGGAAAACATGTTCTTAGGATATGAATGAGAAGTGTAACAACCCGGAAAATCAGAACCAATTTAAAAAATTTATTTTGGAAATTTTGATGAATTTTGAATATTTAAAATGAATTATTTTAAATAGTAACGACGAGAAATTTATTTTGAATATAATTGGAACGTATATATTTATTTGAATCGACGTTAGAATATAAATATTTATTTTAAGTTATAAAAGGAATTGAAAATGGCGCTGTAGTTTGAAAATTCGATTTCAAATTTCAAATGAATGTATAGGATTCAAAATAAAACGGATTTTAGCGAAACTAAAAATATTAGAATCTATTTGGAAATATATTTCCAGCGAATCCGAATAATGGAAATTTCATAGCGGGAATAAAAAGTTATGCCCAGTTGAAAATTCAAAATAGTCACTATGGAATTTTAGCCCTTAAAAATGGAAATTTTGCAAACAACCTCCGTTTTCAACGAAACCACTTTTGTTGGATCCACAGTATCAAATTATTGCTAGATTCCAAAATCATAATTTTTGGAATCAATATGTGAGCGTGGCGAAGGAAAACGTGTTTTGACAGCTTCAGTCAAATTGGATCGACCAGAAAATGACCATTTTTCAAATGGTCTCCAAATTCGATGAAATCAATTTTGTTAGGACCGTATCGCCAATACGAAGCTAGAAATAATTTTTTTCTAGAATTTTTGGAGTCCATATATGGGCCTATTAAATTAAAATGTACGTTAAAGTCAAGTTTGACTATTACATTAATTTATATGTTAAATTTGAAGAAAACTGATAGTAACAGCCAATTGGGTTACGATACACATTCCATTGTGTTAGAAATGGGGGTAATTATTTAGGGACGACAGTCGGTGGGTTCGATTTGGACTTCAAATTAAAAAGTCACTTTTTGGAATGAAATAAAATAAAATAAATATATATTTTATAAACCTAACCCACCCTTACCCCTTTCCCTCAGTCAACGCCCACATTCGAAATAAAAAAAACAAAAAGAAAAAAAAAACTCGCCAGAACCCTGTCGCCCCCCTTTCTCGTCGACGCCCCATCACCCCGCCTCTCCAAGCGGTGGTGCCCTCCCCCTCCTCCTCCTAAGCAACGATGCCTCTCTTCCCTCTCCAATCCAACATCCCTAAGCCCCAATCTCCCCAGTCCTCCCCCCCGGTCGAGATCCGCCGCTGCCAACGCCGGCGTGGGCCTCGCACCCCCTTCCCCTAGCTCCACCACCGGCAGCGCCTCACGCCGTCACCTCCTCGAGCCTCCTCCGCCCCCATTACAGTCCAATGTGAGTTTTTATTAAATTAGATAATTAAAAATATGTTCTTTAAATTATACATTTGTAAAAAAAATACGGGTTTTGAAAATTAAAAGCATAGATTCATATGTATGATTAGATTTTTGTGCTAATATAAAGATTAGATTGCTTTGTTAATAAAAATTAGATTTTTATGAGAATAAAGGTATGATTTTTATTTTAAACAAAGATAGGGTTTTTATAAATCAAAATAGCATTATTTTTATAAATATAATATAAGCATTATTTCATATGAAAGGTTTGATTTTATTAGTAGAAAGAAATGATTTTTGTTAAAGAAAATATAATGTTTTTAGTAATAAAAATATGATTTTTATATTATAGAGACAATAAAAATATGATTTTTATATTATAGAGATAATAAAAATATGATTTTTATATTATAGAGATAATAAAAATATGATTTTTATATAATAGAGAAAAATGAAGATATGATTTTTGTATATTCATTAGCAATAGAAAAAAGTGATTTTTATAGCATTGAAATAAAAATGTGATTTTTAATGTGAATAGCGGGAAAAGGTCGCATTGGAATTTCAGACAAATCTAAACCGTTCAGAAATAAAGAATGGAGGAGTGGATCCCGAACGTGAGAACTTCTCACTTTAATTTTATTTTCTAGTTAAAATATATACTAGGATGCAGACAGTGCTTAGTAGCACCCGACACCTATCGTCCACAAACCATGGACGACTTGTTTGTTTGATCGATTGTGTTGTGAAAATTGATTGTGTGATGTGGAATGATATAAATTATTTTATAGTTAAAAATATAATTTTTAACATGTATATGAATAAAATAAATATTCATAAACAAATCGGGATGACTTGTTTATGTACTCACATTTGACTGATATTGATTTGGACGATAAATTTTACACATCGCCCAACTGCACAAATAAATATGTGTTTGTCGTTTGAAACCCCACACGGGTATTGGGATGATATATGACATACACTAATCCCAATAATTAGCTGTATGTCGATCGATTGACTGAAAGGCTGTGTAAGCGTTGAATATTTATATTTAATGCTTATGCAGTGTTGAGTGCACCCTGGATGATGGTTGACTGTGTTTGGTTGTTGTTGTGTACATGTATTGTAAGAAATCCATATTAATAAAATTATATGGTAATTGACTGTGTCTGATTCCAGTTCAGAAAGAATGAATATTTTAAAATAACGATTATTTTAAAATAATGAATATTTTAAAATAATATTTAGTAAAAGAACAAAATTTGATTTTGATGTCCGATTTGGGAAGGACACGAATATATTTCAATATATAAAGCCGTGTTGATTAGATTAACGCCATTTTGACGTGAACGATATTTATATCGATTTTATTCATTTGTATAATGAATATCGAAAAGGAATTGATTTCAAAATATGATGCTTTGAAAATACTATCATTTATATATCGGTGATATGGAATATTCAATTTTGATTTGAAATTGAATATGAAGTTGAAATCTTTTTGAAAACGAATTTGAAACGATTTATAAAATACATTTTAAATGGAAATCGACGAAATATATGTAATAACCCGAAAATCTGGGCCAGTTTAAAATTTTTATTTTAGCAATTTTAGCGAATTTTGATTATTTAAAATGAATTATTTAATATCGACGAGAAATTTATTTTGAATATAATTCGAACGTATATATTATACGCGTCGTCGTTAGAATATAAATATTTATATATAATTATAAATAGAATTGAAAATGGCGCGGTAGTTCGATAATTCGATTTCAAACTTCAATTGAATGTACCGGGTGCAAAACAATCCGGATTTTAGTGAAACCAAAAACAATAGGATCTAATTGGGAATATCTTTCCAGCGAATCTGAAAGATCAAGATTTCATAGCGGGAATCAAAAGATATGTCCAGTTGAAAATTCTGAATAGTCGCTATGGAATTCAGGCCCTTAAAAATAGCCGTTTTGCAAACGACCTCGGATTTCGACGAAACCACTTTTGTTGGATCCGCGATGTCAAGTTATTGCTAGATTCCAAATTTCATAATTTTTCGAATCAATATGTGAGCGTGGCAAAGGAAAACGCGTTTGACCAGTTTCAGTTGATTTTAATCGACTAGGAATTGGCCATTTTTCAAACGGTCTCAGAATTCGATGAAATTAGTTTTGATAGGACCGTATCGTTAATACGAAGTTAGAAAATATTTTTCTGGAATTTTTAGAGTCAGTATGCGGCCCCGGTAATTCAAAATGTGCGTTTAAATTGAATATATAAAGATTTATATTTTAAATTCAACGGAAACCTATCGTAACAGCCGAACTGGGTTACGAAACATATCCCATTGTGTTCGGAATGGGGGTAATTAGCTAGGGGCGACGGTCGTTGGGTTTGATTTGGGGTTCGGAGCGATTAACAATTAAAGAGGGAATTAAATATTAATTTAAAAATATATAAAAGGATTTCTAAACCCTAGTGCCCAGTCAAAATCATTTCCAAGCGGTCAAACCCATAAAATCGCGCCTCCTCTCTCATTCGACGATCGTGAGCCGTCAATCCTTCTTCCCCCTTTTCCTTCAAAATCTACTCAATAAAATCCAAACCTTCCATAGCCAGAATCGAAGCCTCCTTCGACCTCTTCCAATCCCGATAGGTATGAGGATCTCTGGTGGTGTATTGGGAGAGGATTTCAGACGAGAATACTCGCTGTTGGAGCGCGATTTCCGGTCAGAGGAGGCGTGCGAGTGGCGAGCTATCACCACCGTGGGTAGCCCTCGATTAGGCGCGTCACCTGGCATGGTCAGATCGTCCTCTGATCATCTGTGGAGGCGCCAGCAATGAGCCCTAGCTCGTGGACCTTGTTCGACGTGCTCTAAGGGAAACAGTGAGCTTTCTTTTTTTTTCTTTTTTTCCTTTTTTCTCTTTTCCTTTTCTCTAATTTTATATGAATAAAAAGCATTGTTTTATTATTTAATTTTTTATATGTATAACTTTAAAAATATAAAGAATTGATGTTTTAAAAATATAAAGAGCAAGGATGTTTTGAAAATAAATTAGCAATGTTTTGAAAATATGAAATGCATTGATTTTAGAAAATAAATAGAATTGTTTTTAAAAATAGAAGAAGGCTTTGTTTTTAAAAAAAATAGAAATAGGATAAGATTTTATAAAATAAAAATAGCCTGGGTTTAAAAATTCGATTTTTATGTATTGAATAGTAAAGTAAAAATTCGGTTTTTACATATGTAGAGAATACGGGCGACGAAGATGACGAAAATGCGATAACGATGAAGATTTCTATCTATTAAGTGCCGTGGAGCTAGGATAGCTATCGGTGAGAACTCCTCACTCTTCAATTTCTTTTTCTAGTAATATATATATATATACTAGGATGCAGACGGTGCTTAGTAGCACCCGACACAATCGTCCACAGACCATGGACTTGTTTGCTTGGTTGCATAAATTAGTTTGATGATTTAATTAGAATTTGGTTGTTTGGTGAATTTGATTGATGTGTGAATGGCGTGGGCCTTCACTAGACCGGGGATAAGGCTAGGCCTCGTCCCGTTTCTAGTATCGTGCCGTTATGCCGCCGAAATTTTCTAAAATATGTTAGAAAAATAAAAATATCATTTTATTTAAAGAATGAACTGAATAGAAATTCATATGTTAGAATAAAATGTTTTATCGTTAAAAATATAATTTTTAACGTGAATATGAATATAGTGAATGTGAATAAATAAAATACTCATTTACAAACCGGACGGTTTGTTTATGTACACCTATTTGAATGACGTTGATTGGGTCGATTAATTTTACACATCGCCCAACTGCACAAATAAAAATCTGTGTTTGATTGCTTGAAACCCCACACGGGTGTTGGGATGAAATTTGAAGTTCACTCATCCTAACTGATTCAATATGTCGATCGATCGATTGACAGGCTGTTATAAGCGTTAAATATCTATATTTGATGCTTATATAGTGTAGTGCACTTTGGTTGATGGTTGATTATTTTTCAATGCTATTATATACATGTGTTGTATGGAAATCCATATAGTTAACGCTATATGGTAATTGATTGGGCCTCATTCCAATTTAGATGATAAAGAATATTATAAATTAAAGGTTCATGTGTTGACGGTACTCATTCGTTGAGATTAGTCATGTGTTGAACGAAATATTTTAACAATAAAATTTATATCTTTAATATTATAAAGTAAAGGTTCATGTGTTGACGGTACTCATTCGTTGAGATTAGTCATGTGTTGAACGAAATATTTTAACAATAAAATTTATATCTTTATCACTATAAAGTAAAGGTTCATGTGTTGACTGTACTCATCCGTTGGGATTAGTCATGTGTTGAACGAAATGTTTTGACAATAAAATTTACATCTTTATCATATATGAAATTAGAAACTAACTGGAAAATAGATGAGATGAGTGGTCTCCTGAATATTAATCTGATGTTGGTTTCGGCCTTCGGGGTTAATATTCAGGAAATCGTTCTCTTACTAATTTACGGTTGGAGTCTGGCTTTAAAATCAAACGATAGATACCATAATTTTTATAAAATATATTAAATAACAAAAATAGTCACATATGGACGGTACTCATCCGTTGAGATTAGTCGTGTGTTGACAAAAATAAATATTCATTTATTTGAAATAGAAATATTGAAAATAGAAATATATGAAGCCGTGTTGATTAAATTGACGCCATTTTAACGTGAACGATATTTATATCGATTTTATTAATTTTAAGATGAATATTGAAAAGTGATTTCGAAATCGCATATTTTGAAATAAAATTTGAATCAAATTGAATAGAAAGCGAATTCGAATTGAATATATAACGAATTGAATTCGAATTGAATATAAAACGAATTTGATTTCAATTGAATATATAATGAATTTGATTCAAATAGAAAATGGAAATGAATTGAATATAAAACGACTTTGAAATTGAATTGAATTGAAAGCGAATTGAAATGAATTCAAATTGAATTGAAATTTGAATTGAATAGAAATGAATTTTAAAACGAATTTATAAAGAAGAATTCAATTTTGCTTTGAATTGAAATGGAAGTTGAAATTGTTTTTGAAACGAATTTAAACTATTTATATAATTCGTTTTAAATAGAAATCGACGAAATATATATTATATATATTATATATATAATATAAATGGCCTGAATGGAACGCGCCGCGCCGCGGCAGTTCGTGAATTTCGATCATTTATTTCAAACGGACATTACGGGAGATCCGACCGTCGGATTCTCCTAAAACCGGAACCGTTAGGTTCGTATCGAAAAGAGCTTTCTAACGAATATTAGAAATTTGAAATCTAATGGTTGGATTTGGAGATACGTCCAAATCAAATTTGAATAAGGTCGCTGTAAGTGCAGTTCGATGGCCAATGATGGAAATCGACTGTACGGGCCTTGATAAAATTATTAAAAATATCAATAATTTGTGTAAAATCATTAGAAATGATTTGGGAAAATTTGGGGTGAAAAACTCCAGATTTGAAAAGATAAAAATAGATTTTTATCGAAATGAACTAGTTTGAACTAAATTTAAAACCCGATTTGTTTTTAAATAAATAAATTAGATTTAAAAAGGGGTTTTAAATAATCGGAATTCCTAATATATTTGATTGGATTTGAAATGGGTTTATCGTGAACTGTGTTTTAAATAACACTAGTTCTTTAACCCGATAATAAATAGAATGTGATTTGGTTTTATCGTGAACTGTGTTTTAAATAACACCTAGTTCTTTAACCCAGCAAAAGGAGTTTTAACGAATCTGCAATTAGGTTGAAATGAGAATATATAATCTAAATTATCAAATTTAGAATTGAGTGGAAATGGAGCATCGCCAGTTTTGCTCCAAAGCGATAGTTAAATCTTTAATTAGATTTGAACGTGAAATGGTAATTAATTTTACCGATAACACCACAGTGTTAGATATGGAGTATTACCAGTTTTGCTTCATGGGATGAATAAGTTGAGATTGGGAAATAAAATAAATAACTACTTCGTTACGGTTCGCTAATCTCGACTAGTTGGAAAAACCATAATTTGGTTTTAAATGACATCCAAAGGAAGATTACAGGATAAATTTTAAAGAATTTATCTTGGATAAAATTAATGGGAATCTTTCCCTAAGAATGTGGAATTTAGAAACTAGCTGTAGGTTGGCTAAGAAGAATGGTTTCCTGGATATTGATCTGATGTTGGTTTCGGCCTTCGAGGTTAAGGTTTGGGAAGTTGTTCTCTTTCTAATTTGCGGTTAGTGACTAATGAATTGGAATGAGGCGTATGTTATGTTTGCGTAACATTTGTTTTTAATATACGCGGGTTGTTCGGAAAGGCCGGGTTTATACCCATTCTGAATAACCGATTCGACGATAAGTCGAAGATGAAGACGGTGGTCGAAGACCGGAAGTCTTCACATCGTTTGGATAATTACTGACGATCCTGATTGGGCTGTACACCCAAGAGGATGGAAATAGTTGGTGGTCGTCCAGACGTACTTGGAGATGGATGGATATGCGAGGAAAGTGCCTCCGGTTTCGTTCAGACCTAGAACGGACTTGTAAATGGATGGTGTGTCTGACATTGTATTCCTTTATATTGTATTTGTTGATCTCTGCTAAATATATATCTGTTTGGCGGCAGATAATTTATTCTCTTGCTTAACGCCCTTCTCTGAGACATATAAGCTCAGAGGTTATATATTGGCAGAAATCAGTGGTACGATATGGATTGATAGTGTGGAATGCTGAGATGCAGTGATCCAGACTTTTGTTGAAAAGCAAAGTTTGGTGGTTGATGATCAAAGCGCAGCTGATATAGCATGGCTTTGTGTATAGCGTTGATCCGCGAGCCTCACACCCCGGTATGGTGGCAAACTGATGGTTTGATCAGTATGCTTTTTCGTGGATGGGCACCTTAGTGGTGTCGTGGATTCGGTCGACCGAGATGAGCCTAGTGCTCAGGGATATATAGAGTAAGCGGTGTTTTCTCTCGCTGGGACGTAAGCCGCGGTGGTACTCTGGTCCCAAATGTGCGGATGCAGACGGTGTTTTCTCTTGTGGGGACGTAAGCCGTGGTGAATTGCATTCCGCGATCGATCTTTCGAATCAGGAGCCACCATGATGGAAATCCAATTTCCAATACGTGTATTGCGGTTTTAATTGTAGAACTAGTATGGCGACATGATATATGGTACCCATGCCGTCTATGATTAATATTTATGATTGGAATCGTTTTGACGCTATACACATATTATAGTATCAAATGATTTGTTTTAAACGTACCAAGCATGTTTGGCTATTATAAGGGAAAACCCTATCCTCCGGCTTGCGTTGCATTGTGTGATGGGACCTGGGTCTTATAATAGCTTCATTTTTCGAAAAAGCATTGCGCTGTTTATTCTATGCACTAGTATTCTTGGGAGGAAACCCGTTCCGTGTTATACGGCGTGGTCCCTTGAATTACTCTCTTTTAAAGTAAAGTTTTAAATAACTGTTTTAGTTCTCACACCAGTCACATGACTGACCTGGTGTTTATTGTTTTAACCTAAACTCTGGGTGCCCCTATTTTCCACACGGGCAGCTAGTAGTTTTGGTTTTGCAGATTTATATTCACAGGATCCTGGTTTACAGCTGGAACGATATCCGGAAAGCTTTTTATCCGTATATCTCTTCTAGTTGTGTATTGTATTATTTTCCGCTGCTATGTATTTAAATGTAATTTAAATCTCTGATATTTCTGTGTAATATTCATTTATACTCTGTATATTCTTATAATCTGATGCATTGTTGTAATATACAATGAAATGTTCTTCTGTTTGCGTTATGTTTTGTCGTGTTCTCAAACGATAGGGCGTTTCGAACGGTTTGGGTTGGTTTAGCGACTGGTTCGGACCGAGCGAAATTCCTTGCCGTCACAATATATATATTATATATATAATATAATGTCCTGAATAGAACGCACCGCGCCGCGACAATTCGCGAATTTCGACCATTAACTTCGAACGAACATTACAGGAGATCCTTATGTCGGATCCTCCTAAAATCGGAACCGTTGGGTTCGTATCGAAAAGAGCTTGCTAATGAATATGAGAGATTTGAAATCTAACGGTTAAATTTGGAATTATGTTCAAATAAAATTTGGAAAAGGTCGTTGTAAGTGCAGTTTGATGGCCGTTTATGGAAATTGACTGTACGGGCCTTGATAAAATTATTAAAAATATCAATAATTTGTGCAAAATCATAATAAATGATTTGGAAAGAATTAAGATAAAAAAATTCCATATTTGAAAAGATAAAAATATATTTTTATTAAAATGAATTAGTTATGAACTGGAATTATAATCCAATATTTTTAAATAAATAAATGGGATTTGAAATGGTTTTAAAAATAACCGGAATTTCCAATATATGAATTGCAATGGATTTGAATCGAAATTATCTTCAGAATATTTCGATATTGTATTCCGTGATTATATGGATATTGTGGAGGAATTTGGAAGATATATATAAATATATATCGTTATTTCTATATGATATTTGTTGATTTCAGAATTTGATATTGAATATAAGCCGATATATTTTCTATTCAGAGCCTTGTATTTAATATCAAAAGGGATTTGGGTTTGTCGTGAATGGTGTCTTCATTAACACTGTTCTTAAACCCAGTTGAGAAAAGATAAATCTTTTTATTTTGATTTAACGAAGTATACTAATTAATTAATATTTAATTGGAATTGTAGTGGAACTGATTTTTGGGTTTATCGTGAACGTTGTTTTAAATAATACTTGTTCTTCAACCCGATAAATAATGGAATGTGAATTGGGTTTATTGTGAACTGTGTTTTTAATGACATTCGTTCTTTAACCCGATTTATAGTGAAATGTGATTTGGAATTTATAAATCTTTTTATTAAGAGTTAACAGGAATTTTCCAAAGTAAAGTTTTCCAATTTAATATGTTAAATTGGAATTGAATGGAATTCGATTGGATAATAATTGAAGCGAACTTCTGTGGAGGAAGACTGTTAATACATATGGAATTTAAAAGGCTTTGCCATTATTTCATTTATATTATTAGTCAGATACGAAAATTGATATCGATTATATATTGATTTGTTTTTCCGTGAAGATTCCATAATTAATGGAATGTGATTTGGGTTTATCATGAGCTGTGTTTTAAATGACATTAATTCTTTAACCCAGTTAAAGGCAGGATTACATGTCTGTCATTGTATTTCGAATTGTATGGTTGATCTCTGCTAAATATATATCTGTTTGGTGGCGGAGAATTTATTCTCTTGCTTAATACCCTTCTCTGAGACATACGAGCTTAGAGGTTATATATCGGCAAAAATCAGTAGTACGGTGTAGATTGCGGATGTGGTATGTTTGATTTTCCAAACTTAAGTAATCATTAATATTGATTTTTGGAAAGATTAAAACTAAGTGGAGTTTTAATGAATCTTTAATTAAATTGAAATTGATAATTTAAACTATCAAATTTTGGAAATGATCGGGAGTGGAGTATCACCAGTTTTGCTCCAAACGATAGTTAAATCTTTAATTAGATTTAAATGGGAAATGGTAATTAAATTTACCGATAACACTGTGGTGTTAGTTATGGAGTGATAACAGTTTTTCTCCATGGGATGAATAGGTCGGGATTGGGAAATTAAATAAATGGTTACTTCGTTAAGGTGCCCTAATCCCGACTAGTTTGGAAAACCGTAATATGTTTGGAAATGATATCCGAAGGAAGATTAAAGAATAAATTTTAAAGAATTTATCTTTGATAAAATTAATGGGAACAAATCCCTAAAGATGTGAATATTTAAATAAAAGAATATTCAGAATTGGAATGAGGCGTATGTTGTGTTTTTATAACACTTGTTTATTATATACGCGAGTTATTCGGAAAGGCCGAGTTTATACCCATTCTGAATAACATATTCGACGATAAAGACGGTGGTTGAAGACCAGAGGTCTTCACATCATTTGGATGATTACTGATGTCTTGATTGGGTTGTACACCAATGACGAGGTAATAAGTGGTGATCGTCCAGACGTACTTGGAGATCAAGGGATATGCAAGGGCCTCTCTCCTGTATTGGACATATGGGATGAGGAATAAGGTGCCTCCGGTTTCGTTCAGACCTAAAACGAACTTGTAAATGGATTGTGTGTCTGACATTGGATTTTATTCTATGTTGATTGATTTCTATTAAATATATGTCTGTTTGGCGGCGGAGAATGTATTCTCTTGCTTAACGCCCTTCTCTGAGACGTACGAGCTTAGAGGTTATATATCGATAGATATCAGTCGCATGGCATGAATTGCCTATGTGGCATGCTGAGATGTAGTGATCAAGGCTTTTGTTGAAAAGCAGAGTCTTGTGGTTGATGAGTAAAGCATTGTTTTAATACAACATACCTTTATGTATGGTGTTAATTCGCGAGCCTCACACCTCGGTATGAGTCAAAAATGGGATTGGACCATTGGGAGAACATGACGTTTCTTTCTAGCTATGGGTGGTGTTAGTGTTTTACTAGCCCTGACATTGTTGTTATTTTACCTATGCGGTTGTTGGATTGAGAGGCGCCTCGGTTATATCGGTCTCTACGGAGCCGATGGATAGGTCTGATAGGACCGGGAAACGAGTGTTTAGGAATTGCCAATCCACTAACTAAGTGTGGACCGGCCCAACCGATCCAGGGTTCTCTACGGGGAATCCTGAGGCATTTGCTAGAGTGTCTCAAAGTGGTGAGGAGCCATCCCTGGCCTCGACTCATAGATGTAATCCAATTACCAATACATGACATTTCGGTTTTATCTATAGAGCCTAGTATGGCGACATAGTGGGATGGAGCACTATGCCTTTTATGATAGATACATTTATATTTGAAGTTGTTTTCATACACTTTACACTATAATAGTATCAAAATGATTTGTTTTAAACGTACGAAGCATGTTTGGCTATTATAAGGAAAAACTCTGTCCTCCGTCTTGCGTTGCATTGTGTGATGGGACCTGAGTCTTATAATAGCTTCATTTTTCCAAAAAGCATTGCGCTGTTTGTTCTATGCATTGGTATTCTTGGGAGGAAACCCGTTCCGTGTTATACGACGTGGTCCCTTGATTTACTTTATTTTCAAAGTAAAGATATAATAACTGTTTTAGATCTCATACCAGTCACATGACTGACTTGGAGTTTATTGTTTTAACCTAAACTCTGGCTGCCCCTATTTTCCACACGGGCAGCTAGTAGTTTTGGTTTTGCAGATTTATATTCACAGGATCCTGGTTTACAGCTGGAACGATACTCGGAAAGCTCTATACTCGGAAATTTCTCATACCAGTCACATAACAGTTATTAATCTTTACTTTAAAGTTAGATAAATCAAGGGACCACGCCGTATAACATGGAACGGGTTTCCTCCCAAGAATACCAGTACATAAAATAATAGCGCAATGCTAAATAAGACCCAGGTCCCATCACACAATGCAACACAAGCCGGAGGATAGGGTTTTACCTTATAATAGCCAAAGAATGCTTGATACGCTAAATTTCATCTTTTATTATTACTATAAGTATATAGTGTCAAAACAATTTCAATCATAGACGGCATAAGTGTCCCATAACACTATGTCGCCATACTAGGCTCTATAATCAAAACCGCAAAGTCACGTATTGGAAATTGGATTTCCATCTGTGAACCAAGGCAAGGGATCATCCTTACCGAATTCGAGACGCTCTAGCCCGTTTCTCAGATCAGAACGCATAGACCCTTGGATCGTCAGAGCCGGTCCACCGATGTGGATTAAAATGCCTAAACACTGTGTTTCCCCGCCCTATGGGGCGTCAATGAGTCCAATGACTCCATCGGTCCCGGATCGACCGATATATCCGAGGTGCCTCGCATTCCAACAACCACATAAGTCAAACTCGTCAGGGCGAGTAAAAACACTGACGCCACTTCTAGCTAGAAAGAAACGCATGTCCTCCCTGAAGTCCTCTCCAGTTTTTGGTTCACACCGGGGTGTGAGGCTCGCGAATTAACGCTACACAAAGCGATGCCACATAGGCCGTGCTTTGATCATCAACCACAAGTCTTTGCTTTTCAATAAAAGCCTTGATCATTTGCATCTCAGCATGCCACACAGGCAAACCACTCCATGCAACCGATATCCATCAATCACACAGAATGATATCCAATGTCAGACACACAGTCCATTTACAAGTCCGTCCTAGGTCTGAACGAAACCGGAGGCACCTTGTACCTCGCATATCCATCGATCTCCAAGCACGTCTAGACAATCACCAAATTATTCCCTCCTTTTGGGTGTACGACCCAATTAAGATCATCAGGAATCATCTAAACGATGTGAAGTCCTCCGGTCTTCAACCACTGTCTTCATCTTTGACTTATCGTCGTATCAGTTATTCAGAATGGGATAAACCCGGTCTTTCTGAATAACTCGCGTATATAATAAACAAGTGTTACACAAACACAACCTACGCCTCATTCCAATTCAGAATATTCTTTTATTCAAATATTCTTACACTTTGGGAAAGGTTCCCATTAATTTTATCAAAGATAAATTTTTTAAATTTATTCTTTAATCTTCTTTTGAATATCAATTCAAACCAAATTATGGTTTATCCAAACTAGTTGGGATTAGCGAACCTTACCGAAGTAATCACTTGTTGAATTTCCCAACCCCAACCTATTCATCCCATGAAGTAAAACTTGTAATACTTCATATCTAACACCATGGTGTTATCGGTAAATTCAATTACCATTTCACATTCAAATCTAATTAAAGATTTAACTATCGCCTGGAACAAAACTAGTGATACTCCATTCTCGACCATTTCAATCTAATTAAAGATTCATTAAAACTCCACTTGGTTTTAATCTTCCCAAAAATCATATTAATGATTGTTTAACTTGGGAAACCATATCTTGTCTTTAACTGGGTTAAAGAACCAATGTCATTTAAAACACGGTTCACGATAAACCCGTAATCTCATTCCATTAACGATGGAATCTTCATGGAAAACAAATCGATATATATAATCGATATAAACTTCCATATCCGACTATTAATATAAATGGAATAACAGCAAAGTCTTTTAAATTCCAGATATATTAGTTGTCTTCCTTTACAGAAATTCACTTCGATTATTACCAAATCGAATTCGATTTCATTCCAATTTATTTTATTAAATTGGAAAACTTTACTTTGGAAAATCTCCTTTAAATCTTAACAAAAGATTTATAAATTCCAAATCATAATTCACTGTAAATCGGGTTAAAGAACGAATGTCGTTAAAACACAGTTCACGGTAAACCAAATTCACATTCCATTAATTATCGGATTAAAGAACAAGTGTTATCTAAAACACCCTTCACGATAAACCCAAAAATCAATTCAAATTCAATTCCAATTATATTCCATTTAATTGGTATACTCAATTAAATCTAAATAAAAAGATTTAATCTTTTTCTCAACTGGGTTTAAGAACAGCGTTATTGAAGACACCATTCACTACAAACCCAAATCCCATTTGATATTAAATACAAGGCTCTGAATAGAAAATATATCGGCTTATATTCAATATCAAATACTACAACCAACAAATAAAATAACGATATAAATATATCTTTCAAATTTCTATAACAATATCTATACAATCACGAAATTCAATATCGAAATATTCCGAAGATAATTTTGATTCAAATCCATTTCCAATTTATATATTGGAAAGTCTGGTTATTTTCAAAACCATTTCAAATCCACTTTATTTATTTAAAAATAAATAGGATTTTAATTCTAGTTCAAAACTAGTTCATTTTCGATAAAAATTTATTTTTTATCTTTTCAAATATGGAGTTTTTCATCCCAATTCTTTCCAAATCATTTCTTATGATTTTACACTAATTATTGATATTTTTAATAATTTTATCAAGGCCCGTACAATCGATTTCCATCAACGGCCATCGAACTGCACTTACAGCGACCTTTTCCAAATTTGATTTGGACGTAATTCCAAATCCAGCTGTTAGATTTCTAATTTCTTGCACTCTTTAGAAAGCTCTTTTCGATACGAACCCAACAGTTTCGGTTTTAGGAGAATCCGACAGTCGGATCTCCCCTAATGTCCTTTTAAAATGTATTTTATAAATCGTTTTAAACTCGTTTTCAAAACGATTTCAACTTCATATTCAATTTCAAATCAAAATTGAATATTCCATATCATCGATATATAAATGATAGTATTTTCAACACATGAATTTTCTTCAACACATGAATTTTCTTTTATTCAATACATGAATATATATTTTATTCAACACATGAATTTTCTTTTATTCAACACATGAATATTCTTTATTTTCCAACTTGGAATGAGGCCCAATCAATTACCATATAATGTTAATTATATGGATTCCTTACAACACATGTATATAATGGCAACGATAAATAATCAACCATCATCCAGAGTGCACCACTCAACTGCATAAGCATTAAGTATAAACAATTAACGCTTACACAGTCTGTCAACCAATCAATCGACATACAACTAAATAATTGGGATTAGTGTATGCCAAATATCATCCCAAAACCCATGTGGGGTTTCACATTAACAAACACAGATTTTAATTTGTGCAGTTGGGCGATGTGTAAAATTTATCGTCCCAATCAATATAAGTCAAATGGGTGTACATAAAAAATCGTCCGATTTGTTTATAAATATTTATTTTATATACACGTTAAAAATTATATTTTTAACTATAAAATATTTATTCATTCCACATCACACAATAAAATTTCACAACTCATCAATCAAACAAACAAGTCATCCATGGTCTGTGGACGACGGGGGTCGGGTGCTGCTAAGCACCGTCTGCATCCTAGTATATATTTTAACTAGAAAATAAAATAAAGTGAGGAGTTCTCACCTTAGGTTTCCACTCCGCCATTCTTTAATTTTCGATCTAGATTGCGTACCTACGTTAAAAATCATATTTTTAACCCATTAATAATTATTTCTTTGTATGACTATTTTATAAGTAACATACACAAGCTGAAAATCATATTTTTAGCTTACTAGAAATATTTACATAGCTTGACTATTTTTAAAATGGCATATGTAAGATAAGAATTATATTATCCCTCTCTTACTTCATGATAAAAATCAAATCATAACTTCACTTCTATAAAAATCATATCTTTTCTCTTTTTCAAAATCAAATCTTTTCTAAAGCTAAAAATCCTATTTTTACATACTTGTTGATGCAATAAAAATCACATTTTTATATGTGTTTCATATACATAAAGATCTAACCTTTTTGTTTGATAAAAATCAATCCTTTCTTCTTATAAAAATCTTTGTTTGCTAACTAAAAATCAATCCTTTTCATATATATGAAAATCAACTTCTTATCATGCTATTATATATGTATAAAAACAAATTTTTTTACGCTATTTTAGTTAATACTGAAAATAAAATAAAAAAATTCAGTTTAAACTCACTTACTTTGTATCGATGGACGTGGTGGGGCAAGGGAGCATCGGTGGGCAGTGGGAGATGGCGGCAGCGATTTTAAGCAGCTTTAAAGGCTTGGATTTTTGATTGGAGAGGGAGGAGTGGCGCTTAGCGTTGGGGACAGCAGGGTGGTCGTTGCGATGGTGCAGGAGTGCTGATGGGTTGGAGGTAGTGGCGGATCTGCGGTGGGCGTCGTGAGCATCGTGGTGGGTCCTACGGTGCGCCACGCAAAGGGGGGTTTCTCGAAAGTGCGGGGGGGGGGGGGGGGGAGGTGATCGAGGAGGCCGGCGGCGACTCCTCTGATGGGCGTTGGCGCCCTGGAATCGAGGGGCGATGGGAAATTGGGGGGAGCGGGGTTTTTTAATTTTTTTAATTTTCCACAATCTGTTCTTGAGGGGAGAGAGAGAGTAGAGAGAGGGGTGAGTTTATATAGGAATATATATATATAATTTCTAAAAGTGTGTTTTCGCATCCGAACCCCAACCGAGATCCAACAACTGTCGTTCCCAATGTAATACCCCCATTCTGAACACAATGGGATATTTTTCGCAAGCCAATTCAGCTGTTTCGATCAGTTTTCGCTAAAATCAAGATATAAATCTATATATTGAATTTGAATGCGTATTTCAATTTACCGGGGCCACATACTAGCTCTAAAAATTCTAGAAAAATTATTTCTATCTTAGTATTGACGATACGGTCCTAACAAAACTGATTTCATCGAATTCTGAGAATGTTTGAAAAATGGCCATTTTCCAGTCGATCGAAATTGACTAAAACTGTTAAAACACGTTTTCTTTTGCCACGCTCATATATTGATTCAGAAAATTATGAATTTTGAAACCTAGCAATAATTTGACATCACGGATCCAACAAAAGTGGTTTCGTCGAAAACGAAGGTCGTTTGCAAAATTTCCATTTTTAAGGGCCGGAATTCCATAGCGACTATTTTGAATTTTCAACTGGGCATAACTTTTGATTCCCGCTATGAAATTTCAATTTTTCAGATTCGTTGGAAAGATATTCTCAAATAGATTCTAATATTTTTGGTTTCGCTAAAATCCGGTTTATTTTGAATCATGTACATTCATTTGAAATTTGAAAGCGAATTTTCGAACTACCACGCCATTTTCATTCCTTTTATAATTAAAATAAAATATTTATATTCTAACGTCGATTCAAATAAATATATATGTTCTAATTCTATTCAAAATAAATTTCTCGTCGTTATTATTTAAAATAATTCATTTTAAATATTTAAAATTTATCAAAATTGCCAAAATAAAATTTTTAAATTGGCTCAGATTTTCCGGGTTATTACACCTGTCCTCTCCCAATCCATGCGAGATTACAACATAAATTCAAAGACAATATTCTTAATCTTCGTGAGCTCTTCATTTTGACCCAACATGATCGCGATTGGTGTTATCATTTTGACCCATAGGGGGTGGAGGTGCGCGGCGCTGAGGCGGGGGGCCTGGTGGCGGGCGATCGTGCCCAGACGGCTCCGACGAAGTGGTGCAACGATGGAATTGTTTTGAGCTTGGGTTCTATTTCGGTCCAGGAAGAAGAAGATAAGGTTTTTTTTCTTTAAGATAATTGTTTTATTTAACTAAAAATCAGTTTTTGTTATATAAAACATTATTGAAAAATACCATTGTTATAAAAATAAAATAGCAAGTGTTTGATAAAAATAAAATTGCAAATGTTTATAAAAATATAAAATAGCTTTGATTTAAAAATATAAAATAGCGATGATTTAAAAATGTGATTTTTAATTTAAATAGAGTTGTTTTAAAAATGGATTTTTAAAATATATTTAGCAATATAAAAATGTGATTTTTATTTGTATAGTAGCGGAATAAAAATGTGATTTTTAAAAAATAGCACTATATTAAAAATGTGATTTTTAATATAAACCGCTTGAAAACAGAATGCGATGGAACCGACGGGAAGCAAACAGAATTCAAACCGTTCAGAAATTCAGAAATAAAACTGGTGGAGTGGAAACCAAAGGTGAGAACTCCTCACTAATTATTTTACAGTTAAATATATACTAGGTTGTAGACGGGGCTTAGTAGCTCCTAACACCGTCGTCCACAGACCATGGACGACTTGTTTGATTGTATTGTTGTGGAAGTGGACTGTATTGTGATTGTTGATTGTATTGTGTTGAATAAAATATTTGGATAATAAAAATATCATTTTTATTGTATATATAAAATATTCATGTGTGAAATAAAATATTTGAACAATAAAAATATCATTTTATTGCATATATGAACTGTATAAAATTGTCATGAGTTGAAATAAATATTCATAAACAAATCTAACGATTTGTTTATGTACACCCATTTAACTGATATTGATTGGGACGATATATTTTACACATTGCCCAATTGGACAAATAAAATCCGTGTTGCTTGTTTGAAAACCCCACACGGGTATTGGGATGATATTTGACATACACTGATCCTAATAATTAGTGGCCTGTCAATCGATGGGTTGACAGGCTGTGATGAGCGTTATTTATTTATTTTAAACGCTTATACAGTTGTGTAGTGCACTCTGGATGATGGTGGACTGTGTTTGATTATTGTTGTGTACATGTGTGTATGAAATCCATATAAATAAAATTATATGGTAATTGACTATGTCTGATTCCAGTTTATAATTAACGAATATTTTAAAATAATATTCATTGAATATTGAAATGTGAAGCCGTGTTAAGTAGTTAAATGCCATTTTAACACGAATGGGATTTTTTTTTGATTTTATTCATTCTATAATGAATATCGAAAAGTGATTTCAAAATTTGATATCTTGAAAATAATATCATTTTAATATTAAAATGATATGGAGTATTCAAATTTGATTTGAAATTTGAAATGAAATTGAAATGAATTTAAAATGAATTTATAAAGGAATATTCAAATTCTATTTGAAATTTGAAACGAAATTGAAATCGTTTTAAAATGAATTTAAAATGAATTTATAAAGGAATATTCAAATTTGATTTGAAATTTGAAATGAAATTGAAATCGTTTTAAAATGAATTTAAAACGAATTTATAAAGGATTATTCAAATTCGATTTGAAATTTGAAATGAAATTGAAATCGTTTTAAAATGAATTTAAAATGAATTTATAAAGGAATATTCAAATTCGATTTGAAATTTGAAATGAAGTTGAAATCGTTTTGAAAATGAATTTAAGACGATTTATATAATACGTTTTAAATGGGAATCGATGGAATATATATAATATATATTATATACATTTAATGGCTTGAATAGAACGCGTCGCGCCGCGGTAGTTCGCGAATTTCGACCATTGACTTCGAATGGACATTACGGGAGATCTGACCGTCAGAATCTCCTAAAACCAGAACCATTGGGTTCGTATCGAAAAGAGATTTCTAACAAATAGAAGAAATTGAAAATCTAACGGTTGGATTTGGAATTACGTCCAAATCAAATTTGGAAAAGGTCGTTGTAAGTGCTGTTCGATGGCCGTTTATGGAAATCGACTGTACGTGCCTTGATAAAATTATTAAAAATATCAATAATTTGTGTAAAATCATAATAAATGATTTGGAAAGAATTGGGATGAAAAATTCCATATTTGAAGAGATTAAAATATATTTTTATCGAAATGAACTAGTTATTAACTAGAATTATAATCCAGTTATTTTTAAATAAATAAATGGGATTTGAAATGGTTTTAAAAATAACCAAAATTTCCAATATATGAATTGGAATGGATTTGAATTGAAATTATCTTCGGATTATTTCGATATTGGATTCCGTTATTATACGAATATTGTGGAGGAGTTTGGAAGATATATATATATATATATATATATATATATATATCGTTATTCCCAATACGATATTTGTCGGTTTCAGAATTTGATATTGAATATAAGCCGATATATTTTCTATTCAGAGCGTTGTATTTAATATTAAATTAGATTTTAGGTTTGTCGTGAACTGTGTCTTCATTAACACTCTTCTTAAACCTAGTTGAGAAAAGATATAAATCTTTTTATTAAGATTTAACGAAGTTTACCAATTAATTAACATTTGACTGGAATTAAATTGAAATTGGTTTTTGGGTTTATCGTGAACGGTGTTTTAAATAACACTTGTTCTTTAACCCGATTAACAAAGGAATGAGATTTTGGGTTTGTCGTGAAAGGTATTTTTGATAATACCGTTCTTAAACCCAATAGAGTTAAGAAAATTAGAAACTAACTGGAGATTAGCTAAGTTGAATGGTTTCCTGGGTATTGATCTGATGCTGGTTTCGGCCTTTAGGATTAATATTTAGGGAATTGTTCTCTTACTAATTTACGGCTAGAGACTGATGGGATGGGGTCTTCAGTAACACTGTTCTTAAACCACATGTGAAAAGAATAAATCTTTTAATTAAGATGTAGAGAAGAATTACCAATTAATTAACATTTAGTTGGATTTGAAATGGAATGTGAATTGGGTTTATTGTGGACTGTGTTTTTAACGACATTTGTTCTTTGACCTGATTTACAGGTGAAATGTGATTTGGAATTTATAAAACTTTTGTTAAGATTTAAAGGAGATTTTCCAAAGTAAAGTTTTCCAATTTAACATATTAAATTGAATTTGAATGGAATTCGATTTGGTAATAATCGAAGTGACCTTCTGTAGAGGAAGACTGTTAATATACATGGAATTTAAAAGGCTTTGCCGTTATTCCATTTATATTATCGGTTGGATGTGGAAGTTTATATCGATTATATATATCGATCTATTTTCCATGAAAATTCCATTGTTAATGGAATGAGATTTTGGGTTTATCATGAGCTGTGTTTTAAATGACATTAGTTCTTTAACCCAGTTAAAGATAAGATTAATATCTTAAATTTGAAGAAAATCATTAACTAATGATTTTTGGAGATTAAAACTAAACTAGAGTTTTAATGAATCTTTAATTAGTTTGAAATGTGAATCTGATAACTAAAATTATCAAATTCAAGAAATGATCGAAAATGGAGTATCACAGTTTTGCTCCAAGCGATAGTTAATCTTTAATTAGATTCAAACATGAAATGGTAATTAATTTTACCGATAACACCGTGGTGTTAGATATGAAGCATTACCAGTTTTACTTCATGGGATGAATAGGTGGGGATTGGGAAATTAAACACACGATTACTTTGGTAAGGTTTGGTAGTCCCGACTAGTTTGGATAAACCATAATTTGGTTTGAATTGATATCCAAAGGAAGATTAACGAATAAGTTTAAAGAATTTTTCTTTGATAAAATTAATGGGAACCTTTCCCAAAGGATATGAATATTTAAATAAAAGAATATTCAGAATTGGAATGAGGCATATGTTGTGTTTTTATAGCACTTGTTTATCATATACACGAGTTATTCAGAAAGACCGGATTTATCCCATTCTGAATAACTGATTCGACGATAAGTCGAAGATGAAGACGGTAGTTGAAGACCGGAGGTCTTCACATTGTTTGGATAATTACTGATGTCTTGATTGGGTTGTACACCCAAGACGAGGTAACGAGTGGTGATCGTCCAGACGTACTTGGAGATCGATGCATATGTGAGGGCCTCTCTCCTGTATTGGACATACGGAACGAGGAATAAGGTGCCTCCGATTTCGTTCCAACCCAGAACAAACTTGTAAATGGACTATGTATCTGACATCGAATTTCATTCTGTGTGATTGATGGACATCAGTTGCATAGCGTGAATTGCCTGTATGGCATGCTGAGATGCAAATGATCAAGGCTTTTGTTGAAAAGCAGAGTCTTGTTATTGATGATCAAAGCACAGCTTTAATATAGCATAGCTTTGTGTAGCGTTAATTCGCGAGCCTCAGATATATCGACACTGCAGGACCGATGGATGATATGGTCCTTATACAGACTAGATTTATGCCCTACAGGGTGGGGAAACGTAGTGTTCAGGACTTTTAATCCACATTGAGTGGACCGGCCCTGACGATCCAAGGGTCAATGCATTCTGATCCTAAGACACGGGCTAGAGCGTCTCAAAGCGGTAAGGACGATCCCTTGCCTTGGTTCACAGATGGAAATCCAACTTTCAATACGTGACATTAGTGGTTTTGATTGTAGAGCCTAGTATTGGGGACATGATATATGGTACCCATGCCGTCTAGGATTGATACATTTATATTTGAAGTTGTTTTATACACTATGCACTTGTAATAGTATCAAATGATTTGCTTTAATGTACCAAGCATGTTTGGCTATTATAAGGAAAAACCCTATCCTCTGGCTTGCGTTGCATTGTTTGATGGGACCTGGGTCTTATAATAGCTTCATTTTTCCAAAAATCTTTGCGCTGTTTGTTATTTGCACTGGTATTCTTGGGAGGAAACCCGTTCCGTGTTATATGGCGTGGTCCCTTGATTTACTTTATTTTAAAATAAAGTTTTAAATAACTGTTTTAGTTCTCATACTAGTCCCATGACTGTCCTGGAGTTTATTGTTTTAACCTAAACTCTGGGTGCCCATATTTTCCGTACGGGCAACTCGTAGTTGGGTTTTGCAGATATTACATTCACAGGATCCTGGTTTATAGCTGAAGGGATATTCGGAAAGCTCTATATCCATGTATTTCTTTCAGTTGTGTTTTGTATTATTATCCTCTGCATTATAAATTGTAAATTTCTAATATTTGTCTGATGTATAATATTTATTCATACTCTGTATATTCTTGTACTCTGATGGAAATTGTTGTAATAAGCAATGAAATATTCTTTTGTTTGTGTTCTGATTTGTCGTGTTCTCAACTCAATCTGTTCTTTCTCTTCTCCTTGGAGACCAGGGAAGTTCGGGTCATTATAAGAAGCGTATAAGATCTTTGCCTTATCTTGTTAACTCGTTATTATGTTATCTCGTTTACCTTGTACTTGTCTATTTTACTATATTTTCATGTTCAACATTATTTACCTATCTTGATACTTTCTATCTTATCCTATTGTTGAAAATCACTGGAACTAGCCAGACTTTATGCCTGACCTATTTTGTTTTCCCTTCCTCTCTTCCTCCCCCATTCCCTCAGGTTCTCAGAGTGGTGGTGGACAGTAGATGTGACCGTGATTCTAGTTTGCTTGGACTTGGATTGCTTTTCTTTCCTTGTATTATTTCATTTCCATCTTCTATGTTTATTGTTATGGCATATGAGGGAGATTATTTTGTGGTTTTGTACTCTGATGATTTATAGGATAGATATTTATGGTTTTGACATTAATTGTTCATTTTCGAAAAATGTAATGATGAAATTTATTTGGAATAACAGTTTGAAATTTTCCGCTGCATTTTTATATTATGTCTTGTTAAAAATAGTCTCTATATTATTATTGCGCTTCACAAAACTTAATGCATCCTCATATGGGTGACATTAAGGGACGTAGGGTGCCACATTTGGTATCAGAGCCTAGGGTTACAAGATCAAAAAAAAGTTTTTGAAAAAGTATTTTTCATGGTAAAAAGTTTCAAATAAAACCAATTTTTGAAAACATATCCCCTCAAGTCATTAAAAATATTCCTTTGTTCTCTTCTTAAATCCTTGTTTCATCTCTTTTCAGCATGTCTGGGCTCCTAATTTCCCCGAGGGTATTCCCATTCCAACATGGTTCTGTAGATACATAGAAGCTACGACACCTGCCAGAGTGCAAGAAAATGTCCCTCCCCCAGCTGCAGCCGCAGCAGCTCCACCCAATCCTGTAGTCAACTACTCTAAGCTTTGTAACGATTTCCGCACGATATGTGGTAAGCCATTTCTTGGTACTGAGAGTTTCGTAGAGGCACATAACTGGCTTAGGGAGACAGAGAATTTATTTAACTAGTTGGAGCTCGATCATAGAAGAAAATTTTAGTTAGCCTCTTAACAACTAAAGGTTGAAGCATCGTATTGGTGGGAGGTGATTCAGGCCAGATAGATGGTGGCCACTTAGGATGAATTTAAGACTAGGTTTGAGATGAGATTCTTATCGCAAGGGGAGGAAGAAATGCAAATGTAAAGATTCTTAAATTTGAAGCTAGGAAGTATGACAATTAAGGAATATATTAATAACTTTAATCAACTAGCAAGATTTGGATTGGAATTGGTAAACACTCCTCATAAGATGGCTTTGAGGTCCGCGAAAGGGTTGAACCAACTGCTCCAAGAATTAGAACTGACGCATGTACCGATGGGAGCAACTTTTGAGAGACTTGTAGACATGGCTTTGATACACGAGGACGGTAAAGAGGAGAAGAAAGAGGTGAAGACTGAGGTGTCACATCCAAAGACATAAAAAAGAAGTGATGGCCTAAGAAGTGCATAGCTAAGAACGGAGGACAACTCGATAAGGCATAAATCAAGTCAGAAGTTAAGTGTCACGGTTGTGGAAACTTGGGGCACTTTGTGAGAGACTATAAGAAGACGAAGAATGCTTGTTTTAGTTGTGGTCAAGTTGGACATTTCCTCACAAGTACAGATAGATGGCTGGTTCATTTGGAGGTCAAGTGCATGCGCTTTAGGCTGGTGGACTGGATCGTGGTAGGAAGTCACCGTAAAGGTTTGATTTCTCTTTTTGACTATCCTACTAGCGATCTCTTTGATTCTGATGCTTCTCATTCATTCATATCGAATTCTGTGGTAGATAATCTACACCTAGATACTAGTATAGTTTCAGATCCTGTTGTAGTCTCAAACCCCATAGAAGGTACGACTCAATTATCTATGATATGTTGGGGTTTGAGAATTTCTGTATTGGGAGTCGAATTTGTTGGAGAATGGAGTTTTGATGACAACAACCTTATTTCAATTATCATTGATTATAAAATATACGCTAACAATTTTTGTATAGAATAGACATATATATATGTATATATATATATGTGTGTATGCGGGAATTATATATAGGAAATATTACTGATGACTGTACAGTTATAAAGATGATAGAGATTCAAAGATCAGAGAAATTACAAGACACATGAGTAATCAAGATTTTAAGAGTTCAAGATTGGTATATTTATAGAGTCTAGATTTTGTAAGACTCTAAATAGCACTCCAGGTTCAAATTCAAATTCTAATTTTCAAATTCTGATTTTCAATTCTAACTTCCTCCTCTTTCATCCCACCATTATTCTTAATCATTTTTATGATTCATACACTTATACTCTGCCGAATTCATTTCTGTTTTGATCAAACTTCTTCTCTCTACACTCTTTACTCTCTACTCTCTGAAGCAAGTGCTATTGAAGAGTTATAGGGCTATTTTGTAATTGCTTGGGTTGAATAAACCCTGTTTGTAAGTCAAAAAGGAATCAGTGTATCCTTGTAGCCGTGAAATCAAGGAATAAGAGTCGATGGCCCTTATTGAGCCGTGAAATCAAGGGATAGGAGTCGGTGTCTCCTTGTTGAGCCGTGAAATCAAAGAGGTTGTATTTGGATATTTGAAAATAGTAATAAAACTCTGCACAATCCAGCGTTGTGCAGGATTGGACGTAGGAATGATCCGAACCAGTATAAAATCTGGTGTGTTCTTGCCTTTTCTGCACTTTTATTTCTATTTATTTTACATCTGTGTTTGAATCTGTGTCTGTGATTGTGTTTGATTCATCCCATAGATCTCTCTAGTTTTTAGTTTTGTTTAAATTCTTACAAACACTATTCACCCCCTCTAGTGTTTGCTTTGCTTGAACGATCCATTCCGCAGTCCCTAACAATTGGTATCAGAGCAAGGTCTTTCAAAAGTTCATAATCTGATTTATGGATTGTAGTAATATTAGATGAGTCTGCATTCAATTTTATTGAAAAATCAAGTTACTATGATTTATTTTTGAAATTTAAAATTTTGAATTTTGAAAATTTTGATATATCATGATATTATTGTAGCTAGTTATTTTGAAAAGTCATTTGACTATTTGAAAATCATTTGAATTATTTGAAAAGTTGCTTGATTCTTTGAAAAGTTGTGTTGTTTTACAGGAAAAGATGTGTTATATGGCTATTGGATAATCAAACTCTGAAAAGATGGTTGATGCTGCTATTGGAAATTCAAATTCCAAAATGGTGGCTATTGAAAATTCAAATTCTGGAAAGAAATTAAAAAGAGGAGAAGAGTAACGGCGGTTGGTGAAGAGACATCAAGAAGAAATGGATGTATATAATATAAATCAACAAAGAAATGGGTACCAGATCACTTTCTAACTTTGTATTTTCATCTACAACTTATCTTCACACTGTACTTCTCTTCATTTGCTTTGCAATGCCGCTGGTTTCATGTAAATCCATCAAGAATTGATCAATTAATGTTCAAATGAAGTTTTGGTGAATAAAGAGAGAAGAAACCAAAACTGTCAACGATTATCTTCAAATTACATCCACAGATTAGACTATTTTGTCTCAAATCCTTTTCTAGATTGTAGTTCTCATTCTCGCGGTCGATTAATAGGTAAATCGTCAAACTCCGATCAAAATTGAGTGAGATATGGCTGTTTGAAGTTGGCGATTCAAAACTGAAAAACTATTACGAGATTTCATGCATACTTCTTGCTGTTTCGACTTTATGCACCCCAATACCATCTAAATTCATCTCCAAACTGCTACTACATCATAGTCCTTGAATTCCTCTTCGATTTGCCACTGATTTCGTCCAATTCCGTCAAGAAACGAAGAAGTTATGTCTCCTGAAAGTTTGATTGAAAATGAAAAACAAGAAAAAGAACAACAGAAGTGGTTATGAAGATACATGACTTTTAGACCTTTATATAGTGATAGAAGTGTCCATTCATTCAAAATTCAAAATACAAATTTTGGCGCCAAGTTGGTTAAACTACTAAATCTTCAATATCTTTCTCATACGGTGTTCAAATTCAGCAAACGAACACACTATCCTGATCAGAAAAACGAGCCCATCGCAATAGAGCAGATCTCATCATCAAATTCCAGAAGATCAATTCAGAATTCAGAGAATATTGAAGAAATGGATCTAAAAACTGGGTACGTCTTAATTAATTATTAAATTTTTGGTTGAATGGATGTTTTGCTTGCTTTGCTTCATTTTAAATTTGAAATTTAAGCTTTGAAATTCAATTTTGAAATTTAAAATTCAAATTTAAAATTTGAAATTTGAAGTTTGAAATTCAAAAATAATTATAATAATAAAATAAATTTTGGATGTTTGTTAGGATTAATATTATTTTAGGAAATAGTTAAACCTGAAATATAAATCGATATTTTTAAAATCAAAGTCACAAAACCATATTCTCTTTGAAATAATACATATATGTCAACATACATATATCTATATATTAACATTTCAGCCTATAGAATGAAATTCAAATTTTTTATCTCAAAGATTTAAACTTTCAAACTTCTCTCCATCTTTTTCAATTAGAAAATGCCAGTTAAAATTCTAGTTATTAAATTTATCTGCATACTTATTTTCTTATATCTTGTTTAAATATATATATGTATATATATATATATGTATTAAAATATATAATTTAATAAAATTATATGAACATGTTAATATGATATACAGAGTTAATATAACTTTTTGATATTGTTATAAAATTTAAATTTATTCATCTTTTATATAGTTTAAACATGCATAGTTCAACTTATATATTATTCTTATGATTTCATAACAATTTTAGGTTACATTATCACAAATAATATTTGTAACTTATTACTTATTTTGACTTCGTATTAAAATTTATAAAACTTGTATATTTTACTTAATATAAAGATATATATATATATATATATATATACATGATTTTTTTAAATAGTTTAAATATAAGAAGTTTTATAGATTACTTTATAATGTTTCCTTCTAAAATATAAATGGTTTTTTAGCAAATAAATATGTTTTGATTTCTAAAGCTTAAATTTAAAATTCCTTTAAATGTATATCTCAGAATTTAAATTTAAATTTAAATTTCTTTTTAAATTAGTTTTATACATACTTATGAATATATGTTTATACAGCTTACTTTATATTATATAAATTTTATATTCTCTTTAGAATGTTCTTTAATTTTTACAATATTTGCCCTACTAATATTATTTAACTGCGTGATTTTTCTAAATATTTTACTACTTATCATGAATAATTTTTTAATTAAGCTCTTATCTTTATTATTCTTTTAATCAATTTCATTAAAATAATTAACCTAAGTCTAGAAATTAACATTATCTTTGTTTGATTCAAGTAATTTATAATAGTTAGATAGTACTTTGAATATATTTTACCTAAATAGATATTATCATCAAATCATTCTGCATACTATTATATTATACATCTTATTTCATATCATCGTTATAAATTACAGTTTCATTTCAAATCAAGATTATTTACACCATAAGTTGCATTTCATATTGTTTTGCATACAACATACATTTCATACTACATTATAATCAACATACTTCACACACTGCATTGCATGTTAACTTTAACTCCACATATAACAAGTATATAGTATGAATAGTTTTAATTAGAAATATATAATTATTAATTAAATACATAACATATTTACTTTGTCTTGATTAATTTGATTGAATTGATTGACTTATTTTGTTTGTTTGTTTGACTTACTTGATTTACTTACTTGACATGGTCAAATTTCATTAGTGGTTGATATTTTTGTTAGAAATATACTTATGAATTTATAGTTGATAGAAGCTTTATAGGTTTTAGGATAGATAGAAGTTACAAAAAATGCTTACTTTCATGTTTGAGTTGATGTTTTGTGACAACAAAACTAAATTGATTCATTGATTGGATTGAATTACTTTACATGTATCATAATTTTAAGGATATTTTATCAGAGTTATTTCTAAGTCTAGGTTAAGGTCTTATTATAGTTTTAAGAGAACAAGAGTATAGGCTAGGCCACTGGTTAGTGATGACCCCTAACAATTGGAGGTTTAGTCTTGTATTAGATTAAGGGGCAGTTTTATAGTTTCTAGGCTTAATTAAAGGTTCAAAAAGCATTTATTAACAGATATTAATTAATTTGATTGCTTACATTGATTGCTTTAATTAATTGCTTAAATAGATTGCTTGAATTGCTTGTTTGAATTAATTGCTTGTTTGAATTAATTGCTTGAATTGCTTGTTTGGATTGATTGTTAGAATTGATTATGAACATTGATTAGACTAGCTTGTTTATTATTCTTCTGTTAGACTAGTATAGTCATAATTTTAGGGGGATTTATAATCTTTTGGGCTTAGAATCATAGAGTTAGAGGGAGATATATAAGGGTATCATTGAATCAGAAATAGTTATATAGAATATTATAATAGAATATGTATAGATAGATATAGGATTTAGGGAGAGTATTTTATGATTACAGATTTAGGACTCAAGGGAAGTACTTTACTCTAGTATAGGAATTATTTGGATAGTTATAGGATTTAGGGGGAGTACTTTTAGAATTTCAATTTGATAATGCCAAAGGGGAGAAATTATAAAATATAGGAATAGTTTATAGGAAACTTATAGACAGAGGGAGTATAAGAAGAACATCATCAAACAAGTATACAAGTATGATATTTTATAAACTAAGGTTGTCATCATCAAAAAGGGGTAGATTGTTGGAGAATCGAGTTCTAATGACAACAACCTTATTTCAACTATCATTGATTATAGAATATATGCTAACACTTTTTGTATAGAATATATATATATATATATATATGTGTGTGTGTGTGTGTGTGTGTGTGTGGGTGTGTAGGAATTATACACAGGAAATATTACTGAAGACTGTATAGTTATAAAGATGATAGAGACTCAAAGATCAGAGAATTTCAAGACTCGTGACTAATCAAGATTTCAAGAGTTCAAGATTAATATATTTATAGAGTCTAGATTTTGTAAAACTCTAAATAGCACTCCAGGTTCAAATTCGAATTCTAATTTTCCAATTCTAATTTTCAAATTCTAATTTTCAATTCTATCCTCAATCCTCTTCATTTTGTTTTTCTATTTATCCGTTATTCTCTCTATTTTGTTTTTCTATTTTGTTTCTATTTTTATTCTTCTTCATTTTTCAAACTTAAATTTTTTATATACTTTATATTTATACTTTATATATTTTAAAACCTTATAATTTTATAAATATATTTATATAGTTTGAAAGTGTGTTTTCATATGATTTTCTACCATATAATATTAATTTACAACACTAGAATTTTACTCAAGAACTTCCAGAATTAGTTTTAAATCAAAATATTTGAAAAATACTTTGAAAATGAAAAATACACATGAGTATGTCGACATAGCAAAAAGTGTATGTCGACATAGCAAAAAGTGTATGTCGACATATAAATGGTGTTTTTTCTAATTTTGAAGGGAAGTATCTTTTCACTATTTGAAACGCTTCAAAACTGTTGCAACCCATCATACTCTATAAAAAGAGGTTAAAACCGAATTTTTTAATACATCTTCTTCCCTAACTTCATCCTCTTTCATCCCACCATTATTCTTAATCATTTTTATGATTCATACGCTAATACTCTACCGGATTCATTTCTGTTTTGATCAAACTTCTTCTCCCTACACTCTCTGCTCTCTGAATCAAGTGCTACTGAAGAGTTATTGAGCTGTTTTGTAATTACTTGTGTTGAATAAACCCTATTTGTAAGTCAAAGAGGAATCGGTGCATCCATATAGCCATGAAATCAAGGAATAGGAGTAGGTGTGCCCTTGTTGAGCCGTGAAATCAAGGGATAGGAGTCGGTGTCTCCTTGTTGAGCTGTGAAATTAAGGACGTTATATTTGGATATTTGAAAATAGTAATAAAAATCTGCACAATCCAGCGTTGTGCGGGAGTAGATGTAGGAGTGATCCGAACCAGTACAAAATCCAATGTGTTCTTTCCTTTTCTGCACTTTATTTCTATTTATTTTGCATCTGTGTTTGAATCTGTGTTTGTGATTGTGTTTTTGGTTTTTGATTCATCCCATAATTCTCTCTAGTTTTTAGTTTTGTTTAAATTCTTACAAACACTATTCACCCCCCTCCCCCTCTAGTGTTTGCTTTGCCTGAACGATCCATTCCGTAGTCCCTAACAGAATTTGAATGCGATGCATAAGATTTTAGCTTTATGGGTTGCGGCTTAATTCTAGGAATGGATTGGCTAGCCATGCATGGTGCCATCCTTGATTGCGAGAGGAGAGTAGCTAGATTTCTAACGTGCCAAGGTAGAACTCTCAAAATTTCTCATGAGCCACAGGGGGTTAGTTATGCTCAGTTTCCTAGATTCTCTTGATGCTTCCGTTGATGATCTTCGATCAGTACCCATAATTAGTAATTTTTCGGACGTGATCGATGAAGTTAGAGGACTACCTTCCAGATAAGAGATAGATTTCCAGATTTACTTGGTGGAGAATGCGAAAGAAGTCGCTTTTCTAGTGCGCCATATGGCTCTTAGAGAGAGAAGGGAGCTCAACAAACAAGTATGTGGGTTATTCGAGAAATGATTCATCAGACGGAGCATTTCTGAGTGGGAAGCTACAGTCGTCTTTACAACCAAGGCAGACGACTCTCTCCGTCTATGAGTGGACTATAGAGTGTTGAAAAAACCCACCAAGAAGAATAGGCACCCACTCTGAGGATTAATGACTTGTTTGACCAACTAGTAGGCGTTTCGGTATTCTCACAGTTTGATATAGCCATGGGATTTCATCAGCTTAGGGTAGCAGATGATAGTATTGACAAGACGACTTTTAGGACTCTGGATGGTTTCTTTAAGTTGTTGGTCATGCCTTTTGGACTGACTAATGCACCCGCATACTTCATGGATTTAATGAGTCAGGTGTTTAGGGAGTATCTAAACAAGTTCATGGTGGTTTTCGTGGATGATATTTCAGTTTTCTCGAGGAGCGAGGAAGAACATACCCCACACTTATAGAAGGTTCTCAGTACTCTCAGTGGAGAAATGAAGTAAGGTTCCTAGGGCATGTAGTCTCCAAGGATGGAATAGCGATGGACCCTGTATGGTTGTTAATTTTCAAGATTGGAAAGCCCCTAAGAATGCGACAGAGGATAGAAGTTTCCTTAGATTGGTGGGTTATTATAGAAAGTTCATTAAGGACTTTGCATGGATATCAGCTCCACTCACCCATTTAACAAAGAAAAACTAGGGTTTCACTTGGAGCATTGATTGCGAGGTTGAGTTCCAGAGGTTAAAGATGACTCTGACATCAGCCTTTGTTCTGAGCCTTCTCGATGGTAGCAAGATGTTTACAGTCTATACGGATAGTTGGGGCACGAGATTAGGTGTTGTGTTGATGCAAGAAGGTAGGGTGGTCTGCTATGGAAGTAGGCAATTAAGAGTTCACGAGAAGAACTACCCCACCCATGACTTGGAGTTGGCAGCAATAGTGTTCGCACTTAAGCCTTAGCGACACTATCTACTTAGAGAGAGACTTGAGCACTACACGGATCACAAGTCTCTCAAATATTTTTTCTTGCAGAAGGATCTCAAATTAAGGTAGCAACGATTGACAGAGTTCCTTACATCCTATGATTTTGATATAACTTATACCCCAGGCAAAAGTAATGTAGTTTCAGACGCATTGAGTAGGCAATGGATGACCTTGAGCCCTTTGTTCATAGAAATGCATAACTTGGAATATAGCTCGACGTTTGAGTTCAGGCCATCTACAGACTATACATTTGGGTTGTTGTCATCATTGGAGGTGTGACGTACTCTCATGGAGCGCATTGGATCCATGCAGCGAGAGGATCAACAATTAGTGGACATCTTGGATAGACTCAGTAGAGGAGAAACCTTTAGTCACCTAGCTGGATATTCTATGGACGAGAAAGGGTGGCTACGATGAGACGGCAGATTGTGTGTTAGAGATTTGCTGCAATCAGTTCTCGAAGAGGCTCATCACTCTCGGATTACTGTCTATTCGGGCAGTGACAAGATGTACTGAGACATGAAGCGATTTTTTCATTGGACTGGCATGAAGAAGGACGTGATAGAGTTCATGGCCCGATGTTTGATTTGCCAACAAGTTTAGATTGAACAAAGGAAACCTGGCAGATTGTTTCAACCCTTGGATAATCCACAAGGGAAAATATATGGAAAAGCATCTCTATGGACTTTATTTATGGACTTCCCCGATCGAGAAAGGGTAACACAAGTGTATGGGTAGTAGTGGACAGACTTACTAAGAGCGCTCATTTTATCCATGTTAGGAGCAAGAGGATAGCAGTTTGGCTAGCATTAGTATACCTTAGAGATATTGTCTGACTTCATGGGGTACCTTCCAATATAGTAAGTGACCGTGACCCCATCTTCACGAGCGAGTTTTGGAGGAGCTTGTAAGAGGAACTAGGTACACAGTTATGACTTAGCACGGCTTATCACCCTAAGACCAATGGACAGACTGAGAGGGTCAATAGGGTTCTTGAGGATCTTTTGAGACTGTGTATCCTAGATTTCGAGCATCTCCCATTAGTTGAGTTCGCCTACAATAACAGTTATCAATCGAGCATTGGTATGGCATCCTATGAGGCACTTTTTGGATGACCTTATAGATCGCTGACATGTTTGGGAGAGTCTACAGACAGACTTCTACTTGGACCCAAGATGATTAGAGAGACTTCTGAGAAGATAGACCTTGAAAGCAGCTCAAGATAGGCACAAGTCATATGCCGATAAGAAGAGGACTGACTTGGGATTCGAGGTACGAGAAATGGTCTTTATCAAAGTATCACCTTTGAGAAACGTAGTTCGATTTGTCTCAGTAGGGAAATTAGCACTAAGGTTTGTAGGACCATTTCCCGTAGTCGAAAGCATAGGCCAAATGGCCTATAGAGTTATACTACCCGAGATGTTGGTAGGAGTTCACGACCTGTTCCATGTATCCCATACGAGGAAATGTCTGCACGATTCAATAGAGGTATTAGAGCCAAGTATGCTTGAGGATGTCGAAATAGAAAAGGAGGCATCGGTTTAGAAAGTTCCTATATGTGTTCTTGGATTGGAAGTTAAGAAGCTACGAAATAAAGAAACCAAGTTAGTAAAGGTGCAATGGGGAGAAGACCGAGATGACGCGACATCGGAACCCGAAGACAAGATTCGCACTTCTTACCCTTTTCTCTTTGAGAGTACGTCCTTAATTTCTTTCTAAGCCTTTTTGATTTTGAATTTGTTTGTCCCTATCGTTTGAATCATCAATCCTTAGGTATAAATATGTGTTTGAAAACATGTTTTTGAGACATGTGATGCTTGATGATTGCAAGTGGATACAAGTGTTTACTAGTGAATGTCAGTGGATGCATATACACACACATTAGGCACTAGATCGGCTCAATCATTTACATACTGCATATGGATGTGTGTGCATTTTGAATTTTCAATGGATGGAAATGGTTGATTCAACACATAGATGTTGCATTTTGGTGAATGGTTGTGCACACATATAGAATTATATGTACTGTTTGGATTCTTCTGCATACATATTGGATACATGGCATAGAGATATATTGCATTAAGAAGTTCCAGTCGACTACTTGATTTTCGCATTAGTGTAGGGACATATACTGTAATGACCCAAGGATTTTGCGATCATGGTAATCGACATAAACTCAGTGTCGACTGTCCAAGCATCGAAAATACCGGATAGTTAATGAAAGAAGTTAGAGGGTGAGAAAAGATAAGATAGAAAATTACAATAGAAGAAGAAGAACACAACTCCAACAACATCAGAGTAACACGAATCTCACAGTGGAACGAATACCATATATTATATAACATAATTTGAAATAAAACAGTATCGGTATAAAGTACTATTATTAGAGTACAAAACTTACAACACAGCGGAAATAACAAAAGCTATATAATCCTGAAGCCTCCTGCTCCAGCACTCCAAGTATCTGTAAAATCCTGACTACTTTACTGCCCGTACAAAATTGGGCACCCAAGAGTTTAGGGAAAACAAAACAAAATGAACTTTGGGTCAGTCATGTGACTGGTGTGAGTAAACTCCAACCATTTGTTTAACTTTTAAAATTCTTTTAAAAGAAAGGAAAATCGTAAGACCGATCCACACATAAACACGGATGGTTTTTACCTTAGACTACTCAAATATTCTTTATATCACAACTCTTTTGATATTATAATAATGTCTAAATCAAGTAAATAACAATCTAGTAGAATGCTTTCATCTCATGTTCTACATATATAATGTACAATCAAAAACCGCAGACTCTTATTGGGTAATAGATTTCCAACTATGACAAGATATGGAACCACCTTCCAATCAGTGTACTCTGGAAGTGATACACTGGAGTTCAACAAGAACATCTTGTAACTCGGCCACACATGACCGACCATTCATTTCGCTTAAATGTTCCGAATATATTGTCACCTAATGGTTGGTATACCAACATAACCATTCCCGGGAGATATAGAATTGAAAGAAGTAACAAATATGAATATTCTCTAGATGGTGACAATATACCCTAATTGGGTGCGATTCACTTGGCCATGCAGCTTGCCCGATTTCTGTCATTTCCAAGTTGATAAGGCTTGAGGTCATAACGTATCTTTTAACAGATCACTACTTCATTTACTTTCAATGCTACATCGTCATACCCGTCAAATCACAAATTGATTTCCCCAAAAATACCACGGGTATAAGCTAAGAGAAACGAATTCCTCCGCCACCAACGTAAATACGTTTGAAATGATCAACTTATCCGATCTACCAGATATATTCTGTCAGACATTCGTCCATTCAAGTTGTCGTGGGACTGGACAACCCGAAGGCACTATTCTGTAAATCCATCTTAGGCAATTTCTGCCTAGGATTTACTGAAAACCCTTTCATAACTCCATCTTCAATTATCTTCATCATATTTGATTTGCAACGCTAATGCCATACAGAGTGGTTTTCAGATAATATATCTGATCCTGGACTCTCCGCATTGACAACGGAAATGGTCAAATCTTTGATAGTCAGCGATTTAACTATCAAAGGAAAACATGTGTACAAACAACGGTCATATTCCCAAATGGAAATCTTACCGATCAATCATCATTTCATTTCCCAATTTCCGATTTATCGTTTCCATATATTCATAAATTCCTTATTTTCTAAAATTAGAAATTATTCATTATTAATTTTGGAAAACATTTCCATTTCTGATTCATGCATCAATATCTTCCCACATCTATCAGTCTCTAACTGTAAACTAGTAAGAGAACAACTTCCTAAGGATAAACCCCGTAGGCCGAAACCAAACATCAGATCAATACCCAGACAACTGTTCAACTTAACTAATCTCCAGTCAGTTTCTAATTCTTTTAACTCCATTTTAAATTCCTATTTCAAACACTATTTCCTTTATAAATATTTTATTAGCAAAATATTTACTTTAATCTAATTTTCACATAGAATGTAAAAAATATTTCTTTATAAAATCAAAATAGTTTGATTTCGTATTTAAAAACAATATCTCAAACCCAAATTCTATTTATAGACTATTCGTAAAATCATATTTGTAACTCCCTTTATAACTGCTACGTTCACATTCGATACCAAATATCGGTGTTGGAACCAATTTTACTTCTCTATATAAATCTCAAAATTATATATTCCATTTATCAAATGATAAATAGTTTATTTTATTTATAAAATATTATTTATAAATTAATCTTCTCACTCTATCTGTTAAAACAGATTCTATTTAAAATCTACTTTAAATTAATCTTCCCATAGTTATTTTATATCTTGCCAATTCCCCTTAATCAATATCATATTACACCCGTGTGCAAAGCACGAGGCTATACCTCTCTAATGTAAGATTCTTTTTTTATAATCCTATAAATTTCCCAAAATATTATATTTACTCCATATACTCCCTTATTTACCTCTTATTACCTTCATTCAGTATTTATACCAAAAACGACCTTTTAAAACATTCATATAACTGTTAATAATCTTATACAGAAGTTCTTATTTAATTTTCCAAAAAATTCCTTTTTATAAAATCCATTGATTATATATATATTATTTCCAATATACACTTTGAAAATTTCCTTTTTACATTCCAGTATTTCTTATGGTATTCAAAATACCAAATAACAAGACGAGTTTCATCATAATCAATCACCGATTATATATCACAATATATATAAAAACAGTATTTTAAAAATTGAGGAATCCGGTTGGATTCCTCCAACCTGTTTCCCTGCATCCACGAATGTTAAACAATATAGTTAACATCAATTCTATTTCAATATGAAATATTCTGATAAACAGAATCAATATTTGATTAACGATATATATACCTATATATCGTTATCTATATTCTCAACCAATAAATTAGCAGTTTATCCAAACAGTCAACACACAGCAATTAACTAGCATTTATCAATTCTAAAAATACGTTATAAATATAAACTAATCAGAGTTAGTGAGATTACTCACCTTGTTCGTTAATCGTTAAATAACGGTTAACGTTCGGTTGATAATATCAGGCATTTTAATTTCGCCATAATCGCAGCGATCCAGATCGTTCCTAACCAGTTCCAGTACGTAGCCCCTGGCCATACGATCCTAACGGATCATTTGAATTCAGCTTATCTCCGTGCTCTTGAACCCAATCCCATATGAATCTTCCCCATTGACAAAACTAGAAATGCACTCCCTCATATTCTCATTTGCAATGTAACTAATTTCCACTGCAGAAATTAGAAACTGACCGTACCCATTGATTTTCAACTCACTCTCCGAGCACATGCAAGAATTCCCACTATAGTTGGATGAATTTGCCAAAAACATTTTGTACAGGCCAAAACAATTTGACCGTGCACTTGGATGAAATGTTTTACTTTTTTTCTTTTCAAAACCCATTCGTGATATACCACACGGATCCTTCTTCCTCCTCAACATAAACCGCTACCCCTCTATTTTTGGACTTCCAGTCTCCACGCAAAAACAGAAAAATGTCGCTCCAGTATAACAACCCTCCCTTTAATTCATTTGAAAATCCCGCCTCCTTCTTCCCTTTTTTTCTCTCCTGTACACTATTTCCCTCAACAACGCATGTCAATCCCGCAACAGCTCCTTTCCTCCTCCGAAAAGTCTCGTGACTCCCTCCTGTTTCTACACCGAACAAAACGTATTTGCAGTACCCATAATCCAACACTATACCCTTCCATTTATCAAATTCTTCCACAATGATATCACCAAACTATACACACATCTCCAATTCGTATTTTCTCAATAGACCACCTTCTCATTGTACTCATCTCATCGCAACTCCAATGTCTCTCACATCCATGCGCCATGCTGACGCAAACATCAGCCTACCTCCAAACTTCTGCACATCATGTCCCTCTCCATACCCATTCCAAGAAGCTCGCTTCCCTACATACTCTTCCCCTCATGTTATCATTATCCAACAGTTCTTCCTCACAAATGAACCGCGAGCTCCATTTATGCAATTATTCACCATGTCGAGGTTCTCAAGACCCACGCGGCACCCCAGAAATGCCCAAATGACATGGTAGCCCTCCTTCCTGAAGCCACCCGAATGTACTGTTGTCCGAACGCGGAACTCACGACAACCATGATCATCGACATCTGCTTCGAAGACTGCTGTGCATTTCATTATTTTTAGTGCACTGTGTTTTCGTCGTGTTCGATATGATTTCTAGAAGATAAGAAAAGAAGCAGTGGTTTGGTTTTAGAAAAGAAAGAAAGGCCTTCTAGGTCACTCAGCTGAACTTGACCACGGGTATATCAGCATGAAGCTCTCCTCTTGAGGATCTTAACGATATATGATTTGCATAACTTTTTCCAATGGACTATATGATTTAAAAAGAAAAGGAAGATTTCGAATAAAAGAAAAATTGATTTCACGTTTGCTATTCACTGAGGCTAACCCAGTTCTCTCAACTTTGCTCATGTATTTATAGCCACAAGAAGTTTCTACTTGAAGCTTGGTCCAATGCTTAAGAATTAAGTAACATACAACATAGGTGGTAGCCGCATGTGCTAATTTGTGTAGGATGCTGAGTAGATTTTAGTTTCTTAGTCATGAAGTTTGGTAGCCCATGTTGGTATAGTGATGTGAAAATTCATTGCGTTGAAAGGGATGGGTGTACGAAGTCTTAGCCGCGATGGGATTGAAATATAATATATTTTATGTATGTATGAACGTTTTAATTTATGGATGATTTTATGTGTACTATACTGAAGCTTAGTCCGGATTTATATTGGGTTAGCTTCGTTTCTCCAACCATTTCGCCTTAGATCTTTCATTATAATACAATAGTCATTAACCACTTCATCATTCGAAATGTACAAGTGTCCTTTTCCAGTAAGTCTCTAAACTAAAGTCCCCACTTTTCATTCTATCAGACAGTTCATTCCAAAGAAAGTAACTGGCAGGTAGAATGTATTACAGGTTCAAATAACTTCATTGCATAACATTTTCGGTCACTGTGCATTTTATAATGTTGCAAAAGAACGTTCCAAGTTGGTAAGTTTCCAGATATAGGACGACGACAACACTTCAAAATAAAAAGTGCTTATTTTTCCAAAATAAAAATTACAGAAAAAATTCTATAAATTAAATTATAACTATGCCTCAAATATCTTGTCTAAATTCAAAACCAATATATTATAATAATTAAATTAATTAATTATTAAATTCCAAAAATTCCGGGATGTTACATATACACACAACCCCTTTGCATATGTTGATGCAAAGCATTGGAAATTTCTAAGGATAATGGATGTATGTGGTTGATGGATAAGTGTAGGTCTTAATTAATAACATTCTCCTTAACTTAGAAATTTCAAGGACGAAATCCTTTAAGGAGGGGAGAATGTAACACCCCGTATTTTAATACATAGTAATTATAGTAATAATGATAATAGAAGGAATATTAAATAATAAAATATTCAGAATCAGGTAAAACTTACTTTACCATTGCGTCCGTTACGAAATTTTGGTTCAGATGGACTCTTATTTTTCGTAAATCAGATTGAATATGAAGAAGTTATAAACTAAAGAAGATTTAACAAGAATATATATATATATATATGTATGTATATATGTATGTATTATATAAAATAAAATAAACAGCGCAGAGCCCGAGTGGGTCAACACAGGGGTCAACCCAGGTCTAAGGAAGGTCGACCCATCTGCATGCAGAGCAGGTTCCTAATTTCAAACCTGAATTGTTTTATTTGACAAATAAATTCGCAGATCTGCTTGAGGTGTACAGTTGGATTTATAAACCTAAAACCTAATGGTTTAGGATTATCCTAGCTAATCTATAAATAGGCTAGCAGCCTCATTATTTGCCTACACACAAACATTCTTCATTCTTCTTCCACCAAGCTATTTCTGAATAAAAATAAGAAGATGCTGAGGTGATACTAAAATTTAGATTAAAGAGGATAATTCTAGCTTTTTTACAACAACAATTCTAAAGAGATATTTTTTGGATCTTAACCAAATCACTACGAGTTCCCGTTATTTCTAGATTTGATAATTAAATAGTATACTGATAGTAAATAATTTGTATTTGAAACCATACTGTGTTTATATGGTTATATTTTATTTTTCTTAATGTCAATTCCCTATTCAGATTTCAGTTATTACCCGTTACCTTTTGCATCCTTATTATCGCCTTTTCTGTCTTAGTTTTATTTACCGTCTTATGCCTTTTTATTCAGTTTATATATTTCTAAGTTGGATTTATATTTTCTCCTTTTCCTTTTTATTTTGCGCAATACCTAAGTCATCAAATGCCTTGGCTATTTTAGTTAGAATTGTTCAAAAATTGGGTTAAATTGGAATAATTTTTAATAACATTAAAAAGGAGAATTACGCATATTGAAACATGGAATCCAATGACTGTACAATTGGGATAATATGTAAAGACATGTTAATCTGAATAGGTTAAACTTGATTTAAGATTAAGTAGAACATGTAGTGAGGATTAGATGTATTAGTTAACTAAAATAGGTAATTTAATCTGGATATATGCTTATATCTGAGCAGGTGCTTGTTTGAGGGAACGGGTTGTACATAGATTAACATTTATAGGAAATGGAATTTATAACCAAGATTATTAATGAACTTAATCCTATTCAGTAATTAGCTAATAGGTCCCATGTCTTGCCATTTATATCCGGCTTTGGGACTCTAAAAATCCTAGTTTGGAACCTATATCAGTCAATATCCCTGTCGGTGTCATAGAGAGGGGCCTCACACTAGGTAGGGGCCAGGGCACGCTTTACTGATCAAGACTGTAAGAGGTTTGAAGGTGGAAGGTGGGTACGACCGTGTTCCGTTGGAGTCATGAGGGTGCATGGGTCTGATGAGGGAAACTAAGACGATGGAACACCAATGAATAGGAACGTGTCTTATAAGTTGAAGAGTTAGGGATGAATGTTCCATACTGCCCCGAATGGCACATAGTAGGAAGCCGATTGTATGGATAGTAATTAGGGTAACACCTAATCCTGATATTCTTGTACTTGGTGCAGAAAACTTGTTCTTAGGATATGAATAAGAAGCGTACATGATTTTTACCTTATTTTATTTTCTCGTTATCATGTTATCTCATTTACCTCGTACTTTTCTATTTTACTGTATTTTCATGTTCATCGCTGTTTACCTGTCTTGATACTTTCTATCTTATCTTATTGCTGAAAATCACTAGAACTCTTAAGACTTTATGTCTGACCTATTCTGTTTTCCCTCATTCAGGTTCTCAGAGTGGTGGAGGATAGTAGTTGTCACCGTGATTCTATTCTGCTTAGACTTGGATTTCTTTTCTTTCCATGTATTATTTCATTCCCTTTTTTATGTCTATTGTTATGGCATATGAGGGAGATTATTTGTGGTTTTGTACTTTGATTATTTATGAGACAGATATTTATAGTTTTGACGTTGATGGTTCATTTTGGAAAAATGTAATGATGACATTTATTTGAACTAAAAGTTTGGAATTTTCCACTATATTTTTATATTTTGTCTTGTTAAAATTATCCTTCGTATTATTATTGTGCTTCACAGAACTTAATGCATCCTCATATGGGTGTCATTAAGGAACTTGGGGCGTCACAATTACTCCCATAAATCTTATCAAAGATTTGCATCTTTTAAACTCTGGTATAAATCTTTCCTCAGAAATCATTTCAAAAGATTATAAAATCTTATTTAACATATTTTACTCAAATCCAGGTTTCTAAGCCTTATAGGGATTATCGAACCATACGAAAAAGTAATTTTCTCAAAATGTTATCCTATTCCCATCCTATTCATCTCATGGAGCAAAACTGATGGTACTCCACATCTACCATGCCTCGTGTTTTGGTAAGTTTAATTACAATCTTTCAATTGAAATCTAATTAAAGATTAAATCTTGACATTATGTGAAAATAAGTTTACTCAAATCCAAATCATTCATTAACCATCATAATGGTAAATCACTTTAACTTTCCCAAATCACATTTTTGGCTCAAAACCTTACTTGCTATTACTTATTCATATCGTTAGGGAAAATCATTCATTAACCAGAATTGGTTCTCAATTCCGCAATGCCAAAAGGGAAATCTATCAAGTGTATGACCATGAAGGCCTAAACCAACATCAGATCAAGCAACCCGAAGATCACCTAACTTCAATGATAAACCATCGAGTTCCAACTTCTTTATTTAAATACTTATATTCAATTTAAATAATGATTTTATTTCCACTAATCTATTGAAATCATCTTTTCCTTTAAATGGATTAAAGAACAAATGTTATTTAAAACATCATCCATGACAAACCCAAAAACATACTTCCATTAGAAATGGAATCTTAACGGAAATCTTATAAGTTCAAAATCGATATATATTCCCATATCGGACTAATTCTATAAGAGGAATTACGGTAAAGCCTTTTAAACTCCTTAAATAGTAAAGGTCTTCATCCTCAGAGACGCATCTCGATTATCACTAAATTGATTTTCATCCAATTCCAATTTAATTTATTAATTGGAAAACTTCACTTTGGAAAACTTCATAAATCTTAATTAAAATAATTATTCCTTATTCTTCATCTTTAACCGGGTTAAAGAACAGTGTTATTGAAGGCACGATTAACGATAAACCCAAAATAAATTGATATCAAATATAAGATTTAAATAGAATTTACATCCACTTATATGCAACACCAATTCTCGTAATCGAAAAATACATCTTTCAAATTCATCAAATAGTAAACATCTGCACAACGGTAATCAATACCACCGAACTTCCCCGTAAAGGAAAGCCCGGATTGAGTTGAGAACATGACAAATCAGAACACAAATAGAAGAATATTTCATTGCTTATTACAACAATTTCCATCAGAGTACAAGAATATACAGAGTATGAATAAATATTATACATCAGACAAATATTATAGATTTACAATTTATAATGCAGAGGATAATAATACAAAACACAACTGAAAGAAATACACGGATATAGAGCTTTCCGAATATCCCTTCAGCTTTAAACCAGGATCCTGTGAATGTAATATCTGCAAAACCCAACTACGAGCTGCCTGTATGGAAAATATGGGCACCCAGAGTTTAGGTTAAAACAATAAACTCTAGGACAGTCATGGGACTAGTGTGAGAACTAAAACAGTTATTTAAAACTTTAGTTTAAAATAAAGTAAATCAAGGGACCACGCCATATAACACGGAACGGGTTTCCTCCCAAGAATACCAGTGCAAATAACAAACAGTGAAATGCTTTTTGGAAAAATGAAGCTATTATAAGACTCAGGTCCAATAAAACAATGCAACACAAGCCAGAGGATATGGTTTTTCCTTATAATAGCCAAACATGCTTGGTACATTAAAGCAAATCATTTGATACTATTAAAAGTGCATAGTGTATAAAACAACTTCAAATATAAATGTATCAATCCTAGACGGCATGGGTACCATATATCATGTCCCCAATACTAGGCTCTTCAATCAAAACCACTAATGTCACATATTGGAAGTTGGATTTCCATCTGTGAACCAAGGCAAGGGATCGTCCTTACCACTTTGAGACGCTCTAGCCCATGTCTCAGGATCAGAATGCATCGACCCTTGGATCGTCAGGGCCGTTCCACTCAATGTGGATTAAAAGTCCTGAACACTATGTTTCCCCGCCCTATAGGGCGTAAATCTGGTCTGTATAAGGACCGTATCATCCATCGATCCCGTAGTGCCGATATATCCGAGGCTCGCGAATTAATGCTACACAAAGCTATGCTATATTAAAGTCGTGCTTTGATCATCAGCCACAAGACTCTGCTTTTCAACAGAAGCCTTGATCATTTGCATCTCAGCATGCCATACAGGCAATTCACGCTATGCAACTGATGTCCATCGATCACACAGAATGAAATCCGATGTCAGACACACAGTCCATTTACAAGTTCGTTTTGGGTTGGAATGAAACCGGAGGCACCTTATTCCTCGTCCCGTAATTCCAGTACAGGAGAGAGGCCCTCACATATCCATCGATCTCCAAGTACGTCTGGACGATCACCACTCATTACCTCGTCTTGGGTGTACAACCCAATCATGACATCAGTAATTATCCAAACAATGTGAAGACCTCCGGTCTTCAACTACCGTCTTCATCTTCGACATATCGTCGAATCAGTTATTCAGAATGGGATAAACCCGGTCTTTCTGAATAACTCGCGTATATGATAAACAAGTGCTATAAAAACACAACATATGCCTCATTCCAATTCTGAATATTCTTTTATTTAAATATTCATATCCTTTGGGAAAGGTTCCCATTAATTTTATCAAAGATAAATTCTTTAAACTTATTCGTTAATCTTCCTTTGGATATCAACTCAAACCAAATTATGGTTTATCCAAACTAATCGGGATAACCAAACCTTACCAAAGTAATCATGTGTTTAATTGCTCAATCCCAATCTATTCATCCCATGAAGTAAAACTGGTAATACTTCATATCTAACACCACGGTATTATCGGTAAAATTAATTACCATTTCATGTCTGAATCTAATTAAAGATTAATTATCGCTTGGAGCAAAACTGTGATACTCCATTTTCGATCATTTCTTGAATTTGATAATTTTAGTTATCAGATTCACATTTCAAACTAATTAAAGATTCATTAAAACTCTAGTTTAGTTTTAATCTCCAAAAATCATTAGTTAATGATTTTCTTCAAAGTTAAGAAATTAATCTTATCTTTAATTGGGTTAAAGAACTAATGCCATTTAAAACACAGCTCACCATAAACCCAAAATCTCATTCCATTAACAATGGAATTTTCATGGAAAATAGATCGATATATATAATCGATATAAACTTCCACATCCAACCGACAATATAAATGGAATAACGACAAAGCCTTTTAAATTCCATATATATTAACAGTCTTCCTCTATAGAAGGTCACTTCGATTATTACCAAATCGAATTCCATTCAATTTCAGTTTAATATGTTAAATTGGAAAACTTTACTTTGGAAAATCTCCTTTAAATCTTAACAAAAGATTTATAAATTCCAAATCACGTTTCACCTGTAAATCAGGTCAAAGTACAAATGTCGTTAAAAACACAGTCCACAATAAACCCAATTCACATTCCATTTCAAATACAACTAAATGTTAATTAATTGCTAATTCTTCTCTACATCTTAAATAAAAGATTTATTCTTTTCACATGGGGTTTAAGAACAGTGTTACTGAAGACCCCATCCCATCGGTCTTTAACCATAAATTAGTAAGAGAACAATTCCCTATATATTAATCCTAAAGTCCGAAACTAGCATCAGATCAATACCCAGGAAACCATTCAACTTAGCTAATCTCCAATTAGTTTCTAATTTTCTTAACTCCATTGGGTTTAAGAACGGTATTATTAAAAATACCATTCACGACAAACCCAAAATCTCATTCCTTTGTTAATCGGGTTAAAGAACAAGTATTATTTAAAACACCGTTCACGATAAACCCTAAAACCAATTTCAATTTAATTCCAATTAAATGTTAATTAATTGGTAAACTTCATTAAATCTGAATAAAAAGACTTATATCTTTTCTCAACTAGGTTTAAGAACAGTGTTAATGAAGACACAGTTCACGACAAACCTAAAATCTAATTTAATATTAAATACAACGCTCTGAATAGAAAATATATCGGCTTATATTCAATATCAAATTTTGAAACCGACAAATACCGTATTGGGAATAACGATATATATATATCTTCCAAATTCCTCCACAATATTCGTATAATAACGGAATCCAATATCGAAATAATCCGAAGATAATTTCAATTCAAATCCATTCCAATTCATATATTGGAAATTTTGGTTATTTTTAAAACCATTTCAAATTCTATTTATTTATTTAAAAATAATAGGACTATAATTCTAGTTAATAACTAGTTCATTTCGATAAAAATATATTTTAATCTTTCCAAATATGGAAATTTTCATCCCAATTCTTTCCAAATCATTTATTATGATTTTACACAAATTATTGATATTTTTAATAATTTTATCAAGGCACGTACAGTCGATTTCCATAAACGGCCATCGAACTGCACTTACAACGACCTTTTCTAAATTTGATTTGGACCTAATTCCAAATCCAACCGTTAAATTTCCAATTTCTTCTATTTGTTAGAAAGCTCTTTTCGATACGAACCCAATGGTTCCAGTTTTAGGAAAATCTGACGGTCAGATCTCCCATAATGTCCATTCCAAGTCAATGGTCGAAATTCGCGAACTATAGCGGCTCAACGCGTTCTATTCAGGCCATTAAATATACATAATATATATTATATATATTTCATCGATTTCCATTTAAAACATATTATATAAATCGTCTTAAATTCATTTTCAAAACGATTTCAACTTCATTTCAAATTTCAAATCGAATTTGAATATTCCTTTATAAATTCGTTTTAAATTCATTTTAAAACGATTTCAATTTCATTTCAAATTTCAAATCGAATTTGAATATTCCTTTATAAGTTTGTTTTAAATTCATTTTAAAACGATTTCAAATTCATTTCAAATTTCAAATCAAATTTGAATATTCCTTTATAAATTCATTTTAAAACAATTTCAATTTCGTTTCAAATTTCAAATCGCATTTGAATATTCCTTTTTAAATTCATTTTAAATTCATTTTAAAATGATTTCAATTTCATTTCAAATTTCAAATCAAATTTGAATACTCCATATCATTTTAATATTAAAATGATAATATTTTCAAAATATCAAATTTTGAAATCACTTTTCGATATTCATTATAGAATGAATAAAATCAAAAAAAATCCCATTCGTGTTAAAATGGCGTTTAACTACTTAACACGGCTTCACATTTCAATATTCAGTGAATATTATTTTAAAATATTCGTTAATTATAAACTGGAATCAGACATAGTCAATTACTATATAATTTTATTTATATGGATTTCATACACACATGTACACAACAATAATCAAACACAGTCAACCATCATCCAGAGTGCATTACACAACTGTATAAGCATTTAAAATAAATAAATAACGCTCATCACAACCTGTCAACCCATCGATTGACATACCACTAATTATTAGGATCGGTGTATGTCAAATATCATCCCAATACCCATGTGGGGTTTTCAAACAAGCAAACAGATTTTATTTGTCCAATTGGGCAATGTGTAAAATATATCGTCCCAATCAATATCAGTTAAATGGGTGTACATAAACAAATCGTTCGATTTGTTTATGAATATTTATTTCAACTCATGACAATTTTATACAGTTCATATATGCAATAAAAATGAAATTTTTATTGTTCAAATATTTTATTTCACACATGAATATTTTTTATATATAATAAAAATGATATTTTTATTATCCAAATATTTTATTCAACACAATACAATCAACAATCACAATACAGTCTACTTCCACAACAGTACAATCAAACAAGCCGTCCATGGTCTGTGGATGACTTGTGTCAGGAGCTACTAAGCCCCTTCTACCACCTAGTATATATTTAACTATAAAATAATTAGTGAGGAGTTCTCACCTTTGGTTTCCACTCTACCAGTTTTATTTCTGAATTTCTGAATGGTTTGAATTCTGTTTGCTTCCCGTCAGTTCCATCGCATTCTGTTTTCAAGCGGTTTATATTAAAAATCACATTTTTAATACAGTGCTATTTATTTAAAAATCACATTTTTATATTGCTAAATATATTTTAAAAATCCATTTTAAAAACAACTCTATATAAATTAAAAATCACACTTTTAAATCATCGCTATTTTATATTTTTAAATCAAAGCTATTTTATATTTTTAAATCAAAGCTATTTTATATTTTTATAAACATTTGCAATTTTATTTTTATCAAACACTTACTATTTTATTTTCATAACAATGTTATTTTTAAATAATGTTTTATATAATAAAAACTGATTTTTAGTTAAATAAAACAATTAGCTTAAAGAAAAAACCTTTATCTTCTTCTTCCTGGACCGAAATAGAACCCAAGCTCAAAACAATTCCATCGTTGCACCACTTCGTCGGAGCCGTCTGGGCACGATCGCCCGCCACTAGGCCCCCCGCCTCAGCGCCGCGCACCTCCACCCCCTGTCACCGCGAACTCGGAGGATCCCTTAGCCTAGAAACTGACGTCGAACTGCGATGGTTTTTGCTCGAATTACGAGCAAAGTATAACACCAATCGCGATCATGTTGGGTCAAAATGAAGAGCTCACGAAGATTAAGAATATTATCTTTGAATTCATGTTGTAATCTCGCATGGATTGGGAGAGGACTGGTGTAATAACCCGGAAAATCTGAGCCAATTTAAAATTTTTATTTTGGCAATTTTGATGAATTTTAAATATTTAAAAGAATTATTTTAAATAATAACGACGAGAAATTTATTTTGAATAGAATTAGAACATATATATTTATTTGAATCGACGTTAGAATATAAATATTTTATTTTAATTATAAAAGGAATTGAAAATGGCGCGGTAGTTCGAAAATTCGCTTTCAAATTTCAAATGAATGTACAGGATTCAAAACAAACCGGATTTTAGCGAAACCAAAAATATTAGAATCTATTTGAGAATATCTTTCCAGCGAATCCGAAAAATTGAAATTACATAGCGGGAATCAAAACTTATGCCCAGTTGAAAATTCAAAATAGTCGCTATGGAATTCTGGCCCTTAAAAATGGAAATTTTGCAAACGACCTTCGTTTTCGACGAAACCACTTTTGTTGGAACTGTGATGTAAAATTATTGCTAGGTTTCAAAATTCATAATTTTCTGAATCAATATATGAGCGTGGCAATAGAAAACGTGTTTTAACAGTTTCTGTCAATTTCGATCGACTGGAAAATGGCCATTTTTCAAACGGTCTCAGAATTCGATGAAGTCAGTTTTGCTAGGACCGTATCGTCAATATTAAGATAAAAATAATTTTTCTGGAATTTTTAGAGCTAGTATGTGGCCCCGGTAAATTGAAATGTGCGTTCAAATTCAATATATAGATTTATATTTTGATTTTAGCGAAAACTGATCGAAACAGCTGAATTGACTTGTGAAAACATATCCCATATTGTTCAGAATGAGGGTATTACGCTGGGAACGACAGTTGTTGGATCTCGTTTGGGGTTCGGATGCGAAAACACACTTTTAGAATTTATTAATTAATTATATATATATATATATATATATTCCTATATAACCTCACCCCTCTCTCTACTCTCTCTCTCCCCTCAAGAACAGATCGTGGAAAATTAAAAAAAATGAAAAAAAACCCGCTCCTCCCCAATTTCCCATTGCCCCTCGATCCAGGGTGCCACCGCCCACCAGAGGAGTCGCCACCGGCCTCCTCGATCACCCCCCCCCCCCGCACTTTCGAGAAACCACCCCTCTGGCTGGGCGCACCGTAGGACCCACCACGACGCTCACCACGTCCACCGCAGATCCGCCACTACCTCCAACCCATCAGCTCCCCTGCACCACCGCTACGACCCCCCTGCTGTCCCCAACACCAAGCGCCGCTCCTCCCTCTCCAGTCAGAAATCCAAGCCTTTAAAGCTGTTCAAAATCGCTGCCGCCATCTCCCGCTGCCCGCCAACGCTCCCTTGCCCCACCACGTCTATCGATACAAAGTAAGTGAGTTTAAACTAAATTTATTTTATTTTATTTTCAGTATTAACTAAAATAGCATAAAAAAATTCGTTTTTATACATATATAATAGCATGATAAAAAGTTGATTTTTATATATATGAAAAGGATTGATTTTTAGTTAGCAAACAAAGATTTTTATAAGAAGAAAGGATTGATTTTTATCAAACAAAAAGGTTAGATCTTTATGTATATGAAACACATATAAGAATGTGATTTTTATTGCATCAATAAGTATGTAAAAATGGGATTTTTAGCTTTAGAAAAGATTTGATTTTTAAAAAGAGAAAAAATATGATATTTATAGATGTGAAGTTATGATTTGATTTTTATCATGAAGTAAGAGAGGAAAAATATAATTCTTATCTTACATATGCCATTTTAAAAATAGTCAAGCTATGGAAATATTTCTAGTAAGCTAAAAATATGAATTTTTAGCTTGTGTATGTTACTTATAAAATAGTCATACAAAGAAATAATTATTAATGGGTTAAAAATATGATTTTTAACGTAGGTACGCAATCTAGATCGAAAATTAAAGAATGGCGGAGTGGAAACCTAAGGTGAAAACTCCTCACCTTTATTTTATTTTCTAGTTAAAATATATACTAGGATGCAGACGGTGCTTAGCAGCACGCGACACCCGTCGTCCACAGACCATGGATGACTTGTTTGTTTGATTGATGAGTTGTGAAATTTTATTGTGTGATGTGGAATGAATAAATATTTTATAGTTAAAAATATAATTTTTAACGTGCATATAAAATAAATATTTATAAACAAATCGGACGATTTTTTATGTACACCCATTTGACTGTGATTGGGACGATAAATTTTACACATCGCCCAACTGCACAAATTAAAATCTGTGTTTGTTGATGTGAAACCCCACACGGGTGTTGGGATGATATTTGGCATACACTAATCCCAATTATTTAGTTGTATGTCGATCGATTGGTTGACAGATTGTGTAAGCGTTAATTGTTTATATTTAATGCTTATGCAGTTGAGTGGTGCACTCTGGATGATGGTTGATCATTTATCGTTGCTATTATATACATGTGTTGTAGGGAATCCATATAATTAACATTATATGGTAATTTATTGGGCCTCATTCCAAGTTGGAAAATAAAGAATATTCATGTGTTGAATAAAAGAAAATTCATGTGTTGAATAAAATATATATTCATGTGTTGAATAAATAAAAATTCATGTGTTGAAGAAAATTCATGTGTTGAAAATACTATCATTTATATATCGATGATATGGAATATTCAATTTTGATTTGAAATTGAATATGAAGTTGAAATCGTTTTGAAAACGAGTTTAAAACGATTTACAAAATACGTTTTAAAAGGACATTAGGGGAGATCTGACCGGGATTCTCCTAAAACCGAAACCGTTGGGTTCGTATCGAAAAGAGTTTTCTAAAGAATGCAAGAAATTATAAATCTAACAGTTGGATTTGGAATTACGTCCAAATCAAATTTGGAAAAGGTCGCTGTAAGTGCAGTTCGATGGCCATTGATGAAAATCGATTGTACGGGCCTTGATAAAATTATTAAAAATATCAATAATTAGTGTAAAATCATAAGAAATGATTTGGAAAGAATTGGGATGAAAATCTCCATATTTGAAAAGATAAAAATAAATTTTTATCGAAATGAACTAGTTTTGAACTAGAAATAAAATCCCATTTATTTTTAAATAAATTGGATTTGAAATGGTTTTGAAAAAAACCAGAATTTCCAATATATAAATTGGAAATAGATTTGAATCGAAATTATCTTCGGAATATTTCGATATTGAATTTCGTGATTGTACAGATATTGTTATAGAAATTTTAAAGATATATTTATATCGTTATTTCCAATACGATATTTGCTGGTTGTAGTATTTGATATTGAATATAAGCCGATATATTTTCTATTCAGAGCCTTGTATTTAATATCAAATGGGATTTGGGTTTGTAGTGAATGGTGTCTTCAATAACACTGTTCTTAAACCCAGTTGAGAAAAAGATTAAATCTTTTTATTTAGATTTAATTGAGTATACCAATTAAATGGAATTTAATTGGAGTTGAATTTGAATTGATTTTTGGGTTTATCGTGAACGGTGTTTTAGGTAACACTTGTTCTTTAATCCGATAATTAATGGAATGTGAATTGGGTTTACCGTGAACTGTGTTTTAACGACATTCGTTCTTTAACCCGATTTACAGTGAAATATGATTTGGAATTTATAAATCTTTTGTTAAGATTTAAAGGAGATTTTCCAAAGTAAAGTTTTCCAATTTAATAAAATAAATTGGAATGAAATGGAATTCGATTTTGTAATAATCAAAGTGAATTTCTGTAAAGGAAGACAACTAGTATATCTGGAATTCAAAAGACTTTGCCGTTATTCCATTTATATTAATAGTCGGATATGGAAGTTTATATCGATTATATATATCGATTTGTTTTCCATGAAGATTCCATCGTTAATGGAATGTGATTTCGGGTTTATCGTGAACTGTGTTTTAAATGACATTGGTTCTTTAACCCAGTTAAAGACAAGATATGGTTTCCCAAGTTAAGCAATCATTAATATGATTTTTGGGAAGATTAAAACTAAGTGGAGTTTTAATGAATCTTTAATTAGATTGAAATTGTCGAGAATGGAGTATCACTAGTTTTGCTCCAGGCGATAGTTAAATCTTCAATTAGATTTGAACGTGAAATGGTAATTGAATTTACCAATAACACCGTGGTGTTAGATATGAAGTATTACCAGTTTTACTTCATGGGATGAATAGGTTGGGGTTGAGAAATTTAACAAGTGATTACTTCGGTAAGGTTCACTAATCCCGATTAGTTTGGATAAACCATAATTTGGTTTGAATTGATATTTAAAAGAAGATTAAAGAATAAATTTAAAGAATTTATCTTTGATAAAATTAATGGGAACCTTTGCCAAAGTGTAAGAATATTTGAATAAAAGAATATTCTGAATTGGAATGAGGCGTATGTTGTGTTTGTGTAACACTTGTTTATTATATACGCGAGTTATTCAGAAAAACAGGGTTTATCCCATTCTGATTAACTGATACGACGATTAGTCGAAGATGAAGACAGTGGTTGAAGACTGGAGGTCTTCACATCATTTGGATGATTCCTGATGATCTTAATTGGGCCGTACATCCAAAAGGAGGGAATAAGTTGGTGATTGTCCAGACGTACTTGGAGATCGATGGATATGCGAGGTACAAGGTGCCTCCGGTTTCGTTCAGACCCAGAACGGACTTGTAAACGGACTGTGTGTCTGACATTGGATATCATTCTGTGTGACTGATGGATATCGGTTGCATGGAGTGGTTTGCCTTTGTGGCATGCTGAGATGCAAATGATCAAGGCTTTTGTTGAAAATCAAAGTCTTGTGGTTGATGATCAAAGCACGGCCTATGTGGCATCGCTTTGTGTAGCATTAATTCGCGAGCCTCATACCCCGGTGTGAACCAAAAACGGGAGAGGACTTCAGGGAGGACATGCGTTTCTTTCTAGCTAGAAGTGGTGTCAGTGGTTTTACTCGCCCTGATGAGTTTGACTTATGTGGTTGTTGGAATGCGAGGCGCCTCAGATATATCGGTCGATCCGGGACCGATGGAGTCATTGGACTCATTGACGCCCCATAGGGCGGGGAAACGCAGTGTTTAGGCATTTTAATCCACATCGGTGGACCGGCTCTGACGATCCAAGGGTTGATGCGTTCTGATCTGAGACATGGGCTAGAGCGTCTCGAATTCGGTAAGGATGATCCCTTGCCTTGGTTCACAGATGGAAATCCAACTTCCAATACGTGACTTTGCGGTTTTGATTATAGAGCCTAGTATGGCGACATAGTGGTATGGGACCCTTATGCCGTCTATGATTGATACTTATGATTGAAATTGTTTTGACACTATATACTTATAGTAATAATAAAAGATGAAATTTAGCGTATCAAGCATTCTTTGGCTATTATAAGGTAAAACCCTATCCTCTGGCTTGTGTTGCATTGTGTGATGGGACCTGGGTCTTATTTAGCATTGCGCTATTGTTTTATGCATTGGTATTCTTGGGAGGAAACCCGTTCCGTGTTATACGGCGTGGTCCCTTGATTTACCTAACTTTAAAATAAAGATTGATAACTGTATTAATTCTCACACCAGTCACATGACTGACCTGGAGTTTATTGTTTTAACCTAAACTCTGGGTTCCCTTATTTTCAATACGGGCAGCTAACAGTTTTGGTTTTGCAGATTTATATTTACAGGATCCTGATTTACAGCTGAAGCGTTATTCGAAATGCTTTGTATCTGTTTTCAGTTGTGCTTTGTATTGTTTTTCTGCTGCGATGTATTTAAATGTAATTTAAATCTCTGATATTTTCTGTGTAATATTTATTCATACTCTGTAATATTCTTGTATTCTGATGGAATTGTTGTAATAAACAATGAAATATTCTTCTGTTTGTGTTCCGATGTGGCTCGTGCTCAAAGCAATCTGTGCTTTCCTTACCGGGGAAGTTTGGGTCGTTTCACCTGGTATCAGAGCTTTGGTTTACAGAGCTCGAGAACAAGAGACGTTAGAACCAAATGCTCTTGAAACGACCCGAACTTCCCCGCTCACATATTGATTCTATTCAAAATGGCCATTTTCCAGTCGATCGAAATTGACTGAAACTGTTAAAACACGTTTTCTTTTTCCACACTCACATATTAATTCAGAAAATTATGAATTTCGAAACCTGGCAAAAATTTGACATCACGGACCCAACAAAAGTGGTTTCGTCGAAAACGAAGGTCGTTTGCAAAAATTCCATTTTTAAGGCCCTGAATTCCATAGCGACTATTCTGAATTTTCAACTGGGCATAACTTTTGATTCCCGCTATGAAATTTCAATTTTTCGGATTCGATGGAAAGATAATCTCAAATAGATTCTAATATTTTTGGTTTTGCTAAAATTCGGTTTATTTTGAATCCTGTACATCCATTTGAAATTGGAAATCGAATTTTCGAACTACCGCGCCATTTTTAGTTCCTTTTATAATTAAAATAAAATATTTATATTCTAACGTTGATTCAAATAAATATATACATTCTAATTCTATTCAAAATAAATTTCTCGTTGTTACTATTTAAAATAATTCATTTTAAATATTCAAAATTCATCAAAATTGCCAAAATAAAAATTTTAAATTGACTCGGATTTTCCGGGCTATTACAATTGGGGATTTAATCAGGACGTTTTCATCCGTCTGTTGAAGGAGGCGGCCCGTTATTGTGAACAGCTAGGGTTAGGTTTAGGGTAGTTATAATATATTTTAATTATTATTTAATTCCTTTTTTTTATTTTTGAATTTTAAAGTTCCAAACTCCAAACGAGTCCCAACGAATGTCACCCCTTGCTAAATAACCCCATTCTTGACACAATGGGATATGTTTTACAAGCCAATTCGACTGTTACGATCAGTCTTCATCAAAATTTAAAATATAAATTAATGTATTTTAATTTAAATGCACATTTTAATTTACCCGGGCCGCATACTGAATCCAAAAATTCTAAGAAAATAAATCTGGCTATGTTTTGCCGATACGGTCCTAACAAAACTAATTTTGTTGAATTTGGAGACCATTTGAAAAATGGTCATTTTCTAGTCGATCCAATTCAGATTTAAATTACCAAACACGTTTAAATTCACCACGCTCACATATTGATTCCAAAAATTATGAAAATTGGAATCTAGCAATAATTTGAGATTCCAGATCCAATAAAAGCAATATCGTCGAAAACATAGGTCGTTTGCAAAATTGTTATTTTTAAGGGCTATATTTTATTTTTAAGGGCTATATTTCCATAGCGACTATTCTGAATTTTCAACTGGACATAGCTTTTTATTCGCGATATGAAATTTCGATTTTTCGGATTCATTGGAAAGATATTTTTAAATAGATTCTAATATTTTTGGTTTCACTAAAATCCGGTTTATTTTGAATCCTGTACATTCATTTGAAATTTGAAATCGAATTTTCAAACTACCGCGCCATTTTCAATTCCCTTTATAATTAAAATAAATATTGATATTCTAACTTCGATTTAAATAAATATATATATTCTAATTCTATTCAAAATAAATTTATTGTCGTTATTATTTAAAATAATTCATTTTTAATATTCAAAATTCATTAAAATTAACAAAATAAAATTGTTTAAATTGGTTCTAATTTTCCAGGTTGTTACAAAATATATGAAGATCATTTCTCACCAAATCAATTATTCTCAATTAATAGATTTCTCAAAACTCATCTTTCAAATCCAGCAAACTTATATTTGGGAATCTTAAGTTCATTTAACTTAAATTCACAAAACATTGTTTTGCCGTTTTCAACCAGTTAGGTTGGAAACAAAAATATCCAAAATATAGTTCAAAACTTCATATTCCTTTTCCAAATCTCTTTAAAATCATTTACTATGATTTATCATAATTTTTCCATTTTTTTAGTTATTTAAAATAGCCCATTTCATTAAAATCCAGATTCAGGACACTAAGGGCACAAGCACTATTTTTCTTCAAATTTGATTTAATTTATCTCAAAATCTAACTATTGGATTTTTAAATTTTTACATATCATTTAAAATCTCTTTTAATTTCGAGCCAAACCTTTTTCATTTCGGGAGAATCCTACGGTCGGATCTCCCGTTACAAGTCAATTGTCAAAATTCGCGAATTGTCGTTGCGCGACATGTCTTATTCAAACCATATTATAATTTAAAATAAAACTCGTCGATTCAGTCCAAAATGTATTTTGTAAAACGTTTATAAACTCATTTAAAACGATTCTAACTTCAAGTTCAATTATAAATCAATAATTGAATATTTATTATAATATTAAAATAATAATATTTTCAAAATATAATATTTGAAATCCAAACTTTCCCGAAATCCATTATAAAAATAAATAAGATCATTGGAACAATCACTTCAAGTTAAAAACATTGTTTACATATCTAACTCAAATTCACTTTTTGAATTTACAATTCAAATTCTGTTTTAAATTAGAACAAGTCATTTCTAATTCAAATCTCTTTCAAATCAATTTCAACCTTTTCAATAGTTATTTGAATTCAACTTAACTTCATTTCTAAATCGTTTCGGATATGAAAATCCAATTTTCATTTTTACGTCTTATTTAATTTAAATGAATATAATATTCATTTAAAACCTCAATGGAACTCAACTCAATCAATTCCCAAATAATTTCATATTCGAGATGTCAATTGTGTGAACAGTAATAATTAAAATCACAACAGTTATCAATCATCAATCAACAGTCATAAGATAAACGTTATAATTGTCAATGCTTAAATGTACATAAACAGTAAATTAATAACTGTAATAAACAACCATCATCCACGATGCAATCATAGCAACCCCGTAACCAATATATAATCAGATAAGGTTATAATAACTTTTCAAAATAATTCAGGAGTTCTCACAGTGATTTTTGATTGTTATTATAACAATCGCTTTTGAATTAAATTAAACGTGGGTTTAATTAAACCCAAAATTCTAACTAGCTCCAGTCTAGTCCAAATCAGTTCCATAGTGGAGTATTGTAATGACACGGATTATTTCCCGACCACAATCGATCGCAAGATCGATCAAGGCCGTTCAAATTCTGCATACGTTAACTTTGGGCATACAACACATCAGGACAACAACACAGACTTTTATAACATCAATAATAAATGTTACATCAGAGTACATAATATATCAGAGTACATCGGAATAAAATTATAGCGGAAGGTAAATTACAATAGATTAATACATTGCAGCGGAACTAATCTCAGCGGAAGACCATCAATATTCTGGACCCAGCTTCAGGCTTCAATCCAGGATCTTACTTAAAATATATCTGCAAAAAGCTACTCGACTGCCCATGTGAAAAGAGGGCACCCGAGTTTGCAAAGTGAAACAAACTACAGGTCAGTCGTGGGACTGGTGTGAGAATTCTTAACCAAATATATCTAATAATAAGGCTAATCACAGGACCACGCCGCTAACGCGAAACGGGTTTACTCCATTGGATTGCCAGTGCATAAATAAAGTAAATCGTCAAATAACGTAATGCTTTTTTTGAAAAATGAAACCATTATAAGACCCAGGTCCCATCACACAATGCAACGCAAACCGGAGGATAGGGTTTTACCTTATAATGGTCAAAAGATGCTTGATACGTAAAAACGATATTATTAATAGTGTGTATATATATATTTAAAACATTTCAAATATAATATCAATCCTAGACGGCATAGATACCACCTACTATGTGCCATACTAATTATACAATCAAAAACCGCAAGGGGCGTATTGGAAATTGGGTTTCCATCATGAGTCAAGGCTAGGGAGGAGCTCCTGACCGATTCGAGACACTCTAGTAATGTCTCAGGATTCGGAAGCTGGCGAACCCTTGGATACAGCAGGGCCGGTCCACAAATACTTTAGTGGATTAGTTATGCCTAAACACACGCTCCCCGATCCTATTGGACCTACAAATCGGTCGTTGGCGACCGATAAGAATAAACCGAGGCCTCGCAAAATTCCAACAACCACATAAGCAAATGTCAGCCAGTTTAAGCACTGACACCACTTCTAGCTAGAAAGAAACGTGTGCACTCCCTGCGTTCCCTTCTCCCGTTTTAGACTCAACCGGTGTGTGGGGCTCGCGAAGTCACGATATACACAAAGCTATGGCTAAATTGACTATGCTTTGAACATCAACCACAAGGCCTGCTTTTCAACAAAGCCTTGATCATTTGCATCTTAGCATGTCACATTGTCAGACACTACCATATTATTGATCGTCTACCAATATATATAACCTCTAAGCTCATACGTCTTAGAGAAGGGTGATAAGTAAAGAATAAATTCTTTACCACCAAACAGAAATATATAATCAGTAGCGTTCAACAAATACAGTAGAAAGGAATACAATGTCAGACACGCAATGCATTCACAAGTCCACTCTGGGTCTGAGCGAAACAACGTGTCCGTCGATCTCCAAATGCGTTTGGACGATCATTACTAAATACCTTGCCTTGGAAGGCCAATCCCAATTCAAGATACCAGTCATCATCATCCCAACGATGTGAAAACATTCCGTCTTCAACCACCGTCTTCATCTTCGACTCTTGATCATCGTGATGATTATTCAGAATGGGTTAAACCCGGTATTTCTGAATAACTCGCGTATTTTGTGATTAGAAAGCAAATATTGGAAGATCACACATTACGCCACATTCCAACTCCGAGTATTCTTTTAATAAGATATTCATATTAGAAGATTCTCATTAATTTTATCAAAGATAAATTCTGAAAATAAAATCTTAAATCTTCCATAAAAGATTTATTAAAACTCCAATTTTGATTTAATATCAAAAATAATTCTTACAAGGTTATTTATTTTAAGGGATAAATCTTGTCTTAAACAGGTTAAAGAACTAGTGTCCTTTAAACATAGTTCACAAAAAACCTACAATCTATTTCCAAAATATGGAATTCCACAGAAATCAAATCAAAACATAATCGATACAGATTTCTGTATTGGATTAATAATATAAATGGAATAACGGCAAAGCCTCTTAAATTCCATATATAATATCGGTCTTCTTTTACAGAAGCCCATTTCAATTATTACCAATCGAATTTCCACTAAATTCCTATTTAATATTAAATTGGAAAAAGCTTGATTTTTTTGAAAATGCCTTTTTAAATCTATAAAATAGATTTATAAATTCCAAATAATAATTTCAATGTAAATTGGATTAAAGGACAAATGTCGTTTAAAACACCGTCCACGATAAATCCATCTCATGTCTCAATTTATTTCATATCACAAAATATAATTGCAAATCCTAATAATCTTTAAAAAACATATTTTAAAATAATCATTAAAAATATTCTTTATTTTAACATATACTTGATTAACAATATTTTTTAAGAAAATATATACTTTATATAAAAAGGACTTCTAATGTAAAAATATTCTTATTTAAAAGAACACCTGAATCGAAATGCGACTCAATCATTTACCATATAATTTGGATTATATGGATTTCACACACATCATATATATGATAATAACAGTATAATCATCAAATCATCCATCTACATCCAAAGTGTAATTTCCACTGTGTAAGCGTTAAAATTAAATAATAACGCTCATCGCAGCCTGTCAATCCAACGATCAACATACATCTGAATATTGGGATTAGTGTATGTAAATTTTCATCCCAACACCCGTGTGGGGTTTCAACCAATAAATAAATAATAAATTTATTTGTGCACTTGGACGATGTGTGAAAATTATCGTCCCAATCACATAAACAAGTCAGGTAACTTGTGAATGGAAGTGTAATACACAATATATAACCATGACAAGAAAATGTCTCTATTGCAATGAATGAATAAGCATAATAACTTCGTCTCTATTGACAAATTCTATTTTGCTAGTTTAAACTCAAGCAAAAATGGTTATATTGTTTTGACAATTCTAATGGGAGTAAAAGGATAATTTTGATTTAACTAACCTACCTTGACAAGTATATGTCTTGCCAAACATAAGATATATATATATATATATATATATATATAAATTGCTTAAACTAATTCATTTTGACAAAAATGAATATTTCTGACAAAATGTCTATTTTGGTTTAACTAATCTCATTAATGAAATATGAACTTCATTTAAGAATGTATATTTTAATGTACAATCTTTCTATTGCCTCTAATTTAGAAATAGAAAATAACATTTTCAATCCTCCCTTTTTATCTGCATATAAATGTAAATAGAGATAAATTTCTTAAACTACGTTTTGATTTGTATCAAAAGACAAATAAAAATGTAATCCTTTGAAACTATGTGTTCGTTCACCTTTGAGTTACAAATAGAGTTGTGACTTTTAATAGATGTTTTATTTGCATCAAGAGATGCAAACAAAAGGACATCTTCATTTTTATGTATATTTGTATTGGAGAATGCAAATAAAAGAATAATCTTTCAAAATGACAAAATGTCTATTCTTATTTCATGGAAAAGTGATAACAAGACAAAAATGAGTATCTTTGTCTTGACAACTCTATAGTGACAAAACAAATAATTGGTTTCAACAAATGTAAATTGACAAAAGTAAATAATTGGTTTTAACTAGTGTGAATTGACAAAAGTGAATATTTGTTTTTAACTAATATAAATTGACTAAAATAAATAATTGTTTTTAACTAATATAAATTAACAAAAAGGAATAATTGGTTTTAACTAATGTAAATTTACAATAGTGATTAATTTGTGTTTCGATTCTAATATAATATTTCAGTGCTATATTTTGTTTCATTCTTTTAATTTAGACAAAATGAGTGTTTTTGTCTATTTTACTTTAATGATAAAAATATGAATGTTTAGTTATTCCTTCTTTACAAAAGCTTAAATAAACATTTTCAATCCATTCTTTTTGAAGTGACAAAAAGAACTCCTTTTATTTCATATAAGACATTTGACAAATTGGCTCTTTTTACTTCATTTAGAATTGCAACAAAAATGCACTTCTAAAAACTATTCTTTCTATTGTCCTTTAAAATGAAAAATAAAATAAAACATTATCTCTTTTACTACAACTAGAATGTACTAAAATGTAACTTTTAAATCCTATCCTTTATTTATATCTAAAAATGTGAATAAAAGGTATTTCTAAATTTGAAAGTAAAATGAAAGATTTAATTCATGTTTTATTTGCATTGAAGGATGCAAATAAAAATGCCACTCTCAAACAATATTTTATTCATATCAAAATTATAAATAAAAAAATGTAACTTTCATTTTGATGGTTTGTTTGCATTTAGAATTGCAAACAAAGATGAAACCTTAATTTTAATGTTCCTTTACAACAAGGAATGCAAATAAATAAATAATTAAGTGTAATCTTTGTGTTTTTATTTAAAGGTATATTTGAGTGAATGTGAAAAAAACCTCATTTCCAATGTGTATTTACATTAGTGAATGTAAATAAAAGATCAACATTTATTTTAAATGAATATTTGCATTTGCGAATGCAAATAAAAGAACAACATTTATTTCCAAAGTATATTTGCATTTGTGAATGCAAATAAAAGAACAAGTTTCATTTGAAATGTGTGTTTGCATTGGTGAATGTAAATTTAAAAGAACAACCTTAAATTTTAATGTATGCTTGTTTTTGAATTTGCAAATAAGAGAATAAACTTTACTTTTAATATATTTAGTTGCATAGATGGGTGCAAATGAAAGAGTGATTTGTTTCAATATATATATTTGCATTGGTAAATGCAAATAAAGAACAATTTCTATCTTCTATATATATTTGCATTGGTGAATGCAAATAAAAGAATAAATTTTATTTTTAAAGTTTATTAGCATCAATGAATTCGAATAAAAGAATAAATTATATTTTAAAATATATTTGCAAACAAAAATGTAACTTCTGAAAATAATTTCTTATTTACATATAAAATGTAAGAAAAATTGTGATTTCCAAAATATGTATTTTTATTTACATAAAAATGTAAACAAAAAGGTGGTTTCCAAATATAACCTTTAATTTACACATGCAATGTAAATAAAGTTTTATTTACCAATATGTTTGTTATATCAACAATAAAATTTACTATTTTATTGTTATACTAATCCTTGAACATCTTACGTTTAATGTGACAGTAAAAAGAAGAATTTTTACTGTAATTCATAAATCGTGTTCTAAATGTAAACAAATAAAAATAGGATTTTATTTGTTAGCCAAATTCTGTTGTAATGGGAACAAATAAAAATATATTCTATTTGTTGTTCATATTCTATTGTAAATAAACAAATAAAAATAATATTTTATCTGTCGTTCAATTTCTATTTTAAAATCAACAAACAAAAATAAGTTTTTATTTGTCGATCAGATTCTATTGTTCATCTCAGAATAATAAAAATAATATTTTAATAATTTAAAATAAATTAGAGCTACTAGATCTCAATAAAAATGATTTAAATCTAAATTTATATTTAATTTTCTAATCGCAAATAAAATTCAACAATATATAAGATTTCAATGCGGATCTAGCATAACATGACCAACAAACATACCACAAGCAATAATCAACAATATGTACAACACAGAACATTTCAGATCTGAATTAACATCACAATACAATTATTTTTAACGCGAGAAAAATAATTGATAATTAATTAGATAATAAAATTCAGAGTTCTCACATTGATTTGGCTGAAAATTCAACTGTCTCGGTTTCATCTCTGGTCTGCGCCATTGTGAAGATCTCGGAAAGACGAGTCCAACGCAACTTACGGGTCGTAAAACGGCCCTCGTATGAAAGAGTTATTGAATTTCAAACATTGGATAAATTAAATATTAAATAAATAAATAATATTAAAATAATAAACCTTCTTCTACATCAAAACCGTTGGCCGAACCCATTCTCCCTTTCAACCTCCACGTCGCACCACCCCTCGGCCACCCTGGCACCGATCGACCACCGCCACGACGAAGCCCTAGCCGAACTCGACCCACGCCTGAAGCACCAACGAACTCGGCCCTCACCTCGCCTCGAAACCCGAACCCGTACGGCGGCCCTTCCTGCCCCAAATTTGCGAAATCCAGATCCCAATGATACCCATCATCCATATGGATGGAAAGCTCTCTGAATTCTCTTCGATTTGATATATAATTTGTTGGTTTTCATTGAACGGATTGAGAGAAATTAAGGTTTGAATTTCGGATGATTCTGGCCTTCGAATTGAATAGGCGGCGGCTGGTCATTTAGGGTTTCCGGAATATTATATTATTTTAATAATTAATCTCGTTTTTCGTGTTTTAAAGGTGGATTTCTGGACTGTCTCCGAATTGGGCTTCCTTACTGTCGTTCTTAAGGTTTTGACACCTTCTGAACGCAATGGAATAGGTCTCGTGGCCCAATTCCGAATTCTGTAGAATATTTATTTAAAATTTCATTAAAAATTAATTAATTAATTAAATATTGATCGTACAAATAAATTCACCGAGGCCACATACGACCTCAGAAAATTCCAAAAAAATTATTTTTAGCTTTCTTATGACGATACTGTTCTAATAAGACTAATTTCATCGAATTCTGAGACTGCTTGAAAAATGGCTATTTTCAAGTCGTTTAAATTTAACTGAAATAGTCAAAACACATTTTCTTTTTCCACGCTCACATATTAATTCGAAAAATTCTGAAAATTGAAACCTAGCTATAATTTGACATTCCGGTTCCAACAAAAGTGGTTTTGTCAAAAACGGAGGTCGTCTGAAAATTGACTATTTTCAAGTGCTATATATTTAATATTAAAAATACATTTTTAAACAAATAAATTCCGAAACTCAAAATATATAAGTGTTTATACTTTTTAAATGTAGAAACATTATTCTAGACTCAATGGAAGTGGTTTTGAGTCCAATTTCCTTCATGTGTGAAAAGTAGCCCTTCGGGCCATATATATTATATATATAAGTTCTACAGCGACCTTTCTAAATATTGAATTGGTCATAACTTTTGATTTTGAAAACGAAATTTCAATTTTTTAGATTCGTTTGAAAGATATGGTTAAACAGATTTAAGTATTTCTTGTTTCACTCAATTTTGATTTACTTTGAATCCTGTACATTCAGTTAAAGTTCAAAATAAAAATTTTAAAACTACCGCGCCATTTCTAACTCCATTTATATTTAAATTAAATTTATTCGTTTTAACTTCGATTAAAATAAATTTTAGCCATTATTATTTATATAAATTATATTATATCCTCAAAATTCATTAAAATTTCCTAAAATAAATTTTTTAAATTGGTTTAGAATTTGCGGGTTGTTACAATCTCCCCCACTTAAAATCTTTTCGTCCTTGAAAAGGAAATGAAGCTAAAGTTGTTTATTTAATTAATTTAATTTTCATTCTTTTATAGTTTAATCATTTTATTAGTTGAACTCATATTCACACAACACAATCATCAATCAATTAGTTGATTAAATTTTCAAAAATTTATAACTTTTATATATTCAAAATCATATTTTCTAAAATCGAATTATATATAATTACAAGTACGTTAATTATAAATTTTCCACTCTGACTCATTCTAGGGCATTGCTAACCCCATCTCTAATGAGTATTCTCATTCTAGGATACTGTTGATCCTATCTCTAATGAGTATTCTTATTGGATATTACTAATCCAACCTCTGATGAGTCTTTTGTTTAGTTCTAATGAGTTGTACCCCAAAGATTTGAGCAAACCAGAGCTCAGATACCACGCTGTAACGACATGGATTTTTGCCCGACCACAATCGATCGCAAGATCGATCAAGACCATGCAAATTCCGCATACGTTAACTTTGGGCATACAACACATCAGGACAACAACAAAGACTTTTGTAACATCAATAATAAATGTTACATCAGAGTACAGAATATATCAGAGTACATCGGAATAAAATTACAGCGGAAGGTAAATTACAATAGATTAATACATTGCAGTGGAACTAATCTCGGCGGAAGGCCATCAATATTCTGGACCCAGCTTCAGGCTTCAATCTAGGATCCTGCTTAAAATATATCTGCAAAAAGCTACTCGACTGCTCGTGTGAAAAGAGGGCACCCGAGTTTGCAAAGTGAAACAAACTACAGGTCAGACGTGGGACTGGTGTGAGAATTCTTAACCAAATTTATCTAATAATAAGGCTAATCACAGGACCATGCCGCTAACGCGGAACGGGTTTACTCCATTGGATTGCCAGTGCATAAATAAAGTAAATCGTCAAATAACATAATGATTTTTTGAAAAATGAAACCATTATAAGACTCAGGTCTCATCACACAATGCAACGCAAACCGGAGGATAGGGTTTTACCTTATAAGGGTCAAAAGATGCTTGATACGTAAAAACGATATTATTATTAGTGTGTATATATATATATTTAAAACATTTCAAATGTAATATCAATCCTAGACGGCATAGATACCATCTACTATGTGCCATACTAGTTATACAATCAAAAACCGCAAGGGGCGTATTGGAAATTGGGTTTCCATCGTGAGTCAAGGCTAGGGAGTAGCTCCTGACTGATTCGAGACACTCTAGCAATGTCTCAGGATTCGGACGTTGGCGAACCCTTGGATATAGCAGGGCCGGTCCACAAATACTTTAGTGAATTAGTTATGCCTGAACACACGATCCCCGATCCTATTGGACCTACAAATCTGTCGTGGGCGACTGATAAGAATAAACCGAGTCCTCGCAAAATTCCAACAACCACATAAGCAAATGTCAGCCTGTTTAAGCACTGACACCACTTCTAGCTAGAAAGAAACGTGTGCACTCCCTGCGTTCCCTTCTCCCGTTTTAGACTCAACCGGTGTGTGGGGCTCGCGAAGTCACGATATACACAAAGCTATGCCTAAATTGACTGTGCTTTGATCATCAACCACAAGGCCTACTTTTCAACAAAGCCTTGATCATTTGCATCTTAGCATGTCACATTGTCAGACCCTACCATATTATTGATCGTCTACCAATATATATATATATATATATATATATATATATATATAACCTCTAAGCTCATACGTCTTAGAGAAGGGTGATAAGTAAAGAATAAATTCTTTACCACCAAACAGAAATATATAATCAGTAGCGTTCAACAAATACAGTAGAAAGGAATACAATGTCAGACACACAATCCATTTACAAATCCGCTTTGGGTCTGAGCGAAACAACGTGTCCGTCGATCTCCAAATGCGTTTGGACGATCATTACTAAATACCTTGCCTTGGAAGGCCAATCCCAATTCAAGATACCAGTCATCATCATCCCAACGATGTGAAAACCTTCGGTCTTCAACCACCGTCTTCATCTTTGACTCTTGATCGTCGTCATGATTATTCAGAATGGGTTAAACCCGGTCTTTCTGAATAACTCGCGTATTTTGTGATTAGAAAGCAAATATTAGAAGATCACACATTACGCCACATTCCAACTCCGAGTATTCTTTTAATAAAATATTCATATTAGAAGATTCTCATTAATTTTATCAAAGATAAATTATGAAAATAAAATCTTAAATCTTCCTTAAAAGATTTATTAAAACTCCAATTTTGATTTGATATCAAAAATCATTCTTACAAGGTCATTCATTTTAAGGGATAAATCTTGTCTTAAACAGGTAAAAGAACTAGTGTCCTTTAAACACAGTTCACAATAAACCTACAATCTATTTCCAAAATATGGAATTCCACAGAAATCAAATCAATATATAATCGATATAGATTTCTGTATTGGACTAATAATATAAATGGAATAACGGCAAAGCCTCTTAAATTCCATATATAATATCGGTCTTCTTTTAAAGAAGCCCATTTCAATTATTACCAATCGAATTTCCACTAAATTCCTATTTAATATTAAATTGGAAAAAGCTTGATTTTTTTGAAAATGCCTTTTAAAATCTATAAAATAGACTTATAAATTCCAAATAATAATTTCAATGTAAATTGGATTAAAGGACAAATGTCGTTTAAAACACCGTCCACGATAAATCCACCTCCCATCTCAATTTATTTCATATCACAAAATATAATTGCAAATCCTAATTATCTTTAGAAAACATATTTTAAAATATTCATTAAAAATATTCTTTATTTTAACATATACTTGATTAACAACATTTTTTAAGAAAATATATACTTTATATAAAAAGGATTTCTAATGTAAAAATATTCTTATTTAAAAGAACACCTGAATCGAAATGCGACTCAATCATTTACCATATAATTTGGATTATATGGATTTCACACACATCATATATATGACAATAACAGTATAATTATCAAATCATCCATCTACATCCAAAGTGTAATTTCCACTGTGTAAGCGTTAAAATTAAATAATAACGCCCATCGCAGCCTATCGATCCAACGATCAACATACATCTGAATATTGGGATTAGTAGTATGTAAATTTTCATCCCAACACCCGTATGGGGTTTCAACCAATAAATAAATAATAAATTTATTTGTGCACTTGGGCGATGTGTGAAAATTATCGTCCCAATCACATAAACAAGTCGGATAACTTGTGAATGGAAGTGTAATACACAATATATAACCATGACAAGAAAATGTCTCTATTGCAATGAATGATTAAGCATAATAACTTCGTCTCTATTGACAATTTCTATTTTGCTAGTTTAAACTCAAGCAAAAATGGTTATATTGTTTTGACAATTCTAATGGGACTAAAAGGATAATTTTTATTTAACTAACCTACCTTGACAAGTATATGTCTTGCCAAACATAAGATATATATATATATATCTATATATAAATTGCTTTAACTAATTCATTTTGACAAAAATGAATATTTCTGACAAAATGTCTATTTTGGTTTAACTAATCTCCTTAATGAAATATGAACTTCATTTAAGAATGTATAGTTTAATGTACAATATTTCTATTGCCTCTAATTTAAAAAGAGAAAATAACATTTTCAATCCTCCCTTCTTATCTGCATATAAATGTAAATAGAGATAAAGTTCTTAAACTACGATTTGATTTGTATCAAAAGACAAATAAAAATGTAATCCTTTGAAACTATGTGTTCGTTCACCTTTGAGTTACAAATAGAGTTGTGACTTTTAATAGATGTTTTATTTGCATCAAGAGATGCAAACAAAAGGACATATTCATTTTTATGTATATTTGTATTGGAGAATGCAAATAAAAGAATAATCTTTCAAAATGACAAAATGTCTATTCTTATTTCATGGAAAAGTGATAACAAGAAAAAAATGAATATCCTTGTCTTGACAACTCTATAGTGACAAAACAAATAATTGGTTTCAACAAATGTAAATTGACAAAAGTAAATAATTGGTTTTAACTAGTGTGAATTGACAAAAGTGAATATTTGTTTTTAACTAGTATAAATTGACTAAAATAAATAATTGTTTTTAACTAATATAAATTAAAAGGAATAATTGGTTTTAACTAATGTAAATTTACAATAGTGATTTATTTGTGTTTCAATTCTAATATAATATTTCAGTGCTATATTTTGTTTCATTCTTTTAATTTAGACAAAATGAGTGTTTTTGTCTATTTTACTTTAATGATAAAAATATGAATGTTTAGTTATTACTTCTTTACAAAAGCTTAAATAAACATTTTCAATTCATTCTTTTTGAAGTGACAAAAAGAACTCCTTTTATTTCATATAAGACATTTGACAAATTGGCTCTTTTTACTTCATATAGAATTGCAATAAAAATGCACTTCTAAAAACTATTCTTTCTATTGTCCTTTAAAATGAAAAATAAAATGAAACATTATCTCTTTTACTACAACTAGAATGTACTAAAATGTAACTTTTAAATCCTATCCTTTATTTATATCTAAAAATGTGAATAAAAGGTATTTCTAAATTTGAAAGTAAAATGAAAGATTTAATTCATGTTTTATTTGCATTGAAGGATGCAAATAAAAATGCCACTCTCAAACAATATTTTATTCATATCAAAATTATAAATCAAAAATGTAACTTTCATTTTGATGGCATTTAGAATTGCAAACAAAGATGAAACCTTAATTTTAATGTTCCTTTACAACAAGGAATGCAAATAAATAAATAAGTGTAATCTTTGTGTTTTGATTTAAAGGTATATTTGAGTGAATGTGAAAAAAACCTCATTTCCAATGTGTATTTACATTAGTGAATGTAAATAAAAGATCAACATTTATTTTAAATGAATATTTGCATTTGCGAATGCAAATAAAAGAAAAACATTTATTTCCAAAGCATATTTGCATTTGTGAATGCAAATAAAAGAACAAGTTTCATTTGAAATATGTGTTTGCATTGGTAAATGTAAATTTAAAAGAACAACCTTAAATTTCAATTTATGCTTGTATTTGAATTTGCAAATAAGAGAATGAACTTTATTTTCAATATATTTAGTTGCATAGATGGGTGCAAATGAAAGAGTGATTTGTTTCAATATATATTTGCATTGGTAAATGCAAATAAAGAACAATTTCTATCTTCTATATATATTTGCATTGGTGAATGCAAATAAAAGAATAAATTTTATTTTTAAAGTTTATTAGCATCAGTGAATTCGAATAAAAGAATAAATTATATTTTAAAATATATTTGCAAACAAAAATGTAACTTCTGAAAATAATTTCTTATTTACATATAAAATGTAAACAAAATTGAGATTTCCAAAATATGTATTTTTATTTACATAAAAATGTAAACAAAAAGGTGGTTTCCAAATATAACCTTTAATTTACACATGCAATGTAAATAAAGTTTTATTTACCAATATGTTTGTAATATCAACAATAAAATTTAGTATTTTATTGTTATACTAATCCTAGAACATCTTACATTTAATGTGACAGTAAAAAGAAGAATTTTTATTGTAATTCATAAATCGTGTTCTAAATGTAAACAAATAAAAATAGGATTTTATTTGTTAGCCAAATTCTGTTGTAATGGGAACAAATAAAAATATATTCTATTTGTTGTTCATATTCTATTGTAAATAAACAAATAAAAATAATATTTTATTTGTCGTTCAGTTTCTATTTTAAAATCAACAAACAAAAATAAGTTTTTATTTGTCGATCAGATTCTATTGTTCATCTCAGAATAATAAAAATAATATTTTAATAATTTAAAATAAATTAGAGCAACTAGATCTGAATAAAATATGATTTAAATCTAAATTTAGATTTAATTTTCTAATGGCAAATAAAATTCAACAATATATGAGATTTCAATGCGGATCTAGCATAACATGACCAACAAACATACCACAAGCAAAAATCAACAATATGTACAACACAAAACATTTCCGATCTGAATTAACATCACAATACAATTATTTTTAACGCGAGAAAAATAATTGATAATTAATTAAATAATAAAATTCAGAGTTCTCACATTGATTTGGCTGAAAATTCAACTATCTCGGTTTCAGCTCTGGTCTATGCCATTGCGAAGATCTCGGAAAGACGAGTCCAATGCAACTTACGGTTCGTAAAACGACCCTCGTATGAAAGAGTTATTGAATTTCAAACATTAGATAAATTAAATATTAAATAAATAAATAATATTAAAATAATAAACCTTCTTCTACATCAAAACCGTCGGCCGAACCCATTCTCCCTTTCAACCTCCACGTCGCACCACCCCTCGGCTACCCTGGCGCCGATCGACCACCGCCACGACGAAGCCCTAGCCGAATTCGACCCACGCCTGAAGCACCGACGAACTCGGCCCTCACCTCGCCTCGAAACCCGAACCCGAACGACGGTCCTTCCTGCTTCAAATTCGTGAAATCCAGATCCCAATGATACCCATCATCTGTATGGATGGAAAGCTCTCTGAATTCTCTTCGATTTGATATATAATTTGTTGATTTTCATTGAACGGATTGAAAGAAATTAAGGTTTGAATTTCGGATGATTCTGGCCTTCGAATTGAATAGGCGGCGGCTGGCCATTTAGGGTTAGGCTTTCCGGAATATTATATTATTTTGATAATTAATCTCGTTTTTCATGTTTTAAAGGTGGATTTCTGGACTGTCTCCGAATTGGGCTTCCTTACTGTCGTTCTTAAGGTTTTGACACCTTCTGAATGCAATGGAATAGGTCTCGTGGCCCAATTCCGAATTCTGTAGAATATTTATTTAAAATTTCATTAAAAATTAATTAATTAATTAAATATTGACCGAACAAATAAATTCACCGAGGCCACATACGACCTCAGAAAATTCCAGAAAAATTATTTTTAGCTTTCTTATGACGATACGGTTCTAACAAGACTAATTTCGTCGAATTCTGAGATTGATTGAAAAATGGCTATTTTCAAGTCGTTTAAATTTAACTAAAATAGTCAAAACACATTTTCTTTTTCCACGCTCACATATTAATTCGAAAAATTCTAAAAATTGAAACCTAGCTATAATTTGACATTCCGGTTCCAACAAAAGTGGTTTCGTCGAAAACGGAGGTCGTCTGAAAATTGACTATTTTCAAGTGCTATATATATTTAATATTAAAAATACATTTTTAAACAAATAAATTCCGAAACTCAAAATATATAAGTGTTTATACTTTTTAAATGCAGAAACATTATTCCAGACCCAATGGAAGTGGTTTCGAGTCCAATTTCCTTCATATGTGAAAAGTAGCCCTTCAGGCCATGTATATTATATATATAAATTCTACAGCGACCTTTCTAAATATTGAATTGGCCATAACTTTTGATTTTTAAAACGAAATTTCAATTTTTCAGATTCGTTAGAAAGATATGGTTAAACAGATTTAAATATTTCTTGTTTCACTCAATTCTGATTTATTTTGAATCATGTACATTCAGTTAAAGTTCAAAATAAAAATTTTAAAACTACCGCGCCATTTCTAACTCCATTTATATTTAAATAAAATTTATTCGTTTTAACTTCGATTAAAATAAATTCTAGCCATTATTATTTATATAAATTATATTATATCCTCAAAATTCAATAAAATTTTCTAAAATAAATTTTTTTAAATTGGTTCAGAATTTGCGGGTTGTTACAAGTATTTTCTTTTGTGATTTCAATGGAACTTGTTTCACACAATTCTGAGTTCATGCGAACAAGATATAATAGTTTAAACATCAAATGATTAACAATGTCATTAGCAGGTAATTAAATATTATTAAACCCCTAATTTTCCTTCATCATTCACATTCCTATAGCACTCATTCCATCATCGTTCACCACTCCGCATGGGACCATCGGTCGGTCGACCGACCCCGCTGCCATGACTGCCTCTCTGAGGTGCCCCTTCGCTTACCAATGCCGACCCCCTAACCTTCCCAAATCGCCGGAACCCCCCTCCGACCGTAAAGCATGTCGACCGTGATTTCTATGTCCCCACACCTTCTGCGTCGCCGCCTCTACAACCATCGGCGTCGCCTCACTCTGCCTTCCATTCCTCTATGGACCACCTGACCTATAAATGCCTCGAGCGTCGCCAATCACCCGTTCTTTGATCGCAACACCCATAAAGCGCTCGCCTCCGGTCATCTAGCAATTCCGACCACCATAACAACTTTAGGCCAGACCACCATCTGCAAACTTGTAAACCGCTCTCCCCTCTCCAACTTTCTAATTGGCACCTTCGGATAACTCTTCGTTTGCCCGTATTTCGATGAAATCCGAGAGTGAACCAGTTATTGTAGTGGGTGATTTCCGGCTACCTCCGACACCATTCGCCACCAAATTTTTATTGTAGGCTCCTTCAACATATACTACAACTACCTAGCTGGAACCTTTCTCCAATTCTCAATGGTTTGTAAGATAAAACTTAAAAGAGAAAGAAGGACTAAAATGCAAAATGGAAGGATGAAATAATGAGTTGGGGTTGGGTGAAGGAGGGGTGTTCGTATATATTACTTTATTGCTACGTGTCTATCGCTATCGCCATTCATCGTTTAAAAATTCGCACTAGCACATACGAACCCCGTTCGAGTTGAAAATCGATATGTAGCTATGGTTTGTCATTATGGTCCTAATGAAACTAGTTTCGTTGAAATCCGAGTCCGTTTGCTCAAAAACCACTAGTTCGAACTTAAATTATTGATATACGTATTTACATTAAACGCTTATCCCTAGCACGGCCATATACTAACTTCGATTGACCTAAAATTTGGAATCTTACAATAATTTATCATTACGGATCCGATAAAATTGGTTTCTTTGAAATCCGAGGTCCTTTGCAAAATGACTATTTTTCCATATTCAATTAAATCGATATAATATAATTTAATTTCAAAATAATTATATTCTTAAGAAAACAAATTATAATTATCGCATATATCCAAATAATACTTCATATAGCTTCAGCATAAACTATATTGGATTTTAAACTTGATGTCTCCATTTTTTAAGCTAAATCGATATTCAATTTATATTGAAATCCTTCCATTTTATTAAATAAATCGTTACGCTTTATAAACGATTCCATAGCGGCCTTTTGGAAATTTGATTTGGACATAACGTACAATCTATAAGATGAAAACTTGATTTTTCACTTCCATTAGAAAACTATAGTTCAATAGATTCAAATGTTTCTTTTTTCGACTAATCTGACTTAATTTGGATCATATGCATTCATTTAAAGTTCAAAACGTAATGTTATGAACTACCGCGCTACTGCGAGCTCATTTTTAATTATATTATAAATTAAACGTTCAAAACTTAAATTGAATAAATTTCAAGACTTTAGTTCTTAAAGTAAATTGTTTTAAATATTTAATATTCATTAAATATTTCTTAATAAAATCTAAGTCATTACAATCTCCCTTATTTAAAATGACTTCTTCCTCGAAATCGAAGATGAAACCAAAGGTCGTTTACTTAACCAACTCAGCCTTTGTTCTAACCCACTCAAGTTCTTCAACTTTTTAGTTTCTAAGAAATGTCTCAACCCTCGAATTTTGGCTAGTACCATAATTTTTCGAAAAGTTTCGCTATAATCTCCTTTGTACGGTTCAATCGGTATAATTACACCTCGCCTCTCTAAGCCCTCATCAATCAAAAAGAAAACCCAAAAGCTAAGCGGCTTGCTAATCGGCCCATAAAATAATCAAACCCAATCGATACAGTAAATATGTACCTTTTTTGTGTTGGACATTCAGCTTTATTCCCCTTCTTAGCTTCCATTCAATAACATGTCCAATATATACGCCTAATTCGAACTAATTTCCAATTCAATTCAACATTAATGTTAAATTTGACTTCTCTCGACTTATTTTCGATTCTTGATTTGTTTTATCATTCCAATTTTATTTCTCTTAAGTTAAACTTTAATTTTTTTGATTCATATTTATGTTTTTCAATCTATTTAACTTGTATTAATTAAATTTAAAACTCAAATCATCTGCATATCTCGACGTTTCAATTGGAATTATGTAGTCATCCTACTTTCAAAACTCGAAAATAAACACTAATGATGCTCGAGCTATCACCAGAATCATCCCTAAGTGACTAGAATGTCACTTTATATCATTCAGGTATACCTAAGACTTCGTATGTACGTTTGTATGGCATATATTCAAAATCTTCTTATACTCGATTATCCAATCTCAATATCAAATGAAATACTCAAACTCTTATTATAAGATAATCAAGTAAGTTATCCTTATATAATCTTTTCAAAACCAAATTCATCCTAGGGCATTACTAAACTTATCTCTAATGAGTCACACATTTACGATATTACTAATCCTAACTCTGATGAGTCCTTTACTTCTGTTCAAACGATTCATACCCCAAAGCTTTGTATAAACCGAAGCTCCGATACCAAGTGTAAATCCCCGCCTTTTTGCCCTATTCAAACTAATGGTCAAACCGCCTTAAACCGATAACAAAATGTATCGCTTGGGGTTACAACTAATAAGAACTGAACAAAACAACTTTTCAATATTATAATAATAATATTTACATCAGAATACATCTTATATCACAATACATCAATAATAAATACATGCACAACAAAAATACCAATATCAGAATGTATCATGTGCACAGCGAAAAACATAAACTCAGTGGAAGAAATAAAATGCTTTGGACACAACTTTAGCTTTAATCCAGCACCTGCACTATAAAATGTCTACAAACCAAAACCACTAGACTACCCGTATGGAAAAAATGGGCACCCAAAGTTTAGGTGGAATAGTAATAAACTTCGGATCAGTCATGAGACTGGTGTGAGAACTAAAACAGTTATTAATCTTTATTTTGAAGTTAGGTAAATCACATGACCATGTCGTATAACACAGAACAGGTTTTCTCCACATGAATACTAATCATAAACATCTCAAAGCGCTTTCGGAAAACGAAGCTATTATAAGACTCAAGTCCCAACATACAATGCAACATATATTGTAATAACCCGGAAAATCAAAACCAATTTAAAAAATTTTATTTTAGATATTTTAATGGATTTTGGATATTTAAAATGATTTATTTTAAATAATAACAACTAAAATTTTATTTTCATCGAAGTTAAATGGAATAAAATTAATTTAATTACAAAAAGAGTTCGAAATGGCGTGGTAGTTCGAAAATTCGATTTCTAATTTCAATTTAATATACAGAATTCATTTTAAATCAGAATTGGACGATACAAGAAATATTTGAATCTATTTGATAATATCTTTCTAACGGATGTAATAAACTGAGATTTCACTTAAAAATTAAAAGTTACGTCCAGTTTAAAATTTAGAAAAGTCGTTGTAGAGTTTATATATATTTTAATATTATATTTGACCCTTAAAAATAGCCATTTTGCAAATGACCTCCATTTTCGACGAAACCACTTTTGTTGGATCCGAAATGTCAAATTATTTCTAGATTCCAATTTTCAAAATTTTTGGAATTTATATGTGAGCGTGGCAAAAGAAAACGTGTTTTGTCAATTTCAGTCAATTTGGATCGACCAAAAAATGACCACTATTCAAATGGTCTCCAAATTTGACGAAATTAGTTTTGTTAGGACCATATCGTCAAACCATAACTAGAAATATTTTTTCTGTAATTTTTAGAATTAGTATGTGGCCCCGGTAAATTAAAAATGTACGTTAAAATTCAATATTGACCGTTATATTAATTTATATTTTAATTTTCATTAAAACTGATCAAAACAATAGAAATGGATTCCAAATCATATCTCATTGTGTCCGGAATGGGGGTATTTGATTAGGAACAACAGTTGTTGAAGTTTGTTTGGAGTTCGGACGCAAAATTTCACTTTTTGGAGATAATGGAATTAAATAATAATATAAAATAGGGTATAAATAGCCCATCTTCAGCCCAAACCCTTATTATCAAAACTCTAGCCGCCGGTTTCATTTCATGGCTGAAATAATTCGAATTTCTTTCCCTCTTTTCTCTCAATCCATCAAGAATTAGAAGATGATTTCTGCATGAAAGCTGTAGAGATTCACATGCTCTACAAATTCATATAGTTAAGATCATGTTTGTAACGACCCGACTTTTTTGCTCGGTTTTCGCCGGTAATTAAACCAACTTAAACCGTTCATAAAGACAGATTGTTAGGGGCACTTACGCATTTGCACAAAATAAAAACAACTTTTCCATTATCATTAAAATAATATTACATCAGAGTTACAAGAGGTACATCAGAGTACATCGATTACACAGCCGAAAAGATACTAACTCAGCAGAAGAATGCGAATGCCCCAAACATAATAGCTCCAGTTAAACCAGAATCCTGCTCCAACTAACTCCAAGGCTAAATCCGCGAACCAAACTACTGGGCTACCCATGCAAAAATTATGGGCACCTAGAGTTTCGGTGTAGGAACAATAAACTCCAGGTCAGTCATGGGACTGGTGTGAGAACTCAAAACAGTTATTATTTAAGATTCATTTTAAAGTTGGGTAATTCAATGGACTACGCCGCTAATGCGGAACGGGTTTACTCCATATGAATTCCCGTGCATAGAAATTCGCAATGACTTTTGAAAAACGAAACTACCATAAGGTCTCGCGGCACACACACAATGTAAACGCACACATGGGTGAGGTTTCTCCTTATGATAGTAAAAAAATGCTTGATACGTGAAAATCCTCTTCCAATACTATAATATAATGTGAAAAATTATTTCGAAAGTAAATGTATCAATCTTAGCCAGCATAGATACCATATGCTATACTGACGTATGGTATACAACCAAAAACGTACAGGCTCGTAGTGGAGATTGGGTTTCCGACAATGTCCAGGCAAAGGAACTTCCTTCCGAACTAAATTTTGAACACCTCTAGAGGGATGCCCGAGGATCAACTAATGCTCCTCATGCCAACACAAGGCCGGATTACCCCTTAACTGGGTAACTTAGAGTACGCCTGAGTATGCCATCTCCCTGTCGTGACCGACCTTTCCGAGCACGCCCCAACAACAACCACAAAAGTAGATGCTTTTACCACATAGGTTAATACCTGGGCTCCATACCATAGTACACCTTTTATCTAGAAGGAGACAGCACCCCATAAACTTGCCGCATTTCTTCCTGTTTTGGCCATTCACCGGGTTGTGAGGCTTGTCGAGGTCACGATACACAAAGCTACACTTAAACAAGCCATGCTTTGATCATTTATAGCTCACCACATATCTTAAGTATGCCACATTATTCATTAATAACGCATCACTGAATTCCAATATATAACCTCTAAGCTCGTACGTCTTAGAGAAGGGTGTTAAGCAAGAGAGTAATTCTCCGCCACGAAACAAATATATATTGATAAAACAATGCTACGCAGTTAATTACAATGTCAGACACACAATCCATATGAGTCCGTTCTGGGTCTGAACGAAACCACAATCCGGAATTCCTTCACATACGTTCGGGCTTCTTGCCACTTAACTGATATAAAATCCATCTGCAAATGGGAGCGACCCATTCGAGACATTCAGCAAGTCGTCCTTACGACATGAAGGGTCCCGGTCTTCAATGTCGTCTCCAATGTCTTCAATTGCTCCACAACATCGTATTATTACTTGGAATGGTTTTAGAAATACATCTGATCCCGGTCTTTCCAAATAATAGGCGCAATTTAAAAAAAACACAATTATAGAACACACAGGATTTCTACCAATCTCCTTCCATCTTGGATTTTGTCAAATTAAACTTCTTCAAACCCATTCTCAAATTATTACAAAATCCATGTTTAACCTTTCTCTTTTAAAACACATCCCTTAAATCAAAGATGATTTAGCCTTAAAGCCTTAATTAATTTTCCATTTGATAACTCATTATCAAAAATCCAGTTTCCTCTGAAAATCCTTATTCCACATTTCAACCCTATGTTCCAATTAAATTGATTTTCCAACATTCCATTTTTTTAATCTTAACTAAAAGATTATACTTTCTTTCCAATTCCTCACTTTTAATTTCCTAAAATCAAAGATCTGATCAAATCCTCAAATTACGATATGAATTTCCATAACTCAATCTCATGGGGTTTCAAGAATGATATTATTGAAGATATGATTCACGATAAAACCCAAATCAATTGATATTGAACATAGGTTACACAGAAATTGTATCTACTTATACTCGATATCAATTCTCATAATCAACGAATACTATAAGTGGAATAACGATATAATAATATCTTCCAAATTTCTCAAATAGTTAACATTTACACCACAGAATTTTATATCAAATATTTGAAGATTATTTCTACCCAACTTATCCCAGTCAACTTAGGAAACTCGTATCTTAATTTAAAGATTTATCCAACTCTTTGACATTAGATCTGGATAGAAATACCATCAACTTATATTCAATATTAATCTCGATATCCAACTCACACTATAAGCGGAATAATGGTGAAGTACCTTTAAATTACTCAAATAGTAAGAATCATCATCTACCGAATTAATATCAACCATCCGAAGATTTATCTCCAACCATATCCAATTATTTAAAATTGAAAACAACATTTAATTATTAAATAAATCAATTTAAATTCCAAACAAATTATTTTCAATATTTTTAAACCTTTGAAAACATTCAACAAATCATTTGCAAATGATTATTTATCATTCGGAAAACATTTCGCGGGTTAAATACTTCAAAATAGGTTGTTTTCAAAGAAAGCGTTACGATAGTGCTTCAAAAGTGTTACAAAAGCGTTACAAATAAGTTATCTTAACTACTTTGATAACAACATCGTTTATCTTAGCCAAAACTTAAAATTTACAATTCAAAACACTTTTACATAATTTATTTTGATTTTACAAAAAAATTCCATATTTTTAGAACATTTAAAAATAGTTGTTTATAGTTATGGTCAACAATTGTTCTTACATCGATCTTTTCCAAGATGGTTTCAAACATAACTTCTAAATTATAACTCGAATTTAAAATCTGCTTTCACTCATTTGAAAGTTCTTGTTAATATAAATCAAATGTTTTTCGTTTCATGGAAATCCGATATAGATTGCAAAAGTTATAAGCGTTTAAAGTTTGCATCTAAGTACGTAAATTGTCGTTATGCGACAAGCTCTATTTTGACCATAATAACCATTATTCTATGATACTTCAAAATATCTTAAAAAACCATTATATTCTTATATAACACTTTTAAAATCATTTAAATTTACTTTCTAAATTATTTTGGATCTAAAATTCAACTTTCATAAATTCCAATTCATTTCTAAATTCAAATAACTTCAAATTAACCATCCCATTCGTCGGACCAGTTAGGGATAGCCAGGGAGAGAAGGAAACTTCATTTCCAAACCCAAGCCTAAACACTATCCTCTCTGTCATCCTAGAATTTTCTGGTATTTATTTATTCATCTAAAGGACTTTAACAATATATATGAATTCACACATATGGTCTTTTCCAATTATTAACCTTCAATTTCAATAATGATATTGCTTTTAATTATGAAGGAGATTTTTCGATCACCAATGTGATACCATAATTGTTGTGTCATAGTGTGTGCAAAACAACATCAACAATCATTTAAACATCCATAGCAACCATCATCAACATGGTTCAATAAATCATAATTTTGCACAAGCGTTATAACACTAACGCTTAATAGTGTGTGTTCTAAACTTCGCACCCATCATCCATCACAACAAATATCAATCATCATTAACCAATAATAATTCATCACTATATTTAAATTAGTCTAACTACTATATAAATTGTGGTTAAAGAGTTTTCACCAAACAACTTACCAAATTTTCACGGTAAGCGAGCCTAGTTGACCGAACCGTCGGACAGTATTTCGGCGCAACATCTTCTTCACCAAAATATATATAATATAATATATATTAATCTCTCTCTCTCTTTATAAGGGAAGGAGGAGGAGGAGAATGACGAACTTTGGCAAGGTGGTGGAGGAAAAGAGGAAGACTTATGCCATGGAAACCAGGCCATAAGCTTTAAGAAGAAGGTGGAAAGGTGGAAATGGAATGGAATGGTAACAAAATGGAGAAAAGGTCTCCTTATATAGGAATGGAGAGTTAAGGAGGTGATGACACATAAGAGGGCACATGGAAGGCATGCATGTTAGCTTACATACAAAATTACAAGTGTCCATACACTTGTCTTAAGAAGAGGAGGTGAACTTTTGGTAGCATTTTCCCTTAAATGCTATGAAAACTAAGGGCAACACTTAATTCTAATGCTACTAATTCGCATTATAATTTGACAAATCCGATCGAACGACAAATAGTATCAATAAATCCAAAATTATTAATAATCATTCTCATTTATAATTCAAGTAAAACTTATCATATAACTTATCAAAATTATTAAATATTCTTAACCATATATATTTACGTCAAATTCAAATTAAGTAATAAAAATTCCAATTTTAATTTGGTTAAAATTCTGGATCGTTACAATGTTTTGGGTAGTATTTTTCGCGAATCACGGGCCTCAAGGGCTGCGGTTTGGCTGCAAATTCATGGCCATGGGAAAGCTCAAATTCAAAGCTATTCATGGTGAAGATGGAGAAGAAGAAGGCCTTCGATATGGTGTATTTAGGCCGGGTCAAATTTGGAGCTATCTACAAATTCAGAAGAAATAAAACCACAGTGAGATTTCTCTACTTAAAATAATAAAAAAAATAAAGATATATACCTATATATTTAAGTTGATCGTGATTGTGATGTTAAATATATATACGCTATACACAAAACATATATGCGGTGTATAAAATTTAGATTGACTGATTGATTGTGTTTGTGATAATTTGTTGAATTATATTCACGTTGAAATAAAAATGTCATTTTGTTATAAAAATGTCACTTTGATTAGAAAATGTTACATTAAAATATATATGTGTCATTTTGTTAGAATATTGTCATGTTAAATAAAAATGTTGAAACATAAAAAGATTACATTTTTATGTAAAGTATGATTTATGAAAAATATACATTGTATAAATAAAAATGTTGAAACATAAAAAGATTACATTTTTATGTAAAGTATGATTTGTGAAAATATACATTGTATAAATAAAAATGTTGAAACATAAAAAGATTACATTTTTATGTAAAGTGTGATTTATTAAAAATATACATTGTATAAATAAAAATGTTGAAACATAAAAATATTACATTTTCATGTAAAGTATGATTTGTGAAAAATATACATTGTATAAATAAAAATGTTGAAACATAAAATGATTACATTTTCATGTAAAGTATGATTTGTAAAAAATATACACGTATAAATAAAAATGTTGAAACAGAAAAAGATTGTATTTTTATGTAAAGTATGATTTGTGAAAAATATAAATGTGTATAAATAAAAATGTTGAAACATAAAATGATTACATTTTTATGTAAAGTATGATTTGTGAAAAATATACATTGTCTAAATATATAGGTCATGTGGTTAGAAAACATATTTTGTAAATAAATATGTTGATTGGTTAGAATATATTTTTGGCAAATAAATATGTTATTTATTTAGAATATATGAGGTTAATATAAAAATGTCATTTATGCTAGAAAACTTATTGTGCAAATAAACATGTGATTTTTGTTGGATAACTTATTGTGCAAATAAACATGTCATTTATGTTAGAAAACTTATTGTGCAAATAAACACGTCATTTATGTTAGAAAACTTATTGTGCGAATAAACATGTAATTTACGTTAGAACACTTATTGTACGAATAAACATGACATTTATGTTAGAGAACTTATTGTACAAATAAACATTACATTTATGTTAGAAAACTTATTGTACAAATAAACATTACATTTATGTTTGATAACTTATTGTACAAATAAACATGACATTTATGTTAAAAAACTTATTGTACAAATAAATATGTAATTTATGTTAGAAAACTTATTGTGCAAATAAACATGCCAATTATGTTAGAAAACTTATTGTGCAAATAAACATGTCATTTATGTTAGAAAACTTATTGTGCAAATAAACATGTCATTTATGTTAGAAAACTTATTGTGCAAATAAACATGTTATATAATAAGGTCATTTATTTAGATATGTTCATGTTACATAACAATATCATTTATTTAGATATGTTCATGTTACATAACAATGTCATTCTACTAGAATATATTCATGTTACATAACAATGTCATTCTATTTGAATATATTCATGTTACATAAAAATGTCATTTTATTAGAACATTGATCATAAGTTAAAATATGATTTGTGCAAGATTAAAACATTATCATTATAATGTAAATATTGTAGTTGAAATTAAATTATAAATATTTATTTATAATTTAAACAAATGAAAATTCGTTAAACAGAAAATAATTCAAATTGAATAAGAATTGGTTGAATTTATTAATATATGATTTATATAGATAAACTGTTGTTGTTTGAAAACCCACACGGGTATCAGGATGATATTTGACATACACTAGTCCCGATATTTAGTTATCTATCAATCGATGGGTTACAGTCTGTGATGAGCGTTATTTATTTTATCACACGGTTGTAAGTTTCACTCTGGTTGTGAATGGATTGTTTAATGATTATTTATCATTATTTTGATATACATGCGATGTATGAAATCCGTATAACTGAAATTATATGGTAATTGATTGAGTCGTATTCTGATTCAGAATATCTTTTATTTAAAGAATATTTCAAAATAAAGAATCTTTTAAAATAAAGAATATTTTAAAATAAAGGGTTTTTTAAAATAATATTTAATGAAGAATAAAATTATGATTTTTATGTCCACTTCTGGATGGACACAAAAAAATATATAAAAATGTGAAGTCGAATTAAGTAGCAAACACCATTTTTAACCCGAACAGGTTTATTGATCGATTTTATTTATTTTATAATGAATATCGAGAAGAAGTGATTTCAAAATCTAATATTTTGAAAATATTAATATTATAATATGATAAAGATATAGAATACTCAGTTTCGATTTAAAATTGAAAAAGAAGTTGGAATCGTTTTAAAACGAATTTATAAATATTTTATAAAAACATATTTTATTTGGAAATTGATGAAATATATATTATATAGTTAATGGCTCGAATAGAACGCGCAGAGCAGCGACCGTTCGCGAATTTCGACTATTAACTTCAAATTGATGTAACGGGAGATCCAACCGTCGGATTCTCCTAAAACCGGAATTTTGGGTTCATATCGAAAAGACCTTTCTAAGGAATATAAGAATTTTGAAATCTAATGGATGGATTTGGAATTATGTCCAAATCAATTTTAGAAAAGGTCGTTGTAAGTGCAGTTCGGTGGCCGTTATTGGAAACCGACTGTATGGGCCTTAATAAAATTATTAAAATATGGTAAAATTATGTGAAATCATAATAAGTGATTTGGTAAGATATTGGATGAAAAATTCCATATTTGAAAAGATAAAAATATATTTTTATCGAAACGAACTATTTATTAACTAGAATAAATCTTTAGATTAAGATTTAATGAAGTTTTCCAATTAATTAATTTTTAATTTGGAATTAAATAAAAAGAATTAGATTTTTGGGTTTGTCATGAATGATGTCTTAAATAACACTGTTCTTAAACCCCGTATGAAAAGAATAAATCTTTTAATTAAGATTATTAGAGTTTTCAATTATATTTAATAATTAGAATAAAATGAAATGTGAATTGGGTTTATTGTGAACTGTGTTTTAAACGACATTTGTTCTTTAACCCAATTAAAAGTGAAAATATAATTTGGAATTTATAAATCTTTTATTAAGATTTAAATGGAAATTTTTTCCAAAGTAAAGTTTTCCAATTTAATATATTAAATTGGAATTGAATGGAATTCGATTTAATAATAATCGAGATGAGCTTCTGTAAAAGAAGACTGTTATTATATATGGAATTTAAAAGGCTTTGCCGTTATTCCATTTATATTATTAGTCTGATACGGAAATTTATATCGATTATATATTGATTTGATTTCTGTGAAAATTCCATATTATCGTGAAATGTGTTTTAAATGACATTGGTTCTTTAGCCTAGTTGAAGACAAGATTAATTTCTTAAAGTTGAATAATCATAAAATAATTATTTTTGATATTAAAACCAAATTGTTTTAATGAATCTTTAAAAAGAGGATTAAAGTATAAATTTAAAAGAATATATCTTTGATAAAATTAAAGGGAATCTTTCCCTGATAATGTGAATATTTATTTAAAAGAATATTCTGAATTGGAATGAGATGTATGATGTGCTTTTATAGTATTTCATTATTGATTATAAAATACACGAGTTATTCGAAAAGACCGTGTTTAACCCATTCCAAATAATTACTACAAAGATTAAGAGTCGAAGATGAAGACGGTGGTCGTTACAACTGAAGATGAAGACGGTGGTTGAAGACCGGAGGTCTTCACATCATTTGGGTGATTACTGATGTCTTGATTGGGAGGCATCCCAAGACAAGGTAATAAGTGGTGATCGTCCAGACGTACTTGGAGATCGATGGATATGCGAGAACCTCTCTACTGTATTGGACATATGGGACGAGGAATAAGGTGTTTCCGGTTTCGTTCAGACCCAGAACAGACTTGTAAATGGATGGTATGTCTGACGTTGTATTCCTTTATGTTGTGTTCGTTGATCTCTGCTAAATATATATATATATATATATATATATATATGTTGATGGCGAAGAATTTATTCTCTTGAATAACACCCTTCTCGGAGACGTACGAGCTTAGAGGTTATATATTGGTAGAAATCAATGGTATGGTATGGATTAACAATGCGGCATGCTAGATGCAAATAATCAAGGATTTTATTGAAAAGCAGAGTCTTGTGGTTGATGATCAAAGCATAGCCCATTTTAGGCATAGCTTTGTGTAGCGATACTTTGCGAGCCTCACACCCTGGTATAAACCAGAAACGGGAGAAGGATCCATGGAGAATATGCGTTTCTTTCTATCTAGGAGTGGTGTCAGCGTTTATAAACCCTATAATTTTTACTTATGTGGATGATGGATTACGAGGCAACTGGGATTTGAGTCCCTAGTGGCTCTATTTTATGCCTCATAGTGCGGGGAGACGTATTGTTCAGTAATTTATATATAATCCCTTAAGTTAGGGACCGACCCTGTGACTCCTAAGGGTCACTCGAGCTCTGATCCTGAGACATGGGCTAGATTGTTTCGATTCATTAGGGACTATCTCTTACCTTGGTTCATGATGGAAATCCAACTTCCAATACAACACCATACGGTTTTGATTGTATAACTAGTACGGCGACATAGTATAGCAATGCCTTCTATGATTGATAAATTATGATTGAAATGTTTCTGAAACATATATACACTAATAATAATATCAAATCCGTTTTTATGTATCAAGCATATTTTGACCGTTATAAGGTAAAACTCTATCCTTCGGTTTGCGTTGCATTGTGTGACGGGACTTGAGTCTTATAATGGTTTCATTTCTCCAAAAAGCATTGCGTTGTTTAACGATTTACTTTATTTCGTGCATTGGCAATCTAATGGAGTAAACCGTTCCGCATTAGCGGCGTGGTCCTGTGATTAGCCCTGTTATTAGATAAGTTAAGTAAGATTTCTCATATCAGTCTCATGACTGACCTGTAGTTTGTTTCACTTTGCAAATTCGGGTGCCCTCTTTTCCACACGGGCAGTCGAGTAGCTTGTTTTGCAGATATTTACCTTTGAGCAGGATTCTGGATCGAAGCTTAAAGATGTGTCCAGAGCATTGATAGACTTCCGCTGTATCAGTTTATTATTTCCGCTGCATTGTATTTAATTTAATGTAAATTTATCTTCTGTTGTATTATTTGTCGATGTACTATGATATATTCTGTACTCTGATGTTGCGTTATTATGATGTAATAAAAGTCTTCTATTATTTGGTCTGATGTGTTGTATGCCCAAAGTTAGCGTATCCAGGTTTCGAACGGTCTTGGTCGATCTAGCGATCGATTTGGTCCGGGCGAAATCCGTGGTCGTTACAGTTGGTATCAGAGCTTTGGTTAGCTCAAATCTTTGGGGTACAACTCGTTAGAACCAAACAAAAGACTCATCAAAGGTAGGATTAATAATATCCTATAAAGGAATACTCATTAGAGATAGGATCAATAGCATGCTAGAATGGTAAAACTCATTATAGATGGGGTTAGAAATGCCCTAGAATGAGTTTAGAGTAACAAGTTTATAATTAACGAATTTGTGATTATATATATAATCCAATATTAGAAAATATGATTTTTGAATATATAAAAGTTATATACATTTGGAAAATTAATTAACTAATTGATTGATGATTGTGTTGAGTGATTATTAGTTCAACTAATAAAAATTACTGAAACTAACAAAAAATTGAAAGTTGAGTTGGTTAGCTTAACAACTTTCAGCTCCGTTCCTTTTCGGGGACAAAAAGATATTAAGTAGGGGAGAATGCAATGACCCGGAAAATCAGAACCAATTTAAAAATTTTATTTTAGAAATTTTAATGGAATTTGGATATTTAAAATGGGTTTAAATAACGGCAGTTCGAAAATTCGATTTCTAATTTCAATTTAATATACATAATTCATTTTAAATCAGAATTGGACGAAAAAAGAAATATTTGAATCTATTTGATAATATCTTTCTAACGGATGTAAGAAACTGAGATTTCACTTTAAAAATTAAAAGTTACGTCCAGTTTAAAATTTAGAAAAGTCGCGGTAGAGTTTATATGTATATATTAATATAATATATAGCCCTTAAAAGTAGCAATTTTCCAAATGACCTCCGTTTTCGACGAAACCACTTTTTTTGGATCTGGAATGTCAAATTATTGCTAGATTCCAATTTTCATAATTTTTGAAATTAATATGTGAGCGTGGAAAAAGAAAACGTGTTTTGTCAATTTCAGTCAATTTGGATCGACCAGAAAATGGCCATTTTTCGAATGGTCTCCAAATTCGATGAAATTAGTTTTGTTAGGACCGTATCATCAAACCATAATTAGAAATAATTTTTCTATAATTTTTAGAATCATTATGTGGCCCCGGTAAATTAAAAATGTACGTTAAAATTCAATATTGACCGTTATATTAATTTATATTTTAATTTTGATAAAAACAGATCAAAACAGTAGAATTGGATTCCAAAACATATCTCATTGTGTCCGGAATGGGGGTATTTTATTAGGAACGACAGTCGTTGTAGTTTGTTTGGAGTTTAGACGCAAAATTTTACTTTTTGGAGATAATGGAATTAAATAATAATATAAAATTAGGTATAAACAACCCATCTTCAGCCCAAACCCTCATTATCAAAACCCTAGCCGCTGGTTTCATTTAATGGCTGAAATGATTCGAATTTCTTTCCCTTTTTTCTCTCAATCCATCAAGAATTAGAATATGATTTCTGCATGAAAGCTGTAGAGATTCACATGCTCTACAAATACGTACAGTTAAGATCATGTTTTGGGTAATATTTTTTGCGAATCACGAGCCTCAAGGGCTGCAGTTTGGCTGCAAATTCATGGCCATGGGGAAGCTCAAATTCAAAGCTATTCATGGTGAAGATGGAGAAGAAAAAGGCCTTCGATGTGGTGTATTTAGACCGGGTCTGATTTGGAGCTATCAACAAATTCAGAAGAAATAAAACCACTGTGAGATTTCTCTACTTAAAATAATAAAATAAAAATATAGATATATACCTATATATTTAAATTGATCGTGATTGTGATGTTAAATATATATACGCTACACACAACACATATATACGGTGTATAAAATTTAGATTGACTGATTGATTGTGTTTGTGATAATTTGTTGAATTATGTTCATGCTGAAATAAAAATGTCATTTTGTTATAAAAATGTCACTTTGACTAGAAAATGTTATGTTAAAATATATATATATATATATATATATATATATATATATATATATATATGTGTGTGTGTGTGTGTGTGTGTGTGTGTGTGTCATTTTGTTAGAATATTGTCATGTTAAATAAAAATGTTGAAACATAAAAAGATTACATTTTTATGTAAAGTATGATTTGTGAAAAATATACATTGTATGAATAAAAATGTTGAAACATAAAAAGATTACATTTTTATGTAAAGTATGATTTGTGAAAAATATACATTATATAAATTAAAATGGTGAAACATAAAAAGATTACATTTTTATGTAAAGTATGATATGTGAAAAATATACATTGTATAAATAAAAATGTTGAAACATATAACGATTACATTTTTATGTAAAGTATGATTTGTGAAAAATATACATGTATAAATAAAAATGTTGAAACATAAAAAGATTACATTTTTATGTAAAGTATGATTTGTGAAAAATATACATGTGTATAAATAAAAATGATGAAACATAAAAAGATTACATTTTTATGTAAAGTATGATTTGTGAAAAACTTACATTGTCTAAATAAATAGGTCATGTGGTTAGAAAACATATTTTGTAAATAAATATGTTGATTAGTTAGAGTATATTTTTGGCAAATAAATATGTTATTTATTTAGAATATGTGAGGTTAATATAAAAAAGCCATTTATGTTAGAAAACTTATTGTGCAAATAAACATGTCATTTATGTTAGAAAACTTATTGTGCAAATAAACATGTCATTTATGTTAGAAAACTTATTGTGCAAATAAACATAATTTATTTTAGAGAACTTATTGTACAAATAAACATGTCATTTATGTTAGAGAACTTATTGTACAAATAAACATGACATTTATGTTAGAAAACTTATTGTACAAATAAACATTACATTTATGTTAGAAAACTTATTGTACAAATAAGCATGACATTTATGTTAGCAAAATTATTGTACAAATAAATATGTAATTTATGTTAGAAAATTTATTGTACAAATAAATATGTCATTTATGTTAGAAAACTTATTGTACAAATAAACATGCCATTTATGTTAAAAAACTTATTATGCAAATAAACATGTCATTTTAAAACTTATTGTGCAAATAAATATGTCATTTATGTTAGAAAAATTATTGTGCAAATAAACATGTCATTTATGTTAGAAAACTTATTGTACAAATAAACATGTTACATAATGAGGTCATTTATTTAGATATGTTCATGTTACATAGCAATATCATTTATTTAGATATGTTCATGTTACATAACAATGACATTCTATTAGAATATATTCATGTTACATAACAATGTCATTCTATTAGAATACATTCATATTACATAAAAATGTCATTTTATTAGAACATTGATCATAAGTTAAAATATGATTTATGCAAGATTAAAACATTATCATTATAATGTTAATATGGTAGTTGAAATTAAATTATAAATATTTATTTATAATTTAAACAAATGAAAATTCGTTAAACAGAAAATAATTCAAATTGAATTAGAATTGTTTAAATTTATTAATCAATGATTTATATAGATAAACTGTTGTTGTTTGAAAACCGCACACGGGTATCGGGATGATATTTGACATACACTAGTCCCGATATTTAGTTATATGTCAATCAATGGGTTACAGTCTGTGATGAGCATTATTTATTTATTTTAATGCTCACACAGTTGTAAATTTCACTAAGGTTGTGAATGGATCATTTAATGATTATTTATCATTTTTGTGATATACATGCGACGTATGAAACCCATATAACTGAAATTATACGGTAATTAATTGAGTCGTATTCCGATTAAGAATATCTTTTATATAAAGAATATTATAAAATAAAGAATCTATTAAAATAAAGAATATTTTAAAATAAGGAGTATTTTAAAATAATATTTAATGAAGAATAAAATTATGATTTTTATGTCCATTTCTGGATGGACACAAGAATATAAAAACATGAAGCCGAATTAAGTAGCAAACGCCATTTTTAGCCCGAACGGGTTTATTGATCGATTTTATTTATTTTATAATGAATATCGAGAAGAAGTGAATTCAAAATCTAATATTTTGAAAATATTAATATTATAATATGATAAAGATATAGAATATTCCGTTTTGATTTAAAATTGAAAAAGAAGTTGGAATCGTTTTCAAATGAATTTATAAATATTTTATAAAATACCTTTTAATTGGAAATCAATGAAATATATATAGTATATTATATATATATTTAATGGCTCGAATAGAACGCACAGAGCAGCGACCGTTTGTGAATTTCGACCATTAACTTCAAATTGATGTAACGGGAGATCCGACCGTCGGATTCTCCTAAAACCGGAATCGTTGGGTTCGTATCAAAAAGAGCTTTCCAACGAATATAAGAGTTTTGAAATCTGATGGTTGGATTTGGAATTATCTCCAAATCAATTTCAGAAAAGGTCGGTGTAAGTGCAGTTCGGTGGCCGTTATTGGAAACCGACAGTACGAGCCTTAATAAAATTATTAAAATATGGTAAAAATTATGTAAAATCATAATAAGTTATTTGGAAAGATTTTGGATGAAAAATTCCATATTTGAAAAGATAAAAATATATTGTTATCGAAACAAACTAATTATTAACTAGAATAAATCTTTAGATTAAGATTTAATGAAGTTTTCCAATTAATTAATTTTTAATTTGGAATTAAATAAAAAGAGTTAGATTTTGGGTTTGTCGTGTATGGTGTCTTAAATAACACTGTTCTTAAATCCTGTATGAAAAGAATTAATCTTTTAATTAAGATTATTAGAGTTTTCAATTATATTTAATAATTAGAATAAAATGAAATGTGAATTGGGTTTATTGTGAACTGTGTTTTAAACGACATTTGTTCTTTAACCCAATTAATAGTGAAAATATAATTTGGAATTTATAAATCTTTTATTAAGATTTAAATGGAATTTTTTTCCAAAGTAAAGTTTTCTAATTTAATATATTAAATTGGAGTTGAATGGAATTCGATTTAATAATAATCGAGATGAGCTTCTGTAAAAGAAGACTGTTATTATATATGGAATTTAAAAGGCTTTGCCGTTATTCCATTTACATTAATAGTCTGATACGAAAATTTATATCGATTATATATAGATTTGATTTCTGTGAAAACTCCATATTTAATGGAAGATGATTTTGGGTTTATCGTTAAATGTGTTTTAAATGACATTGGTTCTTTAACCTAGTTAAAAACAAGATTAATTTATTAAATTTGAATAATCATAAAATAATGATTTTTGATATTAAAACGAAATTGGTGTTTTAATGAATCTTTAAAAAGAGGATTAAAGTATAAATTTAAAAGAATTTATCTTTGATAAAATTAATGGGAATCTTTCCCTGATAATGTGAATATTTTTTTAAAAGAATATTATGAATTGGAATGAGGCGTATAATGTGCTTTTATAGTATTTCATTGTTGATTAAAAAATACGCAAGTTATTCGAAAAGACCGGGTGTAATCCATTCTGAATAATTACTATGATGATTAAGAGTCGAAGATGAAGATGGTAGTCGTTACAGCTGAAGATGTAGATGGTGGTTGAAGACTGGAGGTCTTCACATCGTTTGGGTGATTACTGATGTCTTGATTGGGAGGCATCCCAAGACAAGGTAATAAGTGGTGATCGTCCAGATGTACTTGGGGATCGATGGATATGTGAGAACCTCTCTCCTGTATTGGACATATGGGATGAGGAATAAGGTGTCTCCGGTTTCGTTCAGACCCAGAACAGACTTGTAAATGGATGGTATGTCTGACGTTGTATTCCTTTATGTTGTGTTCGTTGATCTCCGCTAAATATATATATATATATGTTGGTGGCGGAGAATTTATTCTCTTGCATAACACCCTTCTCTGAGGCGTACGAGCTTAGAGGTTATATATTGGTAGAAATCAACGGTATGGTATGGATTGACAATGTGGCATGCTAGATACAAATGATCAAGGATTTTATTGAAAAGCAGAGTCTTGTGGTTGATAATCAAAGCGCAGCCCATTTTAGGCATAGCTTTGTGTAGCGATACTTCGCGAGCCTCACACACCGGTATGAACCAGAAACGGGAGAAGGATCCAGGGAGAACATGTGTTTCTTTCTAGCTAGGAGTGGTGTCTGCGTTTACAAGCCCTGTCATTTTTACTTATGTGGATGATGGATTACAAGGCACCTCGGATTTGAGTCCCTAGTGGCTCTATTTTATTCCCCATAAGGCGGGGAGACGTATTGTTCAGGAACTTATATATAATCCCTTAAGTTGGGGACCGACCATGTGGCTCCTAAGGGTCACTCGAGCTCTGATCCTAAGACATGGGCTAGATTGTTTCGAAATCGGTAAGGTCCATCTCTTGCATTGGTTCATGATGGAAATCCAACTTCCAATACGACAGCATACGGTTTTGGTTGTATAACTAGTATGGCAATATAGTATGTGGTAGCTATGCCATCTATGATTGATACATTATGATTGAAATGTTTCTAAAACATATATACACTAATAATAATATCAAATCCATTTTTACGTATCAAGCGTATTTTGACCATTATAAGGTAAAACTCTATCCTCCGGTTTGCATTGCATTGTGTGATGGGACTTGAGTCTTATAATGGTTTCATTTTTCCAAAAAGCATTGTGTTGTTTAACGATTTACTTTATTTTGTGCACTGGCAATCCAATGGAGTAAACCTGTTCCGCATTAGCGGCGTGGTCCTGTGATTAGCCCTATTATTAGATAAGTTAAGTAAGATTTCTCATATCAATCCCATGACTGGCCTGTAGTTTGTTTCACTTTGCAAATTCAGGTGCCCTCTTTTCCACACGGGCAATCGAGTAGCTTATTTTGCAGATATTTATCTTTGAGAAGGATTCTGGATCGAAGCTTAAAGCTGTGTCCAAAGCATTGATAGACTTCCGCTGTATCAGTTTGTTGTTTCCGCTGCATTATATTTAATTTAATGTAAATTTATCTTCTGTTGTATTATTTGTCGATGTACTCTGATATATTCTGTACTCTGATGTTGCATTATTACGATGTAATAAAAGTCTTATGTTATTTGGTCTGATGTGTTGTATGCCCAAAGTTAGCGTATCCGTGTTTTGAACGGTCTTGGTTGATCTAGCGATCGATTTGGTTTGGGCAAAATCCATGGTCGTTACAGTTGGTATCAGAGTTTTGGTTAGCTCAAATCTTTGGGGTACAACTCGTTAGAACTAAACAAAAGTCTCATCAGAGGTAGTATTAGTAATATCCTATAAAGGAATACCCATTAGAGATAGGATCAGTAACATCCTAGAATGGGAAAACTCGTTATTGATGGGGTTAGAAATGCCCTAGAATGAGTTTAGAGTGACAAGTTTATAATCAACGAATTTGTGATTATATATATAATCCAATATTAGAAAATATGATTTTTGAATATATAAAAGTTTTATATATTTGGAAAATTAATTAAATAATTGATTGATGATTGTGTTGAGTGATTATTAGTTCAACTAATAAAAATTATTTAAACTATTAAAAAATTGAAAGTTGAGTTGGTTAGCTAAACAACTTTCAGCTCCGTTCCTTTTCGAGGATGAAAAGATTTTAAGTGGGGGAGATTGTAACAACCCGGAAAATCGGAACCAATTTTAAAATTTTAATGGATTTTGAATATTTAAAATGATTTATTTTAAATAATAGCAACTAAAATTTTATTTTTATCGAAGTTAAAATGAATAAATTTAATTTAATTATAAAAGGAGTTTGAAATGGCACGGCAGTTCGAAAATTCGATTTCTAATTTCAATTTAACATACAGAATTCATTTAAAATCAGAATTGAACGAAACAAGAAATATTTGAACCTGTTTGATAATATCTTTCTAACGGATATAAGAAACTGAGATTTCACTTTAAAAATTAAAAGTTACGTCCAGTTTAAAATTTAGAAAATTCATTGTAGAGTTTATATGTATATATTAATATAATATATAACCCTTAAAAATAGCCATTTTGCAAACGACCTCCGTTTTCGACGAAACCACTTTTGTTGGATCTGGAAGGTCAAATTATTGCGAGATTCGAATTTTCATAATTTTAGAATTAATATGTGAGCGTGCAAAAGAAAACGTGTTTTGTCTATTTCAGTCAATTTGGATCGACCAGAAAATGACCGGTTTTCGAACGGTCTCCAAATTCAATGAAATTAGTTTTGTTAGGACCGTATCATCAAACCATAACTAGAAATAATTTTTCTAGTAATTTTTAGAATCAGTATGTGGCCCCGATAAATTAAAAATGTATGTTAAAATTCAATATTGACCGTTATATTAATTTATATTTTAATTTTGATAAAAACTTATCAAAACAGTAGAACAGGCTTCCGAAACATATCTCATTGTGCCCGGAATGGGGCTATTTGATTGGGAACGACAGTCGTTGAAGTTCGTTTGGAGTTCGGACACAAAATTTCACTTTTTGGAGATAATGGAATTAAATAACTATATAAAATAGGGTATAAATAGCCCATCTTCAGCCCAAACCCTCATTATAAAAACCCTAGCCGCCGGTTTCATTTCATGGCTGAAATAATTCGAATTTCTTTCCCTCTTTTCTCTCAATCCATCAAAAATTAGAAGATGATTTCTGCATGAAAGCTATAGAGATCCACGGTGAGATTTCTCTACTTAAAATAATAAAATAAAAATATAGATATATACCTATATATTGAAATTGATCGTGATTGTGATGTTAAATATATATACGCTATACACAACACATATATACGGTGTATAAAATTTAGATTGACTGACAGATTGTGTTTGTGATAATTTGTTGAATTATATTCATGTTGAAATAAAAATGTCATTTTGTTATAAAAATGTCACTTTGATTAGAAAATGTTACGTTAAAATATATATGTATCATTTTGTTAGAATATTGTCATGTTAAATAAAAATGTTGAAACATAAAAAGATTACATTTTTATGTAAAGTATGATTTGTGAAAAATATACATTGTATAAATAAAAATGTTGAAATATAAAAAGATTACATTTTTATGTAAAGTATGATTTGTGAAAAATATGATTTGTGAAAAATATACATTGTATAAATAAAAATGTTGAAACATAAAAAGATTACATTTTTATGTAAAGTATGATTTGTAAAAAATATACATTGTATAAATAAAAATGTTGAAACATAAAAAGATTACATTTTTATGTAAAGTATGTTTTGTGAAAAATATACATTGTATAAATAAAAATGTTGAAACATAAAATGATTACATTTTTATGTAAAGTATGATTTGTGAAAAATATACATGTATAAATAAAAATGTTGAAACGTAAAAAGATTACATTTTTATATAAAGTATGATTTGTGAAAAATATACATGTGTATAAATAAAAATGATGAAACATAAAAATATTACATTTTTGTAATAACCCGGAAGTCTGGGCCAATTTAAAAATTTTATTTTGGCAATTTTAGTGAATTTTGATTATTTAAAATGAATTATTTTAATAATAACAACGAGAAATTTATTTTGAATAGAATTCGAAAGTATATATTTATATAGCTCAACGTTTCGAATATAAATATTTTATTTATATATATATAAGGAATTAAAAATGGCATGGTAGTTCGATAATTCGATTTCAAAATTCAAATGAAAGTACCGGGTGCAAAATAAACCGGATTTTAGTGAAACCAAAAATATTAGAATCTAATTGAGGATATCTTTCCAACGAATTCGGGAAATCAAAATTTCATAGCGGGAATCAAAAGATATGTCCAGTTGAAAATTCTGAATAGTCACTATGGAATTCAGGCCCTTAAAAATGGAAATTTTGCAAACGACCTCGGATTTCGAAGAAACCACTTTTGTTAGATCCGCGATGTCAAATTATTGCTAGGTTTCAAATTTCATAATTTTTCGAATCAATATGTGAGCGTGGCAAAGGAAAACGCGTTTGACCAGTTTTAGTTGATTTTAATCGACTGGAAAATGGTCATTTTTCAAACGGTCTAAGAATTTGATGAAATTTGTTTTGTTAGGACCGTATCGTCAATACGAAGCTAGAAAAATTTTTCTGGAATTTTTCGAGTTAATATGTAACTCCAGTAAATTAAAATACACGTTCGAATTCAATATATAGAGTTATATGTTGATTTTGGCGAAAACTGATCTAAATAGTCGAATCAGCTTACGAAACATATCCCATTGTGTTCGGAACGGGGGTATTACGCTATGGGCGACAGTCGTTGTGTCTCGTTTGGTGGTTGAAGGAAAAGTCAACATTTTTGAAAATAAAATATAATATAATAAAAAAAACCTCCTTAACCCCCTCCCCTCCACATCGTTTCAGTCAAAACAAAAATTAGAAAAAGGGGAAAAAAATCCGCCGCTTCTCAGATCGCCCCCCCTCCGATCCCGTTCGCCGCCGCCAGCGATGGCAAGGGCCACCGCACCCCCTCCCCATTCCGACCTCCATCTCCCCTTTGCTGCTCCCTTCTTCCCCCTTCTCCTCGTTTGGCCCCACGCCCTAACCTTTCCACTGCCCTCCAACCAATCGAGCCCTCCGGCAAGTTTCCCCGCCACCGACAACCCCTCGCGCCATCTCCTCCGCCTGACAGCCTATCCTCCCTCCGACGGCCACCAACGAAGGTCCCACCCCCCTCTCCATCGAAAAAAAAAACCTGTGAGTCCTTTGTTAATCTATTTTTCTTTTCTTTTATGTAAATAGGTTTTGTAATTATAAAAAAAATCAGTTTTTTTTAGTGTAAGAGATTGAGAAAAATATGGGTTTTGTTTATAATAAAGGTGTGATCTTTATATATGGAGCGATGGAGAAAAGAAGTGATTTTGTCAATGTAAATATTTGATTTTTATATACGAACAACAATGTAAAATTTTCATTTTTAATGAAGTAAAAAGATTTCATTTTTAATGAAGTAAAGATTTCATTTTTAATGAAGAAAAGATGTCATTTTTAATGAAGTAAAAATTCGATTTTTATATATTGAATAGCAAAGTAAAATTTTGATTTTTATATATTGAATAGCAAAGTAAAAAATTCGATTTTTATATATTGAATAGCAAAGTAAAAATTCGATTTTTATATATATAATAGCAAAGTAAAAATTCGATTTTTATATATTGAATAGCGGTGTAAAAATGTGATTTTTATAATGTAGTGGCCACAGACAACGAAATTGATGAAAGGCGAGCACGACGAAGATTTCTGCATAGGAAGAGTCGTGGCATTGGTTAAGCTAGTCGGTGAGAACTTCTCACTTTCAATTTAAATTTCTAGTTAAAAATATATAGTAGGATGCAGTCGGTGTTTAGTAGCACCCGACACCCGTCGTCCACAGACCATGGACGGCTTGTATGCTTGTTTATATGATTTTGATGTGTAGTTGATTGTGTGATGTGATGTGAAATGAAATATAATATTTATATAGTTAAAAATATTTTATAGTTAAAAATAGAATTTTTAACGTGTATATGAATGGAAATAAAAATAAACAAATCGGACGATTTGTTTATATACACACATTTGACTGATATTTGATTGGGACGATAAATTTTACACATCGCCCAACTGCACAAATAAAATCTGTGTTTGATTGTTTGAAACCCCACACGGGTATTGGGATGATATATGACATACACTAATCCCAATAATTAGCTGTATGTCGATCGATTGATTGACAGACTGCCATAAGCGTTAAATATCTATATTTGATGCTTATACAGTGTAGAATGCATTCTGGATGATGGTTGATTATTTATCATTGGTATTTTATACATGCGCTGTAGAAAATCCATATAACTAACATTATATGGTAATTGATTGGGCCTCATTCCAGTTTTGAAATAGAAATATTTGAAAAAGAAATATTTGAAATAGAATATTTAAAAATTGAAATATATGAAGCCGTGTTGATTAGATTAACGCCATTTTGACGTGAACGATATTTATATCGATTTTATTCAATTTTCAATGTATATTTGAAAGTGATTTCGAAATTGGAATTATATTGAAAATAATCGAAATTCGAATTTAGTTGAAAGGAATTGAATTCAAATTGAAATTGAAAGGAATTGAATTCAAATTGAAATTGAAAAGAATTGGATTAAATTGAAATTGAAATTTGAATTAAATTGAAATGAATTGAAATTCGAATTAAATTGAAATTGAATTGAAATCGATTTGAAATGAATTTAAAACGAATTTATATTGGAAAATTCAATTTTGATTTGAAATTGAATATGAAGTTGAAACTGTTTTGAAAATGAATTTAAAACGATTTATAAAATACGTTTTAAAAGAAAACCATCGAAGTATATATTATATATATATAATATAATGGCCTGAATAGAACGCGTCGCGCTGCGGTAGTTCGTGAATTTCGACCATTGACTACAAATGGATATTGCAGGAGATCCGACTGTCAAATTCTCCTAAAACCGGAAACGTTGGGTTCGTATCGAAAAGAGCTTTCTAACGAATATTAGAAATTAGAAATCTAACGGTTGGATTTGGAATTATGTCCAAATCAAATTTGGAAAAGGTCGCTGTAAGTGCAGTTCGATGGCCATTGATGGAAATCGACTGTACGGGCCTTGATAAAATTATTAAAAATAGTAATAATTTATGTAAAATCATAAGAAATGATTTGTGAAGAATTGGGATGAAAAACTCCATATTTGAAAAGATAAAAATAGATTTTTATCGAAGTGAACTAGTTTTGAACTAGAATTATAATTTATTTATTTTTAAAATAAATAAATTGGATTTTAAATGGTTTTGAAAATAACCAGAATTTCCAATATTTGAATTGGAATGGATTTGAATCAAAATTGTCTGTGGAATATTTCGATGTTGGATTTCGTGATTATACAGATAGCGTTATGGAAATTTGAAAGATATATATATATCGTTATTTCCAATACGATATTTGTTGGTCGTATAATTTGATATTGAATATAAGCCGATATATTTTCTATTTAGAGCCTTGTATTTAATATCAAATGGGATTTGGTTTGTCGTGAATGGTGTCTTCATTAACACTGTTCTTAAACCCAGTTGAGAAAAAAGATTAAATCTTTTTATTTAGATTTAATGAAGTGTACCAATTAAATGATATTTAATTCGAATTGAATTGGTATTGATTTTTGGGTTTATCGTGAACAGTGTTTTAAATAACACTTGTTCTTTAACCCGATAATTAATAGAATGTGATTTTGGGTTGTCGTGAACGGTATCTTCAATAATACTGTTCTTAGACCCAACAGAGTTAAGAAAATCAGAAACTAACTGGAGGTTAGTCAAGTAGAATGGTTTCCTGTGTATTGATCTGATGTTGGTTTCGGCCTTCGGGGTTAATATTTGGGGAATTATTCTCTTGTTAATTTACGGTTAGTGACTGATGAATTGGAATGAGGCGTATGTTGTGTTTGTGTAACACTTGCTTATTATATACGCGAGTTATTCGGAAAGACCGGGTTTATCCCATTCTAGATAACTGATACGACGATAAGTCAAAGATGAAGACGGTGGTTGAAGACCGGAGGTCTTCATGTCGTTTGGGTGATTACTGATGATCTTGATTGGGCTGTACACCCAAGAAGATGGAAACAGTTGGTGATCGTCCAGAGTACTTGGAGATTGATGGTATGCGGGGTACTAGGTGCCTCCGGTTTCATTCAGACCCATAACGAACTTGTAAATGGACTGTGTGTCTGACATTGGATTTTAGTCTGTGTGATTGATTTCTATTAAATATATATCTGTTTGGCGGCGGAGAATTTATTCTCTTGCTTAACGCCCTTCTCTGAGACGTACGAGCTCAGGGGTTATATACTGATGGATATCAAATGCATAGAGTGAATTGCCTGTGTGGCATGCCTAAGTGGCAAATGATCAAGGCTTCTGTTGAAAAGCAAAGTCTTGTGGTTGATGATTGAAGCACGGCCTTTGTGGCGTAGCTTTGTGTAACGTTTACTTCGTGAGTTTCACACCCGGTATGAACCAAAAACGGGAGACGGACATCAGGGAGGGCATGCGTTTCCTTTTAGTTAGAAGTGGCGTCAGTGGTTTTACACGCCCTGACGAGTTTGACTTATGTGGTTGTTGGTTTGCGAGGCGCCTCGGATATATATATTGGTGAATATGTGAAGCCAATGGAGTCATTCGTTGGCTCATTTACGCCCCATAGGGCGGGAAGACGTATTGTTCAGGCATAATAATGCACTCCGTGTGGACCGGCCCTGACGATCCAAGGCTTGTCTGCGTGCTTGCCTGAGGCTCAGGCTAGGGAGTCTCGAATCGGTGAGGACGATCCCTAGCCTCGGTTCATACCATAAATGATAACCCAATTTCCAATACGACATCTTGCGGTTTTGATTGTATACCTATATATGGCGACATAGTGGTATGGGGCATTCATGCCGTCTATGATTGATATTTATGATTGTATATAAAATCAGAAACTAACTAGAAACGAGTTAAGATGGGTGGTTTCTTGAGTATTGATCTGATGTTGGTTTCGGCCTTCGGGGTTAATACTTAGGGAATCGTCCTCTGACTAATTTGCGATTGGAGTCTGGTTAAGAATCAAAAGATGAAATTTAGCGTATCAAGCATTCTTTGGCTATTATAAGGTAAAAACCCTATCCCCTGGCTTGCGTTGCATTATGTGATAGGAACTAGGTCTTATAATAGCTTCATTTTTCTTTATTTAGCATTACGCTGTTTTTTTTTATGCACTGGTATTCTTGGGAGGAAACCCGTTCCGTGTTATACGGCGGGGTCTCTTGATTTACCTAACTTTAAAATAAAGATTAATAACTGTTTAGTTCTCACACCAGTCCCATGACTGACTCGTAGTTTGCTTTTCCCTTGCAAACTCGGGTGCCCCTATTTTCCACACGGGAAGTCGAGTAGTTTTATTTTGCTTATATGTTTAGCAGGATTCTGGATCGAAGCGAAAAGTCGTGTCCAGTGTATTGATAGTCTTCCGCTGTGTAGTTTATATTTCCGCTGTGCACTGTATTACATTTATGTAAATTTATCTTCCATTGTGTATTATATTTCGATATACTATGATATTTTGTACTCTGATGTAACATTATTATGATGTCTATAGAAGTCTTCTGTTATTTGTTCTGATGTGTTGTATACCCAGAGTTAGCGTATGCGGGAATCTAACGGTCTTGGTCGATTTAGCGATCGATTAGGCCCGAGCGAAATCCGTGTCGTTACAGCTGGTATCAGAGCTTTGGTTTACAAAGCTCAGAGAACAAGACACATTAGAACCATACGAAAGAATTCATCATAAACTGGAATAGTAATATCCAACGGGAATGACTCGTTAGAGATGGGATCAGTAGTATCCTAGAACGAGTGTGAAGAGTATATTTTTGAAATTAAAGTGAAAACAAATTTTGTTTTGAAAATATAAATCAACTATTCGTATTTGATTATTTATTTCATATGGAATTTGGACAATCCAGTATATAAAGACGTTGCGTATACGCCTGATCCACGTGTATTCGAAGTTTTAATATACTTGATAGATATAGAATCACACTCTAGTCGCCCGAAGATGGTTCTGATGATCGCTATAGCGATCGCATCACTAGTATTCATGTTCGAGTTTCGAATGTGTGATTTCTATATATTTCCTATTGACTGGTGTGAGAACAAAAATTAGATAGGGCTTATTGTTGTGAATTGGCATCAAAAATGTGATTTTTTGACTATATATCAAAGTTATGAATTTGAAATGATAATTCACTAATTGATTGTTGATCGTGTTGTTTGATTATAGTTTGATTAATTAAATGTTGAACCTTTAGCCAAATTGACCAAAAAGTGAATCGTATTGAAATTTGGTCGCATTTGCTTGCATATACATGTACTTACATTGAACAGGTCATAGCAAAGAGGCTAGATCAGAAGAATAAAATTGTTTGCCCGACAAATAGGTACATGTTTACCATAATTTACTGTTTTGTTTGGGTGGTGATGATTTTATGAGCCTATTGGCTAGCCGCTTGGCTTTTTCTTTTTCTTTTTGAGATCAGAGGGCCTGTATGGCAATTTCGGGATTTTCCCGGTGCTCTCGGCGCAGGGGAGGTTATGGCGAAATTTTTCGAAAATTTAGGGTGTTAGCCAAATTTTTGAAAAATTTGAAAAGTTCTTATAAACTGAAAAGTTGAAGAACTTAAGCCGTAGTGAAAGCAGTGAAAGTTGAGTTGATTAGTTGAACAACTTTCAGCTTCGTTCCTTTTCGGGGATGAAAAGTTTTAAGTGGGGGAGATTGTAATAACCCGAAAATCTAGGCCAATTTAAAAATTTTATTCTGGCAATTTTAGTGAATTTTGATTATTTAAAATGAATTATTTTAAATAATAACGACGAGAAATTTATTTTTATATAGCTCGACGTTTCGAATATAAATATTTTATTTATATATATAAAAGGAATTAAAAATGGAGTGGTAGTTCGATAATTCGATTTCAAAATTCAAATGAATGTACCGGGTGCAAAATAAACCGGATTTTAGTGAAACCAAAAATATTAGAATCTAATTGAGGATATCTTTCCAACGAATCCGGGAAATCAAAATTTCATAGCGGGAATCAAAAGATATGTCCAGTTGAAAATTCTGAATAGTCGCTATGGAATTCAGGCCCTTAAAATGGAAATTTTGCAAACGACCTCGGATTTCGACGAAACCACTTTTGTTGGATCCGCGATGTCAAATTATTGCTAGGTTTCAAATTTCATAATTTTTCGAATCAATATGTGAGTGTGGCAAAGGAAAACGCGTTTGACCAGTTTTAATTAATTTTAATTGACTGGGAAATGGTAATTTTTCAAACGGTCTCAGAATTTGATGAAATTAGTTTTGTTAGGACTGTATCATCAATACGAAGCTAGAAAATATTTTTCTGGAATTTTCGAGTTAGTATGTAACCCCAGTAAATTGAAATACACGTTCAAATTCAATATATAGAGTTATATATTGATTTTGGCGAAAACTGATAAAAATAGTCGAATCAGCTTACGAAACATATCCCATTGTGTTCGGAAGGGGGGAATTACACTATGGGCGACAGTCGTTGGGTCTCGTTTGGTGGTTGAAGGAAAAGTCAACATTTTTGAAAATAAAATAAAATATAATTAAAAAAATCCTCCTTAACCACCTCCCCTCCACAACGTTTCAGTCAAAACAAAAATTAAAAAAAGGGAAAAAAATCCGCCGCTTCTCAGATCGCCCCCCTCCGATCCCGTTCGCCGCTGCCAGCGATGGCGAGGGCCACCGCACCACCTCCCCATTCCGACCTCCACCTCCATCTCCCCTTCGCTGCTCCCTTCTTCCCCCTTCTCCTCGTTTGGCCCCATGCCCTAACCTTTCCACCGCTCTCCAACCAATCGAGCCCTCCGGCCAATTTCCCCGCCACCAACAACCCCTCGCGCCATCTCCTCCGCCTGACAGCCCATCCTCCCTCCGACGGCCACCAGCGAAGGTCCCACCCCCCTCTCCATCGAAAAAAAAAAAAACTGTGAGTCCTTTGTTCATCTATTTTTCTTTTCTTTTATGTAAATAGGTTTTGTAATTATAAAAAAATCAGTTTTTTTAGTGTAAGAGATTGAGAAAAATATGGGTTTTGTTTATAATAAAGGTGTGATCTTTATATATGGAGCGACGGAGAAAAGAAGTGATTTTTTCAATGTAAAGATTTGATTTTTATATATGAACAACAATGTAAAATTTTCATTTTTAATGAAGTAAAAAGATTTCATTTTTAATGAAGTAAAGATTTCATTTTTAATGAAGAAAAGATGTCATTTTTAATGAAGTAAAAAATTCAATTTTTATATATTGAATAGCAAAGTAAAAATTCGATTTTTATATATTGAATAGCAAAGTAAAAATTCGATTTTTATATATTGAATAGCAAAGTAAAAATTCTATTTTTATTTATATAATAGCAAAGTAAAAATTCGATTTTTATATATTGAATAGCGGTGTAAAAATGTGATTTTTATATATGTAGTGGCCACGGACAACGAAATTGATGAAAGGCGAGCACGACGAAGATTTCTGCATAGGAAGAGTCATGGCGTTGGTTTAGCTAGTCGGTGAGAACTTCTCACTTTTAATTTAAATTTATAGTTAAAAATATATAATAGGATGCAGACGGTGTTTAGTAGCACCCGACACCCGTCGTCCACAGACCATGGACGGCTTGTATGCTTATTTGTATGATTTTGATGTGTAGTTGATTGTGTCATGTGATGTGAAATGAAATAAAATATTTATATAGTTAAAAATATTTTATAGTTAAAAATAGAATTTTTAACGTGTATATGAAAGGAAATAAAAATAAACAAATTGGTCAATTTGTTTATATACACACATTTGACTGATATTGATTGGGACGATAAATTTTACACATCGCCCAACTACACAAATAAAATCTGTGTTTGATTGTTTGAAACCCCACACGGGTATTGGGATGATATATGACATACACTAATCCCAATAATTAGTTGTATGTCGATCGATTGATTGACAGACTGTCATAAGCGTTAAATATCTATATTTGATGCTTATATTGTGTAGAATGCACTCTAGATGATGGTTGATTATTTATCGTTGGTATTTTATACATGTGTTGTAGAAAATCCATATAACTAACATTATATGGTAATTGATTAGGCCTCATTCCAGTTTTGAAATAGAAATATTTGAAATAGAATAATTAAAAATAGAAATATATGAAGCCGTGTTGATTAGATTGACGCCATTTTGACGTGAACGATATTTATATCGATTTTATTCAATTTTCAATGTATATTGAAAGTGATTTCGAAATTGGAATTATATTGAAAATAATCGAAATTCAAATTTAATTGAAAGGAATTGAATTCAAATTGAAATTGAAAGGAATTGAATTAAATTGAAATTGAAAAGAATTGGATTAAATTGAAATTGAAATTCGAATTAAATTGAAATGAATTGAAATTCGAATAAAATTGAAATTGAATTGAAATTGAATTGAAATCGATTTGAAATGAATTTAAAACGAATTTATATTGGAAAATTCAATTTTGATTTGAAATTGAATATGAAGTTGAAACCGTTTTGAAAATGAATTTAAAACGACTTATAAAATACGTTTTAAAAGAAAATCGTCGAAGTATATATATTATATATTATATATATATTATATATATTATATATATATAATATAATGGCCTGAATAGAACGCGCTGAGATAGTTCGTGAATTTCGACCATTGACTTCAAATGGATATTGCGGGAGATCCGACCGTCGGATTCTCCTAAAACCGGAACCGTTGGGTTCGTATCGAAAAGAGCTTTCTAACGAATATTAGAAATTAGAAATCTAACGGTTGGATTTGGAATTATGTCCAAATCAAATTTGGAAAAGGTCGTTGTAAGTGCAGTTCGGTGGCCGTTGATGGAAATTGACTGTACGGGCCTTGATAAAATTATTAAAAATAGTAATAATTTATGTAAAATCATAAGAAATGATTTGTGAAGAATTGGGATGAAAAACTCCATATTTGAAAAGATAAAAATAGATTTTTATCAAAGTGAACTAGTTTTGAACTAGAATTATAATTTATTTATTTTTAAAATAAATAAATTGGATTTGAAATGGTTTTGAAAATAACCAGAATTTCCAACATTTGAATTGGAATGGATTTGAATCGAAATTGTCTGTGGAATATTTCGATGTTGGATTTCGTGACTATACAGATAACGTTATGGAAATTTGAAAGATATATATATATATATATATATATATCGTTATTTCCAATACGATATTTGTTGGTCGTATAATTTGATATTGAATATAAGCCGATATATTTTCTATTCAGGGCCTTGTATTTAATATCAAATGGGATTTGGGTTTGTCGTGAATGGTGTGTAACAACCGGTAATTTTTAACGATTTAAAGTCCGATTTAAATCAAAATTTTATTTTGAAATTATTATATGGTTTTTCATAACGGGAATTTGTAATTTGAAATACGTACAGTGAGATGTAGCAACTGTAAAAATTTCATTGGAAAATTTGACTATTGTCGGTCCAGCAATTTTCAGTGCAAAGCTGCGCATATCAGTTCAAATTTTAAGATTTTAAAATTTCTCCAAAACCAGTTCGGACAAACACGAAAAATATTCTATTCGTTGTCACGAATCCGACGGCGAAATTCCTTTCGCGAAAATCGGACGTTTTGACCTCCGTTTTCCGTCCGCATTTTTACGTCAAAGGGGTCCGTAACGCGCTTTTGAACGGAGCATCCTGACACTGCAAATTATATACCGTTGTGTCCGTCTCGTCGCGCTGATTTCCACAATATATTCATTTGTCAATTTTGGTGTTCGGTCCGCGCTGAAATTGTGAAAATGCTTGCACAGTTCATTTTTGAAACAGAGCCATTTGAGTTCGACGTGTCCCTATTATGATTCTGCATGTTTTTCTTGACATTTTTGGGTCTGCAAAACCTGTCATTTTATTTTACCGAACTAATCATTTAAATTTTTGTGTATTTCCAAGGTTAGATATGGATTTCTAAAGACATGCATTTTCCCTTCCATTTTAACCATGCGTGCATATTTGCCTTCCATGTTAACCTTTTTCCATGCACGCACCTCTCACTTCATTTGCAAATTGTCATTTATGTTTATATATATAGCCATGCATGTGTGTTTCCAATTTCCAAAAGACATGCATATGCATATTGTATTTTTATCCTTCCCAAACGTTTGTTTTCCAAGACCCTCAACATTGTTTAAAATACATTCTTCTATCTTGGCATTCGTTATTCCCAAAGCCACTCACTCAAAAATCTACCCAACCGTTAATTACAAATTTTAAATGGACAAATTTTAAACGGAATGGGCAACGTATAAATTCATGGAACTGTGCATACATGGTCTCTCATTTCCTATTTTTGTGCGAAAGAATAGGGCTACAGATACACGTTATAATTTTTAATTTAAATATACGTCACTTCGTTTTTTTCTTTGCATCCCCTACCCTTCTTCCCAAAACGTCTGAGCCTACGTTTTTACTTTTCATGGCTATGACTTCTCGAATGAAAAAAAATGTATTCGCTTTCATGCTAATGTTTACATTTATATTTGCATGTTCCTTACCCCTTTCCCACCAACGCAACCTTCAAAAAAAAAAAAAAAAAAAAGGTAACCTTTTGCCCGGAACTTCCTTCGCCATCGGTACCGCCAAGATCTGCGCCATCCTCCTCCGACAGCCCGGTTCCCCTTCCTTCTTTTGCTGCTGACTGCAACTTTGGCCTGCGTGCCTATAGGTTTTACTTTTGATGCGTCTGGGTTGCTTCAAAAAAAAAACGGGAGGAAGAAGAATAAAATAAGTTTTCCAGTAGCTTTGCCTTGTTTGACATGAATAAGGAATTTGGAGAGGCTGTCGTTTCTGTTAAGGCTGAGTCCATGCATATAGATCCCTGTAGCCTAAGTATGTTGGTTGGAGAATACTAGTTGAAGTTGTTGTGTTGTATTTTAGCCGAGAGTTACATTGAGCTTGCTTGGTTTTGCTGATTAGAAAAAAAAAACATAAAGATTTGTTTTGCTATTTTGGTCCGAGCTGTACCTGATTTGATTCGTGCTATTTGGCGTGTTTAACCGATCTTGAAGCCTTATTTGTCAGTCATAGTCTTCGTTGGATTTCATCATTTTTATTTCATGATTCATTCGTTGCCGCCTCATTTCCGTGTCTCGAAAGGTGAGTTTATCTCACACCTGACTTACATTTTTCATGGATGTTAGATCAATAATGAACTGTTATATGAAATGTATAGGTTGCTAGTAGAAATTGTTTGATTTGATATGTATGCACATTTCATATGCGACACGATATATTCATATGACACGTAGTTGCACTGATGATATATATGTTGTGATTGATACTATGTGATTGTTGTTGTGATTGTTGATACCCTAGTTTTAGGAAAATCACTAAGGGTTGAAATGATACATACCCGAACGAACATTAGAATAGGGAAAAATCGTTATGGGTTGAAATGATAGATCTGAATGATTTTTATTGAATTTGGGATTGCGGGTTGAAATGATAGACCCGTAGAAATTTTATAAATTGCGGGTTGAAATGATAAATATCCGTATCACTTGACCATAGGGTAGAAAACTATATACGGACACCGTCGGTCATGTTTTCGAAGTTAAATGAGTTTTATTTTAAAATATTTACTTAAGACTTTATATATTTATATTTTTATTTTATTTAAATTTAAATTATTTTGTATATTTTAAATTATGTGTTTTAAAATGATCTATTTGTAAATAGGGATTTAAATGTTATTTAAGATTTTACTTATAAATTTATTTATTTTAAACCATATAATTTATTCCTATAAGTATTTTAACCTTTTTATATTATTGTAAATATTTATTTAAATCTATTTTATATTATTTTAAACTTATATATGTTATAATCTATTTCTAATTTATTTTAGAATTTTATAAACTTATATATATACATATATCTATTTTCAAAATTAATTTTCTTATATATATTTCATAAACTTTAATAAAGTCAAGATGGATAGGTTAGATTTCACGATTTAAATTCGAAGTTTAAAGATGTAAATTTATATAACGATGTTTGAATAACGAATGAACTCATATTATGTTATGAATCAGAATCGATACAAATTTTAGTAGAGATGAACTTGAATTGATAAAATTAAGAAATTGAATTTGATTTGGTTTAGATTATGAACCTTGATAAGAAATGAATGTGAATTGGGTAAATTAATTTATATTTTAATTTATAATCGATATGAATTGAATTCAAATTTTAATTGATTAAACATGAATTGGAATATATATATATATATATATATGTTATATGCGGAATTGATTTTTATATTGTTTAGTTTGAATTAAGAATTTTGTTAAATTGATGCATAAAAATGGTTTTATATAGTGATTTGTTTGAATGAAAATATAAGATTTTGATTCAAAATGTAGAAGTAACAATTTTGAACTATATGACTTGAATGATAAAGTACGATAAAATTTGTTTAAATTGAAATGTAATTTTGACTTGAATCGAATATTCGAATTCGAATCAAATGTTGGATTTAAATGAATCGAATTGAAACGATTCCTTATGAAGGAAATAATGACCACGGTGTGAAAAATGTAAACGATTGGTTGTTAAAGAGACCGGGATCGGCTATTGTCATACTCTCTGCCAATACTGAAAACCACTTTAACAACTGTGTACGCGGTGGAGTTCCAGAATGAAGGGGATGATTTGGCGAACGACTCTATTTTGTATTTTCATATTAATTACGAGACCCTGACTACCTTGAGTCAGCTTGATGTGGCTAAAACAGGAGCTACGCACGGACCAATTGAGGTCATACCTCTTATCGAGCACACTTCTTCGATATTATTCTATTACTGTTGAGATTCGATTTGGGCCCTTTTGATATGGGAGTGTGTCTCGAGGTGGGCGGTAGTTGCGGCTATGCGTTACCACCAGTCCGGCTCTGCAAATGGTGAATCCATCCTGGCATTCCTTGTGTGCCTTGTCACATGCCTTATACGATCCCACTACGATTTTGTTTTGTACTATTTTATATGGAGTGCCCTCTGATCAACCTCCAGTTTACGGAGGAATTACGGTACTGTATATACTATAGGAATATATAAACGGTGTAAGGGTAATCATGGTAATCCCGCTTACGCTATTTTGATATTTTACTTTACTGATAGACACTATTGTATATAGCGTATTATACTATATAGTATTAGTTTGATGGATCCTTAGAGGATGGTGATCCCAAACTTCCTCTAAGTTACTGTTTTCATTTCATCGAACATTTCATTTAAATTGATTTACTTCCACGAGAATGTTAGTCCTGATCCGAGTTGTTTTGTTTTGCATTATTGCTCGGGTCAGATCGATTATCACAGCTTTCGAGATCTACTCTTGGAGTTTGAAGATTATTGGGTTTTCTCATTTATATCTACCTGTTCAGTTATCTTTGTCATTCTGTTTCAGATTGTTATCAGTTATTTATTGTATTAGACTTCCGCTGTATTATTTATGTAAACTCTGATGTAAAGCTTCATGAACTACTATTGTATTTTAATTTTTCCGCTGTGAGATATTATATTGCTCTGTATCTGTGTCTATGATCTGTGATTTGTTCTATTTACCTCAGAAGTTAATAACAATCTGTTGTTTTGGACGTTTCGAGTTGGCATATTTTGTCAATTCGGCACGGTCAAAATGGCGGGTCGTTACAGTGGTATCAGAGCTTTGGTTCTATCAAAGCTTTAGCTTATGGGGTAAAAACTCATTAGAGATAGGGTAGCAATACCCTAGAATGAGTAGAATCAGCCACAGAGTCCTTCTAGAGAGAGCGCATTTTTAAGGTATAAATGGTTTTAAAAATGTTTTAAACTAATATTTTCGTATATAAAATTTTGGTTAATATTTAAATCGTTTTCTGAAATTTCCATTCCATTGAATCTTTCTTCGTTGATCCTCTTTAATTAAGTTCCTTATTCATTCATCTTTTTATTCGAATTCTGTAACCTATCCTCGTCCATAACGAGGTAAGAAGTAGAAGAAGAGTATCGGTCTTCTAGCGAGTTCATTCTTATTATATTAGCTCGAAATATGTATTATAATTCCCTTGATGCATTATTGAAATTCTTATATATATATTCTTTCCTTTTGTAAGATGTATATTTGTAAACAACATATTGTTTGGCAATACCATTATTTTGAAAAAAAAATTGATTTTTATATTTTGTGATTTTATATTTTATAAGATGTGTTTATATTTTAAACTTATGGAATTTGACAAGTTTTATAAGTTTGAATATTGATTTGAAAATATTTTGGTATAATATAGAACAATATTGTTATATATTCGATTTAATAAATGAATAGGGGAGAAATATATATTTCCCTATGTGAAATTTTAATGATTTGAAACATATCATTTATAATATACGATTTGAAATTTGATACATATTCTGTTTAAATATATAAAGATGCTTTGAGTATTCATCTGACGTTAAAAATTGGCCTATCGAATACTTAGCGATTTGGGGTATACGTCTGATCAATGTATATGTTAAATCCTATCAGAACTTGATAGATATAGAGTCACACTCTAGTCGCTTGAAAATGATTCTGGTGATGACCGCGGCATCATCGATATCTATTTTCAGGTTACGAAAGTGGGATAGCTATATACCGCCAATCGAAACGTCGAGTGAATACTTAAAACTATTTTGAAATGTTTGAAAATATTTTATCATTTGATTTATATATGTTTAAAATTATATATGTATAGGGATAAATATGAACCATTGGTTTAAATATATTAATTATTTAATTACTATTTCCCTACCTCGTTCCTTTTCGGGGACGAAAAGTTTTGAGTAGGGGTGATTGTAACAACCGGTAATTTTTAACGATTTAAAATCCGATTTAAATCAAAATTTTATTTTGAAATTATTATATGGTTTTTCATAACGGGAATTTGTAATTTGAAATACGTACAGTGAGATGTGGCAACTGCAAAAATTTCATCGGAAAATTTGACTGTTGTCGGTCGCGCAATTTTCAGTGCAAAGCTGCGCATATCAGTTCAAATTTTAAGATTTTAAAATTTCTCCAAAACCAGTTCGGACAAACACGAAAAATATTCTATTCGTTGTCACGAATCCGACGGCGAAATTCCTTTCGCGAAAATTGGACGTTTTGACCTCCGTTTTCCGTCCGCATTTTTACGTCAAAGGGGTCCGTAACGCGCTTTTGAACGGAGCATCCTGACACTGCAAATTATATACCGTTGTGTCCGTCTCGTCGCGCTGATTTCCACAATATATTCATTTGTCAGTTTTGGTGTTCGGTTCGCGCTGAAATTGTGAAAATGCTTGCACAGTTCATTTTTGAAACAAAGCCATTTGAGTTCGACGTGTCCCTATTATGATTCTGCATGTTTTTCTTGACATTTTTGGGTCTGCAAAACCTGTCATTTTATTTTACCGAACTAATCATTTAAATTTTTGTGTATTTCCAAGGTTAGATATGGATTTCTAAAGACATGCATTTTCCCTTCCATTTTAACCATGCGTGCATATTTGCCTTCCATGTTAACCTTTTTCCATGCACGCACCTCTCACTTCATTTGCAAATTGTCATTTATGTTTATATATATAGCCATGCATGTGTGTTTCCAATTTCCAAAAGACATGCATATGCATATTGTATTTTTATCCTTCCCAAACGTTTGTTTTCCAAGACCCTCAACATTGTTTAAAATACATTCTTCTGTCTTGGCATTCGTTATTCCCAAAGCCACTCACTCAAAAATCTACCCAACCGTTAATTACAAATTTTAAATGGACAAATTTTAAACGGAATAGGCAACGTATAAATTCATGGAACTGTGCATACATGGTCTCTCATTTCCTATTTTTGTGCGAAAGAATAGGGCTACAGATACACGTTATAATTTTTAATTTAAATATACGTCACTTCGTTTTTTTCTTTGCATCCCCTACCCTTCTTCCCAAAACGTCTAAGCCTACGTTTTTACTTTTCTTGGCTATGACTTCTCGAATGAAAAAAAAATGTATTCGCTTTCATGCTAATGTTTACATTTATATTTGCATGTTCCTTACCCCTTTCCCACCAACGCAACCTTCAAAAAAAAAAAAAAAAAAAAGGTAACCTTTTGCCCGGAACTTCCTCCGCCATCGGTACCGCCAAGATCTGCGCCATCCTCCTCCGACAGCCCGGTTTCCCTTCCTTCTTTTGCTGCTGACTGCAACTTTGGCCTGCGTGCCTATAGGTTTTACTTTTGATGCATCTGGGTTGCTTCAAAAAAAAAAAAAGGGAGGAAGAAGAATAAAATAAGTTTTCCAGTAGCTTTGCCTTGTTTGACATGAATAAGGAATTTGGAGAGGCTGTCGTTTCTGTTAAGGCTGAGTCCATGCATATAGATCCCTGTAGCCTAAGTATGTTGGTTGGAGAATACTAGTTGAAGTTGTTGTGTTGTATTTTAGCCGAGAGTTACATTGAGCTTGCTTGGTTTTGCTGATTAGAAAAAAAAAACACAAAGATTTGTTTTGCTATTTTGGTCTGAGCTGTACCTGATTTGATTCGTGCTATTTGGCGTGTTTAACCGATCTTGAAGCCTAATTTTCAGTCATAATCTTCGTTGGATTTCATCATTTTTATTTCATGATTCATTCGTTGCCGCCTCATTTCCGTGTCTCGAAAGGTGAGTTTATCTCACACCTGACTTACATTTTTCATGGATGTTAGATCAATAATGAACTGTTATATGAAATGTATAGGTTGCTAGTAGAAATTGTTTGATTTGATATGTATGCACATTTCATATGCGACACGATATATTCATATGACACGTAGTTGCACTGATGATATATATGTTGTGATTGATACTATGTGATTGTTGTTGTGATTGTTGATACCCTAGTTTTAGGAAAATCACTAAGGGTTGAAATGATACATACCCGAACAAACATTAGAATAGGGAAAAATCGTTATGGGTTGAAATGATAGATCTGAATGATTTTTATTGAATTTGGGATTGCGGGTTGAAATGATAGACCCGTAGAAATTTTATAAATTGCGGGTTGAAATGATAAATATCCGTATCACTTGACCATAGGGTAGAAAACTATATACGGACACCGTCGGTCATGTTTTCGAAGTTAAATGAGTTTTATTTTAAAATATTTACTTAAGACTTTATATATTTATATTTTTATTTTATTTAAATTTAAATTATTTTGTATATTTTAAATTATGTGTTTTAAAATGATCTATTTGTAAATAGGGATTTAAATGTTATTTAAGATTTTACTTATAAATTTATTTATTTTAAACCATATAATTTATTCCTATAAGTATTTTAACCTTTTTATATTATTGTAAATGTAACGGCCCAGATTTTTTTGACCATTTAGTTATTATTTAAAAATGTTTTTTTTATTGTTTTAGAAGTTTAAATGGTTTAATTTCAATAATTTTGAATATTTTATTTTATTCCGAAATGGTAGAAATTTAGTGGATCTGCAATATAATGTGAACTGGCAGTATAAAAGGATAAATTTTTAATTTAAAATAGTACGTTTACAAAGGATGTAGTAGCTAACGAACTCGGATTTCGATGAAATCAGTTTCATTAAATCTGAAATGATGAAATTAGGTAACCAACCAAGTTACATCAAAAATGGCATCCGTATGTGGAAAAGAAAAAAATAAAAGGCCAAAATTTGAACTAAATTTTGACGGTAATTGGAATTTGCTAATGCTAACGGCAAAACTGGAACCTGAGACCTATCCAGGAAAATTCTAAACATAGGATATTAGCTATATATGAAATCTGGGAAAATCCTATAACGGATATAGAAAGTTATTAAGGAAACAAAATTTAAATAAATTATTTGAAAATCTAAACAAACTCCGATTTTAGATTTTAATACATAGGATTGAAGTACGTTAAAAACCGGACCAGATGGTGGAAGAATTTCTGAAAACCGTTATCGTTTGATACTCCAACATGAGATCGGAAGGTGTTGAAACTAACACAAAACACTATTTTGAATTTGAATTTAAATTATTTGAAAGTTCAAACGAATTCAAAATTTAAACATTTTTATATATTATTGAAGAGCAAGAAAAATTGAACAACATGGTTGAAAAAGATTTTGGATAAGGTATCAATAAGTAAGTCAAATTAACGTCCGAATAGGGTTGAGAAAACACACTTTACTATTCATAAATTATTAAATTTATTTATAATTTAATAAATTTAAGGATTAATCCTAGCCATCCATTTTCGACCGTTGGATTCGCGCCACCTCAGCAATCCATGTGACTCCTTCGGCTATAAATAGCCCCCCCCCTTCATTTTAAACTCACTCCTCCTCCTCCTCTTTCAAGCTTTGGCAATGGCAGAAATAATAATAAAATATTAGGAAATAGGGAAAAGGGAAGGAAGGGAGAAAGGAGGGCAAGACGGGGAGCTAGGGACTCTTAGGCAGAGGCTTGGGCTTCGCGGGGTAAGTTTTTAAATAATATTTATTTATTTATTTATTTATTTATTTGTGTAATATATGTATATATATATATATTATAATTAAAATAGAATTTGTAAAAATAAATATCAGAACATTCTAAGGGTGACAGAGAGGATAGTGTCTAAGGCTTGAGTTTGGAAAATATAGTTTCCTGCTCTCCCTGGCTATCCCTAACTGATCCGACGGATGGGATGATTAATTTAAGTTTTAAATTTTAAATTTAATTTGAATTTAAAACAGACCAGGGGCATTTTCGTAATTTTTAACCATAAACTTTAAAAGCTTATAACTTTTTCAAAACAAGTCGGATTTCCACGAAACAAGGACCGTTGGATTCTTATCGGAAAATACTTTAAAATGAGTGGAAGCAGATTTTTGATCCGGGTTAAAAATTTTAAGTTATAATTAAATGAATATTTTTAAATATTTTATTTGAAAATTAAATTTAATTAATATTAAAATGGTTTTTCAATTTTAAAAAAATTTGGATATGGCTAGAGATGGGAAAGTAGGATTTTTTAGAAGGGCAGGGAAGGTAATTTGGCTAATAACGCAATTAGAAATTAATTAAGATAAAAATAATTTAATTAATTTAATTAAATATATATTCATTTAAATTAGGTAAATATTGTAAATAACATAACTTTTGCATACATTAACGAAATTTAACGAAACAGGATCCGTTGGGATCGTATGGACGAGCACTACGCAATGGAACTGACCGCAAGTGGATTGGAGCTCGTTTGGATTTATGGTGAAATTTAACGTCTGAACCAAATCAATGACCGATTATCGTTATTCAACGATAAACCGTCCAAGGTGAGTAAATCTCACTAACTCTGAGCACTTTATATTTTTATAAAGTATTTTTAGAACTGATAATTATTGGTTGAATTGCTGAGTGTTGATTGTTTGGTTGAACTGCTAGTCAATTGATTGAAAATACCGATATAGTTATATATATCGTTAACCGATGTTGATTTTGTTTATCAGAATACCTCATATTGAAATGAAATTGATGTGAATTATATTGTGTAACATCTGTGGATGCAGGGAAACAGGTCGGAGGAATCCAACTGGATTCCTCAACATTTATTTACCGTTTTTCATATATTCTGATATATGATGTGTTATATCATCTGTTGTTGAACCTGTGTGTTTGGATGATGATTGAACCTTTTGATTTGGTATTTTTATACCATAAGTGATACTAGAAAGTGAAAAGGGATTTTCAAAGTTTATTTTGAAAATAAATTATTTATATAAAATCAATAGATTTTATATATAAAAGGAAGAGAATTTCATGAGAGAAAATGATTATAGAATCAAAGCATTTGTAAAAAAAAAAAAACAAATATTGGTGAAATCAAATAGAAGGGAAAATATTGGTGAAATCAAATAGAAGAGAAAATATTGGTGAAATCAAATAGAAGGGAAATATTTGTGAAACGATTACAAATAGAAATAAAAAGGGAAACATTCGTAAAAGTATTTACAAATGGAATTGAAAAGGGAATATTCATGTAGGGAATAAAGAAAAGTTGACAGAAGTACTTATTTGTTAAATAAATAGAAAAGTTAAAAGAAATATTTATTTGTTGAATAAATAGAAAAGTTAAAGGGAATATTTATTTGTTAAATAAATAGAAGCGAAAAGAGAATAGTTATTTGTTGAGTAAACGAATAGAAAAAGAATCTATTCAAGGGAAGTAATTCAAAGGAATTATTCCAAAGGAATTATTCAAAAGAGAAAAGTCAAAGGGATTAATTCAAAAGAGTTAATCAACTAGAGTTAAACCGTTGGAGTTAAACTGTTAGAGTTAAACAGTTGGAGTTAAACTGTTAGAGTTAAACAGTTGGAGTTAAACTGTTAGAGTTAAACAGTTGGAGTTAAACTGTTAATGTTAAACCGTTGAAGTTAAACTGTCAGAGTTAAACCGTAAAGTTAAACAGTTAGAGTTAGTTAGTTAGAGTTAACCAGTTAGAGTTATTCAGTTAGAGTTATCCAGTTAGAGTTATTCAGTTAGAATTAACCAGTTAGAGTTAATCAGTTAGAGTTAATCGTTTTGAGTCGAATCGAACTAGAGTTATTCAAATATAGTAATCGAATAAGGGTTAATTGAATATTAGTTATTCAATTAGAATTGATCGAATCTAATTATTCGAGATAGAGTTAAAAATAGACAAAGTTATTTAAGGATGAATTTCCATTTAGCACGACTGCTAGCGTAATTCGCAGGGCTGCAGATAGCCTACGGCGGTCGGATGTTTCCTGAGGGAATCAGGCGTAACCATTGTGATCGCTGCGATCTAGAGTCAAGCAAATGGTGTTAAATCAAATAGTAATTAATCAATAGAAGTTAATTAAGTCGAGTTAGTCGAGTATTAGTAAATTAAGTAGGGTTAGTCAAAAAGGGAATTAATCGAATATCACCTATTCGAAGTAGAGTTATCGAATATAGTTTATTCGAGAAGAGTAATCGAATATAGTTCGTTCGAAGTGTGTTAAATCGAATATAGTTATTCGAAGGAGAGAATTATCGAGTATGGTTTATTCGAAGTGAGATTTTTCGAATATTAGTTATTCGAAGAAAAGGATTATCGAATATTAGTTATTCGAACAGGGGAATCGAATATAGTTTATTCGAAAGAGAATTATCGGATAGTGATTATTCGAGAGTGAATCATACATGGAAATTCGATTATATCGAATCAAGGGAAGTAATGTTTACTTTCCATTTCAAATCAAGTTTTAATTATCTGTTAATAAAGTAGTTGGTTGTTTATTTATCCAAATTAAGATATGGAAATATATTTAAGTTAACATATTTTGAAAGCATGGAATTATAACATTTACAGTTATAATCAAATGATTCAGTAAAGGAAGTGGATTCATAAATAGAATCCGAGAGTTCGCAAGGAAGTTTCTTAAAGAGTAATGTTTGAACTTTGTCTATTTCGAAGTTAGAAATGTTGTTCAGTTAAGGTCTGAGAGGTAATTATACACCAACTTGATTGACTTCGTTTTTAACTAAGAAGTGGATAAGGTTCGAGAGTGAAAGGGGTTAAGTGAATTTAGTTAATGAGCGAAATGGTTGGTGTTGGCATAGCGATGTTTATTTAAACATCAGTTTAAACCCAATGAAGGAGATTTGGAAATGTCTTCCAAATGAAAATCAGAAATGTTTTCTGAATATAGAAAATGAGAAATGGAATTGTTTTCCATTGTTAATAACATATATTTTCTAAATATAGTAAATAAGAAATATAGGAAAACAAGAATAAGGAAAAGGGTAAATTTATGATAATTTGATGATGAATGATGATTGATCGATAGAATTTCCATCTGGAAATAATATCGTTGTTTGCACACCGACATGTTTTTAATTGATAGTTAAATCACCGACTATCAAAGTTTTGACCATTTTAACGTTGTTAATATGGAGAGACCGGTCGGATTATTATCCAGAGAACCACTCCGTATTGGCATAAGCGTTGCGAATCAAGTATGCTGAATATATTGAAGACGGAGTTATGCAAGGGCTATCCTATTTACAGAATAGTGCCTTCGGTTTGTCCAGTCCCAGGACAAACGTGAATGGACGAATGTCTGACAGAGTATATTCAAAGGATCGCGTAAGTTGATCTCTTCAAACGTACTTACGTTTGGTGGCGGAGGAATTCGTTTCTCTTAGCTGTATACCCGTGGTATTTTTGGTGAAATCAATTTGTGATTTGGTGGGTATGACGATGTGGCATTCAAAGTAATGGAGGTGGGATCTGTCAAAAGATACGTTATGACCTCAAGCCTCACCCACCGGGAAATGACAAAAATCGGGCAGGCAGCATGGCTATGTGGGTCGCACCCATTAGGATGTATGATCACCTATCTAGAGAAATTCCTTTTGTTCTTAAATCTATCGATGCTGTCCCTTATCGGGAGACGGTTGCCGATCCCAACCGTTGGTGATATACATTCGATACACTCAAGCGAAATGAGTGGTCGGTCATGTGTGGGCCGGGTTGCAAGATGTTCTTGTTGAACCTAGTGTATTTGCCTCTTGAGATACACGTTCGGAAGGTGGTCCTATACCTTGTCAAGTTGGAATCCAATCTCCAATAAGTGCCTGCGAGTTTGATTGTATATTATATATGTAGAGCGTGAGATGCAAGCGTTCTACTAGATTTTAATTACTTGTGATTAGACATTATTATAATATCAGATAATATATGATTTCCAAAGTGTTTTGGGTTATCGTAAGGTAAAAGCCATCCGTATTTATGAGTGGATTGGTCTTACGATTATCTTTTCTTTTGAAAAGGATTTTGAAAAGTTAAACCAAATGATTGGAGTTTACTCACACCAGTCCCATGACTGACCCAGAGTTTTATTTTTTTTTGTTTTCCCTAAACTCTTGGGTGCCCAAATTTGTACGGGCAGTCAAGTAGTCAGGATTTACAGGTATGCTTGAAGAGCTTGGAGCAGGAGGCTTCAAGATTTTTCTAGCTATTGATTATTCCGCTGTGATGAAAGTGTTGTACTCTGATAATGGTATGATATACATATACTACTTTGATTTCAAGATATGTTGTCTATTATATTTTATTCGTTCCGCTGTGAGATTCGTGTTACTCTGATGTTGTTGTGTTCTTCTTCTTCTTCTGTTCTAATTTTCTATCTTATCTATCCTCACCCTCTAATTTCTTTCTTGGACTATCCGGTAATTTCGACTTTTGATTGTTCGATAGGTGTTATATATCGGATAACCAAGGTCGCATTTTCCCGGGTCGTTACAGTAAATATTTATTTAAATCTATTTTATATTATGTTAAACTTATATATGTTATAATCTATTTCTAATTTATTTTAGAATTTTATAAACTTATATATATACATATATCTATTTTCAAAATTAATTTTCTTATATATATATTTCATAAACTTTAATAAAGTCAAGATGGATAGGTTAGATTTCACGATTTAAATTCGAAGTTTAAAGATGTAAATTTATATAACGATGTTTGAATAACGAATGAACTCATATTATGTTATGAATCAGAACCGATACGAATTTTAGTAGAGATGAACTTGAATTGATAAAATTAAGAAATTGAATTTGATTTGGTTTAGATTATGAACCTTGATAAGAAATGAATGTGAATTGGGTAAATTAATTTATATTTTAATTTATAATCGATATGAATTGAATTCAAATTTTAATTGATTAAACATGAATTGGAATATATATATATATATATATATATATGTTATATGCGGAATTGATTTTTATATTGTTTGGTTTGAATTAAGAATTTTGTTAAATTGATGCATAAAAATGGTTTTATATAGTGATTTGTTTGAATGAAAATATAAGATTTTGATTCAAAATGTAGAAGTAACAATTTTGAACTATATGACTTGAATGATAAAGTACGATAAAATTTGTTTAAATTGAAATGTAATTTTGACTTGAATCGTATATTCGAATTCGAATCAAATGTTGGATTTAAATGAATCGAATTGAAACGATTCCTTATGAAGGAAATAATGACCACGGTGTGAAAAATATAAACGATTGGTTGTTAAAGAGACCGGGATCGGCTATTGTCATACTCTCTGCCAATACCGAAAACCACTTTAACAACTGTGTACGCGGTGGAGTTCTAGAATGAAGGGGATGATTTGGCAAACGACTCTATTTTGTATTTTCATATTAATTACGAGACCCTGACTACCTTGAGTCAGCTTGATGTGGCTAAAACAGGAGCTACGCACGGACCAATTGAGGTCATACCTCTTATCGAGCACACTTCTTCGATATTATTCTATTACTTTTGAGATTCGATTTGGGCCCTTTTGATATGGGAGTGTGTCTCGAGGTGGGCGGTATTTGCGGCTATGCGTTACCACCAGTCCGGCTCTGCAAATGGTGAATCCATCCTGGCATTCCTTGTGTGCCTTGTCACATGCCTTATACGAGCCCACTACGATTTTGTTTTGTACTGTTTTATATGGAGTGCCCTCTGATCAACCTCCAATTTACGGAGGAATTACGGTACTGTATATACTATAGGAATATATAAACGGTGTAAGGGTAATCATGGTAATCCCGCTTACGCTATTTTGATATTTTACTTTACTGATAGACACTATTGTATATATCGTATTATACTATATAGTATTAGTTTGATGGATCCTTAGAGGATGGTGATCCCAAACTTCCTCTAAGTTACTGTTTTCATTTCATCGAACATTTCATTTAAATTGATTTACTTCCACGAGAATGTTAGTCCTGATCCGAGTTGTTTTGTTTTGCATTATTGCTCGGGTCAGATCGATTATCACAGCTTTCGAGATCTACTCTTGGAGTTTGAAGATTATTGGGTTTTCTCATTTATATCTACCTGTTCAGTTATCTTTGTCATTCTGTTTCAGATTGTTATCAGTTATTTATTGTATTAGACTTCCGCTGTATTATTTATGTAAAATCTGATGTAAAGCTTCATGAACTACTATTGTATTTTAATTTTTCCGCTGTGAGATATTATATTGCTCTGTATCTGTGTCTATGATCTGTGATTTGTTCTATTTACCTCAGAAGTTAATAACAATCTGTTGTTTTGGACGTTTCGAGTTGGCATATTTTGTCAATTCGACACGGTCAAAATGGCGGGTCGTTACATGGTGTCTTCATTAACACTGTTCTTAAACCCAGTTGACAAAAAAGATTTAATATTTTTATTTAGATTTAATGAAGTGTACCAATTAAATGATATTTAATTGGAATTGAATTGGTATTGATTTTTGGGTTTATCATGAACAGTGTTTTAAATAACACTTGTTCTTTAACCCGATAATTAATAGAATGTGATTTTTGGTTGTCGTGAACGGTATCTTCAATAATATTGTTCTTAGACCCAACGGAGTTAAGAAAATCAGAAACTTACTGGAGGTTAGTCAAGCTGAATGGTTTCCTGTGTATTGATCTGATGTTGGTTTCGGCCTTCGGGGTTAATATTTGGGGAATTATTCTCTTGTTAATTTACGGTTAGTGACTGATGAATTGGAATGAGGCGTATGTTGTGTTTGTGTAACACTTGTTTATTATATACGCGAGTTATTCAGAAAGACCGGGTTTATCCCATTCTGGATAACTGATACAACGATAAGTCGAAGATGAAGACAGTGGTTGAAGACCGGAGGTCTTCACGTCGTTTGGGTGATTACTGATGATCTTGATTGGGTTGTAGACCCAAAAAGATGGAAACAGTTGGTGATCGTCCAGACGTACTTGGAGATCGATGGTATGCGGGGTACTAGGTGCCTCCGGTTTCGTTCAGACCCAGAACGAACTTGTAAATGGACTGTGTGTTTGACATTGGATTTAAGTCTGTGTGATTGATTTTTATTAAATATATATTTTTTTGGCGATGGAGAATTTATTCTCTTGCTTAACGCCCTTCTCTGAGACGTACGAGCTCAGGGGTTATATGCTGATGGATATCGAACGCATAGAGTGAATTGCCTGTGTGGCATGCCTAAGTGGCAAATGATCAAGGCTTCTGTTGAAAAGCCAAGTCTTGTGGTTGATGATCGAAGCACGACCTTTGTGGTGTAGCTTTGTGTAACGTTTACTTCGCGAGTTTCATACCCGGTATGAACCAAAAACGGGAGACGGACATCAGGGAGGTAATGCATTTCCTCCTAGTTAGAAGTGGCGTCGGTGGTTTTACACGCTCTGACAAGTTTGACTTATGTGGTTGTTGGTTTGCGAGGTGCCTCGGATATATATATCGATGACTATGTGAAGCTGATGGAGTCATTCATTAGCTCATTTACGCCCCCATAGGGCGGGTAGACGTAATGTTCAGGCATAATAATCCACTCCGTGTGGACCGGCCCTGACGATCCAAGGCTTGTCTGCACGCTTGCCTGAGGCTCGGGCTAGAGAGTTTCGAATCGATGAGGACGATCCCTAGCCTCGGTTCATACCATAAATGATAACCCAACTTCCAATATGACATCTTACGGTTTTGATTGTATACCTATATATGGCGACATAGTGGTATAGGGCATTCATGCCGTCTATGATTGATATTTATGATTGTATATAAATTCAGAAACTAACTGGAAACGAGCTAAGATGGGTGCTTTCTTGAGTATCGTCCTCTGACTAATTTGCGATTGGAGTCTGATTAAGAATCAAAAGATGAAATTTAGCGTATCAAGCATTCTTTGGCTATTATAAGGTAAAAACCCTATCCCCTGGCTTGCGTTGCATTGTGTGATAGGACCTGGGTCTTATAATAGCTTCATTTTTCTTTATTTAGCATTGCGCTGTTTGTTTTATGCACTGGTATTCTTGGAAGGAAACCCGTTCCGTGTTATACGGCGTGGTCCCTTGATTTACCTAACTTTAAAATAAAGATTAATAACTGTTTTAGTTCTCACACCAGTCCCATGACTGACTCGTAGTTTGCTTTTCCCTTGCAAACTCGGGTGCCCCTATTTTCCACATGGGCAGTCGAGTAGTTTTATTTTGCAGATATGTTTAGCAGGATTCTGGATCGAAGCGAAAAGCCATGTCCAGAGTATTGATAGTCTTCCGCTGTGTAGTTTATATTTGCGTTGTGCACTGTATTACATTTATGTAAATTTATCTTCCGCTGTGTATTATATTTTGATATACTCTGATATTCTATACTCTGATGTAACATTATTATGATGTTTATAGAAGTCTTCTATTATTTGTTCTGATGTGTTGTATACCCAGAGTTAGCGTATGCGGGAATCTAACGATCTTGGTCAATTTAGCGATCGATTAGGCCCGAGCGAAATTCGTGTCGTTACAATTTTTATGTAAAGTATAATTTGTGAAAAATATACATTGTCTAAATAAATAGGTCATGTGGTTAGAAAACATATTTTGTAAATAAATATGTTGATTAGTTAGAATATATTTTTGGCAAATAAATATGTTATTTATTTGGAATATGTGAGGTTAATATAAAAATGCCATTTATGTTAGAAAACTTATTGTGTAAATAAACATGTTATTTATGTTAGAAAACTTATTGTGCAAAGAAACAGGTCATGTATGTTAGAAAACTTATTGTGCAAATAAATATGTCAATTATGTCAGAAAACTTATTGTACGAATAAACATGTCATTTATGTTAGAAAACTTATTGTACGAATAAACATGTCATTTATGTTATAAAACTTATTGTACAAATAAACATGACATTTATGTTAGAAAACTTATTGTACAAATAAACATGACATTTATGTTAGAAAACTTATTGTGCAAATAAACATGACATTTATGTTAGAAAACTTATTGTGCAAATAAACATGTCATTTATGTCAGAAAACTTATTGTGCAAATAAACATGTCATTTATGTCAGAAGACTTATTGTGCAAATAAACATGCCATTTATGTTAGAAAACTTATTGTACAAATAAACATGTTACATAATAAGGTCATTTATTTAGATATGTTCATGTTACATAACAATGTCATTTATTTAGATATGTTTATGTTAAATAACAATATCATTCTATTAGAATATATTGATGTTACATAACAATGTCCTTCTACTAGAATATATTCATATTACGTAAAAATGTCATTTTATTAGAACATCGATCATAAGTTAAAATATGATTTGTGCTAGATTAAAACATTATCATTATAATGTTAATATGGCAGTTGAAATTTAATTATAAATATTTACTTATAATTTAAACAAATGAAAATTCGTTAAAAAAATAATAATTCAAATTGAATTAGAATTGGTTAAATTTATCAATCAATGATTTATATAGATAAATTGTTGTTGTTTGAAAATCCCACGAGGGTATCGAGATGATATTTGACATACACTAGTCCCGATATTTAGTTATCTATCAATCGATGGGTTGACAGTCTGTGATGAGCGTTATTTATTTTAATGCTCACACAGTTGTAAATTTCACTCCGGTTGTGAATGAATTGCTTAATGATTATTTATCATTTTGGTGATATACATGCGATGTACGAAATCCATATAACTGAAATTATATGGTAATTGATTGAGTCGTATTCTGATTCAAAATATGTTTTATATAAAGAATATTTCAAAATAATGAATCTTTTAAAATAAAGAATATTTTAAAATAAAGAGTATTTTAAAATAATATTTAATAAGGAATAAAATTATGATTTTTATGTCCATTTCTGGATGGACACAAAAGTATAAAAATGTGAAGCCGAATTAAGTAGCAAAAGCCATTTTTAAGCCGAACGGGTTTATTGATCGATTTTATTTATTTTATAATGAATATCGAGAAGAAGTGATTTCAAAATCTAATATTTTGAAAATATTAATATTATAATACGATAAATTTATAGAATATTCAGTTTTGATTTAAAATTGAAAAAGAAGTTGGAATAGTTTTAAAATGAATTTATAAATATTTTATAAAATACGTTTTAATTGGAAATCGAAGAAATATATATAGTATTATATACATTTATATATATATATATTTAATGGCCCGAATAGAACGCACCGAGCCACGACCGTTCGTGAATTTCGACCATTAACTTCAAATTGATGTAACAGGAGATCCGACCGTCGGATTCTCCTAAAACCGGAATCGTTGGGTTCGTATCGAAAAAGGCTTTCCAACGAATATAAGAGTTTTGAAATCTAATGATTGGATTTGGAATTATGTCCAAATCAATTTCAAAAAGGTCACTGTAAGTGCAGTTCGGTGACCGTTAATGGAAACCGACTGTACGGGCCTTAATAAAATTATTAAAATATGATAAAATTATGTAAAATCATAATAAGTGATTTGGAAAGATTTTGGATGAAAATTCCATATTTGAAAAGATAAAAATATATTTTTATCGAAACGAACCAGTTATTAATTAGAATAAATCTTTAAATTAAGATTTAATGAAGTTTTCCAATTAATTTATATTTAATTTGGAATTAAATAAATAGAATTGGATTTTGGATTTGTCGTGAATGGTGTCTTAAATAACACTGTTCTTAAACCCCGTATGAAAAGATTAAATCTTTTAATTAAGATTATTAGAGTTTTTAATTATATTTAATAATTATAATAAAATGAAATGTGAATTGGGTTTATTGTGAACTATGTTTTAAAAGATTTGTTCTTTAACCCAATTAATAGTGAAAATACAATTTGGAATTTATAAATCTTTTATTAAGATTTAAATGGAAAAAAATTCCAAAGTAAAGTTTTCCAGTTTAATATATTAAATTGGAATTGAATGGAATTCAATTTAATAATAATCGAGATGAGCTTCTGTAAAAGAAGATTGTTATTATATATGAAATTTAAAAGGCTTTGCCATTATTCCATTTATATTATTAGTCTGATACGAAAATTTATATCGATTATATATTGATTTGATTTCTGTGAAAATTCCATATTTAATGGAAGATAATTTTGGGTTTATCGTGAACTGTGTTTTAAATGACATTGGTTCTTTAACCCAGTTAAAGACAAGATTAATTTCTTAAAGTTGAATAATCATAAAATAATGATTTTTGATATTAAAACCAAATTGGTGTTTTAATGAATCTTTAAAAAGAGGATTAAAGTATAAATTTAAAAGAATTTATCTTTGATAAAATTAATGGGAATCTTTCCCTGATAATGTGAATATTTATTTAAAAGAATAATCTGAATTGGAATGAGGCGTATGATGTGCTTTTATAGTATTTCATTATTGATTATAAATTACACGAGTTATTCGGAAAGACCGGGTTTAACCCATTCCGAATAATTACTATGACAATTAAGAGTCGAAGGTGAAGGCAGTGGTCGTTACAGCTGAAGATGAAGACGGTGGTTGAAGACCGGAGGTCTTCACATCGTTTGAGTGATTATTGATGTCTTAATTGGGAGGCATCCCAAGATAAGGTAATAAGTGGTGATCGTCCAGACGTACTTGGAAATCGATGAATATGCGAGAACCTCCCTCCTGTATTGGACATATGGGACGAGGAATAAGGTGTCTCCGGTTTCGTTCAGACCCAGAACGGACTTGTAAATGGATGGTATGTCTGACGTTGTATTCCTTTATATTGTGATTGTTGATCTCTTCTAAATATATATGTGACGACAAGGAATTTCGCTCGATCCGAATCAGTCGTTAAACCGATCTAGACCGTTCGAAACCCCTGATCGTTTTGAGAACATGACAAATCATAACGCAGACGGAAGAACATTTCATTGTTATTACAACAATTCCATCAGAATACAAGAATATACAGAGTATAAATGAATAAATTACATTCGATAAATATCAGAGATTACAATAAATTACATAGCAGCGGAAAATAATACAAAGCACAACTGAAGGTGATATACGGATACAGAGCTTTCCGGGTATCATTCCAGCTGTAAACCAGGATCCTGTGAATATAAATCTGCAAAACCAAAACTACTAGCTGCCTGTGTCGAAAATAAGGGCACCCAGAGTTTAGGTTAAAACAATAAACTCCAGGCCAGTCATGTGACTGGTGTGAGAACTAAAACAGTTATTTAAACTTTACTTTAAAAGAGAGTAATTCAAGGGACCACGCCGTATAACACGGAACGGGTTTCCTCCCAAGAATACCAGTGCATAGAATAAACAGCGCAATGCTTTTTCGAAAAATGAAGCTATTATAAGACCCAGGTCCCATCACACAATGCAACGCAAGCGGGAGGATAGGGTTTTACCTTATAACAGCCAAACATGCTTGGTACGTTTAAAACAAATCATTTGATACTATAATAAGTGTATAGTGTCAAAAACATTTTCAATCATAAATACAAATCTTAGACGGCATAAGTGCCCCATACCACTATGTCGCCATACTAGCTCTACAATTAAAACCGCAATACACGTATTGGAAATTGGATTTCCATCATGAGTCGAGGCAAGGGGCAAGCTCCTCTTCGCTTCGAGACACTCTAGCAAATGCCTCAGGACTACACACTCTGGGTAACCCTGGGATCCTCCAAGACCGGTCCTCTCTTAAGTTTGAGGATTAGTTATTCATAAACACACGTTTCTCGGCCCTATAGGACCTATAATCGAGGCACCTCGCATCCAGACCACAAAGGTGAAAAGTATATAAATGTCAGGGCTGGTAGGTCACTGACACCACCCATAGCTAGAAAGAAACGTCGTGCGCTCCTTGGGTCCTCATCCCGTTTTTGACTCATACCGAGGTGTGAGGCTCGCGAATCCACGCTATACACAAAGCTTCCACGTAGGTCGTGCTTTGATCATCAATCACAAGACTTTGCTTTTCAACAGAAGCCTTGATCCATGCAACTCAGCGTGCCACACATGCAATTCATGCCATGCGATTGATATCTATCGATATATAACCTCTAAGCTCGTACGTCTCAGAGAAGGGCGTTAAGAAAGAGAATAAATTCTCCGTCGCCAAACAGATATATATTTAACAGAAATCAATCAACACAGAATAAAATCCAATGTCAGACACACAATCCATTTACAAGTTCGTTCTGGGTTTGAACGAAACCGGAGGCACTTTCCTCGCATATCCATCGATCTCCAAGTACGTCTGGACGACCACTAACTGATTCCCTCATCTTGGGTGTACAACCCAATCAAGATCATCAATAATCACCCAAACGATGTGAAGACTTCCGGTCTTCAACCACCGTCTTCATCTTCGACTTATCGTCGAATCGATTATTCAGAATGGGTATAAACCCGGCCTTTCCGAACAACCCGCGTATATTAAAAACAAATGTTACACAAACACAACATACGCCTCATTCCAATTCATTAGTCACTAACCGTAAATCAACAAGAGAACAATTTCCCAAATATTAACCCCGAAGGCCGAAACCAACATCAGATCAATACCCCGGAAACCATTCTTCTTAGCTAACCTACAGCTAGTTTCTAAATTCCACATTCTTAGGGAAAGGTTCCCATTAATTTTATCCAAGATAAATTCTTTAAAATTTATCCTTTAATCTTCCTTTGGATGTCGTTTCAAACCAAATTATGGTTTTTCCAACTAGTCGAGATTAGCGAACCACACCGAAGTAATTATTTATTTTATTTCCCAATCCCAACCGATTCATCCCATGAAGCAAAACTGGTAATACTTCATATCTAACACCGCGGTGTTATCGGTAAAATTAATTACCATTTCACGTTCAAATCTAATTAAAGATTTAACTATCGCTTTGGAGCAAAACTGGTAATACTCCATCCACGCTCACTTTCTAAATTTGATAATTTAAATTATCAATTCACCTTTCAATTTAATTACAGATTCATTAAAGCTCCTTTACTGGGTTAAAGAACTAGTGTCATTTACAACACAGTTCATGATAAACCCAAATCACATTCTATTTATTATCGGGTTAAAGAACTAGTGTTATTTAAAACACAGTTCACGATAAACCCATGAATCAGTTCTATTTAAAACCCATTTCAAATCCAATTTATTTATTTAAAAATGAATAGGTTTTAATTTCAGTTCAAAACTAGTTCATTTCGATAAAAAACTATTTTTATCTTTTCAAATATGGAGTTTTTCATCCCAATTTTTCCCAAATCATTTCTTATGATTTTACACAAATTATTACTATTTTTATTAATTTTATCAAGGCCCGTACAGTCGATTTCCATCAACGGCCACCGAACTGCACTTACAACGACCTTTTTCAAATTTGATTTGGACGTATCTCCAAATCCAACCGTTATATTTAAAATTTCTAATATTTGTTAGAAAGCTCTTTTCGATACGAACCCAATGGTTCCGGTTTTAGGAGAATCCGACGGTCGGATCTCCCGTAATGTCCGTTTGAAATAAATGGTCGAAATTCACGAACTGCCGCGGCGCGACGCGTTCTATTCAGGCCATTATATTATATATCTATATACAATATATATAATATATATTTCGTCGATTTCTATTTAAAACGAATTATATAAATAGTTTTGAATTCGTTTCAAAAACATTTTCAACTTCCATTTCAATTCAAATTAAAATTGAATTTTTCCTTATAAATTCGTTTTAAAATTCATTCCTATTCAATTAAAATTTCAATTCAATTTGAATTCATTTCAATTCGTTCAATTCAATTCGAATTCGTTTTCAATTCAATTCGAATTCGTTTTATATTCGATTCAATTCGAATTGGTTTTCTATTCGATTCAATTCAAATTCGTTTTCTATTTGATTCAATTCAAATTTGTTTTCTATTCGATTCAATTCAAATTTGTTTTCTATTCGATTCAATTCAAATTTGTTTTCTAATAAATTTATTTCAAATTTGTTTCAAAATATTCGATTGAAATCACTTTTCAATATTCATTTTAAAATGAATAAAATCGATATAAATATCGTTCACGTCAAAATGGCGTCAATCTAATCAACACGGCTTCATATATTTCTATTTTCAAATATTCTATTTCAAATTTTTCTTTTTCAAATATTTCCTATTCAAATATTTCTATTTCAAATATTTCTATTTCAAATATTTCTATTTTTAAAATATTTCGTTCAACACATGACTAATCTCAACGGATGAGTACTGTCAACACATGAACCTTTATTTTATATTGATAAAGATGTAAATTTTATTATTAAAATATTTCGTTCAACACATGACTAATCTCAACGGATAAGTACGGTCAACACATGAACCTTTATTTTATAATATTCTTTATTTTCTAAATTGGAATGAGGCCCAATCAATCACCATATAATATTAATTATATGGATTTTCATACATCACACGTATATAATAGCATTGAAAAATAATCAACCATCAACCAAAGTGCACTACACTGTATAAGCATCAAATATAAATATCTAACGCTTATAACAGCCTGTCAATCAATCGATCGACATATTTAATCAATCAGGATGAGTGAACTTCAAATTTCATCCCAACACCCGTATGGGGTTTCAAACAATCAAACATAGATTTTTATTTGTGTAGTTGGGCAATGTGTAAAATTTATCGTCCCAATCAATGTCAGTCAAATCAGTGTCATAAACAAACCGTCCAGTTTGTAAATGAATATTTATTTATTCACATTCACTATATTCATATTCACGTTAAAAATTATATTTTTAACGATAAAACATTTTATTTTAACATATGAATTTTTATTCAGTTCATTTACAAAATAAAAATGATATTTTTATTTTTCTAACTTATTTTAGAAAATTTTGGCGGCATAACGGCACGATACTAGAAACGGGACAAGGCCTAGCCTTATCCCCGGTCTAGTGAAGGCCCACGCCATTCACACATCAATCAAATCAATTTCATTTCACCAAACAATTCAATTCAAACCAAATAATCTAACCAACTACACAACCAAACAATTAAACAAACAAGCCATCCATGGTCTGTGAATGACGGGTGTCGGGTGCTACTAAACACCGTCTGCATCCTAGTATATATATATATAACTAGAAAAAGAAATTGAAGAGTGAGAAATTCTCACTGATAGCTATCCCAATTCCACGACTCTTCATTTAGAGAAATCTTCATCGTCCTCGCCTTTTTGTCACTTTCGTTGCCCTTAGCCACTACATATATAAAAATCACATTTTTACTTCGCTATTCAATATATAAAAATCGAATTTTTACTTCGCTATACAAAATATAAAAATCGAATTTTTACTTCGCTATTCAATATATAAAAATTGAATTTTTATTTCGCTATTCAATATATAAAAATCGAATTTTTACTATGTTATTCAATATATAAAAATCGAATTTTTTTACTATGCTATTCAATATATAAAAATCGAATTTTTACTATGCTATTCAATATATAAAAATCGCGTCTTTATTACAACTCTATATAGATAAAGATCACATTTTTATTTTAAAATCCAATGTAAAAATCATATTTTTATCTTTTTTTATAATATAAAAATCCAATCTTTAACCGAATAAAAATCCTTTCTACCTTTTCCTCATATAAAAATCATATTTTTATAAATAAAAATATAATCTTTCCAATTCAAAAATCACTAAACATAAAACTGAATTTCTGTTTTTATATATACATATATATATATTTAAAACTAATTTCTTTACACAAAAATAGAAATAAAGTAAATGCTCACTGGTTTCAGCGAAAGGAGGTGCCGGAGATGGGGGTGTTGGTGGGAGCAGTTAGCGGAAGGGGCGGTGGTGGGGCTGGTGGTCTCTACGGTGGCGCGCTCAAGGTTAGGGGGGCTGCGGTGGGCTGCGGTAGGGTTTAGGGGAGGTGAGGGGTTTGGGTGCTTCGGGGGTCGCGTCGCGAGGGCAGGGGGTGGGGTATCGACGCGATCGAAGAGGGGGGGCTCTGGTGGCGGGCGCGCCACCTGGGGCGCGATACGGCGGCGGCGGTTAATCCCCCCGTCGCCCCTTTCGTCATTCCTTTTTTTTCTTTTACTTCTGAAATGATTTCAACGGGGGGGGGGGGGGGGGGTTGGTTAAGGAGAAAGGGAAGGGGGGATAGTTTCTTTTTATTTATTTAATTATTTTATTTACTAAAAGTTGACTTTTTATTTCGACCTCGAAACGAGGCCCACCGCCTGTCGTCCATAGCGTTTTACCCCCATTCCGAACACAATGAGATATGTATCGTTCGCTGATTCGACTGTTTCGATCAGTTTTCGTCAAAATCAACATATAACTCTATATATTGAATTTAAACACGCATTTCTATTTACCGGGGTCACATACGAACTCTATAAATTGTAGAAAAATATTTCTAGCTTCGTATTGACGATACGGTCCTAACAAAACTAGTTTCGTCGAATTCGGAGATCGTTGGAGAAATGGCCAATTTCCAGTCGATTAAAATCAACTGAAACTGGTCAAACGCGTTTTCCTTTGCCACGCTCACATATTGATTCGAAAAATTATGAAATTTGAAACCTAGCAATAATTTGACCCTGCGGATCCAACAAAAGTGGTTTCGTCGAAATCCGAGGTCGTTTGCAAAATGTCTATTTTTAAGGGCCTGAATTCCATAGCGACTATTCAGAATTTTCAACTGGACATATCTTTTGATTCCCGCTATGAAATTTCAATCTTTCAGATTCATTGGAAATATATTCTAAATTAGATCCTATTGTTTTTGGTTTCACTAAAATCCGGATTGTTTTGCACCCGGTATGTTCAATTGAAGTTTGAAATCGAATTATCGAACTGCAGGGCCATTTTCAATTTTATTTATAATTATAAATAATTATTTATATTCTAACGACGACGTATATAATATATACGTTCGAATTCCATTCAAAATAAATTTTCGTCGATATTATTTAAAATAATTCATTTTAAATATTCCAAATTCGCTAAAATTGCCAAAATAAAAATTTTAAACTGGCTCAGATTTTCGGGTTGTTACAATATATATGTTGGTGGTGGAGAATTTATTCTCTTGCATAACACCCTTCTCTGAGACGTACGAGCTTAGAGGTTATATATTGGTAGAAATCAATGGTATGGTATGGATTGACAATGTGGCATGCTAAGATGCAAATGATCAAGGCTTTTGTTGAAAAGAAGAGTCTTGTGGTTGATGATCAAAGCACATCCCATTTTAGGCATAGCTTTGTGTAGCGATACTTCGCGAACCTCACACCCTAGTATGAACTAGAAACGGGAGAAGGATCCAGGGAGAACATGCGTTTCTTTCTAGCTAGGAGTGGTGTCAGCGTTTACAAGCCTTGGCATTTTTACTTATGTGGATGATGGATTGCGAGGCGCCTCGGATTTGAGTTCCGAGTGGCTCTATTTTACGCACCATAGGGCGGGGAGACGTATTCTTCAGGAATTTATATATAATCCACCAACTTAAGTTGGGGACCGTCCCTGTGGCTCCTAAGGGTCACTCGAGCTATGATCCTGAGACATGGGCTAGATTGTCTCGAAATCGGTAAGGACTATCTCTTGCCTTGGTTCATGATGGAAATCCAACTTCCAATACGACACCATACAGTTTTGATTGTATAACTAGTATGGCGACATAATATATGGTAGCTATGCCGTCTATGATTGATACATTATGATTGAAATGTTTCTGAAACATATATACACAAATAATAATATCAAATCCAATTTTACGTATCAAGCATGTTTTGACCATTATAGGGTAAAACTCTATCCTCCGGTTTGCGTTGCATTGTGTGATGGGACCTGAGTCTTATAATGGTTTCATTTTTCCAAAAAGCATTGCGTTGTTTAACGATTTACTTTATTCCATGCATTGGCAATCCAATGGAGTAAACCCGTTCCGCATTAGCGGCGTGGTCCTGTGATTAGCCCTATTATTAGATAAGTTAAGTAAGATTTCTCATATCAGTCCCATGACTGACCTGTAGTTTGTTTCACTTTGCAAATTCGGGTGCCCTCTTTTCCACTCGAGCAGTCGAGTAGCTTTTTTTGCAGATATTTATCTTTGAGCAGGATTCTGGATCGAAGCTTAAAGCTGTGTCCAGAGCATTGATAGACTTCCGTTGTATCAGTTTATTGTTTTCGCTGCATTGTATTTTAATTTAATGTAAATTTATCTTCTGTTGTATTATTTGTCGATGTACTCTAATATATTCTATACTCTGATGTTGCATTATTATGATGTAATAAAAGTCTTTTGTTATTTTTCTGATGTGTTGTATGCACAAAGTTAGCTTATCAAGGTTTTGAACGGTCTTGGTCGATCTAGCGATCGATTTGGTCCGGGTGAAATCTGTGGTCGTTACATATACTAGAGGAGAGAGTTTTACCTTATAATAACCAAACATGCTAGATATGCGAAAATATCTTTTATTATTACTAGTGCATAGTGTTGAAATAACATTGGATAGTAAATGTGCAAATCTTAGCTCGCATAGTGCCCCATCCCAATATGTTGGTTATTAGGTTAGATCTGGAAATGCAAAGCTCGTATTGGAAGTTGGATTTCTTCAATGACCCGGGCAAAGGATCCTCCTTAACCATTCGGAACACCTCTAGCAATATGTCCCAGTATCACATATGATCCTTCGGATCGACAAAGTCGGCAAGCTCTAACAGGCTGGTTGGAATCTAACCTGAACATAACGTCCCCCCATCGTATTTGACCATTCTAAGGCGCCTTATCTATCATACACATAAGTAAACTTGCCTGAGCTCCATACCATAACATCACTTTTCAGCTAGAAGGAAACGTTAGTCCATATCATTAATGTCCATCATCCTGTTTTTTCATGTTAATGCACAAAGCTACGCTATATCATGCATGCTTTTATCATCATCCACAAAACTCTGCTTTTCAACAAAAAGGTTTGATCGACTGAACATTTAGCATGCATGTTAATTCACAACATATAGTCAGAGTCTATTAATATATTACCCTCTGAATACATAAGTCTCAAATGAGGGTGTTAAGCTAAAAGAATAAATTCCCCACCACAAACTAATATAACATCAATACAAACCAATTGTTTATGCCATAAAATACAACGTCAGACATACATCCATTTACAAGTTCACTCTGGGCTGTGAACAAAATTGAAGGCACCTTATTCCTCGTCCGTTTAAGGAGAGAGGTCCTTAAATATCCGAAAAATAAACAAGTACTTATGTATTATTGCCACTTATAACCTCGTGTTGGGTAAACTTCCCAATCGAGACATCAACAATAATCCAAACGACGTGAAGATCACTGATCTTCAACCACCGTCTTCAAGAATCTTCAATAGTCGTCGTATAGTTATTCAGAATGGGTCGAAAACTGGACTTTTCGAAATAACTAGCGTATCTTTAAAACATATATTGATATACAAGGATATCATGAGTCTCGTTCCATTTCAGAATATTCTTTTACTTAAATCATTCTTTACATTGGGAGTTACTCCCTTAAATCTTATCAAAGATTTACATCTTTTGAACTGTTGTCTAAATCTTTCCTAGGAAATCATTTCAGAAGATTATTAAATCTTATTTCACTAATTTTACTCAGATCAAGGTTTCTAAGCTTTATCGAGATTATCGAACCTTACAAAAACGTAATTTCTCAAATCGTTATCCCATCCCCATCCTATTCATCCCATAGAGAAACCGGTGGTACTACATACCTAACACTCCTCGTATTTTGGTAAGTTTAATTACCTTTTTTCATTTCAAATCTAATTAAAGATTAAATATTGTCATTTTGTGAAAACATGCTTACTCAAATCCAAATCATTCATTAAGCATCATAATGGTAAATCACTTTTAACTTTCCCAAATCATATTTTTGGCGCAAAATCGTACTTGTAATCACTTATTCATATCGTTAGGGAAAACCATTCATTAACCATATTTGGTTCTCAATTCTGCAATGCCTAAAGGAAGATCTATCAAATGTATGACCATGAAGGCCTAAACCAACATCAGATCAAGTACCCCGAAGATCAACTAACTTCAATGATAAACCATCGAGTTCCAACTTCTTTATTTATATCTTTATATATATTCAATTTAAATAAATATTTCATTTCAACTAATCTCAAGAAATCATCTTCTTCTTTAAATGGTTTAAAAAGCAATTGTTATTTAAAACATCGTTCATGACAAACCCAAAACCATACTTCCATTAAAAATGGAATCTTGACGGAAATCATATAAGTTCACAATCGATATAAATTCCCATATCAGACTAATACTATAAGCGAAATAACGACGAAACCTTCTTGTTTCCTTAATAATAAAGATCTTCATCCTCAGAGACCCGTCCCAATTATCACTAAATCAATTTTCATTCAATTCCAGTTTAATTTATTAATTAAAAAACTTCACTTTGTAAAACTTCATAAATCTTAATTGAAAGATTTATTCCATATTAATCATCTTTAACCGGATTAAAGAATAGTGCTATTGAAGACACCATTCATGACAAACCCAAACTCAATTGATATTAAATATAAGATTTAAACAAAACTTACATCCGCTTATATTTAACACCAATTCTCGTAATCAACGAATACTATAAATGGAATTATGATATAACTATCTTTCAAATTCCTCAAATAGTAAATGTTTACACAACGGTAATCTATACCAATTAAATCAATTAATCTTAATTAATATATTTCTCAAAACTTATCTTTCAAATCTAGTAAACTAAAATTTGGGAATCTCAAGCGTATTTAACTTATATTCAAAGAATTTTGTTTTGCCATTTTCAACCAATTAGGCTAGAAACACAATATTCAACATATAGTTCGAAACTTCATATTTCTTTTCCACATCTCTTTAAAATCATTTATTATGATTTATCATAATTTTTCCATATTTTTAATAATTTAAAAATAGCTCATTTTATTAAAATCCAATTTTGGGTCACTAGCGGCACTAGCGCTGTTTTTCTTCAAATTTTATTTGAACTTATCTAAAAATCTAGTTGTTGGATTTTAAAACTTTATATACCATTTGAAAGATCTTTTCATTTCAAACCAAATGTTTTTCGTTTCGGAAGAATCCGACAGTCGGATTCATGGTACGTCAATGGTTAAATTTCGCGAACTGTCATTGCGCAACACATCCTATTCAAAACATATTATAATTTAAAATAAAACTCGTTGGCTCGGTCCAAAACTTATAAAAAAATTATAAACTTGTTCAAAACGATTCTAACATCAAATTCAATTATAAATCAATAATTTAATATTCTATTATTATCATATTAAAACAATAATATTTTAAAATCCAAACTTTTCTGAAATCCATTATAAAAATATATAAGATCATCAGAACAATCGCTTTGAGTTAAAAGTGCATTTATATATCAAACACCAATTCACTTTTGAATTTACTTATTCAAATTCTATTTTAAATTAGAACAAGTCCTATCTAATTCAAATCTCTTTCAAATCCATTTCAACCTTTTTAATTGTTGTTTGAAATCATTTTCACTTCATTTCCAAATCATTTCGGATATAAAAATCCAATTTTCATTTTTACATCTTATTTCATTTTAAATGAATATAATATTCATTTAAAATCTCAATAGAACCCGACTCAATCATTTCCCAAATAATTTCATATTAGTGGTGTTAATTATGTGAACAATAATAATAACAACCAGAATTGTTATCAATCATCAATCAATAGTCATAAGATAAGCGTTATAATTGTTAACGCTTACTTGTACATAAACACTAAATAAATAACTGTAATAAACATCCATCGTCCATGAAGACACCACACCAACCACAAGTATTCAATTTATAAACTGATAAGATTATAATAACTTTTCAAAATAGTTCGGGAGTTCACACAGTGATTTTTGATCGTTATTAAAACAATCACTTTTGGATTAAATTAAATGTGGGTTTATTTTTATCCCAAAATTCCAACAAGCTCCAATCTTGTCCAAATCGGTTGCATAGTGGAGTATTTTCCTCTATGATTCCAACGGATCTTATTTCATGCAATTCTGAGTTCATACGAACAAGATATAATAGTTTAAACATCAAACAATTAATGACGTCATTAACTAGGTAATTAAATATTATTAAACCCCTAATTAACCTTCACCTTTCACGTTCCTAAAGCACCCATTCCATTGTTGTTCACCGCCACCGCATGGAGCCGTCGGCCAACCGACCGACCCCGCTGTCATGACCGCCTCTCTAAGGCGCCACTTCGCCTACCTACGACGACCCCCTTACCTCTCCAAATCACTAGAATTGTAACGGCCCCGGATTTTGCCCAACCCGATCGACCGCTAGATCGACCAAGACCGTTTAAAACTCGAGTACGCTAACTCTGGGAATACAACACATTAGAACAACAACAGCAGACTTTTATAAACATCACAGTAATGTTACATCAGAGTACAGAATATCAGAGCACATCGAATAAAATTACAGCGGAAGATAAATTACAATATTTTAATACATTGCAGCGGAAACAATAAAATAACTAAGGCAGCGGAAGACAACTATGCTCTGGACACAGTTTTAAGGTTCAATCCAGAATCCTGCTCGAGATAAGGACCTGTAGACATACTACTCGACTGCCCATGTGGAAAGAGGGCACCCGAGTTTGCAGAGGTGGAAACAAACAACGGGTCAGTCATGGGACGGGTGTGAGAATTCTTAACTAATTTAACTAATAATAAGGCCAATCCAAGGACCACGTCGCTAACGCGGAACGGGTTTACTCCAATGGATTGTCGTGCATAACTTAAGGTGACTGAACAAATAAATAAGTAAATCATAAAACAACGCAATGCCTTTTGAAAAAAATGGAATCACCATAAGACTCAAGTCTCATCACACAATGCAGTGCAAACCAGAGGATAGAGTTTTACCTTATGATGATTAGACATGCTTAGTACGATAAAACGAATTTAATATTATTATTAGTGTATATAAAAACATTTCAAAATAAATGTATCAATCCTAGGAAGCATAGCTACCATATATTATGCCTCCATACTAGCAATACAATCAAGTCCGTGGGGTCGTATTTAGAATTTGGTTTCCATCGTGAGTCAAGGGTAGGGAGGAGCTCCTTACTGATCCGAGACACTCTAGCTAATGTCTCAGAATCCCCCGCAGTGAACCCTTGGATCCTGCAGGACCGGTCCACACATACAGGTTTGTGGATTAGTTATTCCTGAACACACGTTTCCCGGTTCTATAGGACCTAACACCCGAGGCGCCTCATTCCATCATCCACATAAGTAAAATGTCAGCCAGTTAAAGCACTAACACCACTTCTAGATAGAAAGAAACGTGCTGCTCTCCCTGCGTTCCCTTCTCCCGTTTTAGACTCCAACCGGGTTGTGAGGCTCGTGAAGCTACGTAATACACAAAGGTATGCTTATTCAAGCTGTGCTTTGATCGTCACCACAAGGTTCTGCTTTTCAACAAGAAACCTTGATCATTGCATCTTAGTATGCCACACTGTCAATCCATATCATACTATTAATCTTTTGCCAAAATATACAAAAGGGTGTTAAGCAAGAGAATAAATTCTCTGCCACCAATCATTCATACATTTGGCAGAAAATCAATAAGTACAATATAAAGGAGTACAATGTCAGACACACAATCTATTTATAAGCCCATTCTGGGTCTGAACGAAACCGGAGATACCCTCGTCCCGTGTGTCCAGTACGAGAAGGAGGTACCCGCATATCCGTGCAATCAACATATACGTATGGACGGCCACCCCTGACTCCCCTTCAAGGTAGCTACTCCAATCATGGGCCTCAGTAGCAACACATCCATTCGATGTGAAGATCGTCGGTCTTGCACCATCTTCAATTTCTTCGACTATTAGTCGCCGTATTCATTATTCAGAATGGGTTAAACCCGGTCTTTCCGAATAACACGCGTGATTTAATATTAGGTGCTATATATAAAACACATCAACGCCTCATTCCAATTTAGAATATCCTTTTAATAAAGTATTCACATTATTAAAAGAAAGGTTCCCATTAATTTTATCAAAGATAAATCTTTCAACTTATTTTTTAATCTTCGTTTATTCACCTTCAATCTAATTAAAGATTTATTTAAACTTTATTAAGTTTTAGTCTTCTAAAATCATTGTTAAATGACTAATCAATTTTCTGGAATTAATCTTATCTTTAATCCGGGTTTAAGAACTGATGTTATTTAAAACATAGTTCACAAGAGACCCCATTTCATGTTTCATTAATTCCCAATTTAATATATAATATTAGGCATCTCTTCTTTTAGAAAATTTCGTTTAATCTTAATTAAAAGATTAATTAATAACAAATCAAAATTTCACTATTGATTTGAGTTTCAAGAACTAATGCCCTTCAAAACATTGTTCACAAACAACCCATAATCAATTTCCTTTTTATTTCAATTATATTTAATAATTGGAAATCTCATTTAAATCTTAATAAAAATAATTTTCTTTACTCAAATGGATTTAAGAATAATATTATTTAAGACACTATTTAAGACACTATTCACGACAAACCCAAAATCTAACTTGATAATAAATATAAAGCTTTGAATGGGAATCATATTGATTATATTCAATATCGAATTCTAAAACCAACGGATATCATATAAGAAATAACGATATTAAATATCTTCCAAATTCCCAAAATAATATCCGTATAATCACAGAATTAATATTGAAATAATCCATAGATAATTTCCATTCAAATCCAATTAAATATACTCATTGGGAATTCTTAGTTGTATCAAAAAACATTTTAAATCCTATTATTTATTTATAAAATAAATAAATCACTTATTTTGATAAAATTATCTTTTATCTTTATAAACTTGGAGATTTTCGTCAAAACCCTTTTTGAATCATTTATTATGATTTCATATAAATTTTTTCCTATTTTTTCTTTTTCCGTATTTTAAAACGTTTATAAATTCGTTTCCAAGACGATTCCAACTTTTATTCCAACTATAATCTAAAATTGATTATTCTATATGTTATCCCTTTATAATGATATTATTTTCCAAAGTATTAATTTTGAAATTTCTCTTTCAATATTCATTATAAAATGGATAAAATAAATCGATAAACTCGTTCGGTTTTTTTTTTAAAATGGCATTGCTATTTTAAAAATGGATTAAATAGCCCAACCCATTTTCTTATCCATTTGTATTTTATAACGGGCTAGACCTCTCGCATTAAGCCTACGACTTGTGGATGCTGGATGTGCCGGTCAGTTCCGGGCAGACTTATTCCACAAGTTGTGCTTAACCTCGGGTCATGGCCCGTTTCGTATTTGTGCACTTGGACCTGTCACATTAGGTTCAACATTAGTGGCTATTGGATATGCCGGTCGGGTCCGGGCAGACTTCGACCACAAATGTAACCTAACCTTGTGTCCAAGCACAATTATAATTTATAATTATAATTAATTTTTCCAAAACATATTATTTGAAATTAACCTTTCCATTAAAGAATCTTAATTTTAAGATATTCTTTATTTCTAAATATCTTGATTTCAAGTATCTTAATATAAATTATAACTTTCCATATTATTATGATTTTATAATAACAACCTTTTCAAAATGTTCAATTTTGAAACCATATCTTTTTACTTTAACATATTGACACCAAAGATGTAATCTTTTTAATTGCATCCTTTTATTGTAACTTTTAGACAATAAAGACGTAATCTTTCTAAATCAACGTCAATTAATTCCATTAATTGAATATAAAATAAAAACATTCCTTTAATTCAAAACTGAAAAAGTTTTCAAAACAAATCTTCTTAATTTAACATATTAACAATTAAAAAGGTAATCTTTTTAAATTCTAATTTTTTTTCTCTTTATTGTAACCACTTAACAACAAAAATATAGTCTTTTTAACTCTAAACATTAAAACCATCGTTCAATTCCATTAATTGAATATTAAATGAAAATATTCCTTTTTGATTCAAAATTGGAATGAGAACACACCATTACCATATAATTTTAATTACGTGGATTTCAAAACATCGTATTAATTCCATGATAATGATAAAATACTACATAACAGCTAAAGTGCACATTACAACTAAACACAAGGATGACGTGTATTCAAATATCAACCCAAGACCCGTGTGGGGTTTCAACCAACACAAATTCAAATAATATACGTATTGTTATTTGTGCACTTGGGCAACGTGTAAAATTAATCGTCCCAATCAACATAAACAAGTCAGGCAACTTGTAAATGGCCGTGTAGTCATCTTTTGAACATCATAGTATAATAACATATTTCTAACATGATACATGTTCTAAATTTCAGACATTTCACAATACAACATCCAAATCAACATTTATCCAACATACAACAATTCCAACATAGATAATTAATTTATATTTAATGATAAAAAAATAACTGTTCAAAATTTGAGTGAGATAAAATTCTCACCTTTGTCGGGCTTAAATGACGGTTCGGGCTCAATTTTGGTCCAAAATTCAACTTGCTCCAAAATTGACGAAATTGGTGTCATCGCGAAGCTCTCGACGCGCTGATCGCGGCAAATCCTGTTAATTGCGATTTCGAGTTCGTATCAAAAAGTTATGATTTTTTGAAGTTCGAACGAATTAAATAATTAATTTAATTATGGAAAATACCCAAAAATTCAACTTCCTCCAAATTGGACGAATTTAGTGTCCACGTGAAGGTCTCATCGCCACGATCGCGTCGGATTTGAAATCATCAAATTTTGAGTTCGTATGAGAGAGTTATACAATTTTGAAGTTTGAATACATTAATTAAATAATTAAAATAGTACCCCAGCCGGTCAACCGGCCCCTTCCGAACTTTGACCGCGTTTTACCGTTGACTCAGACCTCCGATTGACCTGAAACCACCGCCATCCTCTTCGTCTTCGAGAGGCGCACCCACGCTCCAAGCCGCCGCCATCGTTGATGCTCTGATTGCCAAAATTTCGCCAGAAAGCAAAATTTGTCTCGCAGGCCCCACAGGCCGCCACTCACCTTCGATTGACCTAAATTTTTCTGAGCATCAAGATCTCACATAGACGAAGAACTTTCTTGTTGGTGACTTCGCACGGTTCTCGCTCGATTTGCCGGAATTCGTTGATTTACGTTTTGAGCTCGCTGTTTTGGCCAGAATTTCTATTTTCAGATCATCTCGATTTTCGTGCAATTCCTTCAACTTTCAGGTGAAATTGCGAGAAGTAAAGTTGTTCGTATGTCTCTTGGCTACATTTTCTCCCACTGGGCCGTCGTCTAATTCTCGAGGGGTTGGCGGGAAATCACCAAATCTGAAACTGACTTTTTGCAATCAAGCTCAAATTCTGGCAAATCCGTACGTCAATAGGTCTTGGATTTTTCGTGGTAGGTAGACGATGTCGAGGTGTTCCAAACCCATAAGGGTTTGGTCGAATTTTCTTCTGATTTGGAGATATAAATTTTTCAGTTTCAGGGACTTTTGTGCAAAGAAGTTTTTCGAGGGGGAGGCCATAGAAATGAATATGAAGAAGATGGAGGCTAGGTTATGTTTAGATTTTCAGAATTAGGTTATGGCTGGTCTATGAGATATTATATAGGGGTTACTTTAATTCAGCCCATATGTAATTTAGCCCATTTTAATTATAGCTTTAGTGTAATTATTTACATCCATTTTGCAGTTTTAAAAACCGTACGACCACATACTAATTCCAAATTCGATGGAATTTGGATCACAGCTAATCCTAATCAATACTAACCTATAGAAACTGGTTTCGTAAATTTTCGAGTCCGTATGAATTTTTAATGAATTTTTAAAGTCAAAAATTGTCCGTTTACAATGAAAAATAAATTATAATTATATATTTATCTAAAAATTACCAAAAATCATTTTTAGCTTTGTTTTGACGATACGAACCCAACAAAATTAATTTTGTTCAATTTGGAGACCGTTTGCAAAATTTCAATTTTCAAGGCGTATATATTTAATATTAAAAAAAAATTATACCAATAATTTCTGAAACTCGAAATATATAAGTGTTTACTGTTTTCCAATGCAGAAACGTCATTCGGACTCAATGGAAGTGGTTTCGAGTTCAAATTCCTTCGTATGAAAAAAGTACCATTTTTGTCCTTTACATATTATATATAAATTTCATAGTGACCTTCTAAATTTTAAACTGTGCATAACTTTTGATTCCCGCTATGAAATTTCAATTTTTCAGATTTGTTAAAAAGATATTTTTAAATAGATTCTAATAAATTTTGGTTTCACTAAAATCCGTTAAATTTTGCATCCTGTATGGTCAGTCAAAGTTCAAGTTTGACTTTTCAAACCACCGCGCTATTTCTTACTCCTTTTATAATTAAAATTAAATAATTCATCATCCTAACTTCGATTTAAATAAATTTTTAATCATTATTGTTTTCAATAAATTATTATAAATATCAAAACTCATTAAAATTAGTTGAAATAGATTTTTAAATTTACCCCAAAATTCAGGGTTGTTACAGTCTCCCCCACTTAAAAACTTTTTGTCCTCGAAAAGGAATGAAGCTAAAAAGTTGTTTAATTAACTAACTCATCTTTCATTATTTTATTCGTTTCTATAATTTTATTAGTTAAATCAATAATTAACTACACAACCATCAATCAATTAGTTGATTAGCTTTTAAAATATATAACTTTATATATTCAAAAATCATATTTTCAAAGATTGCATTATGTATAATAAAAAATACGTTAATTATAAACTGGGCACTCTCAACTCATTCTAGGGCATTACTAACCCCATCTCTAATGAGTTTTCTCATTCTAGGATACTACTGATCCTATCTCTAATGAGTATTCTTATTAGATATTACTAATCCAATCTCTGATGAGTCTTTTGTTCAGTTCAAACGAGTTGTACCCCAAAGATTTGAGCTAACCAGAGCTCTGATACCAACTGTAACGGCCCCGGATTTCGCCCGACCCGATCGACCGCTAGATCGACCAAGACCGTTCAAAACCCGAGTACGTTAACTCTGGGAATACAACACATTAGAATAACAACAACAGACTTTTATAAACATCACAGTAATGTTACATCAGAGTACAGAATATCAGAGTACATCGAATAAAATTACAGCGGAAGATAAATTACAATATATTAATACATTGCAGCGGAAACAATAAAATAACTAAGGCAGCGGAAGACAACTATGCTCTAGACACAGCTTTAAGCTTCAATCCAGAATCCTGCTCGAGATAAGGACCTGTAGACAAACTAATCGAATGCCCGTGTGGAAAAGAGGGCACCCGAGTTTACAGAGGTGGAAACAAACAACGGGTCAGTCATAGGACTGGTGTGAGAATCCTTAACTAATTTAACTAATAATAAGGCAAATCCAAGGACCACGCCGCTAACGCGGAACGAGTTTACTCCAATGGATTGTCATGCCTAACTTAAGGTGACTGAACAAATAAATAAGTAAATCGTAAAACAACACAATTCCTTTTGAAAAAAATGGAATCACCATAAGACTCAAGTCCCATCACACAATGCAATGCAAACCAGAGGATAGAATTTTACCTTATGATGATTAAACATGCTTAGTGCGATAAAACGAATTTGATATTATTATTAGTGCATGTAAAAACATTTCAAAATAAATGTATCAATCCTAGGAAGCATAGCTACCGTATACTATGCCTCCATACTAGTAATACAATCAAGTCCGTAGGGTCGTATTTGGAATTTGGTTTCCATCATGAGTCAAGGCTAGGGAGGAGCTCCTTACCGATTCGAGACACTCTAGCTAATGTCTCAGGATCCTCCGCAGTGAACCCTTGGATCCTGCAGGGGTCGGTCCACACATACAGCTTTGTGGATTAGTTATTCCTGAACACACGTTTCCCGTACCTATAGGACCTAACATCCGAGGCGCCTCATTCCATCATCCACATAAGTAATATGCCAGACAGTTAAAGCACTGACACCACTTCTAGCTAGAAAGAAACGTGCTGCTCTCCCTGCGTTCCCTTCTCCCGTTTTAGACTCCAACCGGGTTGTGAGGCTCGTGAAGCTACGTAATACACAAAGCTATGCTTATTCAGGCTGTGCTTTGATAGTCACCACAAGGTTCTGCTTTTCAACAAGAAACCTTGATCATTGCATCTTGGTATGACATACTGTCAATCCATATCATATTATTAATCTTTTGCCAAAATATACAAAAAGGTGTTAAGCAAGAGAATAAATTCTCTGCCACCAATCATTCATACATTCGGCAGAAAATCAATAAGTACAATATAAAGGAGTACAATGCGGATACACAATCCATTTATAAGCCTGTTCTGGGTCTGAACGAAACCGGAGATTCCCTCGTCCCGTATGTCCAGTACGAGAAGGAGGTACCCGCATATCCGTGCAATCAACATATACATCCGGAAGGCCACCCCTGACTCCCCTTCAAGGTAGCTACTCCAATCATGGGCCTCAGTAGCAACACATCCATTCGATGTGAAGATCGTCGGTCTTGCACCATCTTCAATTTCTTCGACTGTTAGTCGTCGTATTCATTATTAAGATGGGTTAAACCCGGTCTTTCCGAATAACACGCGTGATTTAATATTAGGTGCTATATATAAAACACATCAACGCCTCATTCCAATTCAGAATATCTTTTTAATAAAGTATTATTAGGGAAAGGTTCCCATTAATTTTATCAAAGATAAATCTTTCAACTTATTCTTTAATCTTCCTTTATTCACCTTCAATCTAATTGAAGATTTATTTAAACTTTATTAAGTTTTAGTCTTCTAAAATCACTGTTAAATGACTAATCAATTTTCTGGAATTAATCTTATCTTTAATCTGGGATTAAGAACTGATGTTATTTAAAACATAGTTCACGAGAGACCCCATTTCATGTTTCATTAATTCCCAATTTAATATATAATATTAGGCATCTCTTCTTTTAGAAAATTTCGTTTAATCTTAATTAAAAGATTAATTAATAACAAATCAAATTTTCACTATTGATTTGAGTTTCAAGAACTAATGCCTTTCAAAACAATGTTCACAAACAACCCATAATCAATTTCCTTTTTATTTCGATTATATTTAATAATTGGCAATCTCATTTAAATCTTAATAAAAAGATTTTTCTTTACTCAAATGGATTTAAGAATAATGTTATTTAAGACACTATTCGCGACAAACCCAAAATCTAACTTGATATTAAATATAAAGCTTTGAATGGGAATTATATTGATTATATTCAATATCAAACTTTAAAACCAACGGATATCATATCAGAAATAACGATATTAAATATCTTCCAAATTCCCAAAATAATATCCGTATAATCACAGAATTAATATTGAAATAATCTGTAGATAATTTCCATTCAAATCCAATTCAATATACTCATTGGGAATTCTTAGTTGTATCAAAAACCATTTTAAATCCTTTTATTTATTTATAAAATAAATAAATCACTTATTTTGATAAAAATATCTTTTATCTTTATAAACTTGGAGATTTTCATCAAAACCCTTTTTGAATCATTTATTATGATTTCACATAATTTTTTTTCTTCCTATTTTTTCTTTTTCCGTATTTTAAAATGTTTATAAATTCGTTTCCAAGACGATTCCAACTTTTATTCCAACTATAATCTAAAAATTGATTATTCTATATGTTATCCCTTTATAATGATATTATTTTCCAAAGTATTAATTTTGAAAATTCTCTTTTAATATTCATTATAAAATGGATAAAATAAATCGATAAACTCGTTCAAGTTTTTTATTTTTAAAAATGGCATTGCTATTTTTAAAACGAATTAAATAGCCAAACTCATTTTCTTATCCATTTGTATTTTATAATGGGCTAGACCTCTCACATTAAGCCTACGACTTGTGGATGCTGGATGTGTCGGTCGGTTCCGGGCAGACTTATTCCACAAGTTGTGCTTAACCTCGGGTCATGGCCCGTTTCGTATTTGTGCACTTGGACCTCTCACATTAGGTTTAACATTAGTGGTTGCTGGATATGCCGGTCGGGTCCGGGCAGACTTCCACCACAAATGTAACCTAACCTCGTGTCCAAGCACAATTATAAATTATAATTATAATTAATTTTTCCAAAACATATTATTTGAAATTATCCTTTCCATTAAAGAATCTTAATTTTAAGATATTATTTATTTCTAAATATCATGATTTCAAGTATCTTAATATAAATTACAACTTCCCATATTATTATGATTTTATAATAACAGCCTTTTCAAAATGTTCAATTTTGAAACCATATCTTTTTACTTTAACATATTGACACCAAAGATGTTATCTTTATAATTGCATCCTTTTATTGTAACTTTTAGACAATAAAGACGAAATCTTTCTAAATCAACGTTAATTAATTCCATTAGTTGAATATAAAATAAAAACATTCCTTTAATTCAAAATTGATAACGTTTTGAAAACAAATCTTCTTAATTTAACATATTAACAATTAAAAAGGTAATCTTTAAAAATTCTAATTTTTTTTCTCTTTTTATTGTAACCTCTTAACAACAAAAATTTAGTCTTTTTAATTCCAAACGTTAAAACCATCGTTCAATTGCATTAATTGAATATTAAATGAAAATATTCCTTTTTGATTCAAAATTGAAATGAGACCACACCATTACCATATAATTTTAATTACATGGATTTCAAAACATCGTATTAATTCCATGATAATGATAAAATACTACATAACAGCCAAAGTGCACATTACAACTAAACACAAGGATGACGTGTATTCAAATATCAACCCAAGACCCGTGTGGGGTTTCAACCAACATAAATTCAAATAATATACGTATTGTTATTTGTGCACTTGGGAGACGTGTAAATTTAATCATCCTAATTAACATAAACAAGTCAAGCAACATGTAAATGGCCGTGTAGTCATGTTTTGAACATCATAGTATAATAACATATTTCTAACATGATACATGTTCTAAATTTCAAACATTTCACAATACAACATCCAAATCAACATTTATCCAACATACAACAATTTCAACACAGATAATTAATTTATATTTAATGATAAAAAAAATAATTATTCAAAATTTGAGTGAGATAAAGTTCTCACCTTTGTCGGGCTTAAATGACGGTTCGGGCCCAATTTTGGTCCAAAATTCAACTTGCTCCAAAATTAATGAAATTGGTGTCATCGCGAAGCTCTCGACGCGCTGATCGCGGAAAATCCTATTTCATGCGATTTCGAGTTCGTATCAAAAAGTTACGATTTTCTGAAGTTCGAACGAATTAAATAATTAATTTAATTATGGAAAATACCCAAAAATTCAACTTCCTCCAAATTGGACGAATTTAGTGTCCACGCGAAGGTCTCATCGCCACGATCGCAGCGGATCTGAAATCATCAAATTTCGAGTTCGTATGAGAGAGTTATACAATTTTAAGTTTGAGTGCATTAATTAAATAATTAAATAATTAAAATAGTATCCCAGTCGGTCAACCAACCCCTTCCGAACTTTGACCGCATTTTACCATTGACTCAGACCTCCGATTGACCTGAAACCACCGCCATCTCCTTCGTCTTCGAGAGGCGCACCAACGCTCCAAGTCGCCGCCGTCGTTGATGCTCCTATCGCCGGATTTTCGCCAGAAAGCGAAATTCGTCTCGTGGGCCCCACAGGACGATACTCACCGCTGATCAACCTGAATTTTTCGGAGCATCAAGATCTCGCGTAGACGAAGAACTTTCCTGTTGGTGACTTCGCCCGGTTCTCGCTCGATTTACTGGAATTTGTTGATTTACGTTTTGAGCTCGCTGTTTTGGCCAGATCATCTCGATTTTCGTGTCGATTTTCAGATCATCTCGATTTTCGTGCAATTCCTTCGACTTTCAGGAGAAACACCGAGAAGCAAAGTTGTTCGTATGTCTCTTGGCTACATTTTCTCCCACTGGGCCGTCGTCTAATTCTCGACGGGTCGGCGGGAAATCACCAAATCCAAAACTAACTTTTTGCAATCAAACTCAGATTCTGGCGAATCCATGCATCCATAGGTCTTGGATTTTTCGCGGTAGGTAGAGGATGTCGAGTTGTTCAAAACCCAGAAAGGGTTTGGTCGGATTTTATTGATTTGGAGATATAAATTTTTCAGTTTTAGAGACTTTTGTGCAAAGAAGTTTTTCGAGGAGGAGGCCATAGAAATGAAGATGAAGAAGATGGAGGCTAGGTTATATTTAGATTTTCAGAATTAGGTTATGGGTTGTCTATGAGATATTATATATGGGTTACTTTAATTCAGCCCATATGTAATTTAGCCCATTTTAATTATAGCTTTAGTGTAATTATTTACATCCGTTTTGCAGTTTTAAAAACCGTACGACCACATACTGATTCCAAATTCGATGGGATTTGGATCACAGCTAATCCTAATCAATACTAACTTATAGAAACTGGTTTCTTAAATTTTCGAGTCCGTATGAATTTTTAATGAATTTTTAAAGTAAAAAATTGTCCGTTTACACTGAAAAATCAATTATAATTATATATTAATTCTAAAAATTACCGAAAAATCATTTTTAGCTTTTTTTTGACGATAGAAACCCAAAAAAATTAATTTTGTTCAATTTGTATTTAATGTTAAAAAAAATCATACCAATAATTTCTGAAACTCGAAATATATAAGTGTTTACTGTTTTTCAATGCATAAACGTCATTCCGGACTCAATGGAAGTGGTTTCGAGTTCAAATTCCTTCATATGCAAAAAGTAGCATTTTTGACCTTTATATATTATATATAAATTTCATAGCGACCTTCTAAATTTTAAACTGGGCATAACTTTTGATTCCCGCTATGAAATTTAAATTTTGCAGATTCGTTAGAAAGATATTTTTAAATCGATTCTAATATTTTTTGGCTTCACTAAAATCCGTTAAATTTTGCATCCTGTACGATCAGTCAAAGTTCAAGTTTGATTTTTCAAACCACCGCGCTATTTCTTACTCCTTTTATAATTAAAATTAAATTATTCATCATACTAACTTCGATTTAAATAAATTTTTAATCATTATTATTTTAAATAAATTATTTTAAATATCAAAACCCATTAAAATTAGTTAAAATAGATTTTTAAATTTACCCCAAAATTCAGGGTTGTTACAAGAATCCTCCTCCGATCGAAAATCACATTGATCCTGATTTATCCACCCCCATGCCACCTGCTCCGTCGCTGTAACGAACTGGGTTTTTCGACTCCGAAAATCAACATCAAACTACCGTGTTGACCATTCAGACATCGAACATTCCAGATCATTAATAGAAAGAAGTTAGAGGGTGAGAATAGATAAGGTAGAAATATTGAATAGAAGAAGAAGAAGAAACAACACAACACAGAGTCTCACATCGCAGCGGAACAAAATATAATACAGAAATAAATCTTTATTGAGAGCTTTGAAAATACTTACAGTATCAGAGTACATCATACCATGGGACAGTTATAATAGCCTGTTCCCATATACAACACACAGCGGAATAGTAGTAATATCATACGTCTGGACTCTTCCAGCTCGTCTCTCCATAGCAGTCGCTAATCTGAACCTGTACACTCCGGGCTAACCCGAGCATTTACAAAACACCGGGTCAGTCTGGTGAACCAGAGTGAGATAAACTCGCACAGTATTAAGGGTAAATCATCCAATCTTGATTTTTAAGTTCAAAATCTTTTCAAAGGAAAAGGATAATCGTAAGACCAAATCCACACATAAACACGGACGGTTTTTACCTTACGATAACCCAAAACAGTTTTGAAACTAATATCTTGTCTGATATTATAATAATGTCTAAATACAAGTAATTAACAATCTAGTGGAACGCTTGCATCTCACGCTCCACATATATAGTATACAATCAAAACCCGCAGGCGCTTATTGGGAATTGGATTCCGACTTGACAAGGTATGGGTCCACCTTCCGATAGTGTATCTCTAGAGACGAATACACTGGGTTCAACAAGAACTTCTTGCAACCCGGCCCTCACATGACCGACCCCTCATTTCGCTTGAGAGTATCGAATGTATATCACCGACGGTTGGGATCAGCAACCGTCTCCCGAAAAGGGACAGCATCGAAACATAGATTTAAGAAGCAAATAGGATTTTCTCTAGGTAGGTGATCATACACCCTAATGGGAGCGACCCACATAGCCATGCTGCCTGCCCGATTTTTGTCATTTCCCGGTTGATGAGGCTTGAGGTCAGAGTTTATTCTTGAACATCTGATCACCATTCACTTTGAATGCCACATCGTCAAATCCATCAGATATCACTAATTGATATCCACAAAAATACTCTAGCTGGAAGCTAAGAGAGCGGCAATTCTCCGCCAACAACCATAGCACGTTTGAAGAAATCAACGTACGTGATCCTTTGGAAATACTCTGTCAGACATTCGTCCATATACGTCATCCAGGAACAGGATGAACCGAAGGCACTCCCCTACTGCATCCAATATAGGAATCACCCCATGGATCAGTAGCGAGAAGTCCTTGCAACCCGTAGATTCCAACCACGACAGAATCACAACTTATCTCTACTTGCCAGGAAGAGAACATTAGTGGTCCTTCCGTTTATGAAAATCCACGGTCTTCAATGCTTCATCTCGATCATCTTCTGAGATCTTCACGTATTTGTTGGTCGGAATGGTTTTCGAATAAATTCGATCCCGGTCTTTCCGTACCAACAATCGTATTGGACAGATTTGATAGTCGGTGTTTTAACTATCAAAATATACAGTGTTTCAATCATGACACTCCAATGAGTTCACTGGTTAAGTATTCAGCATCACCTGGCCCTTAACAAACTGGTTTACTTTTGTTACATTAAAAACTCCAACTCTTTTAATATTGAAAATACGATATTTGAATAACTCTAATCCGATTTAACTCTAATGGATTAACTCAAATTGATTAACTCTAACTGGTTAACTCAAATTGATTAACTCGACTTATTTAACTCCTATTGATTAATTAATACTCGATTTAAATCCATTCGCTTGACTCTAGATCACAGCGATCACAATGGTTACGCCTGATTCCCTCAGGAAACATCCGACCGCCGTAGGCTATCTGCAGCCCTACGAATTACGCTAGCAGTCGTACGAAATGACAACTTAGCCGAATAATTATGTTGGGCTAATTCTATCTCGAATAACTATATTCAATTTCCCACTTAATTCTTCCGTCAAATCATCTTTTAAATTCGGAAATCCATTAGTTTTAACAAAGAAATGTATAGCACATATGTTATAACAATAGCGTTATAATTACTATTTAGATTTACAAAACAACAGCGCTATAATCGCTGTTTAGGTTTACAACCCATTTACTATAGCAAAAGACCTACAATCGCTATATTAGATTTACAAGACATATATTATAACAACAGCGCTAAAATCGTTGTTTAGATTTTCAAAACATATTCACTAACGTCTCTTACGATTACCAACTAATACTATCTTCAGATAATCCCGATGTTGTTCAAGTTGGGGTATTTTAATTACCTCTCAGACCTTGATCAACAACGTTCTTATCCTCCGATAAACATAAGTTGTAATCAAAATCAATATTTCATTCTAGTCTCAAACAAATTCCATTTAACTATTGGATTTGGTTATACAACCCTATAACCCAGTTCTTTAACCAGATTCTCTTATTTCCAATCTCCTTTGATTTCATTTCACTTCAATTACTTTTGGAAAGTAATTGTCTAAATTATTATTAATTAAAATAATAATTTATTTCAATCATTAACTACATGAGTAGTTAATTTCTTTAATAACAACATTAAATGGAAAATCCCTTTTTAAAACCTTATTTAAATTTAAACAATATTTATTAAACTATTCAAATCAAAACACATCAATTTTGATAATCAAATTCCAATTCAAACGGTCGATTTAATTAACTCAAAACTCGATTATCTCGTTAATCGATTCCAATTAATCCTCACTTTAAATTAATTAAAAATATAATTAATTTAAATAATCCCATTAATTGTTTTCTTTACAAACAATTATCAAGGTTAACCGTTCGATTCATTTCTTATCTTCATACTTGAAAATCTGATTAACAACAGCATATACTTTATAAAATAAACCAACCATAAATCAAGGTCCTAAATAAATAAAATATTTATTTAATTCCCTTTTATACTTTATTCAAAATAATATATTTCAAGATCTAAGTCCAGTTATAAAATAAAATTTATAACTTCATTTTTATCGACTCACCTAACGGTGAATCCATATCTATAAACTGATTGATTTTATAGGCCATACGCTGCCAAATACTAAACCAATATCACCTATTGGTTCAAACCAAACAGATGTTGAATATTCAATTAACAATCAACCATCAAATCAATCACACAAACAGATCAGTTCATATATGATAATATGAAAATAAATAATACATTTGAGGGATCCGGTTGGGTCCCTCCAACCTGTTCTTCCCTGTATTCAAATGGTTATCTCAAATCAGACCATTCAGTTTTGTTTAACTGATAACACTAAATAGCAACCATTCAACATCAACCACAAGCAATTCAAATAGTTCAACAATTTAAAACACGTTTATAAATAAACGTGACCAACCAAGGTAAGTTACCTTTATTGGAACCAATCGTTAAAAATAACGATTTGGTATTTCACTGAAATTAAACACAGTTTAATTCCATCAGTTAAATCAACAGATAAATTTTAACTAACAAACAGTCAATCATTGGTAAGCAGAGCACACAAAATAAAAACCCAATTTATATAAAATATAAATAGGGTAACTGAGTGAGTTTAACTCACCTTGATTTGCTTCCGTTGAAATGGTTCGGTCACAGCTAAATTGAACAATCGTTCAATGTAACTGTAAATTCTGGTTGTTTCCATCTCTTGTTCAAATGAACTCCAAAATGCAATGCTCGTTACGACGATTCTATCGTCTCCGGGTTTGTCCAGTTCTGTCAACATATGAGTGCGCCATATAAATTATAAGTTACGCTTTTAAATTTTAAGTTGATTCATAACTGAATTAATTATAACTATTTATATAATTACTTAGATTAGGGGGAATTAAACCGGTCAACATCTTTGTTTCACTCAGAGTCATGCTGTAATACTCAGTCTCTCAAAATAACACATCTTGTGTGGACTGCACAAATAATAGTATTATGGTTAGATGATTAAGTAAAAATAAATCCTTTATATGTATCAATTAACGTTAATCCTTTTACTACTTCCATTATCACATAATCTGGTCGTCCACTCTCTTTCTATCCGGCTCCCTTATTTGGTCTTTCTACTGATGCTTATTCATGATTATGCCTGCAACAAATTAAAATTTAAGTTAATACACGCTAATTTATGATTATCTCTTAATCCCTTTCGTTGTGTCCAAACTGATCTAACCAATTTTTGGTAATCGGTTGTTCTTCTATTCGTTGGTTCCTAGGTTAAAAAGATAGTCAATTTTAGTAACATTAATTACTTTGAATCAGTGGTATACCAATTATTACCCTTATCCATTTGTTCGAACCACAATCCCAAGCCTGCTTTGATTATCTCGTCTTCGCTTATACTATTGCGATGTAACCCAACTTCTGTTCCAACCTTCTCCTGCTTTTGCCTCATATACATTCAAGGCCTTCTCCTCCACGTGTCTCGTTTTAACTTCCAGTAACCTCCATACACGGTTTTCATTCTGGACTTCAACTTCCCTTTCGTTTAAGCGTTGCCTACATATAGATTTAAATATTAACAATTCAATTAATACTTAAATCTTGTTTAAAACTAGGTTAACATTAATATTTATACTTAAAAGTATATGGTCGTTCCCCTGCTTCATCCTTATTCCCGAAATTCTGAAGGCTGAAGCCCATCACCGTGCTGTCCAAGAGAAGCGCCATTCTCCCCTTCAAAGCTTCTCGTTCCAGATGCGCTGAAGTAACATGCCCCCTCTCATTCACGTCTGCAGATCCCAACCTGCCAGCCAACGCTAGCCTCCATCTTCTATCCCTTTGGCACCATGATGCTTGCGTTTCATCCCACTTCTCCTATTCACGCTTAACGAAGACAAGCCCGCCCCCTTACATATAATGTCTTTTGTTATATTTGCATTTAGGTTTACAGAAGAAGAGCCTTTTGTTTTCTTTGATGAAGAGAACTGTTGGTTTAATCATGCTTATGAGAAGAAAATAGGACGGAGTGATGTGCTATATATAGTAAGAGAAAGTGTGGGCAGCAAGGAAAATATAGGGAATAGGTATGCTGCAGAATATAGTAGTGGGAGTCTCGATGATTTCCTTGGTCGGCACGGGTTGATTAATTGGCAACCAAGAATTGTACTGGATTGGCGCAAAGCAGAGAAATTGGGATGATTTAACTAGGGGAGGCGCTACGTGGAGTGGACCACGAAAAACAAAAAAAGCAAAGTAACCCGCAGAAACCACCACAAACGACTTTCGTTTACCGATAAAAAAGCTAATCTTGGTGTAAAAAGTTATTTCGGATCCAATGGGACAAATTTCGTTGAAATCCGAGGTCGTATGAAAAAATTTCCTTTATGAAACCAGAAATGAACACGCGTTTAATTTTTCCACGGTCACCAGATAAATCGAATCAACTTGAAACTGCGAACATCGACAATAACTTTTCGATACGAACCCAACGGCACTAATTTCGTCGCATTCTGAGACTGTTGCCCCGGTAGGCTGTTTTTACCGCGCACCGCAACACCCTTTTCAACGCCAAATTTTCCGATCTTTAAAAATAACAAACTATATACCTACCTTAACTATAATCGACGCTACGAACTCAACGGAACTGGTTTCGTGGCCTGATTTGATCGTTTGTTCAAGTTACACTCGAATATCCCTTTATTCAGTTGAATTAATTCAATTGCACTGAACGAGCGTTTATGGCTACCGTGGTCACCTACGACTTCGGTTTTCCACGCCACTCACCACCGTACAATAATTTAACGATACGGTTCTAATGAAACTGGTTTCGTCGAAAACAGAGTCCGTTTGCAAAACGGCTATTTTAACGCGTATATTTATATAACGATTTTCCATAGCGACTATTTCAAAATTTGATTTTGCCATAACTAACTATTTATAATACGAAATCTAGATTTTTCTCCTTCATATGAAAATTATCATCAATACGGTTCCAACATTTCTTGTTGCACAGAAATCCGACTTATATTGGATCCTGTATCCTCGGTTGAAGTTCAAAACTCCATATTACGAACTGCACGCCATTTTCAAGCTCGATTTATAATTATATATAACATTCGAACTCCATTTGAATAATGAATATCCATTTATATTCCAAATAAAATATTTAAAATAAATTTAAATATTCAGATTCAAATGGTCGAAAAACACGGGTCGTTACAGTCGCCACCACCACCATCGGCCTCGCCTCACTCCCCTTTCATTCCTCTTTTGACCACCAGACGTAAAAATACCTCAAGCGCCGCCAATCACCCATTCTTTGGTCGCAACACCCGTAAAACTTTCGCATCTGATCATCTAGAAATTCCGACCACCGCAACCACTTCCAAACCAAACAACTACATACTTGTAGACCTTTGTCCCCTCTCCAATTTCCTAGTTGGCACCTTTGGCTAACTCCTCTTCATTTGCACGTATTTCCATGAAAACGGAAAGTGACCTAGTCATGGCCATGGGAGATTTATGGCCATTCGCCACGAAATTTTTGTTGTGTGTTCCCCTCAACATACACTACAACATCTTAATTGGAATGTTCCTCCAATTCTCATTTAAAAAGGAGGAGGGACTAAAACGCAAAATGAAAGGCTGAAACCGGTGGGTTAGGGATTGAGTGGAGGAGGAGTGATATATATAAGGGTAGGATAGCTTATAGGTGAAGATTCATATATATTATTTTATTGCTACTTGCCTACGATTATCATCATTCATCGTTTAAAAACATGCGTGAGAACATACGAACTCCATTCGAGGTGAAAACTATTATGTAGCTATGGTTTGTCATTAAGGTGCTAATGAAACCAGTTTCATCAAAATTCGAGTCCGTTTGTTTAAAAGTGCTAGTTCAAACTTGAATTATTGATATACGTATTTACATTGAATATTTATATCTCCCACGACAACATACTAACTTAAATTGGCCTGAAATTTGTAATCTTACATTAATTTATCATTACAGATCCAATAAAATTAGTTTCGTCGAAATCCGATGTCCTTTACAAAATGGTTATTTTTCCATATTTAATTAAATTGATATAATATAATTTAATTTCAAAATAATTAAATTCTTTGAAAAACAAATTATAATTATCAAATATATCCAAATAAAACTTCATAAAATTTTAGAATAAACTATATTGGATTTTAAACTCGATACTTCCATTTTTAAGATAAATTGATATTCAATTTATATTGAAATCCTTTTGTTTTATTAGATTAATTATTACGGTTTATAAACGATTCCATAGCGACCTTTTGGAAGTTTGATTTGGACATAACTTACAATTTATAAGATAAAAACTCGATTTTTCACTTTCATTGGAAAAATATAGTTCAGTAGATTTGAACGCTTCTTGTTTCAACAAACTATGAATTAATTTGGATCTTGTACATTCATTTAAAGTTCAAAACAAAATATTATGAACTATAGCGCCGCTGTGAGCTCTTTTTTAATTATATTATGAATTAAACGTTCAAAGCTTAAATTAAATAAATTTCAAGTCGTTAGTTCTTAAAACAAATCATTTTAAATATTTAATATCCATTAAACATTTCTTAATAAAATCTGGGTCGTTACAAATGTACAAATTTGTTATGGAGTTATAATGTTCAAAAAGAATTTTATAAAATAATATAGGGTAATTTCTTTATAAAAGTGAATCATAACTAATTTACAAACTAACTTTGTCATTTTTGTTGACATATATAGTTCATGCCATGTAACTTAAACATTTTTATAGTTGCATGAAAAACTACCTTTTTAATATAAATATACCTTGCGAAAATAGCGTATATTTTTAAGAGCTTTTCGAAAAATGGACTAAATACTTTCTAAGATTATTTAAATAATTTAAGATTTCATGAGCAGTTTAAACATATGGATGGAAATATAAAATATCACGAAAGAATTAAGGAGGTTCAACAACTAAGTTTAGAAATTTAAAAATGTATATATTAGGTGCAAATTGTTTTCTTCAATTTATAAATATATTATATTTATTATTATTATTTATGTATATTATTTAAACCGTGTGACTTATTTAACTTTATATTTGGAAGAAACACTAATTATCCTATTTTTGTAGATATGAACATGTTGTATATTTTAAAAAATCACACTTAGCGTTAGTTATATGAACTAACAACAATTTATTGACTGAATTCATTTATTATATTTAAAATCACATAATTAATTTAAACATGATGACTTAGGTGTACAATGTTGAGCGATACTGCACAGTGTTTGGTAAATAACTAAATAAATTTTGAAATGTTGGCATTTGACATTAATATTACACTGCAATACAAGGTAAATATGTTGACGTAGATGAGTTCAACTTAGAACTCGTGATAGTTATTTATGTAATTTATATTATGTAATTGACTTATATATTTATTTGATCATTTTTCATTTTTGTTAATATGTATATGGTTAATCTTGATGTGATTTATTAGATGAATTAATGAATGATAGTCTACTAAAGTTATCTATTCTATTATAAAAGAAATCCAAGTAGAGTTGACTTTTTTCTTGCATTAAGATTTGTTCCCAACTCAAATACATCACTCTCATGCATTTGAGATACATTTAGCAATTTAGACTCATCAACGTCTATATTTTGCAAATCCAGTAACAACATATTAAATAAAATCCGCTTACGCCTTTTCAATTTCTTACTTTTCAACCGATTACCTTTTGGCTAAATTAATTGCTTATTAATAACAACAATGTATATGAGAAGTTTGTTACATCTTTAATTACCTATGCTACAACTGTATATGTTTTTCCTAACACTACAGACACATAATACATAGCAATGGAGGGGGCAACGGCCGCCAACGGCTCCCTGTAATGGTTTCCAGCGGCTTCCAACGGAAGCTAAAGTCTGGATTTTTATTTATGTAATAAAAAAACGTTGGAAACCGTTGGTTTCAAAGCCGTTGGCGACCGTTTGTAGCAGTTACTTAGTCGAGCAAATATTAACCGACCTGCTTTTTCCTCCTTCATTTCGTTTTTTTCCTAAATTTTACTTATTTCCCTCCATCCGAATTCTAAAATCGGCCACCACTAACTCCATAGCCACCGCTACGCTCTCCAACGTGTTGAAGGCTCTCTTTCCTCCTCTCTAGGCTCCAATTAATCTAAAAAAAATTCAAGGTATAAAGCCCTAATTTTATTTAATACCCTAGACTTGCTCATTAAGCTTAATTTGTTTATTAGATTATATGCTTGTGTGTGTAGTTTTATTAATATGTGCATATATAGGTTGAATTAATAATGTTGCTAATCTAGGGTTAATAAGTTTAAGTTGTATATGTATATGTGCACATATAGTGTTGTATGTATATTATTGTTAGTTAATCTATGTATTGATTGAACTAATTGAGGCCTAATTCATCAAAAAGGATATTTAATTTATCGAAAACGCTTAGCGGAAATGGAAGTAATCAATTTTATGTTTTATAAAATTTTATCAAAAATGATATTTAATTTTACATATAACGTACGGTTAGTTCGATTAAATGTTGAAAATATACGTACATGTGATAGAATTCATATACGTACAACTAGAGATTGAAGAGCACAAATCGTAATATATTATATTCATAAAGCCTTAGAGAATTTTTCACCCCCGTCTGATCAGTATTGTATATGATCATTATGCAAATGTTCATGTTGTTAACAGAACAGACAATGATATTCATCATATACAATATTTGTTGGATTTATCCTTGTATTGGACAAGTTACAAACACAATAATGAAATTAAATCTCGTAAATCATTTCATTTTAAACGGTTCTCAAAATTTCGAAAGCCCTTCCTTTATGTTCCATGTGTACACGCAATTGTGTACTATTCCAAGAACTAAAGCGAAGTGTGGCCGAATTTTTTTGAATACGCGATTTAATTACATTATTCTATTTGTAAAAATGGGAGGTAGAATAACCCACCAGCAAAGTTTAAATGATCAATTAACATAACATTCAGTAGTAAAATTGTTTTAATAAAATGTCAATGCAAATTTTATCATAGTTTTTAATTATCTACATAGGAAAAATGGACAATTATTTTATTGATCGAATATGATGTACAAACGAAGGAAGCTGATGGCATAATAAGTGAACAATTTACTAATGGTGCTGGCGTGTTTATTGATTTTTCTCTAAGTAACAACGGAATTGTCCGTGTAGTAGATGCAAATTATTAAAGCATTTGATACTGCAAATGAATAAAGTGCATTTACATCAATGCAGTTTTGTGCCGAACTATTTGGTTTGGGAACGTCATGGAGAACAGTTAGCATCTACTTATGTACAAATTGAGGAGGTAGTGAATAATGAAATTGCTAAATGAATCTCATAAAACATATGGTTAAAGATGCTGCACGTTCAATGTTTCTCAAATTACTGATGACGATGGTAATGTTGAAGAAGAACCAAATATTGGAGCTAAAACAAATATATGATTTATTAGATGGCTTGAAGAAATCCCTTTTGAAAGGCTGTAAAAGTGGAACTCAATTATCAGTTACTGCTGAATACATTGCGATGAAATCTAAGTACAATCTCATAGAAGCTAGATTTACAATTGTTGTACAAGCTGCGAAGTCGCATATGTCTCCCAATAATTTAATGTGCGAAAATCAATATGAAGTACAAAAATGATGTCATCTTTTGGTTTACCGTGTGGAAAAAAAATGCATGTCTAAAAGGTTGTACGCTATATTTGAAGGAAGACATCAACCTTAAGAATTGCAAAATATGTAATCAGGAAAAATACAACCAAGAAAGAAAAAGGGAAAAGAAGTATTGTATAAATGTATGCATTATTTACCTATTGCTCCTAGAATTCCTAGGTTATGCGCATCTTCTGTAACCGCGCAACATATGAGATGATATAGTGTGAGAACACAGGAAGAAGGTACGTTAACACACCCAGTTGATGGGGAAGCATGGAAGCATTTTGACCAGAAGTATCCAGATTTTGCATCCAAGTGTCGTAATGTTAGACTTGGTCTATGTACGGATGGATTTTCACTATTCTCTCAATTTGGTGCTAAATATTTGTCCCGGCCTATAATTGTCACACCTTATAATTTACCTCCGTGGATGTGTATGAAAACTCTTTATGTTTCTCACATTTGTCGTACCTGGTCCTGATGATCTGGCACAAGGAATCGAAGTTTATTTACAACCATTGTTTGAAGAATTAAAAAGAATTATGGTACGAAAGAGTAGAAACATGTGATATTTCGCAGAAAAAGAACTTTCGTATGTATGCTTCTTTATTAATTGTGGACAATCAATGATTTTCCTGCGTATTCAATGCTTTCAGGTTGGAGTACGGCTGGTCGTCTAGCTTGTCCTTACTGCACAGAAGAAACAATAGCATTTTCTTTACCTTATGGAAAGAAAATTTTATGGTTTGATTGTCACTGATATTTCTTCATATTAATCATCCTTTTAGAAGAGGCAAGATATTTTTTACAGCTAATAGACATGAAACTTTGAGACCACCTATGGTTTGGTCAATAGAAGATATTTATAAACTTGTAGAGGATTATTCAAATATACATGAAATAGGAGAACAAACTGAAATTTAAGGTAAACCATCGATTCATAACTGGTGCAAACAAAGCATATTTTAGGAGTTGCCTTATTGGAAAAATCTCCTGATTCATCATAATATTGATGTGATGGACAATGAGAAAAACGTGTTTGACAATGAGTTTAATACAATTTTGAATGTCAAAGGGAAGACGAAAGATGATTTGAATTCAAGACGTGATATCAAAGCAATATGTAATCGTCTTGGGCTTTATACAAAGCCAAATGACACCAAAAACCCAAAAGCGGGTTATGATTTAGACAATAATTAATCAAGTTAAAATACTTTTAAAATGGATGGAAGGATCATCATTCCCGGATGGTATATCTTCTAATCTTCATAGATGTGTCAACTATAAAAACCATAAACTTAGCAGGATGAAAAACAACGAATGTCATGTTATGATCGAAAATTTAATGCCCTCGCTTTCAAAAAACTATTGCCCGCAAAAATTTGAATAGTGGTAATAGAACTTAGTCTGTTTTATAAAGAGCTTTTCTCTACTACATTAAAAATTGATCGTCTTCGCAAACTAGGGGAAGAAATCGCTATTTCATCAATATTTATGTTCGAGTTTCGAAAGTGGAATATCTATATATTTCCAATCGACTGGTGTGAGAACCAAAACCTTATTTAGAATTTATTGTTCGGTGATTTGACACAGGAAATATGATTTTTACGTATATAAACAAACTATATATTTGAAAAAATAATTAATCAACAAATTGATTGTTGGCTATGATGTTTGACTATTGATTCAACTAATGAAAATATTGGAATAATAAATAAAGTATAATTAAGATAATAGTTAAGTGAAAAATAAAGCAAATCTCTTGACAAAATCCTTAAAATATTATATAGGATATGGACGACTTTGGCTTATCTCATACTGAATTCTGGATGACTCTAAAACAAGCAAGGAGAGCTCACCAGAAAGCAGAAAGAGAGTTGAACTTAGAAACACACAAGGTTTATTGTCGTAAATGCAGAAAAGAAGGCCATTATGCAATTTTGTGTCCTGAGAAAATGAAGAAGAAAGAGAAACAAATAAGACCGGACATATCCTGTTTCAAATGCAAAGAGACGGGTCATTTTATGCATAAGTGTCCAAACGTAAAGAAAAACCCCAAAAATCTAGGAAAGGAAAAGAAATGCTTCCGATCCAAAGAAGTAGGGCATCTAGGCCGAAATTGCCCATTAAAGAAGGGTAATAAGAAATCCAAAGGAAAGGAGCTATCAATTTTGGAAATTATGCAAGAAGAAGGCACGACTTTCTAGAAAGTTGGGTTTTAATGTAATGAACTAGTGTTTTGGGATATATGTATGATGCTTGTATGAACGTATGGATGTTTTTTATTTTAAAAATGTATTGGTATTGTAGAATATAACTAATGTGAGAAAAATGTTGAACCAAGTAGAATTTAGAACCAAATGTTGAACCGAGTTGAAAATTGTTTGAAATGGCATGCATATACATGTATATACATTGAAAAGGTCATAGCAAGGAGGCTAGAGAAGAGGAATAAAATTGTATGCCCGACAAATAGGTACATGTTTACTAATTTATTGGGTTTGGATTATTTTATGAGCCAATTGGCTTTTTCTTTTTCTTTTTGAGATGAGAGGGCCTGTGTGGCGATTTGGGGATTTTCCCGATGCTCCCCGTACAAAGGAGGTTATGGCGAAATTTTTCGAAAATTTAGGCTGTTAGCCAAATTTTTGAAGAATTTGAAAATTCTTAGGAACTGAAAAGTTGGAGAATGAAAGTTAAGTTGGTTAATTAAACAACTTTCATTTTCGTTCCTTTTCGATGACGAAAAAATTTTAAGTGGTGGAGATTGTAACAACCCGGAAAATCAGAACCAATTTAAATTTTTTAATTTGGCAATTTTAATGAATTTTGAATATTTAAAATGAATTATTTTGAATATTTAAAATGAATTATTTTAAATAATACCGATAAGAAATTTATTTTGAATAGAATTTGAACGTATATATTTATTTAAATCAAAGTTGCAATATAAATATTTAATTTAATTATAAAAGGAATTGAAAAAGGCGTGGTAGTTTGAAAATTCGATTTTAAATTTCAAATGAATGTACAAGATTCAAGATAAATCGGATTTCAGCGAAACAAGAAATATTCGAATCTGTTTGAAAATATCTTTCCGACAAATCTGAAAAATTCAAATTTCATAAAGGGAATTGAAAGTTATGTCTAGTTGAAAATTCTAAATAGACGCTATGGAAAATATGGCCCTTAAAAATAGCCCTTTTGCAAACGACCTCCATTTTCGACGAAACCCCTTTTCTTGGATCTGGGATGTCGAATTATTGCTAGGTTCCAATTTTCATAATTATTGGGATCAATATGTGAGTGTGGCAAAAGAAAACGTGTTTTGTCAGTTTCAGTCAATTTGGATCGACTAGAAAATGACCATTTTTCAAATGGCTTCCAAATTCGATGAAATTAGTTTTTTTGGGACCGTATCGTCCCAACATAGCCATGTTTATTTTTTGGGAATTTTCAGAGTCGGTATGTGGCCCCGGTAAATTAAAATGTACGTTTAAATTCAATACATAAATATTTATATTTTAATTTTGAGAATAACTGATTGAAACAGTCGAATTAGCTTACCAAACATATCCCATTGTCTCCGGGATGAGGGTATTTAGCTAGGGCGATAGTCGTAGGGGTTGATTTGGAGTTCGCGGATTAAACTAGTTATATTGAATTAAATAATAATGAACAATACCCTATATAAAGACATTAACCCTAGAATACCAGTCAAACCCCTTATTTCCTCTTCTCCCTGGTCAAAACTCCAAGCCGACGTCTACTATAAATGAAAACGTGAAAAAAAATCCAATTAGAAAAATTCTAGGAAATCCGAATGAAAACCTTAAATCCCAAAATAAATATATTCGAGTTCGTGGCGAGATTCTCTTCGATCCTATAGAAATTTTGATGGGTTCGAACTTCATTTTACACGTTGCGTTTATTTCAGCATTGGCTAGGGTTGATTAATTCATCAAATAAGGTGCGTCGGGTTGGATTTTGAGGTTATAGTTGGATTAGTGACAAGATTTGAGGGTTATACACACAATTTGCGGAAAATTGGTGATGTTTTTCGTTCGATGTTCACTATGAGGGGCGAAAGGGGCTCGACATCGGTTTTGTCTAGAGGGGTGCGCGCCATACGAGAAGGGTATGAGGATAGAGAGATTTGAAAAAGAGAAATATTGGTGATATTTGTTCGAATTTAAGTGGATGGAAGGAGGATGTATGGGCGTAAGAAGCTGCGTTAATGGTGGAGGAGGGATACAGGAGTTGTCAGTTTGAAATATGGGAGAGGGAAGGAGGATTAACTGTTGATGATGTAATTAAGAAATGTAATTAGTAATTTAATTAATTTCGTTAATTATTATTTAATCGTTGTATGAATAATTGCATAACTTCTTCGTACATCGTCGAAATTCAGTGAAACAAAATGCATTGGGCTCGTATTGACGAAAGCTACAACATGGAACTAACTAGAGCTGAAACGGAGCATGTTGAAAATTTCAAGAAAATTTAAATTCAAACGGAACGGAAATTCAGATTAAAACTGCCGGAGTGGATCCCAATGTGAGAACTTCTCACAAAAATAATTTCTGTATAGTTATTTACTTTATAACTGCATATATGAACTGCTCCCCGTCGTCCACAGACCATGGACGACTTGTTTGTTTGATTGTATTATGAAAATTGACTGTGATGTGAAATGGACTGTATAAAATATCTGAATAATAAAAATATCATTTTTATTGTATATATGAAATGAAAATAAAATATTCATGTTGAATAAAGCATATGAATAATAAAAATATCATTCTTATTATATATATGAAATGAAAATAAAATATTCATGTTGAATAAAATATTTGAATAATAAAAATATCATTTTTATTGTATATATGAAATGAAAATAAAATATTCATGAGTTGAGATAAATATTCATTTACAAACCGGACGGTTTGTCTATGTACACGTATTTATCTGATATTGATTGGGATGATAATTTTACACAACGCCCAACTGCACAAATAATTAACAGTGTTTGTTGTTTAAAAACCCCACACGGGTATTGGGATAATATTTGACATACACTGATCCCAGTAATTAGTTGTATGTCAATCGATGGGTTGAAAGACTTTATAAGCGTTATTTATTTATTTTAATGCTTATACAGTTGTAGAATGCACTCTGGATGTTGTATGAATTTTTAATGATTGTTTATCGTTATTATTGTATACATGTGATGTTGAAATCCATATAAATAAAATTATATGGTAATTGATTACGTTTGATCCCAGTTCAGAATTAACGAATATTTTAAAAATAATATTCAGTGAATATTGAAATATCAAGCCGTGTTAAGTAGTTAAAAACCATTTTAACACGAACGAGAATTTTGTCGATTTTATTCATTTTACAATGAATATCGAAAAGTGATTTCAAAAACTGATATTTTGAAAATATTATCATTTTAATATTGAAATGATATGGAATATTCAAATTGGATTTGAATTTGAAATGGAATAGAAATAGAATGGAATTGAAATCGATTTAAAATAAATTCAAAACGAATTGAAATGGAATTGAAATAGAAATGAATTGAAATCGATTTAAAATGAATTCAAAACAAATTGAAATTGAATTGAAATCGATTTAAAATGAAACCGTTTTGAAATGAATGTAAAACGAATTTATAAGGGAAAATTCAATTTTGATTTGAATTTGAAATGGAAGTTGAAATCGTTTTTTTGTGAAACAGATTTAAAACGATTTATAAAATTCATTTTAAATGGAAATCGACGAAATATAATATATATATATGTTGCATAAATTATAATGGCCTGAATAGAACGCGCCGCGCATCGGCAGTTCACGATTTTCGACCATTATCTTCAAATGGACGTTACGGGAGATCCGACCGTCGGATTCCCCTAAAATCGGAGCCGTTGGGTTTGTATCGAAAAGAGCTTTCCAATGAATATAAGAGATTTGAAATCTAATGGTTAGATTCAGAGATATGTCCAAATCAATTTCAGAAAAGGTCGCTATGGATGCAATTCAGTGGCCGTTATTGGAAACCGATTGTACGGGTGATAATAAATTTTTTTAAAATATGGAAAAATTATGTAAAATCATAATAAATGATTTGGAAAGACTTTGGATGAAAAATTCCAGTTTTGAAAAGATAAAAATTTATTTTTATCGAAATGAACTAGTTATTAACTAGAATAATAATTTATTTATTTTTAAAATAAATAAATTGGATTTGAAAATGGCTTTAAAATAACCAGAATTTTCCAAAGAATAAATTGGAATGGATTCGAAATATGGAAACTATCTTCGGAATATTTCGATATTGGATTCCGTGATTATACGGACATTGTGGAGGAATTTGGAAGACATATATGTATATATATATATCGTTATTCCAATACGATATTTGTTGATTTCAGAATTTGATATTGAATATAAGCCGATATATTTTCTATTCAGAGCCTTGTATTTGATATCAAATTGGATTTTGGGTTTGTCGTGAACGGTGTCTTCATAAACACTGTTCTTAAACCCAGTTGAGAAAAGAATAAATCTTTTAATTAAGATTTAGTGAATTTTCCAATTAATTAATATTTAATTGGAATGGAATAAAAGAATTGGATTTTTAGGATTATCGTGAACGGTGTTTTAAATAACACTTGTTCTTTAACCCAATTAACGGTGAAGAATATGATTTGGAATTTATAATTTTTTAATTAAGATTTATGGGATTTTCCAAGGTAAAGATTTCCAATTTAATTTATTAAATTGGAATTGAATGGAATTCGATATGGGTAATAATCGAAGTGAGCTTCTGTGGAGGAAGACTGTTAATACATATGCAATTTAAAAGGCTTTGTCGTTATTCCATTTATATTATTAGTCGGATACAGAAATTGATATCGATTATATATTGTTTTGTTTTTCCGTGAAGATTCCATAATTAATGGAATGTGATTTAGGGTTTATCGTGAACCGTGTTTTAAATGACATTGGCTCTTTAACCCAGTTAAAGATAAGATTAATTTCTTAGCTTTGAATAATCATTAATACTGATTTTTGGGAAGATTAAAACTAAATGGAGTTTTAATGAATATTTGATTAGATTGAAAAGTGAATGTGATAATTAAAATTATCAATTCAAGAAAATGATCGAGAACGGAGTATCACCAGTTTTACTCTAGGCGATAGCTAAATCGTTAATTAGATTTGAACGTGAAATGGAAGTTAATATTTATCGATAAAACCGTGGTGTTAGATATGGAGTATTACCAATTTTTCTCCATGGGATGAATAGGTTGGGATTGGGAAATAAAATAAATGATTACTTCGGTGTGATTCGCTAATCCCGACTAGTTTGGAAAACCTTAATATGGTTTGTTATCCTAAGGAAGATTAAAGAATAAATTTAAAGAATTTATCTTTGATAAAATTAATGGGAACCTTTCCAAAAGGTAAAGAATATTTGAATAAAAGAATATTCTGGATTGGAATGGGGCATATGATGTGTTGTTATAGCACTTGATTATAAGATACACGAGTTATTCGGAAAGGTCGGGTTTATCCCATTCCGAATAACTGATACGACGAAAAGTCGAAGAGATTGAAGAGGTGCAAGATCGACGATCTTCACATCGAATGGATGGGTTGCTACTGTTGCTCATGATTGGAGTAGCTACCTTGAAGGGGCTACAGAGGTAGCCATCCGGGCATACTTGTTGATTGTACGGATATGCGAGGGCCTCTCTCTTATATTGGACATACGGGACACGGAATAAGGTGCCTCTGGTTTCGTTCAGACCTAGAACAAATTTGTAAATGGATGGTGTGTCTGGCATTGGATTTTATTTTGTGTTAATTGATCTCTATTAAATATAAATCTGCCTGGTGAAGGGGAATTTATTCACTTACTCCACCCTTCTTTGAGACGTACGGGATCAGAGGTTGTATATCGATAGACATCACCTACATGGCGTAAATTGCTTGTGTGGCAGGCCCAAGTGGCAGATGATCAAGGCTTCTGTTGAAAAGAAGAGTCTTGTGGTTGATGATCAAAGCATAGCTTTAAAATAGTACGGCTTTGTGTAGCGTTAATTCGCGAGCCTCACACCCCGGTATAGTGGTAAATTGATGGTTAGATCAGTATGCTTTTGAGAGGATAATCACCTTAGTGGTGTTGTGGATTTGGCCGACCGAGATGAGCTGAGTGTGGTCGCCCCACGCTCAGGAGGGATAGGGCACACCCCCCGATTTCCCTGATGGATAGGGTTAGCGGTGTTTTCGCATGCCTACGATGTAAACCTCACTAACTTGTTTTCTGGATAGTGCGGATGTGCATTACGATGCTTTCGCATGCCTGCGACGTAAACCATGGTGAATTGCACTACGAGATCGATCTTTTGAATCAGTAACCACTAGTACGGAAATCCAATTTCCAAATACGACATTTTTCGGTTTTGATTATATAGTATATATGGCGACATAGTGGGATGGGGCGCTCATGCCGCCTAAGATTGATACATGTATATTTGAAGCTGATTTCCTCACTTATAGTAATAATAAAAGATTTGTTTTGAAACGTACCAAGCATATTTGGCTATTATAAGGTAAAACTCTATCCTCCGGCTTGCGTTGCATTATGTGATGGGACCTGAGTCTTATAATAGCTTCATTTCTCTTTATTTAGCATTGCGCTGTTTATTTTAGGCACTGGTTTTCTTGGGGGTAAACCCGTTCCGTGTTATACAGCGTAGTCCCTTGATTTACCAAACTTTAAAAACAAAATAATAGCTGCTTTAGTTCTCACACAAGTCACATGACTGACCTGGAGTTTATTGTTTTAACCTAAACTTTGGGTGCCCTTATTTTCCACACGAGCAGCTAGTAATTGGGTTTTGCTAAGATTATATTCACAGGATCCTGGTTTACAGCTGAAGTGATATTCAGAAAGCTCTATATCCGCGTATTTCTTTCAATTGTGTTTTGTATTATTTTTCCGTTGCGATGAATTTAAATGTAATTTAAATCTCTGATATTTTTCTGATGTATAATATTTATTCATACTCTGTTATATTCGTGTATTCTAATGGAATTGTTATAATAAGTAATGAAATGTTCTTCTGTTTGTGTTCTGATTTGTCGTGTTCTCAAAGCAATCCGGGCTTTCCTTCACGGGGAAGTTTGGGTCGCCATAGGTGGTATCGGAGCTTTGGTTTACAGAGCTTGAGAACATGACATATTATAACTGAACGAAAGAATTCATCAGAGATTGTATTAGTAATATCCAATAAGAATGACTCATTAGAGATAGGATCAGTAGTATCGTAGAACGAGTGTGAAGAGTGTTATTTTAAAATATAGATAAAACTAATTTTGTTTTGAAAATTTAAACCATTTTATACGTATTTGAATATTTATTTTAAATTCATTTGGACAGTCGAGTATATGGGGATTTTGAATATACGCGTAATTAACGTGTATTCGAAGCCTTAAATATACTGGGATATATAGAATCACACTTTAGTCGCCCGGAGATGATTCTGATGATGATAGCTATATCATCAATATTTGTGTTTGAGTTTCGAAAGTGGAATATCTGTATATTTCCAATCGACTTATGTGAGAACCAAAACCTTATTCTGAATTTATTGTTTGGTGATTTTACACTAGAAATATGATTTTATAGTATATAAACAAACTATATATTTGAAAAAAGAATCAACAAATTGATTGCTGGCTATGATGTTTGATTATTGATTCAACTAATGAAAATATTTGAGTAATAAATAAAGTATAATCAAGATAATTGTTAAGTGAAAAATAAAGCAAACTCTCTTGACAAAATCCTCAAAATATTATATAGGATATGGACGACTTTGGCTTATCTCATACTGAATTCTGGATGACTCCGAAATAAGCAAGGAGAGCTCACCAGAAAGCAGAAAGAGTGTTGAACTTAGAAACACATAAGGTTTATTGTCGTAACTGCAGAAAAGAAGACCATTATGCAATTGTATGTCCTAAGAAAATGAGGAAGAAAGAGAAACAGATAAGACCGGACATAGTCTGTTTCAAATGCAAAGAGACAGGCCATTTTATGCGTAAGTGTCCAAACGTAAAGAAAAACCCCAAAAATCTAGGAAAGGAAAAGAAGTGCTTCCGATGTAAAGAAGTAGGGCATCTAGGCCGAAATTGCCCATTAAAGAAGGGTGATAAGAAATCCAAAGGAACGGAGCTATCAACTTTAGAAATTACGCAAGAAGAAGGCATGACTTCCTAGAAAGTTGGGTTTTAATGTAATGAACTAGTATTTTGGGATATATGTATGATGCTTGTATGAACATATGGAAGCTTTTTGTTTTAAAAATGTATTGGTATTGTAGAATATAACTAATGAAAGAAAAGTGTTGAACCAAGTAGAATTTAGCACCAAATGTTGAACTGAGTTAAAAATTGTTTGAAATGGCATGCATATACATGTATATACATTGAACAGGTCATAGCAAGGAGACTAGAGAAGAGGAATAAAATTGTATGCCCGACAAATAGGTACATGTTTACTAATTTATTGGGTTTGGATTATTTTATGAGCCGATTGGCTAGCTGCTTGGCTTTTTCTTTTTCTTTTTTGATAAAAGGGCTTGTGTGGCAGTTTGGGGATTTTCACGATGCTCCAAGTACAAAGGAGGTTATGGAGAAATTTTTCGAAAATTTAGGGTGTTAGCCAAATTTTTGAAGAATTTGAAAATTTTTAGAAACTGAAAAGTTAGAGAATGAAAGTTGAGTTGGTTAATTAAACAACTTTCAGCTCCGTTCCTTTTCGAGGACAAAAAGATTTTAAGTGAGGGAGACTGTAACAACCCGGAAAATCAGATCCAATTTAAAATTTTTATTTTGGCAATTTTAATGAATTTTGAATATTTAAAATGAATTGTTTTAAATAATAACGATGAGAAATTTATTTTGAATAGAATTTGAACATATATATTTATTTAAATCGAAGTTGGAATATAAATATTTAATTTAATTATAATACGAATTGAAAATGGCGCGGTAGTTTAAAAATTTGATTTCAAATTTCAAATGAACGTACAGGATTCGAGATAAGTTGGATTACAACGAAACAAGCAATATTTGAATCTGTTTGAAAATATTTTTCCAACGAATCTGAAAATTCCAGATTTCATAGAGGGAATTAAAAGTTATGTCCAGTTAAAAATCCAGAATAGTCGCTATGGAAAATACGGCCCTTAAAAATAGCCCTTTTGCAAACGACCTCCGTTTTCGACGAAACCACTTTTGTTGGATCCGGGATGTCAAATTATTGCTAGGTTCCAATTTTCATAATTTTTGGGATCAATATGCGAGTGTAGCAAAAGAAAACCTGTTTTGTCAGTTTCAGTCAATTTGGATCGACCAGAAAATGACCATTTTTCAAACGGTCTCCAAATTCGACGAAATTAGTTTTGTTGGGACCATATCGTCCTACATAGCCAGATTTTTTTTTCGGGAATTTTTAGAGTCAGTATGTAGGCCCGGTAAATTAAAATGTACGTTTAAATTCAATATATAAAGATTAATATTTTAATTTTGAGAATAACTGATTGAAATGGTTGAATTGGCTTACGAAACATCTCCCATTGTGTCCGGGATAAGGGAATTTAGCTAGGGGTGATAGTCGTAGGGGTTGATTGGAAGTTCGGGGATTAAACTAGTTATATTAGAATTAAATAATAATTAACGATACCCTATATAAAGACATTAACCCTAGAATATCAGTCAAACCCCTTATTTCCCTTTCTCCCGAGTCAAAACTCCAAGCCGACGTCTACTGTAAATGAAAACGTGAAAAAAATCCAATTGGAAAAATTCTAGAAAATCCGAATCAAAACCTTAAATCCCAAAATAAATATATTCGAGTTCGTGGCGAGATTGATGGGTTCGAACTTCATTTTACATGCTGCGTTTATATCAGCGTTGGCTAGGGTTGATTAATTCATCAAATAAGGTGCATCGAGTTGGATTTTGAGGTTATAGTTGGATTATTGACGAGATTTGAGGGTTATACACACAATTTGCAGAAAATTGGTGATTTTTTTCGTTCGACGTTCGCTGCGAGGGGCGAAAGGGGCTCGACATCGGTTTTGTCTAGAGGGGTGCGCGCCATATGAGAAGGGTATGAGGATAGAGAGATTTGAAAAAGAGAAATATTGGTGATATTTGTTCGAATTTAAGTGGATGGAAGGAGGATGTATGGGCGTAAGAAGCTGCGTTAATGGTGGAGGAGGGATACAGGAGCTGTCGGTTTGAAATATGGGAGAGGGAAGGAGGATTAACGGTTGATGATGTAATTAAGAAATGTAATTAGTAATTTAATTAATTTCGTTAATTATTATTTAATCATTGTATGAATAATTGCATAACTTCTTCGTACATCGTCGAAATTCAGTGAAACAAAATGCATTGGGCTCGTATTGACGAAAGCTACAACATGGAACTAACTAGAGCTGAAACGGAGTATGTTGGAAATTTCAAGAAAATTCATATTCAAACGGAACGGAAAATTCAGATTAAAACTGGCGGAGTGGATCCCAATGTGAGAACTTCTCACTAAAATAATTTCTGTACAGTTATTTACTTTATAACTGCATATATGAACTGCTCCCCATCGTCCACAGACCATGGACGAATTGTTTGTTTGATTGTATTGTGAAAATTGACTGTGATGTGAAATGGACTGTATAAAATATATGAATAATAAAAATATCATTTTTATTGTATATATGAAATGAAAACAAAATATTCATGTTGAATAAAATATATGAATAATAAAAATAAAAATATCATTTTTATTGTATATATGAAATGAAAATAAAATATTCATGTTGAATAAAATATTTGAATAATAAAAATATCATTTTTATTGTATATATGAATATTCATGAGTTGAGATAAATATTCATTTACAAACCGGACGGTTTGTCTATGTACACGTATTTATCAGTGGTACGATAAATTTTACTCATCCCCCAACTGCACAAATAATTAACAGTGTTTGTTGTTTGAAAATGCCACATGGGTATTGGGATAATATTTGACATGCAATGATCCCAATAATTAATGGTATGTCAATCGATGGGTTGACAGACTGTATAAGCGTTATTTATTTATTTAATGCTTATACAGTTGTAGAACGCACTCTGGATGTTGTATGAATCTTTAATGATTGGTTATCGTTATTATTGTATACATGTGATTTTGAAATCCATATAAATAAAATTATATGGTAATTGATTGAGTCTGATCCCAGTTCAGAATTAACGAATATTTTAAAAATAATATTCAATGAATATTGAAATGTGAAGCCGTGTTAAGTAGTTAAACGCCATTTTAACACGAACGGGAATTTTTCCGATTTTATTCATTTTACAATGAATATCGAAAAGTGATTCAAAATCTGACATTTTGAAAATATTATCATTTTAATAGTAAAATGATATGGAATATTCAAATTGGATTTGAATTTGAAATGGAATTGAAATGGAATTGAATTGAAATCGATTTAAAATAAATTCAAAACGAATTGAAATGAAATTGAAACAGAATTGAATTGAAATCGATTTAAAATGAATTCAAAATGAATTGAAATTGAATTGAAATCGTTTTGAAATGAATTTAAAACGAATTTATAAGGGAAAATTCAATTTTGATTTGAAATTGAAATAGAAGTTGAAATCGTTTTTTTAAACGAATTTAAAACGATTTATAAAATTCGTTTTAAATGGAATTCGACGAAATATAATATATTTTTATATATATAATATATATTTTATATATTATAATGGCCTGAATAGAACGCGCCGCGCAGCGGTAGTTCACGAATTTCGACCATTAACTTCAAATGGACGTTTCGGGAGATCCGACCGTCGGATTCCCCTAAAACCGGAACTGTTAGGTTCATATCGAAAAGAGCTTTCCAATGAATATAAGAGATTTGAAATCAAATGGTGAGATTTGGAGATATGTCCAAATCAATTTCATAAAATGTTGCTATGATGCAGTTCGGTGGCCGTTATTGGAAACCGACTGTACGGGCAACAATAAAATTTTTAAAAATATGGAAAATTATGTAAAATCATAATTATTTATTTGGAAAAACTTTGGATGAAAAATTCCAATTTTGAGAAGATAAAAATATATTTTTATCGAAATGAACTAGTTATTAACTAGAATAATAATTTATTTATTTTTAAAATAAATAAATTGGATTTGAAAATGTTTTTAAAATAACCAGAATTTTCCAAGGAATAAATTGGAATGGATTCGAAATGGAAATTATCTTCGGAATATTTCGATAATGGATTCCGTGATTATACGAACATTATGGAGGAATTTGGAATATATATATATATATATATATATATATATATATATATATATATATATCGTTATTCCAATACGATATTTATTGATTTCGGAATTTGATATTGAATATAAGCCGATATATTTTCTATTCAGAGCCTTGTATTTGATATCGAATTGGATTTTGAGTTTTTCGTGAACGGTGTCTTCATTAACACTATTCTTAAACCTAGTTGAGAAAAGAATAAATCTTTTAATTAAGATTTAGTGAATTTTTACAATTAATTAATATTTAATTGGAATGGAATAAATGAATTGAATTTTTGGGTTTATCGTGAACGGTGTTTTAAATAACACTTGTTCTTTAACCCGATTAACGGTGGAGAATATGATTTGGAATTTATAATCTTTTAATTAAGATTTATGAGATTTTCCAAAGTAAAGATTTCCAATTTAATATATTAAATTGGAACTGAGTGGAATTCGATATGGGTAATAATCGAAGTGAGCTTCTGTGGAGGAAGACTATTAATACATATGAAATTTAAAAGGCTTTGTCGTTATTCCATTTATATTATTAGTCGGATACAGAAATTGACATCAATTATATATTGATTTGTTTTTCCGTGAAGATTCCATAATTAATGGAATGTGATTTAGGGTTTATCGTGAATCGTTTTTTAAATGACATTGGCTCTTTAACCCAGTTAAAGATAAGATTAATTTCTTAGCATTGAATAATCATTAATATTGATTTTTGGGAAGATTAAAACTAAATGGAGTTTTAATGAATCTTTGATTAGATTGAAAAGTGAATGTGATAATTAAAATTATCAATTCAAGAAAATGATCAAGAACGGAGTATCACCAGTTTTACTCTAGGTGATAGCTAAACCGTTAATTAGATTTGAACGTGGAATGGTAGTTAATATTTATCGATAAAACCGTGGTGTTAGATATGGAGTATTACAGTTTTGCTTCATGGGATGAATAGGTTGGGATTGGGAAATAAAATAAATGATTACTTCGGTGTGATTCGCTAATCCCGACTAGTTTGGAAAACCTTAATATGGTTTGTTATCCTAAGGAAGATTAAAGAATAAATTTAAAGAATTTATCTTTGATAAAATTAATGGGAACCTTTCCAAAAGGTAAAGAATATTTGAATAAAAGAATATTTTGGATTGGAATGGGGCATATGATGTGTTGTTATAGCACTTGATTATAAGATACACGAGTTATTCGGAAAGGTCGGGTTTATCCCATTCTGAATAACTGATACGACGAAAAGTCAAAGAGATTGAAGACGGTGCAAGACCGACGATCTTCACATAGAATGGATGGGTTGCTACTGTTGCTCATGATTGGAGTAGCTACCTTGAAGGGGCTACAACGGTAGCCGTCCGAGCATACTTGTTGATTGTACGGATATGCGAGGGCCTCTCTCCTGTATTGGACATACGGGACAAGGAATAAGGTGCCTTCGGTTTCATTCAGACCTAGAACGAATTTGTAAATGGATGGTGTGTCTGACATTGGATTTTATTTTGTGTTGATCGATCTCTATTAAATATACATCTGCCTGGTGAAGTGGAATTTATTCCCTTACTTCACCCTTCTTTGAGACGTACAGGATTAGAGGTTGCATATCGATAGACATCACTTGCATGGCGTAAATTGCCTGTGTGGCAGACCCAAGTGGCAGATGATCAAGGCTTCTGTTGAAAAGAAGAGCCTTTTGGTTGATGATCAAAGCATAGCTTTAATATAGGACAGCTTTGTGTAGCGTTAATTCGCAAGCCTCACACCCCGGTATGGTGGTAAACTGATGGTTATATCAGTATGCTTTTGAGAGGATAGTCACCTTAGTGGTGTCGTGGATTTGGTCGACCGAGATGAGCTGAGTGTGGTCACCCCACGCTCAGGAGGGATAGGGCACATCCCCGGATTTCCCTGATGGATAGGGTTAGCGGTGTTTTCACATGCCTACGACGTAAACCTCACTAACTTGTTTTCTGGATAGTGCGGATGTGCATTACGGTTTTTTCGCATGCCTGCGACGTAAACCATGGTGAATTGCACTACGTGGTCGATCTTTTGAATCAGTAACCACCAGTATGGAAATCCAATTTCCAAATACGACATTTTTCGGTTTTGATTATATAGTATATATGGCGACATAGTGGGATGGGGCGCTCATGCCGCTAGGATTGATACATTTATATTTGAAGCTGATTTCCGCACTTATAGTAATAATAAAAGATTTGTTTTGAAATGTACCAAGCATATTTGGCTATTATAAGGTAAAACTCTATCCTCCGGCTTGCGTTGCATTGTGTGATGGGACATGAGTCTTACAATAGCTTCATTTCTCCTTATTTAGCATTGCGCCGTTTATTTTAGGCACTGGTTTTCTTGGGGGTAAATCCGTTCCGTGTTATATGGCATGGTCCCTTGATTTACCTAACTTTAAAAATCAAAATAATAACTTCTTTAGTTCTCTCACCAGTCACATGACTGACCTGGAGTTTATTGTTTTAACCTAAACTCTGGGTGCCCTTATTTTCCACACGGGCAGCTAGTAGCTGGGTTTTGCAGAGATTATATTCATAGGATCCTGGTTTACAGCTAAAGTGATATTCAGAAAGCTCTGTATCTGCGTATTTCTTTCAGTTGTGTTTTTGTATTATTTTTCCGCTACTATGAATTTTAATGTAACTTAAATCTCTGATATTTTTCTGATGTATAATATTTATTCATACTCTGTTATATTTGTGTATTCTGATGGAATTGTTGTAATAAGCAATGGAATGTTCTTCTGTTTGTGTTCTGATTTGTCGTGTTCTCAAAGCAATCCAGGCTTTCCTTCATGGGGAAGTTTGGGTCGCCACAGCATGGCTGGATGATGAAGAATATTATGCATTAGACACATATGTTCTTCTCAACTACACTGAAGCTGCACTGTTCGTTAGGTAATGAACTTATATATCAATACATGTGTATCTATAATCATAATGTAACATTTGTCCTATAATGCAGCATTTATAAATCATAACATCCAAACGGCGATATCAACAAAGAGTTCTCTACTTGGTTTACTAATTACATTTTGGATACAACAAATTGTGTTATAGATGAAGGATTGAAACATTTAACCACTGGACCAAAAAGGAAAGTCACAACATATCCAATATCCTTGTCAATGGATATAAATTTAATACTAAGGAATATGGTGCTGAAAAATTAACTAGTAATACCGGTGTATTTGTTAAAGGAAGTATGATCCTAATGACCATATAAACGATTTTTACGGCGTACTAACTCAGATTTTGCAATTGACATATTTCACATGACCAGCGAAGAAGTATTTTTGTTTATTTGCTACTGGTTCAGCAACGTTCCAGGCTTTGGAATCAACCTGCACCCAAAATATAATCTTATAGAAATAAAACATACTTCACGTTATTATAATAAGTACGATCCTTTTGTACTTACCAAACAAGCTCTTCAAGTATATTACGCTCATTATCCATCTCTAAGAAGAGAAAATATAGATTTGTCGGCTGTTTTTAAAACAAAGGCAAGGTTTACATTTGACGGACGGAATATTCCCGATGAACAAGCTTATCAAGCAGATGTCGAGGATAGAGGAACAATAATATGGTCAAATGGATTTTGGACCTCTAAACGATGAATCGAATGCATTAATTGAAGCATTTGAGACTATAGATGAACCGTATATCAAGGATGAGATAGAGTCAGAATCTGAAAGTGAAGAGGACTAATCAATAATCCTCATTTTGAAAAGGTAATTTTATGTTATGTCATACTGTATGTCGTACTGTTTGATATAATTTTATATTATGTCATATTATTTATATCGCATAGACTTCTTATGTTATGTCATATTGTTTGTTTTACATAGTCATTTTATGTTATGCTGGATATCCTTCAGCTTCTCATCCTCTAGTAGCTGGTCCATCGCAGGAGCTAGCACGTCCTTTGGAATGGCTTAAACCAAAACCCAACCAAGGGTAAGTATAAAGTTTTAAGTATAAATTTCATTTCCGTACAATATATTATAAATATATATAGTAGTCATGAAATGTTAAATGTTATTTTTCGCTTAACACAGTGGTTTTGAGTTAGAACCCTCTATTATAGTCTTGAAGATATCAAAATATGCTTACATGGCTCGCATGACTTCTTGTTCGCCCAAGTGGACATTGATACAAAACGATGTCAAAAAGACGATTTGGCTTGATTTTCTGGTATATCTCATTTATTACATTAAGTAGTCGTGCTCTTATTTGATCAGTTCATATTTATACTTGCGATGGATCTCCAGGAGACAAATAAGTTACTCGTTCGACGCCACTGGAGCAAAAAAGTGGCTAAAAATTATAGAGAAATAATATATAGCATAAAATCAGTTGGAAAAAAGCCTGATTGGATAAGCACTAAGGTAGTGGGATGATCTTCTTACTCGACGGAATAATGAGGAGTTTCAGCTAAATTTACTGCATATTTAATTTAAATTGTTCCACTCAATTAACATATAAATTAGAATAAAACATGTTTTATTTAAATTTATAGGCTGAGTCTGTGAGAAATTCGACAAACAGGAGCAAGAACCCGGTTACACATTGTGGTGATTCCAAATTGTTCAAGTACCATTGCGAGGACTTGGTGTATATATATTAATTTCACAGTTAAAGATTATAAGTTATAAGTTGTTAAAATTTAGTTGATGTAACTTTAAGTTCTAATTTACACACACACACACACACACACACATATATATATATATATACACACACACACACATTTATGCTTATTTCCAGAGAGACAGTGTGGTGTTCCTATGTCGTATTGGGATGTTTCTGAGCATACACATGCATTGAGACTCAGTTTCCTACTCTTGGGGCCACGATTCCAAAGCATGTGAAACATATGTAAGTATAACATGGTTAACTTAAAGTTATAATTTAATTAAAATAGTGTTATCTAAATTCAGTTGTATTTTATTTGACAGGATAAATTTCAGTAACAAAGTGCACAGATGCTTGAGGAGACTGGGAGGACCGAGTTGACTGTCGAGGATGACGATATGATTTTTGAGGTTGTCATGGATCCACCAACACGCAACAAACGCTATGGTTTTGGGAACAAAGCAGTAACATAAACTAAAATTTATAATAAAAACTGAAATTTACTTGAGTTGCAATTATGAAATACAGAAAATCTAAAATTATTTATAGGTTAGGACATCTCAGCAGTCATACCAGAGAGCTCAGGAGAAGGAGGAAATCGCACAGCTACGAGTCGAGATAGATGAGCTTACTGAGCATGATCGCCGCAACGAAAAGTTGATGGAGCAACTTAACCAGCGTCTAGCCGAGTTCATTGCCCAGTACGGTACAGGTCCTTTATCTGGTTGTTCCAAGGGAGATTGAGTTGAGGTTAGTTTGTTTTGATGTTATATATATGTACATATACGCTTTGAGAGTGGGTAAGGAATATGCTTGATACATTATGATGGTTTGTATGTGTTGGTGATGATGGTTTGGGCGTGTTGTTGGACGACTGTTTATTTTTACATTGGGATGATTACATTGGGATATATGTACATATATGTTGTGTTGATGTTGGGTTGATGTATTTTGTATATATTGGTTTATGTTATGTGTTTTGCGTGTTTTTATTTTTGATTTTCGTATAATGTTATGTTTGGGTATATATGTGATTATGGTTGTGATGTATATGCTCGAAATTGAGTTGTTTTGTTGAATATTTGATTGTGGGTAGGTGGAAGTGAGTGATCTGAAATCTATAAAAAAAAATTACCTAGATTTCCAATGGGCATCCAACGGTTTCCAATACCTTATAGGTCCGTGTATTTCAACGGTTGCCAACGGCTACCAAGGGCTCAATTTCAACGGTTTTCAATATTTTCCAATGGCTCATTGACCCAGCAAGAAATTCACGTGACCAATTTAAAATGTTGGAAGTCATTGGTGGCAATGGAGGTCGTTGGAAACCGTTGATGCGTATACCGAGGGACCTTCCAACGGCCTCTAGCCATTGGAATCCCCTGTTCCTCTTGTAGTGTAAATTAACTGCTTCTTAATAGCTGTAGTGAGTTTGGATGGTCTTCTGCATCGTCTTAGCAATCAAGTCATATTTAACATTTATATTTTGCAAATCTGGTAACCACATATTGAATATAACTTAATTAACCTCTTCAATTTCTTACCCTATATTTTCGTAAAATTGATTTCTTCTTAATGGCTCCAGCATATGTGGACGGTCATTTACATCTTAAACATAGCCATCCATATGTCTATATAATCCTTATGTATCCAAAGAATTATTTTCTAACTTCTTCCTAGCATCTCCGTCGATGTTAGGTAACAATTTCAATTTTTGTCAATTCTACATCAGGCATTGATTTCAATTTAATATGCATTTTCCATTCATTTTTTTCATCAATAATAGTTTGGATGTTGTCTTCACATTCATATGTAATGTATTTATATATGTATTTTTCTATATTTTATGGTCTTGATGGTTTCGTTTCTATCTCTTCTACTTTCATTAAGATATATTTTTCATTGTCTTTTTTGGCTTTATGTTGTTTATGCATGGTTTTTATTGTGACATTTCAATCTTTTCATTGCAAATTATTTGTTTAACAGGATGTCACTGTATTCCTTTGATTAACAATAACCTAGTTTTATTCAGCTATGTGTGTGTCTATATATATATATATATATATATATATATATATATATATATATATATATATATATATATGTATGTATGTATGTATGTATGTATATGTATATGTATGGTACAGTGGAAATGTCTCTTTAGATAATGAGTTTGACAAAATTTCAAGATAATCTAGTCTTTTTCTTCATTTTGATTGCATGTAAACTCTAGGTTTGTCCTTCGTACTTTTAACTATCAATTCAACAAGATACGAAATAAGATGAAATTGATAAGCCATGAGTAAGCGCTAAAGTTTGTAAATTCTATTTAAGCTAAGACATATGGCACCACTAATAATATTACCTATTGATGCTAGAAAAATGAGTAGTTTGGAAGGAAAACAAAACGAAGAAAATTCGATGTAAGTAAAAAAAATAACTTTGTGTAATTACGAAAATTAATGTGTTTCACTTGAAGTTAATTATTATTTATCGCATTTATGAACATAATTTTGAACAAATGGTATGTAGAGATCTGAACATCGCGACAGCGACTATGAAATAATATATGTGGCAACAACATAGAAACGTAAAGTAGTGAAAATACCACTAACAATTTTAGGTATGAAAGGTTATAAGTTGTGACACTTGGTTATTAAAAGGGTACCATTTAGTAAAGTAATTAACTATTCAATTATAAATTTTATGTAATGTTTTTTAAGATCATAGATTCAGGCACACATGAGGCAATTGTGTTATAATACGTAAGTAAGTATTAATTGATTGAGAATTCAAATTAATTTTGATTGTAGATAGTGATAGAGAAAATAAAATTGCCTTTACTACGTAAAATTCCAACACATCAAATGAGTGAGGATATGCGGCAAAGTAATGTCATTTGTACCATACGAGTCTATGAAGCATCATGGTAATAATATAGAGATAACATACATATAAGGTTTAGAAGGTTTTGATGCATTCTTTTCGAGTTTTCTTTTACCAAGATAAACTGAATCAAATTGGATATATTAAATCATAGGAATGAAACGACCATATCTTCAAATGTTATACTAAGAAATTTTAGATTGGAAAAGTGGAATATTTAATATGATGAAAATTTCAAAACATTTTAAAAAAATTCAATAACTTGTAAAAAATTTAGTAAAACATAGTATCAAGGATGTTTCAGGCTTGTAAAAAAGAAGTAAGAAATTTCAAAATCTTGGAGCAATTTACTAAAACTAAAACCGTCTCAAGACATCAACAGAAAATGCAAAAATAAAAAACTTTCACAAAATTATTTGTATACATATATAAAAAATGGAAAACTCTATTTAGACATAAAATTGCACACAATAAATCTCAACCACTAGATTCTCCCATGAATTGCACTCTCCACATAAAGACAAACAAATCCAACGGTGGAGGTTTTGTGTCTCTCTCTTTATGCTTAATTTTGTGTCCAAATAGCCGGCCCCATAAAAAATATATTCAAAATGTTATTTCAAAGAAGTAAAATTAAATTATATCTAAAAGTTTTATTTTAAAATCAACAGAATTTGATTATTTTAGAAATATTCTAAAGGCTGTCAACATAAGACGAATGAGTAAAATTACGGTTTGAAGTTTTAGATATAATACAACAAAAAGAAATTTTAGATATCCGAAAATATAAGGGTTAAAGAACTTTCAAAAATTTAAAAGAAACTTTTTTTAAATAAATATGCGATGTCAATATTTTGGTTTTGAACTAAGGTTTACACAAACAAAATTTGCAATTGACAATTATTGCATGTTGTTTATGTTAGCAATTTTTACTGTTATTGCAAATCATGCATGTTATTTAACTTGGTAATGTGAATATAAATGTGATTCTTTTACAAGATACCTATGTATCAAATGATTTTCTTTATAATGCATCACAGTTTCTGTAATATAAAAACACAATTCATATCCGCTGAACCATATATAATGTGTTGTTTGTTAAGCTCAATTTTGATGTTTCTATTTAGAAAAATGCAATTTATCCCCAAATAAAATAATGTTGTATAATCTTTAAAAGGATTATTTCTGACTTTTTGCTATTGAATTTCTTAAGTATCTTGGAGATAATTGACTAACTTACACTTAAAATCTTTTGTCACATGTAAAAAATATATTATATTCTAAGTATGCAATTTTTACAAAATGGTTTTTGAATATTTTCTTTATCTACTATTATATTAGTTTGTGGACAGATTTATTTGTCAAGTTTTTGGAAAATTTGTTGGAATACCTTGAAAATGTTATGGAAAATCAACCACAACTATTAACATCTAATGTTTTGTACATGCATTTGTTTTTACTAAAATTTTGATTATGATTGGTTTGTTTCACATCATCGACCTATCTATCCCTAGTTGGTTTTAAACATTAGTTTTCTTTATGTTATACGAGCGTAACGGCACGTGCTCCGCGCGTGATCGTGGCACGCGCTCCGCGCGTGATCGTGGCACGCGCGTGATCGTGGCACGCGCTCCGCGCGTGGATTATTATCGACCCATTATTCAAAGGCCAACGCATACATAAATGAAGTTTTGAAAAGAAAAAAAATCAACCGCACAAATCCTATTTTTATGGGACCCTTTATTTAAATTTAAAAAAAATTAACTGCACAGATCCTATTTTTATGAGATCCTTTATTTAAATTTTAAAAAAAACCAACTGCACAAACCCTATTTTTATGAGATAGTTTTTAATTTAAATAAAGGGCAATTTTGGCATTTCGCGGTCGGACCAAAAATATGTGTTCCCAATAAAATTATTAATAAAGAAGATATTTGGCTTTTTTTTTTTAAATTTAAATAAATGGATTTAAAATGTATAAACAAGTAGACCAATAAAAAAAACATGTATAGATTAACATGGTTCGATGGTTTTCTAGCATTATCTTCTTTTTGGCTCAACCTGGATCAGAAGGGGTATTCATTTCATATTATAGTTACAGTAAATCAAGATTAGCCAAACGAAAAAATAGGATTGTTGTTTTTCAAATCGGGCACAAGACACGTAGGGATATATGATACAAGTCTTTTAACACAATTCGTGATCCCAGCCAACATCATATACAAATGAAAAAACAGAAGATTCTCAGAGGAAAATATGGCGGTACCAAACCCTAAAATAATTTTGTTATTCCTCGATGGCCGAGATTTACGACTCTCTTAACTGTAGAATCAAAAGCTCCCTTTTAATCTTTTAAAACAACAATTTTTCTCAACTAATAGCCAAAACACAATGGTACTGCTTTCTTTATATAGATGAGTAAATATGCATGTCTAGATGGGTCTATACTTAATCATAATTTCAATGTATATACAATTGAACCTGTAGAAGTAAATTTGACAGTACCATCGCTAGCTTTAATAGAACCTAAAGCAATGACATAAATGGTTGAAGAATATTCATAATATTCACGGAGCCAATATCTTTAAAGCTTTCACAGTTTTATCATTCTTTTCCTCTGTTTTGGTTTATTGTATATTAATGGAAGAGAAATGCTAGGGACAGTCGCTTTAAGGCAACTGTCCATGATATTCGCCATACAATTGGCTGTTATTGTGATAGTGGGGCCAATATATAACATGGAAAACTGCATAAAAATAATTACATAGAATTTTTGACCAATCAATGAGCGAGTATCATGGACAGTTGCCTTAAAGCGACTGTGGATTAATACTCGTGCTTTTGTAGCGTATTCCAGGAGAGACTGTTTCAAATTACAAAATCTACATCAAATTCATGATATTTAATAGTATTTATTAGAACTATTCTATGGTAGTTAAAGACCCGCTTAGTTCCACCATCACTTTAAATGGGGATTTTTGCCACAAGGACAAAAAGAGCAAAATGTTTGCTCAAAAGGAAAATAGCCAAAAAAATTGTTTAAAAGGACATTTTCTAGTGGAAATGGTGGAATTCAGGGGACTCCTTGTTTTTCCACTTTACACTAAAAGTTGGCCTTTTTAGCAAAAATTTTGGCTTTTGTCCTTTTGAGCAAACTTTTTGCTTTTTTGTCCTTCACACAAGTTTCCTGTTTAATTAAAAAATCACTAAAGTTAAACTTCTGTATTTAGATAATAAGCTAACCAGTTATACACATGGGCCAACCAACGGTACTCACTATCCAACACTTGGGCCGAAGCGCATTACCGTTACATTTATTTTTCTTGTATAAATAAATAGCCTTGGCTATTGTAAAGACTATTGATACATTCTGTTCATTTTCTCGAATGAAATAAAGTTCACTTTTGTTAAAAGCTATTAAGGTATCAGAGTGTTGGCCTTACGACACCTTCAAGATCCATTACTAGCCAATCACCAAAACTAAAGAGAGACGGTTGTTGTTTGAGAGATTCTACTCAGTAAATTGTCATCATCGGAGAGTTACCTTCCTCTTCGATCAAGCGCTTTCTCTCATCAGTTCTTCATTGCCCTCTACACCACACCAAGGGAGGATCAGACCATTCCGTCCACATTTCCACCTAGCTTCGTGTGTTTCATGGATCATTATCGATCTGCAGCTCTGATATCCCATTGTGAGTTTGTGAATATCGGTGTATTAAAAAAACAGTGATACCCAAAATTTTGTTATCCGTCTGGCTACTAGTTTCAGCCTTGCCTCACCAAGATTTTATCAGCATCAGTGCATCCCATCATCAAGAAACTGAAATTTCAATTTCTTGAATTGTCATGGCCGGAGACAATGAGGATATCACCTCTGCCATTTCAACAAATCAAGCCAATGGCATTGCTATACCAAACTTCAACCTGATAAAGCCAAATAGTCATATCATTACCATTCCTCTAGATGAAGAATCTGGATTACTGGAATATGTCAAAGGCACAGTAAATATCCCGGCTATAATGATTGAAGACACCAATGGCGACATAGTTACCAACCCAGAGTTCTTGAAATACCAAAAGCAAGACAACTTGCTTTCATTATGGTTGATGTCCTCAATCAATTCTAATCTCCTTTCTTAAATTGGTTGATGCAACACAACTCATGAGATCAGGACATCTACTGAATAGATCTTTAATTCTCATTCCTCATCGAGGATAATGCATTATAGAAGGGAGTTAGAAAATAATAAAAAGGAAGAAATGTCCATGAAAGAGTACTTAAGCAAGATCAAGAATCTTTGTGATAAGCTAAAGGATGTTGGTCACAAATTTTCTGACAGTGAACAAGTTTTGGTTATTATACTGATGGCTTGGATGAAGATTATGAATCATTACTGACGTACCTTGCTATGCAGCAAACCTTGGTTGATTTGCAAAAAAATATTCATTCTTCTCTTATTGCATATGAAGGAAAAGTGGAACAAAGGAAAGCTGCCCAAAGTGACTTCTTTGCAAACCATGTAGCCACCTTCAAGAATGTCTGTGAAAGCAAATCAGCAATCAAAACCGCCCAGACAACCCCAATCAAAGAGGTAACCGGGCTCAAAAAGGACGTGGCAAGGGGTGTTGGAGCAACAACATCAGGGCAAAATGCCAAATCTATGAAAAGTTTGGGCACACTGCAAATAGATGTTACTTTAGATTCAACTCAGAATTCAATATGCAACAGCAAAATCAAGGAGTGCAGAAAGGAGTCAATGTTAACATGATGCAGATTAACAATCAAAATAGGACTGATAACCCTAGAGCACTGACTAGTGTCAATAAAGATTCTGCTAGAGTTGAGGAGATAAAATCTAACGACTGGTACCCGGATTCGAGTGCGACCAATCACATAACCAACAAATTACTGAATTTAAATATTGGTAACAGAAGTTGTCCAGGTATGCAATCTTTACTAATGGGTAATGATGAAGCTAGTAGTATATCACATGTTGGGATGTGGCACTATAAAAGGTGAAAGACTAACTCTATTTTTTTTTTATTAAGAGTGCCTATTATCAAGAGAAATTAATTAAGTGTATCACAATTTGCCAATGACAATCTTGTATACTTTGAGTTTCACCCTTAATTTTGCCTTGTAAAAGACTTAATTAATCAAAACATTCTACTACAGGGTAGGTTTGATAAGGGATTGTACAAATTAAGCAACTTGAAGCCATATATTAATGAAGACTGGTGCAAAAGTATTAATAGTGCAAATATGTGTGACATAAATACTATTGTGTTTTGGCACTGCAAACGGGAGCACCCCAGTATTAATATTGTAAAGCAAGTATTGAATGAAAATAAAGTACCCTTTTGATAAGTTACATGTTCCACACATATGCACACACTACCCACCTGGCAAAAGCAACAAATGACCCTTTAATGACTTTGAAACGTTGTACAATAATCCCCTTGAGTTAGTTGCAGCAGACCTATAGGGACTTGCACCTCTAAATTCATTCAAGGGACAGAGGTACTACATTTCCTTCGTTGATGCTTATTCAAGTATACACGGATATACTTTTTTAAAGCCAAATCTGAAACTCATGATGCTGTGATATATTTTATAACCCATATAGAAAAACAGTTAAATCACAGTGTCAAAACATTCCAAACAGATGGTGGCACTGAATTTAATCCCTCCAAATGCTTCTTTAATTAAAAAAACATTACACATAGAATGATATGCGCACACACATCTGAGAAAAATGGTTTACTGGAAAGAAAGCACAGACACATAGTTGAGGTTGGTTTCACGTTGTTGTCAAAAGCATCACTACCAATGAAATATTGGAATGATACATTTGACAGAGCAGCGTACCTTATCAACAAATTACCCACAAAAGTGCTAAAATACATCAGTCCACATGAGAAGTTGTTTGGTAATAGATCAGATAATGGACACTTATAGGTTTTTGGATGTATGTGTTTCCCATGCCTAAGACCTTATACTAAACATAATCTGGAAATGAGATTCAGATCTTGCACATTTCTGGCCATATGCCAGTAATCAAAAGGGGTACAAATGCTTAGATAACAAGGGCAAGCTAATTGTATCAAGACATGTTATGTTAACTGATTATGTCTTCCCTCAAGCAAATAAAACTAACAGCAGAAAGGAGCAAGGATCACACAACACAAGATTAATGATGCCTGTAGTGCCAACACTTCCAGAATGGTCTGACAGTGTTGACAAAGTACCACAGCAAGATCAAACTAGTGATGATTCAACTATACCATGTACCAAGTTAGGGTATCGCTCAAGTGACTTAACCTTGCCACAAACAGATGAAATGCATGGGCAAGATAAGTCAAGTGATAGTCATGAATATTATAAGACATACCGGTCTGACTCAGATAATCACAAACAAGATGTGCCTCAGGTCGAGAACAGAGGCCAACAACACATGATTAGCAAGTCTAAGAGAGGTATCTTTAAACCAAAAATCTACAACATCAACATGAATAACACATGACCAAACTGTTATGAAGAAGCAGCAAAACATGAACAATGGAGGAAAGCTATGAATGATGAATACAATGCACAAATAAAAAATAGCACTTGGAGTTTAGTTGATCCACCCACATACAAGAGTGTCATAGGATGTAATTGGACATACAAAATTAAAATAAACAGTGATGGTAGCATATCCGAACATAAGGTAAGACTTGTGGCAAATGGATGCTCACATCGATTTGGTTTTAACTTCACTGAGACTTTCTCGACAGTGGTTAAAGCCACTACAACCAGAATAATTTTATGCATTCCTCTATACAAACATTGGGGGAAAAGATAAAATGGATGGTTAGAATGCATATATTTGAATGGTGAACAATATAAAGAAGTGTAAATGCAACAACTAATAGGGTACATCACAAATAACAATAAAAACAAAGCTTGCAGACTACACAAGGCCCTCTATGGACTCAAACAAAGATCAAAAGCAAACTACACCATAACAGCCAATTTGGCACATAAGGACGTGGAGATAAAATACAGTTTAAAGCCGTATCATATTTGATAGTGTTAAGATCTGTAACACCCCGTATTTTCTGTGAACATAAGAGTAACAAATCAGGGAATAATTAAATTGTAATAGAATAATTAAGGGAAACGGGTTACGCCATTGTGTTCGACTCGAAATTCTGCTAGGAATAGAGTCCAAGTTTGCGTAAATCAGACTCCGTATGAAGAAGATATGGCCTTCATAGGTTTCAGCCCGAAATTCAAAACAGACAGGACCCAGATCGACACTAAGGTCGACCTGGGGGTCGAGCTATGTACATAGGTCGACACTAAGGTCGACCTCCCCCTATTTCCAGATTCGTGGACAGATGCAATTTTCTGTATTTAGACGCCCGTTCTAACCAGATTCGTGACCTCTATGCTATTTAAACACCCCCAAACCTAGCTTTCTCTCTACACAATTTCATTCTGCCTATACTCTGCCTCTATTCTAATTAAAAATAAAAATGGCGTCGCTACTCTGCTAGAATCAAAACTAGAACTAGTGCATCTTCTTCCAATCTAAATAGAATTAAAAGAGAATCAAATCTAATCGATAGTCTAGGCCAAAAGAGCACCATTCAGTGTCAGAATACAGATTCCAGAATACAAGAATTGTTCCCTTTTTGTGAGTACAGTTATTTTCAGATATGAAATTTAATAATTATCTTGACATTTTTGTGAATCTGGATCTGAGGTTATGCATACTTTTCTGTGGATCTATCTTGTTAATATTATTGTGACTGTTCAGTATCTATTCCCTCTTTTCTTCCTTTTTGTTTATAGCTAGGCTACCACGAGCCTGCGCCAAATCTCATAAGAGATTAACGCACGAACGCTAAATTTTGGGACAAATAATGGATAATGCATAATTGAACACGACTGATCTTTGACTGATAGGTTGTAAATTAAGATCTGGAATCAGTGCATACTATGTATGATAGACTGTGATTTGGAAGAAGAATTATTCTATGATAGCATATGACTTGGAATTTGGAATATAATGCATGTTATAGTGCAAGATCTGATTGTGAGGACATAATACATGATTAAAAATTTAAGATCTAGATTTTGAGCATTTTTTATATCACGATCTATTACTTGAAAAGAAAAGAAGGATTTATGACTTAGGAATAAAGATCTATGTTAAAATAAGATAACTATTAATGTGAATGCGCCTAAATATGGGTTTTTGGATATTTGACATCATAGGCTATAATTTAGCATAATTCATATTGTTTGGGGATTTTTGAGAATATTCTGTCTGTGCAAAACTTAACTAAAATTTGGGCATATGTTGTATTATGAATTATGACCATGATTTAGGCATGTAAGGTTAGGCTTAATTTATGATTAGGCAAGATATGTAAATAGAATTTTAGAAATGTTTAATCTGTTGAATTTCCTAATCTGCTAAATCTGTTATCTGTTGAATTGCCTAATCTGCTAAATCTGTTGAATTGCCTAATCTGCTAAATCTGTTGAACTGCCTAATATGCTAAATCTGTTGAATTGCCTAATTTGCTAAATCTGTTATCTGCTAAATCTGTTGAATTGCCTAATCTGCTAAATCTGTTATCTGCTAAATCTGTTGAATCGCCTATCTGTTAGATCTGTTATCTATTGGGTTGCATAATCTGTTGAAAGCTAAATAATTGTAATTTGGGTACGAAAATATGTAAGCTCGATCTAAGATTGAGTAAAAGCATGGAAATCTGATTAATCTCCTGTAACCTGTAAAGAAGTTTAATATGTTAAATGGACATAATTAGTCTGATATTTGTATAATCTGTATTGGAATAAATTGGCTATGACACGAGGTTAGACCCTGTTTGCGGTAGAAGCCTGCCCGGAAGCAACCAGCTTAACCAGCAACTGCAAACTGTCAGTCTAATGTGAGAGGTCGTAGGTATAACTAAAATGTGCTTAGACACGAGATTAGGTCTGGCTTGTGGCAGAAGTCTGCCCGGAACCGCCCGACACATCCAGCGGCCACAAGCTACCGACCTAATGTGTGAGGTCTATGCATTAATATTTAATTAATGCAAATTTAAGAGAAATATGGTGTCTAAAAATGTGTTGGGTGGATAGGGTTAAACCAACTGGACTGATGAATCTAATAAACCCTTTTGTGAATCTGTAGACCCAATACAAAGTTAGACAATCTGTAAGTCTGTTAAGTCCGTACATCTGATCTATTAATCTGAAAACTTGTTAACTTGATTGCCTGATCTGTGAACTAGTAATCTGTACTCTGTCTGAAATCTGTAAACAAGTTAATCTGAAATCTGTTAGTCTGGGGACACAAGGTTAGGAGGGGAATTACTTGTGTCATCTGTTGTGTGGAACTCATATTAGCCAGTAACCCTTTCTGGTATCAAAAACTTTGACCCCATGCTATGTAGGGGTCCGGGCACGCTTACTGAACTAATTGTAAGCGGTTCATTCTGATAATGGCGAGGGGTGTTGATGGCGCGTTCCAACCAGGTCATGTGCGTGCGTGGATCCGGTCTGCTCTGAGGATGTAAGACGCCGTGACATCTGTAAATAGGTCTGTGCCAATAGGTTGCCACTTTAGGGAGTGATTCACCCTACTGTGGGGCCGACACAGGGTATTTATGTATTAGGGAGCCGATCGCTTGGGGTAGGGTTTAGGGTACACTTAGTTTTGTCTGTTTCTGTTGGTACCGTCCGTTTCTGTTGGATGGTAACACCTGTCTGTTTCTGCGTGGTACTGTCTGTTGGGGTGGTAAAGGCCCATTACTAGTGTACACCTAATTCTGACATTCTGTTTCCGTAGGGATTATTCTGTTTCTGTCTCTGATCCCGTTTCCGATTATGTTTCCGTACCTTCTGTCTGTTGGGGTGGTAAAGGCCTTATTAGTTGGGTGGTAAAGGCCCATTATTAGTATTATGTTTCCGTACCTTCTGTGACGCCCCACCCCAAGACCTACATTAGTAAAGAAAATTACTAATCAATTCTGTCTAGTAATGCAGAGAATAGGGTTGGTTAAGGGAGACTATCATAATAATGTAATAGTTATGAACTAAGTATGTCGGAAATTTCACTTCATTTTTTTTCCTCTCGAGTGATCCACATACTTAACTAATAATTACTACAATACTATGATAGTTTTCCGGACCGTTCAGAATAAAATGCAACAGTGAAAATATAAAACATAAGCAGTCATAGAACAGTCACAGAGAAGTAAAACATACATTTGTCCCACATCATACATAATACATCATACATCAATTACATTAGTGGCATATAACTGCAATATATGCATACATCTTCCCATCAAAAAGCAACATAACAGATAAACATTGATTTCTGGCACACAAAAGAAAGTAGCTCCAAGCCTAACAGAAGGTCCAAACAAAGTAAGCAAAACAATCCATTACGACGAAGCAAGAAACCCCCCTAACCTGCAACTCGGTTTGACCTGAGTAAAGAATACATGGGTCAAGTAGGCTAGAACTTATCATTAATAGAGTTAAATAAATCTATATGCTAAGGAAAACATTCCGTTGTTTCCAGCGATTTTAAAAGGGACATCACAAGTTTCATCATAAATTAAAAGGGTTCAATAGGCGCATAAGATATGGTTTAATGTACTGAATTCATCTAGCAAGGAATAATAAAAGAATATGAATTAAGGAACAAATCATCAATAATTCTTAATAATCATCATAAATCCATCAAAATCATCATAAATCTATTATAAAAGATCTTTGTTAAACCTCAAAACATCATGATAAAATCATTATAAATCGTATGTAAGCCTTTTTCATTCTTAGGCTACAAAATATCATTATTGAAAATATCATAGAAAATACCAAACTTCAAGAAACATTGCACGTGCTTTACATCTTGACTAGTACTAGTTTTTGGTACCATACATCATAATGATTTGGGGTCACATAATCTCATAACATCATGATCACCGTGAATAACTAACCGGAATATCTTGATGACACCCAGTCACAAACCCGAGTAAAAACATCGTAGTGATTGGAATCGGTAATTACATCGTGAACATCGTGATGACTCCGATCGTACTCGGCCTAGTACTAGTAACATCTTGAATGTAACTCAACATCTCGAATAGGAACCCAATAGGTGTTAACGTACGTCCCATACCATACGTTCGCACCTGTTGGTTTACTAATCGTCAATCGAAGCTACATTATAAAAATCATCATAAAGCAACATCAAATAAACATCACCTCATCTCATCGGTGAGTGTAGTTACCCAATTTTCCTTATCTCTTACTTAGACGAGTTATATGTGGCATCGAGGCTTGTCTCATTTCATCGACAAGTATAAAAAAATAATAAGTAAGAAAAAGAAACCATCGTAAATATCATCACCAAATCCATCATGACTCTCGCCTCATCTCTTTGGCGCGTAAAATAACATCCTAATGGTTATTTCTAACCATAGTTGCAAAGAAATAAATTAAAACTTACCATCAATATTACTAAATATACCCAAAATTAAGTTTTTGCATGTAATTCAATCTTTTCGAAATGACCAAGATTGTCAAATACCAATCAACGGTTCAAAAGCTATGATCATTTCACTAAAATTATAAAATTTAGCATACATACCCGACAGGACAGAGGTAAAGAACTCTGATTTCATCATGGAAAGCTTATAAATTTAATAATAATAAAAAAAGTTGTAGCTTACTTTCTAAGCTTTCCGAATTGACGAAGAACATCAAAATCCGATGAACGGTTCAAAAGTTATGCTCAAAATACTTTTCAGCCATTAAAGTTATTTGTTCATTTTCTGTGCAAAAACCTCTCAGTTTTGCAACTTTGACAGCATATAAAGAGGTACAAACGGACTCAAAACTAAATAAAAATTAGTAGGAATGAAGATTAATGAATTCTCTACAGACTGAAAAAGGTTTGGTGTCAATCCGACGCCGGATGAGCAAGATATGGCCAATTCAAGTTGCACCATTTCAACAGAAATTATCTGTGCAAAAACCTCTCAGTTTTGGAACTTTGACAGCATATAAATAGATCCAGGCTGTCTCAAAACTCAATAAAAATTTGCAGGAATGAAGATTAATGAATTCTCTACAAACTGAAAAAAGTTTGGTGTCAATCCGACATCGGGTGAGCAAGATATGACCAATTCAAGTTGCACCATTTCAGCAGAACTTAATATACATGTAAATTCAAAAATAAGTTAGATTACTAATTTATTTTTGCATAAATCTAAACAAAATTGATCATGCTATCTTACTGTAAGATAATTACTTACCTCTATTGAGATTTACAGCAAGTTTGGCAAGTAGTTGATGCAATAGAAGCTTTAGTGTTGAGGAGATGAGCTCTTCTTATCTATAAGATCAACAATTGAAACATACAAGGAGAATACTTCAATGTAAATATGAAATCTTCAACAAAATGATAGAGAACCCGGATTAGATCTGAGTTTAAGGTGGAGTACCCGCTGTTAATAGATCTAAATGACTAAAATCTTGAATTTGGATGTGGATTTGAGGTTATTTGATTGAACAAGGTTTTCTTTCCTCTCATTCCTTTTTGGGTTCCTCCCTGGAGAAGAAAGGGTACGGGGAAGAAATGAACGTACTCCCTTCTTCAAGATATTTCCCTTAGATTAAGAAACTAATTAGGCACAATTATGCTAATTAAGCCCAAATGTAGTTAATTAGAGCAATTAGGCTATGCTAACCAATATTTAGCCTAAAAAATAATGTTTTACAATATTTTCAACCAAATCTTTACAAGTCCTAATACTAATTGATGAAATAAATGTGTTGCAATGTTTATAAACTATTTTAGAGGCTTTTTAAGATGTTAATATTAATTTCACAACAATTTGTACAAATTTCGCAAATATGATTATCTCACCTATTTTTGTGTAATGTTCACAACGTACATAAATTAAATATTTTAAAAGACTTTGTTTTAACAAAATAAATTGTTAAAGCATGGTAAACACACATTTTGACATTTATCGTCAATTACAACAATCTTAACATGCTAGTCTGCATTTAATATTACAATATTTGTTAACAAATCATTATTAATTGATTTTTCTAAATACTTCATAGGAACAGCATACCCCTATTACTTCAAATCTAACACATATTTTAACCCTTGTTAATTTTTTTTTTTAAATATAAGTTACAAATATCCAAATTCACACAAAAATCACTAGTACACATGTTAACTCAATTTTTCCCAATTAATTACGCAAGCCTCAACTTAATCATTTATATTGATTAAATTCTACCATCATACCCCCAAAACACCAATCTTCTCAAATAATTAAGTCATAATGATGGTTTCAACTTAATTATTATCTCAATGTTCTATTTTAATTTAATATTTATTATAGCACGTAATTAATCGAAAACTCAGGTTGTTATAGACTCCCCCCTACAAAAATTGCGTCCTCGTAATTACTTTAGGGTTAAGTCTGTATAACCAATCTAGACCAAACACAAAGGACATGCACATGCATAATAGGTGTACACGCGTAAGGAAAGAATGCACAAAATAATGAAAATTTCTCACCCCCACCGTGAGAATAAAGGAAATCTTGATAAAGACGCTCGATGTACTCCCTAGTTTCCCAGGTACAATTTTAGGGTTGTCCGACCACTAAACCTTTACAAGAGGAACATTCTTGCTTTGAAGGCGCCTCACCTCCGAATTAAGAACACGAACGGGTTGTTGCACGAATGATAAATCAGGGGAGATCTCAATATCAAGCTGCTTGGAAGGAACTTAATCCAAATCTCTAAGACATTTTCTGAGCTGAGACACATGGAATACGTCATGGATGCCAGATAGATGGGCTGGGAGAGATACACAATATGCAATAGGCCCAATACGCTCAGTAATCGGGAATGGTGCTATAAAGCGAGGAGCCAAATTCCCAGTTACACTGAAACGCGTAACTCCCTTCAATGGAGAAACACGAATAAAGACCAAATCTCCTACAAAAAACTCGAAAGGCTTCCTACGATTATCTGCGTAGGATTTCTGACGACTCTGAGCCTCTTTCATCCTCTGTCGAATAAGAACAATTTTCTCAAAAGAATCCCGAATCGAATCCGGATCTAGAATGAGTTTTTCCCCGGATTCCAACCAACAAGAAGGTGACCGACAAGGTCTGCCATACAAGGCCTCGAAAGGAGCCATACTGATAGATGATTGGAAGCTGTTATTATATGAAAACTCCACAAGAGATGGGTGATCCTCCCATGAACCACCAAAGTCAATTACACAAGCACGGAGAAGATCTTCAAGAACTCGATTAACTCATTCAGTTTGCCCATCAGACTGGGGATGATAAGCTGAAGAAAGATTAAGCTTCGTTCCCAGAGCTTGTTGAAGGCTGCTCCAGAAATGGCTAGTGAACAAGGAATCACGATCACACACAATGGACAAAGGAACACCATGAAGACGAACAACCTCCTTAATAAAAAAATTAGCAAGAAGAGGCGCATTCCTGTTAGACTTAACAGGAATGAAATGAGAAGACTTAGTAAGACGATCGACAATAACCCATATACTTGAATGACCGGTCCTCGATCGAGGTAGGCCATAAACGAAATCCATAGAAATCTGGTCCTATTTCCATAATGAACCTCGAGAGGCTGAAGAAGACCGGATGGCCGTTGATGCTATGCCTTAACGAGCTGACAAGTCATGCACCCATTCACATATTTTGCAATATCGCACTTCATGCCTTGCCAATAATAGAGACGATGCATATCGGCATACATCTTACTACTACCGGGATGAATAGAATACTTAGTGCGATGAAAATCATCAAGTATGTCACGCCTAAGTGCTGAATCAAAGGGCACAACTATATGGTTCTTCTTAAGAAGACACCCACAAGAATTAATGCTATAGTCCTATAACTCCTCACCTCGGGACTTAGAATCGCATAGCTGAATAGGGCGTATCACTTCGGGGTCACACCTCTGTGCGTGAATGATACGATCAAGAATAGATGGACGGGCCTCAATACTGAATAATAATACTGGAGAATCGATCAAAGAAGAACGGTCACGAATATCGCAATATGATAATGTCTCAAGGACATCCCACTCAGCTAACATCATAGAAACCACATCTAACTGTTTGCGAATAAGTGCATCAGTTACACGATTACCCTACCCAGGTGTGTAAAGAATATCGAAATCATAAGCCGCAAGAAAATCGAGCCAACGCTGCTGATGCATGTTGAGCTCTTTCTGAGAAAATAGATACTTCAAGGATTTGTGATCGATAAAGAGAGTGAAATGCTCTCCAAGTAAATAATGTCGCCAAATTTTCAAAGCAAAAACAATGGCAGCTAACTCAAGGTCATGGGTCGTGTATCGAATCACGTTCGGCCGCAACTGACGGGAGGCATAGACTACAACACCATCACGTTGCATCAACACAGCTCCCAAACCACTGTGACTAGCATCAGTGTATACCACAAGGTCTTGGTTCCCCTTTGGAACCACTAGAACAGGAGCATTAGTGAGAAGTTCCTTTAATCGCTGAAAAGAAGCTTCATACTGATCGGACCACTCGAACCGAACACCCTTATGGGTAAGACGAGTAAGAGGAAGTACAATACGTGAGAAATCCCGAATGAAGCGATGGTAATAACCAACTAATCCCAAGAAACAACAGATCTCAGAAACTGTCTCAGGCCTCTTCCAACTTTGGATGGCCTCGATCTTAGTTGGATCGATAGAAATGCCCTCAGCTGAAACAACATGGCCAAGAAAACGGACTTGCTTTTCCCAAAAGTGACACTTAGAAAGTTTGGCCTTAAGCTGGTGATGATGGAGTGTGCTCAAGACAATCTGCAAGTGAGAAGCATGCTCGGCTTCGGATCGAGATAAAACAAGGATGTCATCCATGAAAACCAGGATGAACTTTTCAAGATATTCCCTGAATACCTGATTCATGAGATCAACGAAGAATGATGGGGCATTCGTCAACCCAAATGGCAAGACACGCCATTCATAAGAACCATAACGAGTACGGAAAGCGGTAAGAGGAATACTATCCTCTTCAACTCGTAACTGATGAAAACCTGTAGCAAGGTCTAATTGGGAAAAGACCTTTGCTCCACTTAAATGATCGAACATATCGTCGATCCGAGGCAATGGGTATCGATTCTTGATGGTCAATTCGTTAAGTTTGCGATAATCGACGCAAAGCCTAAGAGTGTCATTATGCTTCCTTACAAATACCACTGTGACACCCCATGGTGAAGAACTAGATTGAATAAACTGCTTAGATTTATGCTCAAGAAGCTGCTTCTTTAGTTCCTCGTTTTCCTTAGTCGACATCTGTGTAAGAGGACGACTAACAGGATGAGCACCCGGAACTAAATCGAAACGAAACTCTATAGCTCGCTTGGGTGTCAATCTCGAAACGGGCTCGAAAACATCGGCAAAATCACAAACCACCGGAATATGAGACACATCATTATCATGATGATCTTGAGAGAGAGAATACAAAGAGGCTTCGGAATCACTATCGGTATCACTAAGCACAAGAGAGAGTAATGTAGTTGAATCAGGATGACGAAGATATAAAGTGCGCTCAACACAAAGAATCTTGGCTTCGTATCGTACAAGCCAATCCATACCTAAGATCATATCGAACCCAAGAGAAGGAAACACATGTAGATTCGCACGGAAAGAAAACCCAAATATCAAGATCTCGACGTCATCGCATAATAAGGTAAGGTAAGGCGTGCAAAAACTGACTTGCACGGAGGAGATGAACGGGCTAAAGTGGGAGGCTGGGTGCTCCAAATAAGCTCCAAAAGCTGATCAGTAGATAAAGTGACTGCCTCTGGTCGAGAACCACTGGCTGGTTTATCACTCTCATTAGGTTGAACGCCATTGGACGGCTCAACCCTATCTTCGGAGCCTGGACCACTGATCGGTCCAGAACCCGTAACTTCATCTTGACCTTGACCAGCCATTAGCTAAAAAATGAAAATATGATCATTTATAGGGTAATATATATCACCTGCATTAAATTAATAAGGAATACTATGGAATGTAAAACAATTTTTCGTAGATGTATTCCTTTCTATCTATCCCAAAGGAAACGAAAAGGGATACGAGTCGAAATAAAGACAAAGTTAAATTTAAAGATAAGGATAAATTTATTGGGCTTGGTCTTGAATGGGGAAAAATGTATGCTAATGGATTATGTTTGATGTGGGGTCATCATGTGCACTGTTCTGCTTAAATTACATTTTATTCTGAAATCCTACTCTGATATCAAGCTGTGACGCCCCACCCCAAGACCTACATTAGTAAAGAGAATTACAAAGAAATTCTGTCTACTAATGCGGAGAATAGGGTTGGTTAAGGGCGACTATCACAATAATGCAATAGTTATGAACTAAGTATGTCGGAAATTTCACTTCATTTTTCTTTCCACTCGAGTGATCCACATACTTAACTCATAATTACTACAATACTATGATAGTTTTCCGAACCATTCAGAATAAAATGCAACAATGAAAATATAAAACATAAGCAGTCACAGAGCAGTAACACATACATTTGTCCCACATCATACATAATACATCATACATCAATTACAGTAGTGGCATATAACTGCAATATATGCATACGTCCTCCCATCAAAAAGCAACATAACAGATAAACATTGATTTCTGGCACACAAAAGAAAGTAGCTCCAAGCCCAACAGAAGGTCCAAACAAAGTAAGCAAAACAATCCATTACGACGGAAGCAATAAACCCACCTAACCTGCAACTCGGTCTGACCCGAGTAAAGAATACACGGGTCAGGTAGGCTAGAACTTATTATTAGTAGAGGTAAATAAATCTAAGTGCTAAGGGAAACATTCCGTTGTTTCCAGCGATTTTAAAAGGGACATCACAAGTTTCATCATAAATTAAAAGGGTTCAATAGGATAATAAGATATGGTTTAATGTACTGAATTCATCTAGCAAGGAATAATAAAAGAATATGAATTAAGGAACAAATCATCAATAATCCTTCATAATCATCATAAATCCATCAAAATCATCATAAATCTATTATAAAAGATCTTTGCTAAACCTCAAAACATCATGATAAAATCATTATAAATCGTATGTAAGCCTTTTTCATTCTTAGGCTACAAAACATCATTAATAAAAATATCATAGAAAATACCAAACTTCAAGAAACATTGCATGTGCTTTACATCTTGACTAGTACTAGTTTTTGGTCCCATACATCATAATGACTTGAGGTCACATAATCTCATAACATCGTGATCACCGTGATTAAATAACCAGAACATATTGATGACACCCAGTCACAAACCTGAGTTAAAATATCGTAGTGATTGGAGTCGGTAATTACATCGTGATGACTCTGATCGTACTCGGCCTAGTACTAGTAACATCTTGAATGTAACTCAACATCTCGAATAGGAACCCAATAGGCATTAACGTATGTCCCATACCATACGTTCGCACCTGCTGGTTTACTAATCGTCAATCGAAGTTACATTATAAAAATCATCATAAAGCAACATCAAATAAACATCACCTCATCTCATCGGTGAGTGTAGTTACTCAATTTTCCTTGTCTCTTACTTAGACGGGTTATTTGTGGAATCGAGACTTGTCTCATTTCATCGACAAGTATAAAAAAAATAAGAAAGAAAAAGAAACCATCATAAATATCATCACCAAATCCATCATGACTCTTGCCTCATCTCTTTGGTGTGTAAAATAACATTGTGATGGTTATTTCTAACAATAGTTGCAAAGAAATAAATTAAAGTTTATCATCAATATTATTAAGTATACCCAAAATGAGGTTGTTGCATGTAATTCAATCTTTTCGAAATGACCAAGATCATCAAATACCGATCAACGGTTCAAAATCTATGATCACTTCACTAAGATTATCAAATTTAGCATACATACCCGACAGGGAAGAGGAAAAGAACTCTGATTTCATCATGGAAAGCTTATAAATTTAATAAAATAAATAAAAGAAAGTTTTAGCTTACTTTCTAAGCTTTCCGAATTGACGAAGAACATCAAAATCCGATGGACGGTTCAAAAGTTATGCTCAAAATACTTTTCAGCTATTAAAGTTATTTGTTCATTTTCTATGCAAAAACCTCTCAGTTTTGCAACTTTGATAGCATATAAAGAGGTCCAAACGGACTCAAAACTCAATAAAAATATGCAGGAATGAATATTAATGAATTCTCTACAGATTGAAAAAAGTTTGGTGTCAATCCGACACCGGATGAGCAAGATATGGCCAATTCAAGTTGCACCATTTCAGGAGAAATTATCTGTGCAAAATCCTCTCAGTTTTGCAACTTTGATAGCATATAAAGAGATCCAAACGGTCTCAAAACTCAACAAAAATTTGCAGGAATAAAGATTAATGAATTCTCTACAAACTGAAAAAAGTTTGGTGTCAATCCAACATCGGATGAGCAAGATATGGCCAATTCAAGTTGCATCATTTCAGCAAAACTTAATATACGTGTAAATTCAAAAATAAGTTAGATTACTAACTTATTTCTGCATAAATCTAAACAAAATAGATCGTGATAGCTTACTGTAAGATAATTACTTACCTCTATTGAGATTTACAGCAAGTTTGGTAAGTAGTTGATGCAATAAAAGCTTTAGTGTTGAGGAGATGAGCTCTTCTTACATATAAGATCAACAATTGAAACATGCAAGGAGAATACTTCAATGTAAATATGAAATCTTCAACAAAATGATAGAGAACCCAGATTAGATCTGAGTTTAAGGTGGAGTACCCGCTGTTAATAGATCTAAATGACTAAAATCTTGAATTTGGATGTGGATTTGAGCCTATTTGATTTGAACAAAGTTTTTTTTTTCCTCTCATTCCTTTTTGGGTTCCTCCCTGGAGAAGAAAGAGTACGGGGAAGAAATGAACATACTCCCTTTTTTCAGATATTTCCCTTAGATTAAGAAACTAATTAGGCCCAATTATGCTAATTAAGCCCAAATTTAGTTAATTAGAGCAGTTAGGCTATGCTAACCAATATTTAGCCTAAAAAACAACGTTTTCCAATATTTTCAACCAAACCTTTGCAAGTCCCAATACTAATGGATGAAATAAATGTGTTGCAATGTTTATAAACTATTTTAGAGGCTTTTTAAGATGTTAATATGAATTTCACTACAATTTGAACAAATTTCGCAAATAAGATTATCTCACCAATATTTGTGTAATGTTCACAACATACATAAATTAAATATTTTAAAAGACTTTGTTTTAACAAAATAAATTGTTAAAGCATGGTAAACACATATTTTGACATTTATCGTCAATTACAACAATCTTAACATGCTAGTCTACATTTAATGTTACAATATTTGTTAACAAATCATTATTAATTGATTTTTCTCATTAAATGCTTCATGGGAATAGCATACCACTATTACTTCAAATCTAACACATATTTTAACCCTTGTTAAAAAAAATTATATATAAGTTACAAATATCCAAATTCACACAAAAAACACTAGTACTCATGTTAACTCAATTTTTCCCAATTAATTACGCAAGAATCATTTATGTGTGATTAAATTCAACCATCATACCACCAAAACACCAATCTTCTCAAATAATTAAGTCATAATGATGGTTTCAACTTAATTATTATCTCAATATTTTTACTATTTATTATAGCACATAATTAATCGAAAAATCAGGTTGTTACACCTTCTCTCTGTTGTGGTGGTAAAGTCCCATTACTATCATTCTGTTTCTGTATAGATTATTCTGTTTCCGTTTCTGTTTCAGATTAGACATTAGGGTAACACCTAATCCTATTATACTAGTATTAGTGCAGAGAAGTGAAAACTAAGTAAGAAGCTTAGCTTAGCCTATATCATTCCGTTTCTTCTGTTAACCTGCTATTCCTGTTACAGTTATCTCTCATCCAGTTTTATTTACATGTCATGATACTATTATCTGTTTATATGCTGAAAGGCACTGGACTCACCAGACTTATGTCTTACCTAGTTTGTTTTGCCTTTTTTCTCCCCCCCCCGTAAGGTTCTCAGGGTGGAAATATAGGAGCATAATTTTGATTTTCTCCGCTTGAAGTGTTTGAAGTATTGCTTGGTTTTGGCTCTATCTTTCCATGGCAGTTTATATTGGGGATTATGGCTTTAAAAACTATGCATTTTGAAGGCTTTTGTTCAAGACCGATATTTATGTACTTGAATTCCGATATTGTGATTTTGAAAGATGTAACTAAACTCATTTCTGTTTTTGTTGTAATAAAGTTATAAATTTTTCAAATACTACTTTATCTGTTTTGTAAATTGCTGTCCTGTCTACTAAAAACGCTCCACCAAAGTTAAGGCATTCCCTTTGCGAGTGACCTTAACGGATGTGGGGTGTTACACTTGGTATCAGAGCTGAAGGTTTCCAGATTGGAAAAAAAGTTTTTGAAAACTATTTTCAAAAAGGTTTAAAAAGGAAGTATTTTCAAAAGTTGAGTTTATTTTGAAAAACATAATCCCCAAAGTCATAGTCTATCTTCCTATCCTTTGTTTTGAATCTTTCATTTTCTTTTGTTTCAGCATGTCTGGGGATCTTAACCTTCCGGAGAGCGTATCGATACCTTGCTGGTTCAGGAGGTACCTAGAAGCTAGGGCTAATGATGCGGGCCCAGAAAACGTCCCTCCTCCCCCAGCTGCAGCGGTTCCTCCTCCTCCGCACGTGAATACTTTCCCGAAAATATGTAGAGACTTTCGAGCCATGGGTGGGAAGAACTTTAATGGAACTGAATCCTTCGTGGAGGCAAGGAACTGGCTCAAAGAAACTGAGGATTTGTTTGTTATCTTCGAGGTGAACGATACGAAGAAGATACAATTGGCGTTATGGTTGCTTAAGGACGAAGCTTCTTTTTGGTGGGAGGTCACAAATGGAGAGCGTCCGGAAGAGAGATTGATGGATTTCAGGCACAGGTTCGAGATGAAATTTCTCTCACGAGCGGAAGAGAGTCTATACGTATAGAGGTTCTTGGCGTTGAAGTATGGGAATTTATCAGTGAGAGAGTACGTCAACAAGTTTAATCAGTTGGCAAGATTCGGCTTAGATTTGGTAAATACACCGCATAAGAAGGCACTAAGGTTTGCTAAAGGTTTGAACGAGCCGCTACACGGATTGGCAATGTCCCACATTCCTATGGGGGCTACCTTCGAGAAATTAGTTGACATGGCATTGATGCATGAAGAGGAAACCAAAAGTGAGAAGAAAGAAGATAAGCTTGAAGGACCACAGAACAAGAAGGCGGGGCCCAAAAAGGAGACACAAAAGAAGGATGAGAAGTCTGAAGACAAGAAGGAGAAGAAGTGCTTTGCTTGTGGAAGCTCGACCCATCTGAACAAGTATTGCAGAAAAAGGAAGGGCACTTGCTTCAACCGTGGAGAAATGAGGCACTTCACTAGGGACTGCCCATAGAAACGAGGACAAGAGCAGAGGGCAGGACCAACTTCTGGAGGGCAGGCGAATACCCTTGAAGCTCGTGGATAGAATAGAAATAGGAAAACTTTCTGTAGAAGGTTTAATTTCCTTATCTGATTGTGGAGTTAAAAACTCTTTCTGATTCTGGCATTTTGATTCTGTAATTGAAACTCTGCACTTTAATACTAGTCTTGTTTCTGATTCCGCTATAGTCTCAAACCCCATGAGGGTTACGACTCATCTGTTTGTGATAAGTTGGAGTTTGAGGGTATCTGTGTTGGGCGTTAAGTTGACTATGACGCATATATTCTGGGTTTTCTTTATCATGCTTGGTTTCCTAAGAATCATTTGATAATCTGATCTGTACCAGTAGTCTGTAAATATCTGAATATTTCTGATAAGGTTAGGGGTTTTTACTCGAAACATGAAGTAGATTTCCAGTTTGGCATTATTTAATGGGAGTAATTACTGGTGTTAATCTGATGTTGATTTCGGTCTTCGGGGTTGATACTTAGGGAATTACTTTCTTAACCGATGTCTAATAGGAACATAGCTCTTTTTTTAATCGTACTTGCTTCTATCACTCAGCTGTATCCTATCGATCGAGTCTTCGACCTTTAGGTAGAAACTAGTGGGTGTAAACATGTGTTTGAGACATGTTATGTTTGATGGTTGAAAGTGGATGCAAGTGGTTGCTAGTGGTTGCTCGTGGATGCATATACACACACTAGGCACTAGATCGGCTCAAAAACACTCTCATACTGCATATGGATGTGTGTGCATTTTTTTATTTTGTGGGTGAAAAATGGTTGACTCAGCACATGAATGTTGCGTATGAATGAACGGTTGTGCACTCATATAGAAATGATATGTATCAAATAGGAAAATTGCATACATGTTGGACTCATGGTACTGACAAAATTCGCATCAGTGGACCGCCTGATCTTTGCATTAGATAAGGAACATATACACACACTTTTGCATATGTTCATACAACATTAGAAGTTTTCTAAGGGCAATGGATGCTTGCAGATGATGGTTGAGTAGATGGGTGACTGGATGGTAGGACACAATCTTCTTAACTTGAAGATTTCGGGGACGAAATCCTTTAAGGAGGGGAGAATGTAACACCCCGTATTTTATGTGAATGTAAGAGTAACAAATCAGGGAATAATTAAATTGTAATAGAATAATTAAGGGAAACGGGTTACGCCATTGTGTTCATCTCGAAACTCTGCTTGGAATAGAGTCCAAGTTTGCGTAAATCGGACTCCATATGAAGAAGATACGGCCTTCCGAAGTTTCAGCCCGAAATTCAAAACAGACAGGACCCAGGTCGACGCTAAGGTCGACCTGGGGGTCGACCTATGTACACAGGTCGACACTAAGGTCGACCTCCACCCCTATTTCCAGATCCATGGACAGATGCATTTTTCTATATTTAGACACCCGTTCTGACCAGATTCGTGACCTCTATGCTATTTAAACACCCCCAAACCTCGCTTTCTCTCCATACAATTTCATTCTGCCTATACTCTGCCTCTATTCTAATTAAAAATAAAAATGGCGTCGCTACTCTGCTAGAATCAAAACTAGAACTAGTGCATTTTCTTCCAATCAGAATAGAATTAGAAGAGAATCAAATCTAGTCGATAGTCTACGCCAAAGGAGAGCTATTCAGTGTCAGAATACAGATTCCAGAATACAAGAATCGTTCCCTTTTTGTGAGCACACTTATTTTCAAATATGAAATTTAATAATTATCTTGACATTTTTGTGAATCTGGATCTGAGGTTATGCATACTTTTCTGTGGATCTATCTTGTTAATATTATTGTGACTGTTCTGTATCTATTCCCTCTTTTCTTCCTTTTTGTTTATAGCTAGGCTACTACAAGCCTGCGCCAAATCTCATAAGATATTAACGCACGAACGCTAAATTTTGGGACAAATAATGGATAATGCATAATTGGACATGACTGATCTTTGACTGATAGGTTGTAAATTAAGATCTGGAATCAGTGCATACTATGTATGATAAAGTGTGATTTGGAAGAAGAATTATTATATGATAGCATATGCCTTGGAATTTGGAATATAATACATGTTATAGTGCAAGATCTGATTGTGAGGACATAATACATGATTACAAATTTAATATCTAGATTTTGGGCATATTTTATATCACGATCTATGACTTAAAAAGAAAAGAAGGATTTGTGACTTAGGAATAAAACCTATGTTAAAATAAGATAAATATTAATGTGAATGCGCCTAACTATGGGTTTTCGGATATTTGACATCATAGGCTATAATTTAGCATAATTCGTATTGTTTGGGGATTTTCGAGAATATTCTGTACTGTGCAAAGCTTAACTAAATTTTGGGCATATGTTGTATTATGAATTATGACCATGATTTAGGCATGTAAGGTTAGGCTTAATTTATGATTAGGCAAGATATGTAAATAGAATTTTAGAAATGTTTAATCTGTTGAATTTCCTAATCTGCTAAATCTGTTGAATTGCCCAATCTGCTAAATCTGTTGAATTGCCTAATCTGCTAAATCTGTTACCTACTAAATCTGTTGAATTGCCTAATCTGCTAAATCTATTTTCCGCTAAATCTGTTGAATTACCTAATCTGCTAAATCTGTTATCTGCTAAATCTGTTGAATCACCTAATCTGTTAGATCTGTTATCTGTTAGGTTGCCTAATCTGTTGAAAGCTAAATAATTGTAATTTAGGTACGAAAATCCGTAGGCTCGATCTAAGATTGAGTAAAAACATGGAAATTTGATTAATCTGTTTTAACCTGTAAAGAAGTTTAATCTGTTAAATGGACATAATTAGTCTGATATCTGTATAATCTGTATTGGAATAAATTGGCTATGACACGAGGTTAGACTCTGTTTGCGGTAGAAGCCTGCCCAGAACTAACCAGCTTAACCAACAACCGCAAACTGTCAATCTAATATGAGAGGTCGTAGGCATAACTAAAATATGCTTAGACACTAGGTTAGGTCTGGCTTGTGGCAAAAGTCTACCCAGAACCGCGTGGCACATCCAACGGCCACAAGCTACCGACCTAATGTGAGAGGTCTATGCATTAATATTTAATTAATACAAATTTAAGAGAAATGTGGTGTCTAAAAACGTGTTGGGTGTATAGGGTTAAACCAACTGGACTGATGAATCTAAAAACACGTTTCGTGAATTTGTAGGCCCAATACAAAGTTAGACAATCTGTAAGTCTGTTAAGTCCGTACATCTGATCTGTTAATCTGAAAACTTGTTAACTTTATTGTCTGATCTGTGAACTAGTAATCTGAACTCTGTCTGAAATCTGTTAACAAGTTAATCTGAAATCTGTTAGTCTAGGGACACAAGGCTAGGAGGGGAATTACTTGTGTCATCTGTTGTGCGGAACCCATATTAGTCAGTAACCCTTTCTGGTATCAAAAACTTTGACCCCATGCTATGTAGGGGTCCGGGCACGTTTATTGAACTAATTATAAGCAGCTCATTCTGATAATGGCGAGGGGTGTTGATGGCGCGTTCCAACCGAGTTATGTGCGTTCGTGAATCCGGTCTGCTTTGAGGCTGTAAGACGCCGTGACATCTGTAAATAGATTTGTGCCAATAGGTTGCCACTTTAGGGAGTGATACACCCTACTATGGGGCCGACATAGGGTATTTATGTATTAGGGAGCCGATCGCTTGGGTAGGGTTTAGGGTACACTTAGTTATGTTTGTTTCTGCTGGTACTGTCTGTTTATGTTGGCTGGTAACACCTGTCTGTTTCTGCGGGTACTGTCTGTTGGGGTTTTAAAGGCCCATTACTAGTGTACACCTAATTCTTACATTCTGTTTCCGTAGGGATTATTTTGTTTCTGTCTCTGACCCCGTTTCCGATTCTGTTTCCATACCTTCTCTCTGTTGGGGTGGTAAAGGCCCATTAGTTGGGTGGTAAAGGCCCATTATTAGTATTCTGTTTTTGTACCTTCTGTCTGTTGGGGTGGCAAAGACCCATTACTAGCATTCTGTTTCTATATAGATTATTCTGTTTCCATTTCTGTTTCAGTTTAGACATTAGGGTAACACCTAATCTTGTTATACTAGTATTAGTGAAGAGAAGTGAAAACTAAGTAAGAAGCTTATCTTATCATGTATCATTCCGTTTCTTCTGTTAACCTACTATTCCTGTTACGGTTATCTCTCATCCAGTGTTATTTACATGTCATGATACTATTATCTGCTTATATGCTGAAAGTCACTGGACTCACCAGACTTATGTCTGACCTAGTTTGTTTCGCCTCTTTTCTTCCGTTTCCCCCCTCCCTCCACCCCCCCCCCCACCCAGGTTCTCAGGGTGGAAATATAGGAGCTTGATTCTGATTCTCTCTGCTTGAAGTGTCTGAAGTATTGCTTGGTTTTGGCTCTATCTTTCCATGGCAGTTTATATTGGGGATTATGGCTTTAAAAACTATGCATTCTGAAGGCTTTGGTACGAGACCGATATTTATGTACTTGAATTCCGATATTGTGGTTTTGAAAGATGTAACTAAACTCATTTCTGTTTCTGTTGTAATAAAGTTATAAAATTTTCAAGTACTACTTTATCTGTCTTGTAAATTTCTGTTCTGTCTACTAAAAACGCTCCACCAAACTTAAGGCATTCCCTTTGCGAGTGACCTTAACGGAGGTGGGGTGCTACAAGATCCATATCGAACTACATTTTACGATCCGCACCACCCCAAATGCCCTAAATCTGACTGTCCATCAACGAAGCCCTAGATCAGTTAATTTAATATGGCTTTGGGCCAAAATCGAATTCGTATTATATTGTGCATCACATTAGGCACTCGAAATAAAAAATTGGCCACTCCCTTTTCTCTTTGCTTTACTTTAACGGTGACCGAAAACCCAAATTAGGGTTTACGGTCACCAAATCGTGCCCCTACCATTCTCTGGAATCTCCTCCTCTGACAAAGATGAGTGACCCTCTCCTTCGACAAAAATGCAGCAACCCTTGGTCTCCCTAGCCCTTCTTCGACAACAGGTATGTGTTTCAATTGAATTGTGGCATGCATGCCCGATAGTAGCTGTTTCAATTGAATTGGTTTGTGTAAGTGTGTTAGCTGATTGCTACTTTGTGCAAGGGACGGATCTGTGGTTATACCCTGGAATCAGATAAATCAATTTTGAATCATGTTTTGTGATAATGTAAAAAACATCTGAATTGCTATTGGAAACATGTATGGTATAATTTTATATTGCGGTATATCCATGAAACAAAGAAATAACAATGAGTTAGTGTCAATAACAAGTTTACTCTGTTTTGAGAGATAACAAGTGTACTAAAAATATTTTAACGGGTTTGTTGAAAATTTTGGTAGATGGATGATTACTAGACTTTCTGGTTAATATTTTAATAGGAGATCCACCAGGTGGATGCATTTTAGCTCACGCATAGGATCGGGGTATCCATGCTTATTAGGTTTATCCAAATGTTGGATGCTACTGCACTTAACCTTAGTAAAATGCTGCTTTCACTAGAAACTTTCCCCTACTTTGTAGCAGAGACTGTAGTGTAAGTTGCACTACACAGCTGGTTTAAAGAAACTGAAAATTGCAAGTGAAAGCAGCTTTTTCCAAAGGTTAAGTGAAGGGGCATTCGACTTTTGGATAAAGCTAATAAGCATGGATTGCTGACCCTGCATGTGAGCTAATATGCATCCACCTAGTGGATCGCCTAGTAAATTCTTAATCAGAAAGTCGAGTATGTGTGTCATCTGAAGATGATGATTCAATATCTTTAGACTCGGAGCAGGTATATATTATTTTACACTTATCTCTACGTAGTATCTTACATAAAAATTGATTGGACATGATGTGTGCACATCTTGAATATTCTTTTGCTTTATTTGTTCCTTTTTGTGTGTATAGGAGGATGTTCTGTATGCTAGGGTACGAACTACTGGTGTTGCAGATGGACTACAGTTCAGGTGATTCTTCTTTTGGGTTTGAATTTTTTATGACTATCAATTTTCCACTCCTGTGTATAGTTAATTTCATTTAAAAGCCTATGGTCATAGCAAAACTAGTTTACAATGTTTATTCATTCATTTTTGAGACATATACTGATTGATTCACTGCACCAAAACAGGTGATTCCCAACAAGTATAACTGTAACAAACAATTTCCGCAACGCTTATTAGTGTTGCTATGGAGGGGTGGCAATTTCTTTCCAACACTTATAAGCATTGGTAGATTTTCTCTACCAACGCTTATAAGCGTTGGTAGATTTTCATTCGCAGTGCTTGTATGTGTTGGTACATTTCATTTGCCAACGCTTATAAGTGTTGGCAGATCTTTGTTTGCAACGCGTATTCATGTTGCAATATTTTTGTTTAAAACAAGTATAAATTTCAATTGTAACAGAAATATGCATTAACAAGTCACATATTCTAACATTAATAGTCAACTAAACTCAATGCATACTAATTGACAACATTTATAATCACGGAGCGACACAGAATATCAGTTAACAACAGACAAGCGCAAAACATAATTAAGTTCTCAAATTCAATACATAATAACTTTGTTAAATTCAATACATAAGTAGCACTACAACAAAAATACCCTATTACAATGTCCATTTTACAACGGGCGCTGGCTGCCCGTTGCTATTACAATGGTCACTTATTGAACCGTTGTAATAGATGCATGTACAACACCCTTTTACAACGGGCTTAGAATGCCGGTGGTAAGATAGTGCTATTACAACGGTCGTTTCTAGACAGTTGTAATAGATATCATTTACAATGCTCTTGTTACAACGGATAAAAACTGCAGGTTGTAATAGAATGCTATTACAACGGTCATTTTATGCCCGTTGTAATAGATGCTAATTTTTGATAGTCAATAATTAATAATTACAATACTTCCTTAAAATTAGTATTGATTATGTCTTATTATTTAATAATTAATCATAAATTACTAATTATTAACTTCAATATTATATTACTAATTACTCATCATTAATAATATTATATTATTTATTGATATTTAATAATTAATCATTAATAATAATTATTAACAATGATATTATATTATTTATAACCTCATGAGTAAAAGTAATAATATCTACAATGTCTATCCAAATAGTTGTAATTTTTTTTTAAATAATGTTTTCTTTATATTATTGCATACATATTAGATTTCATTCAATGATGTTATATAACTTATATTATTGCCTTTAACTATAATATTGCATTTATAATTACTAATAACTAATAATACTATATTATTTATTAATATTTAATAATTAATCATTAATAATATTATATTAATCATTTATAACTTGTAATAATTAATGATATTATTAAATAATCACTAATTACTACTTATTATATATAATCAGTATTCCAACTGGCTTATCTTTACTTTTCAGTTATTAGTAAGTAAAATCGAGTAATTAATATCAAATACATAATAATTTATAATCAACAATAAATATTAATAATTACTTTTTAAAAAATATTAATAATTTATGATTAATAATATTACTATAAAAATACACTTTAATCTATAAAGACACAAGAGAAATTGATCCGTAATAATTTAAACTAGAGTTTGTTTCAATAAAAGATATAACATAAATTAAAAATGCTTTAATCTATATAAAACCATGGTTTAAATAATAATGGAAAAGGATGCTAATCAATGGGCTGGCCCAATACATTTTAGACATCCTTTTAAGATTCTGACCCATTCGTTTTCCCTTCTCCGTGAAGAAACAAACTTAGGGTTTCATTTTTAACCCGCCGCTTTTTTGATATCTTAATCAGAAAAATGGACCTAAAACTTTCCTTCCCTAAATCAAAACCTCGAGAATCAACTCCACTTGGCCGTCCGCTCTCCACTCTCCGCTTTCTTCTCTAAAACCGCAAGCATTAACATCAAAATAAAACCTAAAATCGTGAACGTCGGCATTGAATGGCAGCTCTCCGCTCCTTATCGCTATCGCTTGGCTATGCGGTTCTCCTCCTCACCACATGCGACCATCGACAGCCTTAACGTCGACTGGTACTTGTAATTTTTTCCCTTTTTTCTTAAATGTTCTTTTTGTTAATAATTTCAGATCATATTCTTTTATGATGAATGTAGGATCATAGTAGACCGTAAGTTATTCTATGTGGATCTAACGCCAACAGTATTAGGTCAATGGCTACTTTAATTTATATTATTAGACTTGCTCTGAAATTAGTTTGAAGCACTTTATTCGTAGTGTATTTATTTTGGGATTAAGGACACAACCTGCTGCAGTTTATTCATGCTTTCCTTTTACAGCATTTCTTGTTGAAATTTCTTTCATGACTTCAACATTAGTGGGTCTAATCACTTTTAACATCATATATGGTTTTTTTGTTTTGCTTAAATGCCTCATGGGCAACTAAACTAGTAAGCTCTCTGTTTTTTTTGTTGCAGATATAATTTAGCCTAGTGCGCCACTTGGTGATCAATATTTCTTGCCTTCACAAGGATCTTGACTTAAGACTGATGCTTATCACAATAAAGTTAACTAGACATCTGGTTGTAAGTTTTAATTACTTCTATTACTTGCAAAATATTGATGAACAGAGGTATGACTTGTGTTGAAATTGTTTAAAATTGTTTCACATCATTTTGATGTAATGATAAATTCCTTTTGCTTTTTTGTTTGAGAGGGTTGCAGAATCTGTTATAGTTCTTTTTCATTTTTGCAGCAGTATCATTTGTTTTTTTGTTTTTCTTTGGATTCTCTAAACTAAGTGTTTGAATTGGACTTGTATATGATTGGTCTAGGAATCAATTATGATCTATTCAGTTTATTCAGCTGATTATCCATGGAGACAAATTCAAAAAAACCGAATTAATTTTTTATGATGTTCTAGGGACATCTACAGAAGGTAGGAAAATGGTTTCGGATATGTTGGAGACAGGCTCTAATACTATTGACATAACTACCTTTGACACGAGTGCTGGTTCAGGTATGTTCATGCAAACTAAGTTGTACATACCCAGGTTACTTTTTTTGATGCATATATAACATTAAAGCGGTAGTGCATAAGGCAATCAACGAAGATGTTCAAACCGGGGTTGTTGTTTGAATTAATAGGAGTTGTTGTCCAAAAAGATCTTTGAGACATCTCTCAACTCTTTAATAGTGATATGACATATTGTTAGTAGTGCTATAAGCAATAGTGGAGAAATTAATCCAATAACACATACTACAACATATATTAATATATTTAATAATAGGGTATAAGTTGTTTAGCCATTCGCTAATGATGATGCTGCTCACTCTAGGTTAATAGGAATTGTTATGCTTAATGAAATTATAATTACTATTATTTTTTATGGTCTAAGAGCTTCCCTTTGAGATGTCGCATGGTTATGGTTCAAGATTAGGTTGATGGTATAATTACAGTAAATGAGAACTGATGACGAGTACTATGAAAATGTGATATATTTTATCAGTTTTCAATTGCTTGTTTATGTTTATTACGTTGCGTCTGTAATAACCCAGAAATCCGAGCCAATTAAAATTTTTTATTTTGGCAATTTTAGCAAATTTTGGATATTTAAAATGAATTATTTTTAATAAAAACGACGAGAAATTTATTTTGAATAGAATTAGAACGTATATATTTATTCGGATCATCGTTAGAATATAAATATTTTGTTTTAATTATATAACGAGCCTAAAATGGCGCGGTAGTTCGAAAATTCGATTTCAAAATTCAATTGAATATGCAGAATTAAAAATAAACTGGATTTTAGCGAAACCAAAAATATTTGAATCTATTTGAGAATATCTTTCCAACGAATACGAAAAATTAAAATTTCATAGCAGGAATCAAAAGTTATGCCCAGTTGAAAATTCAGAATAAGCGCTATGGAATTCTGGCCCTTAAAAATGGAAATTTTGCAAACGACCTCGGTTTTCGATGAAACCACTTTTGTTCGATCCGTGATGTCAAGTTATTGCTAAATGCTAAAATTTATAATTTTTCAAGTCAATATGTGAGCGTGGCAAAGGAAAATGCGTTTGACCAGTTTTAGTTGATTTTAATCAACAGGAAAATGTCCATTTTTCAAATGGTCTCAGAATTCGACAAAATTAGTTTTGCTAGGACCGTATCGTCAATATGAAGCTATAAACTATTTTTGGGAAAATTTTAGAGTTCGTACGTGGGCCCGGTAAATTGAAATGCGCACTCAAATTCAATATATAGATTTACATTTCGATTTTGACGAAAAATGATCGTAATGGCCGAATTGGCTTACGAAACATATCTCATTGTGTTCGGAATGGGGGTAACTAGCTAGGGGCGATAGCCGTTGGGTCTCGGTTGGAGTTTGGAATCAAAAGTTACTTTTTGGGAAAATAAATATATAATATAATTTATTATATAATAACCCTAACCTTTCTATTATAATTCAACCCCCGTCGTTCAAAATATACAGCCCCAAATCGATGTCGCCCTCAGCCCTAGTAGCCGCCACCGTCGGCCGTCGTCCACCCCACCTGGCCCTGTCGCCCTTCCCTCTTCCTCCCTTTCTCTCTCTCCTCAGCCACAGATGCATACCCGAACCCCAAAACCCGAAACCAACGCCTCCAGCTCACCTTCGGCCGATGTGGACCCTCCGCCGCCGTTTCTGGCCTCCCCCCAACTCTGAAGCACCCCCTCTTACTCTCTATCCTCCCTCCTTCTCTCTCTTTCCCCCCTCTTCTCTTCTAAATCGAGCCCTAGCCCAAAAAGAACCCGTTGTCCCGACTTTTGCTCCACCATGCCGGCCAGCACAGCCCCTCAGCACCCCACCTCCAACAAAGATCCGATTTTTAATAAGAAGAAGGTGAGTTTTTATATTATTTTTAATTAGTTATGTTATTAAATTTTCGATTTTGTTTATATATATATTAACATAGGATGAAAAGAAAAATAATAATATGATTTTTAGGCTAATCTAAAAAGATTTGATTTTTATTTCTATAAAGATTAGGTTTTTATTTGTCATGAAAGGATTTGATTATTAATAGTAAAAAATTTGTTTTTAAAATATATAATAGCAAGTATAAAATTTGTATTTAAAATAAATGGAATAGTTATAAAAAATGTGATTTTTTATATATAAATAACATTGATAAAAATATGATTTTTATCTATAAGGATATCGTATAAAAATATGATTTTTATCTATAAGGACATCGTATAAAAATATGACTTTTTATCTAGAGTGTTGTTATAAAAATATGATTTTTAGAAATATATAAACATCATATTAAAAATGTGATTTTTTTAATATGAACAACATGAAGAAGATTGCGTTGGGATTTGGGTAAAATCCAAACCATTCAGAAATTCAAACAAAAACTGACGGAGTGGATCCCACGTTGAGAACTCCTCACTTTTAATTTATTTTCTAGTTGAAATATATACTAGGATGCAGACGGCGCTTAGCAGAACCCGATACCCGTCGTCCACAGACCATGGATGGCTTGTTTGTTTGATTGGTTGTGTTGTGAAATTTGACTGTTGATTGTGCTGAAATAAAATATATATTCATGTGTTGAAATAAAATATATATTCATGTGTTGAAATAAAATATATATTCATGTGTTGAAGTAAAATATATATTCATTTACAAATCGAATGATTTGTTAATGTACACCAATCTGACAGATATTGATTGGGACGATAAATTTTATATATCGCCCAATTGCACAAATAAAATATGTGTTTGTTGATTTGAAACCCCACATGGGTATTGGGATGATATTTGATGTACATTAATCCCGATTGTTTAGTTGTATGTCAATCGATGGGTTGACAGACTGTGTAAGCGTTAATTATTTATATTTAATGCTTATGCAGTTGTGTGGTGCACTCTGGATGATAGTTGATGATATGTCGTTGCTATTATATACATGTGTTGTAGAAAATCCATATAATTAACATTATATGGTAATTGATTGGGCCTCATTCCAATTTGGAAAATAAGGAATATTCTAAAAATAAATTCATGTGTTGAATAAAAAATAAATTCATGTGTTGAATAGAAAATAAATTCATGTGTTGAATAGAAATAAATTCATGTGTTGAATAGAATAAATTCATGTGTTGAATAGAATAAAAATTCATGTGTTGAATAGAATAAACTCATGTGTTGAATAGAAAATAAATTCGTGCGTTGAATAAAATAAATTCATGTATTGAATAGAATAAATTCATGTGTTGAATAGAATAAATATTCATGTGTTGAATAAAATAAATATTCATGTGTTGAATAGAATAAACATTCATGTGTTGAATAAAAGCCGTGTTGATTAGATTGACGCCATTTTGACGTGAACGATATTTATATCGATTTTATTCAATTTTATAATGAATATAGAAAAGAAAGTGATTTCAAATTATAACGTTTTGAAAATATTATCATTTGCATATCGATGATGTGGAATATTCAATTTTGATTCGAAATTGAATATGAAGTTGAAATCGTTTCGAAAATGAATTTAAAACAATTTATAAAATAAGTTTTGAAAGGAAATCGATGAAATATATATAATATATATATTATATATATATAATGGCCTGAATAGAATGCGCCGCGCTGCGGTAGTTCGTGAATTTCGACCATTGTCTTCGAATGGATATTACGGGAGATTCGACCATTGGATTCTCCTAAAACAGGAACCGTTGGGTTCGTATCGAAAAGAGATTTCTAACAAATATTAGAGATTTGAAATCTAACGGTTGGATTTAGAATTTTGTCCAAATCAAATTTGGAAAAGGTCGCTGTAAGTGCAGTTCGATGGCCATTGATGGAATTCGACTGTACGGGCCTTGATAAAATTATTAAAAATAGTAATAATTTGTGTAAAATCATAAGAAATGATTTGTGAAGAATTGGGATGGAATTTTCATATTTGAAAAGACAAATTTAGATTTTTATCGAAATGAACTAGTTTTGAACTAGAATAATAATTTATTTACTTCTAAATAAATAAATTGGATTTGAAATGGTTTTAAAAGTAACAAGAAGTTTCAATAATTGAATTGGAATGGAATGTGATTTTGGGTTTATAATGAACCATGTTTTAAATGACATTGGTTCTTTAACCCAGTTAAAGGCAGGATATGATTTCCCAAGTTAAATAATCATTGATAGTGATTATTGGGAAGATTAAAACCAAGTGGAGTTTTAATGAATCTTTAATTAGATTGAAATGATCGAGAATGGAGTATCACCAGTTTTGCTCCAGGCGATAGTTAAAGATTTAATTAGATTTGAACGTGAAATGGTAATTGAATTTACCGATAACACCGTGGTGTTAGATATGAAGTATTACCAGTTTTACTTCATGGGATGAATAGGTTGGGATTGGGAAATAAAATAAATGATTACTTCGGTGTGGTTCGCTAATCCCGACTAGTTTGAATTGATATTCAAAAGAAGATTAAAGAATAAATTTAAAGAATTTATCTTTGATAAAATTAATGGGAACGTTTCCCAAAGTATAAGAATATTTGAATAAAAGAATATTCTAAAAGGAATGAGGCGTATGTTGTGGTTGTGTAACACTTGTTTATTATATACGCGAGTTATTCAGAAAGACCGGGTTTATCTCATTCTGAATAACTGATTCAACGTGGTGTCGAGGATGAAGACGGTGGTCGAAGACTGAAGGTCTTCACATCGTTTGGGTGACTACTGATGATCTTGATTGGGCTGTACACCCAAGAGTAGGGAATCAGTTGGTGATCGTCCAGACGTACTTGGAGATCGATGGATATGCGAGGTACAAGGTGCCTCCGGTTTCGTTCAGACCCAGAACGAACTTGTAAATGGACTGTGTGTCTGACATTGGATTTTATTCTGTGTGATTGATTTCTATTAAATTTATATCTGTTTGGCGGCGGAGAATTTATTCTCTTGCTTAACGCCCTTTTCTGAGACGTACGAGCTCAGGGGTTATAAATTGATGGATATTAATCGCATGGAGTGAATTGCCTGTGTGGCGTGCCTAAGTGGCAAATGATCAAGGCTTTTGTTAAAAAGTAGAGTCTTGTGGTTGATGATCAAAGCACGACAGTGTGGCATAGCTTTGTGTAGCGTTGATTCGCGAGCCTCACACCCCGGTTGTGAACCAAAAACGGGAGAGGACCTCAGGGAGGGCATGCGTTTCCTTCTAGCTAGGGTGGTGTCAGTGACCTACCAGCCCTGACATTTATATTATTTTCACCTGTGTGGTTGTTGATGTTGCGAGGCGCCTCGGATATAACGGTGACTGTGTGGAGCCGATGGAGTCATTTGGCTCATTTATGCCTCAAAGGTGGGGAAACGCAGTGTTCAGGCATTTTAATCCACATCGGTGGACCGACCCTGTCGCTCCAAGGGCTTGACTGAGTACTTGTCCTGAGGCTTGGGCTAGAGAGTCTCGAAATCGGTAGAGGGCTATCTTTTGCCTCGGTTCATAGATGGATATCCAACTTCCAATACGTGACTTTGCGGTTTTGATTGCAGAACCTAGTATTGGCGACATGATATACGGTACCCATGCCGTCTATGATTGATACTTATGATTTGAAGTTGTTTTATACACTATGCACTTATAATAGTATCAAATGATTTGTTTTAAACGTACTAAGAATGTTTGGCTATTATAAGAGAAAACCCTATCCCTTGGCTTGCATTGCATTGTGTGATAGGACCTGGGTCTTATAACAGCTTCATTTTTCCAAAAAGCATTGCGCTGTTTTGTTATATGCACTGGTATTCTTGGGAGGAATCCCGTTCCATGTTATACGACGTGGTCCCTTGATATATCTGATTTAAAGTAAAGTTTTAAATAACTGTTTTAGTTCTCACACTAGTCACATGACTGACCTGGAGTTTATTGTTTTAACCTAAACTCTGGGTGCCCTTATTTTGACATAGGCAGCTAATAGTTTTGGTTTGCAGATTTATATTCATTGGAACCTGGTACAACAGGAATGATACTCGGAAAGCTCTGTATCCGTGTATTACTTTCAGTTGTGTTTCGCATTGTTTTTCTGCTTCTATGTAATGTATTGTAATCTATGATATTTGTCGAATGTATAATATTTATTTATACTCTGTATATTCTTGTATTCTGATGGAATTGTTGTAATTAACAATGAAATGTTATTCTGTTTGTGTTCTGATCTGTCTTGTCCTAAAAGTGTCTGATTTTTCCTTACCGGTAAATTTACGGGTTCTTACAGTTGGTATCAGAGCTTTGGTTACAGAGCTCAGAGAACAAGACACGTTAGAACCCTACGAAAGAATTCATTAGAGATTGGTTTAGTAATATCCAATGAGAATGACTCGTTAGAGATAGGATCAGTAGTATCCTAGAACAAGTGTGAAGAGTGTATTTTAAAAATAAAAACAATTTTTGTTTTGAAAATTTAAATCAATTATTCGTATTTGATTATTTATTTTATGTTGTATTTGGACAATCCAGTATATAAAGATTTTGCATATACGTCTGATCCGCGTGTATTTGAAGTTTTAATATACTGGATAGATATTGAATCACACTCTATCCACTCGGGGATAATTCTGATTATGTCCGGACATCATCAGTATTTATGTTCATGTTTCTAAGGTGGGGTTTCTATATGATTCCAGTTGACTGGTGTGAGAACCAAAGCTAGATAGGGCTTATTGTTGTGATTTGGCATCAAAAATCTGATTTTTGGACTATGTATCAAAGTTATGAATTTGAAAAGCTAATCAACTAATTGATTGCTGATTGTGTTGTTTGATTATTGGTTGATTAATTAAAATTTGAACCATTTAGCCAAATTGTACCAAGTAGTGAATTGTATTGAAAATTAGTCGCATTTGCATGCATATACATGCACTTACATTGAACAGGTCATAGCAAGGAGGATAGAGAAGAAGAATAAAATTGTTTGCCTGACAAATAGGCACATGTTTACAAATTTATTGGGTTTTTGATGATTTTATGATCCGATTGGCTAGCCGCTTGGCTGTTTCTTTTTCTTTTTGGATTGGTGAGGGCCATGGGAGGCTATTTGAAATATCCTGAAGCTCCCGGTGCAGGGGAGGTTATGGTGAAATTTTTCGAATATTTAGGGTGTCAGCCAAATTTTTGAAAAATTTGAAAAGTTCTTAGAAACTGAAAAGTTGAACAACTTAAGCCATTATGAAAATACTGGAAGTCGAGTTGATTTGTGAAACAACTTTCGGCTTCGTTCTTTTTCGGGGATGAAAAGTTTTAAGTGGGGGAGATTGTAATAACCCGGAAATCCGAGCCAATTTAAATTTTTTATTTTGGCAATCTTAGCGAATTTAGGATATTTAAAATGAATTATTTTAAATAAAAACGACAAGAAATTTATTTTGAATAGAATTAGAACGTATATATTTATTTGGATCGTCATTAGAATATAAATATTTTATTTTAATTATATAACGAGCCTGAAATGGCGCGGTAGTTCGAAAATTCGATTTCAAAATTCAAATGAATGTGCAGAATGCAAAATAAACCAGATTTTAGCGAAACTAAAAATATTAGAATCTATTTGAGAATATCTTTCCAACGAATCCGAAAAATTGAAATTTCATAGTGGGAATCAAAAGTTATGCCCAGTTGAAAATTCAGAATAAGCTCTATGGAATTCTGGCCCTTAAAAATGGAAATTTTGCAAACGACCTCGGTTTTCGATGAAACCACTTTTTTTGGATCCGTGATGTCTAGTTATTGCTAAATGCCAAAATTCATAATTTTTCGAGTCGATATGTGAGCGTGGCAAAGGAAAATGCGTTTGACCAGTTTCAGTTGATTTTAATCGACTGGAAAATGGCCATTTTTCAAACGGTCTCAGAATTCGACGAAATTAGTTTAGTTAGGACCGTATCATCAATACGAACCTAGAAAATAATTTTCGAGAATTTTTAGAGTCCGTTCGTGGCCCCGGTAAATTGAAATGCGCATTCAAATTCAATATATAAATTTATATTTTGATTTTGACGAAAACTGATCGAAATGGCCGAATTGGCTTACGAAATATGTCCCATTGTGTTCGGAATGAGGGTAATTAGCTAGGGGCGACATTCGTTGGGTCTCGATTGGAGTTTGGAATAAAAAGTTACTTTTTGGGAAAATAAATAATATAATTTATTATATAATAACCCTATCCTTTCTCCTATTATATTTCAACCCCCGTCGTTCAAAATATACAACCCCAAATTGATGTCACCCTCAGCCCAAGGTAGCCGCCACCGCCCTCTTGGCCACCGTCGTCCGCCCCACCTGGCCCCCTCGCCCTTCCCTCTTCCTCCCCTTCTCTCTCTCCTCGGCCACAGATGCAAACCCGAACCCCAAAAACCCCCAAACCCCGAAACCAACGCCTCCAGCCCACCTCCGGCCGATGTGGACCCGCCGCCGCCGTTTCTGGCCTCCCCCCAACTCTGCAGCACCCCTCCGACTCTCTATCCTCCCTCCTTCTCTCTCTTTCCCCTCTCTTCTCTTCTAAATCGAGCCCTAGCCCAAGAAGAACCCGCTGTCCCGACTCTTGCTCCACCGTGCCGGCCACCACATCCCCTCAGCACCCCGCCTCCAACAAAGACCCGATTTTTAATAAGAAGACGGTGAGTTTTTATATTGTTTTTAATTAGTTATGTTATTAAATTTTCGATTTTTTTATATATATATTAACATAGGATGAAAAGAAAAATAATAATATGATTTTTAGGCTAATCTAAAAAGATTTGATTTTTATTTCTTTAAAGATTAGATTTTTATTTATCATGAAAGGATTTGATTATTAATAGTATAAAATTTGTTTTTAAAATGTATAATAGCAAGTATAAAATTTGTTTTTAAAATAAATCGCATAGTTATAAAAAACGTGATTTTTTATATATAAATAACATTGATAAAAATATGATTTTTATCTATAAGGATATCGTATAAAATATGATTTTTATCTATAAGGACATCGTTTAAAAATATGATTTTTTAACTAGAGTGTTGTTATAAAAATATGATTTTTAGAAATATATAAACATCATATTAAAAATGTGCTTTTTTAATATGAACAGCGTGAAGAAGATTACGTTGGGATTTAGGGAAAATCCAAACCATTTAGAAATTCAGACAAAAACTGACGGAGTGGATTCCACGGTGAGAACTCCTCACTTTTAATTTATTTTCTAGTTGAAATATATACTAGGATGCAGATGGTGCTTAGCAGCACCCGACACCTGTCTTCCACAGACTATGGACAGCTTGTTTGTTTGATTGATTGTGTTGTGAAATTTGACTGTTGATTGTGTTGAAATAAAATATATATTCATGTGTTGAAATAAAATATATACTCATGTGTTGAAATAAAATGTGTATTTATGTGTTGAAATAAAATATATATTCATGTGTTGAAATAATATATATATTCATGTGTTCAAATAAAATATATATTCATGTGTTGAAATAAAATATATATTCATGTGTTGAAGTAAAATAAATATTCATTTACAAATCGAATGATTGGGACGATAAATTTTACACATCGCCCAACTGCACAAATAAAATCTGTGTTTGTTGATTTGAAACCCCACACGGGTATTGGGGGAATATTTGACATACACTAATCCTGATTATTTAGTTGTATGTCAATCGATGGGTTGACAGACTGTGTAAGCGTTAATTATTTATATTTAATGCTTATGCAGTTGTGTGGTGCACTCTAGATGATGGTTGATGATTTATCGTTGCTATTATATACATGTGTTGTAGAAAATCCATATAATTAACATTATATGGTAATTGATTGGGCCTCATTCCAATTTGGAAAATAAGGAATATTCTAAAAATAAATTCATGTGTTGAATATAAAATAAATTCATGTGTTGAATAGAAAATAAATTCATGTGTTGAATAGAAATAAATTCATGCGTTGAATAGAAAAAATTCATGTGTTGAATAGAATAAAAATTCATGTGTTGAATATAATAAATTCATGTGTTGAATAGAAAATAAATTCATGTGTTGAATAGAATAAATTCATGTGTTGAATAGAATAAATTCATGTGTTGAATATAATAAATATTCATGTGTTGAATAGAATAAATATTCATGTGTTGAATAGAATAAACATTCATGTGTTGAATAATAGCCGTGTTGATTAGATTGATGCCATTTTGACGTGAACGATATTTATATCGATTTTATTCATTTTTATAATGAATATAGAAAAGAAAGTGATTTCAAATTATAACATTTTGAAAATATTATCATTTGCATATCAATGATGTGGAATATTCAATTTTGATTCGAAATTGAATATGAAGTTGAAATCGTTTCGAAAACAAATTTAAAACAATTAATAAAATACATTTTGAAAGGAAATCGATGAAATATATATAATATATATATTATATATATAATGGCCTAAATAGAACGCGCCACGCTGCGGTAGTTCGTGAATTTCGACCATTGTCTTCGAATGGATATTACGGGAGATCCGACCGTTGGATTCTCCTAAAACTGGAACCGTTGAGTTCGTATCGAAAAAAGCGTTCTAACGAATATTAAAGATTTGAAATCTAACAGTTGGATTTGGACTTATGTCCAAATCAAATTTGGAAAAGGTCGCTGTAAGTGTAGTTCGATGGCCGTTGATGGAATTCAACTGTACGGGCCTTGATAAAATTATTAAAAATAGTAATAATTTGTGTAAAATCATAAGAAATGATTTGTGAAGAATTAGGATGAAAATTTTCATATTTGAAAAGATAAAAATAGATTTTTATCGAAATGAACTAGTTTTGAACTAGAATAATAATTTATTTATTTTTAAATAAATAAATTGGATTTGAAATGGTTTTAAAAGTAACTAGAAGTTTCAATAATTGAATTGGAATGGAATGTGATTTTGGGTTTATAGTGAACCATGTTTTAAATGACATTGGTTCTTTAACCTAGTTAAAGGCAGGATATGATTTCCCAAGTTAAATAATCATTGATAGTGATTATTGGGAAGATTAAAACCAAGTGGAGTTTTAATGAATCTTTAATTAGATTGAAATGATCGAGAATGGAGTATCACCAGTTTTGCTCCAGGCGATAGTTGAAGATTTAATTAGATTTGAACGTGAAATGGTAATTGAATTTACCGATAACATTGTGGTGTTAGATATGAAGTATTACCAGTTTTACTTCATGGGATGAATAGGTTGGGATTGGGAAATAAAATAAATGATTACTTTGGCGTGGTTCGCTAATCCCGACTAGTTTGAATTGATATTCAAAAGAATATTAAAGAATAAATTTAAAGAATTTATCTTTGATAAAATTAATGGGAGCGTTTCCCAAAGTATAAGAATATTTGAATAAAAGAATATTCTGAAAGGAATGAGGCGTATGTTGTGTTTGTGTAACAGTTGTTTATTATATACGCGAGTTATTCAGAAAGACTGGGTTTATCCCATTCTGAATAATTGATTCAACGTGGTGTCAAGGATGAAGACGGTGGTCGAAGACTGAAAGTCTTCACATCGTTTGGGTGACCACCGATGATCTTGATTGAGCTGTACACCCTAGAGGAGGGAATCAGTTGGTGATCGTCCAGACGTACTTGGAGATCGATGGATATGCGAGGTACAAGGTGCCTCCGGTTTCGTTCAGACCCAGAACGAACTTGTAAATGGACTGTGTGTCTGACATTGGATTTTATTCTGTGTGATTGATTTCTAATAAATATATATCTGTTTGGTGGTGGAGAATTTATTCTCTTGCTTAACGCCCTTTTCTGAGACGTACGAGCTCAGGGGTTATAAATTGATGGATATTAATCGCATGGAGTGAATTGCTTGTGTGGCATCCCTAAGTGGCAAATGATCAAGGCTTTTGTTGAAAAGCAGAGTCTTGTGGTTGATGATCAAAGCACGGCAGTGTGGCATAGCTTTGTGTAGCGTTGATTCGCGAGCCTCACACCCCGGTTGTGAACTAAAAACAGGAGAGGACCTCAGAGAGGGCATGCATTTCCTTCTATCTATGGTGGTGTCAGTGACCTACCAGCCCTGACATTTATATTATTTTCACCTGTGTGGTTGTTGCTGTTGCGAGGCGCCTCAGATATATCGGTGACTGTGTGGAGCTGATGGAGTCATTTGGCTCATTTACGCCCCAAAGGGTGGGGAAACGCAGTGTTCAGGCATTTTGATCCATATCGGTGGACCGGCCCTGTCGTTCCAAGGGCTTGGCTGAGTACTTGAGGGTTGGGCTAGAGAGTCTCGAAATCGGTAGAGGACTATCTTTTGCCTCGGTTCACAGATGGAAATCCAGCTTCCAATACGTGATTTTGTGGTTTTGATTGTGGAGCCTAGTATTGGCGACATGATATATGGTACTCATGCCGTTTATGATTGATACTTATGATTTGAAGTTTTTTTATACACTATGCACTTATAATAGTATCAAATGATTTGTTTTAAATGTACTAAGCATGTTTGGCTATTATAAGGGAAAACCCTATCCCCCGACTTGCGTTGCATTGTGTGATAGGACCTGGGTCTTATAATAGCTTCATTTTTCCAAAAAGCATTGCGATGTTTTGTTATATGCACTGGTATTCTTGGGAGGAAACCCGTTCCGTGTTATATGGCATGGTCCCTTGATATATCTGAGTTAAAGTAAAATTTTAAATGACTGTTTTAGTTCTCACACCAGTCACATGACTGACCTGGAGTTTATTGTTTTAACCTAAACCCTGGGTTCCCTTATTTTGACACGGGCAGCTAGTAGTTTTGGTTTGCAGATTTATATTCATAGGAACCTGGTACAACTGGAATGATACTCGGAAAGCTCTATATCCGTGTATTACTTTCAGTTGTGTTTTGTATTGTTTTTCCGCTGCTATGTAATGTATTGTAATCTCTGATATTTTTTGAATGTATAATATTTATTTATACTCTGTATATTCTTGTATTCTGATGGAATTGTTGTAGTTAACATGAAATGTTCTTCTGCTTGTGTTCTGATCTGTCTTGTCCTAAAAGTATCCGATCTTTCCTTACCGGAGAAGTTACGGGTTCTTACAGTGTCCGTGTCTATATGAATATTTTGTAAGCGCGTTTTTATTTTATTGGATGAATTTTTTATTATATTGGATGAATTGAAATGTATATGTCAAATTATATTTGATTTTATTAAGAAATTAAGTTAAATTGTTTCTTTTTCAATTTTCTTTGTTATTCTATTATGACAGGTACACCTGACGATTGAATGAATTTTGGATAAATTACTGAGAATGAAGACATTGAGTGTGTGAATGAGTTCAAATATTGAGTGTGAGGGTGTGAGTGAGTGTAACTAAGTATATGTAGTGAAATAATATTTGTACAAATGAGTATTTTCATATTTTGTATAGTAGTTGTGTAATAGAAAAAAAATAAAACTATGTATTGTTCAAGAGTGTAATAAATATTTATATTAAAATAAGAAATTTTGAGTTCAATATTTTAATTTATGCAATATTTTTATATTACTACGATCAGATTTTAAAAAAAAACAAAACAGACTTTTTACAATGGGCTATGCCTGTTGTAATAAATATTACAACGGGCAGAAGCCGCTTGTAATTTATTAGCTATTACAACGGGTTTGTAGCCATTGTCAAAGAGTCATTGCACGTGACAGAGCACGTTATTACAACGGTCTTTTACAACAGTCACAGACCGTTGTAATTTAGTGAGGACCTATTGCGACGACGCATATTAGGACGAACTTTTGCCCGTTGTAAAAAGCATATAACAATGGTTTTGTCCATTGTAAAAGGACTGTTTTGTTGTAGTGTAGGTTGCTAAATTCAATACATAAACGAAATCCTACAAATACTGAATACGAAACTCCGACCATACAACGAAGCCTCTATCTGAAAATTGAAGTAATTATTCTTCATGTGGGAACCAATGAAATCTTCTATTTCTTCTACTGCTTCCTGTGTGCATTTAATTAAATAACATCACTTAAGTTTTAAATAGTAATGAATGTTATAAGTTCAAAGTCATACCTTTTTAATTTTGACACATCTTTTGTCTCCTGAACTCAATGAAATCTTGCAATTCAAGCTTCTTTTTAAGTTTTTTGTTTTCTTCAAGAACCTCCAATGCAAATTCTACACCACGATCACATAATGGTTCGTCAATCCAGTGGATGAATCCATAATCTCTAGAGTTCCAGTGTTTCCACAAATAAAATATCGACGACCAACGTTTTTATTCAGATAACAAGTTCTGAATATTGGTTCAATGTTGCAAGGGCATAACAACTTTCGAGATTGTACCTCTCTAACATAGAATGTTGGCAGGGGTGGCAATCTTGTTGGTGTTGTCGACCTAGTAGGCGATGCCATATTCTGAACACTTAAAATGGCAAATCTCTTTCTACGCTTGACTCTACTCTCTCGTAAACGCTAAACGGAGTTGGTGTCTGATATTCGACCGAACAAACATTTTGAGGAGGATTACGCGAATCGTCTGAATTGATCAATGAACAATAGCATTGGAAGTAATCACAATAATCGGTTGAAGACCTTGAGTAAGAGGACACCTGCAGAAAATAAATAAACAACATTAATGTCAAGATGGACAATGGTAAATCTGATCAAAATTATAACAGTGATAACCAAACAAAATTATAACCAGTCAAGACAGTTTCACATCCACGTACCCAAACAAAATTATAACCAATGTTATACTGATCAAATTATAACCATTCAAGACTATTTCACATCCATGTACCCGAACAAAATACAGAGTTACAAATTGATATTTAGAAGAAAAACAAACTTCATACTTGAATAATAAAAGCAAACTAAACTCAACAAATATAATACAAGATGATTGTTGAGTAACTAACCTCAACAATAGGATGACATTCCTGAACACAAATAGCAGGTGAAGTCAGTACAATGTCGTTACTGCAAGCTTCTAATTTTGGATCAAATACTGCTGCCTTCATGCAAAATTAGTATTCAGGAGAAAAGCAAACAAAAATAGATGTAAAAGGAGACAACTTCTAAATACGGAACAGTAGTGCAATGAAAAGTAACATTACCTTTAGAAGAATGGCTGCTCCTATAGAGTGTCCAAAGCTAAAGCATGGTAACTCATGGTTTGCAGTCAAGACTTTGGCCAAAAATGCCCTTCTGTTTAAAGATATTAATGTAAATACATATTTATAATGAGAGGCAAACATAATCATTTCATAATCATTACAAACTTTTGTTCCCATAAATGTACGTGGCCCTGTATCAAATTTAATGGAACCAAAACCGAAAGCTCCCAATGAATATGACAAACTAAAATTACTTCACATACACTAGATACATACCACTACCATTTTCATTTGTATATAAAGCACTGACATATAAAACAACAGGTTTCTTGTCTGATAGATACCACTACCATTTCCATTCGTATATAAAGCACTAATATATTAACTTGTTGCTTGGATGCCCAAATAAATTGCTATTTGCAGACAATGATAAGAAAGAAAGACGTGCATCATGAGACGACCCGAACTTCCCTAGTAAGGAAAGCCTGGATTGAATTGAGAACACAACAAATCAGAACACAAATAGAAGAACATTTCATTGCTTATTACAACAATTCCATCAGAATACAAGAATATACAGAGTATAAATAAATATTATACATCAGAAAAATATCTAAGATTTAAATTACATTACATAGCAGCGGAAAAACAATACAAAACACAACTGAAGGAGATATACGGATACAGAGCTTTCTGAATATCATTCCAGTTGTAAACCAGGGTCCTGTGAATATAAATCTGCAAAACCAAAACTACTAGCTGCCCGTGCGGAAAATAAGGGCACCCAGAGTTTAGGTTAAAACAATAAACTCCAGGTCAGTCATGTAACTGGTGTGAGAACTAAAACAGTTATTAATCTTTATTTTAAAGTTAGGTAAATCCAGGGACCACGCCGTATCACATGTAATTGGTTTCCTCCCCAGAATACCAGTGCATAAAAACTATGAAGCTATTATAAGACTCAGGTCCCATCACACAATGCAATGCAAGCCGGAGGATAGAGTTTTTACCTTATAATAGCCAAAAATGCTTGGTACGTGAAATTTCATCTATTATTATTACTATAAGTGTATAGTGTCAAAACAATTTCAATCATAAGTATCAATCATAGACGGCATAAGTGCCCCCATACCACTATGTCGCCATACTAGGCTCTACAATCAAAACCGCAAAATGTCGTATTGGAAGTTGGATTTCCATCTGTGAACCAAGGCAAGGGATCATCCTTACCGCTTCAAGACGCACCAGAACACATCGTCCCTTGGATCGTCAGGGCCGGTCCACTCGATGTGGATTAAAATGTCTTAACACTATGATCCCCGCCCTATGGGGCCTCAATGAGCCAAATGACTCCGTCGGTCCCGGATCGACCGATATAACCGAGGCGCCTCGCTATCCATCATCCACATAAGTAAAATGCCCGGGGGTGTAAAACCCAAAACACCACTCCTGGCTAAAAGGAAACGCATGCCCTCCCGGAGGTCCTTCTCCCGTTTCTGGTTCACACCGGGGTGTGAGGCTCGCAAATTAACGCTACAAAAAGCTACGCTTTATCAAAGCCGTGCTTTGATCATCAACCACAAGACTCTGCTTTTCAAAAGAAGCTGTGATCATTTGCATCTCAGCCTTCCACACGGGCAATTCATGCTATGCAACCAATGTATATCAATTACACAGAATGAAATCCAATGTCAAATACACATCCATTTACAAGTTCGTTCTGGGTCTGAACGAAACCGGAGGCACCTTATTCCTCCCCCGTATGTCCAATATAGGGGAGAGGCCCTCGCATATCCGTCGATCTCGAAGTACGTCTAGACGATCACCACTTATTACCTCTCCTTGGGTGTACAGCCCAATCAAGACATCAGTAATCATCCAAACGATGTGAAGAGCTCCGGTCTTCAACCACCGTCTTCATCCTTGACAAATCATCGAATCAGTTATTCAGAATGGGATAAACCCGGTCTTTCTAAATAACTCGCGTATATAATAAACAAGTGCTATAAAAACACAACATACGCCTCATTCCAATCCAAAATATTTCTTTATCCAAATACTCATATATTATGGGAAAGGTTTCCATTAATTTTATCAAAGATAAATTCTTTAAATTTATTCTTTAATCTTCCTTTGGATATCATTTCAATCTAATTAAAGATACATTAAAACTCCACTTGGTCTTAATCTTCCCAAAAATCAATATTAATTATTGTTTAACTTAGGAAATCATATCCTGTCTTTAACTGGGTTAAAGAACCAATGTCATTTAAAACATGGTTCACGATAAACTCAAAATCACATTCCATTCTATCAGCTTTTAACCATAAATTAGTAAGTGAACAATTCCCTTAGTATTAACCCCGAAGGCCGAAACCAACATCATATCAATACCCCAAGAAACCATTCAACTTAACTAATCTCCAGTTAGTTTCTAATTTTCTTAACTCCATTGGGACTAAGAACAATATAATTAAAGATACCATGCACAACAACCCAAATCACATTCCATTATTTATGGAATCTTCATGGAAAACAAATCGATATATATATAATCGATATAAATTTCCGTATCCGACCAATAATATAAATGGAATAACAACAACGCCTCTTAAATTCCATATGTATTAACAGTCTTCCTCCACAGAAGTTCATATCGATTATTATCAAATCGAATTCAATTAAATATATTAAATTGGAAAAAATTACTTTGGAAAATCTCCTTTAAATCTTAACAGAAGACTTATAATTTCCAAATCCCATTTCACTGTAAATCGGGTTAAAGAACGAATGTCGCTAAAACACAGTTCACAACAAACCCAATCCACATCCCTTTAGTCTCTAACCATAAATTAGTAAGAGAACAGTTCCCTATGTATTAACCCCGAAGGCCAAAACCAACATCAGATCAATACCCAGGAAACCATTTAACTTAGCTAATCTCCAGTCAGTTTCTAATTTTCTTAACTCCATTGGGTTCAAGAAAAGTATTATTAAAGATACCATTCACGACAAACCCAAAATCCAATTTGATATTAAATACAAGGCTCTGAATAGAAAATATATCGGCTTATATTGAATATCAAATTCTGAAATCAACAAATATCATATTGGAATAACGATATATATATCTTCCAAATTCCTCCACAATATCCGTATAATCACGAAATCCAACATCGAAATATTCCAAAAACAATTTCGATTCAAATCCATTCCAATTCATATATTGGAAATCCTAGTTATTTTTAAAACCATTTCCAAATCACTTTATTTAATTTTAAAAATAATTGAATTATAATTCTAGTTCAAAACTAGTTCATTTCGATAAAAATCTATTTTTATCTTTTCAAATATGGAATTTTTCATCCCAACTCTTTCCAAATCATTTCTTATGGTTTTACACTAATTATTGATATTTTTAATAATTTTATCAAGGCCCGTACAGTCGATTTCCATAAACGGCCATCGAACTGCACTTATAGCGACCTTTTCCAAATTTAATTTGGACATAATTCCAAATCCAACCGTTAGATTTTCAAATATCTAATATTCGTTAGAAAGCTCTTTTCGATACGAACCCAATGGTACTAGTTTTAGGAGAATCCGACGGTCGGATCACCCGTAATGTCTGTTCGAAGTCAATGGTCGAAATTCGCGAACTACCGCAGTGCGGCGCGTTCTATTCAGGCCATTATATTATATATAATATATATATAATTTATTTCATCGACTTCCATTTAAAACATATTTTATAAATCGTTTTAAATTCGTTTTCAAAACGATTTCAACTTCATATTCAATTTCAAATCAAAATTGAATATTCCATATTATTGATATATAAATGATAGTATTTTCAAAACATTAAATTTTGAAATCAATTCTTTTTGAATATTCATTATGAAAATGAATAAAATCGATATAAATATCGTTCACGTCAAAATGGCGTTAATCTAATCAACACGGCTTTATATATTTAAATATATTCGTGTCCATCCCAAATCAGACATCAAAATCAGATTTTGATTCTTTTCTGAATATTTTTTGAAAATATTCGTTATTTTAAAATATTCATTCTTTCTGAACTGGAATCAGACACAGTCAATTACCATATAATTTGATTATATGGATTTCATAGAATACATGTGTATAACAACAATGATAAACAATCAACCAACATCCAGAGTGCAATCTACATTGTATAAGCATCAAATATAAATATTTAACGCTTACCACAGCCTGTCAATCAAACAATCGACGTACAACTAATTATTGGGATTAGTGTACGTCCAGTATCATCCCAGTACCCGTGTGGTGTTTCAATCAACAAATAATGAATTTTATTTGTGCAGTTGGGTGATGTGTAAAATTTATCGTCTCAATCAATATCAGTCAAATGTGTTTACATAAACAAATCGTCCAATTTGTTTATAAATATTTATTTTATATACATGTTAAAAATTATATTTTTAACTATAAAATATTTATTCATTCCACATCACATAATCAATTTTCACAACACATCAATCAAACAAACAAGTCATCCATGGTCTGCGGCCAACGGGTGTCGGGTGCTGCTAAGCACCATCTGCATCCTAGTATATATTTCAACTTGAAAATAAAATAAAAGTGAGGAGTTCTCACTGAGGGTTCCACTCCTCCATTTTATTTCTAAAATTCAGAACAGTCTGGATTTGCCCGTACTTCCAACGTAGTCTTCTCCACGCTGTTCATATTAAAATTACATTTTTAATATGTTGTTCATATATTTAAAAATCACTATTTTTATACTGCTACTCACATAAAAATTATATTTCTATAACGCCCTCTTCAGAATAACATATATAACAATCGAATTATTCTATAATGATTCATATAATAAAAACCACTTCATATATAAAAATCGTATTTTTATCCTATCTCTACATATATAAAGATCAAATTTTTATTTCGTTACATATATAAAAATCATATTTTTATTATCTATATAATATAAAATTCATATTTTTATTATCTGTATAATATAAAAATCATATTTTTATTTCACTACATATATAAAAATCATAGTTTTATATAAATGAAAATCATAACCTTTATAAACAAAATCATCTCCTTACATATCTTGGCTAAATAAAAAATCATAACCTTACAAACACAAAAAAAATCAGATTTTTATAAACAAATAAAAATTATAAAACTCACCACGTTAATCGGAGGAAGGGGGACATTTCTGAACGTCGGAGGGGTGGTGGTGGGGTGCTGAGGCTCGCGCTGGGCCGGTGGTGGCATGCGTTGGCGTCGGGTTGAGGGTTTGGGGTTTCTAGGGTTGGGTTGGGGGATTTTCGGCATCGAAGGCTAGAGAGGGGGGCGCAAGTCGTCGAGGTGGAGGGGGGCCCGGTCGCGCCCACGGTGGCGCGCTGGGGTAGGGTGCGGTGGCCAGCGTGGCCTGGGGGGCTACGCGATTTTGTTTTTCTCTTTTTTTTTTCTTCTAAGCGATTTTTGAACGAAGAAGAGAGAGTGGTGAGGGAGAGTTGACTTGGTTTATAAATATATATTTTTTTATTTTATAAAGTAACTTTTTAATTCGAACTCGAAATCAAACCCACCGACTGTCGTCCCTAGCTAATTACCCACATTCCAAACACAATGGGATATGTTTTGCAACCCCATTCCGCTGTTACGATCGGTTCTCATCAAAATTAAAATATAAATCAGTATACTCAATTTTAAATGTACATTTCAATTTACCGGGGTCATATACTAACTCTAAAAATTCTAGAAAATTTATTTCTAGCTTCGTATTGACGATACAGTCCTAACAAAACTAATTTCATCAAATTCTGAGACCATTTGAAAAATGGCCATTTTCTGGTCAATCGAAATTGACTGAAACTGCCATAACACGTTCTCTATTGCCACGCTCACATATTGATTTAGAAAATTTTGAAAATTGGAATCTAGAAACAACTTGACATCCCGGATCCAACAAAAGTGGTTTCGTCGAAAATAAAGGTCGTTTGCAAAATGGCTATTTTTAAGGGCTAGAATTCAATAGCGACTATTCTGAATTTTCAACTGGGCATAACTTTTTATTCCTGCTATGAAATTTCAATTTTTCGGATTCTTTGGAAAGATATTTTCAAATAGATTCTAATATTTTTGGTTTTGCTAAAATCCGGTTTATTTTGAATCCTATACATTCATTTGAAATTTGAAATCGAACTTTCAAACTACCGCGCCATTTCCAGTTCCTTTTATAATTAAAAATAGATATTTATATTCTAACGTCGATTCAAATAAATATATACGTTCTAATTCTATTCGAAATAAATTTCTTGTCATTATTATTTAAAATAAATCATTTTAAATATTCAAAATTCATTAAAATTGCCAAAATAAATTTTTTAAATTGGTTCGGATTTCCGGGTTATTACACATCATCAATATAACTTCCGACCAAAACAAAATATATAATAAAGAAAATGAGATGAACGTAGGGCAAACTATACCTAAAAGTTTCTAATTTTTATGTTATAATGATAGGAATAACCAACCAAAACAAAATGCAGAGGCCATAGCTCCATTCCAAACCAACAAAACAAAATAAAGTTCTTGAATAAATTAACTACCTAAAGATATACATAAGATGCTTGTCTGATAGATCAGATTTTGACATTTTTGGTCATGGACTAAGCAAATTTACAGTTTTTAAATCATCTGCGTAATCATGAGCCAAATTATAACCTATAATGATTTGATACTGGATTTCAATCCTCTAAGTTTCAAACTCTAAGTAAAAGGAGTGGGTTTGATAACTCACTTTGGTTTGAACCACAGGTCAGTTGCAAGTGCTTAGTTGATCTTCTAAGCTACAACATATTGCAGGCAGTCTGCAACTCCTGGGATTTAGTTAACTTGATAATGCAAGTATTAATAATTTCAGACCTTATAGAGCCACATATTAATATGGAAAAATCAAGTTATGTATTAACTTGATAACTGCTGAATGCACCTGTTTATTTCAAGATCAGATTTTTCATAGAAACTTACATGCAAATCAAGTCAGAACCATTAGCTCTAAGTAATATCCTTAGTTAAAAAAATACAATTATAAAAGTATCCAGAAGTTGAACTTAAAAAAGTGAGCCATAACCGGAGAATATGAAAATGTAAATGAGAGTATCGAAGATTTAGTTACCCAAAAATTAGAGCAACAACACCATATCTTAGGACTTAACGAAGTATTTTGTAGATCTATTAGCATTTAAAGAAAGGGTTTTTGGATAATTTTCTTAATTTTATCAGCAAATATTTTAATGGATTCAAATCTATAATACGAGAAATCATACATGATGTTCTTCGCGTGCACAAATCAAATGCTAGTTATTATGCTGAAGCGACCACCAACATCCGATTAGAGAGGAACGAATTCGAATTTTTTAATCTTCGCGGATTCGTATGATTTAGATTCGAATTGATATTTTTTTCTTTCTGAAGTTCATGGGATTTGGATTTGTGAATTAGGCGGCCGTTTTTGTTATAAGCGTTGGAGAAAGGTTGGAGAAATGGGAAATAGGGTTTGGGAGGTCAGTTTACATTTTTACCCCCAAAAACCAGCCATACCAATGCATATAAGTGTCGGTAGTAAAATTTTTATAATTTTGTATTTTTGTCAACACTTTTTTAATATAGCAACGCTTATTACTGTTATTACGCTGCAACATAAATAAGTGTTGGCGATTGTGAAAAAAAAGGGTTGCCAAATGACCATTATGGTGTAGTGATTACACAAACACATGGATGGGGCGTAAAGTAGAAAACTTGTTAAGATAGATACAACTGACTAATATGCACACATGAACATAGAGACACGATATGCCCTTCACTGTTATCAATACGGCGCTCCATTATTCGTTGACTAGTGTACTTATTGAGATCAAACCATTGACATGAAGCCTCGACTTGCTTTTAGTATGAATTTCGGGCGCATGGGTAGAAATTAATCGACTAGTCGATTCGACTAGGTTGTTATTGGTGCCCAATGAAGTATTTGTACACAAACACACTAATCAACTACCGTGAAATTACACAAACAGACTGATCGACTGGTCGATCTAAACCCCTTACAGTGATCGATTACCGGTGTACACAAACACACTAATCGACAAACACTTATCTCTGTATTCATGTTTGCATCTCAGTCACAGTGAGTTACAATGTCGATCTCATGTCTAGTGAAGTATTTGTAACTTGTTTCTTGTAATTTATAGGCAGTTCTGTTGGAGATTTTGGTTCTTTTGTGCTGCTGGAACTCAGGCTATATGCTATATATCACGATTCAGTTTTGCTGCCAAATGAAACTTGAACTCAGGTTGGCTATCACGCTCAAGCTTCACGACCTCTAATGGAGTTTTATCAGGCTGATATGTTTTTACCTTTTTTTGTTAGTTCGTACAATGATGAAAATCTTTGATAGTTTCCTTTTATTGTATATGTTTGTATGTACATTGTGTTCGTGTTATGTCAAAACTTGTAATGCTTTGAGTATATGTGTGTGTGTGTGTATATTGTGTTATTCATGTGTATAAATTGTGGTATATATGCTCTGTGTTATGAAAAATATATGCTACAGTTTCTATATATATATATATATACATGTATATATATATGTGTGTGTGTACACACACATATAATTAGACATTATCAAAGGTCGTGTCTGATTACACTTTAGATACGGCTAAGAGCCGTATGTTATTTCTAGTGAGATACGGCTAAGCCGTAGCTAATAATTTAAAGCGCCATTTTTTGATACGGCTTTTTACCGCGTTGAACTGCTTTAGATATGGCCAAAAACACAGCCTAATTAGCATATGTGGTGTAGTGGCATGATATTATAGGCTGAAAGTTACTCTAAACAAACTTGGGTTTACTGCAAAAAAGTCAGATAACTACCTATACATCAAAATGAATGAGAAGGCTACCACTTTTCTAACATAATACTAAAGCAAGGGCATTTTCCCTCCAAAACTATCAATTTTCCCTCCTTAGTTTCCCTCCAAGGATGCCCATTTTCCCTCCATAATAATTAAAAAAAATCCGTCTCATTCCCTTCTCGCACGCACTCACGCTTCATCAGGCTCTCACGCAAACAAAATAAACTAATTATATCATGTAGCACAGGACGACATGTAGATGACAAAAATTAATAATGATGCCTCCTCGGTAATGGTAACATTCCATTTGCAAGTAGCTCCATTTCGTATACCTAGACTAGATTAAATAATAATGGGACGACAGCAAGAGGACAAAGTATGCTTTTTATGTAAGTAATAATGATATCTTTCTCGGTAGTGGTAACTATAATAAAAAAACTCTCATTTCCTATAGATAGATTAAATGCATACATGTGTGTGTGTATATATATATGTATATTTATGGTATAATATAATATATATATAATATAATTATATATATAGTACAAATATAGTATAGTATAATACAATATAATAGATATATTATAATTATGTCCGTCTCGGTAAGAGGCAATTTTTATTTGTTTACGACACATAAAAAAAATACAAAGAAAAAAATATCATTTCCATCCATTCGATCTTCCAGACAGTTCTTTGTATATGTCGCAATATAATACAATATTATCTTATTAAATTATATATGAGCATATCGTACATATCATGTATACATATATATATATATATATATATATATATATATATATATATCCAGCTCCCTGTTGCCATTGTTTTGTTGTTAAAGGTACATATTTGGGGTGGATGTGTGATTTTGATTGCGTAGAGGAAACTGAAGAAAAGCTCATACATAGAAGAACATCAAAAACGGGTGCTACATATAAGTTTATAGAAGATATCATACCTTTCAATTAGAACATCTCCATCAAAAAAAGGATTGTTCAGTTATGGAGGCCACCAAGCTTTAAAGATCCTGCAGATGATGGTAGTTTTGAAATGTTATTCTTGGACGACAAGGTGATGTAGTTTTGATTTTCCATTTCTTGGTTATTTTGCAGTGCATTTAGTTTGTTAGAAAAATTTATGCATTTTACTGTTATGTTATGCAGGTTAACTGTATTCAAGCTACTGCTAAAAAAGCCTCATTAAAAGATTTTGTGCAAAACTTGTAGAAGACAAGTGTTTGATTATTAGCAACTTTGGAATTGGACAAATATTGGAAACTATAGAGTATCACAACATCTCTACAAAATTAATTTCATTTTCTCGACATCGATTGTGAAATGTGAAGATGATATGTCCTTTCCTATGCACGGATTTAAATCTATGTCTTTTGATGATATTCTTTCAAAAACGTTAGATAATAAATTCTTAGTAGGTATGTTTTTTAGGTCATATGTATCTTACACATGATATTCCCAGATGGTTTGATAGTATGATAATTTTACTTTGTGCAAATGTTATTGGCATGGTCATTGGTTATAGTTCTCTTGAAATCAGTCAGAAAGAGAATAAAGAGTCTACAAAGTTGGTAATGGAACTAAAGGATGAAGGGTAAGTTTAGTAAACATATGTTCGGTGAACCTATGATTTTACTTCGTACCAATACACATATATTTAGAAAACATCTCTTAATTATTCGTTGATATACTTGCAGATCAAAAAATCTGAAATGTACCTTGTGAAATAGATACACAGAAGAAGCATTTTTGTTTCTCTCTGAAAATAAAACCGGACCTATCATTCTTACTATTAGGAATGCAAAGATAAAGGAATGGGGAGGTGATTATACAAAATTTAGTATACCATTAAGTTATTTATTAGTTTGTGAAGGTTATACTTTGTTTCCTGTTAGTAGTTCCTTTTTTATATAATTTTTTTGACTGATAGGCATAGCTACATTGTCAAGTTCTTTATTTTGTACATGGTTAATTTTTAATGGTAATTTTGATGAAGTTAGGTCGTTTAGAAATAGGTTAGTTCATTTCCGAGTTTATAGAATTAGCTAAATAGATTATTCTACTGTACGCGCATTAATTTTTGTACTTATTTAGCCTTGACAGTGTTGATGGTTCTATTATATTATGGACTACTCCATCATCGTCGCAAAGTTGTTTATCGTTGCAAGGTGAATTTTTCAAATGCACTGATAAGAAAACACTGGATGATCCGTTTGAAGTAGACAACCCAATGAATTGTATAATCTTGGCTACCATTGTTGGGGTGGAATTAGAACATGGACAGTATTACATAGCATGCAAAAAGTGTCATAAGAAGGTGAATCCTATTGATGAGACTGTATTAGATCATAGCGGTGGAAAAATAATTCATCATTTTTCTATAAAAATTTTGTTAAGTCTATCAGTTCTGAGAATGTTTTGCTAAGGTATTTTGCAAGAGTTCTTTTAGTACGGATTTTCTGTGTACATCGCACCCTTTGATTTCTTAGCTAATAAACTATTCTTTCATTTTGTGGTTTGTAGGTTCAAAGTTTGGATTTGAGTAATAGATGGCAGTGGCAGTGCATCGTTTGTGATGTTCGATTGAGAAGTCATTGCTCTTTTGCATAGATCTGCTTGTGATATGAAAGAGTCTCTATCTACGATTAATTATCAATTATATATATCTTTGTTTGCTATTATTTGTTTGAGTTAGACAATGAACTTAGTTGTCTTAATTATTTGATTTATTGTCTTATTACAGCATGATGATAATGATTCATTTTCGGACGAGTTGAACAGTCTTGTTGGAAGACAAATTCTCTTTAAAATCGAAATATCTGATTTAAATTTAAAGCAAAACTGGTCTGTTTACACAATTGTTTAATTGAGTGATATTGAGGATTTGATTCAATCGTATTTGGCAACCATTAACAAGGTAATATTTTTGAACTAATAATTTTAATATGTCACGCCTTTGTGTTTTGTTTCGTTTGTTTCTAACTAGCATTCTTGCTGTTTTATTAATATGGAATAGGATTCTGACAGTATGTCAAACGAGAGTTTTAAAGTGAAAAATACTGATGATGAAAAGGTAATCCATTATTTACTATAAACTATACTAATTATATTAAGGTTACTTTTTCTTTGGGCATATTAAACAACTATGTACTTTTTTAGGATCTTGTTTCTTTTGTGGGAGACAATGAAATGGTGAGTTGAGTTCAACCAAAAATCATCAACGGAAGCTGATTCTGAGGATTTTGGAACTGAGTCGTCTGCTAGCAATAAAAGAAGAATGAGTGAAGCTAAGGTGGAAAAGGATTGCGAAATGGACAAAATTTAATCGTTTTTGAACAAAAAAAATTAAGTGGAATTTTTTATATTATGGATTACCACGTATTTGAACCATTAGCAACTGAAATGTATGTGGCTTCCTGATGTCTTGTGTTGTACTAGCTATTGCAGCAAATAAAGATGCTTTTGCGATTGAATGAAAAATACTTTGTGGCTTATCAGAAAACTTATTCTTTTTAACATCGGCTTTTCTTTGTTAGCAACCAATCACTAGAAACGCCTGAAACCCGTTTCTATGAACAGTAACACTTTTAAGCGTTAGTAATATTGAATCAATGATATTGCAATCGCACCACCAATTATCAATCTCAGTTATGCAAGGGAAGTAAAAGAAGCAGTACTGATTAAGTAAAAACGCAGAGAAGAAGGTTAATATTACTAATTAATGACCGAGTCCAGCGTATGTTGTTTCCTTGAAACGAAATTGCTCCCTCTACGGCGCTATAAGGTTTGGTTGAGTAATCGTTTCCCAAGGATGAAACGGTCTCTGTCTGCGATGTTGCGCTACAACCGCAAGCTGACGACGAACGCAGGGAAGTGGTTTTATTTTGAAGAACAGAGCAGTGGGGAAGAAGATAAAGAGGAGCGAAATCAGAAGAAAACTGTATCTCTCTTTTGATTTTTCGCAGGCCTTTATATAGGCTGGAAGAGGCACCTTTACATGAGCAGGCGTTCCTGTTCGAATTGCAACGGCTACGACTGTTAGAAAGGTTGTGACCCTTTACCAACACACCTTTCCTTTGGCAATTTCGCGGCCAAATTCAAAAATAGCAGTTCCGCATCGCAGCGAGCCCATCGGCACTCGGAGGCCCAATTGATCACCAGACCCCAAGAGCCCCAAGGCCCTATCTTTTGACCATTAAATATTAATATGAGTGCTTATCATGCCATAGTTCATGTCATTGCCTCTCTCTTCCATCTCCTCTTTCTTTTGTAATAACATATCAAGCCTTAGTATAAGTAGTGGCAAAGGTGGAAGTTTTCCCCAATGTGGGACTAAATGAATTTAGCCAAACCTACTCATTTATTTTCAACAATTACTCATTCATTTCCAACAATCCCCCACATGAATGAGTATTATCTAATCTGTTCTTAAAATTTTGCGAAACATTTATCATATCGGTAAAAGTAGCACAGAGGCCTTGAACTTTTCCTAGTGTTATATCGTTATAACTAACTGGCGAATCAGTAGACTAGACTGTCTTTGAACTGTAAGCCGTTTGTGTAAGTCTATAAAGAAAACACATGATAAATGCTCTTTAATCCCTTGGTTCTCTGTTTGTGTTCGTTTTTGCCATGAACACCGCCTTGGTTTCATGAGTGCTTGAAGAATTCGACCTTACAATTCTTCTTGAAACGGCGCCTTCGCACTCACATAGGTGATTCTATAAAGAGTATCCCGTAATACTCCACTTGGTCTTTATAACACCACAGTATAGACATCATTAAAAGCCAAGCTTATCATATTCTCCGATGGGTAGTGCACTGACTTATCATAGGAATGGTTTGAATTTAATAGTGCCATCAAGTTTATCTTAAACTTAGTTGTCCCTTTGAACCTAGATCTTGGGATCTCCAATCAACTAGGTGGGGTTTCCATTTTAGAAAACTTTTAATTCATAGGTCTTAAACCCATTCCCATCGATAAGGTTTGAACTTTCTCTGTTGGCAAGCCTTTGGTTAGTGGATCCGCTATGTTATCCTTTGACCTTACATAGTCTATAGTGATAACTTCATTAGAGAGAAGTTGTCTTATGGTTTTATGTCTACGACGAATATGTCGAGATTTACCATTATACAATGTACTATTCGCCCTTCCTATAGCAGATTGACTATTACAATGTATACATATTAGAGGTACCGGTTTTTCCCAGTTTGGAATATCTTCCAAGAAACTCCTAAGCCAATCTGCTTCTTCTGTGGCTTTATCTAAAGCAATGAACTCCGATTCCATTGTCGACCTTGCTATGCAAGTCAGTTTGGATGATTTCCATGAGATTGCTCCATTTCCTAATGTAAACACATATCCACTTGTGGATTTTGTGTCATTTGAGCCAGTTATCCAATTGGCATCACTATATCCTTCTATCACTGAAGGATACTTCTCATAACACATAGTTTTGTGTGTACTTCAGATATCCTAGGACCCTTATTATTGCTTTCCAGTGATGTTTTCCAGGATTACTGGTATATCTACTCAGCTTGCTTATAGCGTATGCAATATCAGGCCTAGTGCAATTCATGACATACATGATACTTCACAGTATGCGAGAATATTCAAGTTGATATATTCCATCACCGGTGTTCTTTACCCAATTTTGGTTCATATCCACTGGTGATTTTGCAATGGTTATATTATACTGCTTGAACCTTTCAAGTAATTTGGCTATGTAATGTGACTGAGATAAGGCATATCCTTGTGGTGTTTTTATAATTTTCGCACCCAAGATTACATCAGCCACTCTGTAACACCCCGTGTAATCCATAACAGTGAAATTCACAAATTAAAGTATAACTAATTTCAAAACAAAGAATTAAGGGAAACGGGATACGCCATTGCGTTCGTCTCGGAATTCTGCTTGAAATAGAGTACGAGTTTGCGTAAACGGACTCCGTATGAAGGAGATATGGCCTCCGGAAGTTTCAGAATTCAGTTTAAAATTCAAACAGACCAAAACAACTCATAAATCAGATTTAAAATTCAAAAATCGGGCCGGATTGGCCAGGGCGGGAATTTTCCCGCCCAAGACACCCAGGTCGAATGGGTAGTCAACCTGGGCTACCCAGGTCGACTGGGTAGTCGACCTGGGGGTCGACTAGGGGGTCGACCTGGCCCCTGAGCCAGGTCGAACCCAGCCCCCCCTGGCTAGCCTGGTCTGTGTTTGGTCGATTTTCTGAGCCATGCCTTGTCACTAGGGCTAGGTGTCAGCTCCTGATTGGTCTCTCCTTCAAACGAACGGCTATTATTAAACCAAGCTCCATCGACGGTCCTAATCAACTCACAAACTCTATAAAAAGGACCTAAGACTCACCCTAATTCATACAAACAAAAATGGAGATGAGACCGTCATGCTGCTGAGGAAAGACTAGGAATAGCCGTCAGAAATTGAGAGACGATTAGGAGGCAATTCGAAAGCTTAAAGCAACATCAATTAAATCAAAACAACGCCTACGACAAAGGATAGCATCTCCAAATTCAGAATTCAGATTCCTGAATTGAAGATTCGTCATACGTTGTAAGTAGAGTGCTATTCCGATGTGAATAAATAATTGTGTTTTGATTTGTGTAAAGTGAGAAATGGAATTGTGGCGATAATAATCTATATTTTTATGTTGCTTTGATTCTAAACGATTTGGAAATGTTGTGGGATACGATTGGATATTTGCAAGTATGTGATTTATGTTGGAAGATAACAACCATATGTTGTGGTATTTTATTTGGGATTCATACAAGTATATGATTCACTATTATGCCAATATAATGTACATACTTTTATGATCACTTTTAGTGTAATTGGATTCAACTAAGTACTATGGTTTATATGAATCTGTGTTGGAATTGGTATCGTAATTCAAGTACAAAATCATACTTTTGTATTAGAGACAAAAGTAAGCGTCTTTATGAACATGACTAAACTATGTTTGGTGTTATGCCTAGTTGAAACCATGCTTTAGGCCTATGTTGTTATAAAAATCATATGGTGATATATGTAACACATAAATTAAGTTAGATTTACATTCCAATTGCAAGTTTACATGAATTCATGTTTAGGTATGTTTATGCCATGATTATATGAATATAATGGTTCATGTTTAGGTATGTTTATGCCATGATTATATGAATATAATGGTTCATGTTTAGGTATGTTTATGCCATGATTATATGAATATAATGGTTCATGTTTAGGTATGTTTATGCCATGAATAGAATGATTCACGTTTAAGTATGTTTATGCCATGATTATATGCTATTACCATGCAAGTTCACATGTGCCTAATTCATGTTAATTAGATCGTTATGTTGCAAGTTCATGCGTTCACACTCCCCTTTTTATGTTACTTAGAATATATGAACACCATGTTATAAGCCTCCCCCTTTTCATGTGGCTAAGTTGGGTTTAAACGTTAAACCCAACATATGTTATATTTAGTGAATGTATAAAACGGGGGTAATGACGATTGGGTTAAAATATAGAACATATGTGTTGGCACGTTTGACGCATGCCAACGACCTTGAAAAACAATTAAATGGCATAACTTAATTTTACCTAATAAAGATGAATTTTAAATGATGGGCAGCAAATATTTACATATAAAAAGAAAAGGGACAAAATATGTAAATGTAGAAAATACGATGTGTTTAACCCGAGGTTGGATTGAGTTGTGATGTAAACCTGCCCGGAACCGCCCGGCTGTCCAGTAGTCACAACAATACCTATCCAATGTGGGTGGTTAAACACGGAGCCCAATAAAGACTCGAGGTTAGACTGAGTTGTGGCGTAAGACTGCCCGGACCCAACCGGCAACAGGCAGCCACAACAATACATGTCTAATGTGAGAGGTCGAGGCTTTAATAAGACAATTAAGGCTGAGTCAGGATTGATAGGATTAAGTAAATTGAATTAATACTTAATCAAAATGGAACATGCTAAACTATATAGACTGATTGGGGGTTAGGTTTACAAAACACTTAATCAACTTAGCATGTTGGCTAGAAATAGAAAACCTAGTAGCGGCGGACCCTTTTCAGCAGTAACCCTATAAGGTGTATCAGGATACCCTGAACTAGGCAGGGTGGGGCACGATTACTAGGCTGACTGTAAGAGGTCAAATCGACGGCGGTGGTGCAGCAGTGTAGGTTCTAACGGGGTGCGGGCGTGCACACACTCCGGCGCAGAAAAATAAGGCATTGGGCACCTGTAGCATACCTGTGCATTCTAGGATTGTGTCGGGCCGCCACCATGGGACTTGATACACCCCATGGTGGGACCAACATAGGTAAATACAACATCGGGGGCCGTAAGACACATGTAACTATGCGAGTAGGAGCCGATCATTAGAAACGGATCACTTTACCCTAATTATGGGGTGCCTATTGGGAACTAGTTTGAATGAAGGCAGAGACTAATTATGGGGTACGATAGTATATTTGACTCTAGACAACTTAACTTAGTTTATGGTGCTCTCCCATTTCCAGTTTATACTTATCATACCTAGTTCTTTATTCATAGACTGAATAGTCCTAGACTTACTTAGGCTTTATGTTTGACTCTACTTTTCTTTCGTCTTCTTTTCCTCCGTTCCCCCCCCCCCTCCAGGTCCACAGGGAGGGAATACCGCAGCTTGACCAGTTTTCGCATCCAGCTTGAAGAGAAAGAATGTATTGCTTGGATCTTTTTCGTTTTGGACTATGGCTTTGGACAGCAATTATGGGACTTATGCAGTTTACTTATGTTTTTATGCTTCTTTAAATAATGTAATCAAGACAGTTATGAAGATGTTATGTTTTTGGAAGTATTGTAAGACAAATTATGGCATGGTTTGTGTAACCCGTATTTTAATGAAATAAAAGTTGTTGTTGTTTTCCGCTGTTCAAAAAATATGTGTATTTATATCTGTCTTGTGTACCTGTGACTTATACTTATAAACCTCCACCAAAATTAGGGCATTTCCTTTGAGAGTGATCCTAACGGAGGTGGGGTGTTTCATTTGGTATCAGAGCATAGGTTTACCAGATAAGATAAAAAGTTTTGAAAATTTATTTTCAAAAGAAAATTTAAAGAAGCATTTTAAAAGATAAAATATTATTTTATTTTAAAGGTAAAGTCCCCCAAAGCCATAGGTACTATCTTTTATCCTTCATTTTGAATCTATCCTTTTTGTTTCAGCATATCCGAAGAAATTAACTTGCCAGAGGGTGTACCAATACCCGGTTGGTTTAGACGATTCTTAGAAGCAAGGGCCACTCAGCCAGGTCCTACCGTTCCTCCTCCCCCAGCTGCAGGAAATCATCCAGCTGCAGCAGCACCTCTTCCTCCACCTCCTCCGCGGGGAAATACTTTTGCCAAGATATGTAAAGATTTTAAAGCTATGGGAGGAAATGACTTTCATGGAACCGAGTCCTTCGTGGTAGCCAGGAAATGGCTGAAGGAAACCGAGGACTTATTCGTCATCTTTGAGGTAGAAGATAGGCAGAAGGTACAATTGGCAGTATGGCTACTTAAAGGCGAGGCTTCCTACTGGTGGGAAGTCACCAATGCAGAAAGACCAGTGGAAACATGGGAGGACTTTAGGGCACGGTTTGAGGTTAAATTTCTCTCAGAAGCTGAAAGGAGTCTTCAGTTGGAAAAATTCTTATTTCTTAAGCAAGGGAATATGACAGTCAAAGAGTACGTGAATCAGTTCGATCAGCTGGCTAGGTTCGGACTGGACCTAGTCAACACCCCGCACAAGAAGGCTCTCCGCTTTGTCAAGGGGTTGAATGAGCCGTTACACAGTGTGGCCATGACCCATATACCCATGGGGGCTACGTATGAAAGGTTGGTACAGATGGCATTGCTGAACGAAGAGGATAAGGACAAGAAGGAGACAAAGGCAGAAAGCTCTCAAGGGAAGAAAGAGGGTTTACAGCCTAAGAAGACAGACTTTAAGAAGGGCGGGAATGACAACAAAGAGAAGAGGAAGTGCAATTTCTGTGGCAAAGTGGGGCACTTAGTGAAAGATTGCCGGAAGAAGAAGTCCAAGATGAATGGTGGGTGCTTTTCTTGCGGTGAGACAAGCCACCTGGCTAAGGATTGCCCAAAGAAGCGAAGGCAGGGGCAGAGGGCTGGATCCACCTCAGAGGCACAAGTTCATGCGCTAGAAGAGCCACCTCTGCAGCAGCGAGGTATAAATACTTCTGTAGAAAGTGTAGTTTATCTTTATGATCACCCAGTTCGCACTTTATTTGATTCTGGCGCATCACACTCCTTTGTCTCATCTGCTTTAGTAGAATCTCTGCACCTAGAAACTAGAATGGTAGAGGACCCCTTAATTGTTTCAAATCCAATTGGGGGCCCGGCTCATCTGTCTATGATCTGTGTGGGATTGAAACTTTCTATTCTAAGCGTAGAATTTAAATGTAGTGCCTTTGTTTTGGGCTTTTCGGGATATGGTTTGATTTTGGGCATGGATTGGCTATCCAGTAATGGTGCCATCCTGGATTGTGAGAAAAGGGTGGTTAGGCTCCTGACCCAACTCGGTAACACTCTAGAAATTACTTGTAATCCCTCATACGCGGTTATGCTTAGTTATCTTGAGTCGCTAGATGCTTCTGTTGAAAGTTTGCAATCGGTTAGAGTGGTCCGGGAATATCCGGATGTCTTCGAAGAGGTGAAGGGCTTGCCTCCAAAGCGGGAGATAGACTTCCGCATATATCTTGTAGATAATGCAAAGCCCGTTGCATTGCCCGTTAGACACATGTCTCCACGGGAAAGGAAAGAGCTCAGTAAACAGATTAAAGAGCTTCTAGAGAAGGGGTTCATTAGAAGGAGCATTTCAGAATGGGGCGCTCCAGTGGTATTCGCTACAAAGGCGGATGGTTCACTCCGTCTATGTGTTGACTATAGGGAGCTCAACAAGCTAACAAAAAAGAATAAGCACCCTCTCCCCAGAATTGACGATCTGTTTGATCAGCTTGTAGGAGCGTCTGTTTTCTCCCAACTCGATTTAGCGACCGGGTTTCATCAGCTAAGGGTGGCTGAAGATAGTATCAATAAGACATCATTCAGAACCCCAGACGGCTTCTTTGAATGGCTTGTCATGCCTTTTGGCTTGACAAACGCACCCGCTTACTTCGTGGACCTAATGAGTAGGGTGTTCAGAGATTTCCTCAATAAGTTCGTAGTGGTCTTCGTAGACGATATCTTGATCTTCTCAAAGAGTGAAGAAGAGCATGCTCAGCACTTAAAGGCAATCATGGAAACTCTGTGAGCCCATCAGCTAAAAGCCAAATTCTCCAAGTGCCACTTTTGGAGAGAGGAAGTGAGGTTTCTTGGGCATATAGTATCCAAAGAAGGGCTAGCTGTGGACCCGGCTAAGGTAGTAGCGGTGCAGGACTGGAAGACACCAAAGAACGCAACAGAAGTCCGAAGCTTTCTCGGGCTAGCAGGTTTCTACTGAAAATTCATTAGAGACTTTGCAAAGATATCAGCTCCACTCACAAAGTTGACTAAGAAGAATCTAGTGTTCAATTGGGACTTGGATTGCGAATTTGCTTTCCAACGACTAAAAAGGGCTCTTACAACAGCCCCAGTTTTGACGTTGCCAGATGGAAGCAAGATGTTAACAGTTTATACAGATGCATGTAGGACAGGGCTAGGCGCTGTCTTAATGCAAGAAGGAAGGGTAGTAGCTTATGGCGGAAGACAGTTGAAAGTGCACGAAAAGAACTACCCGACCCACGATCTGGAGTTAGCTGCCATCGTCTTTGCACTCAAGTCTTGGCGACACTATCTCCTAGGTGAGAAGTTCGAACTTTACACTGACCATAAATCGTTGAAATATCTTTTCCCGCAGAAAGATCTTAACTTGAGGCAACAGAGATGGATGGAGTTTCTTTCCTCGTACGATTTCGAGATCTCCTACACTCCGGGCAAAGGCAACGTAGTGGCAGACGCGTTGAGCCGAAAGAAACTGACCCTAAGCCCGCTGTTTGTTGAAAGACAAAGCCTAGAGTTTATAGCCAGCTTTGACTTTAGGCCCTCCTCCGATTTTGTACCGGGCTTGCTAGCATCTCTCGAAGTACGCCCGACTTTAGTTGAGTCAATAGGGACAGCACAACGCGAAGACCCTCAGCTTGTGGAGACGATTGATAGTCTCATTAGGGGTGAGACTTCAAGTCACCTCAACAGATACTCCATCGACGATAAGGGTTGGCTAAGGCGGGACGGAAGACTATGCATCCCACGGACAAGGGATTTAGTAAAGAAGGTTCTCGAGGAAGCACATCACTCCAAGATGACGATACATCCAGGCGGAGATAAAATGTACAAGGACATAAAGAGAACTTTCTTTTGGAATGGCATGAAGAAGGACGTGGCAGATTTCGTTTCTAAGTGTATGGTGTGCCAACAGGTTAAGGCGGAACAGAAAAAGTCTGGCGGTCTTCTCCATCCTCTAGAGGTCCCGCAGTGGAAGTGGGATAGCATCTCAATGGACTTCATTGATGGGCTGCCTAGGTCTAGAAGAGGCAACACTAGCATTTGGGTAATAGTGGATAGGCTTACTAAAAGCGCCCACTTTTTACCTGTCAAAAGTAAAAGAACCGCCTCATCCCTAGCATCTCTTTACCTCAAGGAAATTGTTCGACTCCATGGAATACCATCCAGCATTGTTAGTGACCGAGACCCTATCTTCACAAGTGAGTTTTGGCGAAGTCTGCAAGAAGCGGTAGGAACACAGTTATGCCTGAGCACAGCCTACCATCCCCAAACCGACGGCCAGACAGAAAGAGTGAACAGGGTTTTGGAGGACCTTTTAAGACTATGCGTCCTTGATTTCGGAGGGACGTGGGAAGACCATCTTCCTTTGGTGGAATTTGCCTACAACAACAGCTACCAAGCAACCATCGGAATGGCGCCCTTCGAAGCTTTGTATGGAAGATCGTGTCGATCGCCCACTTGTTGATGGGAGTCTACTGACAAGCTCATACTTGGACCGGATATGATCCGAGAGACTTCAGAAAAAGTAGACTTAATACGGAGAAGAATGAAGACAGCCTAGGACAGACAAAAATACTACGCCGACAAGAGGACCAACCTTGAATTTGAGGTTGGGGAAAGAGTTTCTCTTAAGGTATCTCCGCTAAGGAACGTTGTTCGTTTTGGAACCACAGGAAAGCTAGCACCAAGGTTCGTAGGGCCATTTCCTATCATCGAGAAAATTGGGAAAATGGCCTATAGATTAGAGCTACCCGAAAAACTGGCCGGAGTTCACAACGTTTTCCATGTTTCGCACCTCCGAAAATGTCTACATGAATCTGCTGAAGTGGTAGAGCCAAATATCCTAGAAGAAGCTGAAGTGGAACGCGAAGCAACCGTGAGGAAAGTTCCAACCCGCATATTAGGAACAGAAGTGAAGAAGCTACGCAACCGCGAAGTCAAGCTCGTCAAAGTTCAGTGGAGCGACGCCGAGGGAGACGCAACTTGGGAAACTGAAGCTAGGATTCGCACAGCCTACCCTTTTCTTTTCGAGGGTACATCTTTGATCTTTCTTTTCCTTAAGTTGCGCTTCTATCTATCTTTTTAGGTATATCTCCTCGACCTTATCTTTTAGGAAGAAACCCTTTGGACGAAAACATGTAATTTAAACATGTTATGGATGATGGTTGCAAGTGGTTGCAAGTGATTGCTAGTGGTTGCTCGTGGTTGCATATACACACACAATCTAGGTTTTAGATCGGCTCAGTCACTTCATACTGCATATGCATAAATGTATTTATATTCGTATATGGTTGAAGTTTAATGTGTTGTCATATGGATGTTGCATTTATATGAATGATTGTGCACTCATGTAGAATCATGAATAGAAGAATTTGCATACATAATGGATTCATGGCACTTACATAATTTGCATTAAGGAGGTCAACTGAATCAGTAGACCGATTGATTTTGCATTAGATAAGTACATGTACACACACTTCACATATGATCATGAAGCATTAGAAGTCTTTTAAGGACAATGGATGCTCATGTTTGATGGATGAGTAGATGGATGTTTGGATGTTAGGACATACATTCTTCCTGAACTTGAAGATTTCGGGGACGAAATCCTTTTAAGTGGGGGAGAATGTAACACCCCATGTATTCCATAACAGTGAAATTCACAAATTAAAGTATAACTAATTTCAAAACAAAGAATTAAGGGAAACGGGATACGCCATTGCGTTCGTCTCGGAATTCTGCTTGAAATAGAGTCCGAGTTTGCATAAAACGGACTCCGTATGAAGGAGATATGGCCTCCGGAAGTTTCAGAATTCAGTTTAAAATTCAAACAGACCAAAACAGCTCAGAAATCAGATTTAAAATTCAAAAATCGGGCCGGATTGGCCAGGGCGGGAATTTTCCCGCCCAAGACACCCAGGTCGACTGGGTAGTCGACCTGGGCTACCCAGGTCGACTGGGTAGTCGACCTGGGGCACCCAGGTCGACTACATAGTCGACCTGGGGGTCAACTAGGGGGTCGACCTGGCCCCTGAGCCAGGTCGAACCCAGCCCCCCCTGGCTGGCCTGGTTTGTGTTTGGTCGATTTTCTGAGCCTTGCCTTGTCACTAGGGCTAGGCGTCAGCTCCTGATTGGTCTCTCCTTCAAACGAACGGCTATTATTAAACCAAGCTCCATCGATGGTCCTAATCAACTCACAAACTCTATAAAAAGGACCTAAGACTCACCCTAATTCATACAAACAAAAATGGAGATGAGACCGTCATGCTGCTGAGGAAAGACTAGGAATAGCCGTCAGAAATTGAGAGACGATTAGGAGGCAATTCGAAAGCTTAAAGCAACATCAATTAAATCAAAACAACGCCTACGACAAAGGATAGCATCTCCAAATTCAGAATTCAGATTCCTGAATTGAAGATTCTTCATACGTTGTAAGTAGAGTGCTATTCCGATGTGAATAAATAATTGTGTTTTGATTTGTGTAAAGTGAGAAATGGAATTGTGGCGATAATAATCTATATTTGTATGTTGCTTTGATTCTAAACGATTTGGAAATGTTGTGGGATACGATTGGATATTTGCAAGTATGTGATTTATGTTGGAAGATAACAACCATATGTTGTGGTATTTTATTTGGGATTCATACAAGTATATGATTCACTATTATGCCAATATAATGTACATACTTTTATGATCACTTTTAGTGTAATTGGATTCAACTAAGTACTATGGTTTATATGAATCTGTGTTGGAATTGGTATCGTAATTCAAGTATAAAATCATACTTTTGTATTAGAGACAAAAGTAAGCGTCTTTATGAACATGACTAAACTATGTTTGGTGTTATGCCTAGTTGAAACCATGCTTTAGGCCTATGTTGTTATAAAAATCATATGGTGATATATGTAACACATAAATTAAGTTAGATTTACATTCCAATTGCAAGTTTACATGAATTCATGTTTAGGTATGTTTATGCCATGATTATATGAATATAATGGTTCATGTTTAGGTATGTTTATGCCATGATTATATGAATATAATGGTTCATGTTTAGGTATGTTTATGCCATGATTATATGAATATAATGGTTCATGTTTAGGTATGTTTATGCCATGAATAGAATGATTCACGTTTAAGTATGTTTATGCCATGATTATATGCTATTACCATGCAAGTTCACATGTGCCTAATTCATGTTAATTAGATCGTTATGTTGCAAGTTCATGCGTTCACACTCCCCTTTTTATGTTACTTAGAATATACGAACACCATGTTATAAGCCTCCCTTTTTCATGTGGCTAATTTGGGTTTAAACGTTAAACCCAACATATGTTATATTTAGTGAACGTATAAAACGGGGGTAATGACGATTGGGTTAAAATATAGAACATATGTGTTGGCATGTTTGACGCATGCCAACGACCTTGAAAAACAATTAAATGGCGTAAATTAATTTTACCCAATAAAGATGAATTTTAAATAATGGGCCGCAAATATTTACATATAAAAAGAAAAGGGACAAAATATGTAAATGTAGAAAATACGATGTGTTTAACCCGAGGTTGGATTGAGTTGTGATGTAAACCTGCCCGGAACCGCCCGGCTGTCCAGTAGTCACAACAATACCTATCCAATGTGGGTGGTTAAACACGGAGCCCAATAAAGACCCGAGGTTAGACTGAGTTGTGGCGCAAGACTGCCCGGACCCAACCGGCAACAGGCAGCCACAACAATACCCGTCTAATGTGAGAGGTCGAGGCTTTAATAAGACAATTAAGGCTGAGTCAGGATTGATAGGATTAAGTAAATTGAATTAATACTTAATCAAAATGGAACATGCTAAACTATATAGACTGATTGGGGGTTAGGTTTACAAAACACTTAACCAACTTAGCATGTTGGCTAGAAATAGAAAACCTAGTAGCGGCGGACCCTTTTCAGCAGTAACCCTATAAGGTGTATCAGGATACCCTGAACTAGGCAGGGTGGGGCACGATTACTGGGCTGACTGTAAGAGGTCAAATCGACGGCGGTGGTGCAGCAGTGTAGGTTCTAACGGGGTGTGGGCGTGCACACACTCCGGCGCAGAAAAATAAGGCACTGGGCACCTGTAGCATACCTGTGCATTCTAGGATTGTGTCGGGCCGCCACCATGGGACTTGATACACCCCATGGTGGGACCAGCATAGGTAACTACAACATCGGGGGCCGTAAGACACATGTAACTATGCGAGTAGGAGCCGATCATTAGAAACGGATCACTTCACTTTAATTATGGGGTGCCTATTGGGAACTAGTTTGAATGAAGGCAGAGACTAATTATGGGGTACGATAGTATATTTGACTCTAGACAACTTAACTTAGTTTATGGTGCTCTCTCATTTCCAGTTTATACTTATCATACCCAGTTCTTTATTCATAGACTGAATAGTCCTAGACTTACTCAGGCTTTATGTCTAACTCTACTTTTCTTTCGTCTTCTTTTCCTCCGTTCTCCCCCCCCCCCCCTCCAGGTCCATAGGGAGGGAATACCGCAGCTTGACCAGTTTTCGCATCCAGCTTGAAGAGAAAGAATGTATTGCTTGGATCTTTTTCGTTTTGGACTATGGCTTTGGACAGCAATTATGGGACTTATGCAGTTTACTTATGTTTTTATGCTTCTTTAAATAATGTAATCAAGACAATTATGAAGATGTTATGTTTTTGGAAGTATTGTAAGACAAATTATGGCCTGGTTTGTGTAACCCGTATTTTAATGAAATAAAAGTTGCTGTTGTTTTCCGCTGTTCAAAAAATATGTGTATTTATATCTGTTTTGTGTATCTGTGACTTATACTTATAAACCTCCACCAAAATTAGGGCATTCCCTTTGAGAGTGACCCTAACGGAGGTGGGGTGTTTCACACTCCTAGGTCTTTCATGTCGAATCTAGAGGATAACATATCCTTCGTAGATTTTATTATGGCATTATTATTTCCTAGGATTAGTAAGACAAACAATGACATATCCAATATCCGTATATCTTATATATACGCATTTATCTGATTCATTTATTTTGAATCCATTTGATAACATAGTTTCATCAAATTTCTCGTGCCATTGTTTTGGAGCTTGTTTAAGGCCATAAAGTGATTTTACTAATTTGCACACCTTATTTTCATTTCCCGGGCTTAGAAACCCTTCTGGTTGCTGCATATATATTTCTTCTTCCAATTCACCATTCAAAAACGCAGTTTTTACATCCATTTGGTGTATTTCCAAATTCAATATAGATGCGATTGCAATAAGCATCCTAATTGATGTTATTCTAGTAACTGGAGAGTATGTATCAAAGTAATCCAGATCTTCCTTCTGTCTGAATCCTTTTATTACAAGTCTTGCTTTATATTTATCTACTGAGCCGTCAGCCTTTAGTTTCTTCTTAAATATCCATTTATATACTAGTGGTTTTGATCCTTTAGGGAGATCCACTAGTTCCCACGTATGGTTTTGTAGAATGGATTCTATTTCACTATTGACGGCTTCTTTCCAATAAGGAGCATCGGGAGATGACAATGCTTGTTGGTAAGTTAGAGGTTCATTTTCTATCATATATGCATAGAAATCAAGTCCAAAGGATTTAGAGGTCCTTTGTCACTTGCTCCTTCTCGGTTCCTCTATCTCAGTTTCATCATTCATTTCTCTTTGATCAGCATTATCCTCGGGAGTATCGGAATCTCTTGGCCTCTTTTGAACACTAGTTTCAATAGAGGTCTTTAGAGGATAAATGTGTTCAAAGAATCTTGCATTTCGAGACTCGATAATGGTGTTTTCATGAATATCATCAATTTCATATTTGTACACCAAAACTCGATATGCACTACTATTATGAGCATATCCAATGAATATGCAATCTATAGTCTTTGGTCCAATTTTGACCTTTTTCGGCTTTGGTATTTCTACTTTGGCAAGACACCCCCACACTTTCAAGTATTTGTAGGATGGTGGTCTATTTTTTCAAAGTTCATGTGGAGATTTTGATGTTTTCTTTCGCGGTATTTTATTCAAGATGTGATTTGCCGAAAGAATAGCTTCTCCCCAAAAGTTATCTGGCAATCCAGAACTAATTAGTAAGGCATTCATCGTTTCTTTAAGAGTTCTGTTTTTTCGTTCGGCTATACCGTTGGATTGAGGTGAATACGGGGTTGTAGTTTGATGTATAATTCCATGCTCAGCACAAAATTCCTCAAATGGAGACTCGTATTCTCCTCCTCTATCACTTCTTAAAGATTTTATTTTCTTATTGAGTTGATTCTCAACTTCTGCCTTATACTGTTTAAACATGTCGATTGCTTCGTCTTTACTTCTAAGGAGATATACATTACAGTATCTGGTACAATCATCAATGAATGTGATAAAGTACCTCTTTCCACCTCTAGTTTGACACATTTTCAAATCGCATACATCAGTATGTATTAATTCTAGAGGTTCGGTCTCTTGTTCAACGTGATGAAACGAGGTTCTAGTCATTTTTGCTTCTGCACAAACTTGACATTTATAGTTGGAATCTATATTGCATTTTGGTATGAATTCTAGATTAATTAATTTTCGCAATGTATCAAAATTTACATGCCGTAATCTAGAATGCCATATGTTAGAAGAGTCAACAATATAAGCAGAAGATTCACTTTTATTCATATCATTGTTCGGTACAACAGTGATTACATTTGCTTTAAACAAGCCATCACACACATATCCTCTTCCAACATACACTCCGTTCTTTGATATTACAAACTTATCAGCAACAAATGTTAGTTTGAAACCATGCTTGCTGAGCAACGATCCTGAAATCAGGTTCTTGCGGATTTCTGGAACGTGGAAAACGTCATTCAGTTTTTGTTCCTTTCCAGAAGTTAGCTTCAGTACAATCTTTCCCTTGCCTTCAACCTTTGATGCGGATGAATTACCCATGAATAGTTGCTCGTTATCAGTGGCAGGCTTGTAGGTTGTAAACATCCACTTGTTGGCACATATATGACGAGTGTCTCCTGTGTCTAGAAACCACTCCTTGTTGTTTCCAACAAGGTTGCATTCAGAAACAATTGCACACAAATCCATATCTGTGACATCCTCTGAATTTCCTGCCATATTTGCTTCAGGTTTCTTCTTTTTGGGCGCATGACACACGGCTGCTTTGTGGCCTTTCTTCCCACAATTATGGCAAGATCCTTGAAACTTCTTTTGTTTCTTTTCATTAGGATTCTGCTCGCGCTTCCTTTTATTTGTCTTTTCATCCTCAACCACGTTGGCTTTTGCCTGCAATGAACTGGTAGCCTTTTTTTCTGATTTTCTGTTGTCTTCATCGATTCGCAGACGAACAATCAGATCCTCCATGGTCATTTCCTTGCGCTTATTCTTTAAATAGTTTTTAAAATCCTTCCATGACGGAGGCAACTTTTCGAGAGCGGCAGCCACTTGGAATGACTCACTTAACACCATCTTTTCGTCGTGAATTTCATGAATGATAACTTGGAGTTCTTGAATCTGACTGACGACTGTTTTGGAATCGACCATTTTGAAGTCAAGAAACTTTCCGACAATGAATTTCTTCATTCCGGCATCTTCAGTCTTGTACTTCTTTTCAAGTGATAACCAGAGAACCTTTGCAGTCTCAACGGTACAATATACATTATATAAACTGTTATCTAAACCGTTGAGAATGTAATTCTTACAGATGAAGTCAGAATTCTTCCATGCAGTAAAAGCCTCAACTTTGGTGGCGTCTGGCTCTAATTCTTTAACAAACGGTGGATCCTCCGTAATGTATTTGGCCAGCAACTTTTCGAGAGCGGCAGCCACTTGGAATGACTCACTTAACACCATCTTTTCGTCGTGAATTTCATGAATGATAACTTGGAGTTCTTGAATCTGACTGACGACTGTTTTGGAATCGACCATTTTGAAGTCAAGAAACTTTCCGACAATGAATTTCTTCATTCCGGCATCTTCAGTCTTGTACTTCTTTTCAAGTGATAACCAGAGAACCTTTGCAGTCTCAACGGTACAATATACATTATTTAAACTGTTATCTAAACCGTTGAGAATGTAATTCTTACAGATGAAGTCAGAATTCTTCCATGCAGTAAAAGCCTCAACTTTGGTGGCGTCTGGCTCTAATTCTTTAACAAATGGTGGATCCTCCGTAATGTATTTCGCCAGGCCCAAGGTTGTTAGGTAGAAAAGCATCTTCTGTTGCCAGCATTTGAAATCCTGGCCATTAAACTTCTCTAGTCTCTCGCCATGCGAATATGGGACAGTTGGTGGAACCAGAGGCGGAGCCGGTGGTACAGTCAGTGTCGGCACAGATTTGTTGTTGCTGTTTTGCGACATTGTCGTCTGCAAATGAAAGCAACTATTAACAATTTCGTTTCAAGTTTGTTAGCAACCAATCACTAGAAACGCCTGAAAACCGTTTCTATGAACAGTAACGCTTTTAAGCGTTAGTAATATTGAATCAATGATTTGCAATCGCAACACCAATTATCAATCTCAGTTATGCAAGGGAAGTAAAAGAAGCAGTACTGATTAAGTAAAAACGCAGAGAAGAAGGTTAATATTACTAATTAATGACCGAGTCCAGCGTATGTTGTTTCCTTGAAACGAAATTGCTCCCTCTACGGCGCTGTAAGGTTTGGTTGAGCAATCGTTTCCCAAGGATGAAACGGTCTCTGTCTGCGATGTTGCGCTACAACCGCAGGTTGACGACGAACGCAAGGAAGTGGTTTTATTTTGAAGAACAGAGTAGTGGGGAAGAAGATAAAGAGGAGCGAAATCAGAAGAAAACTGTATCTCTCTTTTGATTTTTCGCAGGCCTTTATATAGGTTGGAAGAGGCACCTTTACATGAGCAGGCGTTCCTGTTCGAATTGCAACGGCTACGACTGTTGGAAAGGTCGCGACCCTTTACCAACAGACCTTTCCGTTGGCAATTTCGCGACCAATTTCAAAAATAGCGGTTCCGCATCGCAGCGAGCCCATCGGCACCCGGAGGCCCAATTGATCACCAGACCCCAAGAGCCCCAAGGCCCAAGGCCCTATCTTTTGACCATTAAATATTAATATGAGTGCTTATCATGCCATAGTTCATGTCATTGCCTCTCTCTTCCATCTCCTCTTTCTTTTGTAATAACATATCAAGCCTTAGTATAAGTAGTGGCAAAGATGGAAGTTTTCCCCAATGTGGGACTAAATGAATTTAGCCAAACCTACTCATTTATTTTCAACAATTACTCATTCATTTCCAACATTCTTTCTATTTTGCTTATGTTATTATCGCATGTGGAATTTTCTATGGTATGGATTATTGAAGTATATATAGCTACGTGATGTTTTAGGTTCTAAATTTTGTTGGTGTCAAATAAGCAGTTTTGGAATTGAATGATGAATTACCTAATGAGTTATTAAATGACTAATTCAACTGAAAGAGAGCTTCTTTGTTCCCTTTTGATTTACATTATTATTATCATTTTATGTGTATGATTTTTGATTTTTGATTTACATTACTATAATATGTATGATTTTTGAATTATAGGTAATTAAATATGTATGTGAGCTGCATCCATATGTACGTAGTTATAAAAAAGAATTGTTTTTATGGAGATAAAAAATCAAGCCATTTGGAATTACAAAATTTGGGTCATTTGAATTTTAGATGACAACATGTATCCATGCACCTTTAGGTTATATATATATATATATATATATATATATGTGTGTGTGTGTGTGTGTGTGTGTGTGTGTGTGTGTTCTTATTTATGACATGATACAATATTAAATGATTAGTTTGATGTTTTCGTGTGACTAATGGAGTGTGAGCTAAATAAGTACCATTTTATTGGAGGAAATGGGTTGGCTTTTGTTGATATCATGGGGGTAATGATTGATTGACATCGTGCTTGGCTTTTTTTTTTTTTTTTTTTTTGAAATTTAATAGTATTTCTATAAGTGGCTTTTCATCTACTATGACCTGACCTTTTTTATAATTTAATCAACATATTTTGACATATGTGTATCTATATGTACTGATATTGGTGCATATGTCTTAGTTTATGGATTTGGTAAACTTTTATTACACGCAGGCATGAAAAAAAAAAGATAATTACCATTAGCAGAAGAGGGAAATCAAGTTCCATGCGAAAAGGTATACCAGTATAATGCTATTGTGTGCAAATTAATTGTAAGCTAGAAATATGCTAATCATGATTTTTATTATTTCATGCGTATGTTTTTTTTAAAAAAAAAGAAAAAAAAATCTTTCTCTTTTTTCCCTTTTTTTGGTTTTGTTCTGTTCTGTTTTGTTTCTTTTTTTTCCTTTGTTTTGTTTTGTTTTTCCATCTTTTTTTTTTTTTGAAGTCAAGACAAATGTAGGATAATTGATATATTTGTTTCTCATAGATTACTTGAGTGAATTATGATTATCCCCCAACGAGACACATGTAATTGTAAGTTTTTTTTAAATTAAACATTTGTGGAATGCTTGAATGGTCTCCCTTCAACAAGTTCAAGTCATGATGCTTTAAAACCCGGAAAATACAAATTGGAAGGCACACGTAGGCTGTTGTATACAAGCACACAAAGTTCACGAATGAATACTATGCTAAAATTTGAAACATGCACAATGAAGGAGAACGATCCAAGTTCAAGTCATGGTGCTTTAAAACCCGGAAAATATAAGTTGCAATGCACATGTGGAGTTGATTGCTTGATAAATAATATACAGAATCGTGAAGTGATAAATGAAAAATCAAATGGGTTGCTGTATAGAAGTACACAAGCTTTTGCAATGAACACTAGGCTAGAATTTGAAAGATGTACATTGAACGAGAACAACCCGAGTTAAAGTTACGGTGCTTTAAAACCTAGGACATATAAAATGCAGTGCACGTTTGGTATTGACCGTTTATCGATGAATACAGAGAACTATCAAACATTGGAAGAAAGATTAAACAGATTGGTGAATACAAACACACAAGCTTTTCCATGAAACACTAATCTACAATCTGAAAAGCTTGCAGGAAAGGAGAATAACGAAAAAACGGAAGGAATTAATAGACAGAAGATTATAGATCATGAAAGACGGAGTGAAAACTTCTCTGGTGGAGGTATGTTTATATAGTTCATTCATTCAATTTTTTTATAAACATAACGAAGCATTGTATGCATTTTTTGTATAATAAATTGTAAGATTTATATTCAGGCCATCATGTTGATGTGTGCTCAGCTGAAAGACACGAGGGTGAAGGGTACACAATGGAAACTTCTGAGTTTATTGGTACTTGTTTAACACTGTACTTTTCTTTTGTTTCTTTTTTCCTTGTGTAAATTTTTGGTAATTGGCAATACTTGTAAACTTTTTCGTGTGAGATTAATTAAAATGATTGTTTTCCAATTTTTTAAGAACTAATGCTGAGGGTTCTCATACTCTAACCAGTGAAGGTATGTTGAACTATATAGTCATCTTTTTTGTTTATATCCATGTATATTTATTTCATAGAGAAAAAATTTATTTTTTCTTCGGGAAACTAATTTGTTGAATTATATTGTAAAAAAAGATTATTGGGATATTGGAGATCCAGTCTGGACGTGTGAAAAATATGGTGCAATGATGTGGTACGAAAAGAGTGTTAAAAACGGTAGTAGGTCCTCACTAGATTTACTACCAACATTTTCTTAGTGTTGTATGCATGGGAAAGTACGACTCCCTTTGTTACAAGATCCTCCTCCAATCCTGAAGAAGTTGCTCTACGATAATGACTCTAAAAGTAAACATTTCGTAAAGTACGTATGACAATTCAATATGATGTTTTGTTTCACATCTATGGAAGGAAAGGTGGACTTTAGCATAAATAAAGGGCATGGACCATATGTATTTAGGTTGCATGGACAAAATTACCACAGGATTGGCAGTTTGCTGCCACTGCCGGGATCAACACCCAAGTTTTTGCAGCTATACATACATGATACAGAGAATGAGGTTTTGAACAAGATTTCTTCTATCAGGTATTTTTAAGTAAAGTTTTATTTGCGTTGAACTTTGTATTAATATAGCATATGCAAATTACTATGCTTAGTTGTACACATCTTACTTATATATCATTCATTTATAATAATTACAGTTCAAGATGCAATACAAATGCCTTTGACGCTGAAATTATTGAAGGTTTAAAATCGATGTTAGATTGTCACAACTCTCTAGACAAGGCATTTAGGATGGAAAGAGATCAATTTGATTCAAACAAATGTGAAAATGTGCAACTAAAGTTGATTGGTAGGAGGAATAAAGATGGTAGGAGATACAATCTTCCTGCGGCTTCTGAGGTGGTTGCATTAGTTGTCGGTTACATATGTAATGACTTTGATGAGCGAGATTATTGTTCAAAGACAAAGTCGATCATTTGAACGTGTAAGTGAATTGCATCCTTTTTGTCTTGCACTTCAATATCCCTTACTTTTTCCCTACGGTGAAGATGGTTATCAAATTGATATTTCGTTAAGAGATAACGATGATCCTTCTTCAAGAAAAAGAATAAGAGTGAGCATGAGGGAATTCTTTGCTTTTAGAATTCAAGATAGGAAAAATGAAGCTCCAACAATTCTTCGTTCAAGGAAGTTATTCCAGCAATTTTTGGTTGATGGCTATATAATGATTAAGGCAGAACAGTTGTCCTCCACTCACAAAAATCAGAAAAAGTTGAGGTCAGAAAAATACAAGAAGCCATCTATGGTTGCATATAGGGGAACTAATGCAGCTTCTTCTATAGGGAAGCGTATAGTATTTCCATCTTCTTTCACTGGTGGTGCTAGATATATGATGCAAAGTTACTTAGATGCAATGGCCCTGTGTAAGTTTTATGGATATCCAGATTTGTTTTTAACGTTCACATGCAATTCTAAATGGCCAGAAATTACTAGGTTTGTTCAGCGACGTGGTATTTAGTCAGAAGACAGGCCTGATATCATTTGTAGAGTGTTCAAAATTAAGTTGGATCAACTCATCAAAGACTTAAAAGACAGACATATTTTTGGTCGTGTGCAAGCAGGTATGTCATCAATGTCATTTGTATGTATTTGCTTTCACATTTAAAAATTTATAGTTCTATACTAGAATTTTTTTTGGACGTACAGGATTACGGATACCTTATATCAATTAACCCTAAAAGTTCAATAAACATGTATGTTGCATATTTTTGTTGTATACACGTAATTGCTGAAAGTCTGATAAATTACTATAATGAATTGTGTTATTAATATTGTATGTTAATGCTACTCTATGCTTACTATCCTTCTTTATCAGTGGTTTATACAGTGGAGTTTCAAAAATGTGGACTTCCTTATGCACATATATTGTTATTTATGCATAAAAACAACAAATTTCCTTGATGTGAAGACATTGATAAAGTGATATCAGCTGAGATTCCTGCTAAAGATGAGTTTCCGTCATTGTATGAAGTTGTTCAGGCTTTCATGATACATGGACATTGTGGTGCCTTAAACATGAATTCACCATGCATGAAAGATGGAATGTGCTCGAAATTCTTTCCCAAGAATTTTCAAGAGAGAACAAGTATTGATGGCGATGGTTATCTAATTTACAGAAGGAGAGATAACGGAATTGTAGCTGAAAAGAACGGAATTCTTTTGGATAACAGGTTTGTTGTTCTGTATAAACCAAAACTTCTTTCGAAGTATCATGCACAAATCAATGTTGATTGGTGTAACCAATGTCTGGCAATTAAGTACTTATTTAAGTACATTAACAGTGGTCATGATCGTGTCATAGAAACTGTTTGCCAAGATAATGGAGGTGGAAATGATGAACATAGTAATGTTATAGATGAAATCAAGATGTACTTGGATTGCAGATATGTGTCCCCATGTGAAGCTGTATGGAGAATATTTGGATTTGATATTCATTATAGAAGTCCTTCAGTCGAGAGGTTGTCTTTCCACCTACCTCATGAACAAAATATCATTTTTCAGGACGATGATACTATGGAGTCAGTTATAAATCAGTCGAGAATTAATGAATCAATGTTTTTGGAATGTAACAAGCTTTACGAGGAAGCAAAAAGTCTTACTTATGTTGAATTTCCAACGAAATTTGTTTGGAAGAAGGATTTAAGGGAATGGAAGCCAAGACAAAATGGATTTTCGATTGGAAGAATACAGTACGTACCTCCAGGTTCAGGAGAAATTTATTATTTAAGGATTTTGTTGAATAAAGTGAAAGGACCTACATGTTATGAAGACATCCGAATTAGACAGAGTAATATATCCTACTTTTAAAAAGGCATGTTATGCTCTTGGGTTATTAAATAATGATAGAGAGTATGTTGAAGCTATAACAGAATCAAGTTTTTGGAAGAGTGGTCACCATCTACGAGCTCTGTTTGTAATGTTATTGATATGTTGTAGCATGTCCAGGCCTCAGGCTTTGTGGGAACAAAGTTGGCAATATCTCTTAGATGATATACTTAACAGGCTAGAGAAGAATTGTAGGAATTCGAGGTATGTTACTGTTTTTGAGTTTTACTTTTATCCATGTTTTATGCTTAATGTAACTTATTTTGTAGCATTTATCGATATATTGCTGTATATAATATGTTGTTTACAGATTTGCATTTAACTGAGATACAGTTGAGAAATTATACACTGTTGGAGCTGGAATTTTTTTTTAAATCAAAATGGTAGCAGTCTTAGAAGGTGGCCTGAAATGCCATTTACAGAAAACCTATTGATACTGGAAGGAAGCAACAGAATGATTCTGGACGGGTTTAGGTATAACCTACAATCCTTGCAAGAAGAATATATCTCCCTCTTTTCTACATTAACCTCGGAACAGAAAGAGGTGTATGACTATCATGGTGGCTGTACCAAAAGGTAAAGGTGGGGTTTTCTTTATTTATGGTCATGGAGGAAAAGGAAAAACTTACGTATGGAGAACTTTGTCATCTGCTATACGGTCTAGACGTAGTACTGTACTGATAGTAGCTTCAAGTGGCATTGCTTCTCTGCTTCATAGTGGAGGAAGAACAGCACATTCAAGGTTTTCAAATCCCTTGAATATGAATGAGGACTCTACATGTAACATTAGACCAGGATCAGAATTTGCAGAGTTGGTTAAAAAAACTGATCTCATTATGTCGGAAGAAGCACCATAATTCATAAGTTTTGTTTTGAAGCTTTATATAGAACTTTGACAAAATATTCTTCGGACTTCCAACCAAAATAGCTCAAAACTACCATTTGGAGGAAAAGTTATTGTGATTAGAGGTGATTTACGACTAATACTACTTGTTATCCCTAGAGCAAGTAGACAAGAGATAGTTTTGTCCACGATAAACTCTTCGTATCTTTGGAATTTTTGTAAGGTTTTAAGACTGACAAAGAATATGAGACTAGAAGAAGATAGCGTTGGTTCAAATTTATCTGAGATAAAAGAACTTTCTGAATGGATGTTAAAAGTTGGTGATGGTTGTATTGGGGGGACAATGATGGAGAGACAATAATCGAATTACCCGATGACATCCTTATTATAGATTCAGATGATCCTTTGGCTTCCATAGTTGAATGCATTTATCCGTCAAGATTGTATAATCTAGCGGATACAGTGTATTTTGAAGAAAGAGGTATTTTGGCTCCAACGCATGTGATTGTAGAAGAAGTGAATGAATATTTGTTGGCAAAGGTGCCAGGAGACGATAAAGTATATCTTAGTTCCGACGGTATATCTAATGTTGATCGTGGTCCGGGTAGTGATGATGATTTTTGTTCCCATGATATTTCAAACAGCATAAAAGGTTCTGGATTACCGAATCACAAGCTGACTCTTAAAGTGGGTGTTCCAATAATGTTAGTCATGAATATTGATCAAAACGAATGGTTGTGCAACGGCACTAGACTTTGGGTGACTAGACTGGGAAATCATGTTATTGAGGCTAAAGTCATTATGGGTCATAATATTGGACATAAAGTATTCTTACCTCGAACGATCTTGACTCCATCGGATAGCAAATATTCATTTAAATTTCAAAGAAGGCAATTTCCAGTAATTCTTTGTTTTGCTATGACTATAAATAAAAGCCAAGGTCAATCTCTTACTCATGTTGGCTTATATTTACCTAGACCTGTGTCAGTCATGGCTAATTTTATGTAGCAATTTCAAGTGTAAAATCCAAAAAAGGATTAAAAGTTTTTATATGCAATGAGTATGGCAACACAGAAAATGCTACAACCAATGTAGTGTACAAGGAAGTGTTTCAGAATTTGTGAAATGCAAAGATTGGTTTGCTGGATAAACTGTGCATGTATTGCTTATGCATGTTTTAAAGCATACAAATGTTGTGTGTGCACGTTTTTCAGCATCCATGTTTCAGAGATATACATGTATGTTTATTTATATTCTTGACCAATGATCATGCATGTTGTATTGTATTAGTGTTCTCAATGAAACTCTCCTAGGATGTATGTGCTATAATTTTCATGGTAAACAGAATCAGGTTGCTCAAACTGTTCAGTTCTTTTTTCCGATTTAAACTCGAGTAAAAGATGAGCTTTATGTTTCATTTTATTGTTTGAATTGGTATTTACAGACGTAGCATTAGCATATGCATTTTAGAAAATTAAATGTTTACCATGAATACTTTAAAATAGTTGTAAAATATGAATTTCAGTTATATTATTATGAGAAACGATTGCTGCTATAGATTCCACATTTTTCGCCTTTTGTTTTCTTTTTACAGTTCATTTGTGACATGAGGCATCATTTTGTATTTGTAAATGGTGTTGTTCTCATTGATTTGTGTAATGTTGATACGTATACTTGATCTTTTAGTGATGGGTATACTTGATCAGTTATTTGTAAATGACTGGTTTCAAGATACCTGTAGTACTTGAAGCTGTTTCAAAATATTACTATTTGTGTGTAGTTATATGAAACAAAAGACGAACGATGAGAATTAGGCTGTCTAAAGCAAGGTGGATGAGATGGAAACTGCAATGGGAAATTTTCTATAGATAGAATGTTAAACAAACTGTCGTCCATATGGCTAAAAAAGTATTGCAAGGAATTTAAACTGATTTTTTATTGTACTTTGCTTAACTATTATGTATTTAATATACTGCTTTTGTTCATGCAGAAACATATATATTTAAATATGTATTGCCATTTATGAAAAATATCATTTCGCAGTATGTATGTGTTTTTGTAAATATAACGAATTCTAGGAAGGTGATTAATGCTTACTACTTCAGCATTCAGTAAATTAATCATCTAGATTCGTACATAAGATTACATGCCAACACCATTATACAACAAATACAACACCAAATAAATTTTGAATTTGGAACCACCTTTTATATCAATGAAAAATGCAACAAATTGTAAGCAGTAATACTACAACCAACACTATTACGGGCAAATCATATTTCCAATAGGCAATGTAACAAAACACAATAGTTCAAAATAAATGACGAAAACGGGACATAGGGACCTGAACATTGAACCAAGTTCGTCTGAAATTAATGATATCTTGATATTGGGAAGTAACATTAACATGATACATAAACGAATTTTATCAAAGCCAGTGATATACATCTCTATGAAAGTATAAGGATAATGTACTAGTTATGATAGAAACAAACAACAAAGTAGCAAGATATTTTCTGTGTACTAAAAAGCAACCGCCAACAATTCATATATATGTTGTTAATTAACATAATCTATCTGGCATGACCCAAAAAAATAGAGTTTTGGGGTTGAACCACAATCCCCAAGTAACCACATCATCATAAAACAAGACCAAAGGAATATGTACATGCATACGTAAACATAAATAAACATAAAACATACGAGACGTCCACAAATAAAGTAAATGGTAACACTGATCAGCAGTCCCTCCTCGCAAGCCATTCTGCATTGGTTCTCCCTTCAGACACATATGCTTCTGTGGGAAGAGTCATTCTAAATGGAGCAGAATGCGCAGCACCCGGCATTTCAGGGAGAGATCTGGCCTTACTAACCTGTGTGTGGTTTCTAAACAATTTCTGCCTACGCTTGGGTTCAATATGTTGAGGCATTGGGGGTAGCGGGAGAATCACATGACAGGTTTGGTGGATGCTGTTGAATGACCTCATAATCATAATCATAATCATGCATTAGATGTTCAGGAAATTCAAGCCAAGCTTTCCAGCCCACTGGACTTACTACTTCCATTGAGTCCCTAGAAACCACAACACACAAAAATGAAGGAGTAAGTCCATGGGATGAGGGTGGTTCATAGCCCTGTATGTCATAAGGATCGCTCAAATGCTGAAAATCCTCGGGACGAAGCTTTTCATTAAAAATCCCAACGTCTCTTTTGTAATCCAGTCCAAGGAGAACGATTTCCAGTTTTCTGATATGATGAGCGTGTTCCCCGCGTTCTACTTTTAGTATGTATTTTGAGTTGTTTATGTGTGCTATGATCTTGCAAGGAGTGTCTATGCCGGTGTAAAATTGCATTTTAATAAATAAATACATGTGATCTAACTTAGAATTCTCGCAATTATCCAATGTTGTTACCTGACCCGTTGGTATCAATGCTTCGCTACCCACTTGAAACCTGTTTCTAAAAAATTCTGGAAACCCTTCAATTCTGGCCCAACCTACAGGATCAAGATTCGGCTTTTATTATTCTTCATAGTCTGACCATGGTTAAAGCCGAGTTGTAGCAGAGAAAGCACCTGTCTTCCTCAACGTACCCATCTCAAGGGCATGTTCGTAAATTTCATGGTTAGGACAACAGATTAGAAAATGCCATTTAGCTAGAAGCCATATCTGAAAATCACTGCGTTTAAACTAGTGGGATAGAACAAAACGAAGGGTCTCCAATGTCAATACCCCAGTTTCTATGGCAACGGAGATGTAGAGAGAAGAATCTTCCACTATTAACGTTTGATTGAAGAAAGATCTGGGATTTTTCTACTTAATTTGAATTGATGATGGAATACAAGAAGATAGCATTAATGTCGCGGGAGATGATGTGATGCCGCCGTCAGTAATTAATTGAAATTTTGATTTTGTATACATGTAGGATATGATTGGTGATAGATTTGTGGACCCAGTTGAAAGCTTGCTCGGACCACGTGGAAGATTGGCAAAAAAAATTGTATAGATTTTACAGAGGAAATAATTACGTTTTCTCTAGAAACAATGCGATTTACAGTTACGAGAAAAATAATAAGTGATGCAAATTTTTTATATGGGCTGAAGAAATCATGGCCCGAATTGATTTGTGTGTAATCTAAGTTTAATGGACTTATGGATTTTAATTGCTATAAGGCCCAAATAGCAGTGTTAACGTGCAAATATGTTTTTATATGTAGTGTCACAGTGATTAAATTATGCTTATACAACTCTACCCATTCATACAATGATTTCAAGTTATAATAAACTTTAACGAGAATTTGCAAGATGATTTCAAATTATTCTCATACAATGATTTCAAATTATAATAAACTGGAATGTTAATGAAGTTAAAAAAAATGAAAGAAACTTGTAAACAAATAAATTGGTGGTTTTTTTAAAATCTCTTTTACAAAAAAATCAACGTTCCAGTTGAAACAATTTTAAATTTAATTACTGTTAATGTGGTAGTGTATCGAAGTAAGGACATAATCATAAACACGGAACTGCATGGAACTTCTACTGAATGCAACCGTGCATGTGCACGGGACTAACCTAGTGTACTTGTACATGTTGATGACATATTAGTTACAGGTAGTAGTGCAACATAAATAAACAGACTGGCACAATATCTAGATGAAATTTTGCCATCAAAGATATGGGTGAACTGAAGTACTTCCTAGGGATACAAATAACAAGGAAATCTAAGGCTGAAATGTTTTTATCTCAAAAGAAATACATTCGAGAGATTCTGGTTAGGGAAAAGATGGAGCAAGCAAAACAATTACCAATACCAATAGTCAGTAACCTATAACTATCGAACCACAAAGGCGAACCTATAGACAATACAAAGAAATATATAGTTGGTGCATTGCAATATGTGACTATTGCAACACCTGAGATACGCTATAGTGTTAATAAAGTGTATCAACATATGCAAAATTCTCTTACGACCACTGGAAGGCAGTAAAGCGCGTACTTGGATATTTAAATGGCACACTAAACTATGGATTAACACTAAAGTCAAGCAAAAAAGTTAACCTTGGAAGCTTATAGTGATGTTGGTTGGGAAAAGATCCTGACAATCGTAGATCTGTCACAGGATATTGTGTATATCTTGGTCAAAACCCTTCCTCTTGGTGTAAAAAGAAACTGACCACCATCCCCCGTTCCGGCATTGAGGCAGAGTACAGATGCATCGCCAACACCACGGCTGAGCTAATATGGATCAAAACCCTAATCGTAAATTAGAGCTAAAGCAATCAAGGAAGCCAGTTATATGGTGTGACAACTCCAGTGCTATCTACCTATCAGTCAACCCGATTTAGCACTCTCGCACGAAGCATATCGAAATAGATCTCCACTTCATATGAGAGAAGACCGGCGAGTTAACTATGAATCATATCCCTGTCTTTTTCCGAAAAGCAGATATATTGACAAAAGCTTTGTCGTTGAAGAATTTTACCGATTAAGAGGAGAATCATGCGTTGTGGATGGCGGCAGAGTATCAGAGAAGGAGGGGAAACCCTAGTTTCATTTGAGACGAGGTATTGAGATAATAAGCTAACTGTTGTCTATACTTCTCTTTTAACATATATACACGTGGGCCATCCCCCAGTACTCACTGTCCAGCACTTGGGCCGAAGCCCATTACCGTTACATTTATTTTTCTTGTATAAATATATAGCCCTGGCTGTTGTAAAGACTATCAATACATTCTGTACGTTTTCTCGAATGAAATAAAGTTCATTTATGTTTTAAGCTATTACTTTGATTTCTTGTAAAACATATGATAATTACTGATATACACTGGATTTCAAATTTCAAAACATCACTAAAGTTAAAGGTAAATTTTATTCACATCACATCATTATTCTGTTCATCCACCCAACTTATATGTTTAATGTGAATTTAATATTTAATTAAAAATTAGTTAGCTAATCCACATTCCTTAATTTTTTAGTCATGCCCTTTATGCAAATTTTCTCTCTTTGCTTTACTTTCAAGTTAGGCTCGGTTATAATTTTAATGACTATTAAAGTTATTTAATGATGAAGTCAGTTAACCTTAATTACTCTGATCAGCCGAAAGCATACAACATTTTCAGGAAAAGTGAATGGGTAGGCGTTGTTTCTATGTCTTTTTTATCATGGTTGGTTGCAGTCCTTGCAATATATGTTAACACATGCATTCCATAGTTCAAAACAATATAGAAATAAAGGAAAGATTTTCAACTTTTTTGAAAAAATAAAATAAAATTTATCATTAGTTTATCATAGCAGTTAGCATGAAGATTGTCTTTGACCTTGATGCTGATCAGAACGATAGTGCATCAAATTTTGAAGGAGTTTTACTGAGTAATCCTTTTAAATCTATCTGCTAATCGTTCTTGTTATTGTGTTCTATAATCATATTTGGTTTACTATTACAGTAGCTGGAAAAACTTGAAGTGAATAATTTTTATTGCTTTTTTTATACCGTTAATCTGTTAATGGATGTAAAGAGTAATGGTGAAATATTAATTACACAGGCCAACCATATGTATAAAGTAAAGAAATCTAAGACTACAAACATACAAACATTGAAATCATATGGAAAAGTTATGTAGTTTTTGTTATATATGAGATCAGAATTCCTGCAAAATAGGGAGGTAATTTTTTATATGATTCAGTAATCCAAGTTTATACCTACGTGGTTGTAATATAAATGAAAATGTAAAACTAAGAATCGCACATGTAGAAGACATTAATAGAGTGAAAATTTTCAGCTTATCCATTCGTGAATTAACTTACAAAATAGTTATGGATTAACTTATTAAAGTAAAATTGTGGATTAACTTACTAAAATCATGTATTAAAATAAAAATTACCAAAGTTAAAGGTTTGAATTGTAGTAATCTAGTGGAGCATATGCATGCAAATGAATACGATGTGGAATAGTGGCTGCATAGGCATTCAGACGAAAACAAATATTAATTTAATGGTTTCCAAAAACAAAATCTTTTGTGCTTAAATTGTTCTGAGAGTCGCATAGTATGACACTACGACTTAACAAGTTTATCCCTTTTTGTTTGAAAAATGTTCAGATTTTTAATTGTCTCTGCGACTTCATTAAGGACGGTGCGCCGTTTACTCCTTTCTGCCTGTCAGCTTTTCTTCTTAAACATTTATTACCACATCTAAAACGGAAACTATATGCCCGTTTCAAGTTTCAGACTACGCAAGCCTCTGTGGAAACTGTACTATGCGAGAAATTTTGCCGCAGAAAACAAAATCATGGCTACAGAAACAAGATCAAAAAAAATAATCACTGTGGCAGATTTCTTGTACTCTTAGAGAAGGCCGCTCAGCTTTATAAAAAGAACCTTGATTCATTTCTTTGCATTCAGTTTCAAACCATATTTTCAGCCATATTTTTTTTTCTTTCAACCTCCAAAACAACGAAACATATTCCAAAAATTCCTGCAAAGGATATCGCTGTTAGCAAGATTTCGCTTGGATCCGGAGGATATGGAGTAGTAAAGCAAGGGTTTATGAAGTCCAAAAAGTTGGATGTAGCCGTAAAGAAGTTTAAGGAAGGTGCCAACTCGTTTTCCAGAGAGCTCGATATGCTCTCAAGATGTCAGGGAGACGGTGTGATTAAGGTATTGTATTAACAAACACTAATTAAATCTAGTTCAAATCGTAAAAATAACAATACCATACTAATCTGGAATGCATCATTTGATTTTTGCAGCTGTATGATGTTTTGGAGAGTACAACCAACATTGTAATTGAGTTGGCTAATGGAAGGAACCTAAAAAACGCGCTGTATTCCTCCAGTGCAAACTTAGATGATGCTCATCTTATACAACTGGCTGCTGATGTCTCAAGAACAATGAAACGATTGCATTTCATTGGAATTGTTCACAGGGACTTGAAATCAGGTGCGATTTGCATTTTCTGTAAATTAAAATGGCTATAAACTATCTGTACCAACACATTTTGCATTATGTGTGAAGTTGGGTGCACATTTCATTTCAGTGTAGTAATATGCAGGAGAAGATATGCATAATTTTGTAATATCATTTACTTAAAATGACAAAAGAATTAGCCATTTTAGCATTGGGTCGTTGTTTTTTTCACTGGTTTTGGCTGCGTTGTGGCTAGTTCTAAACACCGCTAGTCTGGTTATCATCATAAAATAAAGGTGGCAGCTTGAAGTTTGATTTCTTTAATAAAAACAAACCTAATGCATTTGGTTCTTGCCCACGTTACCCAATGTTAAACCTTTATTGAAGAGGATTCCTGAAACTGTCATGTGTCGCTTACTATTTTGTCTTACATTGAATCAACTGAAAATTCGCATTTGATCAATTCAATTTTAGTTTATTCAACATTGGCTAATGCGGGTTTACATTGTCGACCAGCCTCATCTACTGGCGTTGTGACTGGAGATTATTTAACTACACTCTAACGTTGAGATTACTGCAGACGAGAACAAGCTTTTAGCTTTTGAAATTTTATATCACTGTAATACGCTAGACATTTTTACTTGAAACAGTAGGTAGGGCGGTGGTTGATAAATTTGGACTCTTCTCCGGGGTTTCTTAATTAGTCGGCACTTTATCAGTGTTATAGCCAGTGGCGGATGCAGGATATTAGGGATGGTGTGTCACCAATATCAGTAGATTATAAAAAAATATTCATAATATAGTTTTCTCAGAAGTATTAACATTCATAGAAGCTGGGAAATGGATTTAACGGAAGGATGAAGATGGATTTTGTTACTTCTCAAAAGTAATAAAAATTTCAGTAGAAAAGTAATATTCATAAAGTAGATCTGCCAAATGAAGATGGAGAATCTGAAGAATGGAGAAGCTGCCACTGTAGTCTGCAATTATCCTTTCTGTTTTTGAGAATCTTGCTGCTGCACAAATATCAATTATTATTATTATTATTTACTTTTTCAAAAATAATGGTGTGTCACCTGACACACTATGCCCATGCATAGTTCCGCCGCTGGTTATAGCTGTCATGCGTTATTTCCTCCGTCTAAATTTCCACCCTTGTAAAGAGAGCATTTAGCAAGTATACATTGTAACTGTAACTGGAAATAGGAATAAGCAATTTTCCCTTCTTATGTTTTAGGTTCAGTGTGTTATTAAGATCTTCACATGCATTACCATGATCTTTCTTATACGCTAAAAATAATCTTTTTATCTAACAATATTCTTTCCTACTGTATATATTTCAGAGAACTTGGTTCTAAACCATGAAATGACCGTGATAAAAGTGTGTGATTTTGAAGCTGCAAAGGAAGTCGCCAAAAAAATGAAACCCGACGTTGGCACGATCGAATACATGGCTCCAGAAGTCGAGACAGAGAACTACAATTCACGAGCTGATGTTGGTAAAATCCTTTGGGAGATCATAAAGAAGGAGATACCACGAACGAGCAGTGCGGAGATCACTTACGACAACATCGATAAAGCTGCAGCTGAAGTTATCAAGACATGCATTACAGACAATGCAGATGAAAGGGCGGAGTTCAACTGGCAGTGGCAACGGGGGGCGTGGCACAAAAGTGAAGTTAATCAAACTTAATTTAATAATCAACTTTCATCTTTAGTAACCAATAGACAAATATAAAATTTTTTTTTAAAGATAACCGAAGGTGCTAAAAGCAGTAAACACAAAAGTGAACATACTATTTCTTCCTTCCGCCACGGCGTTTAGAGACCATGACACGATCTCTGCTGCCACGACCCGCGCTGCCACTGTCAGTTGTCTCCAAATTTGATAAGTACCCTTGGAGTGTTGTGGATACGTTCTTGAACTCCGCCCTTTCATCTGCATTGTCCGTAGTGCATGACTTGATAACTTCAGCTAGAGCTTTATCAGTATTGTCGTAAGTGATGTCCGCACTACTCGTTGATGGTGTCTCCTCAGTATTCAAGGAGACACCAACAACGAGTAGTGCGGACATCACTTACAACAGTGTCGATAAAGCTCTAACTCAAGTTATCAAGTCACGCATTACAGACAAAGCAGATGAAAGGGCGGAGTTCAAGAACGTATCCATAGCACTGCAAGAGTACTTATCAAATTTGGAGACAACTGACAGTGGCAGTGTGGGTCGTGGCAGCGGAGGCCGTGTCATGGTCTCTAAACGCCGTGACGGAGTAAAGAAATAGTATGTTCACTTTTGTGGTTACTGCGTTTAGCATCCTCGGTTATCTTTAAAAAAGACTTTATCTTTGTATGTTTGGTTATTAAAAGATGGGAGTTGATTCTTAGATTAAGTTTGTTTAACTTCATTTGGATTCTTTGATATTCTACATTCTATTGTAAGTATTATGAATCTGTATTAATGTGGTATGAACAGTTTAAGTGTGTTGCGTTCATGAATATGGAGCCGGTGATTTCTATATTTGTTATAATTGACATGGTTTCTTTGATTCTTCAACTTTGTGCATTTGAAATATAAATTAGAGCTAATGTTCTCTATATTGTCACTTGAATAAAGTGCCTAAAATGTTATGTATCATATGATAATTTCATTCATGTATTATGAAATTATTAAATTGAGTATGCTCTAAATGGTTGAATATTTATCTTATGTCACTTCATGTGCGTTGATCTAAACGGAGAGTACAGAGAAATCAGAAAGCTAATGATAAACGCCAAAATCAAAATCGTAATCTGTTTGTATAGCATGGATTCACACTAATTACAAATACTAGTCACATTCATTACCCTTAAACTTCTCTTCTCTAAATACATAATCCGATTTTTGTACAAGATATCTATATATAACCAACTTGCTCCATGCCTTTCTTCCTTGTCTCGCTCAACACTACATTGTTCGATGAGCAGACAGTTGCAACACACTGCAAACTAAACTAGCTCATCTCGATGCATCCAGAATAGTCCAGCTTTGTTCACCATGTGATGAAACACATCTAGAAACACACCTAGAGTGTGTGTGTGTGTGTGTGTGTGTGTGTGTGTGTGTTTGTACACACACGCATCTTATCCTGCTGTGTATATGTGTGTGTGTGTGTTTGTACACACACACATCTAGAAACACATCTAGAAACACAGTAGCCTTCCTTTGCTATTGTATAAAGTATTGCACATATTAACGTGTACATGTTACTTTGCATATGACTTTAGAACGTGTATACTCCAAATTCGAACCCGTCAACCATCATTTGTCCAGCTATGCAGCAGCAAGCTCGGTGATCTATCCATATTCGTTTTTGTTACTCTCCGTTCAACTCCGAAAGGTGAGATCCAATTCCACTCATTATTTACGTACCTCATTAAGTAAAATTCTAAAATTAAAATGGTCAATTGACATGTTAGGTTGTTTAGAACCATTATGATTATATTTATATAGTTGTATACATGATTACGACACGACTAACACATCATTTTGATATTTACATGTAATACACATTTGACATGTATATTATATTTTTCTGTGACATATAGACTTATTGTATATGCATGATATATTGGGATTGCGATGTTGATATATGATGCATGCACGACGTGCACGGACTTTTTCATATTATAATAAAATATTATATCTCATTGCAACATCCCTTAGATTTAGGAAAATCACCATAAGTTTAAATAATACAACCCGAACAGACACTAGAATAGGGAAAAATCGTTATGAGTTGAAATGATAGATCTGAACGATTTTATTGGATCTGAAATATTTGAAATATTTAAGCTGAATTCATATACCCGAAAATTAAAACGGATCGAAACGGTGTTTGTGTATATATATATATATATTGAAATTGGATATATATATATATATATTTGTATTACTTGACCATTAGAGAAAGAATTATATACGGACACCGTTGGTCTATTTGAAACTTTAAAAATATATTCGGTTTTTGGAAAAGTTGAATTTTTTGGAATTCAAAATTAGATTTTTTTTAAAGTATACATATATGAATTTTTTATTTCAAATTTTTTAATAAAATTTGAATGATATGTTTGGAAATTTAATTTATAAGTAAATACATAATTAATAGTAGTAACTTTAACAAACTTAACTTAGAAGATTTAGTTTTAAAGATTAATAAAGTTTGAATTGAAAATTTTACTTGATAATTAAACTCGAAACTATGTTTGAAATAATTTAATGAATTTAGAATTTTAAAGTTGTAAACCAGATTAAAGTAATAGTTTGCATTGTAATTCTAGTTATAAATATATTTATAATTTATACTGGTTGAATTTACGATTGACTTGAATAAAATTTGAAATTTGATTGAATGATAAATTGAATTTTGAAATATGGACATTTGGCTTGGATTGGATTATTATATTTAAATTGTTTTAGATTATTATTTATATCAAATATTATACTTAAAGTAAAATTTTCCTACTAATTATTTTCATAATTATTATTTTTATGACTATTTAATTTCTATTGTTTTATTTATTAAAATTAAAAGTATTTTTAATAAACCATTTTATATAATTTAAATTTATAGCTTTGTAACTATTTTAGTAAAACTCCTTTTATAAAAATAATTTATATTTAAATTTAAATTCTTATATAACTTTTAACTATTCTAAATTTATACTATTATTAAATATATTTGACTATTTTAAATATAGTCTATTCCTAATCCGGGCTATTAAACCCAAATTGTTTTACGATCATGATTTTAATCAATAATGATATTTGTGCAGTAGAAATCTAAAATCGAAATTTAAACCGAATCCAATACTTAATTGTTTAAGTAAATGATTATTAAGAGATCTGTGGTTGAAATTAAATTGATTGATACGTGAATATGATTTTAAATTTAATGACCATGATATGAAATAAGTGTTTGGCTATTGAAGTAACCAGAATCGAATATTGTCACACTCGCTGCCAATATCGAAAACCACATTAACAACCATGTATGTAGTGGAGAATGCAGAATGAAGTAGGTTGTTTAGACGAACTTTACTGGAATGAAGTAAGAGAGAGAGGATGGATAACCTTGATTTTTGGATCCTAATTAAAATGATTAAAACAGGAGCTACATCGAGACCGTGTGGGGTCATTTCCCCTATTGAGCATGCTTCTTTGAAGCCATTTTAAAACTTTTGTGAATTAATTTGGTGCGCATCTTTGATTTTCAGAGTTTGCCTTGAGGTGGGCGGTAGATGTGGCTATGAATTGTTACCAGTCCGGTTATGCAAATGGTGGAATCCCACATTGGATATCGCCTCAAGTGCCTTGTCATAGTTATCCTAATAGCTCCCACTATGAATTTGGTTCGTACCATACCTATGGAGTGCTCCCTGAGTTTCCCCTTGGTTTGGAGGGGCTTACAGTACTGTATAGACTATGGAAATATATAAATGGTGTAAATGTAATATGGTACTCCCACTTATGATATTTTGGTACTTTACTTTATTGTAAACACTATTATAATAACATATTATATTATATGTACCTAGTTCTATGGATCCTTAGAGGATGGATATCCCAAACACCCTCTAAATTATCGATGTGTTCCATTTGGGCATTTCAATTGTGTTGTTTCACTTATATGAGAATGTAAATCCTGAATCGAGTGTTCTTACTTTGCTCGGGCGTTCAGGTCAGACCAAGTGTTACAGCTTTGAGAACACGTCTTTCAGAGCTGGTGATTAGTTGAAGACTTCATTTCTATCTATAAAGTTATGTTATTGTCTCATGTATTAATGAGATCTTATGTATTAAACTTCTGAAACGTAAACTCTGATGTAATATTTTATTTATTCCACTGTGAGATATTGTATTATTCTGTGTATGTGATTCTATTATTGATTTATTTATTGTATATGCTAAGTATTGCCAAAGTTATATAAAAATCTAATGTTTTGAGAAATTCAAGTCTAACATGTGAAGATTATTGTCGATTTGAATCGTTTGAAATTGTAGTTCGTTACATGTGGTATTAGAGCCAGTTTTGATTACGAGACCTGTGAATTAAGGGCCCACCACGCTTTCGATGCGCCCATCTTCTTTACAAACAAATATCTTGCAAAACTTTTTACAGTTATATGAATTTATCATAAATAATATATACAATTAAAAATATATGTACAAAATGCTTTAAAATTTGAAATACAATGGTTAATCGTCATAGATGGCTGTCGTGGCGGTTACTAGAATTGTTTGACCAAAAAATGGCACAAACACCCAAACTGAGAATATATAGGGAAATAAATGAAGAAGTATAAATTAAAATGAGAAAAACAACAATAACACGCAATTCATAGTGGTTCTACATTGAATGGCCTACGCCAACTTTATACAACTCTTTGTGTTACTAAAGAAAAGTGATTACAATGCAGTGAGATTGAATAATCTCGAGTATAATGGAGTTTCTGAAAGTAAAGTGCAGAAAAAGATAAAAAAAATCCATTCTTTGATGCTTTTGGAGGCTTTATACAGTAAAGGTTCTTGTCCAGTTTGATTGGGCCATGTGAAGGTCGATCCAGCTTTTTCGGAGTTCGTGGAAGTGGCCAGTTCGTGGTTGGAGCGAGTCTTTAGGAAGATATTCATCTGGTTCACATAGGTCCCGCATGATATCGTCAAACTGGGGAGGGGGGTAGCTTGCTCTAGAGTTATATCTTGAGACCTCACCGAACCGAGCTTTTGTCAAACCAGGGTATGTACTAATGCCTTCATCGAAACGGCTATTGGCTTTCCTGCACTTAGTCTAATCGATGTAACACCCCAAAACTTAATACACTATAACCATACTTAAAGATAATAAATTGGGAATAACTTAATTAAATATTCATAATAAAGTGAAACTGACATTACCATTGCGTTCGCCTTGGAATTCTGGTTCAGATAGACCCCAAGTTTGCGTAAAACGGACAACGTATGAAGAAGTTATAGGCTCTAGAAGTTTGTATACGCACAAGAAGCTTATGTACGAATAAAAATCAAAAGTAAAATTCTAGAAAAGTCAAAAACAAGGCGAGCGGGAACAAGCGAGAACAAGGCCCATTATGGGGTAACCCACGCTTGGCCTGGGTCGACCCAATGGGCTGGGTCGACCCATGTGATAGGTGGGTCGACCCACTACTGATCCGGCGGAATTCTACCTGACGTACATGGACTATTTTGTGACTCTATTCGTGCTGACTCAGCATGACTTGTATGCTTTGGATTTAAAACCTAAGATCTAAAGGCTGATGTTGACTCTGTAACTCTATAAATAAACGACTTTTCCCATTCCCAATTCACACAAATTCTTCATATCTTCTTCTGCCTCTATGAAATGATTCTGAAAAATATAAACATATAACGGGGGAATGTTGCTAAAGATTGGACCAAACAGAGACAACATCAGGACTTTCATACATACAAGTTTGTTTGGACTTGGACTTTCTATGACATAGTGTTATATAATTATCTTCACCAAGACTCATTGTGAGTTACCCATCATTTACATATCTGATTTCTTAGACTTTGAACATGACAGTTAAATAAAACTGGTTAGGATCTATAGTGTTAGTAAAGTAAATGTTATACATGTTTCCACCGTTAATCACCTATGTCGTTATGATCAGTAATGCATATGCATGTAATGTTAGAAAATTAAAAAGTTATACATATGCCTGTGATGTTGGAAAATTAACAAGTTATATGCATCTATCTTTCTTTTCACATTTTCTATGTTTATTTCCTGTCTTGCCTATATGCCTATGTGATTTGATTCTATTCCCCGTCCTCGTTTTTCCTTTTTTACGCTAAGCCTAGGCTCTTGGAAGCCTAGGCTATACCCGATTTAAGTGTACGTATAATTGTGGAAATAATGAATAATATGAAGAGAGAAATTTAGGCATATTATTAGTTTGGAACTGATTAGCTATACTTTGGGAATAAGGATAAATATATACATATTTAGACCTACTGTAAACTAATAAAAAGGACAATGTCTTTATGTTGTTATAACTTGGTAGAAATATGCATAAACCTATATATGTTTTAATTTGGGAACATAGTTCATATGCATATGAAATGGGCGTGTTAGATTTACTTAAACGTAAATTAAGTAAATGACATGCAAAGAATAGGGTAAGTACCAGATGTAGTTTAATAAACTGAAATGATATGGTGATTGTATACAGCTGGGCAGGTGTTTTGGAAAAGGATTGTACACATAATGACATGTAATAATTACAACCACACTTATCAGCAAACCTAAACCTGCTAGGTTTAATATGAGTATTAATATGCAAAGAGGTCCCTCGTCCGCTGTTGTATCGGGTTTGGGGACTCTTAAATCCTAGTTTGGAGGCACAAGCTTAGGGGGTTTGGCTTGTGTCAATCTGTTGTTTGGAACCCATATCAGTTAGTATCCATGTTGGTATCTTTTAGAGGAGGCCTCGCACTAGGTAGAGGCTAGGGCATGCTTTACTGAACTGGGTAGTAAGAGGTTCACATGAGTGTGCATGGGTCCGACTAGGGAAGATAAGACGTTGTAACACCAGTAAACAGGTCTGTGTTAAATAGTACTTGGGTTAGGGAGTGATACACTGTACTGCCGGGGCTGACACAGGGTATTTACGTAGTAGGGAGTCGATCGCTTGGGTAGTAATTAGGGTAACACCTATGCAACTAGGGTACGCCTAATCCTGCTGTTTAAACGTGATGTTTATTTCTGCTGTCAATCCTGCTGATATGTAATCATGTCGAACTTGTTATACTAGTATTGTTTCATACATTACCTATTTTAGGAAATAAATGTGAAACATTACTCGATCATAGTTTATTTCTGTTATTCTTGTCCATTACGCTGATCTGTTTAGTTTATTTGTTACCTTATATGACACTGTACCTTTCTCATCCAGTCTTATTTACCTGTCTTGGCATTTCTATTTTATGCACATTTGTAAATCCCTGGAACTCGCCAGACTTTATGTTTGACCCTTTTTCTTTCACCTCTTTCTTCCTTCCCCCCAGGTCCTCAGAGTGGAAGCACTCAACAATGACTAGGATTTCTCTTACATCTTAGACTTTGATTTGTTGAGATGTACCGTTTCGATTTGCTCTCTACTTTAGTTTGGCTTATGGCGAGGGATACGATTTCATGTACTTTGATATTTTATTGCATGAGATGTTTTGTTAGACAGATTTGAGACATTTGGGTAGTTGTAACTGGTTTTGGTGTATTTGCGAAACTATGCATTATTACTTTTATAATAAGGTTTAAAATTTTACGCTGCATATTTTATCTGTCTTGGAAATATTCTGTAATGATTACCTGTTGCGCTTCACGGAACTTAATGCATTCTCTTATGAGTGACATTGATGGACGTGGGGTGTCACATTTGGTATCAGTGCTGAAGGTTACAAGATCAGGGAAAATGATTTTAAAACCCTTTTCAAAAGCAAAGTATTTTCAAAAAAAAAAAACTATTTTGAGAAACAAATCCCTTCAAGCCATTGTCAATATTCTCTCTTTCTCTTATTGAATCCTTTTTCTTTTCTATCCAGCATGTCTGGGGCACCCAATCTTTTCGAGGGCATTCCATTATCGACATGGTTCCGTAGGTATCTTGAGGCTATGACATCTACCGAAGGTCAAGGGGATGCTCCTCCCCCAGCTGCAGCTGCTGTTCCTCCACCTCCACGAATAGAAAACTTCTCTAAGTTATGAAAAGACTTCTACGCTATGGGAGGAAAACCATTTCGTGGTACCGAGAGCCTTGTTGAAGCATGGAATTGGCTACGAGAGACAAAGAATTTGTTTGTACCCTTTGAGATCGACAACCGAAGAAAGATACAATTGGTTGCATGGCAACTTAAGGATAGGCTTCCTACTGGTCGGATGTAATGCTAGCTAGACAACCAGTGGTGACTTGGGATGACTTCAGGCAAAGATTCGAAATGAAGTTCTTATCTCAGGTGGAAGAAGGGTTGCAAATGGAGAGATTCTTGGCTCTAAAGCAAGGAGATATGACTGTTAAAGACTATGTGAACAAGTTTAATCAACTGGCAAGGTTCGGGCTAGACTTGGTGAATACGCTCCACAAGAAGGCGCTCAGATTTGCAAGAGGGTTGAACCAACCTCTCCAAGGACTTGCTTTATATCACATACCAATGGGTGCAACTTTTTAAAGGCCAGTTGATATGGCACTTATGCACGAAGATGATAAGGGTGAGAAGAAAGTTACTAAGACTGAGGTGACTCAAGCAAAGAGCGAAAAACAAAAATGGTGGCCCAACAAAGGAAAGCAACAAAAGAAAGGTTGTAAGCCTGACAAGGCTCGGATCAAGTAGGATATCAAGTGTCATGGTTACGGCGCTATGGGTAATTCTGTAAAATATTGCAGAAAGATAAAGGGAGCTTGCTTTAATTGTGGACAGATGGGACACTTCACTAAAAAATGCCCGTGCAAGAAAGGACAGGGAGCAGGAACTTCTGGACAAGTACATGCTTTGGAGGCAAGTGGACCTGATCGAGATAGGGAAGTCACACTTGAAAGTTTGATTTCCCCTTTTGACTATCTTGTTTGAACCTTGTTTGATTCTAACCCTCCACATTCATTTATATCTAGTTCTTTAGTAGATAGTCTACACCTTAATACTAGTATAGTCTTTGATCCTGTAATAGTCTCAAATCCCATAGAAGGATCGGCTCATTTATCCATGATGTGTAGGGGTTTGAGTATTTCTATCTTAGGAGTCGAATTTGAATGCGACGCATACGTGCTTGGCTTTATGGGCTATGGTTTAATTGTAGGCATGGATTGGCTAGCCATGTATGGTGCCATCCTTGATTGCGAAAAAAGAGTGGTTAGACTTCTTTCTTGTCATGGTAGGACTCTCGAGATTTCCTGTGACCCACGGGGGTCAGTGATGCTCTATTTTCTAGAATCACTTGACACTTCTGTTGACGACTTACGATCTGTGCCCATAGTGAGAGACTACCCGGATGTGTTTGAGCAGGTTAAGGGACTACCTACAAAGCATGAGATAGATTTCTGGATTTACTTGGTAGAGAACGCAAAGCCAGTTATTCTACCAGTGCCCCACATGGCTCCTAGAGAAAGGACGGATCTCAGCAAGCAAGTTGGGGAGCTATTCGAGAAAGGTTTTGTTAGACGAAGCATTTCAGAATGGGGAGCACCAGTTGTCTTTGCAATTAAGGCAGACGGCTCACTTCGTCTATGTGTGGATTATAGGTAGCTTAATAAGCTCACTATGAAGAATAGGCACCCGCTACCAAGAATTGACGACCTACTTGTTCAGTTAGTAGGCGCATCAGTTTTCTCGTAGATGGATCTGGCCATGGGGTTTCATCATTTGAGAGTGGAAGAGGAAAACATTGATAAGACTGCATTCAAAACTCCAGATGGCTTCTTCGAGTGGTTGGTTATGCCTTTTGGGTTAACCAATGCACCCGCCTAATTTGTAGATTTGATGAGTAGGGTGTTTAGGGAGTTTCTGAATAAGTTTTTGGTAGTCTTTGTTGATGGCATTCTGATTTCTCTAACAATGAGGAGGAGAATGCCTAACACTTAGAAGAGGTTCTATGTACCCTTAGGTCACATCAACTCAAGGCAAAGTTTTCTCAGTGTCACTTTTGGAGAAAGGAAGTAAGGTTCCTAGGGCATGTGGTTTCCAAGGACGGGATAGCAGTGGACCTCGTGAAAGATGTTGTAGTTAAAGATTGGAGGGCTCCAAAGAATTCAACGGATGTGAGAAGTTTCCTAGGGTTGACGGGTTACTATAGAAAGTTTATCAAAGATTTTACAATGGTATCGACCCCGCTTACCCGATTGATGAAGAACTTGGCTTTTTCGTGGAGCGTTGATTGTGAGGATGCTTTTCAGAGATTGAAGAGGGCTTTGACAACAGCCCCAGTTCTCACTCTCCTTGATAGAAGCAAGTTGTTTACGGTTTACATATGCTTGTGGCACAGGGCTTAGTGCTATTCTGATGAAAAGGGAAAGGTAGTGTGCTATGGAAGCAGACGGTTGAGGGTTCACGAGAAGAACTACTCAATCCATGATCTTGAGTTGGCTGCTATAGTGTTCGCATTGAAGTCTTGGCGATAGTACCTGCATGGAAATAGATTTGAGCTATATACGGATCATAAGTCGCTCAAGTAATTGTTCTCTCAAAAGGATCTCAACCTAAGGCAACAACGGTGGATGAAGCTCCTAGCGTCGTATGACTTTGAGATAGCTTATGCCCTAGGCAAAGGTAATGTAGCGGCGGACATGCTGAGTAGACAGAGAATGACTTTGCGTCCTCTATTCGTAGAAAGGCAAAGCATGAAGTACATCTCGACTTTTGATTTTAAGCCTTCTACGGATTTCACAGTTGGATTGTTAGCATCACTATAGGTGTGACCTACTCTGTTGGATCGAGTTGGATATATGCAGCAGGAGGACTCGCCGATATCAGACATCTTGGACAAGATCAATAGAGGAGAGACTTCTAGTCATCTTGCTATATATACCGTGGACGATAAAGGGTGGCTAAGACGAGATTGAAGGCTATGTGTCCCTAAGATTGGGGAATTGCTTAGGACAGTGCTTGAGGAAGCTCATCATTCTCGGCTGACAATCCATCCGGGCGGCGACAAAATGTATCAAGACATGAAGAGGGTTTTCTTTTGGACTAACATGAAGAAATATGTAGCGGAATTGGTAGATTGATGCATGACTTGCCAAAGAGTAAAAGCTAAACTAAAGAAACCAGACGGATTGCTTCATCCCTTGGATATCCCACAATGGAAGTGGGAGAGTGTCTCTATGGATTTCATCGATGGATTTCCACGATCAAGGAAGAGTAATACGAGAATTTGTGTGATGATGGATAGACTTACGAAGAGCACTCACTTTATTCCTATGAAGTGTAAGAGGACGACATCTTGGCTGGCATCAGTTTATTTTTGAGAAATAGTTCGTTTACATGGGGTACCTTCCAGTATAGTAAGCGGTCGTGATCCCATCTTTACTGTCAAGTTTTGGAAGAGCTTGCAATAGGCGTTAGGTACACAACTACGTTAGAACATAGCATACCATCCTCAAACAGATGGATAGACTGAGAGAGTGAATAGAGTTCTTGAGGATCTTTTAAGACTGTATATCCTAGACTTTGGAGGGACTTGGGAAGAGCACCTTCCGTTGGTGGAGTTCACCTACAACAACAGTCACCAATCGAGCATGGGCATGACACCCTTCGAAGTGTTGTATGGACGACGTTGTAGATCGCCGACTTGTTGGTGGCAGTCTACCGATAGACTTCTGCTTGGGCCAGATATGATTCGAGATACTTTCGAGAAAATCGATCTTATTCGTTGAAGAATGAAAGCTGCCCAAAACAGACGGAAGTCTTATGCTGATAAAAGGAGGACCGATTTGGAATTTAAAGTGGGAGATATGGTCTTCATTAAAGCATCACCGCTAAGGAATGCAGTTCGCTTTGGCTCAGTAGGGAAGTTGGCGCTGAGATTTCTAGGGCTATTCCCTATAGTAGAGAGAATAAGACAGATGGCTTATAGGATTAAGCAACATGATAGACTGGCAAGTGGGCATACACAATGTATTTAACATTTCCCATTTGAGGAAATGTCTCCATGATACATTGTAGATAGTAGAGCCAAGCACTCTTGAGGACGTAGAAGTTAAGAAGGAAGCATCAGTGAGACGAGTTCCTACTCATATCCTTGGATCAGAAATCAAGAAGCTACGTAACAAGGAAATCAAATTGGTTAAAGTGCAACGGGAAGAATACATCGAAGATGCAACATGGGAACCCAAAGACAAGATTCGCGCTTTTTATCCTTTTCTTTTTGAGAGTACATTCTTGACTTCTTTTCCAAGCTTTTACTTTGCATTTTCTTCCACCATTCGAGTTTATTTAACCTATCGTTCGAACCATTCGATCCTTAGGTAGAGTCCAATGGTTGAAAACATGTGTTTGAAATATGTTATAATTGATGGTTGCAAGTGGTTGCAAATGTTTGCTAGTGGTTTCTCATGGATGCATATACACATGCTAGGCACTAGATCGGCTCAATCACCAACATATTACATATGGATGTGTCTTATTCCACAATTGGGCCTAACCTTATGTCTTAGCCCGATTCGTATTTGTGCACTTAGACCTCTCACATTAGGTTCAACATTAGTGGCTGTTGGATATGCCGGTCGGGTCTGGGCAGACTTCCGCCACTAATGCAACCTAACCTCGTGTCATAAGTGCAATTACAATTCCTAATTGTAATTACTAAATATTCCATTTTTATCCAAATCTACCTATGTCATTATAGGTAATTATTTCTATGTTTCCCCATTTGAATTATATGTCCAATTCATATAAATATTACATAAATTATGCCAATTATAAATCCCCTTTTCCCCGTTTTCTAATGAACGTATTCGCACGTATTTTGGTGGCATCTAGGTTATAAAGTAGCTTAGCCATAACAATAAAAAGGGAATGTGACAAAGATGATAGTTTCAACATAAACTAGCATGATAACAAGGTGAGTGGACATGTAATTATCATCATAACAAGGTGGACATAAAACTTATGAACTTGTGGCAACTACGATGTCAAAGCAAGTATAATGAGATCTAAATTAACCCTTTAGGTGTCCAACTATTTAGATTTAGAATAATTGGGGTGATATAACAACATGTATAGATCTAAAGATGGCTTCACATGTCAAGTTTACAACATATTTAGATTGATCACAATATAATAGGTGAAAGGTGATTTACATAAAGAACTAGATCTATCCAATATTACAACTGTCCAAATTAATAGATGTATATTCACCACTATATAATTACAAGTCAAAATCCACATAGGCAACACAATAGAATAACCATAATTGTATTAGATCTAGGGAAATAGATCTATCATGACATAGTATAGGATTTAACACTAACACAAAATCATACTTTACAACATATCCAATTCACAGTTTTTCACAATTTACTTTTATTTATCTAAACCTAAAAACAACTAGAAACTCACGGCGTTAGGTTTAGAGAATTGAGAAAGAACGGATCTTGAATTTCTAAATTTGATTTGCAAAGTATGTTGTTGTAGAAAACGGTTCAGTTCGCACTCCAGCAGCATATGGCCTCTATGATTTCCAATGAAGAAAATAGGATAATAGGACACATATATATAGCTGCCAGGCCCCCTGAAACTGAGTGCCACGTCAGCCCTGGGGGTGTCAACACCCCTGTGGGTGGGTTGACCCATAGGTCGACAACCCTTAAAGGGGGTCGACCCCCTATAGCGGGAATTTTGCCGCTCTGACGAATTTTTCGAATTTGAATCGTTCTAGATAAAATTCTGACTCATCTCTGACTCATGTATATATATAATTTTTCTACGCATATACAAACTTAAAACCCTCACAACTTCTTCATACGGTGGACGTTTTACGAAAACCAAATGTCTATCTTGACCAGAATTTCTAGATGGACGCAATGGTGCAGTCGTTTTCCTCTAATCTTGAATATTAAATTAATTATTATTTAATTTATTCTCCTTAACGTCGTTAAAAATTCGGGGTGTTACACTTCTTCCACAAGCAGACTTAACCTCGTGTCTTAGCACTGTTACATGTTTTATTTACGCACTAGACCCCTCACATTAAATTAACGGCTTATGGATGTTGGATTTACCGGGCAGTTCCGGGAAGACTTCTACAACAAGTTGAATTTAACCTCATGTCTAGGTACGTTACAGTTTTCTATTTACCGTAAATTTTATATATAATCTAATCATGTTCATTCTTTCAATTTTTACCGAAATCTATATTTTTCCATGTCATGCTTAGTGACAAATTGAGTCTGTTTTATGTCACATGTTCTATCTAACATGTTATTAATTCTATTCTGACATGTAACTTTTCCATTTTCTACAAATAAGAGTTCAGGTACATAAATGTCACAAGTTAACATGAAATTCGAAGAACAGTAATCACTACACATATTCTAAAAAGTTTACACTTCAACATATGTACATTTCAGCATATTACATGTTTCAACATATAAATTTTCCAACACATTAATATTAATATTTCAACTTGTCATAATAGCATTTCACACTTTTAATCATTTTAGTAGATTTACTTTGCATAATAACGGGGAATGTTAAACGATAATTTACTATTATCAAAAATTATATAAGTTAAATCCACTCACCTAATTTGCTATCCAAATCCTGAATCTGGTCCAGATCTAGTATTCCATGGTCCTCCTAACTGAATTTATAACCTAGCAACCATGGATTCACAAGTCTTACGAAAAGAAAAAAAGGAAGAAAGAGGAAGAAAATTGAATAGACCAAATCTAAGAATTTACTGTACTTCGCATATGATTCTAACACCTTCTAATTAAAATTCATTCTTTTCCTCCAGATCTTGATTCAGAATTTTCCTAGACTAATTATTCTATTTTTCTTAAAAGATTTGAGGAGGAGGAAGAATGGCAGAGTATAGACGTCGTCTCATAAATATGAGGTTTAGGCTAGGCTCTGCTAGCCTATTTATAGGTTTTCAGGATCTTATCGTACACACAGCGCTGATTCAGCAATGAAAGCAGTTAAGAAAACAGTCCAGATTCATTGCTGAATCTTCCCGGATCTGGGGTAGGTCGAATCCTTGGTCGACCACCCTACTGGGGTGTCGACCCCTAGGTCGACCCCCTACAGGTCCCACGAGCTATTTTGGCGCAGAAGTTTGAATTTCAAACTTTTGAATTTCTGGAATTTATTTAAGTGTTATATTCACATGAAATTTTCTTATATGTATACAAATCTCATAATGACCATTTTACGCGTATATATATACGCACAACTTTTATTTCGCTTTTAAAATTCAAACAACGTTGCACCGTTATTTGATTCTTGCCATATTTCATTGATTGTAGCCTTATCTTGAATTTATCTCTTGTATATATACATATACATATATATATGCACATATATACATATATATTCTCATATATATATATATACATATATTTTCTTTACTTCCTTATACGTATATCTTTCCTTATATGTACGCTTATATATATTTTATCTTATGAACATGTGTTTATTTTAGTCGTTCCCTTAAAACCAAAATATGACGGTGGCGAGGATCGAACTCTGCACCTCTTGTATACAAGCCACATGTTCTAACCAACCGGACTACTAAGGCTTTTGTTAATAGGGCTTAGAACAATGGTAGTTATTGTTCTCTTCTTATTTCTCTTTTTCATGTTTGATGTAATCTCTTAATTAAACCATTGCATGCATCTTTTTTTTTATTAATGCATAATATTTGTAAATTGTAATAACCCGGAAAATCTGAGCCAGTTTAAAATTTTTATTTTGGCAATTTAAGCGAGTTTTGATTATTTAAAATGAATTATTTTAAATAATATCGGCGAGAAATTTGTTTTGAATATAATTCGAACGTATATATTATACGCGTCGTCGTTAGAATATAAATAATTATATATAATTATAAATAGAATTGAAAATGGCGCGGTAGTTCGATAATTCAATTTCAAACTTCAATTGAATGTACCGGGTGCAAAACAATCCGGATTTTAGTGAAACCAAAAACATTGGAATCTAATTGAGAATATCTTTCCAACGAATCCGAAAAATCGAAATTTCATAACGGGAATCAAAAGATATGTCCAGTTGAAAATTCTGAATAGTCGCTATGGAATTCAGGCCCTTAAAAATGGAAATTTTGCAAATGACCTCGGATTTCGACGAAACCAGTTTTGTTGGATCCGCAGTGTCAAACTATTGCTAGGTTTCAAATTTCATAATTTTCCGAATCAATATGTGAGCGTGGCAAAGGAAAACGCGTTTGACCAGTTTCAGTTGATTTTAATCGACTGGAAATTGGCCATTTTTCATACGGTCTCAGAATTCGACGAAACTAGTTCTGTTAGGACCGTATCGTCAATACGAAGCAAGAAAATATTTTTCGGGAATTTTTCTAGTTAGTATGTGGCCCCGGTAATTTGAAATGTACGTTTGAAATTCAATATAATGATTTAAATGTAAATTTTGATGGAATTGAAAGCGAATCGAAATGAATTCAAATTGAATTGAAATTTGAATTGAATAAAAATGAATTTTAAAACGAATTTATAAAGAAGAATTCAATTTTGATTTGAATTGAAATGGAAGTTGAAATTGCTTTTGAAACGAATTTTAAAACTATTTATATAATTCGTTTTAAATAGAAATCGACGAAATATATATTATATATATTATATATATAATATAATGGCCTGAATAGAACGCGCCGCGCCGCGGCAGTTCGCGAATTCCGACCATTTATTTCAAACGGACATTACGGGATATCCGACCGTCGGATTCTCCTAAAACCGGAACCGTTGGGTTCGTATCGAAAAGAGCTTTCTAACGAATATTAGAAATTTGAAATCTAACGGTTGGATTTGGAATTATGTCCAAATCAAATTCAAAAAAGGTCGCTGTAAGTGCAGTTCGATGGCCATTGATGGAAATCGACTGTACGGGCCTTGATAAAATTATTAAAAATAGTAATAATTTATGTAAAATCATAAGAAATGATTTAGAAAGAATTGGAATGAAAAACTCCATATTTGAAAAGATAAAAATAGATTTTTATCGAAATGAACTAGTTTTGAACTAGAAATATAATTCTATTTATTTTTAAATAAATAAATTGGATTTGAAATGGTTTTGAATATAACCAGAATTTCCAATGATGGCATTGGAGTGGATTTGAATCGAAATTGTCTTCGGAATATTTCGATGTTGGAATTCGGGATTATACAGATGTTGTTATGGAAATTTGAAAGATACATATTTATATCGTTATTTCCAATACGACATTTGTTAATCATAGAATTTGATATTGAATATAAGCCGATATATCTTCTATTCAGAGCCTTATATTGAATATCAAATGTGATTTGGGTTTGTCGTGAATGGTGTCTTCACTAACACTGTTCTTGAACCCAGTTGAGAAAAGATTAAATCTTTTTATTTAGATTTAATGAAGTGTACCAATTAAATAATATTTAATTGGAATTGAATTGATATTGATATTGATTTTTGGGTTTATCGTGAACTGTGTTTTTAAATGACACGGATTCTTTAACCCAGTTAACGATTAAAACTAAGTGGAGTTTTAATGAATCTTTAATTAGATTGAGATGATCGAGAATGGAGTATCACCAGTTTTGCTCCAGACGATAGTTAAATCTTTAATTAGATTTGAACGTGAAATGGTAATTGAATTTACCGATAACACCGTGGTGTTAGATATGAAGTACTACCAGTTTTACTTCATGGGATAAATAGGTTGGGATTGGGAAGTTAAAACAAATGATTACATCGGTAAGGTTCGTTAATCCCGACTAGTTGAATCGAAATTCAAAAGAAGATTAAAGAATAAATTCAAGGAATTTATCTTGGATAAAATTAATGGGAACCTTTCCCTATGAATGTGAAATTTCGAAACTAACTGTCGGTTAGCCAAGCAGAATGGTTTTCTGGATATTGATCTGATGTTGGTTTCGGCCTTCGGGGTTAATATTTGGGGAATTATTCTCTTGATTAATTTACGGTTAGTGACTGATGAATTGGAATGAGGCGTATGTTGTGTTTGTGTAACACTTATTTAAAATTTACGCGAGTTATTCGGAAAGACCGGGTTTATCCCATTCTGAATAACCGATACGACGATAAGTCGAAGATGAAGACGATGGTCGAAGACCAGAAGTCTTCACGTCGTTTGGGTAATTACTGATGATCTTGATTGGGCTGTACACCCAAGAAGATGGAAACAGTTAGTGATCGTCCAGACGTACTTGGAGATCGATGGATATGCGGGGTACTAGGTGCCTCCGGTTTCGTTCAGCCCCAGAACGGACTTGTAAATGGACTGTGTGTCTGACATTGGATTTTAGTCCGTGTGATTGATCTCTATTAAATATATATCTGTTTGGCGGCGGAGAATTTATTCTCTTGCTTAACGCCCTTCTCTGAGACGTACGAGCTCAGGGGTTATATATTGATGGATATCAAACGCATGGGGTGAATTGCCTGTGTGGCATGCCTAAGTGGCAATTGATCGAGGCTTCTGTTGAAAAGCAAAGTCTTGTGGTGATGATCAAAGCAAGGCCTTTGTGGCGTAGCTTTGTGTAACGTTTACTTCGCATGTCTCACACCCGGTATGAACCAAAAACGGGAGAGGACCTCAGGGAGGGCATGCTTTTCTTTCTAGTTAGAAGTGGCGTCAGTGGCTTTACACGCCCTGACGAGTTTGACTTATGTGGTTGTTGCTGTTGCGAGGCGCCTCGGATTGATCGGTCGTTCTCGAACCGATGGAGTCATTTAGTTGGCTCATTTACGCCCCAAAGGGCGGGGAAACGTATTGTTCAGGCACTATAATCCACATCGGTGGACCGGCCCTGACGATCCATGGGGCAGTTGCGGCTGTTCCTGAGGCTCGAGCTAGAGAGTCTCGAATCGGTAAAGGACGATCCATGGCCTCGGTTCATAGAAGGAAATCCAATTTCCAAATACGTGACATTTGCGGTTTTATTTGTAAACCTATATATGGCGACATAGTGGGATGGGGCGCTTATGCCGCCTATGATTGATACTTATGATTTGAAGTTGTTTTATACACTATGCACTTATAATAGTATCAAACGATTTGTTTTAAACGTATCAAGCATTCTTTGGCTGTTATAAGGGAAAACCCTATCCTCGGCTGCGTTGCATTGTGTGATGGGACCTGGGTCTTATAACAGCTTCATTTTTCTTTATTTAGCATGGCGCTGTTTGTTTTATGCACTGGTATTCTTGGAAGGAAACCCGTTCCGTGTTATACGGCGTGGTCCCTTGATTTACCTAACTTTAAAAATAAAGATAAATAATTGTTTTAGTTCTCACACCAGTCACATGACTGACCTGGAGTTTATTGTTTCAACCTAAACTCTGGGTGCCCTTATTTTGACACGGGCAGCTAGTAGTTTTGGTTTTTGCAGATTTATATTCACAGGATCCTGGTTTACAGCTGGAATGATATTCGGAAAGCTTTGTATCCGTATATCTCTTCTAGTTGTGTATTGTATTCTTTTCCGCTGCTATGTACTCAAATGTAATTTAAATCTCTGATATTTCTGTGTAATATTCATTTATACTCTGTATATTCTTGTAATCTGATGCACTGTTGTAATATACAATGAAATGTTCTTTTGTATGCGTTTTGTTGTGGTTTGTTCTCGAACTATCCGTTCTTTCCTTTACGGGGAAGTTACGGGTTTTCACATTTTTCAGCGCATGCAACATATTTACACTGCATGCAACCAATCTTTTCTTTCTTTCAATGCATGCGTTACATTTTTATTAATATTAATCTTTTCTTCTTTTTCAATGCATATTTTTATTACATGCAATCACATATTATCTTTATTTTATTTTTCTATTAAATATTTATGTTTGTGCATATATATACATATGCATTATTTAATTATTTAATTGTCATAAAATGTGGGGTGTTACATTCTCCCACCCTTACGAAATTTCGTCCCGGAAATTTAATAAGGGTAAAATGGATAATCCCTTGCATAATATCCATCCATCATGTGTGCATTCAATTTTTGCAAACATTGTGCACCTGTGCAAAATGAAATACAACATAACAATATATGTATGCATAAGTGGTACCTCCCATGTGTATGCAAATTTTTCAAAAATTATTTAGAAACATGATGCTCACATCCTAAATTTACTTCCATTTCTACATAAATGCAATATTTTGAAAATCAAAATACATTTTCATCCAAAATTTCCCACATTCTTGCAGAGCAAGAGCGCAGTCCACCCAATTGTTGCATCCAAAATCCTACCAACCAACTTTATTTTTTGAATTTAAGAAAAATCTAGTTTTCCAAATTCGATTTCTTATGTTACAAAAAGGTGAAAAACGGAAAATTTCACATCTTCCGTTTTTCTTTTACGTACATTTTTCAAACCATACTTGGATTTTATGTAACTATCTATAAAAATTACCTATTTTTCTATCCAAACACAACCCACATAAGAAAATTTTTTCTTTGTTACCGATTCTCTTTTTCAACTTATCTTGGAAATTTTTACTATTATTCATATTTTACTCAGAATATTTCAAGTTTTTCGCTTTACTGAATTTGTTGTTTCCTTTTTAGTTGTACCATTTCTCTTTTCTTAGCTTATTTAACTTAATCCGATCTAAGTTTAGTTTTTAAATAAGCCTTCTAGATTTTCAACTAAAACAGGAAAACTAACACCCTACATAACTACTACTAATGGCCAAGAATTTTAGGACTATGTCCCACTCAGACAGAAAAGTCCAAACCATGGGATCTACGACATGTTTAGGTGTTACCTAACTATGCAGCAAGAACAAAATAACTGAATGATTCCAACAGAAATGTAATAATGGGTTTTCCCCCTAACATGAAAATGAGCAACATGATCTAAGCATTTACTTGCCCTTTTTCGATCTAGTTGTCACCACTAATTCTAGCTGTGTACCAATTATCATTTCAAGCAACACCCTAGGCTTTTCAATGCTTACGCATTATACGAGAACTTACCATTATTCCAAGGTAATTCTCGCTATCTGCTTCATAGCCTCAAAACTTTTCCCGTCTTTCCTAGACACTAATCCTTACCTACTCCACACTTTTTAAAACATGGTTTACCTTTTTCATTTCACTTTTCTTTCAAAAGTTAAAAAGTATCAAAACTTTATTTTCCTCATCAAAACTTACTTTTGCTAAACCATTAAAACATGTTATCTTGAAAAAAATGTAAATCATCAACATCTTTTTTTTTTTGAAATAAAAAAAACTAGAGTAGATAAGGACAACTATTTCTTAATCAGGTTTATGACTTGTTCTTGCCTATAAGGTCGGTTCAGTTTCTCACTACAAGGTGCAAACATCCACTCTATTCTTAATTTCTACAGCTTATTTTGTCCATCCAACAAAATTTTCTCCTTTAAATCATTTTATCAAAAATTATTGTCAAAAGAATAGAGATTTCAAAACTTTCTTTACTGAGAATATTAACAAAATGCAATATTTTCTAAGTTTTGCTTTTTAGTCCTTTCATGCAATATAACAAGAAAACTAGCGAGCTATTCATGCTCTATAATATGTACCTTTTTATTGAGAGAATTTTAATTTAGACAAATTTTTTTTGCAAGAAAACATTATTTACAAAATATTTCCTATTTTACTTCAAAACCCAATATGTACTCATTTACACATATTTTTAAAACTATAACTTTTAAGATTAAAACTTGAAACATCATAAACCATCCTCCAAAAGCTTTTATAATTTCAAGTTCTTAAAAGATAACTATGGGGTTAGACTCGGAGCGGGTTTCCAATTTTCCTAGGCTTTCCTAGATACTCCTACAAAGTCAATTCTCTCAACTATACATATTCCTAATCCATCTTTCTCCTTTTAACCTTTTCCAATTTATAAGGTTTTATTGCCAAGCCCACTAATATGAAACACTAACATATGAGATTCACCTTTCTTTCTTACAAAGTATATTGTACACTTCCCACCCAAATTACCTGAGGGTCTCAGATTTCCATATTCGTTCCTTTAGTGTACATAACAGACATCTCAATTCTTACCATATTATACTCTTTCTATTTAGTGGGTTCCTCTATGGATCTAGGTGTATATATAATATATTTATATTTTTAAAAATATAAATACGTTCACTCACTATTTATATAGGAATCCTAAACCTAAGCTATAATACCAAATGTAACAGCCCGAATTCCGATAGAACGAATTTTTATCAAAATTTTGATCTATTGAAACTTGTGTTGGTTTGCTCTGGTTTCCTGCATAAAGGACAGTGACATAAAATATGTCAGAGCTTAGAAAATATCTCAAAGCGAAATTGATAAAATATAATATAATCAAAGTATAGCCTTATTGTATTAACAATGTTGACTAACTAGCATCCAAAGCTGTCATGACTCTGCCACAAATCTAACTTGTGAGTATGTTATGAGGAGGGGGTTAGAATATAAGTTCTGGTGACTAGATTTAAACAACACACTTTGGATAATCCTACATATACCGTTCAATCACATTTTTTTATTTATTAGATTCTTGGGTTAACAACACTCAAGGCTTACGCACACGTCGTAGCCATTTACTCCCAGTGGATTAACCTAATTCAGTATATATGTAGCTACCCCCAATATTAAGGTACACCCCATGGTACCCAACTTGCATGGTCTTCGACGAAACGCCATAGAAATATACGCAGTCCATCATCCTATGCCAGAGTGACGTATAGACTTTTGTATAACTACGCTATGTTTCGCATAAAATCGCCATCACAAATGCTACGTAAGTGTACATACTACCATCTTTGATCGAATCAGATCACAGAGTAATGCCCTAGAATCTACGATACACCACCCAGAGCAGGCATGTATGCATCTAGACTTTCCCACGTATGTATCGTCAATCGTACACGATGCCTTAATCACACATAACCTCTATTGTGCACCGAGTCCCATGGCAGGGCTATACAAGAAACACGAAACCCGGTTGGAAGCTTTTCAGATATCTGTTTACACTTCCCACTTGACCCCTCACTCAACTAATGAAAGAAGAACAAGATTGAGAACTAATATCCTAGCCCTCTAGCACCCCCAAACAAACAACAAATCATAATTGGCCACCCTTACCCAAAGCCTTGATAGCAAAAGGTCTATGGTCTCTTGGAGTTCTCCGCCTTTCCGCATCGCGCATCACATAACGAGCTGACTGTCGATGGTAGGTACTCGACGACTTACTATCTCCTAGGTTAGACCTATCGGGGTATACAAGGTTGGTCTTAACCTAGCCTAGTCACAAAGCTCCACATATCTTTGAATCACCTATGCCACCCTACAATCTTTTGATTGCCCACTATCGTGGCAATCAAGGCATACTCACTAGTACAACACACAAACCTACCCTTTGTGAGCACAGAAGGATGCTTGTCACTGCACAGAGGGCTAACAGGAGTACCCTCCACGTCCTAAGAAACCGCGTTCTTCCCCTTTCAGTCCTTCAGATCCAGCAAAATATCGAGCAGAATAATCAAATGGACGTGTGCTTCCCTCATGCCTCATGACACCACGATGATCTACCCCATTGGATTATTCACCCTCAAACGTACGGACTGGTCCAAGCGCCTCAGTTTGATGTATTATTAGACCTTATGTCTAAACATTCAATTATGCGCTTGCTCTACCTCATCGGGTTTCCATTTAACTTGGTTATTCTTCTTCATATTGACTTTTTATTCAATTTACCAAGTTCCTCTTGCTTATTAATTTCAGTCATATAACTTAACCCATTTAATTTTATTAATAAGCCCACAACATGTTATTCTCTAGATTGTGATCCAAGGTCTATAATCCACAATTCCTTTATATTCTTGCTTGATTTCAAGGTTACATAACATGTTCTACTTAATATGTAATTAAATATACCTCAATTCACATGTTTTCTATTTAACATGTCACTTACCATTTATGATTAAATATAACTTATCGTTTCATAAGTTATGTGACGAAAAGGAATTTCGCTCGGTCCGAACCAGTCGCTAAACCGATCCAGGCCGTTCGAAACGCCCTATCGTTTGAGAACACGACAAAACAGAACGCATACAGAAGAACATTTCATTGTATATTACAACAATGCATCAGATTACAAGAATATACAGAGTATAAACAAATAAATATTACACAGAAATATCAGAGATTTAAATTACATTTAAATACATCGCAGCGGAAAATAATACAATACACAACTTAGAATGAGATATACGGATACAAAGCTTTCCGGATATCGTTCCAGCTGTGAACCAGGATCCTGTGAATAAAATCTGCAAAACCGAAACTACTAGCTGCCCGTGTCAAAATAAGGGCACCCAGAGTTTAGGTTAAAACAATAAACTCCAGGTCAGTCATGTGACTGGTGTGAGAACTAAAACAGTTATTAATCTTTATTTTAAATCATTAGGTAAATCATGGGACCACGCCGTATAACACGAAACGGGTTTCCTCCCAAGAATACCAGTGCATAAAACAAACAGCGCAATGCTAAATAAAGAAAAATGAAGCTGTTATAAGACCCAGGTCCTATCACACAATGCAACGCAAGCCGGGGGATAGGGTTTTCCCTTATAACAGCCAAAGAATGCTTGATACGTTTAAAACAAATCATTTGATACTATAATAGGTGTATAGTGCATAAAACAACTTCAAATCATAAGTATCAATCATAGGCGACATGAGCGTCCCATGCCACTATGTCGCCATATATAGGTTTACAAATAAAACCGCAAAGTCACGTATTTGGAAATTGGATTTCCGTCTATGAACCGAGGCAAAAGATAGTCCTCAACCGATTCGAGACAATCTAGCCCATGTCTCAGGTCCCAGACTCAGGTGGGCCTTGGATCGTCAGGGCCGGTCCACCGATGTGGATTATTATGCCTGAACAATACGTCTCTCCACCCTATGGGGTGTAAGTCTGGTCCGTCAGCCGACCAGAATGCATTCGGCCGAAACCGATATAACCGAGGCGCCTCGCAACCGCAACAACCACATAAGTCAAACTCGTCATGGCGTGTAAAACCACTGACGCCACTTCTAGCTAGAAAGAAACGCAAGTCCTCCCTGAGGTCCGCCTCCCGTTTTTGGTTCATACCGGGTGTGAAACACGCGAGGTAAACGTAACACAAAGCTACGCCACAAAGGCCGTGCTTTGATCATCACCACAAGACTTTGCTTTTCAACAGAAGCCTTGATCATTGCATCTTAGCATGCCACACAGGCAAACCATCCTATGCAACCGATATCAGTCACACAGAATGAAATCCGATGTCAGACACACAGTCCATTTACCAGTCCGTTCTGGGTCTGAACGAAACCGGAGGCACCTAGTACCCCGCATATCCATCGATCTCCAAGTACGTCTGGACGATCACTAACTGTTTCCATCTTCTTGGGTGTACAGCCCAATCAAGATCATCAGTTATCCCCCAAACGACGTGAAGACCTCCGGTCTTCGACCATCGTCTTCATCTTCGACTTATCGTCGTATCAGTTATTCAGAATGGGATGAACCCGGTCTTTCCGAATAACTCGCGTATATTTTAAATAACTGTTACACAAACACAACATACGCCTCATTCCAATTCATTAGTCACTAACCGTAAATTAATCAAGAGAATAATTCCCCAAATATTAACCCCGAAGGCCGAAACCAACATCAGATCAATATCCAGAAAACCATTCTGCTTGGCTAACCGACAGTTAGTTTCTAAATTTCACGTTCAAATCTAATTAAAGATTTAACTATCGCCTGGAGCAAAACTGGTGATACTCCATTCTCGATCTTTTCAATCTAATTAAAGATTCATTAAAACTCCACTTAGTTTTAATCATTATCTGGGTTAAAGAATCAGTGTCATTTAAAACACGATTCACGATAAACCCAAAATCACATTCCATTAATTATCGGGTTAAAGAACAAGTGTTATTTAAAACACTGTTCACGATAAACCCAAAAATCAATACCAATTCAATTCCAATTAAATATCATTTAATTGGTACACTTCATTAAATGTAAATAAAAAGATTTAATCTTTTCTCTAACTGGGTTCAAGAACAGTGTTAGTGAAGACACCATTCACGACAAACCCAAATCACATTCGATATTCAATACAAGGCTCTGAATAGAAAATATATCGGCTTATATTCAATATCGAATTCTACGACTAACAAATGTCGTATTGGAAATAACGATACAAATATATATCTTTCAAATTTCCATAACAACACCTGTAATATCACGAATTCCAACATCGAAATATTCCGAAGACAATTTCGATTCAAATCCACTCCAATGCAATCATTGGAAATTTTGGTTACTTTCAAAACCATTTCAAATTCAATTTATTTATTTTAAAATAAATAGAATTATAATTCTAGTTCAAAACTAGTTCATTTCGATAAAAATCTATTTTTATCTTTTCAAATATGGAGTTTTTCATCCCAAACTTTCACAAATCATTTCTTATGATTTTACACAAATTATTACTATTTTTAATAATTTTATCAAGGCCCGTACGGTCGATTTCCATTAACGGCCATCGAACTGCACTTACAGCGACCTTTTTCGAATTTGATTTGGACGTATCTCCAAATCCAACCGTTAGATTTCAAATTTCTAACATTCATTAGAAAGCTCTTTTCGATACGAACCCAACGGTTCCGGTTTTAGGAGAATCCGACGGTCGGATCTCCCGCAATGTCCGTTTGAAATAAATGGTCGAAATTCACGAACTGCCGCGGCGCGGCGCGTTCTATTCAGGCCATTATATTATATATATAATATATATAATATATACTTCGTCGATTCCTATTTAAAACGAATTATATATATAGTTTTGAATTCGTTTCAAAAGCAAATTCAACTTCCATTTCAATTCAAATCAAAATTTAATTCTTCTTTATAAATTCGTTTTAAAATTCATTTCTATTCAATTCAAATTTCAATTCAATTTGAATTCATTTCACTTCATTTTAAATTCAATTCGAATTCGTTTTTCAATTCAATTCAATTCAAATTGGTTTTCTATTCGATTCAAATTCATTTTCTATTCAAATTAAATTCGTTTCGGTTTCTATTTGAATCAAGTTCATTATATATTCAATTTGAAATCAAATTGGTTTTCTATTCCATTCAATTCGAAATCGTTTTATATTCAATTCAAATCGAAATCGTTATATATTCAATTCATTTCGAAATCGTCATATATTCAATTCATTTCGAAATCGTTATATATTCAATTCATTTCGAAATCGTTATATATTCAATTTATTTCGAAATCGTTATATATTCAATTCATTTCGAAATCGTTATATATTCAATTCATTTCGAAATCGTTAAAATCGATATAAATATCGTTCGCGTCAAAATGGCGCATCACTATTCAACACGGCTTTACATATTCTGTTTCAAATATTTCTTTTTTTGTCAACACACGACTAATCTCAACGAATGAGTACCGTCCGTGTGTGACTATTTTTGGTTAAAATATTTCGTTCAACACATGACTAATCTCAACGGATGAGTACAGTCAACACATGAACCTTATTTTATATTGATAAAGATGTAAATTTTATTATAAAAATAATTCGTTCAACACATGACTAATATCAACGGATGAGTATAGTCAACACATGAACCTTATTTTATATTGATAAAGATGTAAATTTTATTATAAAAATAATTCGTTCAACACATGACTAATATCAACGGATGAGTATAGTCAACACATGAACCTTATTTTATATTGATAAAGATGTAAATTTTATTATAAAAATAATTCGTTCAACACATGACTAATATCAACGGATGAGTATAGTCAACACATGAACCTTATTTTATATATTCTTTATTTTTCAAATTGGAATGAGGCCCAATCAATTACCATATAATGTTAATTATATGGATTTTCATACATCACATGTATATAATAGCATTGAAAAATAATCAACCATCAACCAAAGTGCACTACACTGTATAAGCATCAAATATAAATATCTAACGCTTATAACAGCCTGTCAATCAATCGATCGACATATTTAATCAATCAGGATGAGTGAACTTCATATTTCATCCCAACACCCGTGTGGGGTTTCAAACAATCAAACACAGATTTTATTTGTGCAGTTGGGCGATGTGTAAAATTTATCGACCCAATCAATATCAGTCAAATAGGTGTACATAAACAAACCGTCCGGTTTGTAAATGAATATTTATTTATTCACATTCACGTTAAAAATTATATTTTTAACGATAAAACATTTTATTTTAACATATGAATATCTATTCAGTTCATTCTTTAAATAAAATGATCTTTCTATTTTTCTAACATATTTTAGAAAATTTCGGCGGCATAACGGCACGATACTAGAAACGGGACAAGGCCTAGCCTTATCCCCGGTCTAGTGAAGGCCCACGCCATTCACACATCAATCAAATCAATTCGTTATGCAAACCACAAAATTTGGAGTAAGAGTCTAACCTAGCCTTACTCCTTCGCCTTATAACGGCGCACGTCTAATCCTAACCAATTTATCGATTCGATTCTTTCACACCACAAACCACATTCAACCAATATCGCAATCAATCACCAAACAGTCAAACAAACAAGTCCATGGTCTGTGGACGGGTGTCGGGTGCTACTAAGCACCGTCTGCATCCTAGTATAAATATATAACTAGAAAAGAAATAGAAAGGTGAGAAATTCTCACATATAGCTATCCTAGCTCCACGGCACTTCCTCGATAGAAATCTTCATCGCTATCGCATCTTCGTCATCTTCATTGCCCGTAGCCACTACATATATAAAAAATCACATTTTTATATTTTGATGTCTTTAAAATAAAAATCACATTTTTATTTATTCACCTTCAATTTAAAAAATCATATTTTTATAATCACTTCGTATATTTAAAAATCGAATTTTTACTATGTTATTCAATATATAAAAATCACATTTTATTTCGAAGTTCAATATACAAAAATTCTATTTTCTTTCGAAGTTCAAAACATAAAAACTATATTTTCTTTCGAAGTTCAAAACATAAAAACTATATTTTTCTTTCGAAGTTCAAAACATAAAAACTATATTTTTCTTTCGAAGTTCAAAACATAAAAACTATATTTTTCTTTCGAAGTTCAAAACATAAAAACTATATTTTTCTTTCGAAGTTCAAAACATAAAAACTATATTTTTCTTTCGAAGTTCAAAACATAAAAACTATATTTTTCTTTCGAAGTTCAAAACATAAAAACTATATTTTTCTTTCGAAGTTCAAAACATAAAAACTATATTTTTTCTTTCGAAGTTCAAAACATAAAAACTATATTTTTCTTTCGAAGTTCAAAACATAAAAACTATATTTTTCTTTCGAAGTTCAAAACATAAAAACTATATTTTTCTTTCGAAGTTCAAAACATAAAAACTATATTTTTCTTTCGAAGTTCAAAACATAAAAACTATATTTTTTTATTTTCAAATCTCTATGTTATTTTTATTCTAAATACACTACTTTTCCCTATTTTAAAAACTTTGCAAATTCAAATTCTATTTATTCTATATGTATTTTCAAAATAAATTCTTTTACAAATTCTATTTATATTTTCATTTTAAAGACCCTATATTTTCAGATTTAAAAACAATTTATTTTCAGCTTTAAATTGCTATTTTTCTTTTCAAAACAATTTTCTTTTTTACTGATTTTTTTTTTTTTTGAATTTAAACTGATTTTTTTTCTGAATTTACATACTAAAGAGAACAATTAAAAAAAAAAAACCTTTTCTTCCCAGACTAACCACAGCCGACGTCCTCTTTGGAGCTCGCCCCCTAGGGTTCCTTCACGCCACGTCATCGCTGCACCGAAGGGCGATCGCCGGAGCTCCTAAGGACCGCCTTCGAAGCCTTCCCCAGCGCCGGTGATCTCGGCCAATTCGGTGGCCCCAGCCCCTCACGACGGCAGTTCGAACGATGCCGCTTCATGGCCAAAAATCTCACTGCATACCCCACGAGAGATAATCAAATTGGCATGAATTTAAAGATCTCGAAATTATCTTCTATTTCATGTTTTAAATTTTCGATAATATTGAATGGATCAGAAGAAAAGGGGAGAGAAAGATCCGAACGCTTTTAGCCTTTGAACGGTTAGTGGCGGCTGTGTGGAGTGTTAGGGTCTTGGGGAGGATTTTAATTATTTATACTTTTTTTTTATTCATTTAATTCTCTAATTAATTCGTTTCGCGTCCGAACTCCAACGACTGTCGCCCATAGCCAAATACCCCCATTCCGAACACAATGGGATATGTATCGTAGGTCAATTCGACTGTTTGAATCAGTTTCCGTTGGATTTAAAAATATAAATCTTTATATTGAATTTTAAACGTACATTTCAAATTACCGGGGTCACATATTAACTCTAAAAATTCTCGAAAAATATTTTCTAGCTTCGTATTGACGATACGGTCCTAACAAAACTAGTTTCGTCGAATTCTGAGACCGTTGGAAAAATGGCCACTTTCCAGTCGATTAAAATCAACTGAAACTGGTCAAACGCGTTTTCTTTTGCCACGCTCACATATTGACTCGAAAAATTATGAAATTTGAAATCTAGCAATAACTCGACATCACGGACCCAACAAAAGTGGTTTCGTCGAAATCCGAGGACGTTTGCAAAATGTCCATTTTTAAGGGCCTGAATTCCATAGCGACTATTCAGAATTTTCAATTGGACATATCTTTTGATTCTCGCTACGAAATTTTGATTTGTCGGATTCATTGGAAAGATATCCACAATTAGATTCCATTATTTTTGGTTTCACTAAAATCCGGATTGTTTTGCACCCGGTACATTCAATTGAAGTTTGAAATCGAATTATCGAACTACCGCGCCATTTTCAATTCTATTTATAATTATATATAAATATTTATATTCTAACGACGACGCGTATAATATATACGTTCGAATTATATTCCAAATAAATTTTACGTCGATATTATTTAAAATAATCTATTTTAAATATACAAAATTCGCTAAAATTGCCAAAATAAAAATTTTAAACTGGCCCAGATTTTCCGGGTTGTTACAATCTCCCCCACTTAAAACTTTTCGTCCCCGAAAAGGAACAAAGTCGAAAGTGGTTTGATTAATCAACCCTACGTTCGATCTGGCTTCCATTCTCCAACTTTTCAGTTTCTGAGAATTTTCAAAATTTCAAAAATTTGGCTAACACCCTAAATTTTCGAAAAATTTCGCCATAACCTCCCCTGCACCGGGAGCATCGGGGAATTTCAAATAGCTTCCCCGGTCCTTCAGATCTCAAAAAGAAAAAGAAAAAGCCAAGCGGCTAGCCAATAGGCTCACAAAATCATCATCACCCAAACAAAACAGGAAATTATGTAGTAAACATGTACCTATTTGTCGGGCAAACAAATTTTATTCTCTGGCTCTAGCCTCCTTGCTATGACCTGTTCAATGTAAGTATATGTATATGCAAGCAAATGCGACCAAATTTCAATAAAATTCAATATTCGGTTCAATTAGGCTAAATGGCTAAAAATTAGCAAACAAATAAACCAACAACACAAACATCAATCAATTAGTTAATTAGATTATCAAATTCATAATTTTGATACATATACAGAAAATCTTGTTTTGATGCCAAATCACAACAATGTATTCTAGCTATATTAGTTTTGGTTCTCACACCAGCCTAATGGAAATATATAGAAAACACACCTTCGTAACACGAATATAAATATTGACAATGCGGCCGCATTACCAAAATTATCTCCGGGCGACTAGAGTGTGATTCTATATCTATCCAGTATATTAAAACTTCGAATACACGCGGATCAGACGTATACGCAAAATCTATATATACTGGATTGTCCACATCAATATAAATAATCAAATACGAATAATTGATTTAAATTTTCAAAACAAAATTTGTTTTCATTTGAAAAATATACTCTTCACACTCGTTCTAGGATACTACTGATCCCATCTCTAACGAGTCATTCCCGTTGGATATTACTAATCCAGTATCTGATGAATTCTTTCGTATGGTTCTAATGTGTCTTGTTCTCTGAGCTTTGTAAACCAAAGCTCTGATACCAACTGTTACGAAAAGGAATCTCGCTCGGTCCGAACCAGTCGCTAAACCGATCCAGGCCGTTCGAAACGCCCTATCGTTTGAGAACACGACAAAACAGAACGCATACAGAAGAACATTTCATTGTATATTACAACAATGCATCAGATTACAAGAATATACAGAGTATAAACAAATAAATATTACACAGAAATATCAGAGATTTAAATTACATTTAAATACATCGCAGCGGAAAATAATACAATACACAACTTAGAATGAGATATACGGATACAAAGCTTTCCGGATATCGTTCCAGCTGTGAACCAGGATCCTGTGAATAAAATCTGCAAAACCGAAACTACTAGCTGCCCGTGTCAAAATAAGGGCACCCAAAGTTTAGGTTAAAACAATAAACTCCAGGTCAGTCATGTGACTGGTGTGAGAACTAAAACAGTTATTAATCTTTATTTTAAATCATTAGGTAAATCATGGGACCACGCCGTATAACACGGAACGGGTTTCCTCCCAAGAATACCAGTGCATAAAACAAACAGCGCAATGCTAAATAAAGAAAAATGAAGCTGTTATAAGACCCAGGTCCTATCACACAATGCAACGCAAGCCGGGGGATAGGGTTTTCCCTTATAACAGCCAAAGAATGCTTGATACGTTTAAAACAAATCATTTGATACTATAATAGGTGTATAGTGCATAAAACAACTTCAAATCATAAGTATCAATCATAGGCGACATGAGCGTCCCATGCCACTATGTCGCCATATATAGGTTTACAAATAAAACCGCAAAGTCACGTATTTGGAAATTGGATTTCCGTCTATGAACCGAGGCAAAAGATAGTCCTCAACCGATTCGAGACAATCTAGCCCATGTCTCAGGTCCCAGACTCAGGTGGGCCTTGGATCGTCAGGGCCGGTCCACCGATGTGGATTATTATGCCTGAACAATACGTCTCTCCACCCTATGGGGTGTAAGTCTGGTCCGTCAGCCGACCAGAATGCATTCGGCCGAAACCGATATAACCGAGGCGCCTCGCAACCGCAACAACCACATAAGTCAAACTCGTCAGGGCGTGTAAAACCACTGACGCCACTTCTAGCTAGAAAGAAACGCAAGTCCTCCCTGAGGTCCGCCTCCCGTTTTTGGTTCATACCGGGTGTGAAACACGCGAGGTAAACGTAACACAAAGCTACGCCACAAAGGCCGTGCTTTGATCATCACCACAAGACTTTGCTTTTCAACAGAAGCCTTGATCATTGCATCTTAGCATGCCACACAGGCAAACCATCCTATGCAACCGATATCAGTCACACAGAATGAAATCCGATGTCAGACACACAGTCCATTTACCAGTCCGTTCTGGGTCTGAACGAAACCGGAGGCACCTAGTACCCCGCATATCCATCGATCTCCAAGTACGTCTGGACGATCACTAACTGTTTCCATCTTCTTGGGTGTACAGCCCAATCAAGATCATCAGTTATCCCCCAAACGACGTGAAGACCTCCGGTCTTCGACCATCGTCTTCATCTTCGACTTATCGTCGTATCAGTTATTCAGAATGGGATGAACCCGGTCTTTCCGAATAACTCGCGTATATTTTAAATAAGTGTTACACAAACACAACATACGCCTCATTCCAATTCATTAGTCACTAACCGTAAATTAATCAAGAGAATAATTCCCCAAATATTAACCCCGAAGGCCGAAACCAACATCAGATCAATATCCAGAAAACCATTCTGCTTGGCTAACCGACAGTTAGTTTCTAAATTTCACGTTCAAATCTAATTAAAGATTTAACTATCGCCTGGAGCAAAACTGGTGATACTCCATTCTCGATCTTTTCAATCTAATTAAAGATTCATTAAAACTCCACTTAGTTTTAATCATTATCTGGGTTAAAGAATCAGTGTCATTTAAAACACGATTCACGATAAACCCAAAATCACATTCCATTAATTATCGGGTTAAAGAACAAGTGTTATTTAAAACACTGTTCACGATAAACCCAAAAATCAATACCAATTCAATTCCAATTAAATATCATTTAATTGGTACACTTCATTAAATCTAAATAAAAAGATTTAATCTTTTCTCTAACTGGGTTCAAGAACAGTGTTAGTGAAGACACCATTCACGACAAACCCAAATCACATTCGATATTCAATACAAGGCTCTGAATAGAAAATATATCGGCTTATATTCAATATCGAATTCTACGACTAACAAATGTCGTATTGGAAATAACGATACAAATATATATCTTTCAAATTTCCATAACAACACCTGTAATATCACGAATTCCAACATCGAAATATTCCGAAGACAATTTCGATTCAAATCCACTCCAATGCAATCATTGGAAATTTTGGTTACTTTCAAAACCATTTCAAATTCAATTTATTTATTTAAAAATAAATAGAATTATAATTCTAGTTCAAAACTAGTTCATTTCGATAAAAATCTATTTTTATCTTTTCAAATATGGAGTTTTTCATCCCAAACTTTCACAAATCATTTCTTATGATTTTACACAAATTATTACTATTTTTAATAATTTTATCAAGGCCCGTACGGTCGATTTCCATTAACGGCCATCGAACTGCACTTACAGCGACCTTTTTCGAATTTGATTTGGACGTATCTCCAAATCCAACCGTTAGATTTCAAATTTCTAACATTCATTAGAAAGCTCTTTTCGATACGAACCCAACGGTTCCGGTTTTAGGAGAATCCGACGGTCGGATCTCCCGCAATGTCCGTTTGAAATAAATGGTCGAAATTCACGAACTGCCGCGGCGCGGCGCGTTCTATTCAGGCCATTATATTATATATATAATATATATAATATACACTTCGTCGATTCCTATTTAAAACGAATTATATATATAGTTTTGAATTCGTTTCAAAAGCAAATTCAACTTCCATTTCAATTCAAATCAAAATTTAATTCTTCTTTATAAATTCGTTTTAAAATTCATTTCTATTCAATTCAAATTTCAATTCAATTTGAATTCATTTCACTTCATTTTAAATTCAATTCGAATTCGTTTTTCAATTCAATTCAATTCAAATTGGTTTTCTATTCGATTCAAATTCATTTTCTATTCAAATTAAATTCGTTTCGGTTTCTATTTGAATCAAGTTCATTATATATTCAATTTGAAATCAAATTGGTTTTCTATTCCATTCAATTCGAAATCGTTTTATATTCAATTCAAATCGAAATCGTTATATATTCAATTCATTTCGAAATCGTCATATATTCAATTCATTTCGAAATCGTTATATATTCAATTCATTTCGAAATCGTTATATATTCAATTTATTTCGAAATCGTTATATATTCAATTCATTTCGAAATCGTTATATATTCAACTCATTTCGAAATCGTTAAAATCGATATAAATATCGTTCGCGTCAAAATGGCGCATCACTATTCAACACGGCTTTATATATTCTGTTTCAAATATTTCTTTTTTTGTCAACACACGACTAATCTCAACGAATGAGTACCGTCCGTGTGTGACTATTTTTGGTTAAAATATTTCGTTCAACACATGACTAATCTCAACGGATGAGTACAGTCAACACATGAACCTTATTTTATATTGATAAAGATGTAAATTTTATTATAAAAATAATTCGTTCAACACATGACTAATATCAACGGATGAGTATAGTCAACACATGAACCTTATTTTATATTGATAAAGATGTAAATTTTATTATAAAAATAATTCGTTCAACACATGACTAATATCAACGGATGAGTATAGTCAACACATGAACCTTATTTTATATTGATAAAGATGTAAATTTTATTATAAAAATAATTCGTTCAACACATGACTAATATCAACGGATGAGTATAGTCAACACATGAACCTTATTTTATATATTCTTTATTTTTCAAATTGGAATGAGGCCCAATCAATTACCATATAATGTTAATTATATGGATTTTCATACATCACATGTATATAATAGCATTGAAAAATAATCAACCATCAACCAAAGTGCACTACACTGTATAAGCATCAAATATAAATATCTAACGCTTATAACAGCCTGTCAATCAATCGATCGACATATTTAATCAATCAGGATGAGTGAACTTCATATTTCATCCCAACACCCGTGTGGGGTTTCAAACAATCAAACACAGATTTTATTTGTGCAGTTGGGCGATGTGTAAAATTTATCGACCCAATCAATATCAGTCAAATAGGTGTACATAAACAAAGCGTCCGGTTTGTAAATGAATATTTATTTATTCACATTCACGTTAAAAATTATATTTTTAACGATAAAACATTTTATTTTAACATATGAATATCTATTCAGTTCATTCTTTAAATAAAATGATCTTTCTATTTTTCTAACATATTTTAGAAAATTTCGGCGGCATAACGGCACGATACTAGAAACGGGACAAGGCCTAGCCTTATCCCCGGTCTAGTGAAGGCCCACGCCATTCACACATCAATCAAATCAATTCGTTATGCAAACCACAAAATTTGGAGTAAGAGTCAAACCTAGCCTTACTCCTTCGCCTTATAACGGCGCACGTCTAATCCTATCCAATTTATCGATTCGATTCTTTCACACCACAAACCACATTCAACCAATATCGCAATCAATCACCAAACAGTCAAACAAACAAGTCCATGGTCTGTGGACGGGTGTCGGGTGCTACTAAGCACCGTCTGCATCCTAGTATAAATATATAACTAGAAAAGAAATAGAAAGGTGAGAAATTCTCACATATAGCTATCCTAGCTCCACGGCACTTCCTCGATAGAAATCTTCATCGCTATCGCATCTTCGTCATCTTCATTGCCCGTAGCCACTACATATATAAAAAATCACATTTTTATATTTTGATGTCTTTAAAATAAAAATCACATTTTTATTTATTCACCTTCAATTTAAAAAATCATATTTTTATAATCACTTCGTATATTTAAAAATCGAATTTTTACTATGTTATTCAATATATAAAAATCACATTTTATTTCGAAGTTCAATATACAAAAATTCTATTTTCTTTCGAAGTTCAAAACATAAAAACTATATTTTCTTTCGAAGTTCAAAACATAAAAACTATATTTTTCTTTCGAAGTTCAAAACATAAAAACTATATTTTTCTTTCGAAGTTCAAAACATAAAAACTATATTTTTCTTTCGAAGTTCAAAACATAAAAACTATATTTTTCTTTCGAAGTTCAAAACATAAAAACTATATTTTTCTTTCGAAGTTCAAAACATAAAAACTATATTTTTTCTTTCGAAGTTCAAAACATAAAAACTATATTTTTCTTTCGAAGTTCAAAACATAAAAACTATATTTTTCTTTCGAAGTTCAAAACATAAAAACTATATTTTTCTTTCGAAGTTCAAAACATAAAAACTATATTTTTCTTTCGAAGTTCAAAACATAAAAACTATATTTTTTTATTTTCAAATCTCTATGTTATTTTTATTCTAAATACACTACTTTTCCCTATTTTAAAAACTTTGCAAATTCAAATTCTATTTATTCTATATGTATTTTCAAAATAAATTCTTTTACAAATTCTATTTATATTTTCATTTTAAAGACCCTATATTTTCAGATTTAAAAACAATTTATTTTCAGCTTTAAATTGCTATTTTTCTTTCAAAACAATTTTCTTTTTTACTGTTTTTTTTTTTTTTTTTGAATTTAAACTGATTTATTTTCTGAATTTACATACTAAAGAGAACAATTAAAAAAAAAAAACCTTTTCTTCCCAGACTAACCACAGCCGACGTCCTCTTTGGAGCTCGCCCCCTAGGGTTCCTTCACGCCACGTCATCGCTGCACCGAAGGGCGATCGCCGGAGCTCCTAAGGACCGCCTTCGAAGCCTTCCCCAGCGCCGGTGATCTCGGCCAATTCGGTGGCCCCAGCCCCTCACGACGGCAGTTCGAACGATGCCACTTCATGGCCAAAAATCTCACTGCATACCCCACGAGAGATAATCAAATTGGCATGAATTTAAAGATCTCGAAATTATCTTCTATTTCATGTTTTAAATTTTCGATAATATTGAATGGATCAGAAGAAAAGGGGAGAGAAAGATCCGAACGCTTTTAGCCTTTGAACGGTTAGTGGCGGCTGTGTGGAGTGTTAGGGTCTTGGGGAGGATTTTAATTATTTATACTTTTTTTTTATTATTCATTTAATTCTCTAATTAATTCGTTTCGCGTCCGAACTCCAATCGAACTCCAACGACTGTCGCCCATAGCCAAATACCCCCATTCCGAACACAATGGGATATGTATCGTAGGTCAATTCGACTGTTTGAATCAGTTTCCGTTGGATTTAAAAATATAAATCTTTATATTGAATTTTAAACGTACATTTCAAATTACCGGGGTCACATATTAACTCTAAAAATTCTCGAAAAATATTTTCTAGCTTCGTATTGACGATACGGTCCTAACAAAACTAGTTTCGTCGAATTCTGAGACCGTTGGAAAAATGGCCACTTTCCAGTCGATTAAAATCAACTGAAACTGGTCAAACGCGTTTCTTTTGCCACGCTCACATATTGACTCGAAAAATTATGAAATTTGAAATCTAGCAATAACTCGACATCACGGACCCAACAAAAGTGGTTTCGTCGAAATCCGAGGACGTTTGCAAAATGTCCATTTTTAAGGGCCTGAATTCCATAGCGACTATTCAGAATTTTCAATTGGACATATCTTTTGATTCTCGCTACGAAATTTTGATTTGTCGGATTCATTGGAAAGATATCCACAATTAGATTCCATTATTTTTGGTTTCACTAAAATCCGGATTGTTTTGCACCCGGTACATTCAATTGAAGTTTGAAATCGAATTATCGAACTACCGCGCCATTTTCAATTCTATTTATAATTATATATAAATATTTATATTCTAACGACGACGCGTATAATATATACGTTCGAATTATATTCCAAATAAATTTTACGTCGATATTATTTAAAATAATCTATTTTAAATATACAAAATTCGCTAAAATTGCCAAAATAAAAATTTTAAACTGGCCCAGATTTTCCGGGTTGTTACAAAGCTCCACATATCTTTGAATCACCTATGCCACCCTACAATCTTTTGATTGCCCACTATCGTGGCAATCAAGGCATACTCACTAGTACAACACACAAACCTACCCTTTGTGAGCACAGAAGGATGCTTGTCACTGCACAGAGGGCTACCAGGAGTACCCTCCACGTCCTAAGAAACCGCGTTCTTCCCCTTTCAGTCCTTCAGATCCAGCAAAATATCGAGCAGAATAATCAAATGGACGTGTGCTCCCCTCAAGCCTCATGACACCACGATGATCTACCCCATTGGATTATTCACCCTCAAACGTACGGACTGGTCCAAGCGCCTCAGTTTGATGTATTATTAGACCTTATGTCTAAACATTCAATTATGCGCTTGCTCTACCTCATCGGGTTTCCATTTAACTTGGTTATTCTTCTTCATATTGACTTTTTATTCAATTTACCAAGTTCCTCTTGCTTATTAATTTCAGTCATATAACTTAACCCATTTAATTTTATTAATAAGCCCACAACATGTTATTCTCTAGATTGTGATCCAAGGTCTATAATCCACAATTCCTTTATATTCTTGCTTGATTTCAAGGTTACATAACATGTTCTACTTAATATGTAATTAAATATACCTCAATTCACATGTTTTCTATTTAACATGTCACTTACCATTTATGATTAAATATAACTTATCGTTTCATAAGTTACCTCAGTCTTTCTTATTTAATCATAATCCCATCTTATTCTGTCATTAAAACTTATCGTTTGTTTACTTATTAACTTAGTTTTGTTAACTAAGGTTTACTAATAAGTTTCCTTCCCATAAATATAACTTATGTTGTCATTATCAGCAAATTTCTGATTCTCACTCTCAAAGATAACTTAATTTGCATTTAAGTAAAACTTATCTTATTACATAAGTTATTCATTTTTTTTTAATCATTTATTATAACGTAAGTTATAATTTCCACTTGTCCCTAGGACAAGCCTACCTATTATATAACATTCTCATTAATGTAATTTATTTATAATAGGTTATTATCATTCCCTGTTCATTCCCTTTCTTTTTACTGTTGTAATTTATCTTTTAATCCCATTCATTCCCTCTTATTATGGTTAATTCCATTTAATTCTATCCTTTTACACACACACACATATATGTTTACGTACTAGACCTCTCACATTAAGCCTATCACTTGTGGATGCTGGATTTGTCGGGCGATTCCGGGCAGACTTCTTCCACAAGTTGACTTAACCTCGTGTCTTAGTACCATTACATGTTTTATTTACGCACTAGACCCCTCACGATATATTAACAACTTGTGGATGCTGGATTTGCTGGGCGTTCCGGGCATACTTCCACCACAAGTTAAATTTAACCTCATGTCTAGGTACGTTACAGTTTTCTATTTACCGTAAATTTTATATATAATCTAAGCATGTTCATTCTTTCAAATTTTACCAAAATCTTTATTTTCCATGTCATGCTTAGCGTCAAATTGAGTCCATTTTATGTCGCATGTTCTATCAAACAAGTAATTAATTCTATTCTAACATGTAACTGTTCCAATTTCTAAAAATATGGCTTCAACATAAATGTCACAAGTTAACATGAAATTCGAACAACAATTCTTACTAAAAGAAAAAGGGTAGAAAGAGGAAGAAAATTGAATAGACCAAATCTAAGAATTTACCTTACTTCGCATATGATTCTGAACACCTTGTAATTAAAATTCATTCTTTTCCTCCAGATCTTGATTTAGAATTTTCCTAAACTAATTATTCTATTTTTCTGAAGAGATTTGAGGAGGAAGAAGAATGGAAGAGTATAGACGTCGTCTCAGAAATATGAGATTTAGGCTAGGCTCTGCTTGCCTATTTATTGGTGTTCAGGATCTTATCATACACGCAGCGCTGAGTCAGCAATGAACGTAGTTAAGAAAACAGTCCAGATTCATCTTTGAATCTTCCCGGATCTAGGGTGGCTCGACCCTTGGGCCGACCCCCCTAATGCGGTGTTGACCCCTAGTTCGACCCCCCTATGGGAGGGTCAACCCCCCATGGGTCCCACGAGCTATTTTGGCATAGAAGTTTGAATTTCGAACTTTTGAATTTCTGGAATTTATTTAAGTGTTATATTCACATGATACTTATACAAATCTCCTAATGACCATTTTACATGTATATATATATATATGCACAACTTTTATTTTACTTTTAAAATTCAAATGGTGTTGCACCGTTATTTGATTCTTGCCATATTTCATTGATTGTAGCCTTATCTTGAATTTATCTCTTGTATATATATTTCTACACATATATACATATATATTCTCATATATATATTCTTTACTTCCTTATATGTATATCTTTCCTTATATGTGCGCTTATATATACTTTCTCTGTTTATTTTAGCCGTTCCCTTAAAACAAAAATATGACGAGGGCGGAGATCGAACTCTGCACCTCTTATATACAAGCCACATGTTCTAACCAATCGGAATACTAAGGCTTTTGTTAACAGGGCTTAGAACAATGGTAGTTATTGTTCTCTTCTTATTTCTCTTTTTCAAGTTTGATGTAATCTCTTAATTATACCATTGCATGCATCTTTTTCTTTTATTTCACATTTATTATTCATGCATAACATTTGTAAATCAGCGCATGCAACATATTTATACCGCATGCAACAAATCTTTTATTTCTTTCAATGCATGCATTACATTTCTATTGGCATTAATCTTTTCTTCTTTTTCAATGCATGTATTTATTGCATGCAATCACATTTATCTTTATTTTATTTTTCGATTAAATATTTATATCTATGCACATATATACACATATGCATTATTTAATTATTTAATTGTCATAAAATGCAGGGTGTTACACAAGTTATAATAAAATCAATGATTCGATATAACCTTGTTTGTGACCAATGGTCATGCATGATGTATGAGTAGACTATATATAAAACAAATAAATATTTGAGCATGGTCATGCGTTTCATAGTCTCAATAAAGAGGTTCATGAATATCACTACTTATATTGTATTGTTAAATTCCATCTAGATCATTCATACATCTCAAACGATTCAAGATGTGCCCAATAATCACCTTTATCGTTTACCCTGTTAAGAGTAACTTTTGATGATATCAAAACACAAGAACCTCAAATAAAAATATAATGATTTAAGGTCTAAGGACCATTACATCATTGTCACTATGAGAATTACTTATGACACAATTTATCATGTTGCATGAATTTTTCTCACGTTAGGTCCAGTCAATACACTGTTCTCTAACAGTATTTATGTATTGACATTAATATATCATATATTAATAATCAATGAGATATGATCATCAGTCAATCAACATACTAGTCTCAAATATTTCATTGATATAATCTCATGTTCAAGTCACTTACTTGAAACTATATAATTCTGTATCATTATTCTAAGAACTTCTATTATGTTAATATTTATACTACGTAGTAAATATAACATAATAAAATCAATTATTCAAAATAAAAACATAACATCAATAGTGTTATTTAATCACATTAAAATGGATTTCCTTTAGGACACAAACTCTAACAATCTCGAACTTTCACTAGAGCCAATCACTCATGAATTGTATACCCATGAAACTAGTGTGACTGTCATTCTTCTGTTGCAAAAAAGCTTTAGTCAGTGGGTCTGTAACATTATTATTTGTTGGTACTTTGCATATATGTATATCTCCTCTGTCAACAATTTCACGGACGAGATAGTATCGCCTAAGTATGTGTTTGGATCGATGACGTGATCTAGGTTCCTTGGCCTGTGCATTAGCCCCATTGTTATCACAATAAAGATCGATTGGATTGACAATGGATGGAACAACACTGTGTTTAGTAGTGAACTTCTTAATCCAATCGGCCTCCTAAGAAGCTTTAGAAACAACATTGTATTCATCCTCCATTGTCGAATCAGCATCTGTTTTTTGCTTTGAACTTTTCCATCTTACAACACCACCATTAAGGAAAAACACATAACCTGACTGTGACTTATAGCCATCTTTATCAATCAGGAAATGAGTGTCTTTGTAACCTTTTACCATTAATTCCCCATCACCTCCATATATCAAGATCGAGTCTTTAGTCCTTTTAAGGTACTTAAGGATGTTCTTGACTGTTGTCCAGTGACTATCTCCTGGATCAGACTGGAATCTACTTGTCATACTTAAAGCGTATGGGACATCCAAACAAGTACATAACATTGCATACATGATTGATCTAATTGCCGAAGCATAAGGGACCATTTTCATGCGTTCCTTATCATCTTTTGATTTAGGACATTGAGTCTTAGAGAATGTTATACAAGACATGGGTATGTATAATCTCTTTGCCTCTTGCATGCCAAACCTTTTAAGCACTTTGCTAATATATGTACTCTGACTTAGGCCGATCAATTTTCTTGATCGATCCTTATAGATCTTGATGCCTAAGATATAGGTTGCCCCACCAAAGTCTTTCATGGAGAAGCTTTCCCAACCACATCTTCACCGTTTGCAATGAACTTAAATCATTTTCGATAAGTAATATGTCATCAACATATAATACTAGGAATATAATGTTACTCCCACTAACTTCTTGTAAACACAATGTTTATCTTCATTCATAATGATGCCAAACTCTTTGGTTGTTTCATCAAAACGAAAATTCCATCTCCTTGATGCTCGTTCCAATCCATAAATGGACCGTTGTAGCTTACATACTTTTCTAGCATCTTTTGGATTGAAAAGACCATCAGGTTTTGTCATGTACACATCCTCGATAAGGTTTCCATTAAGAAAGGCAGTTTTGACATCCTTTTTCCAGATTTTGTAATCGGGAAAAGCTGCAATTGCTAGTATAATCCTAATGGATTTAACCATTTCCATTGGAGAGAAAGTTTCATCATAGTCAACTCCTTGAACTTGTTTGAAACCTTTTTCCACCAATCAGTCTTTTTAGGTTTGTACCTTACCATCCATGTCAGTTTTCTTCTTGAAAACCCATTACACTGGATTGGTTTTACCCCGTTAGGTGGATCAATCAAGCTACGTACTTGGCTGATGTACATGGAATCCATTTCAGATTTCATGGCTTCAAGACATTTCTCAGACTTTGTTTCATTCATAGTTCTTGGTAAGAAGCAGACTCATCTTGGTCTATGAGAATTACATCTCTAGTTTGAGTTATAAGAAGTTTGAAATATCTACTAGGCTCATAATATATTCTACTAAATCTACAAATATATTTTGTAATTTGAGCAGGTTTTGTTTCCACAACAATTTGTGGTTCTTGTTCAATTTCTAATTCAGGTTCAATGGTATACTACAGTTGTCGAATCTCTTCGAATTCTACTTTATTCCCAACGTTACATTTAGAGACTAGTTCTGTTTCAAGAAAAATACCATTTCAAGCAATAAATACTTTATTCTTAGAAGGTTTATAGAAATAATATCCTTTAGTTTCTTTTACAATATTCCACAAAATAACAGTTACGGATTTGGATCCAAGCTTGTCAGAGGCAAGGCGTTTAACAAACGCCTCACATCCCCAAATCTTCATAAAAGACACACTAAGACATTTCCCAGTCCATATCTCATATGGCGTTTTTTGAACTGTTTTAGTAGGAACACGGTTAAATTTGAATGCAACTGTTTCAAGGGAATAACCCCAAAAGCTTATTGGAAGATTTATATGGCTCATCATTGATCGCACCATATCTAATAAGGTGTGATTTCTTCTTACTCGCACACCATTCCATTATGGTCTTCCAGTGGAGTGAATTGTAATATAATCCCACACTCCTTCAGACAGTCATTAAATTCTTGACTTAAATATTTCCCTCATCGATTTGTTCGAAGAGTCTTTATATTCTTTCGAAGTTGGTTTTGAACTTCAATTTTCAATTCTCTGAACTTTTCAAAGGATTATGATTTGTGTTCCATAAGATACACATAACCATATCTACTGAAATCATTAGTATATGTAATGAAGTAATAAAACCTAACTATAGCTTATGTACTCATGGGTCTACATACATCACTATGTATAAGGACTAATACATCACTAGCCCGTTCATTATGTCTAGTGAAAGGTGCTTTAGTCATTTTTCCTAATAGACAAGATTTGCATTCTTTATATTATTCGAAATCAAATAAATTCAAAATTCCATCTTTATGGAGCTTTGATATGCATTTCTCATTATATGGCCCAAACGACAACACCAAAGATACGTTGGATTTAAATCATTGAATTTAATCTGCTTAGTATTTATGCTATAAATAGGCACATCAAAGTTAAGAATATAAAGACCGTTAACTAATTGTGCATTTCCATAAAATATTCCATTTAAATAAAACAAACAACAATTGTCCTTCATTATAAATGGAAATCCAAGCTTATCCAAATAAGTTACAGAAATAATATTTATTCTAATGTAAGTCACATAATAATATTTTTTAATTCTAAAAATAAGCCAATAGATAGGAATAAGCGACAACTTCCTATGGCCGATGCGGCAATGTTCGCTACATTTTCAACTTGCAAGTCCACTTCCCTTTTTTCCAAATTTCTTCTCTTTTGCATTTCCTGCAAATTCACACACATATGTGGTCCACATCCAGCATCTAATACCCAAGATGTAGAAATAGATAAATTGACACTTATAACATTTATACCTGATTCAGTTGAAGTCATACTTCTCCTTTTCTTTTCACTATAAGAAAAATGATTTTTTGTTCCAAAATCAGTGGAGTTTATTTGCAAATACAAGCAAAGGTGTTTTCACTCACAGTATAAACATAGCAAAAAAAATTTCACTTCCCTACGTAAGAAAAAATAGTCCACGTGGTCCAAATTAAACACAACCACATATTTTCTATTCCTCTCCTCTTATACTTAGAATTTTTTAACCCTTGTTCACTTTCCCCCAAATCGCTCTACTGAGGAAATTTTCTTTCCCCCAAAACTCTCGGCCGAAGAAATTTCATCGCACCAATTAACTTTCCTTGTGTCATCGTCAACTCTGTCGTTCTCCACTCAACAACGTCGCGGAAGCCAGTGAAAGTATCCACTTATGGTGTAGGTTAATTTAGTATGAATTCTTTAACTCGATTTTGTGATTCTGTTAGGATTGTGTATGAAATATTTGAATGCAATCATTAACCCTAATTGCAATCGATAACCCTAATTGCAATCTTTATTCTATTTTAATCCTTCCTTTTTGATTTTCTCTTCTCCTATCTTGCTAGGACTCGGTTATGGTATAACTGTTTGATATTCATGTTTTGTTTGGAAGCATTTCTGATAGGCTATTTTGGTGATTATTATTGCTGCAGATCTTGTGACAATTTATGTCATATGCTAAATTATATTTTGGTGCAATTTGTTGAATTTTTGTGGTTTTTATGTCGGTTGAAGATGACTGTCGGTTTTGTTCTAAAAAAACAATTTGTATGTGCATGCTTACGTTTTTAATAGTATAGTGCACCCTAATTATGGATCGAATCCATCTGAATGGTGCTGGTATTCAGACTAAAAAAAGAACAAAGTATCTGAATTGGTTATAGGAGACGTGGCATATATCATATACTCTCATTTACATGGGTTTTATCAAGTCTTTGTTAATTGAGTTTAAGTTTGGTTAATAAATATCTCTTTTTATTAGTTTTCAGACTTTGTTAATTGAGTTCAATTTAAGGTGAACAAATTATCTATGCTTACCAATAGTCAGTGGCCTCAACTGAATGATATAGTACTCTTACTTCTTAAATATGTTGGAAATTATTACCCAAATCGTGTTTTGGTCCTAAACTTTTTTTTTTAACTAATGTTCATTGCCCTCCATTTTGTAAGAAATGGAAGAATTAATCGATTTTGTTAGATTAAAGAATTTATACTTTCTTTTTTATGATTATTTGTAACCATGGAAGAAAAATTTATTACCCTGACCAAGAAATGAAAACTGAGTCAATCTAGTTATATATAAATGAATTTGGATTTTGTATCAACAGATTCTTTGAATACATTAATTACTGGGAAGTACATTTTAGTAGATGTAATGAAGAAATAGTACTAGTACACAAGGTTCAGTGCTATATTGAGAACATTTCATTAAGAAGCATGGGTTCATCTAGCACTGAATTTTAAAATGTATTTGACAACTCTCCAAAGATAATAGTAGTGTTGGACATAATTAGTTCATCCATCTTTCAATAATCGATCATGATGCTCAGAATTAAATAAGCACCTTGCAATTTGTATTTATAAGATTTCTAATGAACTACGAAGTCTAAACAACAGTGTCAAAATCTATCAAACCAACATTGTACTTTGTAACCATTGCACTTCTTTTCCTTCTCTCTTATAATTGTTCCTGGAGGATTTGTATTTGAACATATAATCAGATTCGCTGAATTAGAATTAGCTAGTTAGTGCATCATTTATAAGATGCTTGGATGTATTTTTGGGTAGTAACTTCAATGTGTAATTATTATTTTTCTTTTGCTAACAACAGATAACCAATTTATACGTCAAAGATTGGAAACTTATTAGCCTTGATATGTCGATGATGGAAAAAGATTAAGTTTTTTTAAACAACTGATAAAACCATGCTTAACTTAATACGTATTTTGAGAGTTAGAACATATAATCTAATATTAAAACTCAATTTTTATGTTTATTTTACTTTTTCCATAGAACTAGTATAGAGTACCAACAAGGGGCAATTTATTTCAGGCATGCTGCAAAGAGGAAAGTAAGAAATGTAGGAAAAAAATTATGCCCTTGTAGAGATTGTCGGAATCTTAGTTACTGTGATGACCAAATTATCATTTAACATTTAATTATAAAAGGAACGTATCCTAAATATATTGATGTTGAATGGTTTAATCATTGTGAAGAGATAAATGTAGAGAAGAAAACAAATACGATTGATGTATACTATCTATTCAAGACGATTCAATATGAAGATGAAGATTTTGTGAATAATGTTTTTTTTATAATGATAAAGATAATGTTGATTCTCAAAGAAAAGAGGATGAGTTACTCAAGAACTTGGAAGATGCAGAAACTCCATTATATCCTGGTTGCATAGACTGCACAAAATCATCTGCCATCACCGTCTTGTATAATCTTAAATGCAAGAGTAGCTTGTCTGATAGTGGGTTTGATAAGCTTTTAGCTGTGCAACAACTATTTTTGCCGAAGGATAACGTGCTTCCCAAAACCTTATATGAAGTCAAGAAATTTCTTAGAGCTTTTGACATGGGTTTTGAAAAGATACATGCTTGTGAGAATGACTGTTGCCTTTCTATAAAAGAACACAAAAATTTAGAAAGTTGCCCAAAATGTGGTTCTTCGAGATGGAAGGAAAATCAAGATACTGAAGAGGTTATACAACGCATTCCATTTAAAGTATTAAGATATTTCCCAATCATTCTGAGATTTAGAAGAATGTATATATCTCAAAAGATGGCAAAAGATTTAAGATGAAGTTTTAATAATAAAAGTAACAATGGAAATATATGTCATCCCGTGGATTCTATAACATGGAAAATAGTGGACGAAAAGTATAAATCTTTTTCATCTAATCCACGTAATCTTAGGCTTGGTCTTGCTACAGATGGATTCAATAGATTTTCCATGTTAAGTTCGAAATATAGTTGGTGGTCGGTAATGCTTGTGACATACAATCTCTTGCCTATGTTGTGTATGAAGAAGGAAAATATTATGTTGACTTTACTTATTCCAGGCCCGAAGCAAACCGGGAATGATACTGATGTATATTTGGCGCCTTTTGTGGAAGACTTGCATCACTTGTGGTCTAACGGAGTTAATTCTTATGATGCATTTAGTACAACTTTATTCAAATTGAATGCAATTTTGCTATGGACAAATAATGATTTTCCGCCTTATGGAAATCTTGTTGGATATCATGTGAAAGGGGAAAAATCATGCCCATTATGTGGTGTCAATACCCATTCTCGTGGGTTGAATCATAGTCAAAAGTTCGCCTACATTGGTCATAGAAGATTTATACTTCATGATGATTCACGAAGGAAGCAAAAGGTATTGTTTGATAATACCATAGAGACAGATAGTGCTCCTAGAATGATTACTAGGAGAAACATCTATGCATTGTGGAAGGGTTATCCAAATGTTTTTGGAAAAGGAAAAGAAGAGAAAAGTAATAAGAGAAACTGTGTTCATGATGAAGAAGATTAATATGATGGTACTAACACTTCTACGAAAATGGAGATATCAAGGTGGGAAAAAGATCAATTTTCTTTGATTTTCCTTATTGGGAGGTTAGTGGCTTATTTATTTATTTTTCATTGTTTTCGTATAAGAAAAACCCAATGATGCGTTATAGTTACAGTTTTCACAGGAACTTCCATTACGTCACTAATATAGCTGTGATGCATGTGGAGAAGAGCATTGGTGAAAGCCTATTGGGCACGATGTTACATGGTAATAAATCTAAAGATGGAACCAACCGCAGGAAGGATTTAGAGGATTGAGGAATTCGACGTGAGCTTCATACACAACTTCATAGGAATAAAACATATCTTCCACCAGTACCACATCTGTTTAAAAAATACAAAAGAAAAATATTTTGCAAAAGATTGTATGATTTCAAAGGACTGGATGGCTACTGTTCAAACTTAAAAAATCAGATTTCGTTGTCGGATTGCAAAATTAGTGGATTTAAGTCACATCATTACTATGTATTAATGTAATATTTATTGCCAGTAGCATCCAGAGGATTAATGTTAAAGAAGGTAAGAAAAGCAATAATTCGCTTATGTTCTTTTTACAACAAATTATGTCAACATGTTCTTGACAGAGAGAAGGTAGAACAAATCAAGGTTGAGATTATTGAAGTTTTATGTGAGCTTGAAATTTTTTTCCACCATCTTTCTTTTATATAATGGTACATATATCCATTCATCTTTGAAAAGAAGCACAAATGTGTGGATCGCTTCATTTTCGTTGGATGTACCCATTCGAAAGATATATGAAGACTGTAACGACCCGTATTTTCCGCCTATTTATTTGGAATATTTTAATTATTTAAAATATTGGTTTGAACTTAAATGATCGAATTTAACGATTTTATTTGGAATATATTATTTAAATAAATAATAAAAAAATATTTTAATTTCTAGAATATTTGGGAAATTATAGAATTTGCCATATATTGTGATCGGGCAGTTTAAATTGGTCAAATATTGGTTATATTAAATTTACAACGACGATTTCGTTTATTTAACGACGGTCGAGCGATATGGTTTATATTAATTAAATAACGAGCTGCAACGGAGCGGTAGTTCACGATTTGGCGTTTTGAACTTCAATTGGTCGTAACGGGTTCAAAATAAGTTGGATTTCCTCGAAACAAAAAATGTCATGACCGGTTTGACGATATCTTTCCAATGGCAGAGAAAATTCCAATTTTCGTCGTGTAGATTTTATTTTATGTCCAAATCAAATTTCGAAAAAAACGCTATGGAATTTCCTTTATATATAGCGCTGTGTTCATATAAAATGAGGGTTTTAAATATTTTATATATCGATTTGGCTTGGAATTCAACCCGGGATATTTTATTGTGGTAGTATACGATATTTTGGTCGTATATGGCCAATTTCAATATTTTATATATTTTATATTGAAGTATATTTAAATTGGTTTATTTTATTCAAATTGGCCAGTTATAAAAGGGCCTTTATTCAAACGACCTCAGTTTTTGATGAAACAAATTTTGTTGGGACCGTAACAGTAAATTATTGCTAGATTTTCAAGTTGTATGCAAAACGGTGTTATTCTGTGAGCGTGGCAAAATAAAATGTAAATAAAAACGACCATTTGAACGTGAACGAGGGCCATTTGAGCAAACGGACTCGGAATTCGACGAAACAAGTTTCATTAGGACCGTATCATCAAATTATACTATGCCGTCCATTCGCATCTCGAACAGGGTTTGTACGTGAGCGCAGGAACGAATAATCAACTTTCGAAAACACGATAGACACGAAATAAAAATCGTTAGTCGTCATCACGTGTCACGTCGACATAAATTATATTATTTCCCACTTATATAAACCCTCCCAACTCAGAATTTTCATCTCAAACATTTTCAGTCTCCACAATATTTGCAAAAAAGCCCCTATTCACGTTTTAATTTACATCTTTAAATCCGTCGAGAATTTGCTATAGCAACCTGAAGGAAAGTGGTAGATCAGGGTGCTGTCTACCTACTGTAAAAAGTTGGGGAGGTATCGTCGAGTGTGGTGGCTGGAAATCGCGAAGAACGGTGGAAAATGATTTTTTTTTTTTGGCCAAAATTAAGGAGATTGGATCGATTTGAGAGGCCAGGACCTTGGGGGTTTTGTAGAGGAGAGATCAGGCTTTCGTTTGGCTGTGGTCTCGGGGTCTCTGGTGGTCTGTGGTGGCCGTGGCAAGGAGATGAACGGAGGGGACTGTTTTTGGTTGGATTTTCAAAATGGCGGGCGCATTTTGCTAATTTCCGGCAACTACGGTGGCTGTTAGGCGGAGTGGTCTGAAGTTGGGTCGAGGAGGAAGAGCAGGGGTCAGTTTGGCACCGGTATCGGGTTGTACGGTGGTTGGGGGTCGGAGATATTGACCGATGAACGAATTCGGGTCGAGATGGGTTTTCAGGCGATAGGGCCGGTTCTGGGTGGTGGTGCTTCGGTCGAGGGGGCGCGGAGGTGTGGCGGTGGCTCTGGCGAGGTTGCGGTGGGCCTTGAGTGTCGGATGGCGGCGCTGGGTCGAGGTAAAGGGATCATGGTTTATGGTATCGGGTTTTTTCACGTTGGGACATCGGGTTCCGGGAGATGGAAAAAGGAAGAAACGCGTTTTGCTTAAATTAATGATGACGTGGCCTAATAAAGGGGATTAACGGTAAAGAGGTAATGATTAGATAATTATTTATTTAATTAATATGTTAATTAGTTAGTTTAATTATCGTATAATATACCAAACTATAAACTAACGTATCTTCCACATACGTTAACGGATTTCAGCGAAACTGGATCCGTTGGGATCGTAGGGACGAGACCTATCCGATGGCACTGACTAAGAGTCGATCTGACGCAGTTGAAATTTCAGCAAATTTTGAATGCTCGACTCAAATTAGATGCAACAAACGCGTCAACCGTCAACCAGAATAAACACTGGTGAGTTAATTCTCACACCTTCTGGAGTCCTGTGATACGGTAAATCCATAGAAAAATATAATTCACCATTAACAGTATAAATTGGTTGATTGGATGCGATGGATGCAAATTGTTTGTTTATTTTTTGATTGGTTGCAGTTATTTATATCTCTTCCATTATTTTATTCGTATATTATTTCAAACGGCATCTGTGATGCAGAGAAGGACAGGTTGGAGGGATCCGACCGGATTCCTCAAATAAACTGTATTTTTGTTTGTTGTGCATATATATGAATTGTTCAACCTGACTGACACCAAAACCTGTTTAAATGTGATGGTTGGATAGATCTTCATCATTGTTGTGATTGAAGTCAATTGACAGTGTTCATCTGGTCATTGGCAGGAAATGGCCTGAAATATGTTGTTGTAAGTGTCGTCTACCGTCAGGTGGATCGACACTGTTTCAAAGTTATAAATTTATTTATAACTAAATTAAGGTTTTAAAATTATTTTTTATGAGGTTTTAAATTGGAAATTTACAAATAAATATATTAAACCAAGTTATAAAGGAAATTAGTTAACTGGTTTAGATCAGTTTGAAAAGCAGAAACCAAGAATTTCCTACGGTTTGGTAAAAGGAAATAATTTTTTTTAAAACAATTAAATGGGGTTTTTAAATTTATGAAGTTATTTAATAAATTTTAAAATGGGAAATGACAATTAATGCAGTTAAAGTTTAACTGAGATGTACGATCAGTAAATTCAGCTGTTTTTAATTGAAGGTGGTAATTGGATTAAATTGGTTTGAAATTACTGAAGTGTTTGTTAAATGTCACAACCAAAAGGTTAAATGTTAGCTAAGTGTCGATCAACTATAGTTGATAAGTGATTATCGAGTTGGTTGGTGTTAATATAGTTATTTAATAAGCTTTTAAAATTGATAATTATACTATTCTAAATTAATAGCCAAGTTAACTGTTTTTATAGTTAATATTCAAAGTTAATTATTGTTTTAATTAATAAGGATTAAAATGATGGGTTTTAATTGGAGTTCATTGAAGTGATTAGATGGCGTTAAGGTTGGGTCAAAAGGTGGTAGGATGATTTTAGTTATAAATCCAAGGTAAGGTTTTGTTTTAAGGATACTCGAGTAAATGGCAGCGAATTATTAAATGTGGGTTTTTATTTAAATCCTAAGGTTATAAGAGGAAAAGGGTTTTAAAGTTAAAAGGTGTATTGTTAATAAAGATTACTTAATTAAAAAAATTAAGTAAAAGGATTTTGAGCGAAGATTTCAAATATAAGGAACGGTTTATAAAACCCAATTTGAAATCAGAGGAAAAATGAGATTTTGATGTTAGTGGTTAAACTAATATTATTCTAAGGTAAGAACGGGTCGATCAAGGTCTGAGAGGTAACTAAAATACCCCAACTTGGTTGGCTTCACTATTATCAAGGAATGATATTAGTTTGGAATAAGTGGAAAGTGTTGAGATTTGGTTTACCTTGAACTAGGAATAGAAAACTCTAATGCAAGGTTTTGGGAAATAAATAATATTACAATATTAGTTTCAAAAGAAATAAGAATATTGATTTCAAATTCTATTGAACATGTGTTATTCAATTAGAGTTGATCGAATATAGTATTTGAGATAGAGCTAGTCAAACATAGTTATTCAGGAAGAGTTGCCATTGCGTACTACTACTAGCGTAATTCGCAGGGCTGTAGATAGCCTACGGCGGTCGGATGTTTCCTGAGGGAATCAGGCGTAACCATTGTGATCGCTGCGATCTAGAGTCAAGCGAATGGAGTAAGTCGAATATTAGTTAATCGATAGGAGTAATTAAGTCAAGTTAGTCCAGTTGAGTTAAATAAGTCGAGTTAGTCAAGTTAGAGTTAATCGATCAAAGTAAATCAGTCAGAGTTAATCAGAGGAAATTTGGTTTATATCATTAAGTATATACATATATGGATATCGTGAGTTGCTCGAATATAAGGAAAAGGGAAAAGGGTTTTAAAGAAATATATCGATATTCCCGACGGAAATGGAAAGCTGGATATATATATATATATATACGTACTCAAAATCATATAAACAGTTCTATTATATTAAAATAAGGTTAAATCAAATGTTTTGAATGCATTGGAAGATTTAAGGGTTTATTAACTATTGGGTTAAATATATTTTAAAGAAGGCCAAGTCATGCCAAGTACCGAATCAGCAAACTCATGTTATTTACACAATTGTTATTTGATAGTTAAAACACCGACTATCAAACCAGACCAATACGATTGTTGGTACGGAAAGACCGGGTTCAAATTTATACTCGAAAACCATTCCGACCAACAAATACGTGAAGTCGTTGATTGAAGACGGAGCAAGTGAAGGCCGTGGATCTTCATAAGCGAAAGGACTACTTGTTGAATTTCTCTGGCTTGCAACTAGAGTTATTTTGATTTGTGATTCTGTCTCGGTTGAAATCTATGGATTTGCAAGGACTACTCGCTACTGATCCATGGGGTGATTCCTATATGAGATGCAGTAGGAGAGTACCTTCGGTTCATCCTGTTCCTGGATGACTTGTATGGATGGATGTCTGACAAATTATTTCCAAAGGAATTACATGCGTTGATTTCTCCAAACGTACCATAGTTGATGGCGGAGAAATGGTTATTCTCTAGCCAAATAAACTAGAGTATTTTTGTGGACATCAATCAGTGTGATCTGGCGGATCTGACGATGTGGCATTCAAAGTGAATGATGACCAGATGTTTTAAAGTTAAGTTCTGGCCTCAAGACTCATCAGCCGGGAAATGACAAAAATCGGGCAGGCAGCATGGCTTTGTGGGTCGCTCCCATTAGGGTGTATAATCACCTATCTAGAGAAATTCCAATTGCTTCTTTAATCTATATTTCAATGCTATCCCTTTTCGGGAGGTAGTTGCTGATCCCAACCGTCGGTGATATACATTCGATACACTCAAGCGAAATGAGTGGTCGGTCATGTGTGGGCCGGGTTGCAAGACGTTCTTATTGAACCCAGTGTATTCGCCTCTAGAGATACACCATCGGCAGGTGGTCCCATACCTTGTCAAGTTGGAATTCAATATCCAATAAGCGCCCGCGGTTTTCGATTGTATACTATATATGGGGAGCGTGAGATGCAAGCGTTCCTCTAGATTGTTATTATTTGTATTTAGACATTATGATAATATCAGAGCAAGCTATGATTTCAAAACTGTTTTGGGTTATAGTAATGTAAAAACCGTCCGTGTTTATGTGTGGACTGATCTTACTATTAGCCTTTTGGTTTCAGAAAAGATTTTCCAAAGTTAAACAAAGTGTGTGCTCTGTGAATTTATCACTGGTAGTATTCTAGATTGACTAGGTGTATTTTGCTTTGCTTCAAATGTGCTCGGGTTAGACCGAGTGTATTTACACGTTACATTCGCTTGGAGTTTCAGGAGCTAGAAGCAGGAGGCTTCACCGCTAGTTATATACAGATACTTTTCCGCTGTGACTGATGTATGTTGTACTCTGATGATATGTATATACAGTTCTTTTGTATAAAGAGATTTGATATTATATTTTATTCGTTCCGCTGTGAGATTCTGATGTGTTCTTCTTCTTTCTTCTATTCTAATATTCTGTCTTTCTTTTCTCACCCTCTAACTTCTTTCTCATGACAATCCAGTGTTTTCGATGCTTGAATAGTCGACATGGCGATTTTGTGTCGATTTTCGGGGTCGAAAATCCTTGGGTCGTTACAAAGACACTCAAAGATTAGGTCAGAAACTATGCACGAACAGAGGGATGTATTGCAGAATCGTATCTTCCAGCAGAATGCATGTTGTTTTTCAATGTATTTTTGAAAAAATCAGGACATATAGAGGAGAAAGGAGCTCAAAATGAAGATATGAAAGAAGTGGAATACTCGAGGGATATCCAATTTCAATATCGAAGACAATTACATTGCCGGCTAATGAGAAAGAAAGTGCTTATTTAGTTGTGTTAGTGAATATGGCCGTGGTGGAACCATTTATAGTTAAGTTTATGTTATATATTGTTTTAATTATTTTGATTTGTTTGTAATGATATATATAACTTATAATCAAATTTTCAATAGTAGCTTGCGTTTGGAGGAATTAGAAAATTCAGACCAGCGCCTGAAAAAAATGCGACCTAACATTGGGAAACACATACAAATTTTTTTGCCGATTGGATTAAAAGGAAGGTTAGTTAGATTTCAATATATTATCATATGACTATTAATATTGCTATAAAATTGAAATGCTAAATGAAATTCGTTTTAGATACCTATTACCTCCAAGGATCATAAAGACATGTCAAAATGGATTGCTTACACTCCAAAGGATGATGTCATGTCTTGCAAAAAATATATCATCAATGACCAACATTTTCACTTAAAAGATTTAGTGAGACAAACTCAGAATTATGGGGTGACTTTTGATGCGACTACTATGTGTAAAGCAAGTGGAAAAGATGTGTCCCAAGTGGTTGATATGGTCACTTATTATGGAATATTGACAGATATAATTTTATTAGATTATCATTTGTTTTATATTCCAATTTTTAAGTATCGTTGGGCGTATAAATGAAATGGAGTGAAAGAGAAAACAACCAAAGGTTGGTCATCCAAACCTTTGATGATGATGGGTTCACTCTTTTTAATTTACATAGCATCATTTTAAGGAGACCCATACATACTCGCATCTCAAGCAAAACAAGTATTTATTCAAGAGAGAACAATGATTCTAATTGGTATGTTGTAATGAAAGCGCCATGAAGAAGTTTTAATGATTTAGAGGATCTCGATTGCATCAAGGTAGATATCCAAGTGGTGGAAGATGAAATAACCGAAATGGATGATGAAGATGTTAGCTATGTTAGAGAGGATTGCGAGGGCATACTTGAGTAGATTATATGTCCTACTTGAGCATGGTTATTCATTTACTTAGTGATGGTTGAACTTATAAATTAAATCCGAGCTATTTGGGAATTTCATTGAACTTGTATTGATTTTCTTTAGTGTTGGTTGTTCATTTGCTGCACTATCAAGCTCTTTCTTTAGTGTTGGTTGTATTGATTGCACAACATATGCCTTCCCAATATGATTAGTCTTTCTTATTAATTGTTTTTAGGTATTTGACTTCTTATAAAGAAATTGTAAGCATACTTTATCTCAATAGCTCATTAACAAAACACATGAAATTGTAAGCATGATTTCTCTTAGTAGCATCATTAACAAAACACTCGAAACTTCACATTTGTGTTCCATTTGTAACAATGTTATATACATTTGTGTTGTACCAGAATTTCTGACATTTCTTGGCCACGCAGTCTGACCTGTTTTTCATATTACACGCACTTGCACTAGTACATTGTGCTACCTTGTATGGTCTTACCATTAAACCTGAGATTTGTGACAATTACAGTTTTGTTTAACTGTCATACCTATATCTGTTACATGTGTATGTACATATATGTATATAAATATACATATACATTGTGCTGCCTTGTCTAGTCTTGCATATACATATACATATGTGTATATACATATAAATATACATACATATATATATATATATATATATACATATACATTGTGTTGCCTTATCTGATCTTGCATTTCTTTACATCAAACCACACAATTTAAATTATTTATGTATATACATATATATGTATGCATATAGATGTGTGGTGTTGTGTATTTCAGACCTAAATGTTGAAATTTTATGCAATTCTCTTGACCCATGCCATTGAAATGTGTATTTATGACTGTATATACATGTGTGTCAACGCGTGCATGCATATACATATATTGATCATATTTAAGTGCCAGCTGCTTATTGGTTTATACCATATTTTGTTTCATTTGCAGAAAAGATGTCGACAAGCAATGTATGTACTCGCAGCCAGAAAAAGGCAGAAGAGGAATCCCAAAAGTATAATCTAAACCAGAAGTATAAGTCAAAGCTAAAGCGTACCATTCCAACTGTTGCTTGGAGTGAAGGCGAAGAACAACCAATCAATACTAAGAACAAACAGTCAAAGCTAAAACGTAACATTCTAGCTAGTATAACTCAAAGCAAAGAACATTCAGTCAATGCTAAGAACCAAGCCATTGCTTGCGGTGAAGACAAAGAACAAACTGTCCTGATTGACCAAAATGAAGAAGGACTCCGCTTATTAAATGAAACATGTATTGAACAAACTGATGATGCTGAGCTTGAAATTGGGAAACAAAGTGAAGCTGAAATCGAAAGTACATCTCGGAAAAGAGGCGGTAACGGTCCAATAAAATCAAAAAGGCTCCCGTTATGCAGTCAGGATTGAATTGAAGTTGAGTTCAATGATCTAGGGATAACAAAAGGGCAAGGGTCGGTATATTTATCCTCTTTTCTTGGACTGCTTGTGCGGGAGCAAGTTCCATACACTATTGATGATTGGAGGAATATAAGTGATGAGTTAAAAGATATTTTGTGGCAGTCGGTTCAGGTATGAAGTCAGAGTTAATTTTGGTTATTTATAAATCTTGAATGTGTGCTTGATTTGTTGTAGCATGTACATGATTAAAATAATTAGTATGTGGATTCTATAATACTTTGGTTGCTCATTGCTTTCAACATTAATATCAATTATTATACTTACATCAACAACCAAAAGTTGTATAGAACATTGTGAGGTAGTAATAGAAAAAATAAGATCATTACTTACAGGAAGGCTTCCTATTGATTATGCCTGCATGTTGTGATGATTCTCTAAAAGTTAAATATCGTACTATGTAATATAAATTTTGATCATTTTGGAAAATAAAATTAAAAAAGCCTTGTGAAATATTTCACTTTAGTTGTCACTTCAATTTTAACATGCAAGTAAAATTACATGATATCTCAAATAATATCTCATAATTGAATATTTAAAAAATGCTGAATGAAGTTTAGTTACTTGAATAACAGAATATTTGGGCATATATACGGCTGTTATTTGAATATCTACATCACGTTATTATAGTTATGGATGAAAAAAATTGTTTGATGCATAAATGTGGTTGTTATTTGATTTTAATATCATGTTTTCATGTATTCTTGCAGGTTAGTTTTAAACTGGAAGAGGAATGGAAAAGAAAAGCCATATTTCAACAAATGGGAGTACTTTGGAGATCATCAAAAAGCAAATCGGTTTGAAATTTGCAAAAAGTGGAGAATGAAGAGGAAAGACTTAAACTAAAACCTACCAACATAAAAATCCTGAACGAATGATGAAAGTTTGTGAATGCGAAAACTAGTGTGGAGTTTAAGGTAAATCTGAAATAAAATTCAATCCTTCAACAATAAATCATTCCTACTACACGTCAGTTTGTCACATGCCTTGCTCTTGTACATACCTTTAGGCAAACTTAAACCCTCTTTGCAAACATATTTCTTCTTTTATGCTCATCTCTATTAGTATGCTAATTTTTTTATGCTAGTGAACATGGAATTCTAACATCTTTTTATGATTCTAGTTGTTTACTTTCAACATCTTTCTATATTTCTAGCAAAAAAGTGAGAAATATTCGGTCCTTAGGTACACACAACTTTCACATATAACCGGTTATAAGGGAATGGCTAGAATGACCGAAGACTTGGTTAGTTAATTAACTATAGCTTTATTTAATATTATTTTATACGTCATTTTATTTATTTAGTGTAATCCTAATTTAGAAAATAGAAAGTGTAGATCCATCGTCCATAATTAGAGCTAATGTGTGGATCAAATCTCACATTAAAATAAATGGTGAACCGGTGACCATATAAGCTGCAAATACTATTTTTTTATTTTTTTTTATAGGTATTTTTTTAAACTATGATATTTTTACCATTGTACATCATTTATGTGTTTTTTATTTATGTAGGAGGAGATAAAAAAATTGGTAGCCTATCCTAGTCTAGCTCGACACAGAATGTCGATAGAGATGCTCTTGTACATGTGTTGGGAGAAGATAGACCAGGACGGCTAAGAGCATTGGGAATGGGTTGCACTTTAACCAAGCTAGCTATGGCCCGGTCTAAAGATAAACAAGTGTCGTGGTGTCGAGATGAAATAACAGAATTAAAGGGAAGGATACAGGCTCTGATGGACCAGAAGGTAAACTTCTATATTAATTTATAGTCGTAAAGTACAAAATTTAGCACGCTCTATAATTTAAAATACTAAAAAGAATATTTTTGTGCTTTAATGCAGGGTAAAGAAAGTTTGCAAGGGAGCACACTTGAAATGGTAAAAATAATAATTATACTACTCAATAAATAACATTTAGATTTTAATTTTGATCCATTAATGTGTCATTTTAAGTATTATGGCATCCACTTGAGTGCTCCTAAGATTAAAGTATCATGATATTTGTGCTTTGCAACAAGGTAAAGAAAGTTCAAAAAGAGATAACTTAAATTGGTAAAAATAATAATTATATTACGCAATAAATAAAATTTGTATTTTAATTTTTTAATCTAGTATTTCAGATAATTTTTGATTGAATAATTATAGAGCGATGACGAAGTATGTTCGATGTTGAATTATGATGGAACCTCTGGAGTTGTTTCCTATGAGAGACTGTTGTCTATGGACTCAAATGACATTGTCAATGGCATTCGTCTTGGACCAAATGCTTCGAGCGTTTTTATAAATTTTATGGATAAACCAGGTACTTATTTATGGAGGCCTACACCTGAAATGACAGTATTAGCAGTTGCTATGAATAAGGTAGTAGCTTGGCCATCAGTTTGCATCAAGGTAACGCTGCGAATACGCATGAACCGTAATAAAGCTAGCACGGTAAATTTTACACTTCTCATAATTCTTTGAAATGATCAGTTTTCATGATTATATTTATTTAGCGGTACATCTTCACATTAACTGGATGTACACATTCATATTATATTTATATCCATTTTGTGTGTATATAGAATAAAGGTGCCACGTATGTATCTTCATGATTATATTTATTAATTGATTCAAATTTGATTCATATTCACATTAACTAGATGGTAAATGATAAAGATTCAGTTTTTCTGCTAAAAACTATATAAAATTATTATGGTTAAATAATAAATTTTTACCTATCTTTTGAAGATGATGCTAATTAACATGCTGCGAGCACAACCCCCTTGTAATCCATATTTATTGAGCTTATTAATGTCTAATATGTTGCGACCACACCCCGATCTGAATATACTTAAAATATATTCATTGTCTTGGTCACTTCTCTCATATTCGTTTAATTCAAGATTTAGGGTTGATTGTTTTCAGATAGCATTAATCCATTAAATTGATTAGTAAACGGAGGGTTGTAAAGCTAATAGCCTATAGAGCCATCACTACATAGAAATAACACAACATTTTCTTGTTTTGAAGTTGTCATGACTAGAAGTATAATTGATAATATTGAAGTATATTCTCATTTTTAGAGTACCAGTAGCATACAAGATAACTGCAAGATTTATGGCTGGAATGAGAGTGAAGGTGTAGTTTCCAAAGGAAGAATCTACGCCAATGGTCCAAAATATATTGTTAATGGTATTCAGCTCGGTCTGTCTGCCATTGTGATTTGGGTGGACAATGTAATAAATAAAGATGCTTGTTTGTGGCGATCCACATCTGAAATGTCGTGCATTGGAGATGTAGCTGGTAGAAAATTAGCATGGCTAAGATCTAAAGTAGAAGCTGATAAAGAAAATCCAAATGAGAGTCGTGATGATAGTGAAAATCATGAGACTTCTTCTCCGAAATCCACATATATGTTCATGAATAAATCGCAACATGTAAGTATTAATTTTTAAAATTGAAGAAGTTAACTGTGTATGAAAGTTTATTTAATGCGTATGTATATATTCTGCATAGTACTCTTTTTTCTTTCAATAGATTGCAACCATAAAAAAAGATGCCAAATGCAAGTTGATAGATGTGGGTGGAACAGATGTAGTGGCTGAAGGAACTATTGCATCAACTGATTCGATAGCGATGGTCCATTATCATCCATTGGGAAAGGATGTTGTAAAAGTTTGGGTTGAACATGTGAGGGTTCCAAATGCAGAGCTATGGAGACAAACATCGACTTTGACGTTCATGGAAGATGCCTTTGGCGTTCCCATAGCTTGGCCAACGGAAAAAATAATCATTGTAACCAAATGAAAGGTATGTAATTATTTTTTAATATACATTAGGAGTGACTGCAGCATGGAAGATGCCTTATAAGCTTATGGAACATGTTCTATGTTTCAGAAACCATAGCTTGGCCTTTTACTATGGTATGGCCTTATAGGCTTCTGGATTATACATAATTATAGGTTTATTTTACTGTGGTATGTTCTATGTTTCAGAAACCATAGTTTGGCCTTTTAATGTGGTATTTCTGTAACGGCCCACAAATCCATACTATCTGAGTTGATTAAATACCACACTTGTCCAACCCAAATAACATAGAATTACGAGTCATTAGGGTTAAAGAATAGAAAAAGATAGAAGATAGAACAAAAGAAAACATCATAATCTCACAGTGGAACTGAACAAAATATAACATCATATATCATAACTTTGAAATACAAATCAACATCGTATATACATATCATATCAGAGTACAATACATATACATCACAGCGGAAATAACTCTAAATAACTAACGGTGAAGCCTCCTGCTTCAAGCTCCTCCAAGTGTATCTGTAAAATCCCGAAACACTTGACTGCCCATATAAATTTGGGCATCCAAGAGTTTAGGGTAAAATAAACAAAATAAACTCTGGGTCAGTCATGGGATTGGTGTGAGTAAACTTCAACCATATTGTTTAACTTTGAAAATCCTTCGAAAGAAAAGGTAATAGTAAGACCAACCAACACATAAACATGGACGGTTTTTACCTTACTATATCCAAAACATTTTTGACATCAAAATCTAGTGATATTATAATAATTTCTAATCAAATAAATAACCATCTAGTAGAACATCTTGCAACCCTGCCATACATGACCAGTCACTCATTTATCTTGAGTGCACCGAATGTATTATCACCCACGGTTGTTGGCCATCCAACTGTAATCCATAAGATACAGAAGCGAAAGAAGAATAAATGAATTTTCTCTAGATTGGTGATAATACACCCTGCTTGGGCATGACCGAACTAGCCATGCTGCCTACCCAATTTTTTGTCATTTCCCGGTTGTGAGGCTTGAGGCTACGTTTACTTTTTGAGAACATCTGGCCACTATTCACTTTGAATGCTACATCGTCAAACCCATCAAATCACTAGTTGATCTTCTCAAAAGTATTACGAGTATAAAAAGATAAGAGAAACGATATCCTCCACCACCAAACGTAATACCTTGAAAATATCGTCTTATGTGATCTGTTAGGAACACTCTATCAGACATTCGTCCGTACAAGTTGTCCTGGGACTAGACCAATAGAACAACCTTTCATTTTACTTCGTCTTCTATTTATCTTTAGTATAATCTATTTCGCAATGCCTATTCTTATATGGAGTGGTTTTTCATATAAAAAATCCAACCGATATCTCCGTATTGACAACGATGGTCAAAAAATCTTTGATGGCTGGTGATTTAACTATCAAAGGAAAATTAAATTCATTAAACAATCACTGGCCCTTTTTAATTAATATTCATTTATTAACTATTTTCCAAATTCCATATCGAATTCTGTATATATCGATATATTGATTAACAGTCATCAAATTTCTCGAAAAAATTCTAACTCCTTAAATTTTCAAATTTTTTTGCCAGTACCTCCTTTGTACGGCTCAATCGGTACAACTACAAAATGCCTCTCTAGGCCCCTTCCATTCAAAAAGAAAATAAAAAAGAAAAGCGGCTTTCCTAATAGGCTCATAAAATCTCACATGAAAATTTAAACATGTATCTTTTTGTTGGGCACTCAAATTATAATCTTCATTCACTTCATCCCATACCTGTCTAATATATGTACACCTACACTTCCATTTATTTCAAAACCATACATCAATTTTGGTTTCACCACATTCAATCTCACTAATAAATTCTTCAACTAATTCAACCACTTCATTCACTTATAATTTAATTCTGTAGTGTTCAACCATATTTTAACTCACTTATAAACAATTCAAACTTCATTTATAACTCATGCCTCATATTCGATTCCGAATTCTAATTTTCAAGTCCAATTTACTTAACCCACATCAAGTTCCATTCAAACTCCATTAACTAACTTCTTTTATTATTTAATTAATATCATTCAATAATTCAAAATATGATTTTTATATCAAAAATCACTTCATTCAACTTGCTTGAGTTCATATTTATTTTATAACTCAAATCTAGATTTTTCTAATGGAAAACCTAATTTTTTTCACTTAAGTCCTTTTATTTTATTAAATAAACCATTATGGTATTAAACGATTATAGGAATGTTTTTCTGAGTATTGGATTTTGATATAACTTAAAATCCATATGATGAAATCTATAATTTTCTCCTCAATTGGGAAATTATCATTTAATAGACTCCAACGTTTCTAGTTTCGTCAAAATCCGATTTATATCGAGTTTTATATACCCAATTGAAGTTTGAAATGCCAAACTACGAACTACCGTGCTGCGTCGAGTTCATTTTAATTGAATTAAATTATAAATGCTTAAAACTTCATTTATAATTAAATTCCAACTCCATTTCCCAATATTTAAATATAAGTTAAATCAGTTTTCCAAATCTAACTTAAATTTCACAGTTTTTCAAAATCATTGATCTCCTTATTCAAAATTCATAATTTGGTTATAAATTATTCACAACCCGACTTCTATATTAGATTCCAATTCCAATATAGACCCGGTGGTTTCATCCAACTTCAAGCTGTGAAGATTACAATTGGACATAAATGGAAAAATGACTAATTTCAATATCCTTCAACCATTACAAACTAATATTATCCCTTGATAATAGTGAAGTCGTTCAAGTTGGGGTATTTTATTTACCTCTTAGACATTGACCGACAACGTTCTTATCTTGAGATAGATAAAAGCTCGTAATTCTAAAAACTGATTTTTTATTTGTAATATCATAAAAATCTTATCTTCTCTCCCATTTGAAATAGGATTTTTAAAATGTCATTTCCAACATTTGGGAAGTCTATTTCTAATTTAGCCAATGAAAATTTCTTCATTTTATTTATAAACATTTTTATATAAATTTACTTCCTTTTAATATATATAAAGACAACTTACATTTTTAATAATCCATTTGCAGCTCGATTCCCATTTTTAATTTTTATTATTATAATTTCGATACACAATCTATTTTCATATTAAATCTTTAATTTCTATTTAATATAATTCCAATATCTTCTAAAAATAATTTTATTTCTATTAACTTGACATAGTGGAATTCAAATCATAAATTCGTGTGGATTTATTTAAATTCAGTTTACATTCTGAACATCAGAATAAATTTCATCGTTTCTTTCTGAAACGATTCCAAATTATAAATCCCTTTTTAAATTCATACCTGAATTTAAATTTATAAATTATCCAATGAAAATTTCCTAACTTTATTTATAAACATCGTTTATAAATTCCACTTCTTTTATTAATATTTAAAACAAGTTCTTATCTCAAATAATATTTGAAATCCAATTCCATTCTGATAAATAAATTTTCCTTCTTAAATTTAGACTTGGATTCAAAAATCTAATATTATCAAGCGATAAAATTTTCTTTCCATTTGTAACATTGTTTATAAATTCAGTTACTTGTTTTTATTATTAAAAACAAGCAAATATTTCTCAACTCATTCGAAATTCCATTTCCATTTCGAAAAGTAAAATTTCCTTTTTAAATCCAAAAATCCCTTTTTGACATTTTTAAATATAAATATCTAGTGCCAGTGATATCCAAACGCACAATCACACAAACCATCCATTCAATTCAACACATCTCACTTATATTAATATGTAAACAACAATACGTAAATTTTGAGGAATCCAATTGGATCCCTCCACCCTGTTTTCCTGCATCCATAGATGTTAGACAACATAAATAATATCAGTCCTGGTTCAAGGTAGGATATCGCGGTATACAAGGTCAACCACTCATATATCGTGGGGTGATAAGGTCATCCACTAATGGTACTGCGGGCATCCACTAATGGTATTGAGGGAAATATCCAACTACATATATATAGCAGCCACAACCACTAAGCCAAAATAACTAATATATAGATATATAACCACAATAATTCGATAATTCATGACCAACAATTTATTTTAATGATTAAAAATAAATTTAAATATAAAACTATGAGTGATATTTACTCACCTTGATTTTTATTTTGACGATTCTGCTCCATTTTAATCTAATTCCAAGTCGTTGCACCCTTTCACCTACGAATATTTATTTTTATTTAACGATTAAAAGATTATTCATTTATCCAACAATTGATTTAATTAAATAGATTAGCTTATAAAATTTTAAACTTATAATCATGTACCTTACTACTACATTTAATCGAACCCTGCTGCCCTTAATTCCTCATTTCCCACACGCTGTCTTGTTGCTGCTACTCTCAATCGACTCACTACCATAAACTTTTCTTTCATCTAAAACAACTTGCACACTACTGAGAACTTTCCAAAACTACGGTACATGATCTTCATTTTTAAACCCAAACAATATTCGATGTTGAAGCCGTCCCACCACCATCAATCCTTCTCCACACCCTGCTTCCTCTCTAATCGACGCTTCCTAGCAGCTCATCAGTCCCAATGCAACTTATCTACGATTATTTAATTATCGATTAAACGACTATTTGTTTAAACTAACTTAGCAAATAGATAGATTAATTATCCTATGTGTTCTAAAATTATATAAAACATATACCTTGTTATCTCGATCAACCCCGAGGCATGTCAACGATCATTGATTCCATTCTGCTACAATTAAGCCCCAAAAATTGAAATTATCTACTTCAGCAATCCATCAGACACATCACAGTCAATCTCCCGCCCTTTTCTATCACATACACTGACTATCGAACTACTACTTCATTTCTGCACCCAAACCTGTCACTGCATTGCCCCAGTCCATCTTCAAAATCCATTGCCACGCCTCAAATCCTGTCAGCCTCCAAATCCAGACAACCTTTCTTGCTGCCTGCGAACAAAACCCAACTACCCTCATCGATCAAAAATGACCACTGTTAAAATGTTGACATGTGCACTATTTTCACAAGTCGACACAGCCAGTGACTCCACTCATGGATACCCATTCGAACCACGCAATTCCTCTCCTCGCGATCTTGACTTCGCGCTCAACTCAGTTCACGTCGAACACCTTTCCAGTATCCCCCCTATCGAGCGTTTCCTTCCTCAATCGCGACTTCGACTTCCACTTCTGACCATCACGACTTGGGCGCTAGTCATGAACAGTTACCCCTAGGTCAATTGGAACCCACAACTTCTACAACAAAAGCAACTACCTTCTTCTAAACTTGGAGCAGATGGGAATTTAATTTAGCCGAAATCGAAGAAATGATTTTCGAGATTTTAGGATTTCCAGAAGAATGGACTTTGATATTTTTCCTTTTAATACGGTGGAATGATTCTGGAATGGGAGGAAAAATGATAGCAACGAGATAAATTGGGTTTTCGATTTCAATTGTGAAACAGGAAAGGGACGACCAATTAATTAGTTTGCTAAAGCTTGATTTTTCAAAGAGGGGATTTTTTTTTTCAAAATTAAAGAAGGTGACGACTATGTTTGTTTCAAGTTGCAGGATTTGTTACTAAAGAAAACAAGGGGTTCGCAATTTATATAAAGGAAAAGAGGGATAAAACGTACATTAGTTTTCAATGTATGTCGGCCTAAGTACACAACAATTTTAATGGGATTCGATGTTAATTAAATCTGATATGGTTTCAAAATTAATATGGTTTGATTTTGATCTTATCCAGAAATTAAAATACCTCGCGGTAACAAACACCAATCGGGGGCAATGACCAACATTTCCAACGTTATTTGCTATTCTGGATTCATTGGAGTGGGTTCTGAAATTAAATTCCATTGTATAAAGAAGATTACCAATTTAAATCGACATTTAATATTAAATTCGATTGATTAAAATGTTTTGAAATTGATATATAATAAAAAATTTATCATTCTAATTCGATACAGGATTTATATTAATCGACTGGATCACTTCTATTCAATTTTAACTGCGAATTCAATTATATTCGAATTAAATCGTATATCGATTATTAAATCGATAAATTCAATATTAAATGGATAAAAATACAGGATGTTACATTCCTTCCCCGTTAAAATAATTTCGTCCCTGAAATTACTAAGGCAGAAGAAATGCTACATACCTGTGAATTTTTCAAAAGCCCACTTTGTTATAACTCGGTATTTTCATATTCTATAACTCAACTCCATACAATTTTTGGTTTTAATGGAAATATTCAATTTCATATTTCTCATTCAAAAAGCTTCAAATTGAATTCAATTTAAAATAATCTCTTTTTCCTTTACAAAATTTCAAAACGTTGGAAAAAAATTTAACTCCCTAAATTTTGGAATTTTTTTAGTAGAGTCTCCCCTGTATGAAGGAGCTTTTGCAATATACCAAAAGAGATGAAAAGGTATACATCGACCCACATGGTCGGAAAATAGTTCATATTTCCTAATTTGATATTTTTGCGTAGGCATACCTTGTATAAACGTTTATTATGCAAGCATGCTTAGCATATAAGCAATCTGCATATCCAAAATCAAGCTAGGTAGCTCCATGCACTTGCTCTATTTAAACTCATTAGCCATATAGTATTAAGGTTTCAATAACTTTCATTCGGTTAATTAATAAAACATATGGATTCAACACAAACCTGTTATACCATGTTTATTTAACACGTATATGCTAATACAAGTCCTAAATTTTAGTTTATACCTCATTTTATTCATATTATTTACCAAATACTCACAACCATTTCATTTGAATGACTTACGGTCAATGTATTCATATTCAATTTGTATCTCATTCATATGCATTCAAATTCATTCAAATTTGTTTCTAATCAATTTATTTATTTCGTTTATAACAACGAAAATTTCTGTGCATATTTGGTATTATTCGGTTAATACAATAACCACTCATTGTTTCTTGCCTATCTTGAATTGATCCCAAATCAATTTAACAATTTCAATTCACTTTTACCAACACAATATATTTAACTTGCATAAGTTAAGTTTTAAATTGCAGAATTCAAATAACCAGTATTTATTTCAAATTTCTTTGAAATCATATAAATATAAATACATATGTTCATTCCCATCTCAAATTCAAAGCGATTGAATTTTCCAAAAACTTGTTTTCTAAAATAAATTTACATTGGAAATCTCACTATGGTAGCAGTCCACCACTTAGAAACTCGAAAATGAACACCAATGATGCTGCATCCATCATCATAATTATTTTCCAGTGACTAAATGAATTCATTTCTTTATTACTTTCAAAATCCATTCAAAATGATCTTTATTCAAAAATCCTTCTTGATAATGTTATATTATTTTAATATACTTTGGAAAAATATTTTTCACCCTTCTAGAATATAAATTCCAAATTCTGGTTTTAACTCAATTTAATTTCATCTCATTCGTATATATTATTCATATACAAATTCTATTTGATTATATATAACCATTCCAATTTTATAATCTCATAATAGCAACCAACTCAACTATATATAATTTTAGAAAATTATTCACTTTTATGTCTACATATAATTTTGGGTAAAATTATTTCATTTACACATTTCGAAATAATATTATGTCAAACTATGTTGTTCAAGTGTTCAGAAACTCCTATCGACGTCGTGGCGTCCCGCGATTCAACCAGAATTCATAAATAATTCAACAGATAAGGCAATAAATATATAAAACAATTTTTATATCAACATAACAATATTCTCTCTCATATAGATACACTCAACCCATTCTAGGGTACTACTGACCCTATCTCTAATGAGTAAACTCCCACCAAAGCCTAACTATTCGTTCAACCTAAGCTCTGATACCAAAAGTAACAGCCTGCAAATCTGTACTATCTGGGTTGAATAAATACCACACTAGTCCAACCTAAATAACACAAAATTACGAGTCATAGGGTTAAAGAATAGAAACAGATAGAAGGTAGAACAAAAGAAAACATCAGAATCTCACAGCAGAACTGAACAAAATAGAATATCATATATCATAACTTGGAAATACAAATCCGTATAGTATATACATACCATATTAGAGTACAATACACATACATCGCAGCAAAAATAACTCTAAATAACTAACAGTGAAGCCTCCTACTTCAAGCTCCTCCAAGTGTATCTGTAAAAGCCTGAAACACTTGACTGCCCGTAAAAATTTGGGCACCCAAGAGTTTAGGGTAAAACAAACAAAATAATCTCTGGGTCAGTCATGGGATTGGTGTGAGTAAACTCCAACCATATTGTTTAATGTTGAAAATGCTTTCAAAGAAAGGGTAATAGTAAGACCATCCCACACATAAACATGGATGATTTTTTTACCTTACTATAACCAAAACACTTTTGATATCAAAATCTATTGATATTATAATAATTTCTAATCAAATAAATAATCATCTAGTAGAACGCTTGCATCTCACGCTTTACATATCTATCATGAAATCAAAAACCGTAGGGCGCTTATTGGAGATTGGATTCCAAAGACGACAAGATATGGGACCACCTCCTGATCAGTGTACTCTAGAGGGGATACGCTAGGGTTCAACTAGAACATCTTGCAACCCGACCACACATGACCGGTCACTCATTTAGCTTGAGTGTACCGAATGTATTGTCACCCACGGTTGTTGGCCATCCAACCGTAATCCATAAGATACAGAAGCGAAAGAAGAATAAATGAATTTTCTCTAGATTGGTGATAATACACCCTGCTTGGGTATGACCCAAGTAGCCACGCTGCCTGCCCGATTTTTTGTCATTTCTTGGTTGTGAGGCTTGAGGCTACGTTTACTTTTTGTGAACATCTGACTGCCATTCACTTGGAATGCCACATCATCAAACCCGTTAAATCACTAGTTGATCTTCTCAAAAATATTATGGGTATAAAAAGATAAGAGAAACAAAATCCTCCGCCGCCAAACGTAATACCTTGAAAATGTCGTCTTATGTGATCTGTTAGGAATACATTGTCAGAAATTCGTCCATACAAGTTGTCCTGGGACTGGACTAACAGAACAACCTTTCATTTTACTTCATCTTCAATTTATCTTCAGTATAATCTAATTCACAACACCTATGCCTATACAGAGTGGTTTTCAGATAAATAATCCAACCGGTGTCTCCGTATTGACAACGATGGTAAAAAAATCTTTGATAGCCGGTGATTTAACTATCAAAGGAAAACAAACATCCATTAAATAATCACTGACCCTTTTTAGTTAATATTCATTCATTAACTATTTTCCAAATTCCTTATCGAATTCTACATATATCGATATATTGATTTCTAGTCATCAAATTTCTCAAAAAATTCTAACTCCTTAAATTTTCGGAAAATTTCGCTAGCATCTCCTTTGTACGACTCAATCTGTACAACTATAAAACGCCTCTCTAGGCCCATTCCATTCAAAAAGAAAACCAAAATGCCAAGCAACTTGCCCAATTGGTTCATAAAATCTCATATGGAAATTTAAATATGTATCTTTTTGTCGGGCACTCAAATTATAATCTTCATTCACTTCATCCCATACTTGTCTAATATACGTACACCTACACTTCCATTTATTTCAAAACCAAACATCTATTTTGGTTTCACTCTAATAAATTCTTCAACTAATTCAACCACTTCCTTCACTTAAAGTTTGAGTCAATAGTGTTCAAACATATTATAACTCACTTATAAACAATTCAAACTTCATTTATAACTCACGCCTCATATTCGATTCCAAATTCGAATTTACAAGTCCAATTTACTTGACCCACGACAAGTTCCAATCAAACTCCATTAACTAACTTCTTTTATCATTTAATTAATATCATTCAATAATTCAAAATCTGTTTTTTATATCAAAAATCACTTCATTCAGCTTGCTTGAGTTCATATTTATTTTATAACTCAAATCTGGATTTTTCTAATGGAAAATCAAATTTTTTTTCCACTTAAATCCTTTTATTTTATTAAATAAACCATTATGGTATTAAACGATTATAGAGCTGTTTTTCTAAGAATCTGACTTTGACATAACTCAAAATCTATAAGACGAAATCCAGATTTTTCTCCTCTATTAGGAAATTATCAAAATCTATATCGCCTTTTATTTACCCAATTGAAGTTCAAAATGCAGATTACGAACTACCGAGCTGCAGCGAGTTCATTTTAATTAAATTAAATTATAAACGTTTAAAATTTCATTTATAATTAAATTCCAACTCCATTTTCTAATGTTTAAATATAAATTAAATCAGTTTTCCAAATCTAACTTAAATATCTTGATTTTCCAAAATCTTTGATTTCCTTATTCAAAATTCATAATTTGGTTATAAATTATTCACAACTCGACTTCCATATTAGATACCAATTCCAATATAGTCCCAACGGTTTTATCCAACTTCAAGCTTTGAAGATTACAATTGGGCATAAATGGAAAAAATAATAATTTCTATATCCTTTAACCTTTACAAACTAATATCATCCCTTGATAATAGTGAAGTCGTTTAAGTTGGGGTATTATATTTACCTCTTAGACCTTGATCAACAATGTTCGTATCTTGAGATAGATAAAAGCTCTTAATTCCAGAAACCAATTTTTTTATTTATATCATAAAAATCTTATCTTCTCTCCCATTTGAAATAGGATCTTTAAAATGTCGTTTCCAACATTTGGGAAGTCTATTTCCAATTTATCCAATGAAAATTTCTTTATTTTATTTATAAAAGTTTTTAGAATTTAACTTCCTTTTACAATATAAAGACAACTTCCATTTTTAATAATCCGTTTGCAGCTCGATTCCCATTTTTTATTTTTATTACTATAATTTCAACAAATAATCTATTTCCATATTAAATCTTTAATTTCTATTTAATATAATTCTGATATCTTCTGAAAGTAATTATTTCTATAAATTCGACATAGTCGAATTCAAATCATAAATCTGTGTGGATTTATTTAAATTCAGTTTACATTCTGAACATCAAAATAAATTTTATCATTTCTTTTTGAAATGGTTCCAAATTATAAATCCCTTTTTAAATTCATAATTGAATTTAAATTTATAAATTATCCAATGAAAATTTCCCACCTTTATTTATAAACATCGTTTATAAATTCCACTTTTTGTTTTAGATATTTAAAACAAGTTCTTATTTCAAATCTTATTTGAAATCCAATTCCCATTTTGGTAAATAATTTTTCCTTTCCAAATTCAGATTTAAATTTAAAAAACTATTATTATCAAATAGTAAAATTTTCTTTCCATTTATTACGTTGTTTATAAATCCAGTTACTTGTTTTTATTATTAAAAACAAGTTAATATTTCTCAATCCTTTTAAAATTCCATTTCAATTTTGAAAAGTAAAATTTCCTTTCTAAATTCAGAAAACCCTTTTTGATATTTTTAAATATAAATATTAGAGCCGGTGATATTCAAACACCCAATCACAAAAACCATCCATTCAGTTCACCGCATCACAGTTATATAAATATGTAAAGAACAATACATAAATTTTGAGGAATCCAGTTGGATCCATCCAACCTGTTTTCCTACATCCACAGATGTTAGACAACATAAATAATACCAATCCTTCTTCAAGCCTTCAAGGTAGGATATTGCGGTACAGAAGGTCATCCCCTCATATATCGTGGGGGCGATAGGGTCATCCGCTAATGGTACTGCGGGAAATATCCAATCATATATATAATAACCACAACCACCAAGCTTAATGTAATGTCTCATATTTTTGTTATCAAATATTTGATTTAATTTATTATTTTAAATATTATATTCGAAACATAAATGGATTTTAATATTGATCTCGTTTATTGAAAATGAAGTTTAAACGTTAATTTATATGTAACATAAATCGAGCTCGAAACGGCGTGGTAGTTCGTAGTATTGTTTTTTCAACTTTAATTGAATATACAGGATCCGATATAAGTCAGATTTCTGTGGAACAAGAAACATTAGAATGTTGTTGATTATAATTTTCTAATGAAAGAGAAAAATCGAGATTTCGTGTTATAGATTGTTAGTTATGTCCAAATCAAATTTTAAAATAGTTTCTATGGAAATCATTATCAAAATATAACGTTTATTAATTAATATTTTAGCCTACTTTGTGATTAGGCTACACAGAACTGAGAAATTACTTGACATATAGATTTAGAAGAGAAGATGAGCAAAGGGAAGCAGGTTCGCTTCGGGGCCCCCCGAATCGATCCCTCCCACGTTAAGGCGGCAAGCACAGGAAAGGAAGAAGAGAAGGATCACCCGAATCAGATCGGCTCCTTCCGATCTGAGCCCTCACCAGTCATCCGAACTGAACCATGATGCTACACCATCATTGCACGATATCCAGGAAAAGCGAAGCGGTTTCTCCCACGTTCACCCACTAAAGCTATGCACTGGCAACATCTCAGAGGTCCTCACTCCGAACCGAATGGGATGGCTGCCACGTGTATCCGAACCGAAGGCCTTCCAGTGGAGATTTATGCCTTTAAATACACCATCTAGCATAATTTAAAAGGATATTTTGGCAAGTTCTTGACCCAAACACTTGCTATATCCGAATTTCATCATATTATTCAAATCCTTATCAATCTTTGAAGAACATTTCTATGAGTGCTGAGTGAAATTATTCATTGTAAAAGTGAAATTGAGTGAAAACAATCATTGTACTTGTACTTCCACCATCAATTAAAGAAATTCAGAGTGGATGTAGGCTCTTTAACGCCGAACCATTATAATCGTGTGTTCCTCTTCGTTTTTATTTTCATTTCATTTAGAATTATCAATAGTTTGGGTGGTAGAATAACTTTTGGATCTAACATTTTAGTGCTTTCACTGAGAATATTCTTAAATTCTCCATATTTTGGGTTACCAATCTACTATTTGGGTTTGTATATCCGAAGAAGATAGTCCGTACAGTCAATATTTCTGAAATTTTATTTAAAAAAGGTTTTGACAAATTGAATATTGTGACGAAGGGAAAAGGAAAAGAAGTGCAGAATGCGCAGGAAAGCGGAGTAGGTTAGGATCAACAAGCAATGATTATTACTAGGTCAAGAGGACAAGGCTCAGGAGCTAATCGATCTAGCAGGACATCTCCAACTCCATCTGAATAGGCTCCAAACCGATCCGATCTGTTTCCCAAAATGCTGTTAGCAGCTCTCCACCGATCCAACATGCAGCGGCAGGGGAAGGCCGATCCGAACCGAATTTGGCTGTAGTTGGTACCTCTACTCGAGCTCCTATAAATGCTCCGATACCAGCCATGGCAACTGATGATCAACCCACGCCTTCTGCACTCATAACCCATGGGGAATTTTCCTGCTTGATATGCTTGAGAGCACTAGGGATGCTTTGGAGGATCACAAATGCGATAGTCTCCTCATGAGGGAAAACATGAGGGTTGTGAATGAAGAAATAAGCGAACTTCGCAGACAAAGGGTGTCCTCTCCGGTTCATCATCCTACTATGGACCATTCATCATCTTCTGATGAGGAGCGCTCGCATGAAAGGAGGCCATACGAAAGGCCCAAAAATTTAGACCAACTGACATTCCGATCATTGGGGTCCCATGAAGATGCAGCCCACGTTCTGGGACCCGACGATCCTAGTTTGACGGAACCAATGCTGCTACCGTTGCGAGGATCACATGTTCTCCCCAGGGATCCAAATATTACCAATCCTACCCAGGGGCAACTCCTTCAGCCTGTTTGTCCTGTGAATGACCAGGACCGCAGGAGCTGGGGAGGTTCTGTTACTAACCGAAACCCAAGGGAGTCACCTGAAATAGTTGGTAGGTGCATGAGGAGAGAAAGAAACAGGGTTCCCGAACCGACTCTAACCAATGCGAAAGTAGAAGCGATGGTGCGTCAAATCAAGGCCGATAGTCGCCGATATACCAATGAATACTAGGGTACTGAACGCAGTCACACTCCATTCACTGATGACATCCTGAATTTTCAATTCCCTTGACATTTCAATTTGCCACAAATGGATTTCTATGCTGGAAGAACAGATCCGAAACAGCACCTGATGAGGTATGCGTGGTATATGAACGCTGCTGCTGCACCTGACGCTGTAAAGTGTAAAGCCTTCCCGATATATATTAATGACTTCCCCCTCAGTCGGTGTCGATTTTTCAAGAACTAAGCGAGCTTTTTATGAAACAGTTCTGACTCCATGCCCGAAGAGCTAAAAGTGTTATCGAACTATGCAGAATTAAACAGGCCCCTGGAGAATCTCTGAAATCATACTTGGATCGATTCAACTTAGCAGTTACTGAAATCATCGATCCTCACGAACCAACTATTTTGATGGCCTCAATTGAAGGGGTCGATCCAAATACTGAATTCGGAGGTTATTTAGCTGGGAAGCCACCATTGACTAGGGAGGCTTTCTATGAAAAGGAAAATATTCGTTGACATTGAGAAGAGATACACAACAATCGAAAGAGAAAGTCTGATGGAGCTTCGAGAGAAGATATTCAATGTAATGTTGCTGTGAGACAGTCCGGAGACAGTTTAGGAAAAGTTGAAGTAAATGTTGGTAACAAAAACGAAAGAAGTAAAAACAGGAATGGAAACGGCAATAGAAGGAATAGGAACCAAGGAAACAACTCTGGTAAAAGACCTCGATTCCAAACTTTTGAAAACTATTCGGAATGATACATTGGAAAACATCTATCTGGATACTTACAACGTCTTGCAATATAAAAAGCCTCCGCCTAGAGACTCTACGGAGAAGGAGGTGGCAACTGGAATTTTTTTTCTGTTTCATGGAACCCACGGACACTCTAATAATGAGTGTTGGCATTTGAGAGACGTTGTTAAAAAGCTATTATGGGAAGGAAAGTTAGATGAATATAAGGTTTCCCCAAGAGATAGGGGCAAGGAGGGCAGACCTCGAATCAAAATCAGGCCGCTCCCAAATCCACAGCTCAACTAAATGGTAAAGGAATTGCCATCAAGACTATAGTGGGGGGACCCCATCCGCCTGCCCATAGCTACAGGGCTATGGACCAATATGTGAACGTAGCCAAACACCTTGAAGTAGGGGAATGTAGTAACTTCGAGGACATTGCTCCAGTGAAACAACAGAAAACGATGTCAGGTGAAGTCATATTTCGTGATAGAGATGATACTGGAGTCCAATCACCCACCGAAGACCCATTGGTGATCAATACCACTACCGGTCCGACTTTGGTTTATAAAGTGTTAGTGGATAATGGGAGTTCGGTTAATATTCTCCTTAAAAAAGCATTCGATCAGATGAAACTCAAAGCAAAAGACTTGAAGCCTTACGAGGGATGGATATGTGGCTTCAATAGGGCCTCAACAGCTCCAATGGGATATGTAGAATTGTCAGTTACATTAGGACAGGGAGAATGCCAGAGAGTGAGAATCCTCCCATTTGTAGTTTTGGACATCGAATACCCCTATAACGCCTTTTTGGGCCGACTAGCCCTCGCAGAATTCAGAGCTTGCGTTGCACCTTGGTGCTTATTGTTGAAATTCCCGACTGTAGCTGGAGTGGGAGTAATGAGAGGTGATCAAGCCATCGGACGAGCCTGCTACATGGAAAAACTGAATATGTTGCTGAAGGGATTAAGCATCGAAGCTAAAGGCACCTCCTCTCCTGCGAAGGAGGGTTCGGCATAGCAATTAAAGGGCCAACCCCGAGGGAGTCATCCAGAGAATTGCCCGAAGACATAGATCCCAGAGAGGACGAAGAGCCTGGGGATAGAAAGGCGACCCCTAATGAAACAACTGTAGACATCTCCATCGATCATGTTAATTCAACGAAGGTTTTAAAGATTGGATTGCAGCTGGATCCATTCCGAGCAAAGTAATTGACTGACTTTTTAAAGGCAAATTTAGATATGTTTGCTTGGACCCATGCTGATATGTGTGGGATTTCTCCCTCTGTTATACTCACTCGTTGAGTATTAATCCAAAGCATCCACCCGTTAAGCAGAAGAGATGTATGTTAGGCCCGGAGAGGTCAGTATCCCTAAAGGAAGAAGTGGAGAAGTTGAAAGATAATGGGTTCATTAGAGATTCAACATATCTCGACTGGATATCGAATCCTGTTTTGGTCAAGAAATCAAAGGGGAAATAGTGAACGTGCATTGATTTTTCTGACTTAAACAAAGCTTGTCCAAAAGATAATTTCCCACTTCCTAGGATTAACCAGCTAGTGGACTCAATAGCTGGACACGAACTTCTTTCCTTCAAGGACGCATACTCAGTATATAACCAGATCTCCATTCATGTGCCAGATCAAGAGCACACGAGTTTTATAACAAACTTGGGATTGTACTGCTAAGTGGTGATGCCGTTCGGACTAAAGAATGCCGTAGCCACATATCAGCGTCTGGTGAATCAAATGTTCTATAACCAGATTGGAAAAACTATAGAAGTTTACGTAGATGACATGCTCTGAAATCCAGGCAATCCTCTAGTCGTACACAAGATCTAGCAGAGATGTTTGACATCCTACAAAGGTACGGGATGAAGTTAAACCCCTTAAAATGCTCATTTGGGGTTGCATCAGGGAAATTCCTCGGGTTCATCGTAAGTTCTCGAGGGATTGAGATTAATCCTAGCCAGATAGCGGAAATAAAGAACATAGAAGAGCCACGGAAGATTAGGGACGTTCAAAGCCTGGCAGGGAAGGTTGCCGCATTAAGCAGATTCATTTCCAAAGCCACGGACAAGTGTGTCCCAGTCTTCGATTTAATCAAACGGGGGAAATGTAATTTCGAATGGACTCTTGACTGTGTAGAGGCCTTCTAAAATCTGTTGGACTTATTGGAGAAACCTCTGGTATTGTCAAAACTAGTGGATCATGAAGATCTGTTCGTCTATCTAGCGGTGTCATCTCGTGCTCTAAGCATAGCCTTAATGCGTGAAAAAGATAAGGTCCAGAGACCAGTATATTATGTAAGTAAGAAGTTAGCAGCTGCGGAACGCAATTATCCAAGAGAAGAGAAGCTTGCTTATAGCCTCTTGATTGCCTCCCGAAAGCTCCGTCATTATTTCTAAGCCCATCCGCTAGTTATATACACTGATCAACCTCTAAGACAAGTATTACAGAGACCCGAAGCATCAGGACGATTACTTAAGTGGAATATCGAATTGAGCCAATTCGGTTTGAATTTTCAAACAAGGAGGTCAATAAGGGGGCAGGCCTTAGCCGACTTCATAGAAGAATTCACGATTCCTGAAGAAGAAACAGTGGATGACAAAGTTGTCACTTCAGAGCATAGGTTAGAGCTAAGTCCGTGGAATTTATATACGAATGGGGCCAAGAATGATCGAAGATCCGGTGCCGGAGTTGTTTTAATCACTCCTGAAGGATGATCCATTTACTACGCCCTGCGATTGGAATTTTCTACCACCAATAATGCTTTCGAGTATGAGGCCTTGATTACCGGGCTGATGCTCGATAAGGAATTAGGGGTAAGAACATTGGACATATTCTGTGACTCCAAGATAGTTGTCTGCCAAGTTCGAAAGGAATTTGTGATCAGGGGACCTCGACTTATTGCTAATCTTGAAAAAGTAGAGGAGATACTAGGCAACCTGGAGCATTACAGTATAACACACATTCCGAGAGAAGAAAATCAGAAGGCAGATCGACGGGCTAAGCTAGCAAGTTCTGATAACCCTGACGAAACCGAAGTGGTTCCAATAAAGATATTGGAATCACCAAGCTTTGACCTAATGGAAGTCGAATTTGCCCTGGAAGCTAAGCCAGAAAGGGAGTCATTGATGACACCGATTAAGAACTTCCTTAAGAGCGGAATTCTCCCATCAAAGAAGAGCGAGAGACGAGCTATAACACGTAAAGCCTCAAAATACGTTTTACAGGACGACGTCCTCTATCGCCAAGGGTTTTCCATGCCTCTGTTACAGTGTATTGCACACGACGACATCAAATGTGTACTGAAAGAAGCACATGAAGGTGAGTATGGGGATCATAACAGGGGTCAAACTTTGGCCAAGAAAGTATTGCGATAAGGTTATTTTTGGCCTATTGTGAACAAAGATGCAGCTGATCACTCACGACGCTGCGACAAATGCCAGAGATTCGCTAAAGTTCCAAGAGAACCCCCAAGGAATCTCAAATCAATGGTCAGTCCATGGCCATTTGCAATGTGGGGATTAGACATTATTGAGGCCCTACCAATTGCTAAAGAAGGAGCTAAATACACGATTGTGGCTGTTGATTATTTCACGAAATGGGTGGAGGCCGAACCCTTAACCACGATCATAGAGAGAAAGGGGATAAGCTTTATGGTCAAAAATATTATTTGTCAATTTGGGATACCAAAAACCATTATAACTGATAATGGAACCCAATTCGACAATGCAGAATTCAGAAACTTCTGTCAGAAGTATAAAATTGATAAGAGGTATACCGCCGTAGCTCACCCGCAGTCGAATGGATAGGTTGAAGCAATAAACAAAGTTATTAAGTCAATTCTTAAAAAGCAGTTGGAGAGACCAAAAGCTATGTGGGTTGATGAATTGCTGCTAGCTTTGTGGGCCTATCGAACAACCTTTAAGACGGCTACTGGTCATACTCCTTTTTCAATATCCTTCGGGTTAGAAGCAGTAATTCCAGTGGAGCTTAAAGTCCCCTCTCATAGGGTGGCGTATTATGACCCAATGACGAATAAAGCACTCCTATTAGAGTCCCTGGACATGGTTGAAGAGAAGAGGGATGAAGTGGACTTGCGTGCTTTAAGGCATCGACGCCAGGTGGCACGCTATTATGACAAGAAGGTTCGCCCTTGGACCTTCGAGCCTGGGGACCTAGAACTGAAGCAGGTCTTCCTACCTTCGGTCCATCTAGGCCCAAAGTGGGAAGGACCATACACCATCCAACGTAAACTTGAAACGGGAGCATTCAAGTGACCGTGGATGGTGAAGAAATTCCTAGAGCTTGGAACGCCCAACATTCGCGGCGATACTTGACTTGAAATTGTACTATTTTCTTTTATTTTGTAGGCTATGTAAAAAGGCATGACTTGCCTAGAAAAGTCTGGTTAACATAAACAAAAGATTATGAAGTGGACGTAGGTCACGACTTGGCCGAACCACTATAAAATATTGTGTGTGATTTACTTTACCCATTCGAACCTTGTTTCGCAATTTTTTTCTATGTTTGTCATAACATAAGTTGAAATATCAGACATTTAAATCAATACAAAAGCAAATGCAATGACCATTTGCCCAATGACATAAAAAGGGACGGGAAACCGACATCCCAAACTCTAACTCTCATGAGTCGAGAGAGATAATAAAGGACGGGAAGACGACGTCCTCGAGGGGTGACGGTGCACCATGACAAAAGACCGTCTTGAATCTACTCTAACCTGACTATACAACATGAGAGTATAAAGGTACAAAAAATGTGTACCAATGAAAAAGAATTTTAACCCTGCCAAAAGGCCTAGGGGCAATTTAATCAATCTTGAACAAGCCTTAGTCGAGTGCTATATACAAGATTATTTGGGGGCATATACATCATGCACCCTGCCATCAATCATTCATTATTATAATCATTCATTTTATTTAATAAAGCGGCGATTTCCGTTCATGATATTTTTTCTGTCTATCCATTTGCAGGAAATCGCAATTATTACTTAAATCATTACTTATGTTTGTTAATTTCTCGACATTAATAGAAACAAATGACGAACTTGCAAGCATCTGGCATAGTGGGAAACAAACTACTTTATTTACACAAGTACAGGTTTATACAAAAGAACTAAATAAACAAAGGCGAGGGCTGCACTCGCTACAACAACGGCGAACCAAGGAATAGATAGAATGAAAAATAGAATTGCCTCTTATTTGGACTTTGGATTGGACTTCGCTTTCTTGGTAGCTTTAAGTTTTTCTTTCTCCTCTTTTTCAGCCTCGGTCTGGATCCGATTTGGTTTCTTCTTCCCTAGAACTGGAGCGCTGGGATCAGTAGAAGATTTTTTAGCAAGCTCTTCAGTGATTGATTTAGTTGAAAGTTTAACAACTAACCTTGACCCAGGAGTTACTGACGCAAGATTCTTAAAACTTTCCGGATCTCTTTCCTCAACTTTCAGTCGCATATGTTTATCCTGTTTGGCCTTCATCACAGCTAATGTTAGATCATTGACATTCTCTGAATCCCCAGTCATAACAACATCAACATCTTCTTCATGTCCATCGTCACCGCCATCGTCTTTCAGAGCGTCTAACATCTCCCCAGCATGAGGAGTCTCGGTGATAGGTGGCACAGGAGCTTTATCAGTAGCATCCTCCTTCTTGCTCTCAGCTCCCTCTCCAGATTTGGCAGCTGTGAGCTCCTCCCGTTTCTTCTGAGTCTCTTCGATAGACTCCTCACCGATGACTGTCTTATGTTGCTCATCAGTCTTTTTATTTAGCTCGGTACCTATAGAACGAGAGGCAACAGTTATTAACTCAGGATAAAATTAGGGATCTTCAATTGATTGCCCAATAATATGACGAAAGGTCGAAATAGCCCTGACAAATTGGGGTGAAAAGGTAGAGATACCTTCAGATGATTTCTCGATTAGGGTGTCTAGAGTCTCTAATGCCAATTCGTGTATAGGAGGCAAAAGGGATGCCTTAGGAATTCCCGGGTTTTTGGGATTATATCCCTCTGTTTCGGTAGCCCCAGGGGCAGCAGAAGAAGAACCGGTTTCAATGATATCTTTTCCTTTGGCCTGACGTTTCTCTTCCTCCATGGCAGTAGCAATAAGTTGATGCCCTTCGGCCAGACGTGTCGGATCCTCACCCCTAAGGAACTTGTCCATAAGTTTGTTTTCGTTGATGGAATCCTCCTTGAGATTTTTCTTCTCCCATTCAATGATTTGGTCGCATACATAAACCAGAGTTATCGGGTAATACTCGATCCAAGAAATGTCCCGATAATGGATCACTTGAGCAAAAAACTCTACCATCAGCTCACCATAGCCATCCAATTCCTTCTGGGCCGCGGAGAGTTTCTCTTGAACCTCTTCGGCAGATTTAATGGCAATGCCTGTATTCCCCTTGGACAACACTGCTCTAGATTCAACCTCCAGTAATTTGGCTTCCAGTTCGGCATTCCGCTTTGCTAAAACAGTGTTTTTCTTCTCTAGCTCGGCCTTCCCCTGTTCAAGGGTAGTGCAAGCTAACTGTACTTTAACACTCTCGGACTTAGCATCCTCAGCTTGCTTCTTTAGATCAAAGCGCTTTTGGATATGAGATTCCAAGCAAATGTGATAACGCCTTTGTAGTTCTTCGTGTTGTTTTTTATAGTTGTCGGCATCCCGTTGGGCGAGAGCAAGCTGAGCCTTGCATCTTCCAAATCTTTCTCCGAACTCTTCAAAATGTTTGCATCATAATCAACCATTTCCTTCATGTGGCCAATATCAGTGATAAGATCCTTGATAATCTTGGAAAGATTGCACGAATATCTATACATCTCTGTATATTGCCTATCCACTAAATCAATTTTTGCTTTAGCATCATCAGCCCACTTCGAAGGAATAGGTTCAAGCGCAGGAATAAACGCCATACGATCAAAATAATGATCCGGAAATTGTTTTTCAGATTTGCCAGTCTTGCCTTGTACTCGGAATCGAGCAATGCGGGCTTGGATATAGATAATTCAATATTTCTCCGCTTGGGAGGTACAACGGACGTATCACCTTTGCCCGACCTTTTCTCAGGGACTTTAGGTTTATCCTGTAAGTCAGCGTGCTTCGACAATGGCCTCTCTTCGGGATGCTTCTCTTTAGGAGGAGTCAGATCTTTGGAAGGTTGTTTGTCCCCTTCATGAAGATTTTGATGGCTCTTGTACTTGTCCGGTTCGGAACGACGAGGAGAACGAGAACGCGAAGAATGAGGATGGTTGGAATGATAATGCCTCTTATCATCCCTGCTGCGGCTTTCGCGATGATCATACTCAGTGTCGAAATCATATCTGGGCACGTTGGCACGGATTTTCCTGACATCGTAGCGGGGACGTACCATGGTTCTTGCAAATCAAGGTATGTAGAGTTCAGAACTAATGTTTACACAAAGCATAAGTGATGTGACGTGTAGTGCTAATGTGTTATGCGCATCCTAAGTGATATTTCCCCCTAACCAACTAGAGCCCGAAGTTAGGCTAGCATGTGTGGTCTCCTTAGCCTTCACATGAGTGGTTTCTTCTGAGGAAGTAAAGGTCAAAGGATTCATTTCGAAATCTTCTAAAGTGTAAAGGGTCTCGGGCAAGGGAAGATTTCCCAAACCCCGAAATGTAGAGTCATCCATTGTGGGGGCATCTCCTTGAGAAGCATCTAACGTAAATTCCATTGGAGATATCGGATTTTCAGGAGTGGCAGCATCCTCGGGAGTAATGTACTTATCTCTATCTTTTTCTGCTATATTTGCTAAAATATCTTCTTGAGACATGGAGGGAGAAGGAGGATCCCTGAGGGGCACTGTCGGATCTTTTTAACTTTCTCCCCTCTCAAGTGGGTTGTCGATTGGCCCTTCAACTAGAGGTATGTACACGTAAGGTGTAACAACCCTGAATTTTGGAACCAATTTAAATTTTTTATTTTAGAAATTTTAATGGATTTTAAATATTTAAAATAGTTTATTTTTAATAACAACGATTAAAAATTTATTTAAATCGAAGTTAGAATGAATATTTTTAACTTAATTATAATAGGAGTTAGAAATAGCGCGGTAATTTGAAAATATGAATTTAAACTTTGACTGAATGTAGAGGATGCAAAATAAGTCGAATTTTAGTGAAACCAAAAATATTAGAATCTGTTTAAAAATATCTTTCCAACGAATCCAAAAAATTGAAATTTCATAGCGGGAATCAAAAGTTATGTCCAGTTTAATATTCAGAATAGTCGTTATAGAATATATATATATATATATATATATATATATTAATATTAGAAACAGCCATTTGTCAAACGACCTCCGTTTTCGACGAAACCTTTTTTGTTAGAACCGGAATGTCAAATTATTGCTAAATTCCAATTTTCATAATTTTTAGAATTAATATGTGAGCGTGGCAAAAGAAAATGTGTTTTGTCAATTTTAGTCAATTTGGATCGACCAGAAAATGGCCATTTTTCAAACGATCTCCAAATTTGACGAAATTAATTTTGTTAGGATCGTGTCGTCAAAACATAACTAGAAATAATTTTCTGGAATTTTTAGAGTCCGTATGTGGCCCTGGTAAATTAAAATGTACGATAAAATTAAATAATTAAATGTTTTATATTATAAATCAAAGAAAGGCGGGCCAAGACGATCAAACGGGACCCAGCCCATTGTGTCCGGAAGGGGGGTATTTGGCTAGGGGCAAGATTGGTTGGGTTGGATTTGGAGCTAGTATAAGTTAATGGACTTTTTTGAAAAACTAAAGAATTAAATTATTAAAATATTATAAATATACATCCTTTTTCAATACCCTAACCCTAGCCTAATAGTGCAGCCGTCGGCTCTTCATATGGATGCCGAAATTGTCAAGAATTAATCTATTAGTATCTCTCAAACGAATTCGAATTTAAACCTGAATTCAAAACAAATATCAAAGAGATTTCCATCCTCTTCAGTTTCATACGGCTAAGATTGAATTTAAAGTGTTGTATGTGCGAATTTGTGGCTCAAAGGCCGGGCGTTTGGAGGCCGTTTCCAACCAAATAAGGCCCGCGAGATGGCAAGCGTGGCCAGCGCAAGGAGGCACCGACATGGTGGTGGTCGTGGTGAAGTCTGATCGAACCCCGGGGTCCTCAATTCTCGTGCGCAGGTGAAATGGTGAAGTTCGATGTTGGGTTTTCTCGGTCTTGTGAAATGAACGACGAGGAAGAAGCATAAGGGAGAGCCACGTTTTCAATGAACGGTGATTAGTGAACAATTAACTATTTAATTGTTTTAATAATATAATTAGTGTTTAAAACCTCGTATCTTATTCATTTGGAATCATAATTCAACGATTTTGAATCCATTGGAATCGCAAAAACGAGATCTACGACGTGGAACTGTCTAGAGCTGAAACAGAGCACATTGGAAATTCAGACAGAAATCGATGTGAGATTTCTGATTTGAATAATTAAAAATAAATTAATTACTATTGTGTTTAGTAATTCTTACATGTTCTTGATTTGATTTAAATTGTTAGATGCTGTTTGTTGATCTGTTAATTTCATGGAATATTTTTGTCGTATCAAAATTGACAAAATAAATCTTGTCATTTATGTTGAATCTAAATTGACAAAATAAATCATGTCATTTATTTCAAATCAAAATTGACAAAATGAATCATGTCATTTATGTTGAATCAAAATTGACAAAATATACATGTCATTTATGTTGAATCAAAATTGACAAAATAAACATGTCATTTATGTTGAATTAGGGTTTAAAAAATTTAATAAATGATTTTGTAGTGAGATCTCTATTTCTAAATAAATTAAATTATTAATCATGATGTGAAATTTATATTTATACTATATAAAATTCATGTTGGTGTTGTATAAAATTGAAATTGTTTGTTTGTGATTACGATGAACATCTGAATTGAATGTGTATATTCATGTTTGTCAAAATTTGTGTATACGATAAAAACCATATTTTTATTGTATATATATATATATAATATTCAAGCTTGTCAAAATGTATGCATACAATAAAAACCATATTTTTATTGTATATAATAAAATAAAAACATGTTAATATATGTTTGGCATTAAAAAGTCATTTTCTTATGTTCAATTAGAAATATAATAAAAACATGTTAATACATGTTTGGCATTGAAAAGTCTTTTTCTTATGTTCGATTAGAAATATAATAAAAACATGTCAATACATGTTTGGCATTGAAAATTCATTTTCTTATGTTAGATTACAAATAAAAGAAAAACATGTTATTACATGTTTTGCTATTTTAAAAGACATTTTTAATATGTTAGAGTAAAATAAAAAGAATAACATATTACTACATGTTTGGTTAAATAATAAAGAATACATTTTTATTACATATGGTGATCATTAAAACATGTCATTTTTGTAAAATCATGTCATGTTATTTAAATATGTCATTTTTTATAAAATCATATTATGTTAGAACTAAAATATCATTTTTGTTAGATTAGAATAAAAATAACATTTTTGTTAGATATTTTACATTAGAATAAAAATAACATTTTTTTTTAGAAATGTTATACTAGATTAAAAATAACATTTTTGTTATAAAATTATAATTTTAGATAAATTGACATGTTAGATTAAAAATAACATTTTTGTTATAAAATTATCATTTTAGATAAATTGTCATGTTATATTAAAAATAATATTTTTGTTATAAAAATGTCATTTTAGATAAATGTCATGTTAGATAAAATTGTCATTTTAGGTAAAATGTCATGCAAGATAAAATTGTCATTTTAGATAAAAATGTCATGTTAGATAAATTTATCATTTTAGATAAAAATGTCACGTTGGATAAATTTATCATTTTAGATAAAAATGTCATGTTAGAATAAAAGGTCATTTTAGTTAAATATGTCATTTATGTTAGAGATAAATATGTCATTTATGTTAGAGATAAAACGTTGAAACTTCAAAATTCACATTTTTAATGTAAAAAAATATATATAAAATATTCATTGTATGGATAATAATGTTGAAACATTAAAATTTGCATTTCTAATGTAAAGCATGTTTTATGTAAAATGATCATTGGTTGGAATATAAAAATGGTTAACAATAAAAAGTTTACATTTTTATTGTATATGAGAAAATATGAAAAATGAGCATTTGTTTTAAAAGACTCAAGTCAATTAAAATTTTGTTTACATTAAAAATTACATTTTTAATGTAAGTTTGAATCATATAAAAGAATTAAGTTAATAAATTTTGTTTACATTAAAATTTACATTTTAATGTATGTATGAGTCATATTAAAAGATTCATTGTTTGAAAATTTGTTTTCACATTAAAATTTACAATGTTAATGTAAAAATGCATCATTAGAAAAAGGTTCATTGCTTGAAAAATGTTTTTACATTAAAAATTTACATTTTTAATGTAAATGAATCTTATGAAAATAAAAGATTCATTGTGTAATAAAAATATATTTTGACATTGAAATTTACATTTTTAATGTAAATAAATCATTAGAAAAGGTTCCATTGTTTAATAAATTATGTTTACATTAAAATTACATCTTTAATGTAATAAAGGGTTGATTAAATGATTAAAATTTGGTAAAAATGTGTTAACACAGGAAAATACATTTTTAATGTACAAATGATTATATAAAAAGATTAAAATTTGATTATAATGTGTTTACATTCAAAAGCTGATTTTTAATGCATAAAAGGATTCAATAAAAAGATCATTGTTTGATAAAAATGTTTTTACATTAAAAATTACATTTTAATGTAAGTAGGAATAATTAAAATATGCATTGTTTAATATTAACATTTACATGTTATAGAAGTAGAAATGTTCTTTGGTTTGATATCAACATTAATATGTTAGAGAAGTAGAAAAATGTACATTGGTAAAACATTATCATGATTACGTTAGCGATATTAGAAATAATTCAAACTGAACTATAATTGGTTAAATTTATTAACCAATGATTTATGTATGTAAACTGTTGTTGTTTGAAAACCCCACACGTGTATTGGGATGATATTTGTCATACACTAGTCCCGATGTTTAGTTGTATGTCAGTCGATGGATTGACAATCTGTGATGAGCATTATTTATTCATTTATTTTAATGCTCACACAGTTATAAATTTCACTCTAGATGTGAATGGATTGTTTATGGATTATTTATCATTATTGTTATATACATGCGATATATGAAATCCATATAACTGAAATTATATGGTAAATGATTGAGTCGCATTCCGATTCAGAATATTTTTAATGTAAAATATATTTAAAATAAAGAATCTTTTGAAATAAAGAATATTTTAAAATTATGAATATTTTAAAATAATATTCAGTGTAAAATAAAATTATGGTTTCTATGTCCCTTTTTAGACAAATATAAAAATATAAAAATGTGAAGCCGAATTAAGTAGCAAACGTTATTTTAACCCGAACGGGTTTATCGATCGATTTGATTTACTTACTTTATAATGAACATCGAAAGAAGTGATTTATAAATCTAATATTTTGTAAGTATAAATATTTAATATAATAAAAATATAGAATGTTCAATTTTTATTTAAAATTTAAAATGAAGTTAAAAATCGTTTTAAAACGAATTTATAAACGGTTTATAAAATATGTTTTAGATAGTAAATGACGAAATATATATGATATAATATATATATATATATATTATATTTAATGGCCTGAATAGAACGCGCCGCGCAGCGACCGTTCGCGAATTTCGACCATTAACTTCCAATTGATGTAACGGGAGATCCGACCGTCGGATTCTCCTAAAACTAGAACCGTAAGGTTCGTATCGAAAAGAGTTTTCCAATGAAAATAAAAGTTTTGAAATCTGACGGTTGGATTTGGAATTATGTCCAAATCAAATTTGAAAATGGCCGTTGTAAGTGCAGTTCAGTGGCCGTTATTGGAAACTGACTGTACAGGCCTTAATAAAATTATTAAAAATATGGAAAAATTATGTAAAATCATAATAAATGATTTGAAAAGATTTTGGGTGAAAAATTCCATATTTGAAAAGATAAAAATATATTTTTATCGAAATGAACTAGTTATTAACTAGAATAAATCTTTAAATTAAGATTTAATGGAGTTTTCCAATCAATTAATATTTAATTGGAATTTAATAAATAAATTGTATTTTTGGGTTTGTCGTGAATGGTGTCTTCAAAAACACCGTTCTTAAACCCGGTTGAGAAAAGAATAATCTTTTAATTAAGATTATTAGATTTTCCAATTATATTTAGTAATTAGAATAAAATGAAATGTGAATTGGGTTTATCGTGAACTGTGTTTTAGACGACATATGTTCTTTAACCCAATTAACAGTAAAAATATAATTTGGAAGTTATAGATCTTTTATTAAGATTTAGTGGAAATTCCTCAAAGTAAAGTTTTCCAATTTAATATATTAAATTAGAATTGAATGGAATTCGATTTAATAATAATCGAAATGAGCTTCTGTAAAAGAAGACCGTTATTATATATGTAATTTAAAAGGCTTTGCCATTATTCCATTTGTATTATTGGTCTGATACAGAAATTTATATCGATTATATATTGATTCGTTTTTTGTGAAAATTCCATATTTAATGGAAGATGATTTTGGATTTATCGTGAACTGTGTTTTAAATGACATTGGTTCTTTAACCCAGTTAAAGACAAGATTAATTTCTTAAAGTTGAATAATCATTAAGTAATGATTCTTGATATTAAAACCAAATTATAGTTTTATTGAATCTCTAAAAAGAAGGTTAAAGAATAAATTTGAAAGAATTTATCTTTGATAAAATTAATGGGAACCTTTCCCTAATAATGTGAATATTCTATTAAAAGAATATTCTGAATTGGAATGAGGCGTATGATGTGTTTTATAGCACTTGTTTATTGATTATAAAATACGCGAGTTATTTGGAAAGACCGGATTCAACCCATTCTAAATAATTACTACGACGATTAGAAGTCGAAGATGAAGACGATGGTTGAAGACCGGAGGTCTTCACATCGTTTGGATGATTACTGATGTATTGATTGGGAGGCATCCCAAGACAAGGTAATAAGTGGTGATCTTTCAGACATACTTGGAGATCGATGTATATGCGAGAACCTCTCTCCTGTATTGGACATATGGGACGAGGAATATGGTGTCTCCAGTTTCGTTCAGACCCAGAACGGACTTGTAAATGGATGGTATGTCTGACGTTGTATTCCTTTATGTTGTATTCGTTGATCTCTGCTAAATATATATGTGTTTGGTGGCGGAGAATTTATTCTATTGCATAACACCCTTCTCTGAGACGTACGAGTTCAGAGGTTATATATTGGCAGAAATCAATGGTATGGTATGAATTGACAATGTGGCATGCTAAGATGCAAATGATCAAGGCTTATTGTTGAAAAGCAGAGCCTTGTGGTTGATGATCAAAGTAGGCCTATAAACGGATGCAAACGAATGCGGATAGTGCTGTATCCGTATCCGTATCCGAAAATAAAAATCCGTATCCGAATCCGTATCCGTATCCGGTGGATAGCTACTAAATAATATCAGTATCCGTATCTGCGAATATTTTCGGATATCCGAAAATATCCGTATCCGGCTTAGCAAATACGGATATTTCCGGATATCCAAAAATATCCGAATCCGAACTTAAAAATATGTAAGTTACAATATGATGCATATTTCATTTGGTACTAAAAAATAGCTGAAAATTTTGAAATAATACGTAAATGATAAAACATACCGATTTAACAATAGCACATTCAATCACATAAAATTCAACACTAATTTAAATGTGTTTTGTTACTTACTTTTTATCCATCTGTTTATAAAATAATAAATTACTATAACCTAAATATAAAAATACAAAACTATATATTTTCATAGCGGACGGATATTTATCGGATACGGATATTGCCATATCCGTATCCGCTAAGCATTTCGGATATCGGATATCCGTATCCGCTTTTCGGATATCGGATATTTTTCGTATTTTCGGATGCAGATACGGACGGATTTCGGATATTTCGGATATCCATTGACATCCCTAGATCAAAGCACATCCCATTTAGGCATAGCTTTGTGTATAGCATTACTTCGCGAGCCTCATATCCCGGTAAGAGTCAGAAATGGGACAAGGGAACGCAGGGAGTGCACACGTTTCTTTCTAGCTAGAAGCGGTACCAGTGTTTTGCAATCCCTGACATTTTTCTTATGTGGATGATGGATTACGAGGCCTCGGTTATATTGGTCGATAGTGACCAATTTACAGGTTCAAATAGGACTGGGAAGCGTGTGTTCAAGAATTGCCAATCCACTAAAGTATTTGTGGACTAACCCTGAAGATTCCAAGGGTTCGCCAGCGTCCGCATCCTGAGACATTGCTAGAGTGTCTTGAATCGGTAAGGTGATCGTCCCTAGCCTTGACTCATGATGGAAATCCAACTTCCAATACGACATCATGCGGTTTTGATTGTAGAACTAGTATGGCGACATAGTAGGATGGGGTACTATGACATCTATGATTGATACATTATGATTGAAATTGTTTTTGAAACATATATACACTAATAATAATATCAATTCTGTTTTATCGTATCAAGCATTTTTGACCATTATAAGGTAAAACTCTATCCTTCGGTTTGCGTTGCATTGTATGATGGGACTTGAGTCTTATAATGGTTTCATTTTTCTAAAAAGCATTACGTTGTTTAACGATTTACTTTATTTCATGCACTGGCAATCCAATGGAGTAAACCCGTTCCGCGTTAGCGGCGCGGTCCTGTGATAGCCTTATTATTAGATTAGTTAAGTAAGATTTCTCATACCAGTCCAATGACTGACCTATAGTTTGTTTCACTTGCAAACTCGGGTGCCCATATTTTTCACACGGGCGGTCGAGTAGCTTATTTTGCAGATATATTGAGCAGGATTCTGGATCGAAGCTTAAAGCTGTGTACATTGCATTGTTAGTCTTCCGCTGCATTGTATTAAGTTTATTGTAATTTAATCTTCCGTTGTAATATAATTCGATGTACTCTGATATATTCTGTACTCTGATGTAACGTTATTATGATGTTTATAAAAGTCTGCTGTTATTTGTTCTGATGTGTTGTATTCCTAGAGTTAATGTATTCGGGTTTTGAACGGTCCTGGTCGATTTAGCGATCGATTAGGTCCGGGCAAAATCCAAATCGTTACATAAGGGACTTCCCCGTGGCCTATGCTACGAGCTATAGTAATTAGACGATGCCGATGGAGATATTCATCTAATAAGCACTCCTTGGTAGTCAAAATTTTTTTATCACCATTAAGTAACTGATTTAAATGATCAAATTGCACCGGATACTTCTCTTATGGCGGGTTAGGAACTGCAAGTGAAAACAGGCAATGCTTAATGAATTTATGATAAAGGTTGGGATTAAAACTCAAAAAACCAAGGTCCTTACTTGACATAAGCCATCTTCTGGCACACACGAGCTGTTGCTTGATATAAAACCATTCAGATTTCGGGTCCCCAGCTTTGCTGCTAAACGGAATAGTGATGATTCTCCTTTTTGGTACTGATTCAAAGTATACAAAAGACAGGGTGTCATTGGTTCGACACTTGAAATTGTAAAAGAAATGAACATCCTCAAAAGTTAGCTCTACACCTATAATTTCTTTATAAGCTATGTACAGAGTATACAGATAAGCATAGGAGTTGGGATGAAGTTGCATGGGGCAATCCGCAGTTGTCTCAGAAAATTGACGACGAATGGTGGAAATGGAGGTATCGCCCCAACTAGGCACATCAATATAGTGATATCCATGTACACTTCCGGTGGATTACGAGGACGATCTGTTTTCGAGGGCAACTCAGTATCTCTTCGAAGAATCCCGTGCTTTAGGCATATCCACGCAAGTCTGTCATTGCCAATTGTTGACTCAACCGAATCCTTAGGCAGATCCAAGGCTTCAACATTTCCAAACTCATCTGGGGCACGATCATCTCCTACCCCTCCTTCTTCCTCCTCGCCTAGAGAGACATCACCTCCAGAAGATACTTCACTATTATGAGTCTCTATTTCATAATCTAGACCCTCACTATCCCATTCTGAATCTGAAGTAGAGGACATATCTTCAATAGTGTGACTTTCAGAAGTCTCCATGGCCTCCACTCTTCGCTAATCTAGATGAACGTCTCCCAATCATTTCGGCTAAACTATTGAAGAAACAATAGCAGGAGTTAGAGTAAAATTGCCCATGTCCCCCATACGTGTGTGTGCCAATGTATGTGCAATGGCAGAATTAAAAAAGTACAAAGTAAGCATATAAGAACACAATGCAAAGATGAATAAGGCAGTTATGTATTCGTTGATAATCCAAAAGTTTAGTCGAAAAGGCTCTATCCTAACTATCCAAGAAATCACAATCTATATCTAATTTTGATTAAGTTGGTTGAAGCACACTCGCATAGCTGCGGACCATTTCGGGTGCATCTGTAATTAATGGGTCGGTTTTGATAATTTCATCATCAATGAATTGGTTTGGGTATCTATGTTGTATGCGGATCGGATCGGGATTTGAACACAACTGGGTTCAGGTCGGATAGATCTTCAGAGAAGAAGCCCAGTTTGAATCAGTTAGCACCGAACCAAACCGCCCTTATGTCTTTAAACTTATTTTCCTTCATTCATGTGTCTCTGGAACTTCACCCCATCTAGGGTCTTCCGATCCGAACTGAGGTCACAGATTTTTCTCAGTGACTTAATCCTCATCCATTCATCCTTAACCCAATCCTCTTTCCATGAATGTCAACATCACAAACTCCTTTGCACCAAACGGATCAGCTCTTTCTCCTCCAAACTCGTCATCTTTCTTCCTCCTATACCCACTCAAATACTCACTATCTCCATCCACAAATCATTAAGACCCATATCTCATCCATTAACAATTACACGCAACGCCATAACTGGTTTTATCAGCTCCGATACCCCGAGTTGGTGAAAAGCTCCACCAACAACGACGGCGGCGAGCTAAACATCCCCAAAATCAATATCAGTGTTAACTACCATGGACTTGCGTGAGTTAAAGCGGGATTCAATTATGAATATTGCAAAATCCATGATTAAATAAAAAGAAGAACTAGATTAACCCATCTTGGGTTTCAATTTCAGAATATGAAAGGGATTTTGGAGATTTGGAGAATTAGGGTTCGAGATGGGTTAAAAGTAATTTCGGATGAAAATGGAAAGGGGAGAAAGGAATTTATGTAAATTTATAAAGACAAAGGGCTTTTCATGTTATCATGGGCCCCCAATGCTCAGACCGCTTAGGAAAGAAATCCATAGCCTTCAAACCCTGTGATGTGATTGGGATCAAACACGGATCGGATCGGACAAGCATCATCCGAACCATAACCACCTGAGTCGACTCAGCATGCGAGACCAACCCCAAAGAAGAAGCAAAATTTTAATAAATATGCATAATTAAAGTTTACCTGGAGGAGCTACTTGGACATTGAAAGTAGTTCTTGAAGTTATTTTGAATAACAGGAGCAATTTATGCATTCCATCACATATTTATAGACAACAAAAGATGTGACTTGATGAAGCAGCATGACTTTACAAGTGAATGAAGGCAACTATTCAATGACTCCAATTCAGAAACCAAAAAACAGATTGTTCGAAGCACACTTTATTTTCAATAAATGCATGCTTCGAAGGGGCAAAATGTTAGCCTAATTTGTGATTAGGCTACACAAAGCTGAGAAATTACTTGACATATAGATTCAGAAGAGAAGAAGGGCATAAGGAAGCTGGTTCGGTTCGGGGGCCCCTGAATCGATCCCTCCCACGTTAAGGTGGCCAGCACAGGAAAGGAAGAATATAAGGATCACCCGGATCAGATCGGCTCCTTCCGATTCGAGCCCTCACCGGTCATCCAAACTGAACCACGATGCTACACCATAATTGCACGATATCCAGAAAATGCGGAGCAGTTTCCCCCACGTTAACCCACTAAAGCTATGCACTGGCAACATCTCAGAGCTCCTCACTCCGAACCGAACGGGATGGCTGCCACGTGTATATGAACCGAAGGCCTTCCAAGGGAGATTTCTGCCTATAAATGTGCCACCTAGCATCATTTAAAAGGATCTTTTGGCAAGTTCTTACCTCAAACACCTGCTATATACGAATTTCATCATATTAATCAGATCCTTATCAACCTTTGAAGAACATTTCTATGAGTGCTGAGTGAAATTATCCATTGTAAAAGTGAGATTGAGTGAAAACAATCACTGTACTTGTACTTCCATCATCAATTAAATAAATTCAGAGTGGACGTAGGCTCTTTAATGCCGAACCATAATAAATCGTGTGTTCCTCTTCGTTTTTATTTTCATTTCATTTAGAATTATCAATAGTTTGGGTGTTTGAACCACTTTTGGATCCAACAAATATAAAATGGTTTTAATAAAATTTGGACACCGACTTGACTCGAAATTGATGATATTGAGTTGTAAAATCCATATTTTTTATGTTCGTAGTTATATGATTATTTTATTTGGATATTCAAATTAATAATAATTTATTATTATTTAAATTAGATTGTTTTGGGATTTATATAATATTTTATTGATATTATGTAGACCTTTAAGATGGCCATTTTGCAAACGACCTCGGTTTTCGATGAAATTAGTTTCATTGGAATTGCAACGTTAAATTGTGGTATAGAATTAAATTTCGGGGAAAACCGATGTCGTATGTGACCACGACAACCGTAAGCGCTCAGTCATTTTCTATAGCGCGTAATTAAATTAAATTAAATTAATAGAGGGGGATTTGTGTATAAATTGAGCAGACGACCGAATTAAGCCATGAAACCAATTCCGTTGAGTTCGTATCGACGTATAGAGTCAGAATAGGCAGATAGTTTGTCATTTTGGAAATCAGGTAATTTGGTGTCCAAAATACCGTTGTTTGGCGTATAAAATAGTGTACCGGGAAACAGTCTCAGAATGTGATGAAATTTGTGCCGTTGGATTCATATTAATTAATTATTATAAGATTTCAAATTTCTTATCGATCGGACTTACCGTTTGATCGTGGCAACGATAACGCCTTAATCATTTATATTATTTTGGCTATTTTAGACAGGGGCAACTTTAAAGGATTAAACAAATGGCAAAATGAACTCCGATTTTAACGAAATAAATTTCATTGGATCCGTAAGGAAAAGATCTAGTATAATTTCAAAGTTTCAAGTTGATTGGATTTATTTTGTGATCGTGGGAAATTTAAACGTGTGATTTTTAGCCTGTGATTTATAACCACTTTTTACAAACGACCTCGGAATTCGACGAAACCTATCCCATCAGGTCCAGAATATTTTTCTGCGCCAGGATTAGGAGTTTCATCTCGATTGGAGGTCATACATGAGTGTTTTGACACGATACTTCACGAAGAAGTTTTGACATAATATACTATTATTATATTCTTCCCAGCTCTCTATATATATAATGCTTTACAGCTGAAAACCTAAAATTTTGGTCAAAAATTTATTCTTGGTCAACCAAAATAGGAGTTACCATCTTCCACAATGGACGGCTGCAGCAATCTGATCTTCTTCCACAGTTTTTGAGAAATCCTTTCATCCTTTCGAGAAACTCGCAACTACAATTATTCTCAGTTAGGCAAGGGCTACACGACCAACGACTATGATTTGGTTCCGATCATCGGTGTGGCCGGAGGTTGGTTAGAAGCTCTGGCGGTTTAAGAGCTACTGGAGGCGAAGGGGAGACTTAGAGAGGCGAGGCTCAGGGCGTTGGAGGCTGATGGTTGACGACTTCAAAGGCCGACATCTGATCGATGGTCAGTCAACAAGAGGCAGTGCGATGATCAACAATATGAAGTAAGCATGGGTTTTGGAGTGAAGCACGAAGGATGCAGTAAGGAACGGGAAGTAACTTCCTGTTGTAACCCAAAGTAAATTAAAACGTGACTAAACTTATAAGTTAATTAAGGATTAGTTAATAAAAATATAGTATTAACTTAAGATATTATTTTGTTGCAGAACTAGGAAGCATACGAGACCGAAATGAAAGAAGCAATATAATTTGACCATTTGTTTAAAATAAAAACGTAATTAGTCTATTAATTATATAATTAAGATTAATAATTTAATTAAATAGTATGAACATATAATGTATAAATATTGTGCAAATATTACCAGAATACAACCAAACAAGTTGCAATGGAATGATCATGACGAGCAGAACGTTATGTAATGAATATGGATAGTGCAGGAGACAGCTGGAATTTACAGTTAAATTAAATGACTATTTAGTTTATCTGTAACCAAACTACTTCAGCAATAAATCAGTTCTTCCAACCTATATTTTATATAAATCGGGTTTTTATTTTGTGTGTGTTATGATTGCTAATAATTGACTGTTAGTTAAATATACATTTATATATTGTAACAACCTGGAATTTCTGAACCAATTTAAATTTTTTATTTTAGTTATTTTAATGGGTTTTGGATATTTAAAATGATTTATTTTAAATAATAAGGACTAAAAAATTTATTTAAATCGAAGTTAGAATGTATAAATTTATTTTAATCATAAAACGTGCCTGAAATGGCGCTGTAGTTTGAAAATTCGATTTTTAATTTCAACTGAATATATAGAATTCAATATAAATCAGATTTCAGTAAAACAAGAAACATTTGAATCTGTTTAATTATATCTTTCTAATGAATGTGAAAATTTTAGATTTTATAATTTGAATTGATAGTCGTGTCCTGTTTAAAATTTAGAATAGTCGCTATGGAATTTAATTATATTTCATTATATATTAAGCCCTTAAAAATAGATTGTGCAAACGATCTCCATTTTTGATGAAACCACTTTTGTTGGATCCGGAATTTCAAATTATTGTTAGGTTTCAAATTTCATAATTTTGGAATTAATATGTGAGCGTGGTAAATTTAAATGTGTTTTGTCAATTCAGTTTAAATTTAATCGACTAGAAAAAGGCCATTTTTGAAACGGTCTCCAAATTCGACAAAACTAGTGTTGTTAGGACCGTATCGTCAAAACATAGCTAAATTTCATTTTACATAATTTTTGGTGTCAATATGCGGCCCCGATAAATTAAAATGTATGTTGAAATTCAATATTGAACGGCGTATTAATTTATATTTTAATTTTGATGAAAACTAATCAAAACAATAGAATTGGCTTATGAAACATATCTCATTGTGTCCGGAATGGGGGTATTATCTAGGGACGACATCGTTGGGTTTGATTTGGAGTTGGTGAGGATTTTGAGTTTTAAAGTGAAATTAAATAATAGTAAAAAAATAGTATATATCCTCCTATTGGTCAAAAACAAAGTCAAACCCCTCATTTTTATCACCCATGCTCAAACACGTTCTAGCGCCCCTTTTTTGCGATCGACGATAAGAACCTCCCCCTTCTCCTCCAAAATCCATGAAATCCAGGCCATAATCAAACAAACCCCCAACTGCAATCTTCTTCATCTATGTGAGATCCCCTAATCTAACGGTCATGATCATCCATCATTTGGTGGATTGCGTGATTTTTTCCCTCAAGCAATAGGTGTTTCCGCGCGTTTTTAGAACATGAGAAGGCTCACATTTCAAGGTGGTGGCGGCTGTGGGAGCTCAGCTCAAGGCGGTCGGAAGGGGAGGATCTGATGGGGTTCCAACGCAACAGTGTGATGGCGACAGTGGTTTTGTTCTAGCGAGTTGGGTTCGAAGTTTTATCGTGTTTCAGGAGGAAGTGTTAACGTTGGGAAGGGTAATTATAAAGAGGGATTAAAGTTTTAATTTAGTGAAAATTAGGCACACATCCCTAAAATGAAACTTAATTAATGCCACGTCCATCCATACTTTTCCATATGTTTCCAGCCCCTAAAATCAGATGCCGCCCAAAGATTATGGTCCTTTCGCCTACTCCTCCAGTCCACTTCCGCCTTTTCCATTTTTGCACACAAAAAATGCGCTCATGCATAAAAAAGAAAAATTTCTAAAATTTGGAAATAATCCCAGGAGTCCACGCAAACTGAAAAAAAAAAGTTGCATACATGTATGCACCTATTATTAATAGTTACATACATGTATGCAACTTTTTGAATACACATGCACATATGTACGTACAACTCTTGAATAACTGCATACATATATGCAGTTTTTCTGTATAACTGCATACATGTGTGCATATATGACAAAATATGTGCAAAAGTGAAAAAGTTGCACGTACATATGCTGTTTTCAAATAAATGCATGGGAAGATGCATGTATTTACAATATGTGCATACATGTATGCGTTTGTACTGCAGTTTTGACACAGAATTGAAATTGATGCATACATGTATGCATCTAATTGGATTATATGCATCTTTTGATGTATTTTACTGCATTTTGTTGTTTTTGTGTAATTTTTGATTTTGACGTTGTTTTTGATGTTTTTTTGATCTGATTTTTTTCACGATTAATTGTTTTAATTAATTACGAATTTACGTGATTTTTTTATATTTTATTTTTATTTTTTTAGTGTATTTTCAAAAAATAAGGACTAAATTTATAATAAGTTTATGACCGGATGTGAGCCTAATTTTGAAACTTAACAGGGACCTATAAAAAACACACCCTTTAATTTATTATTTAATTATCTAATAATGTAATTAGTGTATTAAATGCGATATCTTCTTCATACGAGGTCGGAATGGAACGGTTTCAGTTGCGTTGCGATCGTGGTGAAGAACTCTACATTTCAGAACTGACTAGAAAGGCAAATTAATCATTCATTTAATTTGGTTTAAAGTCAAAATCATCAAATAAAGAATGGCGGAGTGGAATCCAAAGTGAGAATTTTCTCACTAAAAAATTTGTACAGTTATTTAATTTACTTCATAACTGTAAATATATAGGAATTGCCAGTGTTGATTTTTATCTGTTGTACGTGACATTGCTTGAGTTCAACACATGAACTATTCACGACTCATCTGCACAAGAAGTGTTGTTTGAATATCCGACACTTGTGTTTCAAACGATGTGGATACACTTTGTGGTTGTTGAAATGTGATATAAATATCCATTTGTAATTTGAACAGTGAAAATTTATGAAGTAGAAAAATAACTCAAACCGAATTAGAATTGGTTAAATTTATTAACCAATGATTTATTTAAATAGACTGTTGTTGTTTGAAAACCCCACACAGGTATTGGGATGATATTTGACATACACTAATACCAATATTTAGTTGTATGTCAATCAATTGATTGACAAACTATTGTAAGCGTTGTTTATTTATTTTAATGCTTATACAGTTATAGAATGCACACTGAATGATGTTTGAATGGTTAATGATTATTACTGTTGAAAACATGCGATGAATGAAATCCATATAACTGAAATTATATGGTAATTAATTGAGTCGCATTCCGATTCAGAAATAACGAATATTTTAAAATAACAAGTATTTTAAAATAATACTCAGCGAAGAATCAAAATGTGATTTTGATGTCCGATTTTGGATGGACACGAAAATATATAAAAATATAAAGATGGGTTAAGTATAGAAACGCCATTTTAACCCCAACTGGTTTATCGATCGATTTTATTCATTTTAAAATAATATTGAAAAGAATTGATTTCAAAATATGATATTTTGAAAATATTATCATTTTAGTTTTATAATGATATGGAATATTCAATTTTGATTTAAAATTGAAAAGGAAGTTAAAATCATTTTAAAATGAATTTATAAATATTTTATAAAATACGTTTTAAATAGAAATCGACGATATATATAAATATATATATATATATATAACGAATTGAATAGAACGCGTCGCGCAGCGACCGTTAGCGAATTTCAACCATTAACTTCAAATTGATGTAACGGGACATCCGTCCGTCGGATCCTCCTAAAACCGAAACCTTGGGTTTGTATCGAAAAGATCTTTCCGATGAATATATGAGATTTAAATTTGAATGGTGGGATTTTAAATCTTGTCCAAACCAATTTTAGAAAAAGTCGTTATGGATGCAGTTCGATGACCGTATACGGAAATGACGGAAATGGCGATATTAAAATTATTAAAAATAAAGAAAAATTATGTAAAATCATAATAAATGATTTGCAAAGATTTTGGATGGAAAATTCCATATTTGAAAAGATAAAAATATATTTTTATCAAAATGAACTAGTTATTAACTAGTATAATAATCCAATGTTTTTAAATAAATAAATTGGATTAAGAAATGAGTTTTAGTCTAACCAGAATTTTCCAACATATGGATTGGAAAGGATTTGAGTAAAAATAATCTTTGCAATATTTCGATATTGGATTCCGTGATTATATGGATATTGTTGAGGAATTTGGAAGATATAAATATCATTATTCCCAATACGATATTTGTTGGTTTCAGGATTTGATATCGAATATAAGCCGATATAATTTCTATTTAGGGCCTTGTATTTAATATCGAATTGGATTTTGGGTTTGTCGTAAATTGTGTTTTTAATAACCTTTATTCTTTAACCCAATTAACAGTGAAGATATGATTTGGAATTTATAAATCTTTCTAAAAAGATTAATGGAAAGTAGAGCTTTCCAATTTAATATATTAAATTGGAAATGAATGGAATTCGATTTAGTAATAATCGAGATGGGCTTCTGTAAAGGAAGACCGTTACTATATATGGAATTTAAAAGGCTTTGCCGTTATTCCATTTATAGTATTGATTTGATACGGAAATTTATATCGAATATATACTGTTTTGATTCCCGTGAAGATTCCATTTTGATGTAAGATGATTTTGGGTTTATTGTAAACTGTGTTTTTAATAACATCGGTTCTTTAACCCCGTTAAAGAAAAAATAATTTCCAAAGGATGAATAATCATTAAATAATGATTTTAGGAAGATTAAAACTAAATGAAGTTTTAATAAATCTTTAATTAGATTGAGATGGAAATGAGATAATTTAATTTATCAAATTCGAGAAATGTTTCGAAATGGAGTACCACCAGTTTTACTCCAAGTGATAGTAAATATTTAATTAGATTTGAACATGAAATGGAAATTAAATTTACCGATAACACTGTGGGTGTTAGATATGGGGCACCACCAGTTCTGCTCCATGGGATGAATAGGTTGGGATTGGAAAATAAAATAAATGGTTACTTCGGTAAGGCTCGATAATCCCGACTAATTAATAAAATCTTTTGAAATTGACATCCAAAGGAAGATTAAAGATTAAATTCAAAAGAATTTATCTATGGGAACCTTTCCATAAAGATGTGAATATTTGAATAAAAGAATATTCTGAATTGGAATGAAGTGTATGATGTGTTTTTATAGCACTTGATTATTGATTATTAAATACGTGAATTATTCGGAAAGACCAGGGTTAACCATTCTGAATAACTAATACGGCGACTAAAAGTCAACGATGAAGATGGCAGTTGAAGGCCGGAGATCTTCACATCGTTTGGTATATTACTAATGTCTTGGTTGTGCTGTACACCCAAGAAAAGGTAATAAGGGGTGATCGTCCAGACATACTTGGAGATCGACGGATATGCGAGGAACTCTCTTCCGTATTGGACATATGGAATGAGGAATAAGATGCCTCCGGTTTCGTTCAGGCCCAGAACGAACTTGTAAATGCATGTGTGTCTGACATTGGATTTCATTTTGTGTTGATTGATTTCTATTAAATATATATCTTTTTGGTAGCGGAGAATTTATTCTCTTGCTTTACACCCTTTTCTGAGACTTACGAGCTTAGAGGTTACATATTGATAGACATCATTTGTATGGCGTGGATGGTCAACGTGACATGCAAAGATGTAAATGAACAAGGCTTTTGTTGAAAAGAAGAGTCTTGTGGATGATGATCAAAGAACAGCTTTAATTAGTATAGCTTTTTGTATAGCGTTAATTCGCGAGCCTCACACCCGGTATGAGTTAGAAACGGGATCAGGGACACAGAGAGTGCATGACGTTTCTTTCTAGCTAGGAGTGGTGTCATGGTATGGAGCACAGACATTTTTACTTATGTGGATGATGGATTGTGAGGCTCCTCGGATATTAGTTGCTACTGGCCACGTGATAGGTCCGATAGGACCAGGAAATGTGTGTTCAGGAATAATTATTCCACTAAATTAAGTGTGGACCAGCCCTATAGGAATCAAGGGTCCACTGCGGGGGATCCTGAAGCATTTGCTAGAGTGTTTCGAATCGGAAGGAGCCATCCATTGCCTTGAATCATGATGGAAATCCAATTTCCAATACAACATTGTACGGTTTTGATTGTAAACCTATATGGCGACATAGTATATTGTAGTTATGCTGTCTAGGATTGATACATTTATATCGAAAAGTGTTTTAAACTGACTAGACACTAGTAATAATATCAAATGATTTGTTCTAAACGTACCAAACATGTTTGGCTATTATAAGGGAAAACTCTATCCTCCGGCTTACATTACATTGTATGATGGGACCTCAGTCTTATAATAGCTTCATTTCCCAAAAAAGTATTGCATTGTTTTATTTTAAACTGAGATTCATATGGAGTAAACCCATTCCGTGTTATACAGCGTGGTCCCATGATTTACCATATTTTAAAGTAAAGTTTTAATAACTGTTTTAGTTCTCACAGCAGTCCCATAACTGACTCAGACTTTATTGTTCTATCCTAAACTCTGGGTGCCCATATTTTCCGCACGGGCAGTTAACAGTTTTGGTTTTGCAGATATTTCTTTTCACAGGATCCTAGATTACAACTGGAGCTATATTCAGAAAGCTTTGTACCCGTGTATTTCATTCAGTTGTGGTAGTTGATGTATTTTCCACTATACATTATATTATATTTTCCGCTATTTTTTAATTTAAATCTCTGATATTATTTTCCACTGTATATTAATTATTGGAACTCTGATATCTTGTACTCTGATGTAATTGTTGTAATAGCAATGAAATGTTATGTTGTTTGTGTTCTAATGCGTCGTGTTCTCAAAGAAATCCGCTATTTCTTGTCTCTTCGGAGACCGGGGGATTTCAGATCGTTAAAGGTGGTATTAGAGCACTGGTTAACAAAACTCTGGAACAAGGCACATTAGAACCTAACGAAAGAATTCATCAGAGATAGGATTAGTGACATCCTATAAGAATGACTCGTTCGAGATTGGGTTAGTAATACCCTAGAATGAGTTTGAAGAGTATTATTTATAAAAGCAAATTTAGTTTTGAAATTTTATACCTATTATACGTATTTAACTATTTTATTTTATATTGAATTTGGACTATCGAGTATAAGAAGATTTTGAATATACACGTAACTAAGTGTATTCGAAGTCTTAAATATGCTGGATAGATATAGAATCACACTCTAGTCGCCCTGGGATGATCCTGATGATGTGGCCACATCATCAGCATTTATGTTCGAGTTTCGAAAGTGGATATCTGTATATTTCCAATTGACTGGTGTGAGAACCAAAACTTAGATAGGGTTATTGTTTGTTATTTGACACTGAAAATATGATTTTTGGGTATATAAAAGTTATATATTTGAAAAAACTAATCAACTAATTGATTGCTTGTTGTGATGTGTGATTATTAGTTCAACTAATTAAAATATTGGAATGATAAAAACCAATAAGAGAATGAAGGGTAAATTTAGCCAAATTGAATCGAATATTGAATTAAATTGAAAATTGATTGAAATTGCCTATATTTACATGTGTATATAGTGAACAGATTATAGCATGGAAGCTAAGAAGAGGAATAAAATTGCTTGCCCGACAAATAGGTACATGTTTACTATATTCATTGGGTTTGATGATTTTATGAGCCGATTGGCAAGCCGCTTGGCTTTTTTTTCTTTTTGTGAAATTAGAAAATTCTTAGAAACTGAAAAGTTAAAGAATGAACGCCAGAATGAAAGTTGAGTTGGTTAGTTAAAAAAAATTCATCTCCGTTCCTTTTCAAGGACGAAAAGATTTTAAGTGGGGAGAGAGTAACAACCCGGAATTTCTAAACCAATTTAAATTTTTTATTTTAGTTATTTTAATGGGATTTGAATATTTGAAATGATTTATTTTAAATAATAACGACTAAATTTTTTATTTAAATCAAAGTTAGAATGTATAAATATATTTTAATTATAAAACGAGCGTGAAATGACGTGGTAGTTTGAAAATTCGATTTTTAATTTCAATTGAATATACAGAATTCGGTATAAATCAGATTTCAGTAAAACAAGAAACATTTGAATCTGTTTTATTATTTCTTTCTAATGAGTGTGAAAATTTAGAGTTCATAGCATAAATTGAAAGTTATGTCCAGTTTAAAATTTAGAATAGTCATTATGAAATTTAATTATATTTCATTATATATTAAACCCTTAAAAATAGCCATTTTGCAAACGACCTCTGTAACACCCCGCATTTTTAACTTAAGATAACAAAAAAGGAATAACTTAATTAAATATTTAGAATTAAGTAAAATAGATTGTATTTTTGCGTTCGTCTCGGAATTCTGGTTTAGATAGACTTCGATTTTGCGTAAAACGAACATCGTATGAAGATGTTTTGGCCTGCAGAAGTTGTCAGAGAAAACAGGAAACAACCCAGATCAATTTTCGTCCTTCGGACCCACGAGGGTCGACCCTTCAAGGGGGGTTGATGCACATGAAGGTGGGTCGACCCACATTGTAAAGACCTGGAAATTCCCGCTCTTTGAATCGACCATAAACCACACAGGTCTGACCCAAAGGTTGGAAATCTTCGAATGCTTTAACTTTGGGAATACAATACATCAGAACAATAACAGCAGACTTTTATTACATTACAATAATGTTACATCAGAGTACAGAATATATCAGAGTACAAAGAAATTAAATTACAGCGGAAGATACATAAAAGATAATACAAACAAACAGCGGAAGACTACCAAGCTCTGGACACAGCTTTAGGCTTCGATCCAGGATCCTGCTAAAGAGATACATATCTGCAAAAAGCTACTCGACTGCCCGTGTAGAAAAGAGGGCACCCGAGTTTGCAAAGTGAAACAAACTACGAGTCAGTCGTGGGACTGGTGTGAGAATTCTAAACTAATATAACTAATAAGACAAATCCAAGGACCACGCCACTTTCGCGGAACGGGTTTACTCCTATGGATTGCCAGTGCATAAACCAAAGTAAACCGAGAAATAACGCAATGCCTTTTTAGAAAAATGAAACCATTATAAGACCCAAGTCCCATCACACAATGCAACGCACACCAGAGGATAGGGTTTTTCCTTATAATGATCAAAAGATGATGAATACGTTAAACCGATATTATTATTAGTGTGTGTATGTTTTAAAAACAATTCAAAGTAAATGTATCAATCCTAGACGGCATGGGTACCATATATCATGTCGCCATACTAGTTATACAATCAAAACCGCAAGGTCGTATTGGAAATTTGGATTCCATCATGAGTCGAGGCTAGGGGCAAGCTCCTCTCCGATTCGAGACACTCTAGCAAATGCCTTAGGATCCCCCGCAGTGAACCCTTGGAAGCGGTAGGGCCGGTCCACACATATGTGTATGGATTAGTTATGCCTGAACACACGTTTCCCGATCCCTTTGGACCTATAGTATGACCACCAACGGCCTATAAAACACGAGGTACCTCAAAATCCATCATCCACAATGAGTAAAATGTCAGCGCTGGTAGGTCCCTGACAACACTCTAGCTAGAAAGAAACGTGTGCACTCCCTACGGTCTGTATCCCGTTTTTGACTCATACCGGGGTGTGAGGCTCGCGAAGTCACGTTATACACAAAGCTATGCCTAAACAGGTCGTGCTTCGATCATCAACTACAAGGCCTGCTTTTCAACAAAAGCCTTGATCCATGCATCTTGGCATGCCACATTGTCAGTCCATATCATTGATTTCTACCAATATATAACCCCTAAGCTCGTATGTCTCAGAGAAGGGTGTTAACCACCAAACAGATATATATTGACAGAGATCAACGAATGTAGTAAAAAGGGCTACAACGTCAGACATACATTCCATTTATAAACTTATGCTCTGGGTCTGAGCGAAAGTCAAATCCGTACAAATCAACACTACGTCCGAACGGTCACCACTGAATCCCTTTCAAGGTAGCTACTCCTCTCATGGGTCTCAGTAGCAACACATCCATTCGATGTGAAGATCGTCGGTCTTCAATTACCGTCTTCAACTCTTCGACTTAGATCGTCGTCTAATCATTTGAAATGAGATTGAACTCGGACTTTTCAAATGATTCTCGCATATATATATAATTTGAAATCATTGCATATCGTTATTGGTATTTAATAACGACCTATTTCTATTTTTATTTAAATAAAAATAGCTTAAATTAATATAACGACGCTTCGGGTCAATGGGCGACCCTGACGCTGTTTTCAACCAAATTTGATTTACACTTATCTCGAAAACTAACCGTTGGGTTTTGATGAAGTTTATATCGTTGGAAAGATCTTCCCAAAGCGGTCCTAACGGTTCCAGTTTTGGGAAAATCCGATGGTCGGATCTTTCGGTATAACTATTTAAAGTTACGATTGTCGATACGCAAACTGCCGCGCGCGTTTTGTTTAATTTATAATTTATATTTATATATATACAAATAAATATAAATCGTTTGGCGATTTTAATTATAAAAATTTATTTTTTTTATCGCATCTAAAATGACGATAAAATATCACTTGTTTTATTTTACTACTTTTTTGTTTTATTTACTCTAACTGTAAATAAATTATAATTTATATATCCTTTCATTTTATTTACACTAAGTGTAAATAAATTGTATTCTTTTTCCTATTTATTTACCTAATTGTAAATAAACGTTTTCTATTCTTTTCCTTATTTATTTACCTAAGTGTAAATAAATATTTCTCCTTTCCTTATTTATTTACCTAAATGTAAATAAATGTTTTCAATTGCTTTTTCCTTATTTATTTACACTATTTGTAAATAAATGTTTTTACTATTCTTTTATCTTATTTATTTACCTAAATGTAAATAAATGTTTACTTCCACTTTTCTATATTTATTTACATTAATTGTAAATAAATATATCTAATTTCTTTTTCTTATTTATTTACACTATTTGTAAATAAATGTTTTTACTTTATTTTTCCTATTTATTTACCTAAGTGTAAATAAATATATTCTTATCCTTTTGTTATTTATTTACCTAAATATAAATAAATGGTTTCATCTTCTTTTTCTTCCTTATTTACACTATTTGTAAATAAAGAGTTTTAATTTCTTGTTCTTATTTATTTACTTAATTCCTCTCCAATCTAATTAAAGTTTTAATTAAAACCTTATTTCGTTTTAACCTTCCAAAGTCATTATTAAATAATTAATCAAAAATTAGGAAATTAATCCCCTCATTAATCCGGGTTAAAGAATAAATGTTATTTAAAACATAATTCACGATAAACCCAAATTCAAATTTCATTGTAAATCCGTAGTTATAATAAAACCATTTTTTTATTTCCTTTTATTTATTTTAAAATAAATAAACCATTTATTCTGATCAAAATATCATTTCTCGTATTAAAACATTATTTTCAAAATATTAATTTTGAAATTAACTCTTTTAATATTCATTATAAAATGGATAATATAAGTTAATAAACTTATTCAGGTTAAAATGATGTTTCTATTTAAAATGGATTAAATAATCCAATTCGTTATAAAATCCATTTATGTTTTATAATGGGCCAGACTTCTCACATTACGCCTACAACTTGTGGATGCTGGATATGCCGGTTGGGTCCGGGCAGACTTATTCCACAGTTGGGCTTAACCTCGAGTCAAAACCCAAATTGTATTCGTGTACTTGGACCTCTCACATTAGGCCCAACATTTATGGCTGCTGGATATGCCGGTTGGTTCCGGGCAGACTTCCGCCATAAACGTGACCTAACCTCGTGTCCAAATACAATTTATAATTATAATTGTTTCTTAAAAATCTTATTTTTAAAAATATTTCATATTTTAAAACCTCTAAAATATCATTCATTCCTTGAAATACTCTTTATATAAATTCTTATCTTTCCATTTCAATACACATTAATTTTTCCCCATTATTATAATACTATAATAATAATCACTTCAAAAATGGTTTTAATTGTTATATTAAAAACCTACCATTCCAACATTAAATCAATCATTTATGTCAAGTTTTGAAATCCATCTTCCAAATTTAATGTTAACATAAAACAGAATCTTTCAGTTTCAAATTCTCCTTATAGTTGGAATGTAATTTACCAATTCTAGAAATTTGTTTTATAACTTTCCAAATAAACAAGGATATGTCCTCCTTAATTTAAGCGTCCATTAATTCTATTAATTGAGTAATCAATGGAATTTATTTCTTTCATTCCAAACTTCTGTTTTATCCTTTTTAAATAGTAAAATACATAACTCCTTAATCCAATTTCCAATTTATTGTATTAATTGCATATTTATTTGTTTGACTCAAAATTGGAATGAGACCCACACCATTCATTTCCATATAATTCGATTATACGAAAATTGTACATTTATTACATAGCAAATTTCAAACATCAACAACCAAAGTGCATTTTCTAATTAAATCCAAGGGTGACGTGTATTCAAATGCCAACCCATGACCCGTGTGGGGTTTCAACCAACACAATTCAAATATTATAAAATAAACGGTGCTTCTGGACAATGTGTTAAAATTGATCGTCCAATCACATAAACAAGCCAAGGTCGCTTGTAAATTGCAGTGTATACAAGTGAATTAAATAATAACATAAATAACATACCCAATTAACGATGTTCACATAATAGGTATGACGGTTCCAATTTCATCCCTTTTAAATGAAATAAATTTACAATAAACATATTCACTTTATACCATTTCATTTAATGTAAACAGCCCATATACAAACTATTTCCTTTTTAAATCCGTTCCTAAATAAAGAACAAATTTTATTCATTTTAAAATAAAGAAATAAAACCTTTTTTTTCATTTAAGTCCTTTATTAAAATAAAGAACAAAACTTTGTTCATTAAAGTCCTTTTTATAATAAAGGATAAAACTTATACATCTTAGTTCCTTTAAAATAAAGAAATAAACTTTTACCTTTTAATCCTTTTTAAAATAAAGAAATAATCTTTATTCTAATCTTTTATTAAAAATAAAAGTCAAACACTATCTTAATTTCAAAACAAAATCAAAATAAAATAAAAATAAAGATAAAGTTTCATTATATTTTAACAAAACAAAATCAAAAAAATAAAGTTGCATTCTATGTTTCAACAAACAAAAAGAAAAGTTTCATTTTGTTCTTCAACAAAATAAAATATAAGAATGTTTCATTTTTGTTTTTCAACAAAATAAAATATAAAAATGTTTCATTTTTGTTTTTCAACAAAATAAAATATAAAAATGTTTCATTTATCTCCAATAAACCAAAAATATAAAAAGGTCTATTTTTGTTACAACAAACAAAAGTAAAAGTTTCATTCTTGTTTCACTAAACAAAATATTTGTGCTTCATTTGTTTTAACAAAATTAAAGGTTCCATTTCGACTCAACCCAATAGTATCAACCACATATGCAACATCAACTGACAATCACAATACAAGCAACAACATCCATATTCAAGCATACATCACAGATTCATATTCATTCACATCATACAATGATTTTCATACAACGAAAGGAAAAAAATCAAATTAAACATAGAATCTCACCGAAAGCTTTCCACTAAACATTCACGTCACGCCGCCACTACAGGAGTTCAGATTGCATCTGTCTTCACCACGTTAGAGCCCCTATTGTGTGCCACTGTCGCCCGCAACCACCGCCAGTTCGGTGGTCTCTCGAGACCCTCTTTCATTTTTGCTTTGGAAATTTCAAATTTTACTGAATGGGTTCAAAGTAAAGGGGAAAGGAATTTAGGAGTGTTAGGGCCATTGATAAAGAACATGACGACGGCTTGGAATAAGAATTAGGGTTTAGTTTTGACCGTATATATATTAGGTTTTATGTATATTAAATAATATTTAATTTAATAGGTGTTTATCTTATTTTTTTTCCTTGAATTCATAAAAGGGATAAAATATGACATATATGCAAATGAGAGGGAGAGAGAGAGAACATAGGAGAAATAAATGAAATGCATGCGACCATTATTATTCTCATTTTCATTATTCTTTTTCCTTCTTTATATTTTTTTTGCAATGAATGACACGCCTCTAATTTCCATTGATTATAATTCCAAATTTTATTTATTTATTTTTCATGCACAGGAAACATTAATATCATTGCCATCTTTAATACGCGGGTTTTGAACATTGCCATCTTTCATCTTACATATAAATAAATATATATCATGAAACGCTCAGCAGCATTAAAGGAGAAAAAAAATATTATGACAATAAATTTCTTTTAACACGAACATACATGCATTCATAAATTTCTATTCACCTGTTGCCTTTCTATCCATTTGTTTGGTCTCACACGTATATACAAAGTATGTTACATACGTGCATGGCAATATGATAATAAATTTTGTGTATTAATTGTAACTTATTTCCAATTCATCACCAATGAATTAAATAGCAATTGGTTTCCCACACTAGTCCATTAATCTATTGCAATCGTTATTTTAAAACTAGTTAACATTCAATGTATTTCTTTAATTACCATTCATAATTAATGTTATCCTTTGTCTTACAATTTATACAAACAAAATTTCCAAATATATACATTACAACACAGTGTAAAATACACATTAATTCATATATATATCCTATGCATTGATTATTCTGCTTCTCATTTAATTATAATATATTTGTAAAAATTTACAAAATTTGTTAATAACAAAATGCCAGTTACTGTCCAATAGCTTAACAACTGCTTTACTTAATAGAATTTGATAACTGATTGCAATTAAATGTAAATTTCAAATTTTCAAACTGCAGCGCTGTTCTAACTCCTATTACCCTTAAATTGAATTTATTCGTTTTAACTATGATTAAAATAAATTTTTAGTCGTTATTATTAAAAATAAATTATTTTAAATATCCAGTTTCCTTTAAAATTCATAAAATAAAATTTTTAAATTGGCCCCAAAATTCCGGGTTGTTACAGTCTCCCCCACTTAAAATCTTTTCGTCCTCGAAAAGGAACTAAGCTAAAGGTAGTTAAATTAACTAACTAAATTTAAATTTTAATATTATTAATTTCATTTGTTGGCTAACTTATCAAATATATATACTTTTATATATTTAAAATCATATTTTCTGAAATAGGATTATATATAATCAAAATACGTTAATTATAAGCTTATCACTCTGAACTCATTCTAGGGTATTACTAACCCCATCTCTAATGAGTTTTCTCATTCTAGGATACTGCTGATCCTATCTCTAATGAGTATTCTTATTGGATATTACTTATCCAATCTCTGATGAGTCTTTTGTTCAGTTCTAACGAGTTGTACCCCAAAGATTTGAGCTAACCAGAGCTCTGATACCAACTGTAAAGACCCGGAAATTCCCGCTCTTTGAATCGACCATAAACCACACAGGTCTGACCCAAAGGTTGGAAATCTTCGAATGCTTTAACTTTGGGAATACAATACATCAGAACAATAACAACAGACTTTTATTACATTACAATAATGTTACATCAGAGTACAGAATATATCAGAGTACAAAGAAATTAAATTACAGCGGAAGATACATAAAAGATAATACAAACAAACAGCGGAAGACTACCAAGCTCTGGACACAGCTTTAGGCTTCGATCCAGGATCCTGCTAAAGAGATACATATCTGCAAAAAGCTACTCGACTGCCCGTGTAGAAAAGAGGGCACCCGAGTTTGCAAAGTGAAACAAACTATGAGTCAGTCATGGGACTGGTGTGAGAATTCTAAACTAATATAACTAATAAGACAAATCCAAGGACCACGCCACTTTCGCGGAACGGGTTTACTCCTATGGATTGCCAGTGCATAAACCAAAGTAAACCGAGAAATAACGCAATGCCTTTTTAGAAAAATGAAACCATTATAAGTGTAACACCCTGTGTATTCTATAACTGTGGAATTAACAAATTAAAGTATAATTAATTTGAAATCAAAGAACTAAGGGAAACGGGATACGCCATTGCGTTCGCCTCGGAAAAATACGCGAAATAGAGTCCGAGTTTTCGAAAAACGGAGTCCGTATGAAGAAGATATAGCCTCCGGAAGTTTCTGAATCAAGTCTAAAATTAAAAATCGGGCCCAATTGGCCAGGGCGGGAAAAGTCCCGCCTAAGACACCCAGGTCGACTGGGCTATCGACCTGGTCTAGCCAGGTCGATAGGGCTGTCGACAGGGCTGTCGACCTGGTCCAGACCCAGGTCGAGCCCAGTCCACCCTGGCTGGACTAGTCTATATTGGTCGATTTCCAGAAGCATGCTTTGTCATTAGGGCTAGGTGGCAGGCTCTAATTGGTCTCTCTTTCGAATGAATGGCTACGATCAATCCAAGCAACATCGATGGTCCTAATCAGTTCATAAACTCTATAAAAATGACCCTAGACTCTACCTAGGTTTCTTACACAATTCTCTAGCCTCCATTACTCTCTTCTTCTAATAAAAAAATAAAAATGGCGTCGCTGCTCTGCTGGAATTAAAACTAGAAGATAATCAACACCAGCCTAAGCAACTCAATTCAAACTAGAGATTAAAGTTTCTGCAAAGATTCTACAACAAGTTAAAGTTCTTTCTTTAATCCAATCAAGGCAAGTACAGTTATTTTCCGCTATAAACGTTAATTATAATTTTGATATGTTTTTAATTCTGAATCTAAGATTGTATATATATTCTCTTCTGTCAGATTTGTTTTTCTGTGACTGTTCTGTATCCCTTTTCTTCTTTTCTGTTTTTATAGCCAGGCTACCACGAGCCTGTGCCTAATCTCATAAGAGATGAACGTATGAACGCAAATTTTGGGATAAATAATGAATGATGCGAAATTTGACAAGACTAAATTGAATGTATGACTTTAGGTCTGAGGCATAAAATATATTGGACATATGCATAAATTTGACTATGAACATATAATTTATGCATGTTGTATGCATAGTTATGTTGTAATTTAGAACTGTAATTAATGAGCATATGTTTTAAACTAGATTTGGATCTATGCATATTCTATGATAGAAGAAAAGAGGAACCATTGTAAGATTACATATGATTTGAGACTTTGGACAAAATGCATATAAAAGTCAAGATCTGATTTTTAGAAGATACGATTTAAAGATTTATATTGTTGGGTATAGTTTGCATAATGATTCATGACTCAAAAAGAAGAAGATATGGAAACTTAGGTGTAAAGATTTACATTAATTAGGATATCTATTATTGTGATTACACCTAAATAGGGATTTTTGAATATATGGCATGCATTGAAATTAATGGTTATATTTGGTATAATTTATATGTGAATCTGCTGTAAGATGCTAGTTTAACAAAAATTGGAACATATGTTATATGGCAAATTATGTCCATATTTTGCGCTTATGCAAACATGGAGTATATGTTGTGAATTATGACAATTATGTAGGCATATGAATTTAGGCCAATTTATGATTGGGCAAGGCATGTAAATAGAACTTTTAGAAATATTAAATTTGCTAAATCTGCTAATTTGTCAAGTTGCCTAAACTACTAGTTTTGTTATATTGCCTAGACTGCTAATTAGGTTGAAATGCCTAATCTGTTAAATTTGTCGGTTGAAATGCCTAACCTGTTATATGCCAAAATCTGCTAAGTTGCTAAATCTGTTAAATCCGTTAAGTCGTATAAAATCTGTTATCTGCTATGTTGATATAATCATCCTGTTATTGATATAATCTGAATTGGCATATATATTGGGCGTGCGCATAAACGGTAAATTATTAATTAATTGGCCGCAAAGATAAACATGGCTAACTCGAGGTTAGAATGAGTTTGCGGTGTAAATCTGCCCGGAACCGCCCGGCACATCCAGTGGCCGCAAACAATAGGTTCTAATGTGAGAAGTTAGTCATAACATGCGTAAGACACGAGGTTAGGTCTGGCTTGTGGCAGAAGTCTGCCCGGAACCGCCCGGCATATCCAGCGGCCACAAGCTACCGACCTAATGTGAGAGGTCTGTGCATTAATAATTAATTAATGCAAAATCTAAGATAAGAATGACGTCTAAAACGTATTGGGGAAAATAGGGTTAAACCAAAGGGATTAATAAATGTAGTAAAACCCGTCCATGAATCTGTAGGCCCAATACAAAGTTAGACAAATCTGAAAAATCTGTACATCTGACCTGTTAGTCTGAAAACTTGTTAACTTAATTTGTGAATTAGTAAATCTGAATTCTGTATGTCTGAACTTGTAAACAAGTTAATCTGAAATCTGTTAGTCTGGGGACACAAGGTTAGGAGGGGAATTACTTGTGTCATCTATTGTTTGGGACCCATATTAGTCAGTAACCCTTTCTGGTATCAAAACTTCGACCCAACAGTAGGTAGGGTCCGGGCACGCTTACTGAACTAATTATAAGTGGTTCATTCTGATAATGGCGAGGGGTGTTGATGGTGCGTTCCAACCGGGTCATGTGCGTGCATGGACCCCGGTCTGCCTCTGAGGATGTAAGACGCAGTGACATCTGTAAATAGGTCTGTGCCAATTGGTTGTCACTTTAGGGAGTGATACACCCTACTGTGGGGCCGACACAGGATATTTATGTATTAGGGAGCCGATCGCTTGGGGTAGGGTTTTAGGGTACGCTTAGTTCTGTCTGTTTCTGTTGGTACCGTCTGTTTCTGTTGGGTGGTAACACCTGTCTGTTTCTGTGTGGTACCGTCTGTTCGGGTGGTAAAGGCCCATTACTAGTGTACACCTAATTCCACATTCTGTCTCCATAGGGATAAATCTGTTTCTTCTTCTGTCTGTTTTTGATCGGGTAGTAAAGGCCCATTATTAGCATTCTGTTTCTGTTAAAGTATTCTGTACCCGTTCCTGCTTCAATTTAGACATTAGGGTGACACCTAATTCTACTATACTAGTATTAGTGCAGAGAAGTGTAAAACAATAGTTTATATCATTCTGTTTTTCTGTTATATCTGCTACACCTGTTATAGTTATCTCACATCCAGTTCTATGTTCATATCATATTATTATTATCTGTTCATATGCTGAAAGTCACTGGACTTGCCAGACTTTTTGTCTGACCCTTGTTGTTTCGCCTCCTTTCTTCCGTTTCCCCCCCAGGTTATCCAAGGAGGGAAATACTTTAGCTTGATCCGGATTTCTCTTTGCTTGAAGTGCTTAAAGTATGGCTTGGCTCTGTATAGCTTCCGTTCCATGGGGATTATGATTTTAACCTATGCATTTTGAAGGCTTTTGTCCAAGACTGATATTTTGTACTTGAATTCTGAAATTGAAAGGATGTAACCATATTAATTTCTGTTTCCGCTGTAATAAAGTTAAAAAATTTCAAGTACTGTTTTATCTGTCTTGTAAGTTTCTGTTCTGTTTACTAAAATGCTCCACCAAAGTTAAGGCATTCCCTTTGTGAGTGACCTTAACGGAGGTGGGGTGTTACACTTGGTATCAGAGCTGAAGGTTACCAGATTGGGTAAAGTTTTTGAAAACTGTTTTCAAAAAGGTTTTGAAAGGAAGTATTTTCAAAAATAAAGCTTATTTTGAAAAACATGATCCCCAAGAGCCATATATCTTTCTTTCAGTCCTTTTTGTGTTGAACCTTTCCTTTTTCGTTCCAGCATGTCTGAAGCATCTGAGATACCAGAGGGTGTTCATGTACCCGGTTGGTTTCGTCAATATCTTGAGGCTAGGACCGCCGCTGCAGGTCCAGCAAATGATCCCCCTCCTCCACCCCCTCCTCGTGCAATTGCTTTCTCAAAGATCTGTAGAGATTTTAGGGCCATGGGTGGGAAGGATTTCAAAGGAAATGAATCATTCGTAGAAGCAAGAAATTGGCTCAAAGAAAATGAGGATCTATTTGTTATCTTCGAGGTGGACGATAGGCAGAAGGTACAGTTGGCAGTATGGCTGCTCAAAGACGAAGCTTCCTACTGGTGGGAAGTCACTAACGCCGAGAGGCCGGTTGAGACATGGATGGATTTCAGAACAAGGTTTGAGACAAAATTCCTCTCGCAAGCTGAACGAAGTTTACAATTGGAAAAGTTCTTGTCTCTTAAGCAAGGAAGTATGACGGTCAAGGAATACGTCAACCAGTTCAACCAACTAGCAAGATTCAGATTGGATTTAGTCAACACTCAGCATAAAAAGGCTCTCCGCTTTGTTAAAGGATTGAATGAGCCACTGCACAGCCTAGCCATGACCCATGTACCCATGGGAGCAACTTACGAGAAATTGGTGGATATGGCACTACTGCACGAGGAAGACAAGGGCCCGAAAGAGACAAAGAAGGAAGAACCACAGAATAAGAAAGCGGGGCCCAAAAAGGAAACACAAAAGAAGGATGAGAAGCCTGAAGATAAGAAGGGGAAAAAGTGCTTTACTTGTGGGAGCTCAACTCATCTGAACAAGGATTGCAGAAAAAGGAAGGGCGCTTGCTTCAACTGTGGGGAGATGGGACACTTCACTAGGGACTGCCCGAAGAGACGAGGACAAGGAAGGCAGGCGAACACTCTTGAGGCTAGTGGCTAGGATAGAAATAGGAAAATTTCTATAGTAGGTTTAATTTCTTTATCTGATTGTGACTTTTTCTGATTTTGGTATTTTGATTTTGTAATCGATACTCTGCACTTTAATGCTAGTATTATTTCTGAATTCCGCTATAGACTCAGACCCATAAGGGTTATGGATCATCTGTTTGAGACTGGGGTTTGAGGGATATCTGTGTTAGGCGTCAAGTATGACGCATACATTTTGAGTTTTCGTGGGGTGTCAATTTGATATTGGTTTCGGTCTTTGGGGCCGATACTTAGGACCCATGTCTAATGGGAACCAAATTTTCGTTCTATCTGTACTCGCTTCCATCATTCGACTGTATCCTATCGATCGAATATTTGAACTTTAGGTAGAAACTAATGGGTGTAAACATGTGTTTGAGACATGTTATGTTTGATGGTTGCAAGTGGATGCAAGTGGTTGCTAGTGGTTGCCCGTGGATGCATATACACACACTAGGCACTAGATCGGCTCGAAAACACTCTCATACTGCATATGGATGGGTGAGCATTTTTCAATTCTTGTGGATGCAAATTGGTTGATTCAGCACATGGATGTTGCATTTGAGTGAATGGTTGTGCACTCATGTAGAAATAATATATATCATCAGAATTCTATTGCATACATGTTGGACTCATGGCACTGACATAATTCACATTAAGGAGGTCAACTGAATCAGTAGACCGCCTGATCTTTGCATTAGATAAGGAACATATACACACACTTTTGCATATGTTCATACAACATTAGAAGTTTTCTAAGGACAATGGATGCTTGTGGATGATGGTTGAGTAGATGGGTGATTGGATGGTAGGACACATTCTTCTTAACTTGAAGATTTCGGGGACGAAATCCTTTTAAGTGGGGGAGAATGTAACACCCCGTGTATTCTATAACTGTGGAATTAACAAATTAAAGTATAATTAATTTGAAATCAAAGAACTAAGGGAAACGGGATACGCCATTGCGTTTGTCTCGGAAAAATACGCGAAATAGAGTCCGAGTTTTCGAAAAACGGAGTCCGTATGAAGAAGATATAGCCTCCGGAAGTTTCTGAATCAAGTCTAAAATTAAAAATCGGGCCCAATTGGCCAGGGCGGGAAAAGTCCCGCCTAAGACACCCAGGTCGACTAGGCTGTCGACCTGGTCTAGCCAGGTCGACAGGGCTGTCGACAGGGCTGTCGACCTGGTCCAGACCCAGGTCGAGCCCAGTCCACCTTGGCTGGCCTAGTCTATATTGGTCGATTTCCAGAAGCATGCTTTGTCATTAGGGCTAGGTGGCAGGCTCTAATTGGTCTCTCTTTCGAATGTATGGCTACGATCAATCCAAGCAACATCGATGGTCCTAATCAGTTCATAAACTCTATAAAAATGACCCTAGACTCTACCTAGGTTTCTTACACAATTCTCTAGCCTCCATTACTCTCTTCTTCTAATAAAAAAATAAAAATGGCGTCGCTGCTCTGCTGGAATTAAAACTAGAAGATAATCAACACCAGCCTAAGCAACTCAATTCAAACTAGAGATTAAAGTTTCTGCAAAGATTCTACAACAAGTTAAAGTTCTTTCTTTAATCCAATCAAGGCAAGTACAGTTATTTTCCGCTATAAACGTTAATTATAATTTTGATATGTTTTTAATTCTGAATCTGAGATTGTATATATATTCTCTTCTATCAGATTTGTTTTTCTGTGACTGTTCTGTATCCCTTTTCTTCTTTTCTGTTTTTATAGCCAGGCTACCACGAGCCTGTGCCTAATCTCATAAGAGATGAACGTATGAACGCAAATTTTGGGATAAATAATGAATGATGCGAAATTTGACAAGACTAAATTGAATGTATGACTTTAGGTCTGAGGCATAAAATATATTGGACATATGCATAAATTTGACTATGAACATATAATTTATGCATGTTGTATGCATAGTTATGTTGTAATTTAGAACTGTAATTAATGAGCATATGTTGTAAACTAGATTTGGATCTATGCATATTCTATGATAGAAGAAAAGAGGAACCATTGTAAGATTACATATGATTTGAGACTTTGGACAAAATGCATATAAAAGTCAAGATCTGATTTTTAGAAGATACGATTTAAAGATTTATATTGTTGGGTATAGTTTGCATAATGATTCATGACTCAAAAAGAAGAAGATATGGAAACTTAGGTGTAAAGATTTACATTAATTAGGATATCTATTATTGTGATTACACCTAAATAGGGATTTTTGAATATATGGCATGCATTGAAATTAATGGTTATATTTGGTATAATTTATATGTGAATCTGCTGTAAGATGCTAGTTTAACAAAAATTGGAACATATGTTATATGGCAAATTATGTCCATATTTTGCGCTTATGCAAACATGGAGTATATGTTGTGAATTATGACAATTATGTAGGCATATGAATTTAGGCCAATTTATGATTGGGCAAGGCATGTAAATAGAACTTTTAGAAATATTAAATTTGCTAAATCTGCTAATTTGTCAAGTTGCCTAAACTACTAGTTTTGTTATATTGCCTAGACTGCTAATTAGGTTGAAATGCCTAATCTGTTAAATTTGTCGGTTGAAATGCCTAACCTGTTATATGCCAAAATCTGCTAAGTTGCTAAATCTGTTAAATCCGTTAAGTCGTATAAAATCTGTTATCTGCTATGTTGATATAATCATCCTGTTATTGATATAATCTGAATTGGCATATATATTGGGCGTGCGCATAAACGGTAAATTATTAATTAATTGGCCGCAAAGATAAACATGGCTAACTCGAGGTTAGAATGAGTTTGCGGTGTAAATCTGCCCGGAACCGCCCGGCACATCCAGTGGCCGCAAACAATAGGTTCTAATGTGAGAAGTTAGTCATAACATGCGTAAGACACGAGGTTAGGTCTGGCTTGTGGCAGAAGTCTGCCCGGAACCGCCCGGCATATCCAGCGGCCACAAGCTACCGACCTAATGTGAGAGGTCTGTGCATTAATAATTAATTAATGCAAAATCTAAGATAAGAATGACGTCTAAAACGTATTGGGGAAAATAGGGTTAAACCAAAGGGATTAATAAATGTAGTAAAACCCGTCCATGAATCTGTAGGCCCAATACAAAGTTAGACAAATCTGAAAAATCTGTACATCTGACCTGTTAGTCTGAAAACTTGTTAACTTAATTTGTGAATTAGTAAATCTGAATTCTGTATGTCTGAACTTGTAAACAAGTTAATCTGAAATCTGTTAGTCTGGGGACACAAGGTTAGGAGGGGAATTACTTGTGTCATCTATTGTTTGGGACCCATATTAGTCAGTAACCCTTTCTGGTATCAAAACTTCGACCCAACAGTAGGTAGGGTCCGGGCACGCTTACTGAACTAATTATAAGTGGTTCATTCTGATAATGGCGAGGGGTGTTGATGGTGCGTTCCAACCGGGTCATGTGCGTGCATGGACCCCGGTCTGCCTCTGAGGATGTAAGACGCCGTGACATCTGTAAATAGGTCTGTGCCAATTGGTTGTCACTTTAGGGAGTGATACACCCTACTGTGGGGCCGACACAGGATATTTATGTATTAGGGAGCCGATCGCTTGGGGTAGGGTTTTAGGGTACGCTTAGTTCTGTCTGTTTCTGTTGGTACCGTCTGTTTCTGTTGGGTGGTAACACCTGTCTGTTTCTGTGTGGTACCGTCTGTTCGGGTGGTAAAGGCCCATTACTAGTGTACACCTAATTCCACATTCTGTCTCCATAGGGATAAATCTGTTTCTTCTTCTGTCTGTTTCTGATCGGGTAGTAAAGGCCCATTATTAGCATTCTGTTTCTGTTAAAGTATTCTGTACCCGTTCCTGCTTCAATTTAGACATTAGGGTGACACCTAATTCTACTATACTAGTATTAGTGCAGAGAAGTGTAAAACAATAGTTTATATCATTCTGTTTTTCTGTTATATCTGCTACACCTGTTATAGTTATCTCACATCCAGTTCTATGTTCATATCATATTATTATTATCTGTTCATATGCTGAAAGTCACTGGACTTGCCAGACTTTTTGTCTGACCCTTGTTGTTTCGCCTCCTTTCTTCCGTTTCCCCCCCAGGTTATCCAAGGAGGGAAATACTTTAGTTTGATCCGGATTTCTCTTTGCTTGAAGTGCTTAAAGTATGGCTTGGCTCTGTATAGCTTCCGTTCCATGGGGATTATGATTTTAAACTATGCATTTTGAAGGCTTTTGTACAAGACTGATATTTTGTACTTGAATTCTGAAATTGAAAGGATGTAACCATATTAATTTCTGTTTCCGCTGTAATAAAGTTAAAAAATTTCAAGTATTGTTTTATCTGTCTTGTAAGTTTCTGTTCTGTTTACTAAAATGCTCCACCAAAGTTAAAGCATTCCCTTTGTGAGTGACCTTAACGGAGGTGGGGTGTTACAATAAGACCCAAGTCCCATCACACAATGCAACGCACACCAGAGGATAGGGTTTTTCCTTATAATGATCAAAAGATGATGAATACGTTAAACCGATATTATTATTAGTGTGTGTATGTTTTAAAAACAATTCAAAGTAAATGTATCAATCCTAGACGGCATGGGTACCATATATCATGTCGCCATACTAGTTATACAATCAAAACCGCAAGGTCGTATTGGAAATTTGGATTCCATCATGAGTCGAGGCTAGGGGCAAGCTCCTCTCCGATTCGAGACACTCTAGCAAATGCCTTAGGATCCACCGCAGTGAACCCTTGGAAGCGGTAGGGCCGGTCCACACATATGTGTATGGATTAGTTATGCCTGAAACACACGTTTCCCGGTCCCTTTGGACCTATAGTACGACCACCAACGGCCTATAAAACACGAGGTACCTCAAAATCCATCATCCACAATGAGTAAAATGTCAGCGCTGGTAGGTCCCTGACAACACTCTAGCTAGAAAGAAACGTGTGCACTCCCTACGGTCCGTATCCCGTTTTTGACTCATACCGGGGTGTGAGGCTCGCGAAGTCACGTTATACACAAAGCTATGCCTAAATAGGTCATGCTTCGATCATCAACTACAAGGCCTGCTTTTCAACAAAAGCCTTGATCCATGCATCTTGGCATGCCACATTGTCAGTCCATATCATTGATTTCTACCAATATATAACCCCTAAGCTCGTATGTCTCAGAGAAGGGTGTTAACCACCAAACAGATATATATTGACAGAGATCAACGAATGTAGTAAAAAGGGCTACAACGTCAGACATACATTCCATTTATAAACTTATGCTCTGGGTCTGAGCGAAAGTCAAATCCGTACAAATCAACACTACGTCCGAACGGTCACCACTGAATCCCTTTCAAGGTAGCTACTCCTCTCATGGGTCTCAGTAGCAACACATCCATTCGATGTGAAGATCGTCGGTCTTCAATTACCGTCTTCAACTCTTCGACTTAGATCGTCGTCTAATCATTTGAAATGAGATTGAACTCGGACTTTTCAAATGATTCTCGCATATATATATAATTTGAAATCATTGCATATCGTTATTGGTATTTAATAACGACCTATTTCTATTTTTATTTAAATAAAAATAGCTTAAATTAATATAACGACGCTTCGGGTCAATGGGCGACCCTGACGCTGTTTTCAACCAAATTTGATTTACACTTATCTCGAAAACTAACCGTTGGGTTTTGATGAAGTTTATATCGTTGGAAAGATCTTCCCAAAGAGGTCCTAACGGTTCCAGTTTTGGGAAAATCCGATGGTCGGATCTTTCGGTATAACTATTTAAAGTTACGATTGTCGATACGCGAACTACCGCGCGCGTTGTGTTTAATTTATAATTTATATTTATATATATACAAATAAATATAAATCGTTTGGCGATTTTAATTATAAAAATTTATTCTTTTTATCGCATCTAAAATGACGATAAAATATCACTTGTTTTATTTTACTACTTTTTTGTTTTATTTACTCTAACTGTAAATAAATTATAATTTATATATCCTTTCATTTTATTTACACTAAGTGTAAATAAATTGTATTCTTTTTCCTATTTATTTACCTAATTGTAAATAAACGTTTTCTATTCTTTTCCTTATTTATTTACCTAAGTGTAAATAAATATTTCTCCTTTCCTTATTTATTTACCTAAATGTAAATAAATGTTTTCAATTGCTTTTTCCTTATTTATTTACACTATTTGTAAATAAATGTTTTTACTATTCTTTTATCTTATTTATTTACCTAAATGTAAATAAATGTTTACTTCCACTTTTCTATATTTATTTACATTAATTGTAAATAAATATATCTAATTTCTTTTTCTTATTTATTTACACTATTTGTAAATAAATGTTTTTATTTTATTTTTCCTATTTATTTACCTAAGTGTAAATAAATATATTCTTATCCTTTTGTTATTTATTTACCTAAATATAAATAAATGGTTTCATCTTCTTTTTCTTCCTTATTTACACTATTTGTAAATAAAGAGTTTTAATTTCTTGTTCTTATTTATTTACTTAATTCCTCTCCAATCTAATTAAAGTTTTAATTAAAACCTTATTTCGTTTTAACCTTCCAAAGTCATTATTAAATAATTAATCAAAAATTAGGAAATTAATCCCCTCATTAATCCGGGTTAAAGAATAAATGTTATTTAAAACATAATTCACGATAAACCCAAATTCAAATTTCATTGTAAATCCGTAGTTATAATAAAACCATTTTTTTATTTCCTTTTATTTATTTTAAAATAAATAAACCATTTATTCTGATCAAAATATCATTTTTCATATTAAAACATTATTTTCAAAATATTAATTTTGAAATTAACTCTTTTAATATTCATTATAAAATGGATAATATAAGTTAATAAACTTATTCAGGTTAAAATGATGTTTCTATTTAAAATGGATTAAATAATCCAATTCGTTATAAAATCCATTTATGTTTTATAATGGGCCAGACTTCTCACATGGCAGTGTATACAAGTGCATTAAATAATAACATAAATAACATACCCAATTAACGATGTTCACATAATAGGTATGACGGTTCCAATTTCATCCCTTTTAAATGAAATAAATTTACAATAAACATATTCACTTTATACCATTTCATTTAATGTAAACAGCCCATATACAAACTATTTCCTTTTTAAATCCGTTCCTAAATAAAGAACAAATTTTATTCATTTTAAAATAAAGAAATATAACCTTTTTTTTTCATTTAAGTCCTTTATTAAAATAAAGAACAAAACTTTGTTCATTAAAGTCCTTTTTATAATAAAGGATAAAACTTATACATCTTAGTTCCTTTAAAATAAAGAAATAAACTTTTACCTTTTAATCCTTTTTAAAATAAAGAAATAATCTTTATTCTAATCTTTTATTAAAAATAAAAGTCAAACACTATCTTAATTTCAAAACAAAATCAAAATAAAATAAAAATAAAGATAAAGTTTCATTATGTTTTTAACAAAACAAAATCAAAAAAATAAAGTTGCATTCTATGTTTCAACAAACAAAAAGAAAAGTTTCATTTTGTTCTTCAACAAAATAAAATATAAGAATGTTTCATTTTTGTTTTTCAACAAAATAAAATATAAAAATGTTTCATTTTTGTTTTTCAACAAAATAAAATATAAAAATGTTTCATTTATCTCCAATAAACCAAAAATATAAAAAGGTCTATTTTTGTTACAACAAACAAAAGTAAAAGTTTCATTCTTGTTTCACTAAACAAAATATTTGTGCTTCATTTGTTTTAACAAAATTAAAGGTTCCATTTCGACTCAACCCAATAGTATCAACCACATATGCAACATCAACTGACAATCACAATACAAGCAACAACATCCATATTCAAGCATACATCACAGATTCATATTCATTCACATCATACAATGATTTTCATACAACGAAAGGAAAAAAAATCAAATTAAACATAGAATCTCACCGAAAGCTTTCCACTAAACATTCACGTCACGCCGCCACTACAGGAGTTCAGATTGCATCTGTCTTCACCACGTTAGAGCCCCTATTGTGTGCCACCGTCGCCCGCAACCACCACCAGTTCGGTGGTCTCTCGAGACCCTCTTTCATTTTTGCTTTGGAAATTTCAAATTTTACTGAATGGGTTCAAAGTAAAGGGGAAAGGAATTTAGGAGTGTTAGGGCCATTGATAAAGAACATGACGGCGGCTTGGAATAAGAATTAGGGTTTAGTTTTGACCGTATATATATTAGGTTTTATGTATATTAAATAATATTTAATTTAATAGGTGTTTATCTTATTTTTTTTCCTTGAATTCATAAAAGGGATAAAATATGACATATATGCAAATGAGAGGGAGAGAGAGAGAACATAGGAGAAATAAATGAAATGCATGCGACCATTATTATTCTCATTTTCATTATTCTTTTTCCTTCTTTATATTTTTTTTGCAATGAATGACACGCCTCTAATTTCCATTGATTATAATTCCAAATTTTATTTATTTATTTTTCATGCACAGGAAACATTAGTATCATTGCCATCTTTAATACGCGGGTTTTGAACATTGCCATCTTTCATCTTACATATAAATAAATATATATAATGAAACGCTCAGCAGCATTAAAGGAGAAAAAAAAATATTATGACAATAAATTTCTTTTAACACGAACATACATGCATTCATAAATTTCTATTCACCTGTTGCCTTTCTATCCATTTGTTTGGTCTCACACGTATATACAAAGTATGTTACATACGTGCATGGCAATATGATAATAAATTTTGTGTATTAATTGTAACTTATTTCCAATTCATCACCAATGAATTAAATAGCAATTGGTTTCCCACACTAGTCCATTAATCTATTGCAATCGTTATTTTAAAACTAGTTAACATTCAATGTATTTCTTTAATTACCATTCATAATTAATGTTATCCTTTGTCTTACAATTTATACAAACAAAATTTCCAAATATATACATTACAACACAGTGTAAAATACACATTAATTCATATATATATCCTATGCATTGATTATTCTGCTTCTCATTTAATTATAATATATTTGTAAAAATTTACAAAATTTGTTAATAACAAAATGCCAGTTACTGTCCAATAGCTTAACAACTGCTTTACTTAATAGAATTTGATAACTGATTGCAATTAAATGTAAATTACAAATTTTCAAGCTGCAGCGCTGTTCTAACTCCTATTACCCTTAAATTGAATTTATTCGTTTTAACTATGATTGAAATAAATTTTTAGTCGTTATTATTAAAAATAAATTATTTTAAATATCCAGTTTCCTTTAAAATTCATAAAATAAAATTTTTAAATTGGCCCCAAAATTCTGGGTTGTTACACACATGAAGGGGGGTCGACCTCAGGATCGACCCCTTCAAGGGGGGTCGACCCCCCTACGTCTGATTTTGGCAGATTACGGTTTTCTTTGATCTGGACGATTCTGATGGTTGTTAATAAAATCTAAGGGTCCTGGTTCCTACGCTACACCTATAAATAAGACCTTAGGACTAACCTTAAACCTCATAATTCTGAGGCTACGCTAAAGATCTGGCATTACTCTCTCTCTCTCCTCAAATCTACTCAGAAAATTTAGATTATTAATAAGAAGATTTTAAAATTTAAGATCTGGAAGAGGGAATCGACATTAATAAAAAGATTGTTCAGAATCTTGAACAGCAAGGTAAAATTCTTGATCCCATCCATTTAAATTCTTACTCTTTCTTTCCCTTCTCTTTTAATGAAAATAAGCAATCCACAGTAATTAGGTTTCAAATCAAATTAAGGGGGGAAAAACCATGGATGCTAAAACTGGATCAGATCCATAGTTGGGGAAAAGCATAAAAGGTGTGTGGATTTAAGCTATACAGTTTAGATAAGAATATGTTATCGTTTACTATTCCCCTGTATGTATAATTGAAATGCAATATGTTGAGAAATGTAACATATGTTAATAATGCCTAAAGTGATGGGTACAAAGTAGGAATAATTAATATGTTAAATATTAATTTGTTGGGATATGAACTTATCAAATCTTGTATTGTAATTACCGTTACTTAAATTTCATTTCAATTTGTGTAAATTATGTACCCAGGCCATTAACTGTAAGAATTGAGAAAGGTACATAATGGTTTATGTGATTTAAACAATTATCTGATTAACTGATTACATGTTAGGAAGGAATTAATTATATTTGAAGAATTATAATAGGCATGATACAATCGCATGTGAATTATAAATTATAATGGATAATTGGAAGAAATAAACATGCCTACAAGGTTTACGATAAATAAGAAATTAAACAACTCTCAGACACAAGGTTAGATTTCTCTAGTGATAGAAGTCTTCCCGGAACCGCCCGGCATATCCAGCATTCACAAGTGGTAAATCTAATGTGAGGGGTTTAAGTGCAAAAATTAAAAACATGTAATGGTGCTAAGACACAAGGTTAAGTCAACTTGTGATAGAAGTCTGCTTGGACCCAGCCGACAAATCAAGGGTCCACGAGTGTAGGCTTATTGTGAGAGGTCTAATGCTTATATATATATGTATGTATGTATATAAGAAGATATGAATAAATGGCAATAATGGTAATTAAATGTCTAACTCAGAAAATAAGAAAGGAAGAGATATAATGGACTGAGTTAGTGTGATGCGAAGGAAAAGTGATGTATTTCCCTAAATGACCTAGTTTTGAGAACGATGTTGCAAGTAAGCCACCGTAAATAAAGAAAAGTAAAGAAATTACTTGCTACCATGAATTTAGATGGGAATACGTTATGAAAATAAATCACCGATTCCTTCTACCAAACTGGTAAAGTGCATTAAGTGTTTTCCTTAATATAACAAGGAATATATATTACAGTGAGTGAAGAATAATGGTTTACAATAGTAAATGGTTTAAAAGGGGAATGATAATCACCTATTATAAATAAATAATATTAATGAAAATGTTGTATAATAGGTAGACTTGTCCTTGGGACAAGTGAAGATTATAACTTAGGTTATAATAAACTAATAAGGAAATTGGATAACTGGTGAAATGAGATAAGGGACACTTAATTGTAAATTGAGTAATCATTAAATGGGGAAAGCCAGAAACCAGTTGAGAAAAAGGGGAAAATATATGAAATATAAGAAGCTGTACTTAATTATAAATTAAGTAAGCTGTAAACTTGGAAGTCTGAAACCCGCTGATAAGAAAAACATGTTTAGGCTTGTCCTAGGGTTAAGGGGAAATTATAACATAGGTTATAATAAATGGGTAGAGAAACTTATTAATGGGCCTTAGTTAATAGAACTAAGTTAATAAGTAAACAACGATAAGTTGTATTGACAATGTAAAATGGAATTATGATCAAATGAGAAAGAATGAGGAAAACTTATGAAATAAGTTATATTTAATATGACTGACATGTTAAACAAGAAAACATGTAAATTGAGATATACTTAATTACATATTAAGTAAAACATATTATTGTAGTGATGAAATCAAACAAGAAAATAAAAAGGATTGTGGATTACGGACCTTGGACCACAACCTTGAGAATAATATGTTGTGGGCTTATTAATAAACTTAAATGGGTTAAGTTATATTACTGAAATTAATAAGCAAGAGGAACTGGGTAACTTGATTAAGAATTTAATATGAAGGGGAATAACCAAGTTAAATGGAAACCTGGTGAGGTAAGGCAAGCGCATAAAAGAATGTTCAGATATTGGGTCTAACAACATATTAAATTGAGGCGCTTGGACCAGTCTGCACGTTTGAGGATGAATAACCCGACGGGGTAGATCATCGTGGTGTTATAAGGCACGAGGGGAGCGCACATTCATCTGATTGTTCTGACGGATCCAAAGGACTGGAAGGGGAAGCACGCGGCTTCCCAAGGTACGTAAGCTGCTCCTAGTAGTCCTCTATGCAGTGGTAAATGTTTTAGGCTGTGCTCGCAGAGGTTGGGTCTGCGCGTAACTACTAGGTGGGTGGGCCTTGACTGTAGAAGTAGCTAGGCAGTCAGAATGCTGTGACGCGGTGACACCAGTGTGATTCGGCGGTTGCCTCTACGGGGAGGCGAAGAGTCACAACCAATAAGGATAGTAAATCATCGGATACCCGTCATCAGCAGCCAATGGGATGTGAAAAGACTAGAGCTAAAACCAATAGACCATTCACCTTCCACTGTAGGGGTACGGTGGTTGAGGGAAGATGCCAAATGGATGTTTAGATTATTTTTCTTAGGGGCAGTCGTTTAGCTCTTGCAGTCTTTACTAGTTGAGGGAGGGGCCGAGGTGGGGCCATATCTACTGTGAAAACAGACCCTAGGTATATCTGTATATAGAGACTCTTAAAGACGGGCCTGTACAGATATGGAAAAGCTCCCGACTTAGTTCTGTGTTTCTTGTATCGCCCTGCCACGGGACTCGGTGCACATTAGAGGACGTGCAGTTATGGCATCAGCTACAATTGAAGATACATATGTGGGACAGTCTAGATACATGCATGTCGGCTCTGGGTGGTGTATCGTAGACTTGAGGGCATTACTCTAGTATGGAATCTAATTCGATCAAAGGTGGCAGTCCACACGCTTACGTAGCATAGTTGATAGATATATGCAGAACGTAACATTGTTGTATAGAGATCCATACGTCACTACGGCATCGGATGAGGGACTGCGTATATTTTGATGTGGAGACCGTGCGAGTGGGGTACCATGGGGTGTACCTTAAAATTGGGGGTAGCTACATATATATTGTATTAGGTTAATAAACTGGAAAGCAAATGGGTCCGATGTGTGTGTAACCTTGAGTGTTGATAACCCAAGTAACCTAATAAATAAAAAAACATGATTGAACGGTATTTGTAGGACTATCCAAAGTGTATAATTTAAATCCAGTCAATAGAACTTGTGTTCTGACCCCCTCCTCATAACATACTCGCAGGTTAGAATTGTGGCAGAGGCATGTGACACTATTGATAGCTTTGGATACTGGTTAGGCAGTATTATTAATAAGGTAAGGCTATATTTTGGTTATATTATATTTTATCCATTCCGCTGTGAGATAATTTCTGAGCTCTGACATGTTTTATATCTCTGTCTTTTCTACAGGATACCAGTGCAAACCAATCCGAGTTTTGATAGATTGTAATTTTGCAAAAAAATCAGTCTGTTGGAATTTGGGTTGCTACAACCCCCGTTTTCGACGAAACCACTTTTGTTGGATTCGGAATGTCAAATTATTGTTAGGTTTCAAATTTCATAATTTCTGGAATTAATACGTGAGTGTGGTAAATTTAAATGTGTTTTGTCAAGTCAATTTAAATTTAATCAACTAGAAAATAGCCATTTTTCAAATGGTCTCCAAGTTCGATGAAACTAATTTCGGTAGGACCGTATCATCAAAACATATCTTGATTTCAATTTTCGTAATTTTTGGAGTCAGTATGTGGCCCAGGTAAATTAAAATGTATGTTGAAATTCAATATTGAACGGTATATTAATTTATATTTTAATTTTGATGAAAACTAATCAGAACAATAGAATTGGCTTACGAAACATATCACATTATGTCTGGAATGGTGGTATTTAGCTAAAGACGACAGTCGTTGGGTTTGATTTGGAGTTCATGAGGATTTTGAGGTTTAAAGTGAAATTAAATAATAATATAAAAAATAGTATATATCCTCCTATTGGTTGCAGCGACCCGAAATCCCCCGATCTCTGAAGAGACGGAAAACAACGAATTGCTTTGATAACATGACTCATCGGAACACAAAGAACAGAACATTTCATTGCTATTACAACAATTTACATCAGAGTACAAGAATATATCAGAGTGAATAAATATTACACAATGGAAAAATAATATCAAAGATTAAAATACATAGCAACAGAAATTTAAATTGTATAAATACAATGTAGAGTGGAAAATACAATTACCACAACTGAAAGAAATACACGGATACAAATCTTTCCAAATATAGCTTCAGCTGCAATCCAGGATCCTGGGAAAAGAAATATCTGCAATTCCGAAACTACTAGCTGCCCGTGTGGAAAATATGGGCACCCAGAGTTTAGGTAGAAACAATAAACTCTGAGTCAGTCATGGGACTTGTGTGAGAACTAGAACAATTATTAAATCTTTATTTTAAAAGTTGGGAAAATCATGGGACCATGTCGTATAACACGGAACGGGTTTACTCCATATGAATCTCAGTTTTAAAACAAAACAACGCTATGCTTTTTGGAAAATGAAGCTATTATAAGACTCAGGTCCCATCACACAGTGCAACGCAAGGCAGAGGATATAATTTTCCCTTATAATATCCAAACATGCTTGGTACGTTTAAAACAAATCATTTTGATATTACTATAAGTGTATAGTGTAAAAATCAACTTTAAATATAAATGTTTCAATCATAGAAGACATAGGTACCATATATTATGCCGCCATACATATGTTTACAATAAACCGAAAAGTGTCGTATTGGAAATTGGATTTCCATCTATGCGTCAAGGCCCAAGACACCTCTCCGATTCGAGACACTCTAGCACATGTCTAAGGATCACACCTACGGGAAACCCTTGGATCTTCAGGGCCGGTCCACACTTACTTTAGTGGATTAATTATTCCTCAACAATAGGTTTCTCGGTCCTATCGGACCTCCAAACAGGTCAATACGTCGACCCTATGAGCATATAGCCCTATATCCGAGGTGCCTCACAATCCATCATCCACATAAGTAAAAATGTCTGGGCTCCATACCATGACACCACTTCTAGTTAGAAAGAAATGCGTGCACTCCCTGCCGTCACTATCCCGTTTTTGACTCATACCGGGTGTGAGGCTCACGAATTAACGCTATACACAAAGCTACACTAATTAAAGTCGTGCTTTGACCATCAACTACAAGACTCTGCTTTTCAACAAAAGCCTTGATCATTTGCATTTTAGAATGCCACATTGAAAATCCACGCCATACGACTGATGTCTATCGATATATAACCTCTAAGCTCGTACGTCTCAGAGAAGGGTGTTAAGCAAGAGAATAAATTATCCGCCACCAAACAGATATGTATTTAATAGAAATCAATCAACACAGAATGAAATGCAATGTCATACACATATCCACTTAAAAGTTCGTTCTAGGTCTGAACGAAACCGGAGGCACCTTATTCCTCGTCCCATATGTTCAGTACAGGAGAGAGGTTCTCGCATATCTGGTCGACCTCCACGTATGTCTGGACGACCACCACTAATTACCTTATCTTGGGTGTACAGCCCAATCAAGACATCAGTAATCATTCAAACGATGTGAAGATCTCCAGTCTTCAACCACCATCTTCATCGTCGACTTTTTGTCGCCGCATCAATTATTCAGAATGGCTTAAACCAAGTCTTTCCGAATAACCTGCGTATCCTATAATCAAATGCTATAAAAACACATCATACGCCTCATTCTAATTCAGAATATTCCTTTATTCAAATATTCACGTCTTTAGGGAAAGGTTCCTATTAATTTTATCAAAGATAATTTTTTTTAAATTTATTCTTTAATATTCCTTTGGATATCTGTTTCAAAAGATTTTATTTTAATTTAACAATTCTAGACCAAATTAAGGTTTATAAAACTAGTCGGGATTATTGGGCCTTACCGAAGTAATCATTTATTTTTCCTATCCCAACCAATTCATCCCATGGAGCAAAACTGGTAGTAATCCATATCTAACACCCACTTTGTTCTGGGTAAAATTAATTACCATTTCACGTTCAAATGTAATTAAAGATTTAACTATCGCACGGAGTAAAACTGGTGGTACACCATTCTCGATAATTTCATGAATTCGATAAATTTAATTCTCTTATTCACATTCCAATCTAATTAAAGATTCATTAAACCCTAGTTTAGTTTTAATCTCCAAAAATCATTATTTAATGATTATTCAAATTTAGGAAATAAATTCCGTCTTTGACTGGGTTAAAGAACGAATGTCCTTTAAAACATCATTCACGATAAACTTAAAATCATCTTCCATCAAAACGGGATGTACACGGAAATCATAACGATATATAATCGATATAAATTTCCATATTAGACTAATAATATAAATGGAATAACGGTAGAGCCTTTTAAATTCCATGTATAGTACGGTCATCCTTTACAGAAGCTCATCTCGATTATTACCAAATCGAATTCCATTAATTCCAATTTAATATATTAAACTAGAAAACTCTACTTTGGAAAACTCCATAAATCTTAATTAAAAGATTATAAATTCCAAATCATATCTTCACTGTTAATTTGGTTAAAGAACAAATGTTATTTAATACATCGTTCACAATAAACCCAAAAATCCAATTTCAGTTCAATTCCAATTAAATATTAATTAATTGGGAACTTCTCTGAATCTTATTTAAAAGATTTTTATTCTTTTCTAAACTGGGTTTAAGAACAATGTTATTTAAGACACCATTCACGACGAACCCAAATTCCAATTTGATATTAAATACAAGGCTTTGAATAGAAATTTTATTGGCTTATATTCAATATCAAATTCTGAAACCAACGGATATCGTATTGGGAATAAAGAAATTTGTACCTTCCAAATTCCTCAATAATATCCGTATAATCACGGAATCCAATATCGAAATATTCCAAAGAGTATTTCCGTTCAAATCCGTTCCAATTCATTCATTGGAAAATTCTGGTTATATCCAAACCCATTTACAAATCCAATTTATTTATTTAAAAATCATTTGGATTATTATTCTAGTTAATAACTAGTTCATTTCGATAAAAATATATTTTTACCTTTTCAAAGCTGGAGTTTTTCATCCAAATTCTTTCCAAATCATTTATTATGATTTTACACAATTTTTTCATATTTTTTATTATTTTATTAAGGCCCTTACAGTCGGTTTCCAATAACGGCCACCGAACTACATCCATAGCGTCCTTTTCTGAAATTGATTAGGAACTAATTTGAAATCCAACTGTTCAAATGTAAATCTCTTATATTCATTGGAAAGATCTTTTCGATATGAACCCAACGGTTTTGGTTTTAGGAGAATCTGACGGTCGGATCTCCCGTTACATCAATTTGAAGTTAGTGGTTCAAATTCGCGAACAGTCGCTGCACGGCGCGTTCTATTCAAGCCATTATATATATATATATAATCATCGATTTTTATTTAAAATGAATTTTATAAATCGTTTATAAATTCATTTTAAAATGATTTCAACTTCATTTTTTAATTTTAAATCAAAATTGTATATTCCATTTCATTGTAATATTAAAATGATAATATTTTCAAAATATCATATTTAAAATCAATTCTTTTCGATATTCATTATAAAACGAATAAAATCGACAGAAAAATCCGTTGTGGTTAAAAAGGCGAATATCTACTTACTCGGCTTCATATATTTCAATATTTTCGTGTCCATCTAAAATCGGACATCAAAATCATGTTTGATTATTCACTGAATATTTGTTTTAAAATACTCGTTATTTTAAAATATTCATTATTCTAAAATATTTGTTATTTTAAAATATTTGTTATTTTAGAATATTTGTTATTTCGGAATTGGAATCCGACTCAATCAATTACCATATAATTTCAGTTATATGGATTCCATACATTGCATGTATTCAACAATAATGATAAATAATCATTACACATTCTAACATTATCCAGAGTGCATTCTGCAATAGTACAAGCATCCAAAGAAATAAATAACACTCATCACATCCTGTCAACCCATCGATTGACATACAACTAAATATTGGGATTTGTGTATGTCAGATATCATTCCAATACCCGTGTGGGGTTTTCAAACAACAACTGTCTATCTGAATAAATCATTGGTTAATAAATTTGACCAATTCTAATTCGGTTTGAATCATTTTTCTTATTAACCAATTTTACTGTTTAAATTATAAATGGATATTTATAATTTTAATTTCAACTACCACTTTAATGTTAACATTATCTTTAATATGTTAATCATCACAATCACCACACAGATCATCAAATCATCCATATAAATAAATACTCGACTACGCAATGGTATTTACGGCGCCATAAGTGGCCATTCGCGGAGTATGAAATCCGAGTGTCGATGATATCCAAACATCGCTTCCAATTTATGTGATTTGTGCGAATTCGTGTGTTGGACTCCATACAACAGATAAAAATCAATACTGGCGATTTTTATACATTTATAGTTATAAAATAAATTAAATAACTATACAAAATTTTAGTGAGAGAATTCACACTTTCGTTTCAACTCCGTCAGTCTTTATTCGGCGATTTTATTCTATTTGAATTTAAATCCGCCTCAAATTCTGGTTTACTCCATTTTTTATCCCAGTCAGTCTCATTGCGTAGTGCTCATTGATACGATCACAATGCAAGTCGTTTTGTTGAATTCTGTGATGGTTTGCAAAAGTTACAGCGATTTATACATTGAATTATTAATTAACATTGTTAACAATTAAATAATTATTTTTAATTCCCTTAATTACCATCTCAATTAATCGGGGCCGCACTTTTCTTCTTCGTTGCTTTCCTATGACAAAGTCAAACCACTATAACCAATCGCCATCACCTAGGGCTTTACCTAACTCCTCCCACAACCACCTGACCGCCAATCAGACGATGTCACTTCATCGCTTGTCTCTTCCTCCCCCTACGCGCCTCACCTCGGTATACTCATACCCTCCCTGTGCCCTAAAGCCCCATGCGAACATAGCTCGTTTGAGCATCAATTTCTCCCCCATCATTGCGCAATACACGATCTTGACCTTTGGTTACTAGGTCTCTCGTTCCTCTTTCATGTTGTAATAAAAAACTTTGTGCAAAAATCGTTAGATGGAGAGATTAGAGGAGAGGAAGTTCAGGAAATTTTGGCCGCTGATTTCTAATGGAGGCAGACATTTAGGTTGACCATAGGATTTTATTTTGACTGAAATTCTTGGGTTAGGATTATTATATATCCATTTTAAAATAATATTTAATTCTTTTAATTCAAAAAATGTTAGATTTTACATCTGAACTCCAAATCAAACCCAACGACTGTCGCCCCTAGCTAAATACCCCCATTTCGGACATAATGGGATTTGTTATGTAAGCCAATTTGACTGTTTCGATCAGTTTTTATCGAAATTAAAATATAAATCCATATATATTGAATTTAAATGTACATTTCAATTTACCAGGGCTACATACTGACTCCAAAATTATAGAAAAATTAATCTAGATATGTTTTGACGATACAATCCTAACAAAACTAATTTCGTCAAATTTGGAGACCATTTGAAAAATGACCATTTTCTAGTTGATTAAATTCAAACTGAAATTACCAAACACATTTAATTTTACTGTGCTCAAGCATTAATTCCAAAAATTATGAAAATTGAAACTTAACAATAATTTGACATTCTGGATCTAACAAAAGTGGTTTCATCAAAAACGGAGGTTGTTTACAAAATGGCTATTTTTAAGGGCTATATATTATTTAAAAAATATATAAATTCCATAGCGACTTTTTGAATTTTAAACTGGACATAACTTTTAATTTATATTATGAAATCTGAACTTTTCACATTCATTAGAAAGATATAATTAAACCGATTCAAATGTTTCTAGTTTTACTAAATCCGATTTATTTTGATTCCTATACATTCAATTGAAATTTAAAATTGAATTTTCAAACTACCGCGCCATTTCAAACTCTATTTATAATTAAAATAAATTTATACGTTCTAACTTTATTTAAAATAAATTTTAAGTCGTTATTATTTAAAATAAATCATTTTAAATATTCAAAATCCATAAAATAGCTAAAATAAAAAATTTAAATTGGTTTAGAAATTTCGGGTTGTTACAATCTCCCCCACTTAAAATCTTTTCGTCCTCGAAAAGGAATGGAGCTGAAAGTTGTTTAACTAACCAACTCAATTTCATTCTGGTTTTCATTCTTCAACTTTTCAATTTCTAAGAATTTTCTAATTTCTCAAAAATTTTGGCTAACATCCTAAATTTTCGAAAAATTTCGCCATAACCTCCTTTGTACGGGCTGATCGGTAAAACCGCAACTTGCCTCACAGGGTCCCCATCAACCAAAAAAGAAAATAAAATGGCAAGCAGCTTGCCAATCAGCTTATAAAATCATAAAACCCAATAAATATAGTAAACATATACCTATTTATCGGGCACACAATTTTATTCCTCTTCTTAGCATCCATGCTATGACCTGTTCATTATATATACATGTACATATATGCCATTCTAATCAATTTTCAATTTAGTTCAATATTTGATTCGATTTGGCTAAATTTACCTTTCATTCTCTTATTGGTTTTACCATTCCAATATTTTAATTAGACAAACGAATTATCATCCATCACAACCAGCAATCAATTAGTTAATTAGCTTTTCAAACATATAACTTTAATATATACTTAAAATCACATTTTCAGTGCCAAATCACAAACGATAAACTCTAACTAAGTTTTAGTTCTCACACCAGTCAATTGGAATAATGTAGATATCCTACTTTCGAAACTCGAACATAAGCACTGATGATGGTGCGCCATCATCAGAATCATCCCATGGTTACTAGAGTGGATTCTATATCTACCCAATATATTTGAGACTCCGTATGCACGTTTGCAAGTTGTATATGAAAAATCTCCTTTTACTCGATAGTCTAAATTTAATATAAAATAAAATATTCAAATACGAATAATAGATATAAAATTTCAAAATTAAATTCGTTTTCATTTTTTTATATATAAATAATACTCTTCAAACTCATTCAAGGGTATTACTAACCCTATCTCTAACGAGTCATTCTTATAGGATGTTACTAATCCTATCTCTGATGAATTCCTTCATTTGATTCTAATGTGCCTTGTTCTCTAGCTTTGTAAATCAAAGCTCTGATACCAAATGTAATGACCTGAAATCCCCGATCTCTGAAGAGACAGAAAACGTCGAATTGCTTTTAGAACATGACTCATCAGAACACAAACAATAGAACTTTCCATTGCCATTACAATAATTTACATCAGAGTACAAGAATATATCAGAGTGAATAAATATTACACAGCAGAAAAATAATATCAGAGATAAAAATACATAGCAGCGGAAATTTAAAATGTATAAATACAACGTACATCGGAAAATACAACTACTGCAAATGAAAAAAATATACGGATACAAAGCTTTCCGAATATATTTCCAGCTGTAATCCAGGATCATGGGAAAATAAATATCTGCAATTCCGAAACTACTAGCTTCCCGTGTGGAAAATATGGGCACCTAGAGTATAGGTAGAAACAATAAACTCTAAGTCAGTCATGGGACTAGTGTGAGAACTAAAACAGTTATTAAATCTTTATTTTAAAAGTTGGAGAAATCATGGGACCAAACCATATAACACGGAACGGGTTTACTCCACATGAATCTCAGTTATAACAAAACAACGCTATGCTTTTTGGAAAATGAAGCTATTATAAGACTCAGGTCCCATCACACAATGCAACGCAAGCCGGGGGATAGATTTTTCCCTTATAATAGCCAAACATGCTTGGTACGTTTAAACAAATCATTTTGATATTACTATAAGTGTATAGTGTCAAAATCAACTTAAAATATAAATGTATCAATCATAGACGACATAGGTACCATATATTATGCCGCCATACATAGGTTTACAACTAAAACCGAAAAGTGTCGTATTGGAAATTGGATTTCCATCTATGCATCGAGGCAAGGGAAGACTCCTCTCCGATTCGAGACACTCTAGCACATGTCTAAGGATCACACCTACGGGAAACCCTTGGATCTTCAGGGCTGGTCCACACTTACTTTGGTGGATTAATTATTCCTCAACAATACGTTTCTCGGTCCTATCGGACCTCCAAACAGGTCAATACGTCGACCCTATGAGCATATAGCCCTATATCTGAGGCGCCTCGCAATCCATCATCCACATAAGTAAAAATGTCTGGGCTCCATACCATGACACCACTTTTAGCTAGAAAGAAACGCGTGCACTCCCTGCAGCCACTATCCCGTTTTCGACTCATACCGAGTGTGAGGCTCACGAATTAATGCTATACACAAAGCTACGCTAATTAAGATCATGCTTTGACCATCAACCATAAGACTCTGCTTTTAACCAAAAGCCTTGATCATTTGCATCTTAGCATGCCACATTGAAAATCCATGCCATACGACAGATGTCTATCAATATATAACCTCTAAGCTCGTACGTCTCAGAGAAGTGTGTTAAGCAAGAGAATAAATTCTCCGCTACCAAACAGATATGTATTTAATAGAAATCAATCAACACAGAATGAAATCCAATTCATACACACATCCATTTATTAGTACGTTCTAGGTCTGAGACAAACTGGAGGCACCTTATTCCTCATCCCATATGTCCAATACAGGAGAGAGGTTCTCGCAAATTCGACCGTCCTCCACGTACGTCTGGACGACCACCACTAATTACCTTATCTTGGGTATACAGCCCAATCAAGACATCAGTAATCATCCAAACGATGTGAAGATCTTCGGTCTTCACCCACCATCTTCATCGTCGACTTTTATTCGCCGTATCAGTTATTCAGAATGGGTTAAACCCGGTCTTTCCGAATAACTCGCATACCTTATAACCAAGTGCTATAAAAACACATCATACGCCTCATTCCGATTCAGAATATTCCTTTGTTCAAATATTCACATCTTTAGGTAAAGGTTCCCATTAATTTAATCAAAGTTAAATTCTTTTAAATTTATTCTTTAATCTTCCTTTGTATATCCATTTCACAAGATTTTATTTTATTTAACAATTCTAAACCAAATTAAGGTTTATAAAACTAGTCGGGATTATCGAGCCTTACCGAAGTAATCATTTATTTTTCAAATTCCAACCTATTCATCTCATGGAGAAATACTGGTAGTACTCCATATCTAACACCCACGGTGTTCTGGGTAAAATTAATTACCATTTCACATTCAAATCCAATTAAAAATTTAACTATCGTTTGGAGTAAAAATGGTGGTACTCCATTCTCGATCATTTCATGAATTCAGTAGATTTAATTCTCCTATCCCATTCCAATCTAATTAAAGATTCATTAAAACCCTAGTTTAGTTTTAATCTCCAAAAAATCCTTATTTAATAATTATTCAAATTTAGGAAATAAATTCCATCTTTAACTGGGTTAAAGAATCAATGTCCTTTAAAACATCGTTCACCATAAACCCAAAATCATCTTCCATCAAGATGGGATCTACCCGGAAATCATAACGGTATATAATCGATATAAATTTCCATATCAGACTAATAATATAAATGGAATAACGACAGAGACTTTTAAATTCCATATATAGTAAGGTCTTCCGTTACAAAAGCTCATCTCGATTATTACCAAATAGAATTCCATTCAATTCCAATTTAATATATTAAATTTGAAAACTCTACGTTGGAAAATTCCATAAATCTTAATTAAAAGAGTATAAATTCCAAATCACATCTTCAATGTTAATTGGGTTAAGGAACAAATGTTATTTAATACACTGTTCGCGATAAACCCAAAAATCCAATTTCAATTCAATTACAATTAAATATTAATTAATTGGTAACTTCTCTAAATCATATTTAAATGATTTTTATTCTTTTCTCAACTGGGTTTAAGAACAGTGTTATTTAAGACACCATTCACGACCAACCCAAAATCCAATTTGATATTAAATACAAGGCTCTGGATAGAAATTTTATCGGCTTATATTCAATGTCAAATTCTGAAATCAACGGATATCGTATTTGATTATTCACTGAATATTTACTTTAAAATATTCGTTATTTTAAAATATTCATTATTTTAAAATATTTGTTATTTCTGAATCGGAATGTGACTTAATCAACTACCATATAATTTCAGTTATATGGATTTCATACATCGCATGTATTCAACAATAGTGATAAATATTCACTACCCATTCTAACATCATCCAGAGTGCATTCTACAAATGTACAAGCATCCAAATAAATAAATAACGCTCATCACATCCTGTCACCCATTGATTGATATACAACTAAATATTGGGATTAGTGTATGTCAGATATCATCCCAATACCCGTGTGGGGTTTTCAAACAACAACAGTCTGTTTAAATAAATCATTGGTTAATAAATTTAACCAATTCTATTTCGGTTTGAATCAATTTTCTAATTAACCAGTTTTACTATTTAAATTATAAATGGATATTTGTAATTTCAATTTCAACTACCACTTTAATGTTAACATTATCTTTAATATGTTAATCATCACAATCACCACACAAATCATCCATATAAATAAATATTCTACTACCTAATGCCATTTAGGTACCATAAGTGGCCATTCGCGGAGTATGAAATCCGAGTGTCGGTAATATCCATACACCGCTTCCAGTTTATGTGGTTTGTGCGAAATCGTGTGTTGAACTCCATACAACAGATAAAAATCAATACTAGCGATTTCTATACATTTACAGTTATAAAATAAAATAAATGACTGTACAAAATTTTAGTGAGAGAATTCTCACTTTCGTTTCCACTCCATCGGTCTTTATTTGGCAATTTTACTCTGTTTGAATTTAAATCTTCTTCAAATTCTGATTTGCTCCATTTTTGTCATAGTCAGTCTCATTGGTATTGCTCATTGATACGATAACAATGCAAGTCGTTTTGTTGAATTATGTGATGGTTTGCAAAAGTTACAATGATTTATACATTGAATTATTTAATAACACTGTTAACAATTAAATAATTATTTTTAATTCCCCTAATTACCATCTCAATTAATTGAGGTAGCACTTTTCTTCTTCGTTGCTTTCCTGTGATAAAGTCGAACCACTGTAACCCATCGCCATCACCTAGGCCTTCACCTAGCTCCTCCCACAACCACCTGACCGCCAATCAAACGATGCCACTTCATCGCCCATCTCTTCCTCCCCCCACACGCTCCACCTCGGTGAACTTGCACTATCCCTGCACCCTAAAACCCCATGCGAACGTAGCTTGTTTGATCATCAATTTCTCCCTCATCACTGCGCAATACACGATCTCGACCGTTGGTTACTTAGATCTCTCGTTCCTCTTTCATGTTGTAATTAAAAACTTTGTGCAAAAATTGTTAGACAGAGAGATTATAGGAGAGGAAGTTCAGGAAATTTTGGCCGCTGATTTCTAATGGAGGCGGACGTTTAGGTTGACTATGGGATTTTATTTTGACCGAAATTCTATGGTTAGGGTTGTTATATATCCATGTTAAAATAATATTTAATTCTTTTAATTCAAAAAATGTTAGATTTTACATCCGAACTCCAAATCGAACCCAACGACTATCTTCCCTAGCTAAATACCCCAGTTCCGGACACAATGGGATATGTATCGTAAGCCAATTCAACTGTTTCGATCCATTTTTATCAAAATTAAAATATAAATCTATATATATTGAATTTAAATGTACATTTCAATTTACCGGGGCCACATACTGACTCCAAAAATTATAGAAAAATTAATCTAACAACATTTTGACTATACGGTCCTAATAAAACTAAATTTCGTCGAATTTGGAGACCGTTTGAAAAATGGCCATTTTCCAGTCGATTAAATTCAAATTGAAATTACCAAACACATTTAATTTTACTATGCTCACATATTAATTCCAAAAATTATGAAAATTGAAACTTAACAATAATTTAACATTCTGAATCCAACAAAAGTGGTTTCATAGAAAACGGAGGTTGTTTGCAAAATGGCTATTTTTAAGGGCTATATATTATTTAAAATATATATAAATTCCATAGCGACTATTTTGAATTTTAAACTGGACATAACTTTCAATTTATATTATGAAATCTGAATTTTTCACATTCATTAGAAAGATATAATTACACAGATTCAAATGTTTTTTGTTTTACTGAAATCCGATTTATTTTGAATCCTATACATTCAATTGAAATTTAAAATCGAATTTTCAAACTACCGCACCATTTCAAACTCTATTTATAATTAAAATAATCTTATACATTCTAACTTCATTTAAAATAAATTTTAAGTCGTTATTATTTAAAATAAATCATTTTAAATATTCAAAATCCATCAAAATAGCTAAAATAAAAAATTTAAATTGGTTCAGAAATCCCGGGTTGTTACATTGGTCAAAAGCAAAGTCAAACCCCTCATTTTTATCACTTACGGTCAAACACATTCCAGCGCCCCCTTTTTGCGATCGATGATCAGAACCTCCCCCTTTCTACTCCAAAATGCATGAAATCCGGGCCATAATCCAATAAACCCCCAACTACTATCTTCTTCATCAACGTGAGATCCCCTAATCTAACGATCATGATCATCCATCATTTGGTGGATTGCATGGTTTTTTCCCTCAAGCATCAAGTGTTTTGTAATGTCCCGGTTTTTAAAAGACTTTGTTGACAATAAAATATTGATTATTATGATTGAAATGGAATTAAATTATCATAATAACAAACCTAAACGCCTTAAGAACTTGTGTAAATATATATACAAATACATATAGGATTGTATATAGGACTATGCATATGATTGGAGTTGTGTTTTAACATAAAATCCATAATAAAATCCTACACTAGAGTTATATACATTTATTTATATCATAATGAATATAGGAAATTATATTATAAGTAGATATCACTTTAGAATTTGATATTTTAGAAATTTATGTAATCTTTTAAAATCAAGATCCTACACTAGAAAACGTACACTATCAACATAATGTATGTTAAAGGGCATTTATTGATGTAGATAGGTGCCCAGTGAAGAAAATAGTGTAGAAAGCATTTGAAAGCAAGTCAATATATTGAACACAAGACCTATGATGAATTGCCAAATAAAAATAAGAAGTATTGGCCAAAGTCAAAACTCATTAATAAGATGTAACAATTATAGTGATTTTAATAACACAGCAATTCCCCAAAATCATGGCGGTTTTAGCTATTTACATAGGATAGCACATCTAGTTTTAGCCATCTAGGATTTAAATCAACATAGAAAATCTGTTTTATATATACACAATCCAAGAAATCTAGTATCTCTTGTCGTAGAATAGTGAAACAGCTTATGGAAGCAAAGATAACATAAAATATGAATAAAAATCTTGTTTAAATTACTTAAAAACAAATCAACACTGGGAAACAGGAAAATATGAAGCTATGTGTATTGTATTATCCTAAAAACTTTAGCATATGGGAACCTATAAAACATTAAATGAACCAATATATTCTAATGCCAAAATCTGCTTATAAATACAATCTTCAAGACCCTAACTCCTCACACAAACAATCAAGCTCGAGAAAAAAAATGCAGCAAAGAATCACATGCAGCAGTTCTAGAAACAGAGTGGAAAGCTGACATTGTGAGTAAACTAAATTATCCTCTGTTAATCTTTATTGTTACTGATATTAAATATGTTCAAGATGTTAGGGTATATATGTTTGTATGTACATTGTCTGTGAGCACAGATTTATGGATTTATTTTAGTATAAACAACCTGTAGATAGACAAATGAATGTCTCTGTACTATCTAAAAATAACAGCTCGGTTACCTTTGGATTTTGTAAAATCCATCACCCAAATTCTAACAATTTTCAGATGTTGTTTTCCACCTAAAGTTTGTTCACACAAGCCCTAGTCTACAACAAAAATAGTCTCAGTTCATAAAATTGGGCGTGTTCTTTGAAATACCCATTTTCCCTGTAACCATACCTTAAACATGGATTTTCAATCATCGCCGACTCACGATTCAGGCATATGAATACGATCGAGGGAGGAAATCATGAATTTTAGTGTAGGTATCACGATTTTTAGTCTTGTGAATGTGGGACATCGTGAGATGAACGGAAATGGTTCTTGAGGCTTTTTCCGACGAACCTAGCAACCGAGTGCGACGGCGTAAACACTGTAGAGGCATAAGCGTTCATAGATTGAGGGAAAAATATCAATTCATTTTTCCATGACTTAGGTTTTGAGAATGAATCGAAATTAGAGTTAGTACTGGCGTTTGGGTAGGGTGATTTCCATCTCGAACTACGAGATGGTAGCTGCATCGAGTGACGTAAGGTTTCTGGCAGGTGGTAAGCCCAAGGGTCGGTTGTGAACTAGTGAAGTCCGGAGTTGATCAGTGGTAAGAAGAGGAGGCGGTTGGTACTCTACTGGGTCGAATGTTTTGGTGAAGATGAAGTTGAACAGTAGAATTACGACAGAGGTGATGGTGAGCTAATCTAGGTGCAGAGATGAGATCAGGGTGTGCAAGGTGGTTTGCGGGGAATAGCATGGTGTCCTCATGGCGGTCGGTGTCAGTGTGCATGTGCACATGTGCACCTTGTGTGCACTGTATGTACACGTTTCAGGAAACTAAGAAGAAGGAGCAGAGATATAGTAGGAGTTCGTCATCTGGTTAGTATAGCAGCATGAACTCGTGGGGTTTTGGCCATTGTTTGATTAGCTCGGTGATATAGGATGAAGTAAAAGCCAGAGCATAGGAGAAGCAGTGGAAAGTTAGAAGAAAGGGAGAAGAAATAGGAAACAGGAGAAGAAGGACGCAAAGAATAAGAGTAAAAGGGGAAGATGGCAAACAAGTTTAAGTGTAGCAGGAAAATAAATGAGTGAAAGAAAATGTGTGGGCTTAGTTTGGGCTTTGAACCAAAGAAAGAAGAATTGAAGAATGTAAAAGGATAAAAGACATTAAATAAAAAGTGGTACTTTAGGCAAAAGTGGTACTTTAGGAAAAAGTGGTACTTTGGGAAAATAGAATTGGTACTTTGGCTAAATAGGGTTAATTAAAACAAGTTAAAAATGAAGATGGAAAAACTAATATAAAAAGAGGAAGACTTTAAAGTTGGTAAAATAAGATTAAAGGATGAAGTAGGCCAATATATTGTCCGGTGAAAAGAAGGATTGGTCAGGCTCAAGGGTATTAACGAGTTTTAATTTAGAGAAAGAAAATAAAGAGAAGGAAGAAGGGTATAGGCCGGAAAGGTGAATTTAAAAATATAAGAAATAAAAGGAAAGGAGAATGTATTTAGGTCGACAGTATGTGAGCCGAGATTTTAGACAAGTTGAGTTAAAAAATAGAAATGGAAAAGAGAACAGGAAATAAGGAAGAAGAAAAATAAATAAAAGGAGATTCTAGGATTATTAAAATATTTAAATAAAATAAATATACCATGAGAATAAAGACTTGCTTTAGGCATATAAATAAAGTGAAGTAAAACGACAATTTACAAAGTGAAACAATTGTGTAAATTTCAAATAATGATCGTATAAACGAGCTAACATTTTAGAGTAAACTACCATGTGCGACGCACACGCCTTAGTTATCCATTTATAAAGGATAGTCAAACTGAATAAAATACCGTGTGCGAAGCATGTGCTTTGGTCGTTCATTTATAAAAGACAAGTGGAGTGTCTGAATTTAAAAAACACATATATATACAATTCTGTTTAGTCGAGGATTATAAGTTAAAGAGTACATAAAATGAATTGTGCTGAGTCGATAATTATTCCATTGAACGAGAAATGTTTTGATATAAATATTGAAATCTATCATCTGATCGTAAAAGACATTACGCTAATCATTTCAAAGAGTCCGGAATTAGTATTCCACTTCGATTTGATTTATACGTCGCGGATCAAAGGATTGCTGAAGATTTATTGAAGATGGAGAAACGCAAAGGCTGTTCGGTTTGTCAAGTCCTAGGACGACTTGTATGGACGAATTCTAACAGAGTATTTCCAAAGGAATCATGTACGTTGGTTTCCTCAAACATATTCTGTGGTGGCATGAAGACACCTTCCCTTAACTTAGACAACCCGATTATTTTTATGGAAATCAATTAGTGATTTCTGAAGGATTTGACGATGTGGCATTCAGAGTGAACGGTGGACCGGTGATCTAGAAGAAATCGTAGCCTCTAGCCTCACAACCAGGAAATGACAAAAATCGGGCAGGGCAGCATGGCTTGTTGGGTCATTCCCAAGCAGGGTGTATTGTCACCATCTAGAAAATATTCGTATTTGTAATTACTTCTTTTCATTTCTGTATCTCCCGAGAAAACGGTAGCTGCGCAGCCGTAATGGGTGGAAATATATTCGCTACACTCAAACTAAATGAGTGGACGGTCATGTGTGGCCGGGTTGCAAGACATTCTTGTTGAACCCCAGTGTATCTACTCTAGAATACACTGATCGGCAGGTGATCCCATACCTTGTCCGTTGGAACCCAATCTCCAATAAGAGCCCGCGGTTTTAGATTTCATACTATATACGTGAAGCGTGAGATGCAAGCGTTCTGCTAGATGGTTATTTATTTGATAAAAACTATTATAATATCAGATGGATTTAATATCAAAAATGGTTTGGGTTATAATAAGGTAAAAACCGTCCATGTTTATGTGTGGGCTGGTCTTACTATTATCTTTTATTTTGAAAGATTTTCTAATGTTAAATCAATCGGATCTCGTAAGGAGATAACTCGTTCTTGTTTCAAATCTGTTTTAAAATCGTTTACTCACACCAGTCCCCTGACTGACCCAGAGTTTATTTTTCTGTGTTTTTCCTAAACTCTTGGATACTCATAACAATTGTTATGGATAGACAAGTAGTCCTGGTAGCTAATGGAAATCTTCTAGCGTATTTGAATTGGGAGTTCCAGAGTCAACTTTTTAGTTATACCTATATCTAAGTATGAAGTGTGTAAGTTGTATTGGGCCAGTAACCCTGTAAAATGTATTATAATGTTCTCTAATGTAACAAACTCTGATATGTAACATATTATGTAATATTATATTTTGTTAAATTCTGATGTGAGATGCTGATGTCCTTCTTATTCTTCTGTTCTATTAGTTCTATCTTTCCTATCTCATCTTCTAATTTCTATTCTTTAATAATGACACGACTTCCGAGGTCATCGAAAGTCACGGCCATTACATGTTTGCTCGCGTTTTTAGAACATGAGGGGGGCTCGAGTTTCAAGGTGATGGTGGCAGAGGGAGCTCAGCTCGAGGCGGTCGGAGGGGGAGGATCTGATGGGGTTCCGGCGCAACAGTGTGATGTCGGCGGCGGTTTTATTTTGGCGAGTTGGGTTTGAAGTTTTATCGTGTTTCAGGAGGAAGGGTTAACGATGGGGAGGGTAATTAGTGTATTAACTGTGATATCATCTTCATACGAGGTCGAAATGGAACGATTTCAGTTGCATTGCGATCATGGTGAAGAACTCTACATTTCAGAATTAACCAGAACGGAAATGGAGCCAACTGAATTTTAGGACAAATTATACATTCGTTTAGTTTGGTTTAAAATCAAAATCATCAAATAAAGAATGGAGAAGTGGAACCAAAGTGAGGATTCTCTCACTAAAATATTTATACAGTTATTTAATTTATTTTATAACTGTAAATATATAGAAATTGCCAGTGTTGATTTTTATCTGTTGTATGTGACATTGCTTGAGTTCAACAGATGAACTATTCACGACTCATCTACACAAGAAGCATTGTTTGAATATCCGACACTTGTATTTCAAACAATGTGGATACATTTTGTGGTTGTTGAAATGTTATATAAATATCCATTTATAAAGTAGAAAAATAATTCAAACCGAATTAGAATTGGTTAAATTTATTAACTAATGATTTATTTAAATAGACTGTTGTTGTTTGAAAATCCCACACGGGTATTGGGGTGATATTTGACATACACTAATTCCGATATTTAGTTGTATGCCAATCGATTGATTGACAGACTGTTGTAAGCGTTGTCTACCTATTTTAATGCTTATACAGTTATAAATTGCACTCTGGATGATGTTTGAATGGTAAATGATTATTTATCATTATTGTTGAATACATGCGATGTATGAAATCCATATAACTGAAATTATATGGTAATTGACTGAGTTGCATTCCGATTCAAAAATTAGGAATATTTTAAAATAACGAATATTTTAAAATAATAATCAGTGAAGAAACAAAATGTGATTTTGATGTCTGATTTTGGATGGACACGAAAATATATAAAAATATGAAGACGGGTTAAGTATAAAAATGCCATTTTAACCTGAAAGGGTTTATCGATCAATTTTATACATTTTAAAATAATATCGAAAAGAATTGATTTCAAAATCTGATATTTTGAAAATATTATCATTTTAGTTTTATAATAATATGGAATATTAAATTTTGATTTAAAATTGAAAAGGAAGTTAAAATCGTTTTAAAACAAATTTATAAATATTTTATAAAATACGTTTTAAATAGAAATCGACGATATATATATTATAAATATATATAATGTCTTGAATAGAACGCGTCGCACAACGACCATTCGTGAATTACAACCGTTAACTTCAAATTGTTGTAATGGGAGATCCGACCGCTGGATTCTCATAAAACCGAAACCATTGGGTTCATATCGAAAAGATCTTTTCGATGAATATATGAGATTTAAATTTGAACGGTTGGATTTTAAATTATGTCCAAATCAATTTTAGAAAAGACCGCTATGGATGCAGTTCGATGACCGTATATGGAAATAGACTGAAACGACGATATTAAAATTATTAAAAATATGGAAAAATCATGTAAAATCATAATAACTGATTTGGAAATATTTTGAATGGAAAACTCCATATTTGAAAAGATAAAAATACATTTTTGTCAAAATGAACTAGTTATTAACTAGTATAATAATCCAATGTTTTTAAATAAATAAATTGGATTGAGAAATGATTTTTAATCTAACTAGAAATTTTCCAACATATGGTTTGGAAAGGATTTGAATAGAAATAGTCTTCGAAATATTTCAATATTGGATTCTGTGGTTACACGGATATAGTTGAGGAATTTGGAAGATATAAATATCGTTATTCCCAATGCGATATTTGTTGGTTTCAGAATTTGATATTGAATATAAGCCGATATAATTTCTCTTTAGGGCCTTGTATTTAATATCGAATTGGATTTTAGGTTTGTTGTGAACTGTGTTTTTAATAACATTTGTTTTTAACCCAATTAACAGTGAAGATATGATTTGGAGTTTATAAATCTATCTAAAAAGATTAATGGAAATTTTCCAAAGTAATGTTTTCCAATTTAAAATATTAAATTTGAATTGAATGGAATTCGATTTAGTAATAATCGAGATGAGCTTCTGTAAAGGAAGACCGCTACTGTATACGGAATTTAAAAGGCTTTGCCATTATTCCATTTATAGTATTGATTTGATATTTAAATTTATATCGAATATACACTGTTATGATTTCCGTGAAGATTACATTTTGATGGAAGATGATTTTGGGTTTATTGTGAACTGTGTTTTTAATAACATTGGTTCTTTAACCCCGTTAAAGACAAGATTAATTTCCAAAGGATGAATAATCATTAAATAATGATTTTTAGAAGACTAAAACTAAATGAAGTTTTAATAAGTCTTTAATTAGATTGAGATGGGATTGAGATAATTTAATTTATCAAATTCGAGAAATGTTTCGTAATGGAGTACCACCAGTTTTACTCCAAGCGATAGTTAAATCTTTGTTTAGATTTGAACATGAAATGGTAATTAAATTTACCGATAACACCATGGGTGTTAGATATGGGGTACTACCAGTTTTTCTCCATGGGATGAATAGGTTGGGAAGGGAAAATAAAATAAATGGTTACTTCGGTAAGGCTCGATAATCCTGACTAGTTAATAAAATCTTTTGAAATTGATATCCAAAGGAAGATTAAAGAATAAGTCAAAAAGGTTTATCTTGGATAAAATTAAAGGGAACCTTTCCCTAAAGATGTGAATATTTGAACAAAAGAATAATTTGAATTGGAATGAGGCATATGATGTGCTATTATAGCACTTGATTATTGATTATAAAATACGCAATTATTCGGAAAGACCGGGGTTAACCCATTCTGAATAACTAATACGACGACTAAAAGTCGACGATGAAGACGGTAGTTGAAGACCGGAGATCTTCACATCGTTTGGATGATTACTGATGTATTGATTGGGCTGTACACCCAAGACAAGGTAATAAGTGGTGATCGTACAAACGTACTTAGAGATCGACGGATATGCAAGGACCTCTCTTTCGTATTGGACATATGGAACAAGGAATAAGGTGCCTCCGGTTTCGTTCAGACCCAGGACGAACTTGTAAATGGATGTGTGTCTAACATTGAATTTCATTCTGTGTTGATTGATTTCTATTAAATATATATCTGTTTAGTGGCGGAGAATTTATTCTCTTGCTTAACACCCTTCTCTAAGACGTACAAGCTTAGAGGTTATATAATGATGGACATCAGTCGGATGGCGTAGATGGTTAATGTGATATGCAAAGATGCAAATGAATAAGGCTTTTGTTGGAAACCAGAGTCTTATTGATGATGATCAAAGCACAACTTTAATTAGCATAACTTTGTGTATAGCGTTAATTCGCGAGCCTCACACTCGGTATGAGTCAGAAACGGGATCAGGGACACACTGACTGCATGACTTTTCTTTCTGGCTAGGAATGGTGTCATGGTATGGAGCCCAAACATTTTTACTTATGTGGATGATGGATTGCGAGGCGCCTCGGATATTGGTTGCTACTGGCCAAGTGATAGGTCCGATAGGACTAGGAAATGTGTGTTTAGGAATAATTAATCCACTAAAGTAAGTGTGGACCGGCCCTGCAGGAACCAAAGTCCACTGCGGTGGATCATGAGGCATTTGCTAGAGTGCCTCGAATCAGAAGAATCCATCTCTAGCCTTTTCTCATGATGGCAATCCAATTTCCAATACGACGTCGTTCGGTTTTGATTGTAAACCTATATGGCGACATAGTATATGGTAGCTATGTCATCTAGGATTGATACATTTATATTGAAAAGTGTTTTAAACAGACTAGACATCAATAATAATGTCAAATGATTTGTTTTAAATGTACCAAACATGTTTGGCTATTATAAGGGAAAACTCTATCCTCCGGCTTGCGTTGTATTGTGTGATGGGACCTAAGTCTTATAATAGCTTCATTATCCAAAAAGCATTGCGTTATTTTATTTTAAACTAAGATTCATGTTGATTAAACCCGTTCCATGTTATATGGCGTTGTAACACCCCACCTCCGCTAGGGTCACTCACAAAGGGAATGCACTAGTTTTGGAGGAGCGTTATCGAGGTAAACAAACACAGAAATATTACAAGACAGAACATATATAAAACAGCGGAAGAATCAAATGCTAACTTTCATTATTACCAAAAAGAGTCAAGGCCTTTTACATCAAAAGTACCAACTATCATTTTCCAGTACAACAAGTTCTGCCTTGAATAAATAAAGAAGCATAAAACTAAAAACAACGAAAGTAGCTTAATTCCCCAAAGATAGCAGAAATGCAGCCATAACATAGCTCAAGACCAAACCGTACATGAGCTGAACAGAAAGCAAGCGAAATCCAAGCTAAGCGCTAGAGTTTCCTCCCTGAGAACCTGGGAGGAGAAATGAAAGAAAAAGAGGCGAAAGAAAACGGGTCAGTCATAAAGACTGGTAAGTCCTAGTGACTTTCAGTATAAAAACAAGTAAAGGTAACACGACATGTATAAACTGAAAGTAAACATAAGTATGATGTCAAGATGGGTAAGATAGACTAAGATAACATGATAGATCAAGTATAGCATCGCATATTCAAGGTTCGCTGCACCAATTGTACTAGTATCCCAACCCATGTCAAGTATTAACCATGAAAGGATCCCTTGGCCCAATATCGTGAATGACCCATTTCTAGGTCCAACGGAACGATTCACTAGTCGATCGGCTCCCTACAAGTTCTAGCTCGTTGTGTTTCTGTGTCATACGGCCCTATCATGGATGTAGTCACCTGTGCTAGGTCCACCATAGGGTGTATCAAGCCCTATGGTGCCAACCACCGACACGATTCAAGCATGCACAGATAAACCTACTGATGCCCAATGCCTGCTTTTTCAACTCTGGACCACGTGCACAACCATAGCCCGCCTGAACCTACACTAGCGCACCCACACAGCCGTCGTTATGGTCGCTTACAATCAGCCCAGTAATCGTGCCCCACCCTGCCTAGTTCTAGGGTACCATGATACATCTAGTGGGTTACAGCTGAAATGGACCGCGTAACTAGGGTTTCCGTCTAGTAGGTTAAGTGTTGTCATTTAAATTCGAGACTTAACCCCATCAGTCTAACATATCAAGTTGGCTAAGTGTTGTCATTTAAGTTCGTGACTTAGCCCTACCATTCACGTGTTAAGTTGGCTAGGTGTTGTCGTTCAAGTTCATCACCTAACCCTACCAATCATATTTCAAGTTGGTTAAGTGTTGTCTTTCATGTTCATGACTTAACCCTATCATGTGGCATTAATTCATTAATGCACCCTAACCTCTCACATCAGACCTGTTGTTGTGGTCACTGGATATGCCGGGCGGTTCCGGGCAGATTTACACCACAACTCAGTCTGACCTCGGGTTTCAAGCGCGATATGACCAACTACCCACATTGGATCCTATTGTTTGCAGTAACTGGATTTGCCGGGCAGTTCCGGGCAGATTTACACTGCAAACTCAACCCAACCTTGAGTTGGCCATTTTCAAGTTCATTCTAGTGTCATGACCATGTTCAAGTTTCATGTCAAGTTCGTGTCAAGATTCATGTTTCAACTTATGCCTATTATCAAGTTCATGATTCATGTTTATAACCAGTTCATGTTTTGCCTAATCTACCCAAATCATATTCCCGTCGCATGTAAATGTTAATCGATCTAAATTACAAGCAAATCTAAATCTAGAGATAAAGGGAATAACATCAAAACTATGATAGGCAGAGGGACAAGCATAAAGCGATAAAAGAGATTACAAGACTGGCATGATATAACTTGAGATAATCGGTTACAACATCACTGGCATATAGAAATTAACAGGGTTTTAAATCTAGCAAAATAAGGCGATAGTCCTGATAAAAACTTGACATAAAAGAATAGGCATGCAAAAGCAAGCCAAATACAAGGATAATGGGTCAATCGTTTTTGGTGTACATAATAACGAATAAACTAAGCAAGTCACACCCTAGGTGTGGGATCCAACTAAATGCCAATTCGGTGTTCAACATGGTTTTCAACTATAGTATTATGAGCAATCAACTATAATAGTCAATTAACCACAATAGTTATATAATAGTCATCGATAATAATCCAAAAGAGTTCTAGGCAACTACCCTAATAGTCATATGCAATTAACTGTAATAGTTTCTAATTCATGGTCATAGTCTTATGTTCATAATCATAGGCAGTAATTCATAGTCACGAGTCATAGGTGATTAGCCATAATTGTCCTTGTCATAGTCATTGGCAATGGTCTTATGTCCTCAGTCATAGGCATAGGCATAGTCTTATGTTCTCAGTCATAGTCCTTGGCCATTAACAATGGTTTCAATGTCATAGGCGTGATAACGTTTGATTTATAATGCGAACAGGCCCAAACTAATTTCAAAGCAATATTCCCAAATGTCAAGATCCAAGAAGAATAAGAATAGATATGAATCATACGTATATCAAATTCCAATTTATAACATGCCCATATCAAGTTTATAGTTTTCATCTAAAAGTAACTGGAACTTACAGTGCGTGGATCGAGAATTAGAAAGCAGAATTTGATTGTTGAATCTCTATTTGATTGATCGTGTTCTAATTGAAATCCCCCAATTTGCAAATCTCTAAGCGTAGTCTTGATGGAGAAGAAGCAGTCCTTTTTCTTCCTTTTTATCTTATTATTTTGATTATCTCAGAAGCAGCATAAGGACAGAATGAAATGGTGTGGAGAGAATGAGGCTAGGGGTGAGTTTATATAGGATTAGAGTCACGAATATGGTCAGAAAATAGGTCTAGATTCAGAAAAATACAAAAAAGACTCGGATCTGGAAAAAGGGGCCAGGTCGACCCCCAGGTCGACTCCCCAGTCGACCTGGTCATGGGGAGGTCGACACCCCAGTTGACTCCCTACTCGACCTGGTTGGGGGGGTGGTCGACTCCCCAGTCGACCTGCGTATATGGGCGGGAATTTTCCCGCCAGCTTTCTCTGGGTTTGAATTTCGAATTTCTGGCTTTATTTTCGAGCTGTTTTATTTTATTTATATTCCTGAAACTTCGGAGGGTCATATCTTGGTCATACGGACTCCGATTTTCGAAAACTCGGACTCGATTTCATGGAGAATTCCAAGACAAATGCAATGACGCTACCCGTTTCCCTTGATTCTGATTTTAAAATTTAATTCTGCCTTGATTTCTTGTTTTAACATGTTATAAAAATACGGGTTGTTACATTCTCCCCTCCTTAAAGGATTTCGTCCCCGAAATCTCGAAGTTAGGAAGAATGCATCCTATCATCCAATCATCCATCTACTCAACCATCATCCACAAACAACCATTGTCCTTAAATGATTTCTAATGCTATATGAACATATGCAGAAAGTGTGTGTGTATGTTCCTTATCTAATGCAAATGATCAGGCCTGATTGATCTTCTTAATGCAAAATATGTTTAGTGCCATGAATCCAACATGTATGCAAATAGTCCTAGTCACATAAACACTATATGTGTGCACAAACATTCATCCATATGCAACATTCACATGATAACACATTCAATTTCATCCATAAACAAGTATAAAACTCATGCATATGCAATATGAAAATGTGCCTGAGCCGATCTAGTGCCTAATGTGTGTTATGCAACCACGAGCAACCACTTGAAACCATTTGCAAACATCAACCATAACATGTTTCAAATACATGTTTCCATCCATATGGTTCTACCTAAGGTTCTCAAGATAGGATCGAGAAGATAAGCAAGATAAAACAAAGCATCAAGGAGGAGAAGGTAAAGATGTACCCCCAGAAGGTCCTGCTTGTGGGGCTTGCTCTTGCTTCTTAGGGCAGTTCTTGCTGATATGTCCGGTATCACCACACTGAAAGCATGCTCCCATCTTCTTCTTCTTCTTTCTACAGTCTTTAGCTAGATGTCCCGTAATGCCACAAAAGCTGCACTTCCTTGTCTCACGTGGTTTGTTAGTATTGTTGTTGTTGTTCTTGTCATTCTTGTTGCCTCCCTTCTTGAAGTCAAACTTCTTATTCTGAGACTCTTCCCCCTTAACTTCTTTCTTATCACTCATACCTTTCCTAGGTAACCTGTTAACAAGCCTCACGAAAACTATCTCCATCGAACGGAAAACCCTCTACGAAGCTAGAAAGAAGATTAGCCGCAGGTAAAACTACTGCGACTACAGATGGAGAAAAGAAAGGAAAAGAGGTTCAAACAAGGAAACAAAGGATAGTACTAATGGCTTTTGGGGAATAGCCTTAAAAATAAAACTTTTCTTGATAAATGCTTCTTTGTAAACAGATTTTTGAAAATAGTTTTAGTAGGTTTTTAAAATCTTTTGCCCAGTCTGGTAACCTTCTGCTCTGATACCAAATGTAACACCTCACCTCCGCTAGGGTCACTCACAAATGGAATGCACTAGTTTTGGAGGAGCGTTATCGAGGTAAATAAACACAGAAATATTACAAGACAGAACATAAATAAAACAGCGGAAGAATCAAATGCTAACTTTCATTATTACCAAAAAGAGTCAAAGCCTTTTACATCAAAAGTACCTATCATTTTCCAGTACAACAAGTTCTGCCTTTAATAAATAAAGAAGCATAAAACTTAAAACAACGAAAGTAGCTTAATTCCCCAAAGATAACAGAAATGCAGCCATAGTATAGCTCAAGACCAAACCGTACATGAGCTGAACAGAAAGAAAGCGAAATCCAAGCTAAGCGCTAGAGTTTCCTCCCTGAGAACCTTTGGGGGGAAATGAAAGAAAAAGAGGCGAAAGAAAACGGGTCAGTCATAAAGACTGGTAAGTCCTAGTGACTTTCAGTATAAAAACAAGTAAAGGTAACACGACATGTATAAACTAAAAGTAAACATAAGTATGAAGTCAAGATGGGTAAGATAGACTAAGATAACATGATAAATCAAGTATAGATCAAGTATAGCATCGCATATTCAAGGTTCGCTGCACCAATTGTGCTAGTATCCCAGCCCATGTCAAGTATTAACCATGAAAGGATCCCTTGGCCCAATATCATGAATGACCCATTTCTAGGTCCAACAGAACGATTCACTAGTCGATCGGCTCCCTACAAGTTCTAGCTTGTTGTGTTTCTGTGTCATACGGCCCTATCACGAATGTAGTCACCTGTGCTAGGTCCACCATAGGGTGTATCAAGCCCTATGGTGCCAACCACCGACACGAATCAAGCATGCACAGATAAACCTACTGATGCCCAATGCATGCTTTTTCAACTCCGGACCACGTGCACGACCATAGCCCGCCTGAACCTACACTGGCGCACCCACACAGCCGTCGTTCTGGTCGCTTACAATCGGCCCAGTAATCGTGCCCCACCCTGCCTAGTTCCAGGGTACCATGATACATCTAGTGGGTTACTGCTGAAATGGACCGCGTAACTAGGGTTTCCGTCTAGTAGGTTAAGTGTTGTCATTTAAATTCGAGACTTAACCCCATCAGTCTAGCATATCAAGTTGGCTAAGTGTTGTCATTTAAGTTCGTGACTTAGCCCTACCATTCACGTGTTAAGTTGGTTAGGTGTTGTCGTTCAAGTTCATCACCTAACCCTACCAATCATATTTCAAGTTGGTTAAGTGTTGTCTTTCATGTTCATGACTTAACCCTATCATGTGGCATTAATTCATTAATGCACCCTAACCTCTCACATCATACCTGTTGTTGTGGTCACTGGATATGCCGGGCGGTTCCGGGCAGATTTACACCACAACTCAGTCTGACCACGGGTTTCAAGCGCGATATGACCAACTACCCACATTGGATCCTATTGTTTGCAGTACTGGATTTGCCGGGCGGTTCCGGTCAGATTTACACTGCAAACTCAACCCAACCTCGAGTTGGCCATTTTCAAGTTCATTCTAGTGTCATGACCATGTTCAAGTTTCATGTCAAGTTCGTGTCAAGATTCATGTTTCAACTTATGCCTATTATCAAGTTCATGATTCATGTTTATAACCAGTTCATGTTTTGCCTAATCTACCCAAATCATATTCCTGTCGCATGTAAATGTTAATCGATCTAAATTACAAGCAAATCTAAATCTATAGATAAAGGGAATAACATCAAAACTATGATAGGCAGAAGGGACAAGCATAAAGCGATAAAAGAGATTACAAGACTGACATGATATAACTTGAGATAATCGGTTACAACATCACTGGCATATAGAAATTAACAGGGTTTCAAATCTAGCAAAATAAGGCGATAGTCCTGATAAAAACTTGACATAAAAGAATAGGCATGCAAAAGCAAGCCAAATACAAGGATAATGGGTCAATGGTTTTTGGTGTACATAATAACGAATAAACTAAGCAAGTCACACCCTAGGTGTGGGATCCAACTAAATGCCAATTCGGTGTTCAACATGGTTTTCAATTATAGTGTTGTGAGCAATCAACTATAATAGTCAATTAACCACAATAGTTATACAATAGTCATGGATAATTATCCAAAAGAGTTCTAGGCAACTACCCTAATAGTCATAGGCAATTAACTGTAATTGTTTCAAAGTCATGGTCAGTCTTATGTTCATAATCATAGGCAGTAATTCATAGTCACGAGTCATAGGTGATTAGCCACAATTGTCCTTGTCATAGTCATAGGCAATGGTCTTATGTCCTCAGTCATAGGCATAGGCATAGTCTTATGTTCTCAGTCATAGTCCTTGGCCATTAACAATGGTTTCAATGTCCTAGGCATGATAACGTTTGATTTATAATGCGAACAGGCCCAAACTAATTTCAAAGCAATATTCCCAAATGTCAAGATCCAAGAAGAATAAGAATAGATATGAATCATACGTATATCAAATTCCAATTTATAACATGCCCATATCAAGTTTATAGTTTTCATCTAAAAGTAACTGGAACTTACAGTGCGTGGATCGAGAATTAGAAAGCAGAATTTGATTGTTGAATCTCTATTTGATTGATCGTGTTCTAATTGAAATCCCCCAATTTGCAAATCTCTAAGCGTAGTCTTGATGGAGAAGAAGCAGTCCTTTTTCTTCCTTTTTATCTTATTATTTTGATTATCTCAGAAGCAGCATAAGGACAGAATGAAATGGTGTGGAGAGAATGAGGCTAGGGGTGAGTTTATATAGGATTAGAGTCACGAATATGGTCAGAAAATAGGTCTAGATTCAGAAAAATACAAAAAGACTCGGATCTGGAAAAAGGGGCCAGGTCGACCCCCAGGTCGACTCCCCAGTCGACCTGGTCATGGGGAGGTCGACACCCCAGTCGACTCCCCAGTCGACCTGGTTGGGGGGGTCGACTCCCCAGTCGACTTGGGTATATGGGCGGGAATTTTCCCGCCAGCCTTCTCTGGGTTTGAATTTCGAATTTCTGGCTTTATTTTCGAGCTGTTTTATTTTATTTAAATTCCTGAAACTTCGGAGGGTCATATCTTGGCCATACGGACTCCGATTTTTGAAAACTCGGACTCGATTTCTTGCAGAATTCTGGGACGAACGCAATCGCGCAACCCGTTTCCCTTGATTATAATTTTAAAATTTAATTCTTCCTTGATTTCTTGTTTTAACATGATATAAAAATACGGGTTGTTACAGGCGTGGTCCCAACATTTACCATATTTTAAAGTAAAGTTTCAATAATTGTTTTCGTTCACACACTAGTCCCATGAGTGACTCAGAGTTTATTGTTTTAACCTAAACACTGGGTGCCCATATTTTCCACACGGGCAGCTAGTAGTTTTGGTTTTGCAGATATTTCTTTTCACAGGATCCTGGATTACAACTGGAGCTATATTGAGAAAGCTTTGTATCCGTGTATTTCATTCAGTTGTGGTAGTTGATGTATTTTCCGCTATGCATTGTATTATATTCTCCGCTATTTTGTAATTTAAATCTCTGATATTATTTTCCATTGTATATTAATTACTGGAACTCTAATATCCTGTACTCTGATGTAATTGTTGTAATAGCAATGAAATGTTCTGTTGTTTGTGTTTAGATGCATCATGTTCTCAATGAAATCCGCTATTTCTCGTCTCTTCGGAGACCGGGGGATTTCATATCGTTAAATATATTGATTGAACCGATGAAATTAAATGTTGTTTAATTTCAATGAAAACCAAATCGTTATTCTAATGATTGGAATCAAGTGAGGTAACTTGCCTTGTTGGTCACGTTTATAAAATAAATGTGTTTAGTTTAATGAATTGTTAAATTGTTTGTTAATATAAATTTGTTCATGTTAAATAGTTGTTATTTACCAATATAGAAATTTTTAGTTCAAAATTTAAAAATTCTTATTAAATGATTTTATTTGAGATAACATATTTAGATGTAAGGAATAACAGGTTGGAGGGATCCAACTGGATCCCCCACCAGTAATTGTTAATTTTTATTATATTATTATATATGTTGAGATAATCGATTTGTGATGCAGGAATTGACAGGTTGGAGGAATCTAACAGGATTCCTCACTGATATTGATAATTTTTATCAATATGATTTGTTGTGTTCATTTGGTTGTGAAATTTGTTAATATTTCACGGTTTGGTACTTTAGTAGATATTTTCCTCTTTAGTACCGTCAGTAAAATAAAAGATTTGAGAGCGATATTAAATCAATTATGAAAGTATTCAAAGTTATATTTATATATTTTGTAGTACAATGTTTATTATAGAAAATAAACATTGAAGATTTATTTATGTTTTTAAAACTATTTAAATTATAATTATATGGAAATTCTAAGATATTAATAATTAAATGATTTAATGATATAAACTAATTGGAAATGATAAAATGAATGGTTAAGGTATTTATAAAATGAATGGTTATGGTTTTATAGAATGAATGATAAAGGAACTCATAAACAAAAGGGTAAGGAATTGATAAGGTAAAGATCAATGGTTTTGACAGGTAAAAGGACGAATGATTTTCCAAATGAATTCTGAAAGGTTTTTACAAAGTTTAAGTTGAATTATTTTTTATTAATTTATGAAATGATATTTTAAAATATAATGGAAATGATCAGTGGGATTATAAAGTAATATAATCAGTTTAATAATGTATAAATGGAATATGATGTGTTTTATAAGAAATTGGAAATTGTTGTACGCTGGTTGAGTTAAGTAATTTTCAAGATGTCAATCTAATGTTGGTTTCGACCTTCGGGGTTGAAACTGAGAGATTTATTCACTAACCAATTTACAATGAGGAGCCAATTAGTAGAAGTGTAATGATAACTAAATTTTCTTATATTTATTAAGAAAAAAGGGAAATGTTTTCCAAATTAGAAGTTTTAATATTCAATTAACGACGGGTTAATTAAAGAGGCTAAATGATGTTGGGTATTGAATCATGAATTTATTTTATTTTTATTGATGAATAGTTGTTTATTTGATAGTTAAATAACCGACTATCAAATCTGGCCTATACGATTGTTGATACGGAAAGACCGGAATCTAAGTTATATTTGAAAACCATTCCGACCTGCAAATACGTGGAAGATGGAAGATGATGATGATTAAAGATAGAGCAATTGAAGACCGTGGATCTTCATAAAACGATAGATTACTTATAATCTCTGGTTAGCTCCCGAAGATGAACTGTGATTCTGTCGTGGTTGAAATCTATGGATTACAAGGATTACTCGCTACTGATCCATAGGTTGATACCTAGGATGTAATAGGAGGGTATTTTCAGTTCATCCTGTTCCTGGATGACTTAAATGGACGTATGTCTGACAGAATATTCCCAAGGGAATTATGTACGCTGATTTCTTCAAATGTACATAGTTGATGGCGGAGAAAGTACTTTCTCTTAGCTTAACAACTAAGAGTATTTTTGTGGACGTCAATTAGTGATTTTCTGGCGGATCTAAAGATGTGGCATTCAAAGTGAATGGTGGCCAGATGTTTTGGAAAGAGAATTATAACCTCAAGCCTCATCAACCGGGAAATGGTATAAAATCGGTTAGCTCGCATGGCTAAGTGGGTCGCACCTAAGTAGGGTGTATTGTCACCATCTATAGAATATTCATATTTGTTACTTCTTTTCATTTCTGTATCTCCTGGGAGCTACGGTGGTCGCGCGACAAAAAATCGTAAGGTGGCCATACATTCGGTACTCTCAAGCGAAATGAGGGGTCGGTCTTGTTTAGCTTGGATTGCAAGATGTTCTTGATGAACCCTGATGTATTCCTCTCTAGAGATACAATGTCGGAAGGTGGTCCCATACCTTACCAGGAAATCCATTCTCCAATAAGAGTCTGCAGTTTAGATTGTATACTATGCATGTAGAGTGTAAGATGCAAGCGTTTTGCTAAATTGATATTTAGTTGTATTTAGACATTATTGTAATATCAGAAAAGATATTGATTTCAAAAATGTTTTGGGTTATCGTAAGGTAGAAATCGTTCGTATTTATGTGTGGATTTGGTCTTGCGGTTATACTTTTCTTTCAGAAAAGATTTGTTAACTTTAAAATCAAGTTGGATGATACCCTTAAACTTAGTGTGCTTTCTCACTCTGGTTCACCAGACTGATCCGGCGTTTGTAATGCTCGGGTTAGACCAGGTAGTATAGGTTCAGCTTATCGGATGCAGTGAAGAGATGATCTGCAAGAGTTCAGCCGTATGATATTATATGGTTGTGTTTCTGCGTGTTGTATATGAGGACAGGTTATTATGACTATTTAAATTTGTTGATATACTCTGATGATTGTAAGTATTTTTCAAGCTCCCAATAAAGATTTATTCTATATTATATTTTGTTCCGCTGCGATGTGAGACTCTAGTGTTGTGTTGTGTTGTTTCTTCCTTTTCTTCTATTCAAATTTTTCTTTCTTTCTTCTCTCATCCTCTAACTTCTTTCTATTAACTTTATGGATGTTCGGTACTTGGCTTTGGACACGAGATGTAATTGTGTTGAAAATTCGAGCATTGAATTTTCTGGTTTATTACAGTGGTATCAGAGCTATTGGTTTAGTAATAACCTTGGCTCTGTGCCGTAACTCGATAGAGATAGGGCTAGAAAAGCTGTAGATTGAGTTGAGTGTATATATATGAGAGCATATTTGTAAATTTTATATACAAATGTTTTGTATTGTGTTGTTTGATCGGTTCAAGTGTTGAGAAGCATTGAACTGGAAATGGATACAATATTATTTTGTAAAGAGGGTAAATGAAATAATTTTACCCAAAAATATATTTTTGTATAAGAAAAGAAATAATTTTATCAAATTATTGAGATATTCTGTGTTGAATGGTTTGAATGAAATTCAAATTGGATTATAAAATTTGAAATGGTTCAACATAACCGAAGAAGATTTCACATATGAAATGAATAAATGAGAATTTTAAGTTGGAGTTAAATGACTCAGCATTTAACTTAAAAATAAGTTAAATGGAATTTGAAGGGAGAATGAATGATTTTTGAAATAAAAACATGGTTAGAAAATTCGATTAGTTAATTGGATTTTTAATTAAAACTTAATTTGGTTAAGTGGACTTAAGATTGAGATTCATATTAAATAAAAATATTTGAATTTGGAAATTAAATAAATAATAATTTTATAGAAATCAATCGAGTATTAACCGATTGATGTTCAAATATGTGAAACCAAAGTAAATACTAATATTGAATGCGAATTCAATTGATTTGATTGAGTTGGTTATACATTGGTTGTTGATTGGTCATTGATTGTTTGTTAGATAAATGATATAAAATTCACCAATGTTTTAACATAGAAGTTGAATGAATTAAAGCCAAGAAAATGAATTCCATAATTAAATATTGGAATGAAACCGCATATGAATTAAAATTGGGTGATATAACGTTGTATTGTATAAACTGAATTGATAATTCATGTTAAATTCTTGGAAATTATCGAGCTATACTTGTTAATCAATGAAATGTTATTTGGAATTTCATGTATTTGTGACTTACATGTTAAATGAGTTAAGTACAGGTGCCAGATAGTTGTAGGGGTTGATTTTGGTTAAATTATCGCACGTAAATTGAGCAAGTATGCTCAATAGCGCTGGCAAAAGGTATGCCTACGCGAAAATATAAAATTTTGGTTTTTGGTTTTTGTTTTCCGACCGTGTTGGTTGACGTATTTGTTCCTGCAATATCGCAAATGTCACTCTGTATAGGGGAGACTTTGCTGAATTTTTCTGGGAATTTAATGTGTTAGACAATTTTCGAAATTCTTAAAATTTTATTTAACGATAATAAATTAGTTTTTAATTTAAAATAAATTGGATTTCAGAGAATTGATGAATTTTTAACGTTCTTTCCACCTTAGTAATTTTGGGGATGAAATTCTGTTAAGGGGGGAAGAGTGTAATGTCCCGTATATTTGGTAGTCAAATATTTAATTTATTATTCTAAATATTATATTTGGAAATGGATTTTAAGATTGAATTCGTTATTGAAAACGAAGTTTAAACATTAATTTATATATAATGTAAATCGACATCGAATTGGCGCAGTAGTTCGTAATACTTTGTTTTCAACTTTAATTGAATATATAGGATCCGATATAAGTCGGATTTCTGTGAAATAAGAAACATTGGAATCTCATTGATTATAATTTTCTAATGAAAGAGAAAAAAATCAAGATTTCATGTTATAGATTGTTAGTTATGTCCAAATCAAAATTTAAATTAGTCGCTATGGAAATCGTTATTAAAATAAAACATTTATTAATTAATATAAAAGGGTTTAAATATAATTTAGATACCAGTTTGACTCGAAACTGATGATATTGAGTTGTAAAATCCATATTGTTTATATTTGAAGCTATATGATAATCTTATTTGGACATTTACGTTCGTAATAATTTATTATTATTTAAATTGGATTATTTTGGAATTTATGTAATATTTTAATTATATTATATAGACCTTTAAGATGGCCATCTTTCAAACAGCCTCGATTTTCGATGAAATTAGTTTCATTAGAACTGTAACGTTAAATTGCGCTATAGAATTAAATTTCAGGGCAAAACCAATTCCATTGTTCTGTATCGATGTTTGTAGTCCAAATAGGCAGGTAGTTTGTTATTTTGGACATCGGCTATTTTGGTGTCCAAAATACAGTTATTTGGCATATAAAATAGCATATCGGAAAACCATCTCGGAATGTGACGAAACTTGTGCCATTGGATTCGTATTAATTAATTATTATAAGATTTCAAATTTCGTATCGATCGGACTTACGTTTGATCCTGGCAATGATAAAAGCCTTGATCATTTATATTATTTGGCCATTTTAGACAGGGGTAACTGTATAGGAATTAACGACAGGCCAAACTAACTCTGATTTTAACGAAATAAATTTCATTGGATCCATAAGGAAAAGGTCTAGTAGAATTTCAAAGTTTCAAGTTTATTGGATTTATTTTTTAATCGTGGAAAATTTAAACGGGTGATTTTCAGCCTATGATTTATAAAGGACTTTTTACAAACGACCTCGGAACTCGATGAAACATGTCCCATCGGGTCCGGAATATTTTTCTATGCTAGGATTAGGAGTTTCATCTCGATTGGAGGTCATACGTGAGTGTTTTGATACGATACTTCACGAAGAAGTTTCGATATAATATAATACTATTATATTCTTCCCAGCTCTCTCTCTCTTTATATATATATATATATGGCAAGGGATCGGCAGCACCCCAAAAATGGAGCACCCCAAATGCCCCCTGATATCCACCACCGATTTATATTAAAGAAAGTGAGTGGGAGGTGAGAGAATTAGTGGAAGGAGAAATGCTTGGTGGAGAATGAGGGGCATTTGGGGTGCTGCACTGTTACAGGTGCCCTCGAACCTACCTCTCTCCCTCTCTCTCTCTCTCTCTCTCTCTATATATATATATATATATATATATAACATTTCACAGTTGAAAACCTGAAGTTTCGATCAAAATTAACTCGTGGTCAACCAAAACAGGAGCCGCCATCTTCCACAATGATCGACAGCAGTAATCTGATATTCCGCCATAGTTTTTGAGAAATCCATTCATCATTTCGAGAAACTCGCAAATACAATTATTCTCAGCTTGGCAAGGGCTACACAACCAACGACTATGATCTGGTTCCGATCATCGGTGTGGCCGGAGGGTGGTCACGAAGCTTTGGCGGTTTAAGGGGTATTGAAGGAGAACGGGAAGACTTAGCGAGGCGAGGCTCAGGGCGTTGAGGATGATGGGTGGCGGCTTTGAAGGCCGACATCTGATCAATGGTCTATCAACAGGAGGCAGCACGACGATCAGCAATAGGAAATAAGCATGGGCTATCGAGTGAAGCACGAAGGAATCTGTGAGCAACGGGAAATAACATTCTATTATAACCCAAAGTAAATAAAAACGTTACTAAGCTTATAAGTTAATTAAGGCATTAGTTAATAAAAAATATTGCATTAACTTAGGATATTATTTTGTTGTGGAACTGGAAAGCATACGAGACCGAATGGAAGTAGCAGCATAATTCAGCCATTTGTTTAAAATAAAAATATAATTAGTTTATTAATTATATAATTAAGATTAATAATGTTACTATCAAAATTAACTCCGAGACAAGGTAACGGTGAAGGGGTATTGGAAGAACACAAGCACAGAAGAATCTTCCAAAAGCAAAGGGCCGAATAATAGAAAGAGCTGAAAGCAGTAAAGGATGACCTGAAAGTAACATAAACCAACACTCCATAGGGTAAATAGGTAAAAGACTTCAAAGTGCCAGTGAAATCTACCCAGCAGGGCCTATCTGACAGGGTTCATCCGACAGGATCTATCTGGCAGGGAATTCCATGACAAAAAGACACCTAGGTCGGAAACCAAGAAAGAGAGAGATAAAATCTCCACCTATTGAAACCCAAAATAGCTATCCATATTAACAAACTTAATACTGATACATCAAGAGATGAAGATATCAAAAGTATCACGCTAGAAGTAAATGGAGTTTATCCGGAATCAGCTTCTAAAGCATTTGTTGCATCAATGTCGGAAGGTCACATTGATAGACAACAGCACGTCACCAGGAGCTACCTTTCAGAAAACCAGATCGCCCCAAGAACTCCACTGGAAGGCCAACTGGAACCCTAGCGGAGATGTAGGCTATCAATACTAATCTAACTTAGTATGGACATCGACAGGGGTTTCGAACCGACATTTATCCATATACATCGTGAGGACAAGCTCCTCTAATTAACACGTGAAAACCGGATGCCTACATCTGAAAGCTTACATCCAAGAGCCTACACCCGGGAGCTACTATTGAAAGTCACCCCATCAATAAACTCATCTCAATATCAGAAGAAGCACTACTTAATTGGGACTCTCACTTTGAAGACTATAATTAGCACTATAAAAGCGACCGGAAACCAAATATCTGGAACCAAGGGAAAAGAAAGCGACCAGGTACAATAGCCAACAGCAGAACGACTCCCAAATCATCTTTAAATAGTACCCCAAGGGTCACATTTGAGGGGGGATCTCTAATTCTAATTCTTGTACTCTCTCTCTTTAAACCCTAAGACGGGAACCAATTGGAGGATTTCTTATATTCTATTCATGTATTCTAAGTCAAAGATTAATAAAGAGCATGCCTATACTTGGAGTATTTTCCTGTTAGTTTATCATATTATTTCTTAGTCCCTATGGCTTCGATTTACTGTTTGTTTCCTATATATGTGTGGGTTCTTGTCCAACCTTTTTTGCAGATTAGATGAAACACCTCTTTCCATAGGTTTAAACCCATCCTGCAAGCCTAGTTCCTCCTTATGAGCTTAGATCTTTCCACGAGCTTGGTGTGGAATCCCTTTCTAACATCCATTGAACCCTTCTGTCATGAGCGGCGTTTAGCGATCATCCTCCTCAAAGCTTTGACAACTAGAAGCAATAATCTGACCGAAACTTACAAAGGCTAAACAATCCATTTTTCCCTTTAGGTCCATTCCCATGGGCCTATCTTCGGTGTTGACGAAAAATATCGTTAACATTTTGGCGCTAGAAGGAGGGCTTAAACCTCCGAACCTTTGGTTAATCCTACCACATATCTACCTATGTTGTTCCATCCCGGATTGGACTAAGGCTTTGAAGAAGCAAAGTTATGAGTAAGATGTCCCGACAAAAGCCTTCAGGATCTCGAATGGATAATCAAAAAATCAGTGACCCTGGAGTGATAGAAGAGCAAAGACTAAGAGCAAAAGCCTTGTGGGTGATAAAGCGGAAAAAATAAATAGAACAACGCGCTTACAACACTTGGGGTAATAGCCTTTCCCACACAGGACAAACCTTAACACCTCCTCCAAGTGGTTCTACATCAGAGGATACTAACGTCTTTTCTCACCTAAAGAAAGCTCTCTACAAGCAGTCAGAGGAACAACGTTTAAACAAGAAATAATGAATGATTTTGACTATTTCACCAACGAATGGTCCGAAGGGATTGCATCTCAATCTTAGTGTGCTTTAGGAAGTAGGAACGGAGATGTAGGTAAAACAATGGGGTTCGACCACAAGAGGGTTAGTTCCCAGTGACAAGAAAAGAAGTTCACGACAAGACTACTCAAGGAATATTACTTTACCACCTCGATGGAGAATATTTATTTCCTAACCAGACACAAACTCAACTATTGGCAGTCCGCAAAGAAAAAGCCCAAATACAAAAGGAAGGCAGGAGGACCCTGTTGTCATTACCACATGAGGAACGGACATGACACTAATCATTGCAGAATCCGTGAGGAAATGGTCATCAAATTCGTAAAGTAGGGCCAATTACGGGAGTTTATAACAAGATCAGTTTGAGTTCAGTAAAAATCCTTAGGAAAAGGATTATCAAACACGACGGAGGGTATGGAAAACCCTTCATTCGAAGCTTAAAGAAACCCAAAAGGGGTCAAATCAAAAATGGATCAAATCCCTTGTCACCACCAAAGTGGTCAGGGCAAGCCATCCCTCGGAGGGTCATGGTGTGTTAGTCCTTCTCCATGCCCAAATCAGAGGGGGCTAGGTTAAAGCATCAAAAGCGTAAGCCTCCATTTCACACCAGCATTGGTCGTGGCGATGCATCTAACATTAGCACGCCCTGCCTCTACTCGTAGAAGAGTATGCCCTTTCTTTGCTAGAACTAAGCATGTCCTACCTATGCTCGCAAAAGAGCACGTCCTACCTCTGCTTAAGTTCCGTGTTACCCTCATAAGGGAACACCAACCCCTATCACCACCTACGATGGTCAGGTAGGGCACCCTCAGAGGGGGGTGGCGTGTAAGCCTCTATCAGTACCTACAATGGTCAGTGTAGATCATCAAAAGTGTAAACCTTAGTTCTGTGTCTACAATGGCCCTGTCTAAGTTTCTATGACCTTATGATCACATACAATGGTCAGGATAATGCGCCTCCTGGAGGGAGGTCGGGTAAGTCCTTGGGCCATGCTTGTGGATAAGCTATCCAAGCGCACCGGACGTAGATGCCTAGAGAATGGCCAACAAAGCACGTACATCCTCTGCTTTGACATCGAAAGCCCAGAGAGTGGCCCAGGAATCACATACAGCCTCTGCTTCACAAATAAAATCCGAGGGGAATACTAAGATATTAATGCCGGAAGGGATTTCCGGTCTGAGATCTGCAAATACCCAAATCGGGGTTGATTCGGTTCTTCACAAACGCTGAAATAGGGTTTTGGGTCTTAAATCGGTAAATACCCGAATCTGGGTTGATTCAATTCTTTACACATGGCGGAAGAGGGAAATTATGGTCTTTAATCTCTAATGGCCTAAACAAGGGTTAGTTCAGGTCTTCTATACCTATACCCGAATCTGGGTTGACTCAGTTCCTAGCGAAGGCCAGACGCATATTTCCATTCACTTACCTTAAATAACCCAGATCTAGGTTGGATCAGATACGCACGTACAGAAAGGTGGCCTCGGTCTTACCTCAATACCCAATGTGAGTTGGTTTGATTTACAACAAAGTCCAGGAGCGAGCTCTCGGTCTCATATCTTAATACCCGAATCTGGGTGATCTAGAAGAAACTACAACCAGACATGGGGTTCCAATCTCACCACGAATACCCGAACCAGGATGAGTTCAGATTCTTAAATCTAAATAGGAATAAACCATCCGACCATCTAGGTAATTTGAATATGATTTGGGATTACACTTCCGCTATTACTAAGGATAAACTTGTGACCCTCTCGTTTGCTCAGGGAAGTGCCTTTAATTTATATATGCATCAGTTTGCTTCTTTTATAAACCCACTACTGGCACAACACAAGAAATAACATCACATTAAAACACAAGTTCGGTAAGGAACTAGGGAAAAGATCCTAAACATTTGTAAGGGAGTCCCTTAATTATAAATGCTCCTTTTATTAGGAAAATATTACGGAGGAGATTTTCCTAAGATACCTGGCGCAAAAGGATGGTTGTCGCTAGCACTTGGCGCGAGTAGTTTTCTCGTCGCTACAACGCCCTGAGCTATAATTACAATGTCACGACAAAAGCAATGCATCAAATAAATAACATGATACACAAGCATGCCTACTAGAAGTCACAACATAAACCATTACACAAACACAATCATCGCTTTGAAGGATTTATATTATAAACATATACGAAAAGTCTATCACTCCGAGTTAGGGTTTTGGAAGGAGAATCCTATGAAGCACAATTCTCCTTAGCTCTCTTTAGTTCATCCTCCAATTTGTCAATTTGTTGGTATAGTCTACCTACCACTGCGTCTGAACTCTCAGAGAATTTTGTTGCTAGCCTACGTTGCAAATTATAAATAATTTCATCTTTCTCCTTCAGTTGTTTTTCCAAGTGAGACACTTGTTCCTTGAGATTTGTGACTACTATCTTTTGGAGATAATACATCTTTTTGTAGCCTGATAGGGGGCACTTTCAAAAATATCTTTGTGACTAACAGTGTTCGAGGTTTCCTCTCTAAACTGTGAAGAGGGGATTCGGAATTGGCCCTCTTAGTCACAGATAAGATGAAATATCGTAATACGTAAAATGAAAACATCAGATATACGCTAATTACATCATGCATTCAAGAGAAAGATAGTCACATCACTTTTGTCAATTCATAAACGCATACGCACAACGTCCATACCAACTTATAAGTACAACGTCACAAACCACCAAATGTCACAAAACCAACATCATTCGCGGACAAACTAAGAAAAAATGTGTACTTCATACAATAATATTTGAAACTCCTTTTAAATTGTTTTCACAAGACCAGATTCCTTGAGAATCTCCCATGTTTTAAGCGCGAAGTCTAAAGCATTACTATAACTTACTTCTTTGGGGAAGCAGAGAACTGCTGTAACATGAGAAGACTAGTTATTAACGTAATTCAAGGAGAGGGAAAATATTTCAAAAGCAAAAGACATACATGTGTAACATTAACATTAGAACGGTCAGAAACCCCTTTATCCTTGGAATCCGGGGAACCACCTCCTTTGGAAGATAACTCCCTCGTTGCTGGAGAAGAGGTCCCATCATTCTTCCCAGATCCACCTTGCCGGTCAATATCCTCCCCTATTTCCTCTTCCGCCATGGTTCCTTCCTCAACCTCTTCCTCGTAATCCTCAGAAAACTTCTCAATAAACAAAAGAGATGCATGGTCTATCTTGTTCATGGAAGGAACCTTATGCTCTCGCCTCACCTGCTCAATCTACTCTAACACTCTACCTAGGACGGAGAGTTCAATTGAAGAGAAATCAAATTCCGAAAGCCTCCTATAGTTATCAGAAAAAGCGACGACGAGGGCATCTTCATAATACTCCAGAACTATGTTATTAAGATGGACTTTCAAAAAGTTGAAAATTCTATCACTAACCTCATAAATGATTTATTTTGCGGTGGAGAGCTAAGTGTTCATCTTGTCCACCTTGGCAGCGTAATCAACCTCCAACCCCAATTTCTCTTCCTTAAGGTATTCAACCTGCTTCATCAACTCCTCTTTGGCCTTCCTCTCCTCCTCTAATGAGGCCGCCAACTCCCTGCGTTCGTTATCACCCTCCGTCTTCTCCCGCAACAAAGCATTAACCCTATCCGACAACACCCTATTCTCCTCCCTTAGAGAGTTGACGTCGGCCGCTGAGGCGGAAAATAATCCCATGGATGCATACCAAGTTTTCATCACCTAAGTAGGGTAAGTCTCTCCAAAAAAAAGTTGATCCCAATTTTGTTGTCTGTGGAAATATTCTGAGTCCAAAAGGGTAGAAGTTGAGGTGATGTTACCAACTTCGGGAGATGAAAGATCTAGATTTACAAGCCTATAAAAATCTGAGGATGGCGGAGGAGGTATGGAAGAGGTAGCAGGCTGAGAAGAGGAAGGTGTCGAAAACCCAAGCATTTCCCCGCCTATCTCACCAAAAGCATCGAAGGAGACAGGGGTACTCACGGTTTACCTTTCGGAGAAACTTCGGGGGAAGCATCAATATCAACCACCTGATCACCATCTATATTAGAAGGATCAAAGGTCTGCCTCGTTTTCGGGGTAGCAACAGTGTCTTCTGAGAAGCTAGCTGGCTCATCATGCTTGGACATCTTCAGTGGAGGTTCAACGGTGGATTAAGCAAGCCTCTTCATAGCTTGGGCACATGACCTGCTATAAGCTGCAAGGGCAGTTGCGTCCTAGGAAGTTGAAGATCCTAAACAAAAGAAGGATGAATTAGAGAAAACAACAACTGGTAGACAAGAGAAATAATGGATGTTGTTGAGTCAAATGTATGATCTCATTCAAGTCACTTGGAAAGATGGGAGAGCCTGCAATGAACGAGCTAGAATTAAGCATCAGCCCTTTTGGACCAGAGAATTGGATGGAAGGTTGCCCCGGTATCTTCTGGCCTGGAGGGATAAAGCCATATTGACGGAGCCTGTCGACAGTTAAGAGAAAACACCAGCACATGTGCTCCATTGGCGCATTAAAGATGGCCTCAACAACTTGAGCTTCCACCGACTTTAAAATTATATCTTTAGAGGGAGGTTCTGCGATAAGAGGAAGATACAGATAAACGAAAACCACAAATAAGAAATATTTACTTTCTAAAGCAAAAGGCCTACTGTCATCAACAAATTTCCTTGATATGCCGGGACGGCATTTAACAAGAAAATTTTGATCTTCCCACGGCCTAGTTATGCTAATGCTCAGTCTCTTTACGGGATTAGCCCTCCATATCGACGATTCTGTACTTTTAGAAAAACGGACCAAATGAAGAATGAGTTTGGGGTTAAAGAATCCCGACAGGATGCTAGCTCCAAGGCCTCCAACCATAAGAGAGTTGTATATGTATTGGGTGAAAGTTGAATGGGAGAAACTTTCAAATCACTTAAGAGTCTGTGTAGAAAAGGTGGGAAAGAAAGAAAGCCTCCAAGCCAAATATGAATTGCTGAGTATGCAAAATACCCTTATAGAGGGTTCTTGAGAAAATTTGAAGAAGAAGCTACGATGGCATCGACACCCGATATGCCAAAACTATTCAATATGGCCATCATGGAATGATGAGAAGTAATTAAGGACGGCTTGGAAGCGAATGCTTTCTTAGGACGAGAGACCTTGGAATCTTTGGTCTTCGCCTTAGCAGGGCTTTCGTTAGACATGATTCTACCAGGTAGCATCGTTCCATAACAATGAATTTAGTACACATACCTCTTACAAAAACGCGCGCGTACCATTCGTACATAAAGTGAGTACCATTGCATCTTGGATAACACAAGGGACAGTTGTCCAAGAAACCAAACCGAATCCAGATATAGGATATCAGAAGGATTACATTTAGTGTACTTTAGTTAACAAACGACTAAGTTTTTTATAATAGGGGGGCTAGATATCCTGACATCATCATTATTCTGGTAAAAATTACACATTACCACCCCAAAACCTAGACAAACCAAAACAAATGATAAGGAGAGATTTAGCCCTAATTATGTTGAGACCATGTCACATCAATGGCATATAAATTTTGTTAGTGAGAAAGTTTCCTTCTTCTTGTGAATGTTATTTTGAGCATTGTATTTCCTAAAGGAAGTAACCTGCGAGTCAGGTGATCGCTAATGTCGAACATCTATCATGATAAAAAAAGGGATCACTATCACTTAAACCCATCTTTCGTTTGACACATCCTAATTGATTTCCTCCCCCATTGATTTTAGTACACAATCACGGTTACAACTTATAGTAAGAATAAGGATACTTACAGAGAAGTAAGCGTTGATTTTTGAAAAGAAAATTTGAGAAGCTTTTAAGAGAGTCAGTGATCTTGCTTGAGAATCTGATTTGCAAGTGAAAGGCACAAACGAGGGAGAAGAAGAATTTGTATTCAAATTTCGAGGCCAATCTGGACCGCATAGAGAGAGACTAATCAATGCTCCGGATTGAAGGAGATCAAAAGACACAGAAATGACACTTCAGAAAAGATAAAAAATCGACTTGAAAAGTCGAAAACACCCCTTCACTAGGGGGCAAATGTTACTATCAAAATTAACTCCGAGACCAACTAACGGTGAAAGGGTATCGGAAGAATACAAGCACAGAAGAATCTTCCGAAAGCAGAAGGCAAAATAATAGGAAGAACTAAAAGCAGCAAAGGATGACCTGAAAGTAACATAAACCAACACACTCCAGGGGGTAAATAGCTAAAAGACTTCAAAGTGCCAGCGAATTCTATCCGGCAGGCCCTATCTGACATGCTTCATCCGACAGGATCTATCCGGCAGGGAATTCCATGACAAAAAGAGACCAAGGCCGAAAATCTAGAAAGAGAGAGATAAAAGCTCTGCCTATTGAAACCCGCAAAAGCTATTTGTATTAACTAACTTAATATTGATACATCAAGAGATGAAGATATCAAAAGTGTCATGCCAGAAGTAAATAGAGATTATCCAGAACCAGCTTCCGAAGCATCTGCAGCATCAGTGCTGGAAGGTCACATTGATAGACAACATCACGTCACTAGGAGCTACCTTTCGGAAGACCAGATCACCCTAAAAACTCCACCGGAAGGCCAACTGGAACCCTAGCGGAGATACAGGCTATCCATATAAATCTTAGTACGGACACCAACAACGCTTTCGGACCAGTAGCTATCCACATACATCGGGAGGACAAGCTACTCAAAGTATACACGGGAAAATCGGAAGCCTACATCTAAAAGCTTACATCAAAGAGCCTACGCCCGGGAGCTACTACCGAAAGTCACCACATCGATAAGCTCATCTCAATTTCAATAGAAGCTATAATTAATTGGGACCCTCACTTTGGAGGCTATAATTAGAACTACAAAAGTGGCTAAAATTACCCAATATATCACTATTTAGGGCCAGTGATATTCAAACATCCAAAACACCCGATTATCAATCACATGTTTTCTAACCCATCATATATGATAATATATATTAAAACAAACAAACAATAATTTTGAGGAATCCAGTTGGTTCCCTCCGATCTGTTTTCCTGCATCCGCAGATGTTAGCCAACATAAATAATACCCATCCTACTTCGAGGCAGGATATCGTGGTATAGATTGTCATCCACTATATATATTGTGGGGAGCATAGGGTAATCTGCTAATGATACTGCGAGCATGCTAATGGTACTGCGGGAAATGTCCAACCACCAATATATATATATAGTCACAACCACTAAGCTTATATAACTAATATATACATATATATAGCCACAATAATACTTCATTGCATCCAAACAACCAACAAACAGCATATAAAAATTATTTAAAATAAAATTTTGTTTATAATAAAATTATAAATGAATCTAGAGAGTGAGCTTACTCACCTTGATTTTTATTTGCTATATGTTTCCAATTTTAACTTAAATCCAGCTTCGAAAAAATCCTAACATCCTAGGCAGTGCAGTCCACAGCTACGAAATAACTTGGCTTGTTTTTCTGATTTTTTTGTACCTTGTATGAAACAAAACATTGCATTGTTTACGCTAACGATTTTAAAAGTACAATTTAAAATTTCATTTCCCTTAAATAAATAAAAATTTTAAAAGGTTAATTACACAATCAAGAAGCTCTAATCTCCTTATTGTAAAATTTGAACCCGCAGCCCCCCTCATCAGTTCAACTACCATCACAAAAAACATCTCCACATATCCATTGCAAACTTCATGACCACAATAGCAACCGAACCTGACAATCACGACTTCATCCTTCAAGTTGCTTCGCAGAACTTCATCGCAAATTAGCAGCTCAAAAAAACACATTACAACCATCAATAACAGCGTGCCTCCTCTTCCGCCATGACTTCGACAACTTTCTGTAGCAAGACGAATCGTAGGTGTCAACTCTTCCTGCATCAAAAACCACTTGAATTTGCCCATAATTCGGCCAGATTCCTGAAGCCAAATTCACCACTTCGCTATACCTTCCTAGACCAACTCGCAACCTTCCTCCCCTTCACGATGCTACAGTGCCATCGCGCTCAGCTATGAAGTTTTTGAGCAATCGAACTATTCACAAAGCCATCGCTAGATGCTCTTATTTGCCCCCAAACTCCGTAGCCCTAACCGCGAGTTTGAATACCTGAATCATGACAACAACCCTTCCCAAATCCCATAAATCTCTGCCCCAGAATTTGAAATCGAAATCGAGTTCGTTTTCCTCTTCTCTCTCTGATTTTTGTTGAAAATAAGTCACGGCCATTTTAATTTCATTTTGTAGCTCCCTTTCAATTGATGAAGAAAGGTGAAAAGAAATCGGGGTTATAAGAAGAGAAACGACTCTTAAATTTTGGATGAATTGGATAAATGAGGAAGGAAAAATATATGATGATTTTATTTCATTTGCAGAAGAAAGAAATGAAGAGGGAGATGCACAATTTATAGATGAAGAACTTGGGTACTAAGAAATTTAGGATTGCATTGTACATTATAGGTGATAGGATTAAGTACGAAATTTTTAATTTTGATTTGATTCTAAATTAATACGATTTGAAATAAAGAGTTTTTTACTTTATTTAAACATATTCTAATTTGATTTCGAGCTTATCCACTAAAAACATCTTGGGGTTCATAACTTGAAATCACTAACCGCTATTTTTACGTAACATCAACGTTTCAGTGTTATAACGTTATTCTGAACTCAATAGAATATATTATAAAATTTAATTTGAACATATATATAAAATACCCATATTAAATCGATATAATATAATTTAAATTCATAAACAATCAAATTCCTTGGTAATAAATTATTATTATTATTATTGTTTATATTCAAACAGAATTTATATTGATCACCTGAATCATTTTGATTTTGTTTTAAATTTGGAATTCAATTATTGTCGTTTTCGGATTATGATAATTCGATATATTCGAAATTTAATCATATATTGTTTATTAAATCGATAACTCAATAAAAAATCCATTTATATTGTCAACTCAACATTTAAAACAATATTAAATGTTTCACATAGATCGACCAAAAATCTAGGTCGTTACAAAATCTGTTTCATTGATTTCAAATTTCAAAAAATCCGTGCTCGTGCTCTTGTAATTCAATATATTACCCAAAATTTCACAATCTGAGTGCCTTTCATGCTACTCCATACTTGATTTTCATCTCCTTCGCAAATGCCACGATTTAGATTTTCATAGAAAATTTTGACAAGTTTCGGGTAACATACTTCATTGTTATCCCCAATGTCAACCAAACTTAAGAATTCATTATGATTAAAAAGAGAAGGAAGATCGTAAGTTGGAAAATCTTCAAAGATGGCGAAAGATTCCATTTAGACTTTTGTATTTGCTAAGTAGTCAACATAGGTATTGATGGCTTCTTTATCATTGTAGAGATATCCTTTGAAGGTTTTGGATAATTCAATGTTTGAGGTGTGCTTAAGGAGGAAGCCATTAGAGAGTTTTTGAAGAGTATAGATATGAAGAAAGTTGTTTGAAATTTGAATGAGAGGTAGAGAGAATAAGATTGAATAGATAAATAAATAGATATTGAATGGGCACAGCTTTTCTAAAATATATGACACCTTCTCAGACCTTGGGAGTTGGTGAAAAGCTGGAGGGAAGTTTGAAAGTTTAAACTTTTGAAATTCAAAATTTGAATTTCATTTTCTGGTCTATATGTCGACATGCCCTTTTATGTATGTCTACATGTATGCAGAATTTCAAAGGACATATTGTTTTGACTTTTAGTTTTATTATATTATCGATTTATATTTCAAGTTTTACTATTTCTTGAATAATATTAATCCTAACAATCATCCAAAATCTATTTTATTATTATATTTATTATTTTATTATTATTTTGAATTTCAAATTTCAAAATTTAAAATTCAAGTTTTATATTCAAAATTCGAATAAAGCAAGCAATCAAAACTTCCAAAAGCATCCATTCAACCAATCAAAAATTAATTAAGGCGTACCCGCACTACTACAAAAAGGAATATTTGTGTCTGGTTCACTATGGATGCAAATGCAATGGACGCAAATTGTAATAAGAATTTGCTTCAGATTTTCAACGGATGCAAATACTGAATATCTGCGTCTTTCAAAGCCTCTAGCAGACGCGAATACTATACGTATTTGCATATGTTTTTCTCCTAAAGCAGATGCAAATTGCTTATGGCAGTTTTTTCCCCAATGTATTTGCGTCTATTATCGCCAGTCGCAACGCAAATATTGTACATATTTGCATATGGTTTGTTACCACAGTAGATGCAAATGGTTTATGGTAGTTTTGCTCCTCAATGCATTTGCATTTGTTTTATCGCTACAATAGACGCAAATTTGTAACTTTTTTCAAATTTTTTTAAAAAAATGAGCCTTTCAGGCTTGCCACAACACAAATCTACAAATCTGAATACAATCAAATAAAATAGCACATAATTTTGCATAATATAAAATCAAATAAATGAGACAAATCCACAACACAAGCAAATAAATCAAATCCAATTTCAAGTGACCCAGCAATTTTTGTTTTCCTTTTCGTAGTTTAAATGATTGGTCACTGCGGTTCACTTTCTCATAAAAGGCAGACAAAAATTAACCTAATTAAATTCAATCATACCGTGTATATTCTAGTACCTATATGCATAACTAATCAAACGAATGTAGCAAAATGTAAAATGCTACTAAACAGGGTGCTTATTAGAAACGAACCCCAAAACCATTGTAGTTGCGATGCATACACATATGCTTACATTGCTGGAAGTGACTATCTTTTTTATGTCTTCTTGTTCCACATTGTACTTATTCTTCGTCTGCATATCAACACATACAGATAAGTCCATCATAATTCATAAATACACTACGGACAAACACTTATAACATGGAGGAGTGCTTAAAAAAGACATTGATGAGGTACAAACACAATACCCAAAGACTGAATTCGGAATTTTCCAACACTTATAACTGAATTTATTTTGTACAACAATCCTAAATGATTGGTACAGCTAGAAATAAATACACCTAAATGCAATTAAGTACATCTAGAATTAACCAGGCAATATGTAGTTAAATTTAATTTACTTACTACAACCGAGTAAGAAACAATATCTGGCTTCATTTCAGGTGCTTTAAAGTATATGTATGCTTCTTTGATACTCATCTGCAAAATCAAAACTATAATATAATGCAATAATTGAGCTGAGATAACAAAGCTATTTTCATTGATCATTGGAAATGAAACTGATAGAATAGTTACTAGAAAACTTTTCAATCCAAGAACAAAAAAACCAAGGCAAAACACAAAAAAGGAATATGCATATCTAGCTTGGCATGAACAAAAAAAATTGCACTTCATGTATAATGATTACTTTAGGAATTTCATAAGTGAAAGAAATTGTTGAGTTTTAATAGAATAGCTGCCATTGTACACTGTATACATAAATGCATTATATTTGACTAGAAAAGGTTAATAATATATGTAACAATGCCATAATTGCTAGTACTTCATTATACTTCAGTTAGATATGTTTTTAACAGAGTAGCTGCCATCGTATGATGTATGTATAAATGAATTATATTCAGCTAGAAAAGGTTAATATTATATGTAACGTTGTCATAATTGCCAGCACTTCATCAACTTCAATCATATATATAAAAACTCATACTAGTTGCCAGTAAACATACAACAAAATTCAAACAATATTGACAATGAAATATACAGCCCAAGTAAAAAATGAAAGTGAGATCACCTGATCACAATAGTTAGGTGCAGAAAAGAAAGTAATACGCTTCCCATCATGGTCAATCTGATAGCCTTCATCTTTAACTTCATGTGACCGAACAACAAGATTTGCAACAACAGGCCGCACGATTAAGCACACAAATATTTTTAAATGGAAGGAAAGTATATTAATGCTCACCCAGATTATTTTGTTCTAAAATTTTTTAGTGACATCTCCTCCGAATGAGAGGCCTACACCTCGCTTGTTGGGGCCACTTCCCAATTGAGGTTTTGGGTCACTCCGAAGTATTTCACACATTAACCCTGTTGTTTTGAAAAGAAAGCAGCAAAAAGAAATTATTATAGAGCAGATATAGAATGAAAATTTACTCTGAAGGATTAACTCATCGATAGATTCAAGATAGGAGTTGCCATCTAAGAATTCATGGTGGTTCACACAAATTTAAACCTATTTAGATAGTAGGAAAATGGATAGAGAATGTTGTACAAGAATAAACATTACAAGAAAAATGATTTTTTTAGCGCCCAAAAACTGCTACTAAGTAATTTTGGTGGCGTTTCGATAATCGTTACGAGAAAATATGCCACTAAAAATAATTTTTTTGTTGCATTTTATTTAAACGCTACTAAAACATTCTTTTTGATGGTGCTTTTTTAACGTTACAAGTGGTTTTTTTGCGGCGTTTAATAAACGCCACCGATAAGGTTTCTACATTACGATTCTTTTTTTATTGCGTTCTTTTAGCTTTTTTGTAGAGTTTAAAACATGCCACCAAAACTGTTTTTGTGTTCTATAACAACTAATTTGTAGTGGTTTTTAAATGCTATGAACAAATTTAATATTCCATAGCGTTTTCCCCACCACCATTTATTACCAAATTTGTATTATAATATTTCATACCTACCCATAATTTTACATCCAATTAAATAACATAATCCACAAACACATACATTTTCGAACATAACATATTAAAGAACCACAATATACACCTTCAAACGTCCACAAGATAATCATACAAACATCCACAAATTCAAATATCCACAACCTTCACAACCAAACTACCTATAATTGTCATAACCACAACATACACAACCAAACTACCAGTAATATTGTCATAACCAAGTAAAATAAACACTGAAATAAACACCTGGAATAACCAAGTTATCGGGAAAATATTGTAATGCTGCTATCATCAAAACACCTGAAATATTGTTGATCTACCTGTAAAACAAAGAACAAAACATAAATTCAAAATAGAAATAGCAGGTTGAACCTTAATTCACCATTTTCAGACACTACATAACATAAACCTTTCAGACACAAACTCTGAATGTAACACAACATAACATAAACCTTTCAGACACTCATTTTCCTGCACACTATCGATATGCTTGGATTTTGCTTTGAAAATCGCCATTTTCCAAAACAAATGCTGGATAAGCACACTATGGATATGCTAAGTATATACACTTGATTTTTTTCTCAACCTCAAATTTTGCCTAACCAATGTCCAATGCGTACAATAATGACAGCAAAATAATTTTGACTGAAAGAAACAAGTACATGTGTAACTGTTGTGTCTTGAGATTTTGAACTACATAATTCCATTGCAAGTTGAACCTCAGTTCACCATTTTTTTTAATATCAAAGTATAATAAATGCCTTATATTTGAACATGTCTGTGGTTTCTGAAATACAGAACATGTTTCAGAACTCTATAGGCCTATAAGGCATCTTCCATACCATAGTAACTCATAAATGAATAAAAAAAATATTTACATGCCTTTCATTTTGTGTCAGTAATGATTTTTTTCACTAGTCAAGCTATGGGAGAAGCTTAAGGCATCTTCCATGCATGCTAGAGCTGATGTTGATCTCCATAGATCTGCAGTTGGAACTATCACATGTTCAACCCAAACCTTTACAGCATCCTTTCCCAATGGACGACAATGGACCATCGCTATCAGATTAGTTGATGCAATAGTTCCTTCAGCCACTACGTCTGTTCCACTCACATCAATCAACTTGCATTTGGCATCTTTTTTCATGTTTACAATCATCTGAAAGAAAAAAAGATTAATATGCAGAATATATATATACGCGTTAATATATGCTTACACAGTGATCAACGTTGAAAATTAATACTTATATGTTTCGATTTATTCATGAACACATATGAGGATTTCGAGGGAGAAGTCACATGATTTTGACTATCGTCATGACTCTCAGTTGGATTTTCTTTGTCTGCTTCTACTTTTGATCTTGGCCATGCTACTTTCCTACCAACTGCATCTCCAATGCACGACATATCAGATGTGAGTCGCCACAAATAAGCATCTTTATTTATTACGTTGTCCACCCAAATCACCACAGCAGACGAACCGAGCGGAATACCATTAATAATATATTTTGGATCATCGGCATAGATTCTTCCTTCGACAACTACACCTTCACCCTCATTCCAACCATAAATCTTGCAATTATTGTGGATGATGTCGGTACTCTAAAAATGAGAATATAATTCAATATTAGCAATTATACTTCTAGTCTTGACAGTTTCAAAACAAGAGAATATTGTATATTCCTATGTAGTTGCTGCTAATAGATTCATGCATAACTATAAATAAATATTCGTGCTACCTTTATTCTATACACACACAAAATAGCTATAAATATAATATGAGAAGTGTAAATTTTACCGTATTGGCTTCATCAAAGTTCAAGCGTGTTCGCAGTGGTACCTAGACGCAAACTGATGGCCAAGCAACTAACTTATTCATAGCATCTGCTAATATTGTCATTTTAGGTGTAGGCCTCCATAAGTAAGTATCTAGTTTATCCACAAAATTTATAAAAATGCTTGCAGCATTTGGTCCAAGACGAATGTCATTGACAACGTCATCTGGATCCAAGGACAACAACCTCCCATAGGCAACAACTCCAGAGATTCCATCCCAATTCAACAACGAACATACTTCATCACTCTAGAATTATTCAACTGAAAATTATATCAAATACTGGATTAAAAATTTAAAACATAAATTTTAATTATTGAGTAACATAATTATTATTTTTATCGATTCAGGTGAGATATTTCCTGAACTTTCTTTACCCTGCTGCAAAGCACAAATATCATGATATTTTAATCTAAGGAGCACTCAAGTGGATGCCACAATACATAAAATAAAACATTACTGGATCAAAATATTTATTAAGTAATATAATTATTAATTTTACCATTTCATGTGTGCTCCCTTGCATACTTTCTTTACCCTGCTGTAAAGCACCAAAATTTATTCTTTTTAGTATTTTAAATTATAGTGTGCTAAATATTGTATTTAATGAATAAAAATTAATTTTAAAAGTTTACCTTCTGGTACATCAAAGTCTGTATCATTTCCTTCAATTCTGCTATTTCCTCTCAACACTGTGAGACTTGTTTATCTTCGGACTAAGCCACAACTAGTTTGGTTAAAGTGCAACCCCATCCCCGTAACCTTCCCGGTCTATCTTCTCCCAATACATGTACAAGAGCATCTTCATTGATCTATGCCGAGCTAGACTGGGATACACTACCAAACTTTTTAATCTCCTCCTACATTAATAAAAACACATAGATGATGTACAATGGTAAAAATATCACATTTTCAAAAAAAATAAAGATAAAATTAAAAACAATTATACAATAGTATTTGCAGCTTCTATGGACACCGGTTGACCATTTTTTTAATGTGAGATTTGATCCACACATCAGCTCTAGTTATAGATGATGGATCTACACTTTCGTTTTTCTAAATTTAGGATAACATTAAATAAGTAAACTGACAGGTATAATAAAATAATATTAAATAAGGTATAGTTATTTAACTAACCAAGTCTTCGATCATTCTAGCCATTCCCTTACGTTCGGTTGTATGTGGAAGTTGTGTGTACCTAAGGGCCGAATATTTCTCACTTTTTTGCTGGAATTATAGAAAGATGTTAAAATTATTATACTAATAGAGATGAGCGTAGGAATGATTTGCTATTGAAGTGTTGAATTTTATCTTAGATTTACCTTAAACTCCACACTTGTTTTTGCCTTCATGAACTTTCTCCATTCGTTCATGTTTTTGATGTTGGTAGGTTTCAGTTTAAGTCTTTCCTCTTCACTCTCCGTTTTTTGCAAAGTTTGAACTATTTTGCTTTTTGACGATCTCCACAGTACTTCCATTTGTTGAAATATGGCTTTTCTTTGCCATTCCTCTTCCAGTTTAAATCTAACCTGAATCAGTACATGAAAACAAGATATTAAATCAAATAATTCACCCGTGCATATGGTCCGAACTGGAGTACGCTTTAGCTTTAGAAAATTAAATTTTTTTGCATGAATAATGAGATTTCTACCATTTAATTAAGTAACCAAAATTAAGTCTGAATTAATACCTGAACCTTACCGCCTCTTTTCCGAGATGTACTTCCGATTTCAACTGCACTTTGTTTCCCAATTTCCAGCTCGGCATCATCGGTTTGTTCAAGATAGGTTTGATTTTCTGACCGTAGTCCTTCATTTTGGTTATTCTGGACAGTTTGTTCTTCGCCTTCATTGTGAACAATGGCTTGCTTCTTATTAGCATTGATTGGTTGTTCTTCACATTGAATGTTATGCTTTAGCTTTAACTTACGCTTTCAATCTAGCTTATTCTTTTGGGATTCCTTTGAAGCCTTTATCTAGTTGCGAGTGCGTACATTGCTTGTCAACATCTTTTTCTGCAAATGAAACAAAATACATAATTTGAATTGTATATATAGTTATAAACATACATATATAATTTAAATTGTATGGTTTGATGTAAAGAAATGCAAGATCAGACAAGGCAACACAATATATATGTATATACAAATATATGTATATAAAGTATACACATGTAATGAAATGCAAGAGCAGACTAGACCAGACAAGGAAACACAACGTACTAGAGCATGTGCGTGTAATATGAAAAACAGATCAGACGCATGGCCACGAAATGCCAAAAATTCTGGTACAACACAAATATATATAACATAGTTTCAGGTGCAACACCAATGAACAACCAACACTACAGAAAATCAATACGAGTACAATGAACAACTAATACTACAGGAAATAAACACGAGTACAATGGACAACCAACACTAAAGCAAATGAACAATGATGTTCAAGTAGGACATATAATCTACTTAAGTTTTCCCTCGCAATCCTCTCTAACATAGCTAACATCTTCATCATCCACTTCGGTTATTTTATCTTCCATCACTTGGATGTCTTCCTCGATGCAATCGGAATGCTCTAAATCAGTAAAACTTCTTGATGGTGCTTTCATTACAACATACCAATTAGAATCATCATTCTCTCTTGAATAAAATACTTTTTTAGCGTGAGATGCGAGTTTGTATGGGTCTCGTGAAAATGATGCTTGATGTAAATTAACAAGAGTGAACCCATTATCATCAACTTTTACTCCATTTCCTTTATACACCCAATGACACTTAAAAACTAGAATATAAAACAAATGATAATCTAATAAAATTATATCTGTCAATATTCCATAATAAGTGACCACATTAACTACTTGGGACATATCTTTTGCACTTGTTCTACACATATTAGTTGCATCAAAAGACACCCCACAATTCTGAGTTTGTCTCCCTAAATCTTTTACATGAAAACGTTGCTAATTAATGATATATCCTTTGTAAGACATGACATTATCCTTCGGTCCGTAAGCAATCCATTTCGACATGTCTTTATGATCCTTGGAGGTAATAGGTATCTACAAAGAATTTCATTTAGCATGTAAATTTTATGGTATATTAATAGTCATATGAGAATATATTTGAAATCTAACTAACCTTCCTTTTAATCTAATCGGCAAAAAATTTGGTATGTGTTTCCCAAAGTAAGGTTGCATTTTTTATGCATTGGTCTGAATTTTCTAATTCCTCCAAATGCAAACTAGTATTGAACATTTGATTATAAGTTACATATATCATTACAAATACATAAAAATAATTGAAACAATATATAACATAAACTTACTCCATAAATGGCTCCACCGTGGCCATATTCATTACACGGCTAAATGAGCCATTTCTTTCTCATTAGCCGGCAATGTAATTGTCTTCGATGTTGAAATTGGACGTCCCTCAAGTGTTACACCACTTTCATATTCTTCATTTTGAGCTCTTTTCTCCTCTATATATCCTGAATTTTTCAAAAATTCATTGAAGAACAACATGCATTCTGCTACTAAATACGATTCTGCAATACTTCCCTCTGGTCATGCATAGTTTCTGACATAATCTTTGAGTGTCTTCATATATCTTTCGAACGGGTACATCTAACGAAAATGAACCGGTTCGCACATTAGTGCTTCCTTTCCGAGATGAATGGATAAATGTACCATTATATCAAAGAAAGATGGGGGGGAAATTTTTTCAAGCTCACATAAAACTTCAATAATCTCAACATTGATTTGTTCTACTTCGCTCTATCAAGAACACAATGACATAATTTGTAGAAAAAAGAACATAAGCGAATTATTGCTTTTCTTGCCTTCTTTTCCAGTAATCCTCTCGATGCTAGTGGCAATAAATGTTGCATTAATACATGATAATCATGTGACTTAAATCTACTAATTTTATAACCCAACAACGAAATCTGATTTTTTAAATTTGAACCGTAGCCATCCGGTCCTTTGAAATCGAACAATCTTTTACAAAATATTTTTCCCTAGGATTTTGACAACAAATATGCTGCCGGTAGAAGGTATGTTTTATTCCCATGAGGTTGTGTATGAAGCTCACGTCAAATTCCCCAATCATCTAAATCCTTCCTACATTTGGTTCTATCTTTGGAATTATTACCATCAATCGTGCCTAATAGGCTTTCACCAATGTTCTTCTCCAATCACATCTATATTGTGATGTAATGGAAGTTCCTGCGAAATGTTGCACAAAAATTACTCCAACACCAAACTGTTGGGGTTTTGTGCGCAGTGGAAGTCTGAACAAACGCCAAGAAAAATAGGTTCTTTTCACCCAATCACTTGAAGATGAATTTGATTGAAAATAAACAACAACACAAACAAATATCGAAAATATGAACACACGATATTCCACCTAACCACCCTCTTTATTGATTCATCAATAAAAATAGTTACAATTGATCTCAACTATTGTTACAAACAATTACAATTTGAACCTATAACCTTACTGAGAAATAGGTAGAGAATATCTAATGGCTAAATAATTTGAAGGAGAAAACTCAATTTGGAATAGATAGAATGATCACTCTTGGTGGCTCTCACCCACACCTAATGAAGATGTTCACTAGACCTTTTATAGAGTGAATTGCTTTGTACCCAAGTGAATTTGGCACCCAAATTATCTTCATATATGTTAAAAAACTATTTGGATAAGCACCAAATAAATATAGCCTTCAATTCCAAATATCCCACAAATATAGCAACAAATCTTCCACAAAATCTTCATACATTATTTGTTGCCCAAAATTGTTGTGATTTGTGTATCACAAATTTCAACACTCCACCTTGATACCAAATCACAACATTTCCTCCACTCGAAACTATCCAACTTAGCTCTCACTTTTAACCTTCTTTTCTCAATTAACACCATCTCGATTTTAACGACTATGAGATAAAACCATCATGTCTTCTCTTCAAGTCCAGGCTAAATTGATTTCCAGGATTAATCACAATTTCTCTTAATCGATATACGCCTACCACTTGATCGTTCTTCATCTACATGGATCCCTCGAGAATTATCAACGTAAAGACAACAATCAATAACATGATCCTCAGCGGATCCTCAGCAGTGATCAAAACCAACCTCTCCACCTTGCTGCGGACTAGGTTCTTCATTCCAAATTCTCAAAATCTCCTACTCCACAATAGCCATCCATGAAAGAAACATCATCTCCGACATCTGCAATCTTCAATCCAAAATCACTCCAAGCTATGCGATGAATTGAGCTCTAATACCAAACTATTATGAAAAAAATTGCTCTGATACCAAACTGTTGGGGTTTCGTGCGCAGCGGAAGTCTGACAAAACGTCAAGAAAAATAGGATCTTTTCACCCAATCACTTGAAGATGAATTTGATTGAAAATAAACAACAACACAAACAAATATCGAAAATATGAACACACGATATTCCACCCCAACCACCCTCTTTATTGATTCTCCAATAAAAATTGTTTAAAATGGATCTCAACTACCGTTACAAACAATTACAATTTAAGGAGAACACTCAATTTGGAATAGATAGAATGATCACTTTTGGTGGCTCTCACCCACACCTAATGATGATGTTCACTAGGCCTTTTATAGAGTGAATTGCTTCTTACCCAAGTAAATTTGGCACCCAAATTATCTTCATATATGTTAAAAAACTATTTACGTAGGCACCAAATAATTATAGCCTTCAATTCCAAATATCTCACATATATAGCAACAAATCTTCCACAAAATCTTCATACATTATTTGTTGCCCAAAATTGTTGTGAATTGTGTATCACAAATTTCAACACTCCACCTTGATGCCTGTAACACCCCGTATTTTCTGTGAATATGAAAATTAACGAATCTAAGAACACTTAATTTTTTAAAAGAGGAATTGGGTGAAACGGGTTACGCCATTGCGTTCGTCTCGGAATTTTGCTTGGGATAGAGTTCGAGTTTGCGTGAATCGAACTCCGTATGAAAAAGTTATGGAGTTCCAGAGTTTTCAAGTTTAAACAGTAATTAAATATAATAATAAATTAAAATCAAAAAACAGCTCAAAATTCAAAATCTGGTAAGAGCGGCCTGAGCGGGAAATTTCCCGCTCAGGGGTGTCGACTTCCCCCCCCCCCCCAGGGGGAGTCGACATAGGTGTCGACCCCTCTGCAGGGAGTCGACCCCTCCCAGATTCAGCTCCTGTGACAAATTTTTACAAACCTGTGCTGATGTGGCCTTCTCTGATTAGCCAATGACTGATTTCTGAGGTATTAGGGCATACGTTTTATGCTATAGTCAGCTGGATGACACATCTCTTTGGTCTGATGGCTCTGATTTCTCCTAGACTAATCTAAATGCTAGAATTAAACCTAGACTTCTATATAATCACCCCAAACCTCAACCCTAGAACTCATTCTAAGAAGCCATCATGCTGTTTGTCTACAAACTGGCCTAGCCTCCATTCATCTACCCCAAACTACAGAATCAAATTCAAACCAGAAATCAATTAGAAGAACTAGAGAATCAAACGTCTACATCAAAGGATAGCTTTTCAAATTCAGAAATCAGATCCCAGAAATCAAGATCCGTCCTTTTTCTGTAAGTACAGTTATTGTTTAGATGTGAACACCTAATAAGAAATCATGACTGTAATAACTGAATCTAGAACTATGCCTAATTCTATTTGTGCCTATCCTTTTGTCAATTCTGAATTGCTTATGCATATTGGACTGTTGTGACTGACATAGTAAAGCCTATCATGCCTATTGGACTGTTGTGACTGACATAGTAAAACCTATCATGCCTATGAGACTATTGGGACTGATACCATTGAACCTATCATGTTGTATTAAATATGTGGTTCTTTTATTTATATAAGTTACATGCTGAGTTATGTTCATACATGTTATATGTTAGATCCAAGCTAGTACCCATGTTTGAGATCTAAATAAGTTCATGTTTATACAATTAAACTTATGCTCGTTCGCATGATTGGATCTAATTTAAATGCAAGATCACGCCTATATGCTTAATTAAGTTTATGTCGTTCTATCCCAAATTTATACTACGCATGTTGATCTATACTGTTTATGCCTGTTGGAATGTTACATGTCCCTTTCTTTTCTCTTTTCTTTATAAGTTAGGATAATTTGCGAGCCTAACGTTCTATATGAATTATGCAAATGAATAACGGGGGATAAGTTAGGGAAAAATATTAAACTACATGTTATTGGCGTAGATTGACTCATAATCATGTAAATGATTAGTAGCATGAAATGGTATAATTTGTATACCTAAAATTATAGACATAATTTAGAGGGTAAATGGGGCATGACTTGAATTGACAACAATTGTGGATAATTTACATATGAACATAAATTGTAAATATGTAGATTAATTAAAAGAAGAATATGCCTAACCCGAGGTTAGATTGAGTTATGGTGTAAGACTGCTCCGAACCTCTCGGCACATCCAGCAACCGTAACAATATAGATCTAATGTGTCAGGTTAGCGCATTAAGCCCAAAAACCCGAGGTTAGATTAAGTTGCGGTGTAAGACTGCCCGGAACCGCCCGTCACATCCAGCGACCGCAACAATATAGATCTAACGTGAGAGGTTGGTGCTTTAATGAATGAATTAAAGCTAAGAAACAAACATGCTAAGAGTGGTAGGGTTAAGTTAATTAAGGCAACACTTAACCAATACAACATGTTAATTTAACAGATGGGTGGGGTTAGTATAATTTGAGAACACTTAACCATTATAACATGTTGATTAGGAAACCCTAGTAACGGGGACCCATTTCAGTAGTAACCCACATAGAAACCTGAACTAGGCAGGGCGGGGCAGGATTACTGGGCTGATTATAAGCGGTCAAAATAGCAGTGGGTGGTGCGGCAGTGTAGGTCTCGACGGAGTACGGACGTGCACGTGCTCCGGAGCGGGAAAACAGGCACTGGGCATCAGTAGTATACACTGTGCATCTAGAATTCATGTCGGGTTGCCACCTTAGGAATTGATACACCCTATGGTGGGACCAGCACAGGTATCTACAATCTAGCGGGGTCGAATGACACAAGTAATAAATGCATGCAAGTAGGAGCCGATCGGGAAAGGGGTCGCTTTGTTATGAACACATGATGGTAGTTGAAACCTTCGTAGCAGGTGCTGAGAAATAGAAATGAGTGCGATAGCATATTCAGTTTATCTTATCTTATGTTATCTTATTTCTATGGTATTGTCCTATGTTTGGTTTATTCATGTCATGATCCTTTTACCTGTTTACATGCTGAATAATCACTGGACTTACCAGACTTATGTCTGACCCGTTTTCTTTCGCCTTCTTTTCTTCCATTCCACCCACCCCCCAGGTCCGTAGGGAGGGAATACTTCAGCTTAGTGCAGACCCTTTCAAGCTTGAAGAGAGTAGATGTATTGCTTGGATTCTCTTTTCTTGGGCTATGGCTATGGTTACACTTTTATTGGGGATTTATGCTGCTTTACTTCTGTTTTATGCTTCTTTATGTACTTGGAGATTTAAATCAAGACAGATGTTTTGTTGTAATAATTTAGAAGTTGGATTTTGAGATAATGCTTGTGGTGTTTTGACTAAACCACGCTATTTAATAAATGTTTTTCAGTTTTCCGCTGTTCATATGTCTGTCTTGTAAATTATCTGTGTCTTTTACCTTAAATGCTTCACCAAAGTTAATGCATCCCCTTTGTAAGTGACCTTAATGGAGGTGGGGTGTTTCACTTGGTATTGGAGCAATGGTTTACCAGATCAGATAAAAGTTTTGAAAACTATTTTTCAAAAACAAGTTTAAAGAAGCATTTTCAAGAAAAGTGTTGTTTTATTATAAAGGCATAATCCCCAAAGCCATATGCACTATCTTTCTATCCTTTGAACCTTTTCTTTTCGTTTCGGCATGTCTGGGAATCTTAATCTTCCTGAGGGCGTACCGGTACCTGGTTGGTTCAGAAGGTGCCTGGAGGCTAGGGCTAATGACGCATGTCCAGCAGATGTTCCTCCTCCCCCACTTGTAGTTGTTCCTCCTCCTCCTCCTCCTCCTTGTGTGAATGCTTTCTCGAAGATATGTAGAGACTTTCAAGCCATGGGTGGAAAGAACTTTAATGGGACTGAGTCATTTGTGGAAGCAAGAAACTGGCTCAAGGAAATAGAAGATTTGTTTGTTATCTTCGAAGTGAACGATAGACAGAAGATACAATTGACTGTATGGTTACTTAAGGACGAGGCCTCTTACTAGTAGGAAGTTACTAATGCTGAGAGACCAGTTGAAACTTGGGAGGATTTCAGAATGAGATATGAAATGAAGTTCCTCTCGCAAGCTGAACGAAGCCTATAGATGGAGAAGTTCTTAGCACTCAAACAGGGAAGCCTATCGGTTAGGGAATACGTCAACCAATTCAGCCAGCTAGCTAGATTCGAACTGGAGTTAGTAAACACTCCACATAAGAAGGCTCTCTATTTCGTTAAAGGGTTGAATGAGCCACTGCACAGCCTAGTTATGTCCTATATACCTATGGGTGCGACTTTTGAGAGACTGGTTGACATGGCACTGTTACAGGAGGAAGACAAGAATGGCAAGAAAGAGGTAAAGGTGGAAGAACCTCTGGACAAGAAAGTGGAGGGATCATAGAATAAGAAGACGGATTCCAAGAAAGGCGGGAAGAATAACAAACCTCGTAAAAAGAGAAAGTGTAAATTTTGTGGCATACATGGACATCTATATAAAGACTGCAGGAAGAAGAAGAGGAAGATGGGTGGTTGCTTTCAATGCAGTGAGACATGACATATGGCTAAGGATTGCCCAAAAAGGAAAGGGCAAGGGCAGAGGAATGGATCCACTTCTGGAGGGCAGATTCACACTCTCATTGCACCTCCATAAGAAAGAGGTAGAAATATTTCTGTTGAGAGTTTAGTTTATCTTTCTGATCATCCAATTCGTACTCTTTTTTATTCTGGCGCATCGCACTCTTTTATATCTACTGCTTTAGTTGAATCTCTGCACCTAGATACCAGTATAGTAGAGGATCCCATGGTTGTTTCAAATCCAATTGGGGGTTCAGCTTACTTGTCAATGATTTGTTTGGATTTGGAAATTTCTATACTAAGCATTGGGTTTAGATGCAATGCTTATGTTTTGGGCTTCACGGGCTATGGGTTGATTCTAGGAATGGATTGGTTATCCAGAAATGGTGTCATCCTCGATCGTGAAAAGAGAGTGGTTAGACTTATGACTCGCCTCGGTAACACTCTCGAAATCTCTTGTAATCCCATGAATTTTGTTATGCTTAGCTATCTAGAATCTCTTGATGCGTTTGTTGAAAACTTGCAATCTGTTAGAGTAGTCCGTGAATACTCGGATGTCTTTGAAGAGGTGAAAGGTTTGCCCCCAAAGCGAGAGATAGACTTCCGCATATACTTGTTGATAATGCAAAACTTGTTGCTTTACCCGTTAGACACATGGCTCCAAGGGAAAGGAAAGAGCTCAGCAAGCAAGTTAAAGACTTGCTTGAAAAGGGGTTCATAAGGCGGAGTATTTCTGAATGGGGTGCTCCAGTGGTGTTTGCAACCAAAGCAGATGGTTCACTTTGCCTGTGCGTGGACTATAGGGAGCTAAACAAGCTGGCCAAGAAGAATAGGCACCCACTCCCTAGAATAGATGACTTGTTTGACCAACTCGTAGGTGCCTCGGTTTTCTCCCAATTAGATCTGGCCACCGGGTTTCATCAGCTAAGAGTGGCTGAAGACAGCATTGATAAGACCGCGTTCAGGACCCTGGATGGTTTCTTCTAATGGCTTGTCATGCCTTTCGACTTGACAAACGCACCGGCCTATTTCGTAAACCTGATGAGTAGGGTGTTCAGAGAGTTCCTTAATAAATTTGTAGTGGTCTTCGTGGACGACATTTTTATTTTCTCAAAAAGTGAGGAAGAACATGCTCTGCATTTAAGGGAAGTTATGGATACTCTTTGTGCACACCAGCTGAAAGCAAAATTCTCCAAATGCCATTTTTGGAGAGAAGAAGGTTTCTTGGACATGTGATGTCTAAAGAGGGGATAGTTGTGGACCCCGCAAAAGTAGTTTCGGTGCAAGATTGGAAGATCCCCCGGAATGCAACCGAAGTGCGAAGTTTTCTCGGGCTAGCAGGCTTTTACATAAAGTTCATTAAGGACTTCGCGAAGATCTCAGCCCCACTTACTAGTTTGATGAAGAAGAATCTAACTTTTGCTTGGGATTTGGATTGCGATGTTGCTTTCCAACGATTGAAAAGAGCTCTAACAATGGCCCCAATTCTGGCATTGCCTGATGGGAGTAAGATGTTTACTGTATATACAGACGCATGCAGAACAGGATTGGGTGTTGTCTTGATGCAAGAGGGCAAAATAGTTTGTTATGGAGGAAGGTAGTTGAAGGTACATGAGAAGAACTACCCAACTCATGATTTAGAACAAGCTGCTATTGTTTTCGCTCTTAAGTCATGGCGTCATTACCTGCTAGGAGAAAGTTTCGAATTGTTTACTGACTATAAATCATTAAAGTACATTTTCTCACATAAAGATCTTAACTTGAGACAACAAAGGTGGATGGAATTTCTTGCCTCATACGATTTTGAGATTGCTTATACCCCTGACAAGGGAAATGTTGTAGCAGACGCCTTGAGTAGGAAAAAGCCGACCTTGAGTCCTCTCTTTGTAGAAAGGCGAAGCTTGGAGTACATAGCAAACTTTGACTTTAGACCCTCCTTTGAATTTGTGCATGGTTTGTTAGCATCGCTAGAGGTGTGGCCTACGCTTTTGGACTCAATAGGAACCGCACAACGTGAAGATCCTCAACTAGTTGATGTGGTGGATAAGCTAATTAGAGGTGAGACTTCTAGTCACCTTAATAGATACTCCATCGATGACAAGGGTTGGTTGAGACGGGTTGGAAGACTATGCGTCCCACAAGCAAGGGATTTGGTGAAAACCGTTCTTGAAGAAGCACACCATTCTAAGTTGACCATACATCCAGGAGGGGACAAGATGTATAAAGACATAAAAAGGGTTTTCTTCTGGAATGGCATAAAGAAGGATGTAGCTGAGTTTGTCTCTAAATGCTTGATATGCCAACAAGTCAAGGCGGAACAGAAGAAGCCTGGTGGTCTGCTTCATCCCCTGGAGGTCCCACAGTGGAAATGGGATAGTATTTCGATGGACTTTGTTGATGGGTTGCCTAGATCACGAAGGGGCAATACCAGTATTTGGGTAATAGCGGACAGGCTCACTAAAAGCGCTCACTTTATGCCTGTTAAGAGTAGAAGGATTGCCTCATCGTTAGCATTTATTTATCTTAAAGAGGTGGATAGACTGCATGGAATACCCTCTAGCATAGTAAGTGATCGAGATCCTATATTTACGAGCGAGTTTTGGAAGAGTTTGCAAGAGGCTGTAGGCACACAGCTAATGCTTAAGCACTGCCTATCACCCTCAAACCGATGGTCAGACGGAAAGGGTGAACAGAGTATTAGAAGATCTCTTGAGATTGTGCATTCTTGATTTTGGGGGAACATGGGAGGATCACCTTCCTTTGGTGGAGTTCTCCTACAACAATAGCTACCACGCCACCATAGGCATGGCACCCTTCGAGGCTTTATATGGAAGACCATGTTGATCACCAACTTGTTGGTGGGAGTCTATAGACAAGCTCGTACTTGGGCCTAACATGATCAGAGAAACTTCAGAAAAGGTGGACTTGATACGAAGACGAATGAAGACCGCACAAGATAGACAAAATTCCTACTGTAACACCCCATGTCCATTAATGTCACTCACAAAGGGAATGCATCAATGTCCATGAAGCGTTATTATTGTATAGAACAGATAAATTACAAGAATAAATAAATAAAACGACATAGCGGAAGATAAAACTTATTTCATAGCATCATAACTCAAAACAAGCTTACATAAATAGTTTCCAAAACTATTACAACAAGACCAATAGTCTTTTCCAAAAACTTCAAAGTACATAAAGAAGCAAATACTTAAATAACATAAATGCATAAATCCCCACTGAGCACAAGCAAAGCCATAATGATGAGAGAGTCCAAAGCGATACATCTACTCTTTTAAAGCAACTAAAAGAAATCGGCACTAAGATGTAGTATTCCCTCCTTACAAATCTGAGGGGGGGGGAGGAAAGAAAAAGGTGGAAACAAACGGGTCAGACATAAAGTCTGGCGAGTCCAGTAATTTTAACAAATAATAGGTAAGGTAAATGATCAAGACATAAATAGGCATCATGATATGGCTGTAACATAGATAAGGTAGATAAAAAGGATGGACAAGATGATTTCGTTCCGAAGTACTAAGACAATCCTACACCTTGGCTAAGCGAACAACCCTCCAAGTACTAACCCCGAAGACCGAAGTCAACATCAGACTAGGACCCAAAGGACTATCCAACTCAACCAACATGTATTTCATTACACCGCACTTTTGCTAAGTTACACCACATTACTTAATTACACCGCACATCTACTAGTCTCTTTTACTCAAGGTTGATCCCTTCCCACTAACTATACCCACATGACAAACTTGGTAGTTACTTGTACCTAGTTGCTATCGTAGGTGCCGGCTTGCTCCTACCACCGCTAAGGTACCCTTACTCTACCCATTCGATCGGCTCCCTAAACCCCGTAGGCACCCGTGCTGGCCCCACAGTGGGGTGTATCACTCCCCAAAGTGGCAACCCCGATACCAACATGAAATGCACGGCCATGCCTACACGATGCAACAACGTCTTACCTACCAGCCCAGACCCATGCACGCACATGAACCCGTTGGACTTGCGTTGCCACCGCTATTCACGTTTTGACCTCTTATATTCAAGCCCAGTAAGCGTGCCCCAACCCCGGCCTAGTACCGGGCCTAATTAGATACTCAAACGGGTTACTGGTTGAAACGGGTCCCCATCTGACACAAGCCTCCCACCTATGCTTGGCCCCCACTAGGTTTTTCCCCCACTTAACCATTTTAATTTAAATGTCCATGTCTTACACATGCTACGGTTAAGTCCATACTTACATGTCATAATTTACATGCCTTATCTTATTCCGGTTAAGTCCATATTTACATGTCATAATTTACATGTCACCCCACTTAACCCTCTAACCATACCCATGTCTTATTATGGTTAGTATTCCTTAATTCATTCCTTATGACGAACGATGCATGACCTCCCACATTAGACTAAACACTTTATGGCCGTTTGATTTGTCGGGCGGTTCCGGGAAGTCTTACTCCACAAACCGGGTCTAACCTCGTGTCACACATCGTTACGCCTACAATTCATGCCTTTGACCTCTCACATTAGACGTCCAATTGTGGCAGCTGGATTTGCCGGGCGGTTCCGGGCAGTCTTACTCCACAAACCGGGTCTAACCTCGTGTCACCCATCGTTACGCCTACAATTCATGCCTTTGACCTCTCACATTAGACGTCCAATTGTGGCAGCTGGATTTGTCGGGCGGTTCCGGGCAGTCTTACACCACAATTGCGCCTAACCTCGTGTCAAAGGTTTATTAATAATCGTATTTCACCCAAACCCCAATTTTCTTGTCATGTGTTTCCAATTCAACATATAATCATGTTTACACTTTTTGCATATTCCAACTTGTCACTAATTACATATTAATTAGCCTCAATTACAAATTTTCAATTATAGGCAATTTCATCAATTCCATGTAATTCATACCCAAATATGCCAATTTCACATATTATCCAATTATCCAAAATATCCAATTTTCCATATTTCACATATCCCCATCGTTCCCACGTATTCGCATTCGTGCGTATTTTTAACATAGGCTCGAAGGTAGCCTAGATCCAAAAATAAAAGGAATAGGGATAAGAAGAGAGAATCAAATCACAAAAAATTGGAATTAACATCACGAAATAAAGGGGCATATAAACTGGCATAGAGGCATAAAGATAGATTCAACATGAATAAACTGATAAAAGGTATGAACTTTACATAGAAGCATAGGCATATGATGACATGAATCAAAAAGGTGAAGACTTAGTGAGATTTTCATTACAAACATATATGAATTCTTTTTACAACTTTTTCATGTTACTTTAATCCCATTAAATTTGTGAAAATAACTGTACTCACCTTTCGTGGTTAAAGAATAGAATTATGCACTGAAATTAGTGTAGAAACATTGTGGTGTTGCTGATTTATCTTCTTGAATTGTTGTAGAAGCTCTAATCTTTAATTTGAGTTGAAGTTGAATGCTTGCAATTTGAGTTAGAGGCGGCGACTAGGGTTCAAGAGAGAGTTTGGCAGCATAATGGTGTCTTTGAAATTATTTTATGAATTAGGGTTAAGTTGATGACATATTTATAGGTGTAGGAAGTTATTTAGGCCTTAGGATTAACCCTAGAATTGATCTGGACCATCAAAAATAGTCAAAACACGTCACAAGGCCAAATTTTCGGGTCTAGAAAACCTAGGGAGGTCGACCCCCTGGTCGACCTATCCGATCAGGTCGACCCCCAGGTCGACCTCTTGGTCGACTTGGGTCATGGACGGGAATTTTCCCGCCCAGCCCGGGTACCTGCAATTTCGATTTTAAATTTGAATTTTCTGGCTGGGTTTAACTTTAATTAATTCTGCTTAATTACTCAAACATCCGAGGCCCATAACTTCCTCAAACGAAGTCCGATTTACGCAAACTCGGACTCTATCTCAAGCAAAATTCCGAAACGAACGCAATGGCGCAACCCATTTCCCTTCATTCCTCTTTTAAAAATTTAGTGTTCTTAAATTTAGTTAATTCAATCATTCAAAATTCGGGGTGTTACATTCTCTCATACTTAAAGGATTTCGTCCTCGAAATCTCTAAGTCAAGAAGAACGTATCCTACCATCCAATCATCCATTTACTTAACCATCAACCACTAGCAACCATGGTCCTTAAAATATTTCTAATGCTTTTCATGTACATATGCATAGTGTGTGTATATGTTCGTATACTAATGTAAAATCAGGCGGTCCACTGATTCAGTCGACCTCCTTAATGTAAATAATGATAGTGCCATGTACCCATCATGTATGCAAAGAACCCTATACATATCATTACTACATGTGTGCACAACCATTCATTTTAATGTAACATCCATATGATACACACATTCAATGTACATTCATTTTACTAAATACATCCATTTAAATGCAATATGCAATATGAAAGTGACTGAGCCGATCTAGTGCCTAAAGTGTGTGTATATGCATCCACGAGCAACCACTAGCAAACACTTGCATCCACATGCATCCACCATACATAACATGTCTCAAATACATGTTTCAACCATAGGACTACCCTATCTAAAGGTTAAAGATACTAGCGAGAGGACATACTAAAGATAGAACAAGTACAAGCTAAGCGATAAAGGAGAATTTAAAAGACATACCCTCGAAAAGAAAAGGGTACAATGAACTCATATTCTCTTCCGTCTCCCAAGTAGCGTCGCTCTCATCATCTCCCCATTGCACTTTGACTAGCTTGACCTCTCGATTCCTCAACTTCTTAATCTCCGACCCAAGAATGCATGTAGGAGCTCGTCGAATCGTCGCATCACGCTCTACCTCCACCTCTCTAAGCAAGCTCGGCTCTACCACTTCCGCGGTCTCATGCAAGCACTTCCTCAAATGTGATACATGGAAAACGGCGTGTACACCACTAAGTCTCTCGTGCAACTCCACTCTATACGCCATATGTCCAATCCTCTCCTTAATAGGAAACGAACCTACGAACCTTGGTGCTAACTTCCCAACGGACCCAAAGCGAACAACATTCCGTAATGGAGACACCTTGATAAAGACCATGTCCCCAATATCAAATTCAAGATCTGTCCTCCTCTTGTCCGCATATGATTTCTGCCTATCTTGCGCTGTCTTCATCCCCCTTTGAATCAAATCGATCTTTTCCGAAGTCTCTCTAATCATATCGGGCCCAAGTAAGATCTTATCCGTAGATTCCCACCAACATGTAGGTGAACGACAAGGCCTTCCATAAAGAGCCTCGAAAGGTGCCATGCCAATGCTAGACTGAAAACTATTATTATACGCAAACTCCACCAAAGGAAGATGCTCCTTCCATGTACCTCCGAAGTCTAAAACACATAGCCTCACAAGGTCCTCTAGAATATGATTCACCCTCTCAGTATGGTCGTCCGTCTGAGGATGATATGCGGTGCTCAAACATAACTGAGTCCCCTACCGCCTCTTGCAAGCTCTTCCAAAACTCGCTAGTAAAAATAGGATCGTGATCGCTCACTATGCTAGAAGGAACACCGTGCAAACGAACTATCTCTCGAATGTATACGGAGGCTAGCCATGGAGCAGTCCTCTTACTCTTCACGGGAATGAAATGGGCGCTCTTAGCAAGTCTGTCTACCACGACCCAAATCCCCGTATTACCCTTCCTCAATCTCGGTAACCCATCAACAAAGTCCATCGAGACACTCTCCCACTTCCATTGTGGGACCTCCAATGGTGAAGCAACCCACCGGGCTTCTTTTGCTCTGCTTTTACTTGTTGGCACACCAAGCATCTAGCGACAAACTCGGCCACATCCCTCTTTATACCGGCCCAAAAGTAAACTCATCTCATGTACATGTACATCTTGTACCCGCCGGGATGAATGGTCAACTTCGAACGATGTGCATCATCAAGAATGGTCTTCCTCAAGTTCTCGTCTCGTGGTACACAAAGTCTACCGTCCCTACGTAACCAACCCTTATCATCTAGGGTATACCTACTGAGATGGCTCGATGACTCCCCCCTTATGAGCTTCTCTACCAACTTAACCAACTGTGGGTCATCTCGTTGTGCCTCACCAATCCGTCCCAAAAGCGTAGGTCTGACCTCTAAGGATGCTAGCAAACCGGGTACAAAGTCAATGGAAGGTCTAAAGTCAAACGTAGAGATGAACTCTAAGCTTTGCCGCTAAACAAACAATGGACTCAAGGACAACCTTTTCCTACTTAAGGCGTCTGTCACCTCGTTACCCTTGTCAGGGGTATATGCAATCTCGAAATCGTATGACGCTAAGAATTCCATCCACCTTTGCTGTCTTAAGTTAAAGTCCTTCTGAGAGAACAATTATTTTAGCGATTTGTGGTCTGTGAACAATTCGAATTTCTCGCCAAGAAGATAATTCCAGTAAGACTTAAGCGTGAAAACAATAGCGGCCAACTCTAGGTTATGTGTAGGGTAATTTCTCTCATGCACTCTCTACTGCCTTCCTCCATAGGCTATTACCCTCCCCTCTTGCATTAAGACTGCGCCTAGTCCTGTCCCACAAGCATCGGTATAAACGGTAAATGGCTTACTCCCATCTGGCAACACTAAGACTGGGGCTGTGGTCAAAGCTCTCTTTAAACGTTGGAACGCATCATCACAATCTACGTCCCACGTGAAAACTAGGTTCTTCTTCGTCAAGCGTGTCAATGGGGCTGATATCTTTGCGAAGTCCTTGGTAAACTTCCTATAGTAGCCTATCAACCCTAAGAAACTCCTTACCTCGGTAGCATTTTTAGTGACCTTCCAATCTTGGATGGCCACCACCTTCACGGGATCCACAGCTATCCCTTCTTTGGAAAACACGTGCCCTAAGAATCGCACTTCCTTCCTCTAAAAGTGACATTTAGAAAATTTAGCTTTAAGGTTATGCGCTTGAAGGGTCTCCAACACTTCCCTAAGATGTAGGGCATGCTCTTCCTCGCTCTTAGAAAAGATCAAGATATAATCCACAAAGACCACCATGAATTTATTAAGGTACTCCCTAAACACCCTACTCATCAAGTCAACAAAGTATGCGGGGGCGTTTGTCAGACCGAAGGGCATTACAAGCCACTCATAGAAACTGTCCGGAGTCCTAAAGGCAGTCTTGTCTATGCTATCCTCAGCCACTCTCAACTGATGGAAACCAGTGGCTAAGTCCAACTGCGAAAACACTGAGGCGCCAACTAACTGATCGAAGAGATCGTCAATCCTCGGCAGTGGGTGCCTATTCTTCTTAGTAAGCTTATTAAGTTCTCTATAGTCTACACAAAGTCTAAGAGACCCATCCGCCTTCGTGGCAAATACTACTGGAGCACCCCACTCCGATATACTACGTCTTATGAATCCCTTCTCAAGCAACTCCCCTACTTGCTTATTGAGCTCCCTCCTCTCACGAGGAGCCATGTGGCGTACTGGCAGAGATACTGGTTTTGCATTGTCTACAAGATAAATACGAAAGTCTATCTCACGTTTTGGGGGTAGACCCCTCACCTCATCGAAGACATCAACATATTCACGGACTATACGAATAGAATGTAAATCATCATTGGATGCGTCAAGTGACTCAAGATAACTAAGCATCACCGATCCTCTAGGGTCACAAGAAATATCATATGAGTCAACAATTTTACTACCCTTCGTTCACAATCTAGGATGGCACCATGTCTGGCAAGCCAATCCATCCCTAGAATCAACCCGTAGCCCATGAAACCAAGCACAACGAGACTAGTATTTAAGTGCAGTGTTTCAACTAATGATGTAGAGATAAACGAATGTGATGCGCCAGAATCGAATAAAGTACGGACATGATGATCAAACAAGAAAATCAAACTTTCGACAGAAATTTTTCTACCTTCTTCCTGTCCCGGAGCCATGAGAGTGTGAACCTGCCCCTCCCCCCCCCCCCCCCCCCGAAGTAGAACCTGCCCTCTGCCCTTGCTTCTTAGGACAGTCCTTCATCAACCAAGCAGCCAATTGGACCTTCCTACAATCGTCCAAATCGAAAATGCCAAACAGATCCTCCACTTCTTTCTACCAATTTCTAGCTTCAACGAACGTTTCAGATCCACTAAAAGGTTTTCCACCCATCGAACGAAATTATTTACATATCTTAGAGAAAGCATCTCCAAGCGGAGGAATGACTGGAGCTGGGGGAGGAGGATGAACGTCGACCGGACCCGCGGCAGCGGCCTTAGCCTCGAGATATTGACAAAACCAACCGGGTACATGAACACCCTCTGGTATCTCAGATGCTCCAGACATGCTGAAAAGAAAAAGAAAGAGTTTCAAAACAAGGGAAGCGAAAGAGAGATGTATGGCTTGTGGGGATTATGCTCTTTAAAGTAAACTTTCCTTGAAAATAGCTTCTTTAAAACAAGTTTTTGAAAATACTTTCTAGGAAAATAATACTTTTGAAAACACTTTTCAAAACTTTTTATCTGTTCCTGTAACCATAGCTCTGATACAACGTGTAACACCCCATGTCCATTAATGAAACTCATAAAGGGAATGCATCAATGTCCATGAAGCGTTATTGTTGTATAGAACAGATAAATTACAAGAATAAATAAATAAAACGACATAGCGGAAGATAAAACTTATTTCATAGCATCATAACCCAAAACAAGCTTACATAAGTAGTTTCCAAAACCATTACAATAGGATCAATAGTCTTTTCATAAAACTTCAAAGTACATAAAGAAGCAAATACTTAAATAACATAAATGCATAAATCCCCACTGAGCATAAGCAAAGCCATAAAGATGAGAGAGTCTAAAGCGATACATCTACTCTTTTCAAGCAACTGAAAGAAGTCGGCACTAAGCTGTAGTATTCCCTCCTAACAAACCTGAGGGGGGAAAGGAAAGAAAAGAGGTGGAAACAAATGGGTCAGACATAAAGTCTGGCGAGTCCAGTAACTTTAACAAATAATAGGTAAGGTAAATGATCAAGACATAAATAGGCATCATATATGGCTGTAACATAGATAAGGTAGATAAAAAGGATGGACAAGATGATTTCGTTCCTAAGTACTAAGACAATCCTACACCTTGGCTAAGAGAACAACCCTCCAATTACTAACCCCGAAGACCGAAGTCAACATCAGACTAGCACCCAAAGGACTATCCAACTCAACCAACATGTATTTCGTTACACCGCACTTTTGCTAAGTTACACCACATTACTTAATTACACTGCACATTTACTAGTCTCTTTTACTCAAGGTTGATCCCTTCCCAATAACTGTACCCACATGACAAACTTGGTAGTTACTTGTACCTAGCTGCTATCGTAGGTGCCGGCTTGCTCCTACCACCGCTAAGGTACCCTTACTCTACCCATTCGATCGGCTCCCTAAACCCTGTAGGCACCCGTGCTGGCCCCACAGTGGGGTGTATCACTCCCCAAAGTGGCAACCCCGATACCAACATGAAATGCACGGCCATACCTACACGATGCAACAACGTCTTACCTACCAGCCCAGACCCATGCACGCACATGAACCCGTTGGACTTGCGTTGCCACCGCTGTTCACGTTTTGACCTCTTATATTCAAGCCCAGTAAGCGTGCCCCAACCCCGGCCTAGTACCGGGCCAATTAGATACTCAAACAGGTTACTGGTTGAAACGGGTGCCCATTCGACACAATCATCCCACCTATGCTTGGCTCCCACTAGGTTTTTCCCCCACTTAACCATTTTAATTTAAATGTCCATGTCTTACACATGCTACGGTTAAGTCCATACTTACATGTCATAATTTACATGTCTTATCTTATTCCGGTTAAGTCCATATTTACATGTCACCCCACTTAACCCTCTAACCATACCCATGTCTTATTATGGTTAGTATTCCTTGATTCATTCCTTATGACGAATGGTGCATGACCTCCCACGTTAGACCGAACACTTTGTGGCCGCTGGATTTGCCGGGCGATTCCGGGCAGTCTTACGCCACAAACCGGGTCTAACCTCGTGTCACCCATCGTTACGCCTATAATTCATGCCTTTGACCTTTCACATTAGACGTCCAATTGTGGCAGCTGGATTTGCCAGGCGGTTTCGGGCAGTCTTACACCACAATTGCGCCTAACCTCGTGTCAAAGGTTTATTAATAATCGTATTTCACCCAAACCCCAATTTTCATGTCATGTGTTTCCAATTCAACATATAATCATGTTTACACTTTTTGCATATTCCAACTTGTCACTAATTACATATTAATTAGCCTCAATTACAAATTTTCAATTATAGGCAATTTCATCAATTCCACCTAATTCATACCCAATATGCCAATTTCACATATTATCCAATTATCCAAAATATTCAGTTTTCCATATTTCACATATCCCCATGGTTCCCACGTATTCACATTCGCGCGTATTTTTAACATAGGCTCGAAGGTAGCCTTGATCCAAAAATAAAAGGAATAGGGATAAGAAGAGAGAATCAAATCACAGAAAATTGGAATTAACATCACGAAATAAAGGGGCATATAAACTGGCATAGAGGCATAATGACATATTCAACATGAATAAACTGATAAAAGGTATGAACTTTACATAGAAGAATAGGCATATGATGACATGAATAAAAAAGGTGAAGACTTGGTGAGATTTTGATTACAAACATATATGAATCCTTTTTACAACTTTTTCATGTTACTTTAATCCCATTAAATTTGTGAAAATAACTGTACTCACCTTTCGTGGTTAAAGAATAGAATTATGCACTGAAATTGGTGTAGAAACATTGCGGTGTTGCTGATTTATCTTCTTGAATTGTTGTAGAAGCTCTAATCTTTAATTTGAGTTGAAGTTGAATGCTTGCACTTTTAGTTAGAGGCGGCGGCTAGGGTTCAAGAGAGAGTTTGGCTGCATAATGGTGTCTTAGAAATTATTTTATGAATTAGAGTTAAGTTGATGACATATTTATAGGTGTAGGAAGTTATTTAGGCCTTATGATTAACCCTATAACTGATCTGGACCATCAAAAATTGTCAAAACACATCACAAGGCCAAATTTTCGGGTCTGGAAAACCTAGGGAGGTCGACCCCTTGGTCGACCTATCCGATCAAGTCGACCCCCAGGTCGACCCCCTGGTCGACCTGGGTCGTGGGCGGGAATTTTCCCGCCTAGCCCGGGTACCTGCAATTTTTAATTTGAATTTTCTAGCCAGGTTTAACTTTAATTAATTCTGCTTAATTACTCAAACTTCCGAGACCCATAACTTCCTCATACGAAGTCCGATTTACGCAAACTCGGACTCTATCTCAAGCAAAATTCCGAGACGAACGCAATGTGCAACCCATTTCCCTTCATTCCTCTTTTAAAAATTTAGTGTTCTTAAATTTAGTTAATTCAATCATTCAAAATTCGGGGTGTTACACCTACGCTGATAAAAGATGGACCGACCTTGAGTTTGAGGTTGGAGACAGAGTTTTTCTTAAAGTGTCTCCTTTGAGCAATGTCGTTCGCTTTGGGTCCGCAGGAAAATTGGCACCAAGATTTGTAGGGCCATTTCCTATAATTGAAAGGATTGGGAAGATGACTTATAAAGTAAAGCTGCCCGAAAGATTGGCTGGAGTTCATAATGTTTTTCATGTCTCTTATCTACGAAAGTGCTTACATGAGTCGGCAGAAGTTGTGGAGCCAAGCATAATAGAGGAAATAGAAGTGCAGCGAGAAGCGACGGTGAGAAGAATTCCAACTCGTATGTAACAACCCGAATTTTAACAACACGTTAAAACAAGAAATCAAGGCAGAATTAAATTCTAGAATTAGAATTTAGTAAAATGGACATCACCATTGCGTTCGTCTCAGAAAAATACGCGAAATAGAGTCCGAGTTTTCGAAAATATGTGTCTGTATGACCAAGATATGGCCAAAACAAGATTTCAGCAGACTTTCTGGCAGACTGACCCGTTTCGACTGTAGTGTCGACACCCAAGTCGACTTGCCCCCCCTTGTGTCGACTGTAGTGTCGACTTCCCCCCTGTACAGGTCAACCTGGTCGGTCTGGGGTGGCCCAGAACCCATTTTTGAGGCCCGGGATGAGTTTTGATGGTCCGGATTGACTCTAGGGTTGATCTAAAGGCCCTAAATGGTTCCTACACTTGACTTCTTCTCCAAGACATGCTTTGGGTCTAGTTTGTTGGCTTGTGATGGATTTAGATGGCTAGGATCTAAACTAGGGTTTATCCTACGGCCTAAACTATCCTAGTCTTCTATAAAAAGACCCCTAACCCTACCTTAAACCCTCATAAATTGATCCTACGACTAAACTATGCCAAAATTTCTAATGATCATGGCCTCCACTCAAGCCTCCATCCTCTTGTCATAAATTCTATCTTCATTCACATGAGAGATTACATGATCATATGAGTGTATGAGAGTTTCTATGTTCATATGAGAGCTTCTAAACTTGATTTCAAGGCAAATCTTCATCAAAGCAAGGATCTTTCTTATTATTTTCTCAAGGGTTTTATTGGAGCTTATTGATTTGGGGTTTTTGCTAGTGTGGCTTCGTCTCAATTATTTATATATTGATTTGTGCCTTCATAGCATTATAAGCCCCCTCCTAATCTTAGATATTAACTATGAAGTTAAATGTTCATGTTGCAAGTTTTGGGTTTGAACTTGAGTAGGTTACATGCTTAGAAACTATCATGTTATGTGTAGATTTATCCTATGCATATTCGTAAAGTCATCACCTTGATTTTGTGGGCTAAAAGCTATAAGCTTTATGTTGAAATGTTGCATTATGCAACATAAGAACTCTCTTATCCCTTAAGTTAACTTGCATAGAATGCTAGATGCGAACTTCTAGCCATTTTTCTATGTCATCTATCACCATGATTCACCTATATGCTAAGTTTTGGGGTTATGCATGTTTTTGGGGCTTAATAATGTAACATGCAAGTTTGTGAACACATTATGTCTCATATGCCACCATGTTTAACTTGCGGCCATATACCCCTTTTGTCATACCTTTGCCAAGTTCCTTCTTTTAATCCATTATGCGTTGTTGCGAATGTATATGCGAGTTTAAAAGCGTTAGGGTTACGTTATGGGTAAACTTTAATGACATGAAACATGATTTGGGTAAATTGGTATAAACATGACAACATGTAATTTTGGCTATGAACATGGGACTTGAAAACTTGACACGTATGGGTTGTAAGTGTAATAAGACACTAGACCAAACATGAAAGTGGCCAACTCGAGGTTGGGTTGAGTTTGTAGCATAAATCTACCTGGACCCGCCTGGCTTAACTAGTGGCTACAAACAATAGGACCCAATGTGGGTAGTTGGTCATATAGCACTTAAAACCCGAGGTTAGACTAGTTTGTGGTGTAAATCTACCCGGACCCGCCCGGCTTAACTAGTAACCACAACAAAGTCTAATGTGAGAGGTTGGGGTGCATTAATCTAATTAATGCCACATGAAAAGGTTAAGTAATTTTGATTAATGACACTTAACCGATATGACACGAATGGGTAGGTTAAGTTAAACCGGACTTGGTTCCTTAATGACACTTAACCATATAAGACAATTAGGGGATGGGGTTAAGTAATTTACACTTAACTAATCCGACTTGGTAATTAGATGGGGTTAAGTAACCTGCACTTAACTAATCTAAACACGGTAATTAGATGGGGTTAAGTAATCCATACTTAACTAATCTAACACGGTAAATTCGATGGGGTTAAGTAATTTACACTTAACTAATCCGACTTGGTAATTAGATGGGGTTAAGTAACTTAAACTTAACTAATCTAAACACGGTAATTAGATGGGGCTAAGTAACCTTCACTTAACTAATCTAAGCACGGTAATTCGATGGGGTTAAGTTAAACACTTAACCAATCTAAACTTGGTAATTTAATGAGGTTAAGTAACCAATACTTAACCAACTTAACATGATAATTTAATGGGGTTAAGAAACTTACACTTAACCAATTATACATGATGATTTGATGAGGTTAAGTAACCTATACTTAACCAATCTAATATGCGGACCTGATAGGGTTAAGTCACAAGACCTTTTAACTTAGGCTTAACCATTGTAGTACGATTAGTGGATGGGGTTAAGCTAACCCATACTTAACCAATCCGACTCGATAATCTAATGGGATTAAGATAATCTATGCTTAATCAATCTAACATGATAATCTGATAGGGTTAAGACAAATAAATACTTAACCAGTTTGACTTGATAGGGATAAGTCATGAGCTTCTTGGTACACTTAACCAACTTGTAGGGCTAAGCCTTGAACTTGAGTACTTAGCCAATCTTGACATGATTCGTGGGCGGGTAAGGTCATGAACTTGAATGACAACACTTAACCCATTAGACAAAACCCTAGCTCAGGGGACTAGGTTGAAAATCATAGTTAACAAGGATAGTGGGAAGAGAAGCTAAGTGGTAAACCTTAGTTAAGGATAACTAAGTAATAATTCTTAGCCAAGGACATGGGACTAGCTCATAAATAGATACGGTAAGTCATTGCTTAGTATACGAGGAGGAGCAACTTATCTGACTTGGATAAAAGCTCCAGCGAACCGGGTGACGAAGCGGTAGCTTCGGGGGACGTGAGGGTACTCTTGGTATCCCTCTGTGAGGTGGCAGATGGTCCATGAAACCCGGCCTCATAGAGGTTAAGGTCTGCGGTAGAAGAGCCAAGAGTATGCCTTGGTTGCTATGCGAGCGACCTAAAGACTGGGATGGATTAGCGTTTAGTCGACGATACTTGTTTTTGCCCTGGATAGCACGTCGCTGACTACCTACCATCTTTGGTCAATCGTGTACGAACGGAAAGGCAGAGAACTCCCAACAGACCATATACTTGCTATCGAGTTATGGGTGAAGTTGGCCCATAGGAAAGTGGGGCTATAGTGGGGCCGGGATGTAGTTCTCATACATGATTTTTCTTGGATTGCCTTTCAGTAGTTGAGGGAGGGGTCACGCGGGACCATAGCCACGGATACAAAAACAGACCTTGATATCTGCAACGGCAGATGACTTAAAGCTCCCGACCGAGTTCCGTATTTCTTGAGTTGCCCTGGCACGGAACTTGGATGGCACATTGAGATACATGTGCGTCTAGACATGGAAAACGATTCACGATTCATACGTGGGACAAAGGGCGTGGTTGACGGGTGGCATAATCCCTAGTAGTCCTAGGTGGCTTAAAACCCAAACCGAGATACGAAAACGTTCATTAGGTAGCATAATCCCTAGTGGTCCTAGGTGGCATAAATCCTAGTTGAGCGCGTGATAGTTCATGGTAAGAAAACATAACCAGATCTAGGGGGACAGTCCAAAACGATCTCAAGGATCATGGAACTACGTCGAAGTGGTATAGATTTACATAAGAAAGCCCGTACGGCCTACGGCAAAGGACTGAACTTATGCATGGAAAGAATCATACGAATCAGGAAACCTACATATATGATATATTAGGATGACATGGACCATTACATGACATTGGGCAAGAGACATTCATAGTTAACACATGACACGGGCCGGGATACTAGTACGGGAAGTGCAGAGCGAATATACATAATAGATACCTTGCGATATTGTACTTGATAGAAACCTGATGATGTGATACCTTGACTTATCTTGACACCGTAGTTTATCATGACACACTTGTTTATCTTGGTACAGTAGTTCATCCTGTTATTTTGGTTTAGTTTATCTATCTTGTCATCATACTTATGTTCATCTCAGTTCCTCATGCCAGTTAACTTTACCAGTTTATATACTGATAGTAGATAGGGCTTACCAGTCTTTATGACTGACCCCGTTTTGTTTCGCCTCTTTGTCTTCCGTTTCCCCCCCAGGTTACAGGGAGGAAATGCTATTGTTAGTTCGGACTTCTTCTGTTTGAAGGTCATCATGTATGGCTTGGACTTTTCTTGGCTATGGCTACTTTACTGTTTCACTTGGGGAATAATTTATGAAAAGGTTTTTATGCTTCTTTACTATTGCAAGACAGGTTTTCATGTAAGAAATTCTCTAATGTAAAAGGCTTTAGACCTTATTTATTAATGATATGAAAGTTGATTTTACTTCCGCTATTTTATATGTTCTGTCTTGTAATATTTCTGTACATGTTTACCAATAATACCCCTCTAAAGCTATTGCATTCCTTTGCGAGTGACCCTAGCGGAGGTTGGGTGTTACATTTGGTATCAGAGCAGAAGGTTACCAGACTGGGCAAAAGTTTTTAAAACCTTCTGAAAACTATTTGAAAAACCGTTTACAAAGAAGCATTTTTCAAGAAAAGTTTTTAAAGTCTATTCCCCAAAAGCCATTAGCACTATCCTTTGTTTCCTTGATTGAATCTCTTTTCCTTTCTTTCCTCCATCTGTAGTCACAGTAGTTTTAACTGCGACTAATCCTTGTCTAACTACGTGAGTGTTTTCCCCGTGCGATGGAGAAAGTTCTCGAGAGACCTGTTACCGAAGTTATAAGAAGGGATAATAAGAGCAAGGATAAAGGACATGAGCTTAAGAATAAGCAACTTGTTGGTATGGCTTGATCCATAAAGGAAGATAAGGACAAGATTAGCGAGAGGGCAATTGTATGCTCTCATTTCTAGCGTACCTAAGAGGAATGGTACCGTTTCTGTTAAAGGCTTAGCCTTTCTTTTCTATCGTCTCGTCTAGACTTTGTTTTGATCATCGCATCATTTAAGTCTGCCTCGATAGTTAAGTCTCTGCACCTTAGTACTAGCATGGTAGAAGATCCCACTTTTGGCCCAAAAATCTGGTTGGAGAGTCGGTCCATTTATTCATGACTTGTTTAGAATTGAGAGTGTAAATGTCAAGTGTTGAGATTAGAAGCAATACTTCTATTGTTGAGCTATGGATGGATTCTAGGGATGAAGTGGTTATCCAGTAAGGGATGCCATTCTCGGTTTTGAAAGGAGGGTAGTTAAACTCTTAGCTTGCCTTGGTAATACCCTCGAAGTCTCGTGTAACCTTTTGGGTTCTATCATGGTTAGTTACCTAGAATCTCTTGATGCATTTATCGGAAATCTCTGATCCGATCGAGTAACATTCGCCACTAAGGCGGATGGTCCATTCCGCTTAAGCATGGGTTATAGGAATCACCCTAGTAAGTGCACGTGGTAACATGGATTGGCATTGGTAAACGAGATCCAGAATTCACTAGTGAATTTTGGAGAGCTTGCATGAGTACGTAGATATGGTTGAGCCAAGTATACTAGGGAAAGAATAAATGAAAGTGAAACGAGAGGCGACAGTGAAAAGAGTTCCGACTCATACCTTGGAAATAGGAATCAAGGAACTACGAAGTCATGAATTCAAAGGCGGTCAAGGCACAATGGAATTAATCTCAAGGAAATGCGGCTTAGACGCGCGCATCATGTCTCTTTTTAAGAGTACATCTTTGATCCTTAGTCCACCTGTAGAGCTTGCTTGCACGCTATCGCTTGGTGGATATCCTCTCGGTCCTGTTTCTGTTACAAACCCCGTAAGGAGTTTGTCTTGTTTATCTCCTCGATCTTATCTTGGGAACCATAGATAGAACACTATGGATGTAAACATATATTTGAAACATGTTATGATTGATATGGTTGCAAATGGTTGCAAGTGGTTGCTCGTGGATGCGCGAATACACGTTAGATACTAGATCGACGCACTCACATTTTGCATTGCATATGCACGAGTATTTATACCTGTTTGAATGTTAATGTGTTGTCATGCGGATGTTGCATATGAATGAATGTTTGTGCACGCATATAGTGTTTATATGACTAGGACTATTTGCATACATGTTGGACTCATGGCACTAAACATATCTTGCATTAGAAAGATCATTCAGGCCTGATCATTAGCATTAGCTAAGGGGCATATACACACACGTTATGCATATGTTCATATGGCATTAGAAATCGTCTAAGGACAATGGTTACCGGTGGATGATGTTTTGAGTAGATGGATGATGGATGGTAGGATACGTTCTTCCTAACTTGGAGATTTCGGGGACGAAATCCTTTAAGGAGGGGAGAATGTAACAACCCGAATTTTAACAACATGTTAAAACAAGAAATCAAGGCAGAATTAAATTTTAAAATTAGAATTAGGTAAAATGGACATCACCATTGCGTTCGTCTCGGAAAAATACGCAAAATAGAGTCCGAGTTTTCGAAAATCGGAGTCCGTATGACCAAGATATGGCCAAAACAAGATTTCAGTAGACTTTCTGGCAGACTGACCCGTGTCGACTGTAGTGTTGACACCCAAGTCGACCTGCCCCCCCTTGTGTCGACTGTAGTGTCGACTTCCCCCCTGTACAGGTCAACCTGGTCGGCCTGGGGTGGCCCAGAACCCATTTTTGAGGCCCGGGATGAGTTTTGATGGTCCGGATTGACTCTAGGGTTGATCTAAAGGCCCTAAATGGTTCCTACACTTGACTTCTTCCCCAAGACATGCTTTGGGTCTAGTTTGTTGGCTTGTGATGGATTTAGATGGCTAGGATCTAAACTAGGGTTTATCCTACGGCCTAAACTATCCTAGTCTTCTATAAAAAGACCCCTAACCCTACCTTAAACCCTCATAAATTGATCCTACAACTAAACTATGCCAAAATTTCTAATGATCATGGCCTCCACTCAAGCCTCCATCCTCTTGTCATAAATTTTATCTTCATTCACATGAGAGATTACATGATCATATGAGTGTATGAGAGTTTATATGTTCATATGAGAGCATCTAAACTTGATTTCAAGGCAAATCTTCATCAAAGCAAGGATCTTTCTTATTATTTTCTCAAGGGTTTTATTGGAGCTTATTGATTTGGGGTTTTTGCTAGTGTGGCTTCGTCTCAATCTTTTTATATATTGATTTGTGCCTTCATAGCATTGTAAGCCCTCTCCTACTCTTAGATATTAACTATGAAGTTAAATGTTCATGTTGCAAGTTTTGGGTTTGAACTTGAGTAGGTTACATGCTTAGAAATTATCATGTTATGTGTAGATTTATCCTATGCATATTCGTAAAGTCATCACCTTGATTTTGTGGGCTAAAAGCTATAAGCTTTATGTTGAAATGTTTCATTATGCAACATAAGAACTCTCTTATCCCTTAAGTTAACTTGCATAGAATGTTAGATGCGAACTTCTAGCCATTTTTCTATGTCATCTATCACCATGATTCACATATATGCTAAGTTTTGGGGTTATGCATGTTTTTGGGGCTTAATAATGTAACATGCAAGTTTGTGAACACATTATGTCTCATATGCCACCATGTTTAACTTGCGGCCTTATACCCCTTTTGTCATACCATTGCCAAGTTCCTTCTTTTAATCCATTATGCGTTGTTGCGAATGTATATGCGAGTTTAAAAGCGTTGGGGTTATGTTATGGGTAAACTTTAATGACATGAAACATGATTTGGGTAAATTGGTATAAACATGACAACATGTAATTTTGGCTATGAATATGGGACTTGAAAACTTGACACGTATGGGTTGTAAGTGTAATAAGACACTAGACCAAACATGAAAGTGGCCAACTCGAGGTTGGGTTGAGTTTGTAGCATAAATCTACCCGGACCCGCCCGGCTTAACTAGTGGCTACAAACAATAGGACCCAATGTGGGTAGTTGGTCATATAGCACTTAAAACCCGAGGTTAGACTAGGTTGTGGTGTAAATCTACCCGGGCCCGCCCGGCTTAACTAGTAACCACAACAAAGTCTAATGTGAGAGGTTGGGGTGCATTAATCTAATTAATGCCACATGAAAAGGTTAAGTAATTTTGATTAATGACACTTAACCGATATGACACGAATGGGTAGGTTAAGTTAAACCGGACTTGGTTCCTTAATGACACTTAACCATATAAGACAATTAGGGGATGGGGTTAAGTAATTTACACTTAACTAATCCGACTTGGTGATTAGATGGGGTTAAGTAACCTACACTTAACTAATCTAAACACGGTAATTAGATGGGGTTAAGTAATCCATACTTAACTAATCTAACACGGTAAATTCGATGGGGTTAAGTAATTTACACTTAACTAATCCGACTTGGTAATTAGATGATGTTAAGTAACTTAGACTTAACTAATCTAAACACGGTAATTAGATGGGGCTAAGTAACCTTCACTTAACTAATCTAAGCACGGTAATTCGATGGGGTTAAGTTAAACACTTAACCAATCTAAACTTGGTAATTTAATGAGGTTAAGTAACCAATACTTAACCAACTTAACATGATAATTTAATGGGGTTAAGTAACTTATACTTAACCAATTATACATGATGATTTGATGAGGTTAAGTAACCTATACTTAACCAATCTAATATGCGGACCTGATAGGGTTAAGTCACAAGACCTTTTAACTTAGGCTTAACCATTGTAATACGATTAGTGGATGGGGTTAAGCTAACCCATACTTAACCAATCCGACTCGATAATCTAATGGGATTAAGATAATCTATGCTTAATCAATCTAACATGATAATCTGATAGGGTTAAGACAAATAAATACTTAACCAATTTGACTTGATAGGGATAAGTCATGAGCTTCTTGGTACACTTAACCAACTTGTAGGGCTAAGCCTTGAACTTGAGTACTTAGCCAATCTTGACATGATTCGTGGGCGGATAGGTCATGAACTTGAATGACAACACTTAACCCACTAGACAAAACCCTAGCTCAGGGGACTAGGTTGAAAATCGTAGTTAACAAGGATAGTGGGAAGAGAAGCTAAGTGGTAAACCTTAGTTAAGGATAACTAAGTAATAATTCTTAGCCAAGGACATGGGACTAGTTCATAAATAGATACGGTAAGTCATTGCTTAGTATACGAGGAGGAGCAACTTATCTGACTTGGATAAAAAGCTCCAACGAACTGGGTGACGAAGCGGTAGCTTCGGGGGACGTGAGGGTACTCTTGGTATCCCTCTGTGAGGTGACAGATGGTCCATGAAACCCGACCTCACAGAGGTTAAGGTTTGCGGTAGAAGAGCCAAGAGTATGCCTTGGTTGCTATGCGAGCGACTTAAAGACTGGGATGGATTAGCGAGGAGTCGACGATACTTGTTTTTGCCCTAGATAGCACGTCGCCGACTACCTACCATCTTTGGTCAATCGTGTACGAACGGAAAGGCAGAGAACTCCCAACAGACCATATACTTGCTATCGAGTTATGGGTGAGGTTGGCCCATAGGAAAGTGGGGCTATAGTGGGGCCGGGATGTAGTTCTCATACATGATTTTTCTTGGATTGCCTTTCAGTAGTTGAGGGAGGGGTCACGTGGGACCATAGCCACGGATACAAAAACAGACCTTGATATCTGCACCGGTAGATGACTTAAAGCTCCCGACCGAGTTCCGTATTTCTTGAGTTTCCCTGGCACGGAACTCGGATGGCACATTGAGATACATGTGCGTCTAGACATGGAAAACGATTCACGATTCATACGTGGGACAAAGGGCGTGGTTGACGGGTGGCATAATCCCTAGTAGTCCTAGGTGGCTTAAAACCCAAACCGAGATACGAAAACGTTCATTAGGTAGCATAATCCCTAGTGGTCCTAGGTGGCATAAATCCTAGTTGAGCGTGTGATAGTTCATGGTAAGAAAACGTAACCAGATCTAGGGGGACAGTCCAAAACGATCTCAAGGATCATGGAACTACGTCGAAGGGGTATAGATTTACATAAGAAAGCCCGTACGGCCTACGGCAAAGGACTGAACTTATGCATGGAAAGAATCATACGAATCAGGAAACCTACATATATGATATATTAGGATGACATGGACCATTACATGACATTGGGCAAGAGACATTCATAGTTAACACATGACACGGGTCGGGATACTAGTACGGGAGGTGCAGAGCGAATATACATAATAGATACCTTGCGATATTGTACTTGATAGAAACCTGACGATGTGATACCTTGACTTATCTTGACGCCGTAGTTTATCATGACACACTTGTTTATCTTGGTACAGTAGTTCATCCTGTTATTTTGGTTTAGCTTATCTATCTTGTCATCATACTTATGTTCATCTTAGTTCCTCATGCCAGTTAACTTTACCAGTTTATATACTGATAGTAGATAGGGCTTACCAGTCTTTATGACTGACCCCGTTTTGTTTCGCCTCTTTGTCTTCCATTTCCCCCCCAGGTTACAGGGAGGAAATACTATTGTTAGTTCGGACTTCTTCTGTTTGAAGGTCATCATGTATGGCTTGGACTTTTCTTGGCTATGGCTACTTTACTGTTTCACTTAGGGAATAATTTATGAAAAGGTTTCTATGCTTCTTTACTATTGCAAGACAGGTTTTCATGTAAGAAATTCTCTGATGTAAAAGGCTTTAGACCTTATTTATTAATGATATGAAAGTTGATTTTACTTCCGCTATTTTATATGTTCTGTCTTGTAATATTTCTGTACATGTTTACCAATAATACCCCTCTGAAGCTAGTGCATTCCTTTGCGAGTGACCCTAGCGGAGGTTGGGTGTTACATCGTATCTTGGGTACAGAAGTTAAAAGACTACGTAATCATGAAGTCAAGCTAGTTAAAGTATAATGGAGTGATGCAGAGGAAGACACGACTTGGGAGACTAAGGACAAGATACGCGCAGCCTACCCTTATCTTTTTGAGGGTACATCTTTGGTCTCTTGTTTTCCATAAAGTTTATGCATGCTTATATCTATCCTTTTAAGCATATCTCCTCGGTCCTATTCTTGATCCTTAGGTAGAAACCAATGGATGTAAACATGTATTTGAAACATGTTATGATTGATGGTTGCAAGTGGTTGCAAGTGGTTGCCAGTGGTTGCTCGTGGATGCATATACACACACTAGGTACTAGATCGGCTCGGTCACTTTCATACGTCATATGCATATATGTATTTATATATGGATTGGAACTTGATGTGTTATCATGTGGACGTTGCATTTGTATGAATTATTGTTCACTCATGTAGAAAGTATAATTAGGAATAATTGCATACATAATGGACTCATGGCACTGACATGATTCGCATCAAGGAGGTCAACTGAATCAGTGGACCGCTTGATTTTGAATTAGATAAGGACATATACACACACACACTATGCATATGATCATGAAAGCATTAGAAATCTTTTTAAGGACAATGGATGCATGTGATTGATGGTTGAGTAGATGGATGATGGATGTTAGGATACATTCTTCTTAACTTAGAGATTTCGGGGACGAAACCCTTTAAGGAGGGGAGAGTGCAACACCCCGTATTTTCTGTGAATACCAAAATTAAGGAATCTAAGAACACTTAATTTTTTAAAAGAGGACTTGGGTGAAACGGGTTACGTCATTGCGTTCGTCTCGGAATTCTGCTTGAGATAGAGTCCGAGTTTGCATGAATCGGACTCCATATGAAGAAGTTATGGAGTTCCGAAGTTTTCAAGTTTAAACAGTAATTAAATATAATAATAAATTAAAATCAGAAAATAGTTCAAATTTCAAAATATGGTAAGAGCGGCCTGAGCGGGAAATTTCCCACTCAGGAGTGTCAACCCTCCCCCAAGGGGAGTCAACATAGGTGTCGACCCCCTATAGGGGAGTCGACATAGGTGTTGACCCCCCTGTAGGGAGTCGACCCCTCCCAGATCCAGCTCCTGTGACGAATTTTTACAACCCTGTGATGATGTGGCCTTCTCTGATTGGCCAATGACTGATTTCTGAGGTATTAGGGAATATGTGTAATGCTATGGTTGGCTGGATGACACATCTCTTTGGTTTGATGGCTCTGATTTCCCCTAGACTAATCTAAAGGCTAGAATTAAACCTAGACTTCTAAGTAATCACCCCAAACCTCAACCCTAGAACTCATTCTAAGAAGTCGTTATGCTGTTCGTCTACAAACTGGCCTAGCCTCCATTCATCTACCTGAAACTAAAGAATCAAATTTAAACTAGAAATCAATTAGAAGAACTATAGAATCAAACGTCTACATCAAAGGATAGCTTTTCAAATTCAGATCCCAGAAATAAAGATCCGTCCTTTTTCTATAAGTACAGTTATTGTTTAGATGTGAACACCTAATAAGAAATCATGACTATAATAACTGGATCTAGAACTATGCCTAATTCTATTTGTGTCTATCCTTTTGTCAATTTTGAATTGCTTATGCCTATTGGACCGTTGTGACTGACATAGTAAAGTCTATCATGCCTATTGGACTGTTGTGACTGACATAGTAAAACCTATCATGCATATTGGACTGTTGTGACTGACATAGTAAAACCTATCATGCCTATGAGACTATTGGGACTGATACCATTGAACCTATCACGTTGTATTAAATTTGTGGTTCTTTTATGTATGTAAGTTACATGTTAAGTTATGTTCATACATGTTATATACGTTAGATCCAAGCTAGTACCCATGTTTGAGATCCATATAAGTTCATGTTTATATAATTAAACTTACGCTAGTTTGCAAGATTGGATCTAATTTAAATACAAGATCACGCCTATATGCTTAATTCAGTTTATGTCGTTCTATCCCAAATTTATACTACGCATGTTGATCTATATTTTTTATGTCTGTTGGAATGTTACATGTCCCTTTCTTCTCCCTTTTGTTTATACGTTAGGCTAATTTGCGAGCCTGACGTTCTATGTGAATTATGCGAACGAATAACGAGGGATACGTTGGGGAAAATATTAAACTACATGGCATAGATTGGCTCATAATCATGTAAATGATTAGTAGCATGAAATGGTATAATTTGAATACCTAAAATTATGGACATAATTTATAGGGTAAATGGGGCATGACTTGAATTGACAACACTTGTGGATAATTTACATACGAACATAAATTGTAAATATGTTGATTAATTAAAAGATGAATATGCCTAACCCGAGGTTAGATTGAGTTACGGTGTAAGACTGCCCGGAACCGCCCGGCACATCCAGCAACCGTAACAATATAGATCTAATGTGAGAGGTTAGCGCATTAAGCCCAAAACCCGAGGTTAGATTGAGTTGCAGTGTAAGACTGCCCGGAATCGCTCGACACATCCAGCGACCGTAATAATATAGATCTAATGTGAGAGGTTGGTGCTTTAATGAATGAATTAAAGCTAAGAAAAAGACAAGCTAAGAGTGGTAGGGTTAAGTTAATTAAGGCAACACTTAATCAATACAACATGTTAATTTAATAGATGGGTGGGGTCAGGTTAATCTGAGAACACTTAACCATTATAACATGTTGATTAGGAAACCCTAGTAATGGGGACCCATTTCAGCAGTAACCCACATAGATGTATCACAGTACCCTGAACTTGGCAGGGTGAAGCACGATTACTGGGCTGATTATAAGCGGTCAAAGTAGCAGCGGGTGGTGCTGCAGTGTAGGTCTCGACGGAGTACGGGCGTGCACGTGCTCCGGAGTGGGAAAAGCAGGCACTGGGCATCAGTAGTATACACTGTGCATCTAGAATTCGTGTCGGGTTGCCACCATAGGAATTGATACACCCTATGGTGGGACCAGCACAGGTATCTACAATCTAGCGGGGCCGAATGGCACAAGTAATAAATGCATGCGAGTAGGAGCCGATCGGGAAAGGGATCATTTTGTTCTGAACACATGATGGTAGTTGAAACCTTCGTAGCAGGTGCAGAGAAATAGAAATGAGTGCGATAGCATATTCAGTTTATCTTATCTTGTGTTATCTTATTTCTATGGTATTGTCCTATGTTCAGTTTATTCATGTCATAATCGTTTTACCTGTTTACATGCTGAATAATCACTAGACTTACCAGACTTATGTCTGACCCGTTTTCTTTCGCCTTCTTTTCTTCTTCCCCCCCCCCCCCCTTCACAGGTCCGCAGGGAGGTAATACTTCAGCTTAGTGCAGACTCTTTCAAGCTTGAAGAGAGTAGATGTATTGCTTGGATTCTCTTTTCTTGGGCTATGACTATGGTTACACTTTTATTGGGGATTTATGCTGCTTTACTTCCGTTTTATTCCGTTTTATGCTTCTTTATGTACTTAGAGATTTAAATCAGGACATATATTTTGTTGTAATAATTTAGAAGTTGGATTTTGAGACAATGCTTGTGGTGTTTTGACTAAACCATGCTATTTAATAAATGTTTTTCAGTTTTCCGTTGTTCATATGTCTGTCTTGTAAATTATCTGTGTCTTTTACCTAAAATGCTTCACCAAAGTTAATGCATTCCCTTTGTGAGTGACCATAACGGAGGTGGGGTGTTTCAATACCAAATCACAACATTTCCTCCACTCAAAACTATCCAACTTGGCTCTCACTTTCAACCTTCTTTTCTCAATTAACACCATCTCGATTTTAACGGCTACAAGATAAAACCGTCATGTCTTCTCTTCAAGCCCAGGCTAAATTGATTTCCAGGATCAATCACACCTTCTCTTTATCGATATACGCCTACCACTTGATCCTTCTTCATCTACATGGATCCCTCGAGAATTACCAACGGGAAGACAACAATCGATAACATGATCCTCAGTGGATCCTCAGCAGTGATCAAAACCAACCTCTCCACCTTGCTGCGGACTAGGTTCTTCATTCCAAATTCTCAAATTCTCTTACTCCACAATAGCCATCCATGAAAGCAACATCATCTCCAACATCTACTGTAACACCCCACCTCCGCTAGGGTCACTCACAAAGGGAATGCACTAGTTTTGGAGGGGTATTATCGAGATAACATCACAGAATTATCACAAGACAGAACATTAATAAAAAAAATTAAGTAAACAGCGGAAGAATTTATGAGCAAAACAGAACTTCATTTTATTCCAAAATAAACCATGTCTCTTACAAACATTTCAAATAACTTCATTACAACTGTCTTGTAATAATAGTCAAAGAAGCAATAACTTAAAAACAGAGAAACAGCTTATTCCCCAAGTGCAGTAAAAAGAAGCAGCCATAGCAAACCGTACATGCTGAGCCAAAGCAAGTGATATCCAAGCTAAGAGCTAGTGTTTCCTCCCTGAGAACCTGGGGGGGAAACGAAAGAAAAAGAGGCGAAAGGAAAAGGGTCAGTCATAAAGACTGAGTAAGTCCTAGTGACTTTCAGCGTAAAAACGGTTAAAACAACCTGTCATGTATGAACTGGAACTAAACTTAAGAATGGTGTCAAGGTGAACAAGATAGACTAAGGTGATCAGGATAAGTCAAGACAAGTCAAGTAAAGCATCACATGTTTGAGATTCGTTCCATCGACTGTACTAGTATACTAAGCCCATATCACAAGTTAATCACGAAATAAATCCCACGGCCCAATATCATGAAATGACCCTGAAACGGGGTCTGACCCAAGTACGGGGTCCTACGGAGCGATTATCTAGTCGATCGGCTCCCTACAAGTTCTAGCTCGTCAAGTGTCCGTGTCATACGGCTAATCACGAATGTAGTCACCTGTGCTGGGTCCACCTTCGGGTGTATCATCCCTAGGGTGTCAACCCCTGACACGATTCAAGATGCACAGATAAATCTACAGATACCCAGTGCCTGCCCAGGAATAAGTGCACGACCGTAGTCCACCGAACCTACACTGGCATACCCCACTGCCGTCGTTCACCTCTTACAATCAGCCCAGTAATCGTGCCCCACCCGGCCTAGCCCCAGCGTACCTTGATACATCTAGAGGGTTACTGCTGAAAAGGGTCGTGTCTAGGGTTTCGCCTAACAGATTAGGTCATGTAATTCGTGACCTAACCCGCCTAACCGATTAAGTCATGTAATTCGTGACTTAATCCTTTTCCAGTCTAGTTGTGTCAAGATGGTTAAGTATGTCATTTAAATTCGTGACTTAACCCGCCTACGTGTCATGTCAAGTTGGCTAAGTGTTGTCGTTTCAAGTTCATGACTTAGCCCTACAAATCGTGTTCAAGTTGTCTTTTCATGTTCATGACTTAACCCTAATTGGCATTAATTGATTCGTTAATGCACCGAACCACTCACATTGGATCCTATTGTTCGTAGCCACTGGATTTGCCGGGCGGTTCCGGGCAGGTTTACGCTACGAACTCAACCCAACCTCGGGTTTCAAGCGCGATGTGACCAACTACCCACATTGGATCCTATTGTTTGTAGCAACTGGATTTGTCGGGCGGTTCCGGGCAGATTTACACTACAAACTCAACCCAACCTTGAGTTGGCCACTTTCTTGTTTTCTAAAGTCATGCCCATGTTCTTATCAGATTCGTGCTATTTTCATAGCATGTTCATATGTCAATTTCGTGCCCAACTAAGGCATGTTTCAAGTCAAGTTATGGCATGTTCAAGTCGAGTTTTCGTGCCATATTTCATGTTCTACTTATGCCAAATTTCACGGTTTATGATTATAATCAATTCAAGTTTTGCCTATTCTACCCAATCGTATCCCCAACGTATATAAACGTACATCGTTCACAAGCATAAACAATTCAAGGGATAAAGGGGAATAACACCAGACATGTGATAGGCATACGTGACAATTCCAACATTACTTGCATAATAAACAGGCTATAACACACATGGTTTCAATACTAGCATGATGATAACTTGACATAGTAATGGTTCCAACTTAGTTCAACATGATGAATTCAACTTTACATCCTAGGCATAATAATCATTGCGGGCATAATAATAATTTTATTACAAACATGAAACATTAAAGGCATGGTAATTCTAATAGGCATAGTGGATTCCAATTTAGTATTTTTAACATAATGATTCTCATCTAGCATTACAAACATAATGATTCCAACTTTTCATCATGACCTAGCAATTCCCAATTTGTCATTAGCATGATAGGTATATTAACATCACAGGCATAGTTTCATTAATATCATAGACATGGTTTAATTAGCATCATAGGCATGGTTTAATCAACATGAGGATTTCAATGAACATAATGATTCCATGGACATGTATTTGTTCAACTTGCAATAAAATTAAGCCCAAGTGATTCATAACAACATCAACATCATGATAAGTTTAACTTGCAACATTAACATAGCAATATTCCAAATTTTGATTCAAAGTTAAACAATATAAACATGAATTAATAATAGTTCCTAAATCCGGTTTCAATTCATAGCATGTCCATGTTATTTCAGCGTTTTTGCCTAAAAAGTGACATAGAACTTACAATATGAAGCAAGCAATCCAAATCAAAACTTTAAATCAAATAGCCCCAAATCCGTTGTCTAAAGCGTCGTAGTTGTTGTAGCTTCTAGTTGTAGCCTTCAAGAATCATCCTTCGTCTTCTTTAATTTTTGTTCTTTGTATTTTTAATTTAGAGTTCTAGGTTTAATGGCGGCTGCATGAGTGCTAAAATGAAATAGTATGATTTAGGCTAGGTCTTAGGGTCTTTTATAGTTGTAGGAAATTGATTTCAGCCTTTAGATTAACCCTAGAATAGGTCTGAGCCATCCAAAATCGTCACAAGCCCCTAAAACAAGGCCCAGGAGCCAAAACAGGTGCACCAGAAAAATTGGTCCGACCGGGGGGGGTCGACCCCTGGGTCGACATGGGTGTCGACCCATTGGGGGGGTCGACACTGGTGTCGACCCCTGTGTCGACCCTGCCTGGGGCGGGATTTTTCCCGCCTACCCTGAATTCTGAAAATTAGAATTTGTTTTTGAATTTGAATTTTTCGTGAAACTTTGCGAGGCCATATCTTGATCATACGGACTCCGATTTACGAAATTTCGGACTCTATTTCGCGTATTTTTCCGAGACAAACGCAATGGCACAACCCATTTTCCCTGATTTAGATTTTAACATTTAATTCTGCCTTGATTCTTGTCTTAACATGTTGTTAAAATTCGGGTTGTTACATCTACAATCATCAATCCAAAATCACTCCAAGCTATGCTATGAACTGAGCTGTGATACCAAACTGTTATGAAATTTTTTGCTTCGATACCAAACTGTTGGGGTTTTGTGCGCAGCGGAAATCTGACAAAACGCCGAAAAAAGGATCTTTTCACCCAATCACTTGAAGATGAATTTGATTTAAAATAAACAGCAACACAAACAAATATCGAAAATATGAACACACGATATTCGACCCAACCACCCTCTTTATTGATTCACCAATAAAAATTGTTTGCAATCGATTTCAACTATCGTTACAAACAATTACAATTTGAACCAATAAACTTACTGAGAAATAGGTAGAGAATATCTAATGGCTAAATAATTTGAAGGAGAACACTTAATTTGGAATAGATAGAATGACCACTCTTAGTGGCTCGCTCACTATACTTTTATAGAGTGAATTGCTTCGTACCCAAATAAATTTGGCACCCAGATTATCTTCATAAATGTTAAAAAACTATTTGGATAAGCGCCATATCCCACAAATATAGCAACGAATCTTCCATAAAATCTTCACAGATTATTTGTTGCCCAAAATTGTTGTGATTTGTGTATCACAAATTTCAACACGAAAACCATAATTATAACGTATTATTCTGTTTTTCTTATACTAAAACAGTCAAAAATTAACATATTGACCACTAACCTCCCAATAAGGCAAATCAAAGAAAATTGGTCTTTTTTTTCCACCTTGATATCTCCATTTTCGTGGAAGTGTTAGTATCATCAATTTCATCTTCTTCGTCATAAACACACTTTCTCTTATTAATTTTGTTTTCTTTTCCATTTCCAAAAGCATTTGGATAATCCTTCAACAATGCATAGATGTTTCTCCCAGTAAGCAATCTAGGAGCACTATCTGTCTCTATGGTGTTATCAGACAATGCCTTTTGTTTCCTACGTGAATCTGAAGGAAGTAGAAATTATATATGACTCATGTAGGAGAACTTTCGATTATGATTCAACCAACGAGAATGGGTATTAACGCCACATAATGGGCAAGCTTTTCTCCTTTCACACGACATCCAGCAAGATTTCCATAAGCAGGAAAATCATTAATCGTCCATAGCAAAATGGCATTCAATTTAAATAAAGTTTTGCTAAACGCGTCATAAGCATTAACTCCGTAAGACCACAAGTGATGCAAGTCTTCCACCGAGGGCGCCAAATATACATCAATATCATTCACGGGTTGCTTCGGGCCTGGAATAAATAAAAACATAATATTTTCCTTCTTCATACACAACATAGGCAAGAGATTGTATGTCACAAGTATTACCGGCCAGCAACTATATTTCGAACTCAGTATGGAAAATGGATTAAATCCATCTGTGGCAAGACCAAGCCTAAGATTACGTGGATCTGATGAAAAAGAATTATGCTTTTCATCCACCATTTTCCATGTCATAGAATCCACGGCATGATGCATTTTTCCATTGTTACTTTTATTAGTAAAATGTTGTCTTAAATCTTCTGCCATCTTTTGAGATCTATACATTCTTCTAAATCTCGGAATGATCGGGAAATATCTCAATACTTTAAGCGGAACACCTTGTATAACCTCTTCAGTTTCTTGATTTTTCTTTCATCTCGAAGAACCACATTTTGGACAATTTTCTAAATCTTTGTATTCTTTTCTGAAAAGGTAACAGTCATTCTCACATGCATGTATCTTTTCAAAACCCATGTTGGACGCTTTAAAAAATTTCTTCACTTCATATAAGGTTTTGGGAAGCATGCTATCCTTTGGCAGAAAAAGATGTTGCACAGTTAAAAGCCTATCAAATCCACTATCAGACAAGCCAGTCTCGCATTTAAGATTATACAAGACGGTGATAATAGATAATTTTGTGTGATCTATGCAACCAGGATATAATGGAGTTTCTGCATCTTCAAGTTCTTGAGTAACTCATCCTCTTTTCTTCCAAAATCAACATTATCTTTATCATCATAAAAAAAACCATTATTCATAAAATCTTCATCTTCATAGTGAATCATCTTGAACAGATTGTGTACGTCAAACGTATTTGTTTTCTTCTCTACATTTATCTCTTCACCATGATTAAACCATTCACCATCAATGTATCTAAGATCCATTCCTTTTATAACTAAATGGTCAACAATGGTCATCATTGTGACTAAGATTCCGATAGTCTCTGCAAGGGCATAATTTTTTTTCTACATTTCTTACGTTCCTCTGTGCATCATGCACAAAATTCACTGCCCCTTGTCGGTACTCTATACTAGTTCTATGACAAAAGTATAAAGCATTAAAAATTTAGTTTTAATATTAGATTATATGTTCTAAATATCAAAATATGTATTAAGTTAAGCATTGTTTTATCACCTATTTAAAAAACTATATCTTTTTCCATCATCGACTTATGAAGGCAAATAAGTTTCCAATCTTTGACGTATAAATTGGTTATCTGTTGTTAGAAAAAAAATTAACTATACGTTAAAGTTATTACCCAAAAAGACATCCAAGCATCTTATAAATGATGCACTAACTACCTAATTCTACTTCAGCGAATCTGATTATATGTTCAAGTAAAAATCCGCCGGGAACAATTATAAGAGAGAAGAAAAAGAAGTTCCAACACTACTATTATCTTTGGAGAGATGTCAATTATATTTTAAAATTCAATGCTAGATGAATCCATGCTTCTTAATGAATTGTTCTCAACTTAGCAGTAAACCTTATGTACCAGTATTATATCATTCAGTTGAGGCCACTAACTATTGGTACCAGTACTATTATCACCTGTAATAGTACAAATCTCCATTCAAATACTAAATAAGTGTGCCCATCTAAAGATGATAACAATCAAGCAAAATAAGAAATATAATGGAATGAAATTATATTCTAAAACTAATACATCTAAACTGTATGAAAATTTATGAAAGAATAAAAATATATGAATATATTATCTGTAGAATGTTTCAGGAGATTTGAACAAGGCCAAGTCAACTGAAGAGAATTAACAATTGCATATTGCTCAGAACCTTATAGGATAAAGTCATAAAGAGAAAAAAAAGGTTTGAAATATGAGTATCTTATCTACCATAGGCTTTGCGTGATATAAATAAGTCCAGTGAACCAAAAAAAATTAGAAAAGGGAAAACTCCATAATATTTCATTTACAATTATAAGGCAAGAAGAAGTTAGTAAAAAGTACAGGCTTGGATCATCAAAGCCTAGGACAAGGCAAAAGTAGGAAATTTAATCAAGTCACAACCATTGTCGATTAGTGTGACTGCGAGCTAGCCCAGTCCAAGTGGAAACATATCAAAAAAATACTTTTATTTATGTTTTTGAAAGTAATTTTGACTATGAAAATTATTAAGGCTTAGTTATGCAAAAGTTTAGAGGGTGGTGCCTTGTTAATTACTTTTATTAAACAAGATATATCAAAAGCCTTAGAAATTAGTCACATTATTCAAAACATGAAATCTAGACAAATCCTAGATTCACATATAAGACATGATATCGATTAGTGTGACTGCATACGCCACTGCTTATACCCATGTACACCATACATGATATCATCGGCTTATTATTGTACACTAACCAGATCTCACAGATCCTAGATTCACATATAAAACAGGAAAGTTTGTCTATTCAAAAATCCTAAATGGTTTTCAAGTCTCATTACTCCCCATAACTAATGTTAGTTTCATCACATCAAAGATTCAAAAGCGTACAACGTGAAAATAACCTATCAAAAAAGCATCCAAATAGAACATGAAAATCAAGCAGTTATAACATAGCCGAGCCCTAGCATGATACGAGATGAGAAAATTAAAAAGGACAGAATACAGATCAATGAACGATTGCAATTATGGTTAATCAGTTATACCATAACGAAGGCAAATTCTATTTAAACCCGTATTTTTGCTGGGTATACCCAACCAAACTATAAAAAAATTATACCCAGAAAATTACCGAGTTAACCCATTTTTAGTTGCCTTTATTCCACTTCTAACCCTTCACTCCACTTTGCTCCAGATAACATTGCTCAATTACTTCGTGAAAAAACCCTAAATCACGTCTCCGTTCTTCCCCAAAAATCGCGATCTGTTGAATTGTTCTTCCTAAATTCAAATCTTCCTGATAAACTGATCGTTGAGCCAAGGTATGCTTCCAAAATCGAATTTTATATGGTTTTAGAATCGTGAATAAGTGTGTTTCTTTTTTAATCAACTCATTAATTTGCTCTTTGAATCGATTTGTACATGGTTTTAACTGCGTGAAGTTTTTAGTTAGCACGCGACATATCCGCGTGGTAAAATACACAACCATGCAAGATACATGCGTGGAAAATTATCTTCCTACGCTGTAAATCTGCGTGGTAAGTGTATTTCTTTTTTTTCTTTTTTTTAAAGTGCCTCATTGCAGTTCATTGCATTTTTGAATGCAGTTCATTTGGGTTCATTCCATTAAGTGTTTATCCTATACATTCCATTCAAGTGTTAATTCATTTGAGTGCCTCATTGCAGTTCATTGCATTCCATTCAAGTGTTCATTCCATTAATGAGTTAATTGCATTCCATTCAACTGTTCATTCCTATACATTCCATTCCATTCAAGTGTTCATTCCATTAATGAGTTGATTCACAAAGGGAGTGCCTCATTGCAGTTCATTGCATTTTTTAATGTAGTTCATTTGGGTTCATTTGTGTTCATTCCATTAAGTGTTTTTAAATGCATTTTTTAATGCAGTTCATTTGAATGGAGTGCCTCATGCTGTAAATCATTCGTTAAGTGTATATCCTATACATTCCATTCAAGTGTTAATTCATTGCAGTTCATTGCATTTTTTAATGCATTTCATTTGGGTTCATTCCATTCAAGTGTTAATCGTATGCATAATCCATTCTGTACAACATCCATTCTTGATCGAACACATGATCATTCATGTTAATGTTAATGCTTCAATCACTCTATTTTTTTGCACATGATCATTCATTGTTAATGGAACACATGGTAATGTTTTTATTTTTTTTATTGTTATATTTTCTAATAATTTTTATTATTGTGTGTAGATGACAAATAGAAAACCCATGACGGCTTCGGAAAGAAAAAGGGGGGCTGTCGAGTGGGAGAAATGCGGGCAAGGCACTAGCGGGGACGGAAATGATGATACGATCGCTCCTGGTATAGTTGTTGACGAGAATGTACACAATGATGAAAGGGAAGATGCAGAAAATAGCGGGCAAGTGGAAAAGGAGGACGATGATGAGAGAGACAACGAGGACGAAGACGAGGAGGATGGGGAGACGAGGAGGAGGGAGACGAGGAGGACGAGGGGGAGGGAGACGAGGAGGACGAGGGGGAGGGAAACGAAGAAGATGAGGAGGAGCGGGATAAGGAGGACGAGGGAGACGAGGAGGAGGAGGAGGAGGTTGATGCAGACGATATAGATGAAGAAGTTCCAAATGTACGTGGAGGGCCAAGAAAAAATGATGTAATCAAGGAATTCAATACTCATGTTGCATTCAACATATGGAATGGTGAGGTATATTTTTTATTTATAAATTGTATGTTATACATATAAATCAATAAAAATTATAAATTTTAGCTATAAATGTTAATTGAATTTATATTATTGTAGGAACGAGCTCCTTTAACTTGTGTCAATCATGCGCACAAGGTGTTAGAGTGGAAGATTCCAGAAGATGTTACTAGATTTAGGACCATTATCGAGGAGTCTGGATTGTTTCCTATTGTTCACACATGAGATAGAAGTGTAAATAAAAACTTGATATCAGCTTTTGTGGAATGTTGGTATCCAAAGACAAACACATTCCATATGCCATTTGGTGAGATTACCATTACCCTTGATGACGTAGCATCTTTGTTGCACATTCCGGTGGAAGGAAAACCCGTGCAATCTCTTTCATGTGATATGGAACAAGTGGTCAATATGGTTTCCAAATTTCTTGGTCTTAGTAATGCAGAAGCGAGGATGGAAATGAATGAAAGAGTTGGATATAAGTTAAGCTTGTCCATGTTATTTGATAGGTTTAAGGATGTTAGTGATGAGTGGAATGATCAAAGGGTTAGACGTGCTGCTCGTGCCTATCTTTTATTCTTGTTAGGTAGCACTTTATTCGCTGATAAGAGTAAGTCGCATGTTCACATATCACTCTTGGATCCATTGAAAAAGCTAAGGTTCGTCAATACTTATTCTTGGGGTTCAGCAGCGTTAGCATTTATGTATAGGCAGCTTGGATTAGCTACTCGCGTTGGTGTGAAGCAGATTGCAGGTTATCTTTGCTTACTAGAGACTTGGATTTTTGAGCACTTTCCGTGCTTTCATCCATCTACAAAGCTTTACTATGAAAATTTACCACGAGCTGCGAGATGGGATTCAAATATAGACAGTGTTGTACCTCTTGTCGATCTTCGTATATTTATCGATAATATTTAGATAGAGCAGGTACTTATCGTTATTTAATCGCATAAGTTATGTACTACTGCAATTCTCCAACATGGTTAACAAGTTATGTTTTTTTCCAGGTTATTTTTGATCCATATATATCAGCACGTGTCTATCATCCATTTCATCCTATTGTATGGTATATTGGTTGTATTTTATGTCTCAATGTTGTCGAACCATATCACCCCAACAGAGTGCTTAGGCAATTTAGAAGAGTTCAGACAATTCCCGGTGCTCCCATCCCTCCCGTCACTACAAACGCGCGACAAGGAACAACCTCAACTACATACATTCGTGTGCATTACCAATTCTTAGAAAGCATGTGGGAGAATTGGTATAACCATGTAATTGCTGATGAACATCAATCAGTACAACTTGCCCAGTCCTTTTTAAGCTGCACGGATGATTACATGGTTTGGTATAGAGAGCAGTGTGTTGTCAGAGTGCAAAATCCCGCTAGGTTGCCAGCTAATATTAATCTTGGAGTGCCTCATTTTCAGCCGACTTACGAGCAATTATATTCGGTGCGTTGTATTTCATTTTTTAAACTTATTCGAAGCAGTATCAATGTTTATTTAATATTGGATTTTCTTGTCTTTTCTTACAAACTTTGAATGACGTGCATGGCATGTTAGATGAATCTAACACTCAAATTGCAAACGCTAGAGTTGCAAGTGGGCGCTACATCCGTCATCCGAATTAGCGAGTGTGCACGCTTGAGTTGTACGATTGTTATGTGTGGTTATTTTGGGTAGTATGGTTATGGTTTGAAGTAGTAAGTTTATATATGACTATATTTTGGATGGTTATGTGTTGAAGTAGTAAGGTTATGTATGATTATATTTTGGATGGTTAAGTATTGATGTTGTATGATTATATTTTGGATGGTAATGTATTGTTTATGGTTATGTATTGGTGCTGTATGATTATATCTTGTATTGTATATGGTTATGTACTGTTTATGGTTATGTATGGTTATATCTTGGTGGTTACTTGGTGGGATGATACATGTTTATGGTTAAAGATGATTCAGTATTGTTACTGGTTTTTGGTTTTGTATTGGTGTTGGACGTTGGTTTTACAGTAATTTTTTTCCCATTTTTTTGCCACCTCGCAGATAAAGCACAAGATAAGTGAGAGGACCACGCAGACATTACACGAACTGGAACAACATTCACGCATAATGTGTACATGATAAATATATTTCCACGCTCATACTCAACGACCTGGAACTAAATTCACGTGCACGCCCTACGGAAGTTTTTTTAATTTTTTTTGGCCTACCTCGTATGAAAAAGACGTGGATTTTATTTAAACCACGCATTATGAAACCGTGATTATTATATGTACCACGTAGATTTCACACGTTTATTTGTTCATTTTGACGTTTTACTTGCCTATGGTGCAGTAAAAAAAAAAAAAAAAAAAAAAAAAAAAAAGGAGAAAACATGACAGAAGCAGCTAACCATTTCAACAATATATTAACATCTGCAATATAAATATATGACAAAAGTATTCATCAGCAGTTCATTCACCATTTCAACAATATATTTACATATGCAATATAAAATGCAATAGCCATTTCAACAATAAAAACAACAATAACCATTTCAGCAGTTCATTAACCATTTCAGCAGTTCATTAACCATTTCATCAAATCATTTATAACAAAATACAACGAATTAACCATGTCAGCAATTCATTTATACGTGGTACATCTGCATTAAACATTTCATCATTCAAAATAAAAAAGCTAGTTCCATTGAGCAAATTGTGTTCTCTCATCCCAAGCTTGTCGACGATCATTATAGATAGACTCCCAATCGCTGGCCTCCGCACGACGAGCCTTCTTCCATTTTGCAATAATTGGTGGAATCGGATGTTTAGGCTGCAATTTGACCTACAATATGAAAACAATAAGTTACTTTTGATACAAACAATAACAAGTTAACCATAAAATAAGATATTACAAACGTACTAGCACAAAATGACCATCATTGACAAAAGCTACAGCTAGTTCGAAGCGTTGTACTGGTGGTGGGACTTGTCCTTTGAGTGGTGGGATCGTGAGGGAGAGTCTACCACTTAAATTGAAAACGACGACGTTATATTTAGTCGCAATAATATAACCCATATCAGACATAGTCATCCATTTGTCCGTAGGAGCATAATCATCGCCTTCATGTTGCAACTGCCTTAGCAAATCATTGCATCTACCATGCTCTATTAAAACTTGTTCATATAATGTTTTGTTCTCATACAACTCGTCCTGCAAGTCACGTCGAATTTGTGGCCAACAAGATTCTCGCATTTCAAGTGCAACAACAATACAACGAAATCCGCAATTACCGTCTGATTGAACATCAATAATATCGGTCACAAAAGATTTTAGCTCTTCTGGAATTTGATCAATATACAATCTCATATTAAGGCTGCACTTGTCCATCTGTAAAATAAAATATATTTTTTTGTCACATAAATTGTAACATAAAATAAGTAGAAGTCAATAAGGGTATATACCTGTAATGGTTTTCTAATTGTTAGTTTTAGCTTCTTCGGTTTGATCACGCTAACTTGGCTAGATGGATTCTCTGATGAAAGACTCTCGACTAACTCAAATGAAGAAGGTATTCTTTTAGTTGAAGAATTAACTGATTTCTTACTTTCCCGTCCTTTTGTTTTAACTTTGCTTTTAGGACAGGCAAGAATAGAAGTTTGTGGTTGGACTATTTCCATTAATTTCTTGTAAATTTGAAGTTGATATGGAGTGTCCATTTTTCTAACATCGCTTAACAAAATTTCCATCTTTTCGACTACACCAACATTTTTTTCCCCACCTCTTTCCAATAGATGTAGTCTAGACCAATGAATATCAATCAAATGTAGTGGTATGGATGTCGATGGGCTAAGGCGAGCTAGCTCATGTGCACATGGCAAGCCATGTGTTTTACGAAGGACACAACCACATAAAAATTCATCGTCTTCAACGGAGGACACTCGAATTAGCTCCGAATGCAGCAAATCAAGAGCTGTAGTAGAAACAACACCTCGCAAATTTTTGAACTCTTTAATATGAAAAACATGTTTAACTCTACTAAGACTCTGCTCGAACGAAGCCTTTAATTCTGTGAATGATAGCTCCAATAATGAATGCATTTTAGTCCATGCTTGCTCGAAATTACATAGAGATGTTTCTAGGTGTTTCTTTAACTTCGAATGAGTTGCCTCGGCCCTATATTTTATACATAAATATTAGCATAAATAACAAACATGAAAAAAACAAATATAAAAAATAAACACAAACAATGGTAAATTAGTATACCTATTCGATGTATAATTCCCAAAATGCATATTCTCATCAGTCCACAACTGCACGAATCGATCTTTGTATGGGTCTAGCCAAGTCTCATGCACATATTTCATTAACGAATCATACTTACCATACTTTTCATGTAAGAGAGCCAAATTCTCATTGTATACAGAACTGTTCTTCGAACAAACAAGTTGATTCCAATCGCTCAAGAATGCTTTCTTCTCCATTATGTCCATATCTTTATTATTTCTTTTTTTTTTTTCATGAACATGAGTATGTTATTTTTAATATGTCATTTGCATAACATGTGTGAAGAATTTGGAAACACATGAGCAAGGCCAACTCTCTATCACTAATAAATACGCTAGGCAATTCTATTTCACAATCGATCATAACGGATTTCAAACGTTCCAAGGCCCAAATATAATTCTCTTCACTTTCCGCGCATAAGTATTCAATAGCAATACAGAATGTCTGATCCGTTGAGGTCACACCGACTATCTCAAGTAACGGCATTCTATACCTGTTGGTTTTGTAAGTACAATCTAGTATGATAACACGAGGAAATGTTCGAAGAAAATCTAAACTAGTTGGATGTGCCCAAAAAATATCCTTAATAATGTCGTTGCCGTCTAAAGTCTTCCGCTGCCATACAAAGTAACCAAATTCTTTTAGTTTGCTAAAGAGATACTGCACTTGCGACCGTCCCCCTCTTTCGATTGAATTGTGAGTTTGAATGACATTGTATATTGTTTTAATAGTAGTGCTATTCAAAGGATTATTTCTTTTTAATGTATTTAAAATCTCCTTTGCTTTCACCATATTTCTGTGCATTTCCAAAACTAGCTTGATCTCTTCTTCGCTTAACCTTCCTGCAAAGGAATGGCCTTCGGCATGCTTTAATGCTGAATGATTGTGAACACCGTTTACAACTACTAAACGCCAATTGTCCACCGAAGGAACTTTCACACCTTTCAGTCTAAACGGACAATTACGTTTCTTCGTACCTGTCAATCTATAATTGTTTGGATCTTTAGCATTGCTACTCTTATACACTCCACTACGTTCACATGCAAACATTATTCTGGGTTTCACACTAGATGAAGCGCTATCCGATCTCAATATTACTATCAAAAACCCAAGACGTCTTCCAGTGTTACGAACCCAATCAATTAAATGATGACGGGACGGATAAATTTGCAAGCAAACAAAAAAGGAATCTTCAACTTTGTAAGGAATAAAAAGCAAATAAATACAAAACATTGCTTACATCATATGTTGTAAATTTATTTGAATAGTCTAACAATATTTCATTTCCGTCATCTTCATCACTTGAGTAATCTACCATCTGCAGAAACAACGTTTGCGTAAAAAAAAGTTAGATGATGACTTACAACGCATTAGCCAAACGTGATTAAGTAACATATGACGTAACACGTGGAAACTTATATAATCACGCAGAACCAGTGCGTGGTTTCATTCATTTCCACGCAGAGACAATGCGTAAGCTTATTTTACACTCCAGAACCATTTTTTGCATGAATAGAACCTTAATCACGCATAAGCTATGCGTGAAAAGTATAACATCCACGCAGCTACAATACGCGATTACCATTACGATTGCACCACAAAGCTTCTTCGAAACTGAGGTGGTTGACACTGAAATTTTACTGTTCAAAAAAGAAAAAAAATCGAAATTACCGCATTAATCTCATTTAGATTTGTAGCATCGCCTTCAAGATCCATGTTTTAAATGTAAAAGGATGAGATTTTGAAATTTTTTATGATTTAGGGTTTACTGAATGAAGGAGCAGACAAGGAAAAGAAAGAAGTTACGTATAAAAAAGAAAAGGGTATTTTAGTCTCTTAAAATTTCATTAAGTTTGCTGGGTATACTCAGCAAAAATACGGGTTTAAATAGAATTTGCCCATGACGAAACCCTAGCAAGATAGGAGATGAGAAAATAACATGCATTCAAAAATTTCATACACAACCCTAATAAAATCACAAAATCGAGTTGAAGAATTCGTACCTAAATTTACCTATACCATGAGCGGAAATTTTCGCTGGCTTCCTCGATGTTGTTGAGTGGAGTACGACGGAGTTAGTCATTGTAATTTCATCGGCAGAAAGCGATTTTGGAGGAAAAGGAATTTTTTGGTAGAGGAATTTAGGGGAAAAAGAGCATGGGTTAAATTTCGAAGTATGAGCTGGATAAAAATAGAAAATAGGTGGTCATATTATTTTTTTGACCATGCAGACTAATTTTTGTTAGACGGGAAAATGATTTTTTTTGCCGCGTTTATACTATGAATGAAAACACTTTTTCTTGCATTTACAAATAAATGCCGCTGATTTTTGCAAAAAAAAATCATTTTTCTTGTATTGAAACCTGAGCAAATAGATTGAACAGCTTATGATTGTCGAATACGTTGAACTATATAATTCCAGAAATGGCTAAAATCTATCGACTACATTGCAAGAATAAATTAGTTAAATTAATAAGCATGATACTTGAATCAAAGCAGATAACAAATTAAAATCACAAAGGAAGAACCAATGCCACCGTACCTCAAAATTTCTAATGGTTATTCTTTAATAAATGTTGCACAAAATAGATATATCATATCACGTCCGTAAACGGATTCTTTAACAAATGTCGCACACAAAAGAAAACAAGGCAATTTTACAGATAACACTGCCAGTAATTTTACGGACAACTTCTAACCAGTTTGAAAGTAATTTAGTAACCAGCAAAATGCCTAAGTTTTGTTTATAACTAATAAGTAAATGAATATTGAATAGAATCAAAATGAATATGAGCAGAGCTATAAATACATAACTTCTAAGGCCAAGCAATCAAGCGAACATTCAAAGGAAATTGTTTTCATATGCCATTGGCTTTACATCTGGATGCAGCTGCAAAAAATTTGAATGATGATTCAAAATAACTCATTTTCAATATCAACGTCAATGTGTAGTTAAATTTGATTTACTTACCACACCCGAGTAAGAAACAATATCTGGCTTCATTTCAGGTGCTTTAAAGCATATGGATGCTCCTTTGATATCCATCTGCAAAATTTAACAACATACCAAAACTATAATATAATGCAACAATTGTGAGGATTAACAGCTGAGATAAAAATGCTATTTTCATTGATCATTGGAAATGAAACTGACAAATAGTTGCAGGGAAACTTTTCAATCCAAGAACAAAAAATCAAGGTAAAAACAAAAAAGGAAGATGCGTGTCTAGTTTGGCATGAACAAAAAAATTGCACTTCATGTGCAATGTTTACTTTAGAAATTTCAGAAGTAAGAAATTGCACTTCATATCTTTTCACTTATCATCTACTTTTCCGATATATATACCCAGTAATCTTGTAAACTGTTACTGAGATAAGAAATAGAATAAAAATTTCTTTTCTTCTTCAATTTTATAGCTTCGAAACAATTATTATAAAAATATATATATACTTGTCTCAACAAGACCATTTAGTGTCCATGCCAAAAACAAAATCTTCGACGGTATATTCGACAACCCAGTTAGATTAAATGTGACACAAAAGGGGAAATCACTTCAAGAAAGGACTAGATCACCATTAACTGTTTTACTTCTATTTAATTTTATTTCTAATTATTAATTTAATTTACATAGGTTTTCACACACAAAAATCGATGCATGTTGAAGCACCCTTAACCTTACTGGTCCACTACCCCACTTGTCAAAAGTAAAAATCATGAAGGTATTAAACTGGTAAATTCAGATTAGAAATCATTTGACATAACCATTCAATGTTCACTTTATTAGGGTTTTTTTTTTTAATTTCATTTTTTTTTGTTGGTATTAAATTTTATGTCAAAACGGATAGAACTGAATCTCATTTACTAAAATCTTCACTGTGAATGTTAGGGTAAATGATGCAAGTCCAATAAAATGAACGTACAAGGATTTATATTCAGTTCTCATTGAAAATGATGACCAAAATTTGGCAATATCCGATGTCTGACATTGAACTTTCAAATTAAACTCAACAGCAGAAACTTAGATCCTTGCTCCACACCAGAACACAAATATCGTGTAGTTATTCCATTTTCAAGCAAAATATCTCAAAAATTAACGAATCTGAGAGCCCACATGATCAAATAAAGAAAACCAAAATGTACGATAATAAAAAAACTAAAGTAAAAAAAAAAAAATCTACTTTTAGGGCTGTCAACGGATGCTTTCGGATACGGATAGTGTCATATTCGTATCCGTTTCCGAAATTATTTTCGGATATCGGATATCCGTATCTGTTTAATTTTCGGATATCGGATATCCGTATCCGCTTAATTTTCGGATACGGACGGATATCGCATATTTATCCGCTCCGCCTGTAATTAATAAATTTAAGAGTATAAATAAAAAAGTTTGGATCAACATAAAATAATTTGTATTAATGTTTATATAAAAAAAAGAAATAAAGAAGTATAATGAGGAAACATTGTTTTATACTAATATCCATAAGCATATCCAAAAATATTTCAAAATTAAACACTAAAAATGGACAAAGAATTATATCGTAGTAACATCCAACAGTTACAAAATAATTATAAACTTTATTTTTCTGTTTTGAGTTATATATCATCAATCAGTCGGACGAATATTTTTCGGATACGGATATCACTATATGCATATCCGTATCCGAAAAGCTCTTCGGATATCAGATATCCATATCTGTTTTTCGGATAATGCCGAATAACGGATATTTCGGATACGGATTCGAACAGATATCGAATTTTTCTGGTATTCATTGACAGCCCTATTTACTTCAGTGTATTGCAAGTGTTGATAAATGAATTAACATGGTAAAATACATTTGATTTTAAGCTTTAAATGGTTAGATCAATTAAACAAACCAAAAAATTTACCTCAACCATCAATGTGTCCCACACGTAACAATCACTATTGGAATATCCAGTAAAGAGGAGTCTACCAGAAATGGAAAAGGTGATAGATGTAAAAATATGAGCATCACTGTCATTATCACTATGCCATTGACTGTAAATTTGGAGCTGGTGACAAGTCCTCATATCAAACAGCCTACACGTGCCATCATCAGAGCCAGTTCCGAATCTCTCTCCATCAGAACCAGCATCACTGTCATTTTTTTATATGGCGAAGAACATACAATGATTGCCAAATGCAATCAAATTCTTAAACAGAGAAAATACAGGCTAAAAAAAGTAAATAAGCTATATCATTACATTAGTAAACAATTTTACATGTGTACATGATTTGTGAAACAAAAAATTTGACAAAGGGAAAGTTACCTGTTGCAAGCCTTAACTCCCCCTTTCTAACCTCATGTGCCTACGGGCTCCTTTGAGGAGGCCCCGAAACCTCTCCAAGTGACTAGTAATGCTTGCAGTAATGATATTCCAGCGGGTTTCTCTCGCTTAAGCTTGGGAGGCTCCACTTATAAAGAGACGATTCTCCATAAAATAGAAAATCAAAAGATAATCACAGACTGAAAATATATTTGTGTAATGTTATATGGCGTTTTTTGCCATTTATTCATCATATTAATTTAAGTCTTGATTTCATCGACGGTAACCAAGAAACAAATATGGCATAAAACAGAGTTACTGTTTTATGACCTGGTTTGAACAGTAATATGGCTAATTCAGTTCAAGGAATTAATCATAGAGTCATATAGTAATCCTTGTGAATCAAAACAGCTAGCATTATATGATATATGTAGTATATGTACTTATCAACAGAATATAGTATGTCTTATATAAGGGAAAAACGCAGATTTGATTGAATATGTGAATTCTCACCATGTATGGACAGCGAGAACTTCGAGCTCAGCATGCTAACGATGGATTATTTTATTAAACAAATTATAGCTAGTGATACAATAGTAGCTTGTGTAAAAAAATTTTGAAGAGTGAGCTTATAAACGAAAAGTTTCTTGATCAAAAATCAGGAAACCAAAGCTAACCGTTTGAACATGTTTACATTGATAATATGGTAGATGGTTTTGTGAAGTATACTATACCCATATGAATCAAACAGAAAGACTATAAAAAGTAAAGATAAAAATGGAATATTTTGGGGCTGCATGATGTTTTTGTGAATTAAATCAGATTTCATATTAAACAAGTGTATAAGTTAAGAATTAATTATTTCTATTATATACATAACATAACAAAATTATATATTGAAAAGGAGAACAAAATAATCTTGTTTCTGATGAATAAAATATAATCGATTAGAAATGGTTTCTTCTATCGATTTTGAGGATTTTTAAGTCCAATGTAACAGAAAGAAGTTAGATGAACAGCGGAATCACATACCCTGTACTTACTTTTTTTATTTTTAATGCAAGCTAAGATACTCGATAAGATTAAAAATAGTACTTGACATTATTCGACAAATGAGTTAAAATTAATGGATAATACTCAATAAACCAAAATAAACGTCATAGTCACAACTAATTATGATCAAAAAAGAACTGATGGAAGAAGTTTCCAATTTGAATTAAGGCGGTCAAACATAATGTCTTTTATTTTCCAGATATAAATTTGTAACATTTATTCTTGCATTTACCCAAAATTCAATAGCAGCAAAATTAATGCCTCATTGACAGTGCAACATATTTTTTATCCTCATCAAATCATCAGTATATTATGGCTTAGTTTGGGACTTATGCCTTAGTTGTTGTTGTTATTGATGAATTTGTTGACAGTAAGCAGTTTCTGGTCGATTCGGCAGTTGAAAATTGTATGATATGTTGTAGATGGTGATATATGTTGAGGCGGTTACTAAATCTGGAAACATGGCAGGAAACTATAGAAACTAATTAACGTACGGAAGTTATTGTTTGTACAATACCCATAGCCAGAATAAAAATGATGCTGATCCAAATTGGCAACCTGAACGTTATAAAGAAGGAAAGTAATTATTGTTACCATTTATAATTTCCAAGTGCAAGCTGTTTATAAAATCCAGTAATGACTAACAGCAAATTAGAGTTGTATGGCTTTAATCCTTCATTGCAGTAATATGGCAGTATATTTTTCTTACTCTATTGCATCAAGATATGCAGCGTTGAAGGTTACAGCCATATTATGCAATTTCATTTTGTTACAGTTGAGACATTGAATTTAATAACATGCTACACCATATACAGAAAGTGAAGAAAAACATATTTAAAAAAATTTAAGTGCTACATATAATCAAACAGTTAGTGCGCATGTAAACAGCAGGCATGCAAATTTTAGAAAGGATTTAATAAACATTTACAGGTTTGTCTTGCAGCGGGTGAAATGAAGCAGAAGAAACGGTATTTAAAGCACCTAACTCGGGCGTTGCAGAGACTGTTACTGCTATTCGTGAGCGCGTCCAACTTCAACCTCGTAGCATTGAAAATTTGCTAGGTTGAAAAACTAAATATCCATAAAAGTTTAGTCAAATAAGGGAAGAGTGAACCTTGTGCGGTATCTCAAGAAAATCAACAACAGCTGCTCGTCAAAGTGGTTTCCTCCGCAAATGACAACATGAACCAAGGCAGGGATAGAGTGTTGATTGGAGATAGTAGCAAAATGACTTGGGAGTGAGCGGAAGAGGGAAAGCAAACCGTGGTCGATTGTTTAGCGTGGATCTTGTGGATGGAAGAAGGGATGTTCCACAAGTAGAATTCAGCCTAAAAATATGTGGTCTTCGTAAGAGATGGAACATATCCTCTTCTCTTGTTAATTTATCATGTTGCACAGGCTTAAAAAAATATTATAAGCCCAATGGCCTGAATACAGCAACATGACCTCTTATCTCGCTGCTCAACTCAATTTCCGTGTCTTGTGAAGTTTTCGACCTGTCAACTAAATCTACGAATGCTTCAGCTTAGAGTTTCAGGGTTTCCATGTTAATGGGCACCTCCCAGTCTTGGTTGCAACACTTCCAGCTCCAACATTAGTGTCAATCATCATTTCATTTCAAACCACCATCATCACCCACTTGCTCACTTCTAGTCACAACTTAATCGATGCATTCTTTTGGCAAACATTACTACATAATTTGATATGCCACCCTAAACCAACAGCTTATGCCCCAATGTCAGGTAGCCTTTTATTTTCAAAAGCATTCCTCAGTTTCAGCAAACATTCAATGACAAAATTGAAAAACGGCAATATATTAGACCACACACCTATTAAATTGATATAAAAACTGGATTTTAGATCTATATGCATAGTCAAATAGCAACATGGTACAATTAACGTCAACAATTTTAAGTGTTCAGAGAAGGATTTAATGCCCTTCCACAATCATGCATACTTATACAGTTTTAGATAAAGATTAGCAAAAGCGCAACATGAAATGCATTGGCTATTTCAAAGCATAAAATAAGTCTAGCACGGAATGTCATTCTACCAAATAAACATAAGATCTGAAAATAAAAAATAGCAGAAATAAGTACCTTGTAAGCCAAATTTGACGGAGACTATGGCAAAATTTAGAAGCGGAGGTAGAGAAGGAGCGACACTGGCAGTAGAAAGAGGCGAAAGTAAAGGAAAGAGGGGAAGCAGACCGAATCACTAGTGGTTGACGTTTATCATGATTTGGGTGTTACAGGATAGGCGATTCATGAAATCGAAGGTCGAAGAAAAAATGAATGGAACTGGGGAAGAAGTAAGCAGAATTGGGGAAGAGGCGAAGGGCTAAAGCAATTTTCATTATGATCATAAGCTTACGTTGGACTTTTTTTTAGAGAATTATACGGAACTGGAGATTCGAGATTACCATTACGACCGACTTTAGGAAAAGGAAATTGGATTGAACTAAGGGTTTAAAATTTCCCCCTATTCTTTTTTAAAAGCGTGCGAGTATTTTCCTTTTCCCTCCAAATACGCGCATGCTTTGGTGACTTTATATTTTCTTCTGTGGGGAATTTTAATACAGCGGTAATCTGCGTCTGTTTTTTAATATAGCAGACACGAATTATTTTTTCTACCACCTGTTTGCATCTGATTATACAATGAATAGACACAAATAGATATACTAAATTTTCATTTTCATCCTACCGCGTCCGTTCGTATACAGTGGTTGATGCAAAGGTTGAAGTACTAGTATTACCGTACAACGGTGGGGAAAATCGACCGTTATATTATATTATAATATAAAAAATTGTTAATTTTTTTCTTAATTAGCTAGTTCAAAAAAATTTGTGAAAGCATAAATTCAATTGCAGTGAGGGTTGTATATGCAAAACAATTCAATACTGAGGAACTGCCATCAATATATTGATATGTATCATTTACGAGTACATATATAATATATCAACCAGGATTAATACTCTGAATTTTGAGTTATTTTTGTTAATTTAGACTTTATATTAGAAAACTGTAAGCTAATTTGCACTTTACAATTTACAGAAATATCGATCTAATTTACATTACAATTGTTATGAAGACTTTTCTTGTAGCAATATATCTATCACACACAAGCCATAACAAGTTGATTCAGTACAAAAATAGAATTAGATTCCGTACTCTGTAAGAAGTTTAATATGACATAACGTGATCAGTGCTTTTGCAGATTGATACACCTTCTGTAAACTTTCAAGGGACAATAGAATCTAAGCGAAAATAGGCAGTTATATTTTTGTAATAAATGCGAATTATGATTTACAATAAAAAATAATCATTTTATTCATTTCCACTTGTTTGACATCATACGTAAATCAAAGTTTTAAAGCATAAATTGAGCAGAAAACATGATTCTAGTCAGGACGTCATGTTTTTACATGCTTGTAAACCCTCTAGTTGAAGTCTGTTTAAGTCTGTTATCTTTGTTACCTCATACACACGCAGAGCGAGATATATATTGGGTTGACTGTGATGGGATCAAGCTACACAATTCCTAGTGAAAATAGTTTAAAGCAAAGAGAAACATCAGAGAACCATGCGAAGATTTCCTTTAATCACGGGAAGAAAGAGCTCCGCAGACAACAAGAAAGAGCTCCGCAGACAATAAAATATACATACATAACTACACGGTCTAAGTGGTATCAAAAGGCATCTTCATGAACTTAAAAGTCAAAATTGTCATTTTCAAATCTTATTGGTCGAACACATCAAAATCATAATTTCTTCCCACGTAGAAAACGTTACAGCCTATGAACCCAGAGAAAATGCATATAAAACAGCACAAGCAAAGCTGTTTGAATAGTATGAAAACCATAGACATAATTTGGTACTCAAATGATAGTACATGAAAATAGGCAAATAAATGCTCATTACGATGAAGATAAAGACTAAATGGTCTATTTATTTTAACCCTACAAAACATAATGTAGCAACTTTTAAAATAACAGTTGAAAAAAGAGGCTCCACCATTTCCTCCTCCTCGCTCACACCAACATACCTCATCTTTCGGAGGTCATTTGACATCTCCTCCCTCTTCCTCTAAGCTCTCTTCTGGATCCCCAACTTTTTTTTTCCGCAACTTTCAATGCATGCTTATCCTTGCCAACCTTTAGAAGCCTAGTAATCCACTTTTCATAAGGTGCAAATCCAGCAACTTCCCTAATCAAATTCCTAATGAAGGTTGTCCTCTTGCTAGACGTCCCCTTTCTGCTGGAAGGTCTAACAGGCAGCTCCCTCTTAGCGACGATGTGTCCCTTATTTAATCCAACAAATAATCCAGTGTTCATCTAAGGAGGAGCCATTGCTTACCTGACAAAATGAAGAGAAACATAATGATGGCTAATTAAGATATGATATACAGTCCAACATAGACATCATTCACACCAGATAGCCATAATCTACAGAAAAAGATGTATAGAACAGTTATCAACTTATAACAAATCTAAACAACGATACAACATGCAATAATAAATTCAAATAGCGAGTTCATAATAAAAAACATGACATAATCTTAACAAAATACTATAATCATAAATCATTTGTTGCCTCAAAAGTGTTCTATGATGAATATCATTCTGACTTTGAGAATCTGATTATGTTTGTTCTAGTTCATTTGATGCAATTATCCATTAGACTACATAAGAAACCTATATCAAAGTAGAAGATGTTAAAAGATATGTATACACAATTTTCTGTCAGTAAATATGTATATCATAATGGGTAAATACCATCCAAGCATGCAAAGCATCATAACGCGTTACCGCAGGCAAAAGGCTATAAAGCATTGACAGACATGGGTGAAAACTGTGTAGCATTATCTCTTACAGTGGACTCACCCAGAAGACGATATTTTCATATCCATGCAATGAAAATCGAGACATCTCACTCTGTTTTGAAGTGCTTATATAGTGAATAACAATCAAGAATATAATCATAATCAGATTCTAATGAACTTGCTTAAGTGATTAAAATAAAATAAAAAATTTGTGGTGAGTTGGTTGAATAGAGTATTGATGTTCCAGAAAAACAAAGAATATTCATGATGATTACATATACATATGGGCTATGGAAATTCATATAATGAAACCTAAAAATCTGTTGTAATTTAGTACTGTGAGAGGATTACAACATGTGTAAAAAAAATACCTGGAGTAGGAGAAACGGCTCGCAAAGCTTTCTGCTTGGCCTTGTTATAAGGCAAATCCAATTTCACTATGACTTTCTGCGATTTAGTCATAAGAATTTTGTTTAGATAATAAGTTAAATGCAGGGATAATGATAGTAATATACAAATTAAGATTAACATCAAGATCATATCTCTGTAACTAAGCTTTCAGATTACTTACGTGAGTTATTATTAGTAAAAATTGATGAAAATAACTAGATTGGGGGCTTTGATTTACAACTGACAGCAAATACATTATTAAGAAATAATTCATCCTAGTTCCTTAGAAAGAAAATTCAAAAATTATACTGTTGAATGAACATAAAGAATCTAACATACAAATAAATATGCTAAGTATATTCCGAGAATAAGAATCAATGCCTCATGGGATTACAAATAAGATAAATTAAACTTAAAAAAGAAAGAACCAAAAGCTTCGTAACAATCCCCAACATCATATCTCATGGGATTACTAATATTCACTGTATAAGTACTTTCAAAATATGGAGTGGATTTCAGTAATAACATAATCGAACTGAAGACTACTCGCTGAGCATCCACTGCCATTTAACTAAAATATTAGCAAAACTCTTGTTTGTAGAAGCCTTGTTCCTAGACCGAGCATTCTCGTATTTCATTCTCGTTATTATAACAGATTTGAATAATGTTTGTAGAAGCTTGTTCCTAGACCATATAAGGAATTGCTATTTAAAACTCTTTTTGAAGCAGTCAAAGGTGGTATTATTTACACGTTAAGTTTTCTTTTGATTTCTGTAGATTGGTTTGCAAAGAATAAAATAGGATGTAGGTAAGTAATGCTAAGAATAAAGTATATTTACAATTATTCAATTAACGGAACTACATGATTGGTTCTCATAAAAGTTACTGAACTATATCTTATTTACCAACCTAGAAACAAACATGCATGGCAAACAAATAGACACATAAAGTTCAAAGAAAACAGAAGTGATGCCAACCAAATTCAGAAAGATAAGATTATTATACCAAAAACCTCTATTAGAATCACTAAATCATTCGGTAGTATTAGAAAAATAAATAAACCTTCATATCGAGCATAACCGCACGCATTATTCCAGTATTATCCATGACCTGCACACATGATAAACCAACCTTTGTATCGATCATTTGGTATGTATTATCGAAAACTTAACCATATATATATTTACATAGTAACAACTACAAATCACTCCAAAATATTTACAAGTAATATACCTCACTACTTTGCCCTCGTCAAAACTCCTTCAAGCCAGTGTTTCACCCCTGTAGTTCATCAGTTCGCCTATAGGTCAACTTCTCTTCTCTATTGTGCCATTCTTCAATATTGATTCAATATTTAAATTAAATTAATATAAAGTTTCCATTACTACTTAATTAAATTAGATTAATATCTTTTTTGAACTTCGTTTAATATCTAATCAATCCAATTGCCATACTACTCAATTTAAACCGTGTTTAGCATAATGTAAAAACAAAAAAGCATAGGCCAAACAACTTTTAACTGAACATTGTTATATTCAGGGTAATTTCAAGGATTCAACACATGTTTCTTACAACTATATAATATCCACACATGACAACACATACGCAAATGAGCCTTGAGTTCAATTAATCTCATAGCCATGCCCAGTCAGAATCCCCCGATCTTCTCTCTATTAACTCCACCAGTTTAGAAACCCTATTTCACTTCAACTTATCAAACTTCCACACAATATGACCATCTCTTCATTAGCTAACTGGAATAAAGAGGTTTATACATGAGCAAAACGTTCACAAGATGGCAATTTTCCATGTAACGTGTCATGCAGAGCAACGTTCATATGTACACGTTTTCCATCCATTGAAAATAGGTTTCAAAACAACTGCATCAAAAAACACCAAATGGATAAATATGAAAAATGACCTAAGCAAAGATTGACATGAAGAAATTGCAGGTTTCAGAAACCATGATTAAAATTACATCAAAAGGGTGCAACAAACTTACCAATCCAAAAAGAAGTTCCTCCTCAGAGAATCCATTTTATTCAACACCCAACAAGGCCATTTTAAATTGAAATTTAACATTAAAAAAAAAAAATTGAGCATTAGTAATCAAGGAAAATAAACATAACGCCGGCAAGGTGAATTAATTGTCAGTTTTATTAATACCACCTTGATTCTTAGTCAACGGGCTCATTGTTTACTGAGGTTAGCTAAAACTGACCCTCATGAAGCTCAGTTGTCTTAGGGCTTAGTCAGACAGAGTAGCAGAGCTTAGTTTCCTCGAAGCTTAGTAAAACTGAGTATTAGGAGGCTATGTAAATATTAAAATTAAGTCTCTGGGCTCAGTAAAATGAAGCCCCAATGTACATTAAGGCTCAGTTTAACCATCAGATTTTTACATTTACTTTGAACACATACAACTCACCTGAACTACCCTGTTAAGTGTTACGTGCAAAGGCAAGACTATTTACTCTTGCCATCAAAGCAGCATTAATACACAAAACTCTTACCCAACAGAGCAATTAATATTAAAAGTCACCATGATTTAAAAAGATATGAAGCATATGGTATGGTGGGTTTGAAAAGCTCAATTTCAAATGACAAAAATCTCATTACCGCCTTGTCCAACTAAAAACATAACTCGCTGTAAATAAAGAGCATATTTATATGTATAGGTGCAAGTTAGAATTTATAAGAAGTAATTATAGCCATTTGTGCATGTCTTAATATTGATGAAACCACATATATGTGTTTTATAAAAAAATTGCAACAAAGAGTGAAATAATATAGAAGGAAAGATACAAATAATTAATGTAACAAAGGGCAAACCAAGTGTATGACATCTGATATACATGATATGAAAGTTATCATATTGTTACAGTCAATGAACAATTATGGTATTACAATTGATCAAGGCTCAGATTGCATCTTCTGAATTCTTTTCGTATCGATTAGAAGAGGGCAGTGGAAAGATATCTTTCACCAAAGCTAAGGATGACAACCGTAATGAGTTTCCCTGCATTTTCAGGTCTTTTCTCGACTTTCATAGCAGCAGCAGCTGCTGCTTCAGAAGAAATTCAAACTAATAATCCTTCTTGAAGCTTCAGTTGCTTTGCAGTTTCAATTGCTTCCTAACTAGATACCTCTAAAATTTCATCAATAACTTTACTGTCTAGAAAACTTGGCACAAACTCTATAGTTAATAAATCAACAAATAATTTGACTAACTCCATACCATCAATATTAAATTTAACCTCACACAAAAAGGACAAAAATAAAGAAAAAGGGTAAAATCATACAAATTAAATCTAGTAAATCAACATATAGAGGAATCAAATATAAAATGGAAAAAGGTAAATCAAAATCCAGAAGTTTGGATATTAACAAATCATACCAAGGAAAAGAATGAAATTAAACAATCGGAACTGCAAACGAAAAAAAAACTGAAATAATCGGAAGAAAAGTTTACCTAGAAGAAATTGGTATACTTGCAAACAAAAGGGAAATAGTCGTAGCTGAATAGGATATTATAAAGGTGGATAGAGAGGATTACGGAGAAGAATTAGGAAGAAAAATAGTTCGGAGAAGAAATAGGTTACAGGGAAAAACATCGAGGAAGCCGCACCATTTTTTTGGCTTCACAGAAATTAATTTTGGGCAACTCCTCGTTTGCGTATGATTCCGGTTAGGAACATATGCAAATTGTGTTAGTTGCATTTGTTGTTTATACAACAGGTACAGATGAAGAGACACAAAAGGCAAGTTCTGTACAAGTGCCGATTTTTAGATCCATTTCTTTGACATTTTCTGAATTCTGAATCGCTATGAAATACATATTTGAATTTCCGTTTTCTGGCTCTTCATCACTTGATGATGAATCTGAATCATCTAAATTTGCTGCGTATGCCCTCTTTCTTTTCTTCGACGAGTTACTATTGTCTATTTGTTGATTTGATTTGTATGGATATATGGACACATTCTTTTTATATGGCCTGGGTTGTTGTAGTTATAGCATCGATCATCATTTCTTCCTGAACTCCCTTGATTATTTCTCTGAAAATTGTTTCTCCTTTTATATTTCAGGAATTTTCTGAAATTCCTTGTCATTAAAACAATTTCTTCATCATCTTCACTGCTTGAGTCAAAACCATTGGTTGTAGCTTTGAATGATATAGATTTCTTTTCTGTAGGCTTATTTTCCTTTCTTTTCTGTAATTGGATTTCAAACGACATCAAATTTCCAATTAACTCCTCAATCTTCATTTCAGTGACATTATTGGCTTCTTTAATTGCCAATATTTTCTGATCCCATGATGGAGTCAATGAACTTAGTATTTTCCCGACTTGGTCTTCTTCTGAATAAGTTTTCCCAATGCTATCAATGAATGCACTATCTCATGAAATCTGCAATACATATAAGAGATAGATTCGTTCTCGTTCATTTTAAATAACTCAAACTGATTAATTAGCATTGATATCTTTGTTTGTTTAACTTTATTGGTTTCTTTATGAGTAATTTGTAATGTTCTCTATATATCATAAGCAGAATTACAAACAGACACTTTATTAAATTCATTTCTATCTAATGAACATAACAACATATTCATAGCTTTAGAATTGCTTTGTGCAGCAGCCTTTTGTTCATTAGTCCATTGTGAAAAATTAGTTGTGGGCTCAACATATTTAGTCTGTGTATTATTCCATGTGTCTAATCCTACTGATTGTAAATATGTTTTCATTTTACATGCCCAATATAAATGATTACTGCCACTAAACAATGTGGTCTAACAGTGGACTGACCCTCTACAAAAGAACCATTATTCCCAATGGTGGTTACCATTTGATATTTTTCAAAAATCAGATTATAAACTTTTTGAAAACCTATGCTCTGATACCAATTGTTATGGATCCTCAACAACCAGTGGCCTGACCTGCCACCGTGGCATAACAATGGTACCTCAGAACTAATTTCACGGTTAGCCTCGCGACTCAACCAACCCACACATGGGGACATGTAGGAGTAAGAGTCTCCTACTCGCCAACAAACAGCCGAGCGAGAACCCCCTATCACATTCCCTAACCAGCTCTGATACCAATTGTTAGAGATTGCAGAATGCAGATCTGAAAGAAAGACTAACATTAAAGGGGGTGAATAGCGTTTTTGAATAATTTATGAAAATATTAAACTTATATAATCTACTATATGAATCACACACAATAGGGATGATCACGGACACAGAATCAAACGCAAACAATAAAACATATAAATATAAAATGTAGAAAAAGGAAATAACACACCGGATTTTATACTGGTTCGGAGTACTCCTATGTCCAGTCCCACGCAATGCTGGATTGCACATAGTTTTATTATTATCAATATCCAAGTACCTTTGATTTCACGGCTAAAGGGTTAACACCACTCCAAACACCCTTTCCTTGATTTCAGGGCTACAAGGAACACACCATTTCTGAAACACTTCCCAAATAATTACAACATTCCTATAACTCTTCGGTAGCACTTCAATTTAGAGAGTAGATAATAGAGATTGAGAAGAGAAGAAGTTTTGTATAATTTGAGTAGAAATCGGCAAAGTAGAAGTGTAGAAATCAATAAAATATGAAATATTAATGGTGTAATAAAGAGGGGGTGGAGATGGAGAAGAAGAATGGTTAAAAAATACGAAATCACCCTCTCTTTATATCATTTGAATGGTTGCAACGCTTCTAGAACGTTACAAATAGTGAAAAGACGCTTCCTATGAAAATTGAATTTCTCACGGTTTGTATGTCGACATAGCCTCCTATGTACGTCGACATATATATGTAAAAATTATTTTTAAAATTAATTTTCAAGTGTTTAAACACATATATTATTCTGGAAATTCTTGAATTAAAACTTAGTGATACAAATGAATATTCTAAAGTTTAAAATCATATGAAATCATAATTATGTATTATATAAACATATTTATAAAATTATAAGGTTTAAAACTATATAAACTTATATATTATATTTGAAATCATAAGTAAGAAAAACAATTTGAAACTAGAATTCGAATTTTGAAAACATAATTTGAAATTTACAAATCAGAATTTGAAAGACAGAATTTGATTTTGAAAATCAGAATTTGAACCTAGAGTGTTATTCAGAGTCTTACATATAAACTATACTCTATCACTATATTTGTCTTGAACTCTTGATAACTTGATAACTCATGAGTCTTGAATTTCTCTTGAATTCTGAATCTCTTGAAACTCTAAAACTGTACAACCTTTAGTATTTAAGTCTTGTATACAAATCTTGCATATATATATATATATATATATATATATATATATACACACACACACATACTCTGGATAGAGATGTATATATTTTATAACAATTAATAATGGTAATTGAAATAAGGTTGTCATCAAAACTCTATTCTACAACAGAAACTGTAAAATTTTGTATTATTAGACTAAGCACTTCTATTATATTAATATTTATATTACACGGTTATCATCATAGCATAATAAAAACATAACATCAACAATGTTATTCAATCACATCAAAATGGATTGCCTCCAGGGTTCAGACTCTAACACAAGGGTGTCTCCAAGGGTGCGGCTATATTTGGTTCAAGTTGGGATGGCACGAAAAAATCTATGTCTGAAGATTCTCTATCCCCACAGTGTCAACTGCCCTAGCTACCAATCTGAGAAGGTGAACCACTTTCCACGTAGAGTCTTTACAAAGGCCTGGGAGACTTAGACATTCCATCTGAGCAGTATTATTTTCAGGATCTAGATCCTCAAACCTTTCTCCCCACGTTTGGGAAGGGAAATGTTGCTTCCATGGATAGAGAGATTTTGCCTCCTGCCAAGGTATCTGCAATTGTTCTGTCAGGGGATGTACTATGACACTCACGAGGACACACTGCACATCATACCACTTGTCCATCCTATAATTTCCAAGTTCTAACACTGGTTTATTTTGAATTCTAGGCACCATGTCTTCCTGATCATATGATCCTAAGAAATTTCGTAGCTGCATTTACAAGAGTAGTATCCCACCCTAGTACCATTCAGATCAAGAGCAGAACTATAGTGATGATCACGATAGAGAGTTGCGGGAGAGGGAAAGGAGGCACCAACAATAAAAGTATCATTCCCGTTCTTATTCCCACTCCCTGCTCCGCTATAACATTGGGACCGAAGAGTTACAAAGATCACCATACGGGTAAACAAATCATTTGTCAAGGCCCCGATCTCTCAAAAAGAACACATTCCAAAAAGTACTCTGAACATAAGGACAAGGGCAAGGGCAAGGATAAGATAGCAAGTGAGCATTCGTAGACCAAAGGCTAGCCTCAACACTGACTTCTGACCCATTCTTCTCAATTATCCAAGTCAGTAATCTCCAAGGGTTGGGAGTCCATCATTCCCGATGGGGAAAAAAGACAGAGGGCCACAGCTTGCAATTCCTCATGTTTAGGAGATGACCCTAGAAGGGAGAAGGAAGGAAGTGGAGAAGACATCCCTTCAGCATAACTTTTCTCGAATGGTGTTTGTGCTTAATCTACAGCTAATTCCAGAGTCGTCTGATGATCGGGTTAGGGAAGATGTCAATTTCATTCTTACTCAATATCGAGAAATGCTAAAATACTCGAGGCTATTGTTTTGGGTCATCAGGGATTTGGAGATCAAGATAGCCAACATGAATCAGGAGTTGAACATGGAGAAATTCATCCTAATGCTCACAAAAAAGGGCTTAACCGAATGTGAAACTAAACTCGAAGCTACTAAGAAGTTGTATGACAACACCAAAGAGGAGCTTGATAATTTGTGCATGAGACTCAATACTGAGTTCAGACGATGGTCGTTTAGAACTTATTCTGGTGAGAGTGAGTTACAACTAGTAGGAGAACATAATAAGTCCCTAAATGTCGGAAACGAGTGGCTGTGGAGAGAAAAATAGCAGCTGTCCCAGGATAATGGGGAACATGAGGATCAATTGTTCGCCTCTTATTCTAGTCTGCCTCGAACTCCTAAATCCAACATGATATAGAAGTAAAGAAGTTGAAGGAGAAAGTTGAAGATGGTTGAAGAGGAGTTCGGGCCCTAAGTGATTACTTTCTTTTCTCGAGTCCTCCGGTATTCGGACATCTCTTGGGTGGAAGACTATTTCACAACTATAGCCGATGCTTGGAGTGAGTTGGTTGAGGAAGTGAGTCGTGCTTTGAAAAACGAGTCGTTGATGCGGGAAAACTAATGAAGATATTCTTAAGGAATAACGAGCCCAAAATCTTAGCGAATGGGAGAAAGTTGCAGAAGGAGGCTAAGGATGCCATTAGGCTTCAAGGCAAAGGAAAGTACATTATCGAAGATAGTTCTGGATCTCCTTCTACAGCTCCCAGATTTGAAGAAGTAGAGTGTTATGATCCTGACTCCCCAGCTCCCAAAATATCGTAGCCTTTGACTCCAATCACTGAGACCCCCGGACCTACAGGCGATGGCTCTACAGAAGGTATCTGTCTGACTTCGCCTCACTAACTGGAATTCCCATCATCCTTAAAGGACTAACTGTCATTTCTCTTCCTGCTACAAGTATATGTTCGTCTCGGACTTCTACTAGAACCCAGTCAAAAACTACCAATGAACCTCAAGTTCCCCTACCAACAATCCAAACAAAGACGGGGGATGATTGATGCATTAAACGGACTAGACAACAGGGGACCTTAGCCTGAAGGTGAAGGGGATGTCATCTACACCAGAGAGTCTAGGCTGAAAGGACCATTGAGCATAGCATAAATCCAAGCATGGCAAGCGGGACAACTCCTTGAGCTAAAGGTCGAGACCGTAATGGGCGCTTTATTGATTACTTCACTTTAAGTCGTTTCTCCTTCCAGTGCCAAACGGTCGTCATTATTGATCCGGGAAATGACAACTTCTGAGAAGGAGAACAGGTGAAATAAAAAGCATGATAACTCTGACAAGGGATTAGACGGGTCAGAAGTCATCCAAATGTCGTATTATCATGGAGTCTGAGCTGGACAAAAGTAAAAGGAAGAAGACAAACGTTGATTTATCGAAGACCAAGTAGACCTATCTTATTTTGTCTTCGGGCCTATGTTTTTGCTGCAAGTGAGGCCCTCGCATTTTTTCATTATTAATCTTATATAAATCCGCAATGTGAATAAAGAAAAGCATTTCAATTCGTTTGCAAGTTTTGTATAACTTTCCATTCAACGTACTTTCATTTGAATTTTTCACCAAGTCAGGTTTATGTCATAAGAAATTCTTGCTTCAAATTTGTCAACTACTAAGTTATCTCACTTAGAACGATTAAGTGTCATAGTCTGGAGGTATTGTGTGTATGCCCCATTAACTTTGAATCACAAGTCCCGTATGAGACATGTTCAAGGTTAATTCATAAGTCTGTGCCTGCACCCCCAGAGTTGGTGGTATTCGAGCTTCGTAGTCTAGAGGTATAATTTGTATTCCCCTAATTAACTTTGAATCAAAAGTCATGTCCTATACGTGTTCGAGGTTAATCATAAGTCTACGCCTACACCCCTGCATTAGTGGGTCCAAGCTAAGCCAATTAGACGTCCAGTCCTTAAGTGGTTTAGACTCTCCCATCTATAGTTCAGGTTGGAGTTATGGGTTCAGCAGTTTTAAGCCATGGTCCCGCCGACCCAAACATTTTATACTCTATATCAGGTCTTGAGATTTATAGTTAGCTGTGTGAACAGTGGTTATCCCGTTTGCATTGGTGTCATTCCCACACTTTAGTTTTTAAAGTGAGGATCATCGATTCGGGCGTCAGAGTCAAGCTTGAAGTTAGTTAACTCATATCCGACTAGTCACAAATTTTTTGAGTGAGCTTATCGGAACGTGAGCAAATGTTTGAAAGGATTTAATTGTTTCAAGTGTTGGGACAAGCCAGTTGAATATAGCACACAACCAAATTATCAAACACAGTCAACGAGCATGGAAAAGACATTTTATTTATAATACAATTGGCGAGTCACGCCTCATTACATAGTTGGAAAATGAAATGATAATTACAAAACTGAAGAAATCAACGCCTAAATAAAGTAGTGTCATAAATGTTTGGCATTCATGCTCTTGGGAGTCGATCACCATCGACGGTCGTTCGCTTGAAAGCTCTGTTATCAAGCCTCTGTTGCATGACATAGAGTCCTTCCCATTTGGGCTCGTATAGATAGAGGCCGAGAAGACACACTTCGGAACGAGGTCGCTAGGCTCAAAGTTTCTATGCTGAACCCTTTTGTTGTTGTATCGGACGATTTGATGTTTATGCACTAAAGCACGCAAGTCCTCCTCCTCTTTCTTCTCGTCGACCATGTTAAGTGATTCGTGGATAAGCACATTGTTAGTCAAAGGATCATAGTACATCATTCTTTGAGAGGGGACTTCCAGCTTCACTTCGTTGACCACCTCGGAGCAATAGGAGAGCGCGAACGGAGTGTGGCCAATCGCCAACTTTTGGGTGGTTCGATAAGGAAAAAGGGCCAATGGTAGTTTGTCGACCCACTTAGCCTTAGCCTACACCAATTGCTTTTTAGAATGGACTTGATGATTTTATTTACTGCTTTAACTTGTTCATTTGATTGTGGGTGCGCAACTATCGTGTATCTCTTCTCGATGCGATGACGTCGATAGAAATCTTTAAACTTCGTACTATCGAATTGGGTCCTACTATAAGTTATGATGATCCTGCGAAGCCCAAATAAGCGTATGATGTTTCTGACGATGCAGCAATCACTGTTTATGATTTTAAATATGATTTAAAATCATTGCCAATGTTATAGTAACCTATAGGGTCGCACAATAGAACATTTTAAAGGATAAAATACTTTAGACAAATATAATATCAATTTATCAATATTTTATTTGAAGTTGGAGTAAGTATTCGGTTGGTTCCCATTTTTTTGTTAACATTTGTTATTAAAGGGATAATCATTTCCTTTTTATATACACGGCTAACCCAAAGAAAAATAAGACTTTGATTAGATCAAATAAAACCACCCGAAGTCAATTTTTCTCCAAAACCTAGGAATAGTCATGGCAGCCAATAACGCCCTCCTTTCTTCTTCGATTCAATTGATGAAGGAACGTTCTAGTGGAGACCAGTAGAGGCCAGGGATTTTTTGTGCTACATGGTTTGATTCAACCTAGATTCATCCCCAAATTCTAAAGCATAAAATCCCTAGGTTCGAATTTTTGTCTCGATTTATTATTTTGTACTCAATCCTATTTAGGGTTTAATTTTTTCTACTGCTAAATCGTTTTGAAAAGAACCCTAAATGTATCTTTCAATGATATCGGAGCCAGTTTGTACGAAAATAATTGATTGAGTTAAATATGGTAATGTTTCTTGCATGAATATTTGAGTATTGGATCTGGATTGAAACAAACCACCATCAAACTATACATAATCTTGCTAAAGTGTTTAATAGTACTGTGCCTGTTAATTAAATGTCCAGATTTGAGCTTAAGCATTAGTTAATGTTACATAATTGCTCATTTTATCTTAATTATGATAATTATCATAATAATGGAATTTTGATACTACAGTTGATAGTGTTACGAACACATATGCGATTTTAATAAAAAGGTTTAAAACATAATTTTGGTTCTAATGTAAATTGTTTCATCTGGAATAAGATTTTATGTTTGATTTAAATTTGAAAAATGATTTAGGAATAGATCTTGGATATTAATTTTGATGCTAGTTTCTATCGTGTTAATTATATAAAATTAAATTAATTATATTGATAATAATGGAATTTTGGTTTTTGTTTTTTGAATTGAATCTTATTAAATGCAATAATAATTATATCCCTGGTTATATTTGAATGATTAAATAGATATTAGGGATTAAATATCCATGTTGATTAAATTTGCTAATTTTATACATATCTAAATTAAATTTGGATCGTGTTTTGAAAGCTGTGTCAATATATGGAACAATTTTGTTTTATAACAAAAATTTATGTTGATAAACTGAATGTCTTAAAGCCACATACATTCTATAAGTATTTTAATGTTAATATGTAACAGTTTAGATCAATATGGGAATTCTAACAGGTTTCAGAAATTCTATTGAATATCCATAAGTATCCTCTTTTATATCATATTGATGCTGATCAATTTTTGTTTTCATTTTGATGATGACGATATAAAACAGATTTCCACATAACTCATTACAAATTTTTTTAACAGACATGTTTATGTTATGCATGTTTAAGATAATTTTGGATTTTGCTCCATATTTGATATTGGTTCAGTATTAATAATACTGTTAGAAGTAGTCCATTATGCTAAGTTAACTCTGTTACACAAATTATTGTATAATCCTCTGTTAATAAACATATTTGATTTATATATATATATGATATATTGTATGGTTATGTATATCTGAATTATTTTATATATAAAGATATATTACCTTATGGTAGACTGATCATATATATATATATATATATATATATGAATACTGTAAATTTGATTTATAGTTTTTTTCACACCATAGTTGTGCAGATTTCAAAGCACACTACACACACACACACAATAACATAATTTGTAATTGCACATACACTTAGGGCCGTTATGGTAATGGTTACCATTACCGTTTGGAAAATATCGTTACCGTACTGTTTTTACTAGTAAGTCAGAATAGCTTACCGTTACCGATCGACTGATATATCGAAGACTGGTATACCGATAATCTGGTGGTAATGGTTAATTACCATTTGTCCATCAAAGTTTATATCTTAACATGTTTTCTGTATACAGTGCATCTTTATTGTATTATATGTAGTATTAGTTTATAAAAAACATAAATGAGAAAGAAAATAAGTGTAACTAGAATTATTTCACCCGATTATTGAACTAAATATAATCATTTATTTGGTTCTAAATGCATGTAATAAAGCATATCAGATTTGCATACACAAGTTTCAAATCAACTGGTAAAATTTCCGTTACCGCAGGTACTGTAGAAATGTTACCGATAATTTACCGTTAAAAATGGTAAATTTACCGGTACCATACCGTTTTAATTGGTATACATATTTGAATCAAAAATGGTTACCGATCAATTGGTAATGGTATGGTAATGGTAAATTTACCGTTACCATAACAGCTCTCCATACACTAATGTTTAAATGTATACATTTATTTGTATCTGCAAGAAGATAAATCTGATAGCAATGTGTTTTGCAAAATAAACCCCAAATCAGTGATGTATACATTATATTCTGAAATCTGATTTGTAGCGATATATATACACACAATATTATATTTGTGTATGCAATTTCAATAGCATATAAACATTTGCTATGTGAGTTTCATTAGCGGTCAATTTTATGCCTGTGCTACCCCATGAAATCAGGCGGTATCTACACTATATTATACTTTGTGAGTTTGGCTTCGTGAGCTCTCAGGCCTTCTCAGTATTCTGGAAACCAAGAGTCGCGCGTGTGATTTCAAGTCTTTCACCCTTAATTTCCCCAAATCATTTCCTCTCACCACTCTTTTCTATTTTCCAAACGTAAGTATTTTTCCTTTCTTTTCCTGTTCTCCACCTAAAGTCTAAATCCTCTCTCCCCTAGGTCACCGCACTTTTCTACTTTCCTCCGCGTAAAATACTCATGTTTCAATGGAAGACAATTTCTTTGTGAGGTATGGATATTCCTTCATGCTATTGTAAAAGGGGGCCAATCAATTGTTGGTATAGGGTTTTATGTCTGGGGTCTTTTAGCTCTGTCGAGTCGCCTCTTATTTTGTCGCCAATTCTTCTGGAATTACATGTTTTTTATGCTTCCTCTGCCGAATTGGGAGGCTTGGGCTTCTCATGAATCTTATGTGAGTTCGAATTATGTAAGTTGATTTGTAGGCTAAGTACAACTATCTACTAGATTTTCTGTCAATTTGCTAAAATTGGGAGAAAATACAATTGATTTCTAAAATTGAGAGTACATTGCTACCTATTTTATGTGCTTATTTGCTTTTGATTTTAGTACTCAACAATGAAGGGGAGTGCTCAAGATGGTTTTTATGGGAAATCCAAAGGTCCAGTCAAAGGCCACAGGTATATTATCCATAAATCTCAATCAATTTTGTTGCATAAAGTAAACTTTGTTAGAAAAGAAGGATTTTTCCATAAAAATTGATCAGTTATGTTTTCATTTGCATACCTAATTTTTATAGGGCATTGAGTTGAAAAAGCATATTTCTTCAGTCATATTGGTCCGGGATAAGCTTTAAGAAGAACGCATTTCTCTTAGAGTTTTATAATTTGACTTAGGATTAGGTAATTTATAGGTATATCCATGAAATTAAAAAATACATCTCAAGGATCTATTAAAACGACAGGATTTTTAGTTTCACATTGTGAGGTAATATGTGAATTTGGTAGATAACTTAACGAATTGAAGTTTTTCATTCTTGGGGAGCAAATCAGGTTGATATCTATGAAATTATAGGGGGTTTATTTTCAAATTTTGAAAGTATGGGTGATATCTACCTTAAAAAAAATAACACTTGCCCCTAGATCAATATATATATATATATATATATATATAATATAATATAATTAAGAAACAACAATTTAATGCTCAATGCTACACATTTAAATGTTAATCCATTATCTGTTTTCTGACCGTGCCTTCTTATTACTTACAAACATCATTAAATGCTAAATATACTTTAAGAACTCAATTTAATTTTTAAGCAATATTTTCTTCTTATATTTATTGATTTATATTTTACAATTTTATGGGATAAGTTTGTACTTCTTTTCATTAATACATGTCCAGCCAGTTTATACCAAAATGTATATTATATATGATGATATTTCATAGAGGCTAGGTCATAAAATCTGACTGCTGATTTGTAAGTTAATTTTTTTTTTCACAAGAGAGTTCTCCCTTGGTGCATATGTAAACATAGACAATTAATGATTTTATGTAAGTTTGCTCTATAGTATAAAATATTTTCATACAGGGGATAAACGATTGACATCTATTTTAGGCACTTATAATGCCTTTTTTTCATACTTGCTCTGAGAGCGGTATTTTTTCCATAATGTGCCAGAGTTATTTTTCATTCTTTGAATTAAAGTTTGCGATATTTTTTATATAATCATGGATCATTTTAGGAATGTTTATAAAAGATGGATTCTATGTCGCATGTTTGAAAATTCCATATTGGAGATTGTCCCAATGGTTAACATACTTATGAAAGATAATTTATTATTTTAAGTTTCCGTTATCTAATTTCAGAAAGACAATAGATTTTTTTTGCACAAAATTGACGTTGTTATGTTATTGGATATAAATTGGTTACTAAACAATATTTGCAGATCTTAAATATTATGGTCTATCCAAATTTTCAGTTTTAAGCTATTTAAAATATTATTCGTTTTGCTTTTTATCTGTTTTCACATATAGTTTATGTGATTTAATTATATTTCAATAAGTGCACAGGTCTTTTGGTTTTTTGTTCATTGAAGGCTTATATGGGATTAGTAATAACATAATATGTAGTCCAATACTTGACACATTTTTGTACAAGTGGTTAATATGTTAATAAACAAGAGAATTTTTTCTGCATTGCTGGTATACTTACAAACAAAACATAACTGTGTTCTCCACAATTGGTTTTTTTAACAAAACGTAAATGTATTATCCACAGTTGGTTTTATGCTTTAATTTTCACTGTATTCCTTGAATTATCAACATGTTAATTGTACATATTTGCGCGTTTACAACTAATTTAGTAGGGTTGATCTTAGTGACAGCATCATTCAATCTGCAGTTTTCAAAAATGATTAAATATATTGACATCAAGGATCTACAGCCATATTTGTTTATCGATATGATTGATTTAATAATCGTATTGTCATAATATCAATGATTCAAAATTGTGGGCTCAACAAATTATAAGTTATTTTGTACGAATTATCATTTATGATTTAAATGTTTGTATGGCAAGCACATCCCATTGGATATTAATTACTTAAGATGTCATGATATTTCCTTAATTTTTGGTTTTCCGTAAACAAGATCAATATCCAGAGATAACTGAAATCAAACATTTGGCAGTAATGCTAGAGTAATATTTTTTTTTCTTTCAAAAAACTCAAAATAATATATAAGAGGCAATTTATGTCTATTTATATAAGTACATTTCCGGTTGCCATATAAACCATGACAATTTATATAAGTACGTTTCCATATAAACAAGGATACTTGACTGAGATTTAAATCCATATATGTTGTCTTCTTCGCCTATTTTTTGCATATACTTATCTTTTACCTTTCATTTGTTCCTAAATATTCGTCATCGAAGTTGTGAAGATACCATTATCAACATGATGATGCAAAGGTTCAAGGAGATATTATTAGTTTGATTTTCAATCTTGCTTGCCACTGTTTTTGGATTTAGGACATTGACCTGCAAGCACTTATACCATTTTACAAATAATAATATTTAAACATCATAAGATTATTTAGTTTACTAAAAAGTAATATATTATTATTTTTAATTTCATCTACATAGAGTAACTCTCATGTTCCTATCCTCCATATGGCAATTATAAAAAAATCTGCTTGATAGAATCCTATTGGTTATATAGTTCTCGGAATTTGTTTAAAAATCATTTACTACTAGATAATATTGACATATGTTATATAATTTTCAGTAAACTATATGTGTTATATAATTTATTTGATCTCTTCTCACATGATGAATGTTCTTTTTTACATATATAGGTACTAAAATTTACCATCTCGTTTACTGTTACTAACAATACCAGAATTTACCAGCAATATTCCCATGAACCAAGAACCACAAAAGAAACCAAACAACGCAACATCGTGGCTTTGTGTACCTAACGATTAAAACCATCTTTGTCTCGAAGTATCTTAATAGCAACAAAACAACATCACCAAGAAGTACGTTAAATAAAAAAATGATAACAAAACATCAATGCTAATGGTTCAAATGTTAAGACCAACAAACATTACTGATTCCCAAATGTTCAAATGTTAAGACCAACAAACATTACTGATTCGCAAACAAATTTAATGTATTCTGTTCCTTGCTCATCACGCATTCTTATTTTCAGATTAACACTAATTCAAATTTTACATAAAATATATGCAAGTGCTTATTCAGCAGTTGCATGTGTTTAGTTTTATGTACAAAGGATTAGAAAATGGTTTCCTAACCTATCCAAAAGCACAGATTTCAACGGGCTTTCTTAGAAACTTACGGGTGAATAAATGCATGTAAGAATTGTGAATGAAATGTGTATGGTGAATAGAATTCAGTAGTTCCAATTAATTTTGCTTTCCATTTACTTTTATTCTTTTGTGGATAAAAATTAATTTATAAAAAGTTGAAAATTAGTTATGCAAATATACTAGATATACTAATTGTCCTATGTTTGATTAGAGACAAATTATATTTGATGTTTGAAACAAGCTTGCTATTTTTGCATTTGTTTCTTTGGATTATGGCTTCACGCAATTATTTTAAGTAAAGCTTGGATAGGCTATTTTACGTGAAGAGAATTCGAAATTTCCTGCTTTTATCAGGTTGTAATTAGTAAGTTTATTTCTTAAATCTGTAATTTGACCCTATAACTATTTATTTAATTAATGTTTTTAAGTGTTATAGCATACCGTGGTGACTTTTTGAACTCATAGCTAAATAACTCATAAATGCGTATTAATCATGATTATAATTCATATGACTATCTACCTTGCTTTCAGCGAATAATAATTTATATTGATATCCCAGTAGTTGCTTAACACTTTTTTGCCTATTTTTTTTAACCATCTTGGGTCTTGGCCAATGGTACATGGACTGATTTCAAACGTGAATAAATAGAGTTGGAAAGTTTAACTTATTCGCTAAGAAACTGTTGAATATTACTTATATTGAGTTTGGATAAAGCTATGACATGGATGCTATCAACATGGTTAGCATCTAGGACAGAAAATTTTTAGTTAGTACAAAATAATATTTTCCTTTTGCTACAAAAGAGGACAATACATAGTTCGGTTTTCAAAATTATAAATACATAATCCATTCACGACTAAAACATAATAGCCACCATTACCAAGAACTTAATTAAACTCTAACTAATGAATTCGAGGCATGTAATTGTGCCTATACTATGAAGAAATGTGGGAAGTAGGGACAAGCTTTTTGGTCATAATATAAGTGAAAGAATGATTTAATATTCATGCTTTAAGAATATTATCACACTTGGCCTACCTACTTTAAACAAGTCAACATGAAATGTAAAATATTGACATACTGCAATGTTATAATGATATTGATTTGGTGAAAATAACTAACTGTAACTCATTATCTTTTAGTCAGAATATGTTGATCTTATATCAACTTGACTACTTTCCACTTCTTTTGTACATGACATAAAACACATTAATTACCACAAAAAGGGTTTTCTTTAATTCATACCTTCATTTTTTGTTGGATACAAAGAAATTTAGATGTTGTATAAATTTGCCTCACATTTATATATCCCTTTTTTACTTCTAAAGAGGACAGTTTTCTTAAATCTATGTATCTCATTAGTTTCCATCGGTTAGAGTTTGTCAGAATTAAATTTTCTGTACGTGAAATGTAAACTCAAAACTTCAAACATTATATTTAAAGTATTATTTTTAGTTTTCTTTATTCATCCTGTGAATTTTTATTTTTCATAGAATACCTTTATTTATATACTATTAATTGTTTTGAAAGTTAGAAATTACTGCTAAATATGTTGTTTGGTTTAAGTTCCATTTACATGGTACATTCAAGTATGTCATTTATAGTTCATGTAGGTTGATATGGAGATTCAATTAGCCGCCAACCAATATTGCAGCAACAGTTAAAGCTTAAGATGAAAGGTTTAATGTCTAATTACTCATTCAAAAGTCTACCATTTTTGACAATAAAAGCAAGAAAATATAAATACAACGTTTAAGATACAAGCACCGTGAAACGACCCGAATTTCCGTACTCTTTGAGTAGACTGATAACACCACACGTCCAACCCAAATTGTACAAAAATACGAATCATTATAAGAAAGAAGTTAGAGGATGAGAAATAGAAAGAAAGAATAGTTAGAATAGAAGAAAACGAAGAATACATATCTCACAGCGGAATGAATAAAATATATTAGATAACATATCTTTTGAAATAAAAATCAGTAACTGTATATATACATACCATCATCAGAGCACAACAGTTATCTCTGGAACAGTTATAAACATCTGTTTCCAGATACAACAAAATACACAGCGGAAAATATGATAGTCTATAGCTAACTGGTGAAGCCTCCTGCTTCGAGCTCCTCCAAGTGAATCTGAAAAATCCCGACTACTTGACTGCCCGTACAAATTTGGGCACCCAAGAGTTTAGGGAAAACAAACAAAATAAACTCTGGGTCAGTCATGGGACTGGTGTGAGTAAACTCCAACCATCTGTTTAACCTTCAAAATATTTTCGAAAGAAATGATAATCGTAAGACCGATCCACACATAAACATGGATGGTTTTTACCTTACGATAACCCAAAACATTTGATATCAAAATCTGGTGATATTATAATAGTGTCTAAATCAAATAAATAGAATCTAGTGGAACGCTTGCATCTCACGCTCCATATATAATGTTAAATCAAAAACCGCAGGGCGCTTATTGGAGATTGGATTTCCAACATGACAAGGTATGGGACCACCTGCCGATAGTGTATCTCTAGAGACGAATACACTGGGTTCAACAAGAACTTCTTGCAACCCGGCCCACACATGACCGATCACTCATTTCGCTTGAGTGTTTCGAATGTATATCACCAACGGTTGGGATCAGCAACCGTTTCCCGAAAGGGACAACATCGATAGATTAAAGAACAAATGGAATTTCTCTAGATAGGTGATTATACATCCTAATGGGAGCGACCCACATAGCCATGCTGCCTGCCCGATTTTTGTCAACTCCTGGTTGATGAGGCTTGAGGTTTGAATTACCTTCCAGAACATCTGGCCGCCATTCACTTTGAATGCCACATCGTCATACCCGCCAAATCACAAATTAATTTCCCCAAAAATACCACGGGTATAAAGCTAAGAGAAATGAATTCCTCTGCCACCAAACGTAAGTACGTTTGAAGAGATCAACTTACGTGATCCGTTAGATATACTCTGTCAGACATTCATCCATTCACGTTGTCCTGGGACTGGACAAACCGAAGGCACTATTCTATAAATAGGATAGCCCTTGCATAACTCCGTCTTCAATTTTCTTGATCGCAACGCTAACGTCTATACAGAGTGGTTTTCAGATACTGGATCTGATCCCGGTCTCTCCGTATTGACGACGGAGGTATAAAATAAATCAAAACTTTGATAGTCGGTGATTTAACTATCAAAAAAAAAAAAACATCCATACAATCAACGGTCCTATTTCCAAATGGAAATTCTATCAATCAAACATCAAACAACACTGGCCCCTTTTATATTAGTCCTTTATTACATTATCATTTCCAATTCCCATTTCCCATCTTTCGTATTCCTTCAAAGCTCTATTTTCTCTCTCGATTATTGGAAAACATTTCCAATATTATAATTCCTTTATTGAGAAAATATCCCTTATTCCAGTTAGAAAACATTTCTAAATCCTTTGAATTAAACTGATGTTATAAACATCGTTATTATAACTCAAATCATAAACCATTCGTTAACTAACGATATCACTAACCAATCCTTGCTATCGAGCCTTAATCATTTCTCTGTCAATCATGCAGTCAGTCAAGTTGGGGTATAATTACCTCTCAGACCTTAACTGAACGACATTCTTAACTTCAAAATAGTGAGAGCTTACTACTTCTAACGAAACATCGCTTACGCAACTCTTAGATTCAATCTAAGAATCAACTTCTTTTACGGAAAAACACTGATTATAACGATAACGTTATAATCGCTGTATTTGATTTATAGGACATTACTTTTAACAACAGCGTTACAACCGCTGTTTAGAGTTATTAAACACTTATTGTAACAACAGCGTTATAATCGCTGTTTTAAATTTTCAAACATTTGTTATAACAGCAGCACTATAATCGCTGTTAAAAACGTTTACTATAACAGCAGCGTTAAAATTGCTGTTCAGATTTACCAAAACATTTATTATAACTGCAACGTTTAAAATCGCTGTTAAGAACTTTACAAAACATTTATTACGACAACAGCGTTAAAAATCGCTGTTTAGAATTTACAAAACATTTATTATAAAACTTCTCCATCGAATTAAAATTGGTTCTATGTTCTTATTTCAACATATCTCTTTTTGTTCTTATTACTTCGAAATATAACTATAACTTAATCAACATTCCACATAGTCAAATCTTAAATATAAATCCCTTGGGTTTATCTCGATTTACTTTTATATTCCAACTTTGGAATTTAAAACCCATTCATATCCCTTTTGAAACGAATCCCCTTTTCATTTAAATATCCATTTAAATTTATATTTTCAAATTCAAATCTCCTCTATGAATAATTTCACTTCAAAACATTATTCACTTTAGTCGTGAATAATATTCCCATACCCATTTGGTTTCATAAAAATGAAATCCCAAATCCAAATTCCTTTATTTAACTTCTATTAAAAGAGGATTACTCAGGTAATTTCCTATTCTATTTCACCTTTTTCTAAGCTCTTTCATAATTTCCTTTATGATTTGCTAAGTTCAAATCTTATTTTAAATATTGGTTTCAAACCACTTTCCCCTCTTCCTTATAAATTCAATTTAATCCAATGACAATATTTTACTAAATTTTTTACACATGTTTAAAATCAACTTCTTGTTTTATTTGGTAAAACAAGTTACTACTTTCAAGTCCATTCAAAATTCAATTTCTACTCTTGGAAATAAATTTCCCTTTTTAAATTTCAAATCCCTTTTATTATTCGAAAATATTTTACAGTATTAAAATACCAAATTTCTTGGGCCAGTGATGTTTAAACACAACAAGAACAATCATAGTAAATAAATCATAGTATATGTCACAGTAAAGACAAACAAAATAATATAAATGTTGAGGAACCCAGTTGGGCCCCTCCAACCTGTTTCCCTGCATCCACAGATGTTAATAACATCAATAATATTATTTCACGTCAATGTGAAATATTAGAACTAATAATTGATCAACGATGCAATCATTTCAACCAATTTTATCAACCATTCAACCAAGCAACCATTTCACAGTATAAAATAAATTTAAAACTCGTTTATATAAAAATATAAACGAGGAAGAGTTAGTGAGTTTACTCACCTCGTTTTGCAGTTGACGGTTCTGCTGTTTGTTTTATTTAAAATCAACAAGCGTTTGATTTTACTGAAAAATTCCAATAGCTTTGTTCTGCGCCACACTAGTTCCATCATGTAGATTTCTTCATCACGATCCCAACGTGAATGGTTTTTACCGAATTCTATTCATAAATGAACCTGTTATTAATGTTATAAGCACACGGACTTATATTAAAATAATTATCCTATTTACTAAGTAATAATTAATTCTTCTTAATCAATTTCTTTTAATCTTATATATATAGATACTGTTATTACCATCTGTTTACGAACCTGACTGAATCCTTTGCATTTGCTCGTTTGGTACTATTTGTTTCTTCATCAAAAATCAGGGCCGAATATTATTTGTCCTGAACAACAGAGCAGAGGAGCTCATTGTTCAAACAACCCTCTCAAAAATCCAAGACTGAATTAATCACCAAACCCACATCTCCAGCTAAATGACTAAGAACTCAGCTCCTGCCGGTTTTCACGTCACCAGTACCCCCAATAAAAGAAAAACCGTAACATGTCTGAACCGCTAATCACCTTCATCTGTCCCTTCCCCTTTTATTCTGTGTTTAACGTTAATTCTTCCCTCAAATTCCCAAGGTCGACCTCCACCAGAGCGGTCGCCAGACCCAACGTCTCCTCTATGTTTCCACTTCTCCTTCCTATGCAGAACCTAACACCCTCCAAAGCCCAGCGTCCTTCAAAACAACTGCCACCGAAACCTTCAGAGTACCACCAGGGCCGGTCCTGGCCTAGTGCGAGCCGTGCGACCGCACAGGGCCCATTAGGTCAGGGGGCCCAAAAAAAACTGTATTATCTTTACTAGAGTTGTTTTTTCTTATCAGGATGTGTGTACTTGATAGTAATTTATGTATGCAAAAATAGATGATTGTATGCTTTGTTGACATCAACCAATATATTAAAATGAAGATGTGGCTTGTGTGGACTTCTAGTTGACAGATAGAAAATATGGGTAAAAACTTTACGAGTTTGCTAAAACACGGAATTTCCTCAATGGAGATGCACAGTAGAAAAAACACATTTTCACTTACGTTAAATTTCATTAAAAAAAAATTTAAGGGCCCAAAATTTTGGGTCCGCACTAGGCCCATAAATACTCAGGGTCGGCCCTGAGTACCACCATCTTCACCTCAACAGATCCACCTCTTCACAATAGGAACCATCGCAAGCTCCCTTCAACGATTCCCGAAAGCCCAGGTTTTCGAACCAAAACCAAGATCGAACAGACCCCGATAACTATGAATAGGAAGAGCCACTCCTCGAGAATTTGAAGAAGAAGATTCGGGAAGTGTTTTCGAAGTGTTACTGAATTTTTGAAGTGCGGTAGTTCTATTCAGAAGAGCGGAAGTAAAGTTGGATTTGATATTTTTCTTTTGAGGACCCGTAAGATGAATGTAAATATTTAAAGGAAAGACAACGTGAGGGGCACGACACAGATGTCTTGGCACTCACGGATGTTTACTTGGCACTCACGCTGTTTGAATTTTCCATGGTAAGGTACAAACTTCTTTTATTTATTTATTTTAAAGCTTCGAATTTAATACAGAAAAGAAATTGTGGGGCTTCATTTTGTCTGATCACCCATTCTTATAACGTGAAACATCACTTTCCATCAATCTGGATGCCAGACGAAGGACAAACCGATATGTATATTTAATTTTGTTTTAGCAGAAATTCTTGACTATAGGCACGTCTCCCATTTTTCTATTCATGCTGAGCTGGGGTATGCTGGCTCTTTTCAGAAGAGCATGTGCTGAATGTTTTTTCTAAAATGGTTTGAAGCACTGTTTTGAACGGCTCATTCGGCAAAGCAGAAATTTTATTCATTTAATTTTGAAGAATACTTGAAAGGAAGAATAAGTTATAGGTCAGCCCGATAAAGAATTAGGAAAATTGAATGCAACGGTTGAGTGTACGTAGGGCGAATATTTGTCTTAAAGAAAATGTTAAAGTTTATGTAGTACCTCGTTATATAGTATTCTGTTTATTTCCTGACTGTTATGGACAGAAATAAAAGTACGGTCGTATCCAGCGAGATAGCACAGCCCCAAAAATATAATAATATCGGTAGTTTAACTTATATTATGAAATCCCAAAATATTGATATAAGGTGCAAAATACTCCAAATAAAAAGTTGCATATTTAATTAATTAAAAATTACAGAAAAATTATAAAAATTAAATTATAACTACGCCTCAAAAGAATCTTGCCCAAATTCGTAACCAATCTCTAGTTATATTAAATAAACCGTTATGGCTTATATACGACTCCACAGCGACTTTTTGAAAATTTGATTTGGACATAACTTCCAATATATAAGACGAAATCTCGAATTTTCTCTTCCGTTAGAAAAATATAGTTAAACAGAACCGAACGTTTCTTGTTTCAAAGAAATCCGACTTATTTTGAGTCCTGTATGTCTAATTAAAGTTCAAAACGTTAAATTACGAACTGCCGTGACTTTACGAGCTCATTTTAAATTATATTATAATTTTACATTTAATATCGTTTTATTAAATAAATTCCTTATAAATTCCTATATATAATTCAAATAAAATATTTAACCTAATTTAAATATTCAGAATTCAACAGCCAAAAATCTGGGTCGTTACATTCCTTCCCCCTTAAAATAATTTCGTCCTCGAAATTGCTAAGGTAGGAAAAAATGCTACGTACCCCGTTAACTAGGTCCAATAATCCTTTTTGTTTTTTTCACCTCTTAACTCCAGTTTAACTGGACCAATTTATTTCAATTAAAATATTTATTTATTCTTACTAACGAAAATTTTCAAAAATTCTGAAAACTTTCTAACACTTTAAATTCTGAAAAATTTCGGCAGCATCTCCTCTGCATGGCTCAATTGGTACAAGCACAACTCGCCTTTCTAGGCCTTCTCCAATCCAAAAGAAAATCAAAAAGCCAAGTGGCTTGCCTCATAGGCTCATAAAATCATCAACCCAAACAATATTGTAAACATGTACCTTTTTGTCGGGCATAATTCTATCTCTTGCACTTTCGTCCATTCTGCTCAGCATACATATATCCATTTCCAGTTGGTTTCAAATCAATCCAACCTTTGATCTTTAACTTCTGATTGGATCACTTCTATTCACTAATCCAAACTGAGTTCTATTTTCCAAAGTCAACCCTCTTATTCTGCTTGGGCTCAAAAATAACTTAACTCCAATTAACGACATACAATATAAGTATTCAACTTGTTTAGTATAAGTCGAATCTATTTTAATATTTCGAATTTCAACATCTCTATACTTAATTTCATTCGGGATTACTTCTAATTCAATCCAGATTTATTTAACTTAAGTTAAATCCCAATTCATTTGATACATTTTGACCATTTTCAATTTATTCAACTTTTTCAAGTTAAAAAAATTTCAGAATTCAAATTCCCGGGTTTTATTTCAAATTAGTTTGAAATCATATATATATTTATACACATATTTATAATCAACTCAATTCAAAACATTTGAATTTCTAAATCATCATTTCCTTTTTAAACAAATTTTTTTTTCTTTTTTTTTTCTTTTCATTCCTAAATTACCCTGGTAGCAATCCGTCACTCAGAAACTTGAAAATGAATTCCGATAATGCTGCAGTCCATTATCAGAATTATTTTCTCGCCACTGAAGTAGTTTCAGTGCTTAATCACTTTCAAACTCATTAAAAATCATTCTCATTCAAAAATACCTTCAAGTAATGCTATATTACCTTTAAAATACTTCAGAAAATATTTCTAAACTCGCGGAATTCGAATTCTAATTCTGGTTTGAATTTAATTTCAGTTCATCTTATTTATGTATATTTCCCATATACAAGTTATATTTGGTTATATATAACTGTTTCAATATTTTATAATTCCATTTGATTGTAATAACAATCCATACATCCATACATAATAATTCAGAAATTATTTCTTTTATATCAAAATAGTTTTTGGGTAAATTTATTTCATTTACCCACTTTAAAACAATACTGTGTCGAATTACTTTGTTCGAGAGTTTAGAAACACCTATCGATACAGTTGTACATTTTGTATCGACCAGAATTCATAAGCCACTCAACAAACCAGCCAACACAATATAAAACAATTTTATATCAAATCTACAAATACGCTCCCTCATATATATATATACACTCAAACGCAATCTAGGGTATTACTAACCCCATCTCTATTGAGTTACGCCACAGAGCCAAGGTTACTACTCAACCTTCAGCTCTGATACCAAATGAAACGACCTGAATTTCCGTACTCTTTGAGTAGACTGATAACACCACACGTCCAACCCAAATTGTACAAAAATACGAATCATTATAAGAAAGAAGTTAGAGGATGAGAAATAGAAAGAAAGAATAGTTAGAATAGAAGAAAACGAAGAATACATATCTCATAGCGGAACGAATAAAATATATTAGATAACATATCTTTTGAAATAAAAATCAGTAACTGTATATATACATACCATCATCAGAGCACAACAGTTATCTCTGGAACGGTTATAAACACCTGTTTCCAGATACAACAAAATACACAGCGGAAAATATGATAGTCTATAGCTAACTGGTGAAGCCTCCTGCTTCGAGCTCCTCCAAGTGAATCTGAAAAATCCCGACTACTTGACTGCCCGTACAAATTTGGGCACCCAAGAGTTTAGGGAAAACAAACAAAATAAACTCTAGGTCAGTCATGGGACTGGTGTGAGTAAACTCCAACCATCTGTTTAACCTTCAAAATATTTTCGAAAGAAATGATAATCGTAAGACCGATCCACACATAAACATGGATGGTTTTTACCTTACGATAACCCAAAACATTTGATATCAAAATCTGGTGATATTATAATAGTGTCTGAATCAAATAAATAGAATCTAGCGGAACGCTTGCATCTAGGGGTGAGCGTTTGGTTGGTTTGGTTTATCCAATGATAAATTTGTCAAACCAAACTAAAACCAATAAAAATGAAAACCAAACCAAACCAACCAAATTAAGTTTGATTGGTTCGGTTGGTTATCCGATTAAACCGAACTAAAAATGTTTTACACTATGTGTTTGAAATATTCACTATAATTTGAAATAAATTATAAACATATGATTACAGTATTATTATTTTTGATTTTTAATATTAATTTAGACACATAGATGATGATTAATATATACTTAAATAACTAAACTAATCTAAAATATTTATTATAATACCGATAATTTTGAAAATATAGTGAAAATTCGGTTAATTTGGTTAAACCGATAACCAAACTTAAAAATTTTTCGGACCGATTACAAACTGATTTAATTTCAAAACCGAACCAAACCGACTAAAATAAATCGGTTTGGTTGGTTTATTTGGTTTAACCGAATAATGCTCACCCCTACTTGCATCTCACGCTCCATATATAATGTTAAATCAAAAACCGCAGGGCGCTTATTGGAGATTGGATTTCCAACATGACAAGGTATGGGACCACCTGTCGATAGTGTATCTCTAGAGACGAATACACTGGGTTCAACAAGAACTTCTTGCAACCCGGCCCACACATGACCGATCACTCATTTCGCTTGAGTGTTTCGAATGTATATCACCAACGGTTGGGATCAGCAACCGTTTCCCGAAAGGGACAGCATCGATAGATTAAAGAACAAATGGAATTTCTCTAGATAGGTGATTATACATCCTAATGGGAGCGACCCACATAGCCATGCTGCCTGCCCGATTTTTGTCAACTCCTGGTTGATGAGGCTTGAGGTTTGAATTACCTTCCAGAACATCTGGCCGCCATTCACTTTGAATGCCACATCGTCATACCCGCCAAATCACAAATTGATTTCCCCAAAAATACCACGGGTATAAAGCTAAGAGAAACGAATTCCTCTGCCACCAAACGTAAGTACGTTTGAAGAGATCAACTTACGTGATCCGTTAGATATACTCTGTCAGACATTCATCCATTCACGTTGTCCTGGGACTGGACAAACCGAAGGCACTATTCTATAAATAGGATAGCCCTTGCATAACTCCGTCTTCAATTTTCTTGATCGCAACGCTAACGTCTATACAGAGTGGTTTTCAGATACTGGATCTGATCCCGGTCTCTCCGTATTGACGACGGAGGTATAAAATAAATCAAAACTTTGATAGTCGGTGATTTAACTATCAAAAAAAAAAACATCCATACAATCAACGGTCCTATTTCCAAATGGAAATTCTATCAATCAAACATCAAACAACACTGGCCCCTTTTATATTAGTCCTTTATTACATTATCATTTCCAATTCCCATTTCCCATCTTTCGTATTCCTTCAAAGCTCTATTTTCTCTCTCGATTATTGGAAAACATTTCCAATATTATAATTCCTTTATTGAGAAAATATCCCTTATTCCAGTTAGAAAACATTTCTAAATCCTTTGAATTAAACTGATGTTATAAACATCGTTATTATAACTCAAATCATAAACCATTCGTTAACTAACGATATCACTAACCAATCCTTGCTATCGAGCCTTAATCATTTCTCTGTCAATCATGCAGTCAGTCAAGTTGGGGTATAATTACCTCTCAGACCTTAACTGAACGACATTCTTAACTTCGAAATAGTGAGAGCTTACTACTTCTAACGAAACATCGCTTACGCAACTCTTAGATTCAATCTAAGAATCAACTTCTTTTACGGAAAAACACTGATTATAACGATAACGTTATAATCGCTGTATTTGATTTATAGGACATTACTTTTAACAACAGCGTTACAACCGCTGTTTAGAGTTATTAAACACTTATTGTAACAACAGCGTTATAATCGCTGTTTTAATTTTTCAAACATTTGTTATAACAGCAGCACTATAATCGCTGTTAAAAACGTTTACTATAACAGCAGCGTTAAAATTGCTATTCAGATTTACCAAAACATTTATTATAACTGCAGCGTTTAAAATCGCTGTTAAGAACTTTACAAAACATTTATTACGACAACAGCGTTAAAAATAGCTGTTTAGAATTTACAAAACATTTATTATAAAACTTCTCCATCGAATGAAAATTGGTTCTATGTTCTTATTTCAACATATCTCTTTTTGTTCTTATTACTTCGAAATATAACTATAACTTAATCAACATTCCACATAGTCAAATCTTAAATATAAATCCCTTGGGTTTATCTCGATTTACTTTTATATTCCAACTTTGGAATTTAAAACCCATTCATATCCCTTTTGAAACGAATCCCCTTTTCATTTAAATATCCATTTAAATTTATATTTTCAAATTCAAATCTCCTCTATGAATAATTTCACTTCAAAACATTATTCACTTTAGTCGTGAATAATATTCCCATACCCATTTGGTTTCATAAAAATGAAATCCCAAATCCAAATTCCTTTGTTTAACTTCTATTAAAAGAGGATTACTCAGGTAATTTCCTATTCTATTTCACCTTTTTCTAAGCTCTTTCATAATTTCCTTTATAATTTGCTAAGTTCAAATCTTATTTTAAATATTGGTTTCAAACCACTTTCCCCTCTTCCTTATAAATTCAATTTAATCCAATGACAATATTTTACTAAATTTTTTACACATGTTTAAAATCAACTTCTTGTTTTATTTGGTAAAACAAGTTACTGCTTTCAAGTCCATTCAAAATTCAATTTCTACTCTTGGAAATAAATTTCCCTTTTTAAATTTCAAATCCCTTTTATTATTCGAAAATATTTTACAGTATTAAAATACCAAATTTCTTGGGCCAGTGATGTTTAAACACAACAAGAACAATCATAGTAAATAAATCATAGTATATGTCATAGTAAAGACAAACAAAATAATATAAATGTTGAGGAACCCAGTTGGGCCCCTCCAACCTGTTTCCCTGCATCCACAGATGTTAATAACATCAATAATATTATTTCACGTCAATGTGAAATATCAGAACTAATAATTGATCAACGATGCAATCATTTCAACCCATTTTATCAACCATTCAACCAAGCAACCATTTCACAGTATAAAATAAATTTAAAACTCGTTTATATAAAAATATAAACGAGGAAGAGTTAGTGAGTTTACTCACCTCGTTTTGCAGTTGACGGTTCTGCTATTTGTTTTATTTAAAATCAACGAGCGTTTGATTTTACTGAAAAATTCCAATAGCTTTGTTTTGCGCCACACTAGTTCCATCATGTAGATCTCTTCATCACGATCCCAACGTGAATGGTTTTTACCGAATTCTATTCATAAATGAACCTGTTATTCATGTTATAAGCACACGGACTTATATTAAAATAATTATCCTATTTACTAAGTAATAATTAATTCTTCTTAATCAATTTCTTTTAATCTTATATATATAGATACTGTTATTACCATCTGTTTAGCAACCTGACTGAATCCTTTGCATTAGCTCGTTTGGTACTATTTGTTTCTTCATCAAAAATCAGGGCCAAATATTATTTGTCCTGGACAACAGAGCAGAGGAGCTCATTGTTCAAACAACCCTCTCAAAAATCCAAGACTGAATTAATCACCAAACCCACATCTCCAGCTAAATGACTAAGAACTCAGCTCCTGCCGGTTTTCACGTCACCAGTACCCCCAATAAAAGAAAAACCGTAACATGTCTGAACCGCTAATCACCTTCATCTGTCCCTTCCCCTTTTATTCTGTGTTTAACGTTAATTCTTCCCTCAAATTCCCAAGGTCGACCTCCACCAGAGCGGTTGCCAGACCCAACGTCTCCTCTATGTTTCCACTTCTCCTTCCTATGCAGACCCTAACACCCTCCAAAGCCCAGCATCCTTCAAAACAACTGCCACCGAAACCTTCAGAGTACCACCATCTTCACCTCAACAGATCCACCGCTTCACAATAGGAACCATCGCAAGCTCCCTTCAACGATTCCCGAAAGCCCAGGTTTTCGAACCAAAACCAAGATCGAACAGACCCCGATAACTATGAATAGGAAGAGCCACTCCTCGAGAATTTGAAGAAGAAGATTCGGGAAGTGTTTTCGAAGTGTTACTGAATTTTTGAAGTGCGGTAGTTCTATTCAGAAGAGCGGAAGTAAAGTTGGATTTGATATTTTTCTTTTGAGGACCCGTAAGATGAATGTAAATATTTAAAGGAGAGACAACGTGAGGGGCACGACACAGATGTCTTGGCACTCACGGATGTTTACTTGGCACTCACGCTGTTTGAATTTTCCATGGTAAGGTACAAACTTCTTTTATTTATTTATTTTAAAGCTTCGAATTTAATACAGAAAAGAAATTGTGGGGCTTCATTTTGTCTGATCACCCATTCTTATAACGTGAAACATCACTTTCCATCAATCTGGATGCCAGACGAAGGACAAACCGATATGTATATTTAATTTTGTTTTAGCAGAAATTCTTGACTATAGGCACGTCTCCCATTTTTCTATTCATGCTGAGCTGGGGTATGCTGGCTCTTTTCAGAAGAGCATGTGCTGAATGTTTTTTCTAAAATGGTTTGAAGCACTATTTTGAACGGCTCATTCGGCAAAGCAGAAATTTTATTCATTTAATTTTGAAGAAGACTTGAAAGGAAGAATAAGTTATAGGTCAACCCGATAAAGAATTAGGAAAATTGAATGCAACGGTTGAGTGTACGTAGGGCGAATATTTGTCTTAAAGAAAATGTTAAAGTTTATGTAGTACCTCGTTATATAGTATTCTGTTTATTTCCTGACTGTTATGGATAGAAATAAAAGTACGGTCGTATCCAGCGAGATAACACAGTCCCAAAAATATAATAATATCGGTAGTTTAACTTATATTATGAAATCCCAAAATATTGATATAAGGTGCAAAATACTCCAAATAAAAAGTTGCGTATTTAATTAATTAAAAATTACAGAAAAATTCTAAAAATTAAATTATAACTACGCCTCAAAAGAATCTTGCCCAAATTCGTAACCAATCTCTAGTTATATTAAATAAATCGTTATGGCTTATATACGATTCCACAGCGACTTTCTGAAAATTTGATTTGGACATAACTTCCAATATATAAGACGAAATCTCGAATTTTCTCTTCCGTTAGAAAAATATAGTTAAACAGAACCGAACGTTTCTTGTTTCAAAGAAATCCGACTTATTTTGAGTCCTGTATGTCTAGTTAAAGTTCAAAACGTTAAATTACGAACTGCCGTGACTTTACGAGCTCATTTTGAATTATATTATAATTTTACATTTAATATCGTTTTATTAAATAAATTCCTTATAAATTCCTATATATAATTCAAATAAAATATTTAACCCAATTTAAATATTCAGAATTCAACAGCCAAAAATCCGGGTCGTTACACACCGACATGTAACATGATTTATATATAAATTATATTATTAATGGAGTATATTTATCGGGACTCCATGATGTGAATGAGTTGATGAGTTTCTAATTTTGGTGTTAATAAAGAGAAGATTGTGATTGCCGATGATTTGATAAAAAATGTGAACTGTTTCTCATATATTGAAACTGTTTCTATTATCGGGAGTGCACAATTTTGTTCGATCTATTTCCAATTTCAATATATCGAAAAAGGCTTTGTAAAAAAGTTTTTAAAATTGCATGTCATGTAAACAAAAATTAATCACAACTAGTAAACTTAGTGTATAAATTTAACCTGGCAAAATATCAGCAAAGTTGTAAGTGGGGAAGTTAAGAAAATAACACTTGCAATAAACAAGGAAGGAACGACTACGCGAAATCAAATATTAACAGCTGTCATGTATAAAGCAAGAGTTATATTATATGGTAACAAGAAATTATGAATTTTGGTGGCAGCAAAGGTTTAGGACAATAAATCTGATAATAGAAGATGAAAACAGAAGACAATTTGATGAGATAAAAATATATAACCATGAACTATCAAGTAAAATTTGATACAAAAATGAATGTAAATTGGAACAAGCCATTATACTAATGCATACATAAATTAATGATATGGTCCAAGATAAGAAAGCCATGCCAAAATTGCTATCTTTGATTTCTCATTGTATTGCGTTCATACTGTGACATTTATATAGTGTAATTGTGGGATATTATATATTCCATTTTACCATGTATTGTTTACTAAATCATTTATTATATGGCATGTTTTAGTCTCCTTTTCAATTTTGATGTTTTTTGGCCCATCCAAATTTACTATTTATGCTTGGCTGATTGAAGTTCTTTCAATTGAGTTTTATGAGGAATGCTTCCTTAAGTGGATTGTAATCCTCTAGTGGTCCCTACGGTGCAGTTGCAAAAGCTGAAGAGAGGGTGCAGATCCTCTGGACCAGGGGCTCCCAGTTTCCCTGGTCCGGGTGATTTTCATTTTGCCTCCTGAATTTCCCTGAATTCCGATTTGGAATAGTTGGAAATTTGTGTGAATTATTAAAATATTTGAATAAGTGTATGAGTGGCTCCTTAATGTGAATAGTCCCACATCATGGGATTATATGAAAGAAGCAAGTATTTATACTTGTTTCTAAGAAGCTTTGATGGGGCCTTGGGGCTCCCAATACATGCTTTGTTGTGAGGAGGGAGCCCATGCATCATGACCACCACACACGTGCGCGCGACCGACCGACCGACTCGACTCGACCAGGCCCGGCCCGGCTCGGTTCGGTATTGGGCTTGGGCTTTGGTCCTTGGCTATGTGGTGTAGACACTTATATTTTTGGTCCAGAAAACACTGCAATTTTCGAACCAGTTTTTTTTTTTGAAAAAATATATGAAAATATTTATGAGCCGATTTTTATTTGAATCAGTAAACTTTTGACCAAGTATTTCGCAGATCCTATTTTCCTCCACTGACCAGTATTTTCGAATAACCTTATCCTCGTCTATATATTACCATCAGATCAGACGAGATCAATATAGAAAAAATTCTGCTTCTCTCTTCCTCCGCCATTAAAAATCTTCTTAAGAAATTTTCGAGCAGTTAAAATCAGAAAGTGCAAATATGCACTGGTTTGTTTGTGCAAAGCAAATCAGTTATTAATTTCAGAGAGGCTGTTTTATCCTAGAGGCGGCGGCGAAAGTACGAACTGGTTTTGCACCACCGACTAGATCGCTGAATCGTCTTCAAGAAAGCGACAGAGTACGTGACTCAGCCATTTGTTTCCAACAGGAATTCAGGGGGGCAAAGTGCAAATTGCTCTGAAATGGAGCAATTTTGTTGGCCCGGACTTCTATAAATTACACGGTATTGTACATGAGAGAACTGCACCCTATTCACCTGAAATGAACGGTAAAGCTGAAAGAAAAAATAGGACTTTTACCGAATTAGTAGTGGCCATCCTACTAAATTCTGGTGCAGCAAAACATTGGTGGGGGGATATTTTATTGACTGTATGCTATGTTCTGAATGGAATCCCCAAATCTAAGAATAAAATTTCACCTTATGAAATTTTAAAGAATCATAAACCCAATGTCTCATACTTTAGAACTTGGGGTTGTTTAGCATATGTTCGCATTCTAGACCCTAAGAGAATAAAATTGGCAAGTAGAGCATATGAATGTGCATTTATAGGCTATGCTATTAATAGCAAAGCATACGGATTTTATGATCTAAACGCACATAATATAATTGAATCAAATGATGCCGATTTTTATGAAACTAAATTTCATTTTAAATTAAGGAATAGTGGGGGCACGTCAAGTACGCCTATTAGAACATAACTTGATAAAAGTTCTGAAGTTGAACCTAGAAGAAGTAAAAGAGCAAGAACCGTAAAAGATTTTGGTTCGGATTTTAGCGCTTTTACTATAGAGGAGGATCCCTTAAACCTCCAAGAGGCCTTATCTTCACTAGATGCCGATTTCTGGCGAGAGGCTATAAATGATGAGATGGATTCTTTTGAATCCAATAAGACTTGGCATTTGACAGATTTACCCCCTGGTTGTAAATCTATAGGCTGTAAATGGGTACTTAAAAAGAAACTAAAACCTGATGGTACTATAGATAAATACAAAGCACGACTAGTAGCTAAAGGTTTTAGACAAAAAGAAAATATAGATTTCTTCGATACTTTTTCACCTGTAACTAGAATAACATCCATTCAGGTATTATTCTCACTTGCTTCCATTCATAATTTACTAATACACCAAATGGATGTTAAAACTGCCTTTTTGAACGGTGAATTAGACGAAGAAATTTATATGGACCAGCCTGAAGGATTTGTAGTACATGGTCAAGAACATAAAGTATGCAAATTGGATAAATCATTATATGGTTTAAAACAAGCACCTAAGCAATGGCATGAAAAATTTGATAACTTAATCATTTCAAATGGTTTTAAAGCTAATGAAAGTGACAAATGCATTTATTACAAATATGAGAATGACATTTGCACTATTATATGCCTTTATGTAGATGACCTACTCATCTTTGGGTCAAACATTCATGCCATAAACTCAGTCAAATCCTTATTAAGTGCCAATTTTGATATGAAAGATCTAGGTGAGACGAGTGTAATCCTTGGTATTAAAATTACTAGGTCAGAAAAGGGAATTTCTTTGGATCAGTCTCATTACATTGAGAAGATACTAAAGAAATATAATTACTTTGACTGTAAACCTGCATGTACACCATACGATCCAAGTGTAAAGTTATTTAAGAACACCGGTGAAGGTGTAAGACAGTCTGATTATGCGAGCATCATTGGCAGCCTTCGGTATGCCACTGATTGTACTAGACCCGACATTGCCTATGTCGTGGGATTATTGTGCAGGTTTACAAGTAGACCTAGTATAAAGCACTGGCATGCTATTGAAAGGGTCATGAGATACCTTAAACTAACTATGAACCTTGGATTACATTATGAAAAGTTTCCAGCTGTACTTGAAGGATACTCAGATGCAGACTGGAGTACTTTATCTGATGATTCTAAAGCGACTAGTGGATATATATTTAGCATCGCTGGAGGAGCTGTTTCTTGGAAATCCAAGAAACAGACTATTTCGGCTCAGTCCACCATGGAATCTGAGATGATAACACTTGCTACAGCTAGTGAAGAAGCAGAGTATTTGAGAAATCTGCTAGCTGAGATTCCCTTATGGGAAAACCGATACCGGCTGTGTTGATACATTGCGATAGTACCGCGGCTATTGCAAAAGTTCAGAACCGTTATTTTAACGGTAAGAGACGACAAATACATCGTAAGCATAGCACGGTTAGAGAGCTACTTTCTACAGGTACCGTTAGAGTAGATTACGTACGTAGTGAAGAAAATTTGGCAGATCCTTTGACGAAAGGACTGTCAAGAGAGAAAGTCCATAATTCTTCTAAAAGAATGGGACTATTGCCCTTAGATTGTTGAGTCACACACAATGGTAACCCGACCCAAATGACTGGAGATCCCAAGAAATAGGTTCAATGGGTAAAAACAAGTTGTGTAGTGATAGAAGTTGAACATGATATTTAATAAACCAAGAAGCATGTATTCCTGAAGTGATAGAGGATGAGTTAATAGAAACTCTTAATGAGATCTATACTCTATTTGGAGTGGAGTACCTACCTTCAGGAGTACTCTTGATAGACTCAACTATGTGAATGTGGAAATGAGGTCGTTTCCTATGGAGTTTTGGGCAAAACTTCTAGAGCGTTCACTAAACTGGGATAGACGTGCATGGCCATAAACGCACGGGCTATTTGATTGCACTATAGAAAAGATTGTGTGTGGTTTGATGTCAGGGATAGAGTTCAAGACTACGTGTCACTCTAGTAAAAACTGAATCTTACTCACTATGCAATGGTTCAAGTCGGATGACACCTTTGTTTATGCACAGTCTTATGTTTTTTAGAAACTGCTCGATAATATTTTAAAAATTCAAGTGGGGGATTGTTGGAAATTTGTGTGAATTATTAAAATATTTGAATAAGTGTATGAGTGGCTCCTTAATGTGAATAGTCCCACATCATGGGATTATATGAAAGAAGAAAGTATTTATACTTGTTTCTAAGAAGCTTTGATGGGGCCTTGGGGCTCCCAATACATGCTTTGTTGTGAGGAGGGAGCCCATGCATCATGACCACCACACACGCGCGCGCGACCGACCGACTCGACTCGACCCGGCTCGGTTCGGTTCGGTATTGGGCTTGGGCTTTGGGCCTTGGCTATGTGGTGTAGACACTTATATTTTTGGTCCAGAAAACACTGCAATTTTCGAACCAGTTTTTTTTTTTAAAAAATATATGAAAATATTTATGAGCCGATTTTTATTTGAATCAGTAAACTTTTGACCAAGTATTTCGCAGATCCTATTTTCCTCCACTGACCAGTATTTTCGAATAACCTTATCCTCGTCTATATATTACCATCAGATCAGACGAGATCAATATAGAAAAAATTCTGCTTCTCTCTTCCTCCGCCATTAAAAATCTTCTTAAGAAATTTTCGAGCAGTTAAAATCAGAAAGTGCAAATATGCACTGGTTTGTTTGTGCAAAGCAAATCAGTTATTAATTTCAAAGAGGCTGTTTTATCCTAGAGGCGGCGGCGAAAGTACGAACTGGTTTTGCACCACCGACCAGATCGCCAAATCGTCTTCAAGAAAGCAACAGAGTACGTGACTCAGCCATTTGTTTCCAACAAATTGAAGACGATTAGAAACAATGGCTTCGACAACAACCATAGATGATGCTGCTCCTTCCTCTGCATTCCAGATTCCATTGGTGACTGCTGCCCCGTTTCGTTTCGAGGGTCTGCACTACAAACGATGGCGTCAGAAAATGGAGTTCTACCTGACGATGAGAAAGGTGGCTACTGCTCTGACCACCGACAAACCGCAGCTGCCAGACAAGCCTGACGGAGCTAATGAAGCGCAGATGACATCCTGGATTGAACAATCAAAGCAGTTGCAGAGCTGGACTGAACAGGATTATCTGTGCAAGAATTTTATTCTGAACGGATTGAGCGATGATCTGTATGATTACTACAACTCAGAAGACAAGACAGCGAAGCAGATCAGGGAAGCGCTGCAGAAGAAATACGATACAGAGGAGGCAGGGGTGAAGAAGTATGCTGTGAGCCGCTATCTGAAGTACCAGATGACAGACGATAGGTCAGTAGAGATGCAGTCTCATGAGCTGCAGAAAATAGCTCATGAGATCATCTCCGAAGGTATGGTTTTAGATGAACAATTTCAAATTGTTGTTATTATTGACAAACTGCCCCCAGGTTGGAAAGACTTTAAAAATTTCTTACGGCATAAGACTAAGGAATTTTCCTTAGAGAGTTTGATCACTCGCCTTCGCATTGAGGAGGCAGCACGCAAACAGGACCAGAAAGAGGAAGTGTTGTTTGTTTCAAACAACAACACTAAAAAGACCAAACCCGCAGTTCTGAAACCAAATCAGAAGTCTTTTAAGAATCAGAACAGATGCAACAAACAGATTGGAATCCGCAAGGAAACCCAAAAGGACAGCAAAAATCATCCCAAAAGAATGACTCTGGACAGTTGTTTCTATGTTACAACTGTGGAAAACCAGGTCATATGGCACGAAAGTGTCGGAACAAGCCTAGCTCTGTACCACAGGCTAACTTGACTGAAGAGGAGCCTCTTATGGCTATGATTAATGAGATTCACCTTGTTGGTGGATCAGAGGGTTGGTGGGTAGACACTGGTGCTTCTCGCCATGTCTGCTATGATCGTGCTATGTTCTCCACATACACGGCTGCTGAAGATCAGAAAGTGTTGCTGGGAGATTCTCACACCACTAAAGTTGCAGGGGTTGGAAACGTGGAGATCAAGTTTACCTCTGGAAAGACTGTGATCCTCAAAGATGTTTTGCACACTCCAGAGATGAGGAAGAATCTGGTTTCTGGCTATCTCCTTAATAAGGCAGGGTTTACTCAATTTATTGGGGCTGACTTGTATACCATTGTGTATAAGGGAAACTTTATAGGAAAGGGTTATGCTTGTGAGGGAATGTTCAAATTAAATGTTGAATCTAATAAAGTGAATAATTCTGCTTATATGTTGTATGATTTTAATATTTGGCACTCTAGATTATGTCATGTTAATAAACGAATAATTCATAACATGAGCACTCTAGATATGATACCTAAGATAGCAGAATCTGAATCTGATAAATGTGAATTCTGTACACAAGCAAAAATCACAAAGAAACCTCATAAATCTGTTGATAGAGAATCTGAACCCTTAGACTTGATTCATTCTGATATATGTGAACTTGATGGTACTTTGACTAGACATGGACATCGCTATTTTATCACTTTTATGGATGATTGTTCTGATTTCACATATGTATATCTTATGAAAAATAAAAGTGATGCTTTTGAAATGTTTAAAACATTCAAAACTGAAATTGAGAATCAAGTAAATAGACAAATTAAGAGACTTCATAGTGATAGAGGAACAGAATATGAATCTAATTCAATTCTGGACTTCTATAAATTACACGGTATTGTACATGAGAGAACTGCACCCTATTCACCTGAAATGAACGGTAAAGCTGAAAGAAAAAATAGGACTTTTACCGAATTAGTAGTGGCCATCCTACTAAATTCTGGTGTAGCAAAACATTGGTGGGGGGATATTTTATTGACTGTATGTTATGTTCTGAATAGAATCCCCAAATCTAAGAATAAAATTTCACCTTATGTAATTTTAAAGAATCATAAACCCAATGTCACATACTTTAGAACTTGGGGTTGTTTAGCATATGTTCGCATTCTAGACCCTAAGAGAATAAAATTGGCAAGTAGAGCATATGAATGTGCATTTATAGGCTATGCTATTAATAGCAAAGCATACAGATTTTATGATCTAAACGCACATAATATAATTGAATCAAATGATGCCGATTTTTATGAAACTAAATTTCCTTTTAAATTAAGGAATAGTGGGGGCACGTCAAGTATGCCTATTAGAACAGAACTTGATAAAAGTTCTGAAGTTGAACCTAGAAGAAGTAAAAGAGCAAGAACCGTAAAAGATTTTGGTTCGGATTTTAGCGCTTTTACTATAGAGGAGGATCCCTTAAACCTCCAAGAGGCCTTATCTTCACTAGATGCCGATTTCTGGCGAGAGGCTATAAATGATGAGATGGATTCTTTTAAATCCAATAAGACTTGGCATTTGACAGATTTACCCCCTGGTTGTAAATCTATAGGCTGTAAATGAGTACTTAAAAAGAAACTAAAACCTGATGGTACTATAGATAAATACAAAGCAGGACTAGTAGCTAAAGGTTTTAGACAAAAAGAAAATATAGATTTCTTCGATATTTTTTCACCTGTAACTAGAATAACATCCAATCGGGTATTATTCTCACTTGCTTCCATTCATAATTTACTAATACACCAAATGGATGTTAAAACTGCCTTTTTGAACGGTGAATTAGACGAAGAAATTTATATGGACCAGCCTGAAGGATTTGTAGTACATGGTCAAGAACATAAAGTATGCAAATTGGATAAATCATTATATGGTTTAAAACAAGCACCTAAGCAATGGCATGAAAAATTTGATAACTTAATCATTTCAAATGGTTTTAAAGCTAAAGAAAGTGACAAATGCATTTATTACAAATATGAGAATGACATTTGCACTATTATATGCCTTTATGTAGATGACCTACTCATCTTTGGGTCAAACATTCATGCCATAAACTCAGTCAAATCCTTATTAAGTGCCAATTTTGATATGAAAGATCTAGGTGAGGCGAGTGTAATCCTTGGTATTAAAATTACTAGGTCAGAAAAGGGAATTTCTTTGGATCAGTCTCATTGCATTGAGAAGATACTAAAGAAATAAAATTACTTTGACTGTAAACCTGCATGTACACCATACGATCCAAGTGTAAAGTTATTTAAGAACACTGGTAAAGGTGTAAGACAGTCTGATTATGCGAGCATCATTGGCAGCCTTCGGTATGCCACTGATTGTACTGGACCCGACATTGCCTATGTCGTGGGATTATTGTGCAGGTTTACAAGTAGACCTTGTATAGAGCACTGGCATGCTATTGAAAGGGTCATGAGATACCTTAAACTAACTATGAACCTTGGATTACATTATGAAAAGTTTCCAGCTGTACTTGAAGGATACTCAGATGCAGGCTGGAGTACTTTATCTGATGATTCTAAAGCGACTAGTGGATATATATTTAGCATCGCTGGAGGAGCTGTTTCTTGGAAATCCAAGAAACATACTATTTTGGCTCAGTCCACCATGGAATCTGAGATGATAACACTAGCTACAGCTAGTGAAGAAGCAGAGTATTTGAGAAATCTGCTAGCTGAGATTCCCTTATGGGAAAACCGATATCGGCTGTGTTGATACATTGCGATAGTACCGCGGCTATTGCAAAAGTTCAGAACCGTTATTTTAACGGTAAGAGACGACAAATACGTCGTAAGCATAGCACGGTTAGAGAGCTACTTTCTACAGGTACCGTTAGAGTAGATTACGTACGTAGTGAAGAAAATTTGGCAGATCCTTTGACGAAAGGACTGTCAAGAGAGAAAGTCCATAATTCTTCTAAAAGAATGGGACTATTGCCCTTAGATTGTTGAGTCACACATAATGGTAACCCGACCCAAATGACTGGAGATCCCAAGAAATAGGTTCAATGGGTAAAAACAAGTTGTGTAGTGATAGAAGTTGAACATGCTATTTAATAAACCAAGAAGCATGTATTCCTGAAGTGATAGAGGATGAGTTAATAGAAACTCTTAATGAGATCTATACTCTATTTGGAGTGGAGTACCTACCTTCAGGAGTACTCATGATAGACTCACCTATGTGAATGTGGAAATGAGGCCGTTTCCTTTGGAGTTTTGGGCAAAACTTCTAGAGCTTTCACTAAACTGGGATAGACGTGCATGGCCATAAACGCACGGGCTATTTGATTGCACAATAGAAAAGATTGTGTGTGGTTTGATGTCAGGGATAGAGTTCAAGACTACGTGTCACTCTAGTAAAAAACTGAATCTTACTCACTATGCAAAGGCTCAAGTCGGATGACACCTTTGTTTATGCACAGTCTTATGTTTTTTAGAAACTGCTCGATAATATTTTAAAAATTCAAGTGGGGGATTGTTGGAAATTTGTGTGAATTATTAAAATATTTGAATAAGTGTATGAGTGGCTCCTTAATGTGAATAGTCCCACATCATGGGATTATATGAAAGAAGCAAGTATTTATACTTGTTTCTAAGAAGCTTTGATGGGGCCTTGGGGCTCCCAATACATGCTTTGTTGTGAGGAGGGAGCCCATGCATCATGACCACCACACGCGCGCGCGACCGACCGACTCGACTCGGCCCGGCCTGGCTCGGTTCGGTTCGGTATTGGGCTTGGGCTTTGGGCCTTGGCTATGTGGTGTAGACACTTATATTTTTGGTCCAGAAAACACTGCAATTTTCGAACCAGTTTTTTTTTTTTAAAAAAAAATATATGAAAATATTTATGAGCCGATTTTTATTTGAATCAGTAAAATTTTGACCAAGTATTTCGCAGATCCTATTTTCCTCCACTGACCAGTATTTTCGAATAACCTTATCCTCGTCTATATATTACCATCAGATCAGACGAGATCAATATAGAAAAAATTCTGCTTCTCTCTTCCTCCGCCATTAAAAATCTTCTTAAGAAATTTTCGAGCAGTTAAAATCAGAAAGTGCAAATCTGCACTGGTTTTTTTGTGCAAAGCAAATCAGTTATTAATTTCAGAGAGGTTGTTTTATCCTAGAGGCGGCGACGAAAGTACGAACTGGTTTTGCACCACCGACCAGATCGCCGAATCGTCTTCAAGAAAGCGACAGAGTACGTGACTCAGCCATTTGTTTCCAACAGGAATTCTGGGGGGCAAAGTGCAAATTGCTCTGAAATGGAGCAATTTTGTTGGCCCGGACCAGGGGAAAAGGGACCCCCTGGTCCAGACGATCCAAGCCCCTGAAGAGAATATTGAGCATCAGAAAAGAAGATACCAGTCTGGGTTCTATTTTTGGTCAGTAGCTTCTTTCATATATATTATTGAAGTCTTTTACCTCCTAATAATTTCTTTCTTTTATAGGGCTCTTTTCCTATAGGCGCATTTAGATCTTACATTAATTGTATTCTAAAATAATATATCACTACATATAACACTTCTGTACGTGTTTTTAAGTTTATGTTCAGGCATTTAAGGAATGAAGATTCGTTCTACTTTACAATTTGTATCCTAGGCGATTGAGTCTTTGTATCCTTTTTGTCGAAGTATATTTTTTATTGGTTCAACTTATATGAGTTAATTGCATGAGATCTTTATGTAACATATTTTTGTGTTTTCCCATTTCGGTTCAAGCATTTAAGGAGGTTTAATGTAATACTGTGATTGTTTAATGGAATTAAAAGATTTGACAGTAGATTTCTAACTTTGATTTGGTTTTTTTTTTTAATCTTGCTCGAGAAGATAGTTTGTTTCTTGCTCTAATTTAGATAAAGAATTTGTTGCCTTTTGGATCCAGTTTTAAGCATTTGAGAGTTGGCTTACATTGCAAATAACAATGTGACGGCAAGGAATTTCGCTCGGTCCGAACCAGTCGCTAAACCGACCCAGACCGTTCGAAACGCCCTATCGTTTGAGAACAAGACAAAATAGAGCGCATACAGAGGAACATTTCACTGTTTATTACAACAATGCATCAGATTACAAGAATATACAGAGTATAAATGAATAAATATTACACAGAAATATCAGAGATTTAAATTACATTTAAATACATAGCAGCGGAAAATAATACAATACACAACTAGAAGAGATATACGGATACAAAGCTTTCCGGATATCATTCCAGCTGTAAACCAGGATCCTGTGAATATAAATCTGCAAAACCAAAACTACCAGCTGCCCGTGTCAAAAATAAGGGCACCCAGAGTTTAGGTTAAAACAATAAACTCCAGGTCAGTCATGTGACTGGTGTGAGAACTAAAACAGTTAATCTTTATTTCAAAGTTAGGTAAATCAAGGGACCACGCCGTATAACACGGAACGGGTTTCCTCCCAAGAATACCAGTGCATAAAACAAACAGCGCAATGCTAAATAAAGAAAAATGAAGCTGTTATAAGACCCAGGTCCTATCACACAATGCAACGCAAGCCGGGGGATAGGGTTTTCCCTTATAACAGCCAAAGAATGCTTGATACGTTTAAAACAAATCATTTGATACTATTATAAGTGCATAGTGTATATAACAACTTCAAATCATAAGTATCAATCATAGGCGGCATGGGTACCATATATCATGTCGCCATATATAGGTTTACAAATAAAACCGCAAATGTCACGTATTTGGAAATTGGATTTCCATCTATGAACCGAGGCAAAAGATAGTCCTCAACCGATTCGAGACGCTCTAGCCCGCCCCTCAGGATCAGAGCTCGAGTGACCCTTGGATCGTCAGGGCCGGTCCACACGGAGTGGATTAAAATGCCTGAACATGCGTTTCCCCGCCCTATGGGGCGTAAACGAGCCAACTAAATGACTCCATCGGTTCGAGAACGACCGATCAATCCGAGGCGCCTCGCAACAGCAACAACCACATAAGTCAAACTCGTCAGGGCGTGTAAAACCACTGACGCCACTTCTAGCTAGAAAGAAACGCAAGTCCTCCCTGATGTCCCTCCCGTTTTTGGTTCATACCGGGTGTGAAACTCGCGAAGTAAACGTTACACAAAGCTACGCCACAAAGGCCGTGCTTTGATCATCACCACAAGACTTTGCTTTTCAACAGAAGCCTTGATCATTTGCATCTTAGCATGCCACACAGGCAAACCATCCTATGCAACCGATATCAGTCACACAGAATGAAATCCGATGTCAGACACACAGTCCATTTACAAGTCCGTTCTGGGTCTGAACGAAACCGGAGGCACCTAGTACCTCGCATATCCATCGATCTCCAAGTACGTCTGGACGATCACCAACTGTTTCCATCTTCTTGGGTGTACAGCCCAATCAAGATCATCAGTTATCACCCAAACGACGTGAAGACCTCCGGTCTTCGACCATCGTCTTCATCTTCGACTTATCGTCGTATCGATTATTCAGAATGGGATAAACCCGGACTTCCCGAATAACTCGCGTATATTTTATAAAAGTGTTACACAAACACAACATACGCCTCATTCCAATTCATTAGTCACTAACCGTAAATTAATCAAGAGAATAATTCCCCAAATATTAACCCCGAAGGCCGAAACCAACATCAGATCAATATCCAGAAAACCCTTCTGCTTGGCTAACCGACAGTTAGTTTCTAAATTTCACGTTCAAATCTAATTAAAGATTTAACTATCGCCTGGAGCAAAACTGGTGATACTCCATTCTCGATCTTTTCAATCTAATTAAAGATTCATTAAAACTCCACTTAGTTTTAATCTGTGACTGGGTTAAAGAATCAGTGTCATTTAAAACACGGTTCACGATAAACCCAAAGTCACATCCCATTAATTATCGGGTTAAAGAACAAGTGTTATTTAAAACACTGTTCACGATAAACCCAAAAATCAATATCCATTCAATTCCAATTAAATATTATTTAATTGGTGCACTTCATTAAATCTAAATCAAAAGATTTAATCTTTTCTCAACTGGGTTCAAGAACAGTGTTAGTGAAGACACCATTCACGACAAACCCAAATCACATTCATTAATTATCGGGTTAAAGAACAAGTGTTATTTAAAACACTGTTCACGATAAACCCAAAAATCAATATCAATTCAATTCCAATTAAATATCATTTAATTGGTACACTTCATTAAATCTAAATAAAAAGATTTAATCTTTTCTCAACTGGGTTCAAGAACAGTGTTAGTGAAGACACCATTCACGACAAACCCAAATCACATTCATTAATTATCGGGTTAAAGAACAAGTGTTATTTAAAACACTGTTCACGATAAACCCAAAAATCAATATCAATTCAATTCCAATTAAATATTATTTAATTGGTACACTTCATTAAATCTAAATAAAAAGATTTAATCTTTTCTCAACTGGGTTCAAGAACAGTGTTAGTGAAGACACCATTCACGACAAACCCAAATCACATTCGATATTCAATACAAGGCTCTGAATAGAAAATATATCGGCTTATATTCAATATCGAATTCTACGACTAACAAATGTCGTATTGGAAATAACGATATAAATATATATCTTTCAAATTTCCATAACAACACCTGTATAATCACGAATTCCAACATCGAAATATTCCGAAGACAATTTCGATTCAAATCCACTCCAATGCAATCATTGGAAATTTTGGTTATTTTCAAAACCATTTCAAATTCAATTTATTTATTTAAAAATAAATAGAATTATAATTCTAGTTCAAAACTAGTTCATTTCGATAAAAATCTATTTTTATCTTTTCAAATATGGAGTTTTTCATCCCAAACTTTCACAAATCATTTCTTATGATTTTACACAAATTATTACTATTTTTAATAATTTTATCAAGGCCCGTACAGTCGATTTCCAACAACGGCCATCGAACTGCACTTACAGCGACCTTTTTCGAATTTGATTTGGACGTATCTCCAAATCCAACCGTTAGATTTCAAATTTCTAACATTCATTAGAAAGCTCTTTTCGATACGAACCCAACGGTTCCGGTTTTAGGAGAATCCGACGGTCGGATCTCCCGTAATGTCCGTTTGAAATAAATGGTCGAAATTCGCGAACTGCCGCGGCGCGGCGCGTTCTATTCAGGCCATTATATTATATATATAATATATATAATATATATTTCATCGATTTCTATTTAAAACGAATTATATAAATAGTTTTGAATTCGTTTCAAAAACAATTTCAACTTCCTTTTCAATTAAAATCAAAATTGAATTCTTCTTTATAAATTCGTTTTAAAATTCATTTCTATTCAATTCAAATTTCAATTCAATTTGAATTCATTTCAATTTGTTTTCAATTCAATTCGAAATCGTTTTCAATTCAATTCATTTCGAAATCGTTTTCAATTCAATTCATTTCGAAATCGTTTTCAGTTCAATTCATTTCAAAATATTCGATTTCGAAATCACTTTTCAATATTCATTTTAAAATGAATAAAATCGATATAAATATCGTTCACGTCAAAATGGCGTCAATCTAATCCTCACGGCTTCACATATTTCTATTTTCAAATATTCTATTTCAAATATTTCTATTTCAAATATTTCTATTTCAAATATTTCTTTTTTCGAAACTGGAATGAGGCCCAATCAATTACCATATAATGTTAATTATATGGATTTTCTACAACACATGTATATATCAACAACGATGAATAATCAATCATCAACCAAAGTGCACTACACTGTATAAGCATCAAATATAGACATTTAACGCTTACAGCAGCTTGTCAATCAATCGATCGACATATTTAATCAATCAGGATGAGTGAACTTCAAATTTCATCCTAACACCCGTGTGGGGTTTCAAACAATCAAACACATATTTTATTTGTGCAGTTAGGCGATGTGTAAAATTTATCGACCCAATCAACGTCATTCAAATAGGTGTACATAAACAAACCGTCTGGTTGGTAAATGAATATTTATTTATTCACATTCACGTTAAAAATTATATTTTTAACGATAACACATTTTATTTTAACATATGAATTTCTATTCAGTTCATTCGTTAAATAAAATGCTATTTTTATTTTTCTAACTTATTTTAGAAAATTTCGGCGGCATAACGGCACGATACTAGAAACGGGACAAGGCCTAGCCTTATCCCCGGTCTAGTGAAGGCCCACGCCATTCACACATCAATCAAATCACTCTCGTTATGCAAACCACAAAATTTGGAGTAAGAGTCTAACCTAGTCTTACTCCTTCGCCTTATAACGGCGCACGTCTAATCCTAACCAATTTATCGATTCGATTTTTCACACCACAAACCACATTCAAACCAATATCTCAATCAATCACCAAACATCCAAACAAACAAGTCCATGGTATGTGGACGGGTGTCGGGTGCTTCTAAGCACCGTCTGCATCCTAGTATATATATATATAACTAGAAAATAAATTGAAAGGTGAGAAATTCTCACATATAGCTATCCTAGCTCCACGGCTCTTCATTTGCAGAAGTCTTCGTCGTTTTCGTTGCCCATAGCCACTACATATGTAAAAATCGAATTTTTACTTCGTTATTCAATTTATAAAAATCGAATTCTTATTTTGCTATTCCATATATAAAAATCGAATTTTTATTTCAAAGTTCAATATATAAAAAAACGAATTTTTATTTCAAAGTTCAATATATAAAAAAACGAATTTTTATTTCAAAGTTCAATATATAAAAATCGAATTTTTATTGTAAAGTTCAATGTATAAAAATCGAATTTTTATTGTAAAGTTCAATATATAAAAATCGAATTTTTATTCTATCGAAGTTCAATATATAAAAATCGAATTTTTATTCTATCGAAGTTCAATATATAAAAATTCTATTTTTCTATCAACAATATAAAAGATTAGATTTTTCTTTCGACAATATAAAAATTTGATTTTTCTTTCGACAATATAAAAATTTGATTTTTCTTTTCAAATCTCTAAATAAAATCAGTTTTCAGTTTTCTTTCTTTTTTTTTTTTTTTTTAAAAAAAATTTCAGTTTCCAATCTTTTCTAAAAATTTCAGTTTTAAAATCTTTTCTAAAAATTTCAGTTTTTACTTTTCTAAAATAAAATCAGTTTTTATTTCCTTTTTTTTAAAAATCAGGTTTTAACTCTTTAAAAAAAAACAAAACAGTTTTTATCTTTTAAAAGATTCAGTTTTTCTTTTATTTAAAAATCAGATTTTAATAATCTCAGAAAATCAGTTTTTATATTTTTATAAATCAGTTTTTAAAATGCTTTTAAAAATAGTTTAAAAATGCTTATAAAATCAGTTTAAAAAATCTAATTAAAATCACAGTTTTTAAATTATTAAAATAACAAAATACTTACAGATGGGGGCTGGTTTCACCGATCGTCGGAGGTGCCTCGAGGTGGCGGCGCTCGGGGTTCGAACGGGGGAGGCTCGATTTGATTTGACGGGGAGGGGCTCGCATCGCGTGGAGGATCAGGGCCTTGGGGAGCTCTGTCGCCAGGTTGGGGGGGCGGGGGTTCGCGATGGAGTGGGTGGCGACGGGTGCGGAGGCGGAGCGGTGATGCGACTGGGCGTAGGCGGGATCGAACGAGTAGTTAGGGTTTTTTTTTTTTTTTTTTTTCCCTTTTCTTCTGAATCGATTTAGAAACGGGGGGGGCCAAGCAGAAGATAAGAGGGAGGGAGGGAAAATATATATATTTTATTATTTTTTTATTTATTTTTTTTTCCTTTTTTCAATTTACGTTGACTTTTACATACGAACACCGAACCGGGTCCAACGACTGTCATCCCTAACGTAATACCCCCATTCCGAACACAATGAGATATGTATCGCAAGCTGATTCGACTGTTTGAATCAGTTTCCGTTAAATTTACATTTAAATCACTATATTGAATTTTAAACGTACATTTCAAATTACCGGGGCCACATACTAACTAGAAAAATTCTATAAAAATATTTTCTAGCTTCGTATTGACGATACGGTCCTAACAAAACTAGTTTCGTCGAATTCCGAGACCGTTGGAAAAATGGCCCATTGCCAGTCGATTAAATTCAACTGAAATGGTCAAAACACGTTTTCCTATGCCACGCTCACATATTGATTCGAAAAATTATGCAATTTAAAACCTAGCAATAACTTTACATCACGGACCCAACAAAACTGGTTTCGTCGAAATCCGAGGTCGTTTGCAAAATTGCTATTTTTAAGGGCCTTATATATATAAAAATATATATAAATTCCACAGCGACTATTTCAAATTTTCAACTGGACATATCTTTTGATTCTTGCTACGAAATTTTGATCTTCCGGATTCGTTGGAAAGATATTCACTATTAGATTCCATTATTTTTGGTTTCACTAAAATCCGGATTGTTTTGCACCCGGTACATTCAATTGAAGTTTGAAATCGAATTATCGAACTACCGCGCCATTTTCAATTCTATTTATAATTATATATAATTATTTATATTCTAACGACGACGTATATAATATATACGTTCTAATTCTATTCAAAATAAATTTCACGTCGATATTATTTAAAATAATTCATTTTAAATAATCAAAACTCGCTAAAATTGCCAAAATAAAAATTTTAAACTGGCCCAGATTTTCCGGGTTGTTACAATCTCCCCCACTTAAAACTTTTCGTCCCCGAAAAGGAACAAAGTCGAAAGTGGTTTGATTAATCAACGCTACGATCGATCTGGCTTCCATTCTCCAACTTTTCAGTTTCTGAGAATTTCCAAAATTTCAAAAATTTGGCTAACACCCTAAATTTTCGAAAAATTTCGCCATAACCTCCCCTGCACCGGGAGCATCGGGGAATTTCAAATAGCTTCCCCGGTCCTTCAGATCTCAAAAAGAAAAAGAAAAAGCCAAGCGGCTAGCCAATAGGCTCACAAAATCATCATCACCCAAACAAAACAGGAAATTATGTAATAAACATGTACCTATTTGTCGGGCAAACAAATTTTATTCTCTGGCTCTAGCCTCCTTGCTATGACCTGTTCAAAGATATATATGCATGTGCAAGCAAATGCGACTAATTTTCAATATAATTCAATATTTGGTTCAATTAGGCATAATGGTTCAAAATTAGCAAACAAATAAACAAACAACACATACATCAATCAATTAGTGAATTAGAGTTTCAAATTCATAATTTTGATACATATACAAAAAATCATGTTTTTGATGCCAATTCACAACAATGTGTTCTAACTATATATAAGTTTTGGTTCTCACACCAGCCTAATGGAAATATATAGAAAATCACACCTTCGAAACTCGAACATAAATACTGATGATGTCATGACAATCATCAGTACCATCTCCGGGCGACTAGAATGTGATTCCATATCTATCCAGTATATTAAAACTTTGAATATACGTTTGCAAGGCGTATATGCAAATTCTTTATATACTGAATTGTCCACATTCAAATAAATAAATAATCAAATACGTAGAAGTGATTTAAATTTTCAAAATAAAAATTGTTTTCATTTGAAAAATATACTTTTCACACTCGTTCTAGGATACTACTGATCCCATCTCTAACGAGTCATTCTAATTGGATATTACTAACCCAATATCTGATGAATTCTTTCGTATGGTTCTAATGTGTCTTGTTCTCTGAGCTTTGTAAACCAAAGCTCTGATACCAACTGTGACGGCAAGGAATTTCGCTCGGTCCGAACCAGTCGCTAAACCGACCCAGACCGTTCGAAACGCCCTATCGTTTGAGAACAAGACAAAATAGAGCGCATACAGAGGAACATTTCACTGTTTATTACAACAATGCATCAGATTACAAGAATATACAGAGTATAAATGAATAAATATTACACAGAAATATCAGAGATTTAAATTACATTTAAATACATAGCAGCGGAAAATAATACAATACACAACTAGAAGAGATATACGGATACAAAGCTTTCCGGATATCATTCCAGCTGTAAACCAGGATCCTGTGAATATAAATCTGCAAAACCAAAACTACCAGCTGCCCGTGTCAAAAATAAGGGCACCCAGAGTTTAGGTTAAAACAATAAACTCCAGGTCAGTCATGTGACTGGTGTGAGAACTAAAACAGTTAATCTTTATTTCAAAGTTAGGTAAATCAAGGGACCACGTCGTATAACACGGAACGGGTTTCCTCCCAAGAATACCAGTGCATAAAACAAACAGCGCAATGCTAAATAAAGAAAAATGAAGCTGTTATAAGACCCAGGTCCTATCACACAATGCAACGCAAGCCGGGGGATAGGGTTTTCCCTTATAACAGCCAAAGAATGCTTGATACGTTTAAAACAAATCATTTGATACTATTATAAGTGCATAGTGTATATAACAACTTCAAATCATAAGTATCAATCATAGGCGGCATGGGTACCATATATCATGTCGCCATATATAGGTTTACAAATAAAACCGCAAATGTCACGTATTTGGAAATTGGATTTCCATCTATGAACCGAGGCAAAAGATAGTCCTCAACCGATTCGAGACGCTCTAGCCCGCCCCTCAGGATCAGAGCTCGAGTGACCCTTGGATCGTCAGGGCCGGTCCACACGGAGTGGATTAAAATGCCTGAACATGCGTTTCCCCGCCCTATGGGGCGTAAACGAGCCAACTAAATGACTCCATCGGTTCGAGAACGACCGATCAATCCGAGGCGCCTCGCAACAGCAACAACCACATAAGTCAAACTCGTCAGGGCGTGTAAAACCACTGACGCCACTTCTAGCTAGAAAGAAACGCAAGTCCTCCCTGATGTCCCTCCCGTTTTTGGTTCATACCGGGTGTGAAACTCGCGAAGTAAACGTTACACAAAGCTACGCCACAAAGGCCGTGCTTTGATCATCACCACAAGACTTTGCTTTTCAACAGAAGCCTTGATCATTTGCATCTTAGCATGCCACACAGGCAAACCATCCTATGCAACCGATATCAGTCACACAGAATGAAATCCGATGTCAGACACACAGTCCATTTACAAGTCCGTTCTGGGTCTGAACGAAACCGGAGGCACCTAGTACCTCGCATATCCATCGATCTCCAAGTACGTCTGGACGATCACCAACTGTTTCCATCTTCTTGGGTGTACAGCCCAATCAAGATCATCAGTTATCACCCAAACGACGTGAAGACCTCCGGTCTTCGACCATCGTCTTCATCTTCGACTTATCGTCGTATCGATTATTCAGAATGGGATAAACCCGGACTTCCCGAATAACTCGCGTATATTTTATAAAAGTGTTACACAAACACAACATACGCCTCATTCCAATTCATTAGTCACTAACCGTAAATTAATCAAGAGAATAATTCCCCAAATATTAACCCCGAAGGCCGAAACCAACATCAGATCAATATCCAGAAAACCCTTCTGCTTGGCTAACCGACAGTTAGTTTCTAAATTTCACGTTCAAATCTAATTAAAGATTTAACTATCGCCTGGAGCAAAACTGGTGATACTCCATTCTCGATCTTTTCAATCTAATTAAAGATTCATTAAAACTCCACTTAGTTTTAATCTGTGACTGGGTTAAAGAATCAGTGTCATTTAAAACACGGTTCACGATAAACCCAAAGTCACATCCCATTAATTATCGGGTTAAAGAACAAGTGTTATTTAAAACACTGTTCACGATAAACCCAAAAATCAATATCCATTCAATTCCAATTAAATATTATTTAATTGGTGCACTTCATTAAATCTAAATCAAAAGATTTAATCTTTTCTCAACTGGGTTCAAGAACAGTGTTAGTGAAGACACCATTCACGACAAACCCAAATCACATTCATTAATTATCGGGTTAAAGAACAAGTGTTATTTAAAACACTGTTCACGATAAACCCAAAAATCAATATCAATTCAATTCCAATTAAATATCATTTAATTGGTACACTTCATTAAATCTAAATAAAAAGATTTAATCTTTTCTCAACTGGGTTCAAGAACAGTGTTAGTGAAGACACCATTCACGACAAACCCAAATCACATTCATTAATTATCGGGTTAAAGAACAAGTGTTATTTAAAACACTGTTCACGATAAACCCAAAAATCAATATCAATTCAATTCCAATTAAATATTATTTAATTGGTACACTTCATTAAATCTAAATAAAAAGATTTAATCTTTTCTCAACTGGGTTCAAGAACAGTGTTAGTGAAGACACCATTCACGACAAACCCAAATCACATTCGATATTCAATACAAGGCTCTGAATAGAAAATATATCGGCTTATATTCAATATCGAATTCTACGACTAACAAATGTCGTATTGGAAATAACGATATAAATATATATCTTTCAAATTTCCATAACAACACCTGTATAATCACGAATTCCAACATCGAAATATTCCGAAGACAATTTCGATTCAAATCCACTCCAATGCAATCATTGGAAATTTTGGTTATTTTCAAAACCATTTCAAATTCAATTTATTTATTTAAAAATAAATAGAATTATAATTCTAGTTCAAAACTAGTTCATTTCGATAAAAATCTATTTTTATCTTTTCAAATATGGAGTTTTTCATCCCAAACTTTCACAAATCATTTCTTATGATTTTACACAAATTATTACTATTTTTAATAATTTTATCAAGGCCCGTACAGTCGATTTCCAACAACGGCCATCGAACTGCACTTACAGCGACCTTTTTCGAATTTGATTTGGACGTATCTCCAAATCCAACCGTTAGATTTCAAATTTCTAACATTCATTAGAAAGCTCTTTTCGATACGAACCCAACGGTTCCGGTTTTAGGAGAATCCGACGGTCGGATCTCCCGTAATGTCCGTTTGAAATAAATGGTCGAAATTCGCGAACTGCCGCGGCGCGGCGCGTTCTATTCAGGCCATTATATTATATATATAATATATATAATATATATTTCATCGATTTCTATTTAAAACGAATTATATAAATAGTTTTGAATTCGTTTCAAAAACAATTTCAACTTCCTTTTCAATTAAAATCAAAATCGAATTCTTCTTTATAAATTCGTTTTAAAATTCATTTCTATTCAATTCAAATTTCAATTCAATTTGAATTCATTTCAATTTGTTTTCAATTCAATTCGAAATCGTTTTCAATTCAATTCATTTCGAAATCGTTTTCAATTCAATTCATTTCGAAATCGTTTTCAGTTCAATTCATTTCAAAATATTCGATTTCGAAATCACTTTTCAATATTCATTTTAAAATGAATAAAATCGATATAAATATCGTTCACGTCAAAATGGCGTCAATCTAATCCTCACGGCTTCACATATTTCTATTTTCAAATATTCTATTTCAAATATTTCTATTTCAAATATTTCTATTTCAAATATTTCTTTTTTCGAAACTGGAATGAGGCCCAATCAATTACCATATAATGTTAATTATATGGATTTTCTACAACACATGTATATATCAACAACGATGAATAATCAATCATCAACCAAAGTGCACTACACTGTATAAGCATCAAATATAGACATTTAACGCTTACAGCAGCTTGTCAATCAATCGATCGACATATTTAATCAATCAGGATGAGTGAACTTCAAATTTCATCCTAACACCCGTGTGGGGTTTCAAACAATCAAACACATATTTTATTTGTGCAGTTAGGCGATGTGTAAAATTTATCGACCCAATCAACGTCATTCAAATAGGTGTACATAAACAAACCGTCTGGTTGGTAAATGAATATTTATTTATTCACATTCACGTTAAAAATTATATTTTTAACGATAACACATTTTATTTTAACATATGAATTTCTATTCAGTTCATTCGTTAAATAAAATGCTATTTTTATTTTTCTAACTTATTTTAGAAAATTTCGGCGGCATAACGGCACGATACTAGAAACGGGACAAGGCCTAGCCTTATCCCCGGTCTAGTGAAGGCCCACGCCATTCACACATCAATCAAATCACTCTCGTTATGCAAACCACAAAATTTGGAGTAAGAGTCTAACCTAGTCTTACTCCTTCGCCTTATAACGGCGCACGTCTAATCCTAACCAATTTATCGATTCGATTTTTCACACCACAAACCACATTCAAACCAATATCTCAATCAATCACCAAACATCCAAACAAACAAGTCCATGGTATGTGGACGGGTGTCGGGTGCTTCTAAGCACCGTCTGCATCCTAGTATATATATATATAACTAGAAAATAAATTGAAAGGTGAGAAATTCTCACATATAGCTATCCTAGCTCCACGGCTCTTCATTTGCAGAAGTCTTCGTCGTTTTCGTTGCCCATAGCCACTACATATGTAAAAATCGAATTTTTACTTCGTTATTCAATTTATAAAAATCGAATTCTTATTTTGCTATTCCATATATAAAAATCGAATTTTTATTTCAAAGTTCAATATATAAAAAAACGAATTTTTATTTCAAAGTTCAATATATAAAAAAACGAATTTTTATTTCAAAGTTCAATATATAAAAATCGAATTTTTATTGTAAAGTTCAATGTATAAAAATCGAATTTTTATTGTAAAGTTCAATATATAAAAATCGAATTTTTATTCTATCGAAGTTCAATATATAAAAATCGAATTTTTATTCTATCGAAGTTCAATATATAAAAATTCTATTTTTCTATCAACAATATAAAAGATTAGATTTTTCTTTCGACAATATAAAAATTTGATTTTTCTTTCGACAATATAAAAATTTGATTTTTCTTTTCAAATCTCTAAATAAAATCAGTTTTCAGTTTTCTTTCTTTTTTTTTTTTTTTTTTAAAAAAAATTCAGTTTCCAATCTTTTCTAAAAATTTCAGTTTTAAAATCTTTTCTAAAAATTTCAGTTTTTACTTTTCTAAAATAAAATCAGTTTTTATTTCCTTTTTTTTAAAAATCAGGTTTTAACTCTTTAAAAAAAAACAAAACAGTTTTTATCTTTTAAAAGATTCAGTTTTTCTTTTATTTAAAAATCAGATTTTAATAATCTCAGAAAATCAGTTTTTATATTTTTATAAATCAGTTTTTAAAATGCTTTTAAAAATAGTTTAAAAATGCTTATAAAATCAGTTTAAAAAATCTAATTAAAATCACAGTTTTTAAATTATTAAAATAACAAAATACTTACAGATGGGGGCTGGTTTCACCGATCGTCGGAGGTGCCTCGAGGTGGCGGCGCTCGGGGTTCGAACGGGGGAGGCTCGATTTGATTTGACGGGGAGGGGCTCGCATCGCGTGGAGGATCAGGGCCTTGGGGAGCTCTGTCGCCAGGTTGGGGGGCGGGGGTTCGCGATGGAGTGGGTGGCGACGGGTGCGGAGGCGGAGCGGTGATGCGACTGGGCGTAGGCGGGATCGAACGAGTAGTTAGGGTTTTTTTTTTTTTTTTTTTTCCCTTTTCTTCTGAATCGATTTAGAAACGGGGGGGGCCAAGCAGAAGATAAGAGGGAGGGAGGGAAAATATATATATTTTATTATTTTTTTATTTATTTTTTTTTCCTTTTTTCAATTTACGTTGACTTTTACATACGAACACCGAACCGGGTCCAACGACTGTCATCCCTAACGTAATACCCCCATTCCGAACACAATGAGATATGTATCGCAAGCTGATTCGACTGTTTGAATCAGTTTCCGTTAAATTTACATTTAAATCACTATATTGAATTTTAAACGTACATTTCAAATTACCGGGGCCACATACTAACTAGAAAAATTCTATAAAAATATTTTCTAGCTTCGTATTGACGATACGGTCCTAACAAAACTAGTTTCGTCGAATTCCGAGACCGTTGGAAAAATGGCCCATTGCCAGTCGATTAAATTCAACTGAAATGGTCAAAACACGTTTTCCTATGCCACGCTCACATATTGATTCGAAAAATTATGCAATTTAAAACCTAGCAATAACTTTACATCACGGACCCAACAAAACTGGTTTCGTCGAAATCCGAGGTCGTTTGCAAAATTGCTATTTTTAAGGGCCTTATATATATAAAAATATATATAAATTCCACAGCGACTATTTCAAATTTTCAACTGGACATATCTTTTGATTCTTGCTACGAAATTTTGATCTTCCGGATTCGTTGGAAAGATATTCACTATTAGATTCCATTATTTTTGGTTTCACTAAAATCCGGATTGTTTTGCACCCGGTACATTCAATTGAAGTTTGAAATCGAATTATCGAACTACCGCGCCATTTTCAATTCTATTTATAATTATATATAATTATTTATATTCTAACGACGACGTATATAATATATACGTTCTAATTCTATTCAAAATAAATTTCACGTCGATATTATTTAAAATAATTCATTTTAAATAATCAAAACTCGCTAAAATTGCCAAAATAAAAATTTTAAACTGGCCCAGATTTTCCGGGTTGTTACAAACAACCTACTTTTCATCTGCATGAGCTTGAGCATTTTCAGGTCGGAAATGTCGATGCAATGGTTACACAGTAAATGTTAATTCGGTGAGTACGATACAAAATAATAGTAGTAGTAGTAGTAGTAGTAATAATAATAATAATAATAATAATAATAATAACCAATGTTAATGTAACTATGCTTCGTTTCATTTTAATATTTGTAATATACGAGCATAGGATAGTATATATATATATATAATTTGACTGATATATGTGTTGATATGATGATAAAAACAAGCATACCATGCTATAAATCATGTTTGGCTGTAATTCATGACCGCGCTAAAGGTTTCATAGATACTCCGCAATTCATAGGATCAGTCAACCAGCCTTATCAATGGTAACCATTTGACGATGTACTTTTTAGAACTCAAAACTTCTTAAACACTATGTTATCATGATTAGTGCCCAAAACCTTTTTTTTCCAATCTACTTTTACTAGATATACAGTAATCATAGAGGTTTGTAATGTCTTTTTTTCAAATATTTAATAAACAATAGTAATCATAGAGGTTTGTAATGTCTTTTTTCCAAATATTTAATAAACAGAAGTTTCTGCAAAATGTACCAGTGGTTTTTTAAACCCAATTGTACAGTAAATTTCTCTTTGTTTCTTTTTACTAGACTATATTTTGAAATTTCAAAGTAAATTTTACGTACTTTGTATGATTAAGTTAAAAGAAAAGAAATTATATACGAACCAAAATTTTATTTAGATAAGTAATTTTGCACCAAGGTTTGGGAAAATTATAAAGGTAAAGCAATATTTGCCAGCCAGTATGAAAACTTATTAACATTTAAGTTTAAATATGTGTTTTTGAAACATACTTATTTTTAAATGTCTTACATTGTCTTTATCGATCAAAAATTATTTTGTTAAATTCAAACATGGTCCTTCTTTACCCAATCCAGGTTCTTAATATTTTCATGTTATGTTATTTAATGTACTATATAATGTTCCTATGCAACACGTATTGATGTTCATCTTTGAATTTTTGAACATACTAAGCAAGAGTGAGGTAATTTTCCTGAATTTTCATGTAGTTTATTTTATAATATTTTGTTGTGAACTTTTTACAGTTTGACAATGTTTATAAATAAACATAAGCTTAAGAATTAATTATTCACAATGGTTATAAGCGAATTATTTTTATGTACGAAATATCATATCAAATATTACTATAATGAAAAAAAATGAAATTATTTCTTTTAGTTTTGATAAGTTTGACTACAAAGTACTTTGAGAATTAAACGGTGATTCATATTAATGGCAGAATTAATTACATATTGATTTTCTTTAGTGTAAATTAATTTAATTAATGTGTAACCAAGTAGTTATTTTTATTTATTTCTTTTTTTATCGTTTAACATTTATAATGCAAACTCTACGAGGTAACATATAACATGAAGTGTTTTACAATAAATAATTATAACTTAAAGATAAAGTTACCATTATAGCCATAATTGAACTAATTTTAAGCAGTAAATATTATATGTCAATTGTAATTTCTGTGCAATAAATAAAAAATATTAATTGCTTTTTGTTTTGGTTGATTTCTATGTAAAATAATTTGGGAATCGTAATCTAATTCCATTTAATGGGAGAACCAATCACATAATAAATCTACTTAGCTGTGATCAATCAATTTATTAATATGTTATAAATTAATTATTTTTATTTATTTGCTTTTACTAGCAATCAATAACATTTTTTTAAGCAGTAAATATTATATGTCAAATGTAATTTCTGTGCAATAAATAGAAAATATTAAATGCTTTTTATTTTGGTTGATTTCTATGTAAAATAATTTGGGAATCGTAATCTAATTCCATTTAATGGGAGAACTAATCACATAACTAATCTACTTAGCTATGATCAATCAATTTATTAATATGTTATAAATTAACTATTTTTACTTATTTGCTTTTACTAGCAATCAATAACATTTGATATGCATAATACAATGCGGAAATAGGCGCACTAAGATGTGTTTTGTAAATTTATAAATGTTTTCTCGATATGACAAATATATGTACCAAAATAAAATAGTAACTTTAGACCTCATTTTCTATTTTCGAAAATACTTTACATAGAAGCAATAAGATTAGTTAAACAAAATTCTATATTTTAAGAAAAAATGTAGCTGTAAATAATTATCTCAGTAAAAGATTACCCAACTGATATTAAAATAACATTTGTTTGTACTTTAAAGACAAGGCCATAATATTGACATATGACTACATGATATTTTAATAATCGGCTTTGTTGCTTATATTTTCTTATGTCATTAAGACTTATACTTATTTTCAATGCGGTGTGATCCAAAATATTCTAAGCATATCCTTTTTTTTAATATAAGTATATAAATAAATAAAAAATGCTAATGGTGATCCATAAGTATTTCTAATGGCGATAATTATTTTTCTTTAAATTATGCTTAAATTTATATTTCTTTAGTTGTTGTATGTTTGTCTGATTATTTGAAGTAGATACTAGAATTATTTACTTCTTCCAAAAATTAGACCATAATGTCCTTGAGTGGTAGCTTACCTGGTCATGACACTAGAAATTATGAAGTGGCACAAGCACCAGTCACCCATGCAAAATTAAATAAATTTAGCCAAAGTGGATGGACATTTTGATGCACTCACTTAGAATTTTATAAAACTATTTATTTTGCCATGCTAAAAAATAACATATTACATTATATATTTGTTAATTACTTATATTTACCACATTATAATTTTCTTTATTAATTGAAAATATATCATTTGAACCGATTAAAATATTTTTCTAATTTCTTTAGCATTTGTTTATGATAATAAATGTACTAATGAAAATGTTAGAATATTGTTTATATCAACCAGTTTTAAAATGTTATTTCACACTTAGCACGGATTCTTTATTCCCTATATATGGAATACTATTATGTGAATAATAGTATTACCGCAAAACGGTGGGAAAACCGATTGTTTAAATATATTGTATTAATATATCATCTGAGAAAATAATAATATTTGTTACATTTTAAAATTATTTATATCATCATCAATAACTTATTCAAGAAGAAATCATATGAATTACATGTAACAAAAATATATAATATGGAGGGTAAATGCATAATAAAGAACGATTTTCAATATACGTTTGTTATTGAAATGATACATCGTTAAATTTTCTAGTACAATAAATGTAGAACGTTAACATTCAATGGCTATATTTAGTAATAATTTTGCACAAAAACAAGATGGATGGAGCTAAAATAATAAATATAGCTATTATAGTATCTAGCTATGCAACTAGAAGAATAACATCCCATAATCTAGATTGTGGCATGTAGTCAATGATAAATCAGTTATTTTTAGCATGAATTTGATTTTCCCTCAAATATTGATTGTTTGGTCAACAATATTACTCTTACGGTCTTACCCATGGCGGTATTCATACAAATAGCAGGTTTCCTACTTTTTTTAAAAAGTGAATCCTACCCTAACAAATTTTCCATTAACTCACTTGTTTCCTACTTGTTATGTATGTATATATTTGTATGTGTATGTTTGTGTTTATATATGTACACGTATATTTATACCTGGGGCGTGAGAGCGCTTGTGTGCTTTGTTACCAAGAAATTTGTCAGATTCACAAAATAGGCCATTATCGAATTGAATAGGAGGTACCATACAATATTAAAATATTTTTTAGCAAGCTGCACATTAATTCCAACAACATTTTCCTCCATGTATAGAGTTGCAGGAAGTAAGAAAACAACTGCCATAGGTGCCATGTACAGAAGAAGATTCATGGAGTTGAGTTTTTCTGCTTCAGATGACGTCAAAATGCCTTGCACCACAGTCTTCAGTGCTCTTGCGGCAGTTGCACTGACACACATTATAAAACCAAATAGCTGGAAACTCGGCTCTCCCCCACTAGCAATGATGACATGCACCAGTAACAACAGGAACCAACGTCAAATAAGTAATTCAACTCTCCCTCTTCGCTGTCATCAAATATGCAAACACTACCGTAAAAAATAGCATAGTCGCCCCCACAGCCGATTAAAGCTGACATTTCCACCTACCATAGATCCACAGAATATCAAACTCACAACCGCAATTTTGAAGAACTGAACCCTGGATTTGATGAACTGCAAAATACAAACAGAAGTTGGTTAAAGTTCACAAGATATCTCTTATAACTATAACTAAGAATTTATAATGAAACAATTCGCAAGAGATTAATTATTGTTATTATGTCTGAACCATGACCTTTTCAACGTGTTAAAAATGAGATTGAGATTTTTGATATCACAAAATCGTGGAAAACGAAAGCAAGTATAATAGTCAGTTTATTCATAAAGAGTAAAACCTGGCACTTAAATGCAAGAAATATGAAAATTATCGATGGGAACTCAACTACACTTATTTAAGAAGCAAAAGTAATAGGGATGCATATCTGGTACGACATTAAGATTCATGTATCATTACAATTTACACCATATTGAATTATCAAATTATCCCAACCCAAATTAGAAAGCAGGGTACATTGGTCTTCTTTTGGTCTATTCTTTAACATATGACAACAGTCAACGATGCAGTCTCAAAACTTACAATAGCAACCATAAATACATGCAGAAAATAACCAAGCCACAAAAGAACCCTGAAAATGCAGACAAGTGCATCAATAAATCTGCTAACAAGGTGCTAAGCTAAGAACTTTAGCATCAAATCTGACCAAATACCTTTAGTAGACTGCCTTCTACAATCACCAAAAAAAGAGCCACAGAAGCATATTACCTTAGCCATCAACAATCAGAAAATCACCAAACATAAACACTAAAACACATGAAAACCCACCCCACTAAATGACAAATGTTTGCTGCGAAAGAAGGTGCAACATAAATAATAATAATCGCAGTTTTAGCATCTTTTAGTCGACTGCACAATAAATTTCCTTAACATTTTTTTTGATAAAGTAACTAAAATGATGGAAAGATCAGCTATGCGGGTGATGCTGCACAATCTACAGAAATATAGTAAAGGGATTTCCAGATTAATAGCAAGTTGGGGAATGGTTTGCATGAACTTTTGAAAGTGCTCCAATGAAATAAAAATCATAGCAGGAATACTGAAAGCTAGAGCCTAGTTGGAATACTTATACTAATAAAAATTGAAAATCAAATACAAAGAGAAGAGAACATGTGCTTGTATGATGATTCATTAGCATTATCCCAATCAACTACAAAAAAGGGGAAAAGAAGGATACACAAAAAGATGTCTAAGGTGTATTTAGTGGGCACATTAATCTAAATCATTTCAAGGAATAAGGATGCTTTTAGCATTTCCAACATATCCAAAAACATCCAACATCACAAAACCAGCCTAAAGACATATTTCATTAAGCAAAGAATTCATATTTGAAATTTTACGGACAAGACTTCGATGTAATTGAATCATGAGAACCAAAATATACATATGCTTTGGGGATTTGAAATAAGGTGAAGCTGATTTCAAGAAATAGATAAAGGTGCATTACAATATTAAGCAATCATGTGACAAGAATGTTGTAAGTAATTCTGTATCAGCCAAATATTCTTTCGAATGATATGTGTGAATAATAAAATATTATACAGCACAAAATACCCTAAATTTTAGATAAAAGCATATAAATTTTTATGTTTTTTAAACAAATAAATAGTATCCATCATTTTTGTGAGGCTCAATCTATTCATGTAGAACTCATGGATAGAAAACATGCATCCTCTCGTCTTTAATTTGGATGTATGCTCATTAATAGTTGAAACCCAAAAGTACTCTAAAAAAACAATAACTTAGTTTTTGTGGAAATATGTTGAAATGATATGGATAATCTGTGTATTATAGTTTACACCGGAAGTAACCGAAACTGATTCACAAGCATGCATAATTATACAAATGCAACCAACGTAGCAATGACCGTGTTAAAACAATCTTTTTACTGTAACTCAAGCATGCTTGACTACGTGATATTCTACCTGCAATACAACGGAAGTGCAAGATAAGGCTAAATCATTACCAATGATAATTGATGCAGGGTCTGGGAGACCGCAACAAAATGCACAACCAAGCCAGCAACTATGGCAGTCACCAATACCTGAAAGTTTTAAAACAAAAACGATGAAGAAAAATAATTCAATTCTCTAAGTAATTTGCTCAAACACCCAAATAAGTTTAGAAGAATATTGACTCAGATAAATGTTAAAAGCAGAAGTACACCTACTGATCTTAGATTTTCAGCATGTAAAGAGATATTCGGTAAAAGAAAAGAATCGAACTGAAAAGTAAACTTACGCAAACAAATTATTGCTCGTTATGCATTTTATATCTTAAATATGTGAATATGCAAGCAAACTCGATAATAAAGGACAAGTTAACTCATGCAAAGTATTAAATTAAATAACATGCTGGTATAAAAGGGCAGAGAACAACGATAGTTACAAGAAATTATAATGTAAAATCACAACCCCTATAGACAAAGAATGGTGTATTAAAGTTGTTTCTCGAGAGATGCAACTCGTAAATCATTTTGCAATAAGTAGATATCAAACAGGCGCTTAGACTATCCTATGAACATTTTTCATAAGGTAAAGAAAAAACTTATAAATGAAATAGCCAATATACTTATTAACATACAACTAAATGTACCACAAATAAATCACTTGGGATGCAGCCGTGCCAACAAGCAATGGACCTAATCCACCATACAAGCTTCCTCATCCATCACTGCTCACTACCTACCTACAAACAGAATTGATAAGAAACATAAAAAAGTAAAACTCAAGTATACTAAAATAAAACAAAAGGACCATAAAAATATTGAAACATAAATCATAATTAGTTGAGCACCCAACAAATCTGCATAATGGTACCATCTTGGACTCTGATTTTGAGGGATCATGCCCAGTTTCACTACAACAAAAAACACTTTTCACAACAGGCAATATCTGTTGCAGTAGACCAATTGCAACAGGCCCACGCCTGTTGGTACAGCCGAAGTTGCAAAAAGTCTTGCAAAATTTTCCGCATGTTGCAATAAGATGTTGCAGTATAATTTTTTGCAACAGGTCTTTGCTGTTGCAACTGATTCTTTTGCAACAACAAATGACAGTTGCAGAATAGTCTTATACATTTGCAATTTGATTATTTGCAAAAATACATGATTGTTGCATATGACTCGACTACCACCATTTATATATCAAGATTCTACTTATATATCATAATTTACTATTACAGCATGAAATAATATACACAACAATAATTATCATTGAATATAATTGAAGCAATAACAAATTCCAAAATACAATCTAATAATCCAAATTAAAAAACTTACAATATCCAAATAACATCACCAAATAAGAACATTACACTCATACAATCAAGACAAACCAATAAACATAGAGGTCACTCGCTACTATCGTCAATAGATGTGCCACTTGATGTGAAACATTTCAGGCCTTCTCTTTTCTTTCTGTTGCTCTTGAATCTTTAGTTGTTATTGTGACTTTTTCTCCATTTCAATGAACCAGCTTTTTTGTTTTGTGTTCCTTCAAAAATAACGTGTTCCTTCACAGGTAAAACAAGAGGATGAAACTATTGTTAGAATTTTATGGCTTAAACATAAAAATAAACATCAAGTGGATATCATCCAAATAAGAACATGTTAAGAATAGGTACGGAAAGAGAAAAGCACCTGTAAACGCACTGTGCTTATTAACATTTCAAATCAGGCACCTGTAAATGATGCTTGATGCTTCAGGTGCTATTTCTTTGATACAAATACAGGAAGGAATGAAAAAATTGGAAGTTGAAAACAAGGAAGAAAATCTATTGTAAACAATGGAATAGAAAAAAGATGAATTGAAGTTGAACCGAGAAGAACATACAATGCATATGATAGATAATAGAAATAAAAGCTAGCATAATATTTAAGGTGCACCTGTACTGGAGGATTGAACAAGACCAAGTGTCCCTTGAACTAAAGCAGCATGAGGTATTTATGAATTGCCAACGGTCATCCAAACTGCAATTGCACTGGCATATGAACATATCACAGGTTGACATGGCTGCATTACAACAACAAACAACTGATATTATAAACAAATTTTGATAAAATAAAACGTGATTTTGTAAGTTCTGTTTTGCTTACACTAGGAGCACCGAGATAAGGAAATGGTCATATTGTTTTATCATCATTTCCATCTTATACAGTTTACTTACAAAGCAATCAAACGATTGATTTAATCTTGCCATGCTTCTGACATAATCTCCACAACATAAGCACTATTGGCCATGTTATAACAAAGATAAGCAATATTCAATTAAAACTATTTAAGATTTGCACATACACATGCATAGGCCATATTAATAAAAACACGTAGTGCAACAAAGATAAACAGGCTAATGAAAGGCTAGCAGTGCTCAGTTTTACTGATTTTACATCGTTTGATCAAAGCAGACCATGAAAACACATTCATTTAAGATTTCACATAAGATCCAGGCTCCAGCAACCAAAAGTGCAAGCCCAGACCAGTTCAACACAAAGCATGAAACACAATAGCCTAACTTCCAACCAAAAAACCGGGCTCCAGGTACATAACTCAATACATCACATAAAAACACATTCAGATTTATTAATAAAGCACATGTAATAGAGAAGCTGTACACAAGCATGAGAGTTATTCACTGTTAGAGTTTCTAGTAATAAAAGTTGCAAGCACAGAAATACATACACTATACATTATACTACTAAAATGATCTAAATGGATGCCAAATATGAAAATAATACATGTGCTTAATATGAGTTTAATATTTATGTCATACTATTTGTCGTCCAGTAGAATACTCGCATACATATATAACACACAATTAGTTGTCAAAGAAATCCACACATTTTTTTAATGATTATATATATTCTGCTTTACTCTTTTTCCACACTGCAAATACAAAAACTGATCCAAGTAATATTGCATCATAAACTCATTTTCGAATCCATCATAAATATCTCATATACATGAAAATAAATTATAATTATATTTGACACAGTACTCAAGTGAAACCAATCATATTTCTCGGTTGGACCAAAAAAAAAAGAATGAAAAAATATTGAACGCGTTTATTTGTAAATGGATTCTGAGACTTCCAGTCCACATAACAACAATCATTTTAATTTCCCATAATAGACCTACAGGATTGAATCTCAGTCTATTTTCACTTATTCTCTTTATCGTTTGGTCAACTATTAATTACTTTAGCTCAAGTCTCGCATCATACAACAAATACAATAGATAGTTCGTTCAATTTGTTTGCTAACCTACTTCCAGTCCCCGAAGGCCGAAACCATTCTTCTTAGCTAACCTACAGTTAGTTTCTAAATTTCACATTCTTAGGGAAAGGTTCCCATTAATTTTATCAAAGATAAATTCTTTTAAATTTATTCTTTAATCTTCCTTTGGATATCATTTCAAACCATATTATGGTTTTCCAACTAGTCGGGATTAGCGAACCACACCGAAGTAATTATTTATTTTATTTCCCAATCCCAACCTATTCATCCCATGAAGCAAAACTGGTAATACCCCATATCTAATACCACGGAGTTACCGATAAAATTAATTACCATTTCACGTTCAAATCTAATTAAAGATTTAACTATCGTTTTGGAGTAAAACTGGTGATACTCTATTCTCGCTCACTTTCCAAATTTGATAATTTAACTTATCAATTCACATTTCAATCTAATTACAGATTCATTAAAACTCCTTTTACTGGGTTAAAGAACTAATGTCATTTAAAACACAGTTCACGATAAACCCAAATCACATTCTATTTATTATCGGGTTAAAGAACAAGTGTCACTCAAAACGCCGTTCACGATAAACCCACAAATCAATTCTAATTCCATTCCAATTAAATATATTAGAAATTCTGGTTATTTAAAACCCATTTCAAATCCAATTTATTTATTTAAAAATAATTGGGTTTTAATTCTAGTTGAAAACTAGTTCATTTCGATAAAAATCTATTTTTATCTTTTCAAATATGGAGTTTTTCATCCCAGTTTTTCCCAAATCATTTCTTATGATTTTACACCGATTATTGATAATTTTATCAAGGCCCGTACAGTCGATTTCCAAAAACGGCCATCGAACTGCACTTACAACGACCTTTTCTAAAATTGATTTGGACATATCTCCAAATCCAACCGTTAGATTTCAAATTTATAATATTTGATAGAAAGCTTTTTTCGATACGAACCCAACGGTTCCGGTTTTAGGAGAATCCGACGGTCGGATCTCCCGTAATGTCCGTTCGAAATCAATGGTTGAAATTCACGAACTACCACGGCGCGTTCTATTCAGACCATTATATTATATATATATAATATATAATATATAATATATAAAATATATATAATATATATTTCGTCGATTTCTATTTAAAACGAATTTTATAAATAGTTTTAAATGCGTTTTCAGAACAATTTCAACTTCCATTTAAAATTCAAATCAAAATTGAAAATTTCCTTATAAATTCATTTCAATTCAATTTGAATTCATTTAAAATTAATTTTGATTCTATTTCAATTCGTTTTCAATTCAATTCGAATTCGTTTTATATTCAATTCAATTCGAATTCGTTTTACATTCAATTCAATTCGAATTCGTTATATATTCAATTCAATTCGAAATCTTAAATCTCTTTTCAATATTCATTATAAAAACGAATATAATCGATATAAATATCGTTCGCGTCAAAATAGCGCATCTCTAATCAACACGGCTTTATATTTTTCAATAACTTCGTTATTCTATTCAACTAATGAATCTATATTTCTTTCAATACATGACTAATCTCAACGGATGAGTACTGTCAACACGCGACTATTTTTGTTATTTAAAATATTTTATCAAAATTATGGTATCTATCGCTTGATTTCAAATCAGACTCCAATCGTAAATTAGTAAGAGAACGATTCCCTAAATATTAACCCCGAAGGCCGAAACCAACATCAGATCAATATCCAGGAGACCACTCATCTTATCTATTTTCCAGTTAGTTTCTAATTTTATATATCATAAAGATGTAAATTTTATTGTTAAAATATTTCGTTCAACACATGACTAATCTCAACGGATGAGTATTGTCAACACATGAACCTTTATTTTATAATATTCTTTATTTTTCCAATTGGAATGAGGCCCAATCAATTACCATATAACGTTAATTATATGGATTCCATACAACACATGTATATAATAGCAACGATAAACAAACAACCATCATCCAAAGTGCACCACACAACTGCATAAGCATCAAATATAAATAATTAACGCTTACACAGCATGTCGACCAATCGATCGACATACAATTAAATAATTGGGATTAGTGTACGCCAAATATCATCCCAACACCCGTGTGGGGTTTCAAATCAACAAACACTGAATATTATTTGTGCAGTTGGGCGATGTGTAAAATTTATCATCCCAATCAATATCCTTCAAATAGGTGTACATAAACAAACCATCCGGTTTGTAAATGAATATTTATTTTATTCACATTCTCGTTAAAAATTATATTTTTAACGACTATAATATTTTATTCAACCTATTGAATATTCTATTCGGTTCATTTATTAAATAAAATGATATCTTTATATTTCTAACTTATTTTTGAAAATTTCGGCGGCATAACGGCACGATACTAGAAACGGGACAAGGCCTAGCCTTATCCCCGGTCTAATAATGGTCCGCGCCATACACATATCAATCAAATCCATTCCATTTCACCAAACAATCAAATTCAAATCAAAAAATCTAACCAACTACACAACCAAACAAACAAGTCCATGGTCTGTGGACGATGGTGTCGGGTGCTACTAAACACCGTGTACATCCTAGTATATATATTTAACTAGAAAAGTAAATTTAAGGTGAGAAGTTCTCACCGACTAGCTAATCCAAACGCCTCGACTCTTCTTATGTAGAAATCTTCATCGTGCTCGCCTTTTGTCACTTTCGTTGCCCGTAGCCACTATATATATAAAAATCACATTTTTATATTGCTGCTATGTATATAAAAATCATATTTTTATATCACTCCTATATAGAAAAAATTTCTATTTCTACATCGATGTTCATATAATAAAGATTATATTTTTATCACGCAATTCTCTGTATAAAGATTTCTCCTTTTCAAATATAAAGATTTCGCCTTTTCAAATATAAAGATTTCGCCTTTTCAAATGTAAAGATTTCGCCTTTTCATATATAAAGAATTCGCCTTTTCAAATTTAAAGATTTCGCCTTTTCAATATAAAGATTTCGCCTTTTCAATATAAAGAATTCCCCTTTTCATATATAAAGAATTCGCCTTTTCAAATATAAAGATTTCGCCTTTTCAAATATAAAGATTTCGCCTTTTCAAATATAAAGATTTCGCCTTTTCAAATATAAAGATTTCGCCTTTTCATATATAAAGAATTCGCCTTTTCATATATAAAGAATTCGCCTTTTCATTATCATCACTATAAAAATACATTTTTATTGTCACTCCATGCACATAAAAATCATATTTTTATTTCCACCTCTTATATATAAAAACAAATTTTTATATCGCTACTTCATATATATAAAAATCGAATTTTTATTATCTCTACTATATAAAAATCATCTTTTTATAATCTCTGCTATATAAAAATTATATTTTCATTCTTCTAAAAATTAATTCATATCTTTACAGTTCTAAAAATCGTATCTTTATACGATTTAAAATCTAATCTTCTCGTTATTAAAAATCAAATCTTTCCATGAGTAAAATTTCAATCTTTTCATTAGTAAATTTTAATCTTTACACATCATTATTCTTCTATTTAAAAACAACGATGTATATCTTCTATTTTAAAACAGCCCAAATATTATTTTCAAAAAGAATGTTATTTTTATTTTTAAAACAGTATATATTTTATTTTCAAAACCATGTATATTTTATATTTTAAAACCATATTCAGAAATACATAGTTTAAATAAATTTGAAACAACAAAATAAAAACGTTATCATTTGCCAATCGAATGAGGGATCGCTGCCCTTCTTCTTCCTCGTTTCAACAGGTGGAAATCCGCTTGCCCTCTTCTAGATTAGGGTTCAAATTTGTGCCCTAAACCCGCATCGTGATCTCCATCCAAAGCCCTCGCCTTGAGCGCGGACTCGAGCTCCACAATCGGCCGGAGGAGGGGCTAGCTCGTCGGCGTTGAGGAGGCGCAGGGGGTACGAAGAAAAGGGGCTCGTTGTTGGGTTTCAACGACGAAGGGGGGCTGTTTTGGCGTGCGAGAGGATGAAGGGGAGGGGTGCGGTGGACGGAAGGGAGAGGCACGAGGTGTGGGCCTTCAGCGACGGTGCGGTGGACGGAGGGGGTTAATCGACGAGGGCGTCGGTTTCTTTTTTTTTAATTTGTATATCGATTTCGGGTTTAGAGAATAAAAGGGGGGCGTTGACCAAGTAAAGAAAGGGGGAGGTTTATTTAATTAAATTTATTATTTATTTATTTTACTTCTCTAAAAAGTTGATTTTCCATTCGATCTCCAAACGAAGTTCAACGACTGTCGCCCATAGCTAATTACCCCTATTCCAAACGCAATGGGATATGTTTCGTAGGTCAATTCTATCGTTTCGATCAGTTTTCTTCAAAATCAACATATAACTCTATATATTGAATTTGAACGCGCATTTCAATTTACCGGGGCCACATACTAACTAGAAAAATTCCAAAAAAATATTTTCTAGCTTCGTATTGACGATACGGTCCTAACAAAACTAGTTTCGTCAAATTCTGAGACCGTTTGAAAAAGGGCCATTTTCCAGTCGATTAAAATCAACTAAAACTGCTCAAACGCGTTTTCCTCTGCCACGCCCATATATTGATTCGAAAAATTACGAACTTTGAAACCTAGCAATAACTTTACATCCCGGATCCAACAAAAGTGGTTTCGTCGAAATCCGAGGTCGTTTGCAAAATGGCTATTTTTAAGGACCGAAACTCCATAGCGACTATTTTGAAATTTCAACTGGACATATCCTTTTATCCCCGCTATGAAATTTCGATTTTTCAGATTCATTGGAAAGATATTATCAAGTAGATTCTAGTATTTTTGGTTTCGTTAAAATCCGGTTTGTTTTGCACCCGGTACATTCATTTGAAGTTTGAAATCGAATTATCGAACTACCGCGCCATTTTCAATTCCTTTTATAATTTAAAATAATTATTTATATTCTAACGACGATCTGTATAAATATATACGTTCTAATTCTATTCGAAATAAATTTCTCGTCGATATCATTTAAAATAATTCATTTTAAATATTCAAAATTCACTAAAATTGCCAAAATAAAAATTTTAAATTGGCTCGCATTTCCGGGTTGTTACAATCTCCTCCACTTAAAACTTTTCGTCCCCGAAAAGGAATGAAGCCGAAAGTTGTTTAACTAATCAACTCAACTTCCATTATTTTCGTTATGGCTTAAGTTCTTCAACTTTTCAGTTTCTAAAAACTTTCAAATTTCTCAAAAATTTGGCTAACACCCTAAATTTTCGAAAAATTTCGCCATAACCTCCCCTGCACCGGGAAAATCCCGAAATTGCCATACAGGCCCTCCGATCTCAAAAAGAAAAATAAAAAGCCAAGCGGCTAGCCAATCGGCTCATAAAATCATCATCACCCAAACAAAACAGTAAATTATGGTAAACATGTACCTATTTGTCGAGCAAACAATTTTATTTCTCTGCTCTAGCCTTCTTGCTATGACCTGTTCACACACACACACACACACACACATATATATATATATATACACATGCATTCAAATGCGACTAATTTTCAATAAAATTCAGTATTTGGTTCAATTTAGCATAACGGTTAAAAATTATCAAACAAATAAACAAACAACACAAACATCAATCAATTAGTGAATTAACATTTCAAATTCATAATTTTGATATATATACAGAAAATCATGTTTTTGATGCCAAACCACAACAATAAACCTATCTAGTTAAATTTTGGTTCTCACACCAGTCTAATGGAAATATATAGATATCACATCTTCGAAACACGAGCATAAATATTGGTGATGGAGCTCCATCATCAAAATCATCTCCGAGCGACTAGAGTGTGACTTTATATCTATCTAGTATATTAAAACTTCGAGTATACGTTCATGACGCGTATACGCGAAATCTTTATATACTCGATTGTCCTAATCAATTCAAATAAAATATTTAAATACGTATACGATGGTTTAAATTTTCAAAACAATATTGTTTTCATTTGAAAAATATACTCTTCACACTCGTTCTAGTATACTACTGATCCCTTCTCTAACGAGTTATTCTCATTGGATATTACTAATCCAATATCTGATGAATTCTTTCGTATGGTTCTAATGTGTCTTGTTCTCGAGCTCTGTAAACCAAAGCTCGGATACCAAATGTGACGGCAAGGAATTTCTCTTGATCCGAATCGATCGTTAAACCGACCAAGACCGTTCGAAACCCCTGATCGTTTTGAGAACAGAACAAATTGGAACGCAAACAGAAGAACATTTCATTGTTTATTACAACAATTCCATCAGAATACAAGAATATACAAAGTATGAATAAATATTACATAGAAAATATCAGAGGCTTAAATTACATTTAAATACATCGCAGCGGAAAAACAATACAAAACACAACTGAAAGTAATACACGGATACAGAGCTTTCCGAGCATTGTTCCAGCTGTAAATCAGGATCTTGTGAATATAAATCTGCAAAACCAAAACTACTAGCTGCTCGTGTGGAAAATAGGGGCACCCAGAGTTTAGGTTAAAACAATAAACTCCAGGTCAGTCATGTGACTGGTGTGAGAACTAAAACAGTTATTAAAACTTTACTTTAAAAATAAGGTAAATCAAGGGACCACGCCGTATAACACGGCACGGGTTTCCTCCCAAGAACACTAGTGCATAGAATAAACAACGCAATGCATTTTCGAAAAGTGAAGCTATTATAAGACCCAGGTCCCATCACACAATGCAATGCAAGCCGGAGGATAGGGTTTTCCCTTATAATAGCCAAACATGCTTGGTACGTTTAAAACAAATCATTTGATACTATTATAAGCGTATAGTGTCAACATAATTTCAATCATAAATATCAATCATAGACGGCATGGGTACCATATATCATGTCCCATACTAGTTCTACAATTAAAACCGCAATATCACGTATTGGAAATTGGATTTCCGTCATGAGTCGAGGCAAGGGGAAAGCTCCTCTCCGATTCGAGACACTCTAGCAAATGCCTCAGGACTACACACTCTGGGCAGCCACTTGGATCGGTTGGGCCGGTCCTCTCTTACGTTTGAGGATTTGCAATTCCTGAACACACGTTTCCCGGTCCTATCAGACCTAATATCGAGGCGCCTCATTCCAACAACCACAAAGGTGAAAAGTATATAAATGTCAGCCAGTTTAAGCACTGACACCACCCATAGCTAGAAAGAAACGTCGTGTTCTCCCAACGGTCTGTATCCCGTTTTTGACTCATACCGAGGTGTAAGGCTCGCGAATCCACGCTATACACAAAGCTATGCCAAGTAGGCCGTGCTTTGATCATCAACCACAAGACTTTGCTTTTCAATAGAAGCCCTGATCATTTGCCACTTAGGCATGCCACACTGGCGATTCATGCCATGCGACTGATGTCCATCGATATACAACCTCGGAGCTCATACGTCTCAGAGAAGGCGTTAAGCAAAAGAATAAATTCTCCGCCGCCAAACAGATGTATATTTAATAGAGAACAATCAACATAGAATAAAATCCAATGTCAGGCACACAGTCCATTTACAAGTTCGTTCTGGGTCTAAACGAAACCGGAGGCACTTTCCTCGCATATCCATCAATCTCCAAGTACGTCTGGACGACCACCAACTGATTCCCTCATCTTGGGTGTACAACCCAACCAAGATTATCAGTAATCACCCAGACGATGTGAAGACTTTCGGTCTTCGACCACCGTCCTCATCTTCGACATATCGTCGAATCGGTTATTCAGAATGGGTATAAACCCGACTTTTCTGAATGACCCGCGTATATAATAAACAAATGTTACACAAACACAACATACGCCTCATTCCAATTCATCAGTCACTAACCGTAAATTAGCAGGAGAACAATTCCCCAAATATTAACCCCGAAGGCCGAAACCAACATCAGATCAATACCCAAGAAACCATTCTTCTTAGCTAACCTACAGTTAGTTTCTAAATTTCACATTCTTAGGGAAAGGTTCCCATTAATTTTATCAAAGATAAATTATTTTAAATTTATTCTTTAATCTTCCTTTGGATATCATTTCTAACCATATTATGGTTCTCCAACTAATCGGGATTAGCGAACCACACCGAAGTAATTATTTATTTGATTTCCTTATCCCAACCTATTCATCCCATGAAGCAAAACTGGTAATACCCCATATCTAATACCATGGTGTTATTGGTAAAATTAATTACCATTTCACGTTCAAATCTAATTAAAGATTTAACTATCGTTTTGGAGCAAAATTGGTGATACTCCATTCTCGCTCACTTTCCAAATTTGATAATTTAACTTATCAATTCACATTTCAATCTAATTACAGATTCATTAAAACTCCTTTTACTGGGTTAAAGAACTAATGTCATTTAAAACACAGTTCACGTTAAACCCAAATCACATTCTATTTATTATCGGGTTAAAGAACAAGTGTTAATTAAAACGCCATTCACGATAAACCCACAAATCAATTCTAATTCCATTCCAATCAAATATATTAGAAATTCTGGTAATTTAAAACCCATTTCAAATCCAATTTATTTATTTAAAATAATTGGGTTTTAATTGTAGTTCAAAACTAGTTCATTTCGATAAAAATCTATTTTTATCTTTTCAAATATGGAGTTTTTCATCCCAGTTTTTCCCAAATCATTTCCTATGATTTTACACCGATTATTTATATTTTTAATAATTTTATCAAGTCCCGTACAGTCGATTTCCAACAACGGCCCTCGAACTACACTTACAACGACCTTTTCTGAAATTGATTTGGACATATCTCCAAATCCATCCGTTAGATTTCAAATTTCTAATATTTGTTAGAAAGCTATTTTCGATACGAACCCAACAGTTCCGGTTTTAGGAGAATCCGACGGTCGGATCTCCCGTAATGTCCATTCGAAATCAATGGCCGAAATTCATGAACTGCCGCGGCGCGGCGTGTTCTATTCAGGCCATTATATTATATATATATAATATATATTTCATCGATTTCTATTTAAAACTAATTTTATAAATAGTTTTAAATGCGTTTTCAAAACAATTTCAACTTCCATTTCAAATTCAAATCAAAATTGAAATTTTCCTTATAAATTCGTTTTAAATTCATTTCAATTCAATTCAAATCTCAATTCAATTTGAATTCATTTCAAATTAATTTTGATTCTATTTCAATTTGTTTTCAATTCAATTCGAATTCGTTTTATATTCAATTCAATTCGAATTCGTTTTACATTCAAGTCAATTCGAATTCGTTATATATTCAATTCAATTCGAAATCTTAAATCTCTTTTCAATATTCATTATAAAAACGAATATAATCGATATAAATATCGTTCGCGTCAAAATAGCGCATCTCTAATCAACACGGCTTTATATTTTTCAATAACTTCGTTATTCTATTCAACAAATGAATCTATATTTCTTTCAATACATGACTAATCTCAACGGATGAGTACTGTCAACACGCGACTATTTTTGTTATTTAATATATTTTATAAAAATTATGGTATCTATCGTTTGATTTCAAATTAGACCCCAATCGTAAATTAGTAAGAGAACGATTCCCTAAATATTAACCCCGAAGGCCGAAACCAACATCAGATCAATATCCAGGAGACCACTCATCTTATCTATTTTCCAGTTAGTTTCTAATTTTATATATCATAAAGATGTAAATTTTATTGTTAAAATATTTCGTTCAACACATGACTAATCTCAACGGATGAGTACTGTCAACACATGAACCTTTATTTTATAATATTCTTTATTTTTCCAATTGGAATGAGGCCCAATCAATTACCATATAACGTTAATTATATGGATTCCATACAACACATGTATATAATAGCAACGATAAACAATCAACCATCATCCAAAGTGCACCACACAACTGCATAAGCATCAAATATAAATAATTAACGCTTACACAACATGTCGACCAATCGATCGACATACAATTAAATAATTGGGATTAGTGTACGCCAAATATCATCCCAACACCCGTGTGGGGTTTCAAATCAACAAACACTGAATATTATTTGTGCAGTTGGGCGATGTGTAAAATTTATCGTCCCAATCAATATCCTTCAAATAGGTGTACATAAACAAACCATCCGGTTTGTAAATGAATATTTATTTTATTCACATTCTCGTTAAAAATTATATTTTTAACGACCATAATATTTTATTCAACCTATGAATATTCTATTTGGTTCATTTATTAAATAAAATGATATCTTTATTTTTCTAACTTATTTTTGAAAATTTCGGCGGCATAACGGCACGATATTAGAAACGGGACAAGGTCTAGCCTTATCCCCGGTCTAACAATGGCACACGCCATACACATATCAATAAAATCCATTCCATTTCACCAAACAATCAAATTCAAATCAAAAAATCTAACCAACTACACAACCAAACAAACAAGTCCATGGTCCGTGGACGATGGTGTCGGGTGCTACTAAACGCCGTATACATTCTAGTATATATATTAACTAGAAAAGTAAATTTTAGGTGAGAAGTTCTCACCGACTAGCTAATCTAAACGCCTTGACTCTTCTTATGTAGAAATCTTCATCATGCTCGCCTTTTGTCTCTTTCGTAGCCCGTAGCCACTACATATATAAAAATCACATTTTTATATTGTTGCTATTTATATAAAAATCATATTTTAATATCACTCCTATATAGATAATTTTTTTATTTCTACATCGATGTTCATATAATAAAGATTATATTTTTATCACGCTATTATCTATATAAAGATTTCACCCTTTCAAATATAAAGATTTCGCCTTTTCAAATATAAAGATTTCGCCTTTTCAAATATAAAGATTTCGCCTTTTCAAATATAAAGATTTCTCCTTTTCTTATATAAAGAATTCGCCTTTTCAAATATAAAGATTTCGCCTTTTCAATATAAAGATTTCGCCTTTTCAATATAAAGAATTCACCTTTCCATATATAAAGAATTTGCCTTTTCAAATATAAAGATTTTGCCTTTTCAAATATAAAGATTTCTCCTTTTCAAATATAAAGATTTCGCCTTTTCAAATATAAAGATTTCGCCTTTTCATATATAAAGAATTCGCCTTTTCATATATAAAGAATTCGCCTTTTCATATATAAAGAATTCGCCTTTTCATTATCATCACTATAAAAATCACATTTTTATTATCACTACATGCACATAAAAATCATATTTTTATTTCCACTTCTTATATATAAAAACGAATTTTTATATCGCTACTTCATATATATAAAAATCGAATTTTTATTATCTCTACTATATAAAAATCATCTTTTTATAATCTCTACTATATAAAAATTATATTTTCATTCTTCTAAAAATTAATTCATATCTTTACTGTTCTAAAAATCGTATCTTTATACGATTTAAAATCTAATCTTCTCGTTATTAAAAATCAAATCTTTCCATGAGTAAAATTTCAATCTTTTCATTAGTAAAAGTTTAATCTTTACACATCATTATTCTTCTATTTAAAAACAATGATGTATATCTTCTATTTTAAAACAGCCCAAATATTATTTTCAAAAAGAATGTTATTTTTATTTTTAAAACAGTATATATTTTATTTTCAAAACCATGTATATTTTATATTTTAAAACCATATTCATAAATACATAGTTTAAATAAATTTGAAACAACAAAATAAAAACGTTACCATTTGCCAATCGAATGAGGGACCGTTGCCCTTCTTCTTCCTTGTTTCAACAGGTGGAAATCCGCTTGCCCTTTTCTAGATTAGGGTTCGAATTTGCGCCCCAAACCCTCATCGTGGTCTCCATCCAAAGCCCTCGCCTTGAGTGCGGACTCGAGCTCCACAATCGGTCGGAGGAGGGGCCAGCTCGTCGGCGTTGAGGTGGCGCAGGGGGTACGAAGAAAAAGGGGCTCGCTGCTGGGTTTCAACGACGAAGGGGGGGCGGTTTTGGCGTGCGAGAGGCTAAAGGGGAGGGGTGCGGTGGACGGAAGGGAGAGGCGCGAGGTGGGGGCCTTCAGCTACGGTGCGCCAGACGGAGGGGGTTAATCGACGAGGGCGTCGGTTTCTTTTTTTTATTTTTTTATTTTTTATCTGTATATCGATTTCGGGTTTAGAGGATAAAAGGAGGGCGTTGACCAAGTAAAGAAAGGGGGAGGTTTATTTAATTAAATTTATTATTTATTTTACTTCTCTAAAAAGTTGATTTTCCATTCGATCTCCAAACGAAGCTCAACGACTATCGCCCATAGCTAATTGCCCCTATTCTGAACGCAATGGGATATGTTTCGTAGGTCAATTCCATCGTTTCGATCAGTTTTCTTCAAAATCAACATATAACTCTATATATTGAATTTGAACGCGCATTTCAATTTACCGGGGCCACATACTAACTAGAAAAATTCCAGAAAAATATTTTCTAGCTTCATATTGACGATATGGTCCTAACAAAACTAGTTTCGTCAAATTCTGAGACCGTTTGAAAAAGGGCCATTTTCCAGTCGATTAAAATCAACTGAAACCGGTCAAACGCGTTTTCCTCTGCCACGCCCACATATTGATTCGAAAAATTAAGAATTTTGAAACCTAGCAATAACTTTACATCCCGGATCCAACAAAAGTGGTTTCGTCGAAATCCGAGGTCATTTGCAAAATGTCTATTTTTAAGGATCGAAATTTCATAGCGACTATTCTGAAATTTCAACTGGACATATCCTTTTATCCGCGCTATGAAATTTCGATTTTTCAGATTCGTTGGAAAGATATTATCAAATAGATTCTAATATTTTTGGTTTCGTTAAAATCCAGTTTGTTTTGCACCCGGTACATTCATTTGAAGTTTGAAATCGAATTATCGAACTACCGCGCCATTTTCGATTCCTTTTATAATTTAAAATAATTATTTATATTCTAACGACGATCTATATAAATATATACGTTCTAATTCTATTCGAAATAAATTTCTCGTCGATATCATTTAAAATAATTCATTTTAAATATTCAAAATTCACTAAAATTGCCAAAATAAATTTTTTAAATTGGCTCGCATTTCCGAGTTGTTACACGTGAATTATTTGAAAAGGCCGAGTTGATTCTCATTTCAAATAATTGGTCGACGATTGAAAGTCGAAGATATGAAGAGGGTGTAAGACCGATGATCTTCTTGTCGAATGGAGGGGTGCTACTGATGCTCGTAATAGGAGTAGCTACCTTAAAGGGGTTGAAGTATTAGCCGTCCGGACGTACTTATTGATTGTACGGATATGCGAGGTATTGAGTGCCTCCGGTTTCGTTCAGACCCAGAACGAACTTGTAAATGGACTATGTGTCCGACTTTGGATTTTGTTCTGTGCTGATTGATCTCTATTAAATATATATTTGTTTGGAGGCAGAGAATTTATTCTGTTGCTTAACGCCATTCTCTGAGACGTACGAGCTCAGAGGTTATATATCGGTAGAAATCAGTCGCATGGAGTGGATTGCCTGTGTGGCATGCCTAAGTGGCAGATGATCAAGGCTTCTGTTGAAAAGCAAAGTATTGAGGTGGATGATCAAAGCACGACCTGTATGGCATAGCTTTGTGTATAACGTTGATTCGCGAGCCTCACACCTCGGTATGAACTAGAAACGGGAGAGGACATCAGGGAGGGCATGCGTTTCTTTCTAGCTAGGGTGGTGTCAGTGACCTACCAGCCCTGACATTTATATTATTTTCACCTGTGTTATTGTTGCTGTTGCGAGGCGCCTCGGATATATTGGTGACTATGTGGAGCCGATGGAGTCATAGGACTCATTTATGCCCCAAAGGGCGGGGAAACACAGTGTTCAAGCATATTAATTCACATCGGTGGACCGGCCCTGATGATCCAGGGGCCCACCTGAGTCTGGATCCCGAGACATGGTAGGCTAGATTGTCTCGAATTCGGTAAGGACTATCATTTGCCTTGGTTCATGATGGAAATCCAATTTCCAAATACGACACCGTGCGGTTTTGATTGTGTGTGTGTGTGTGTGTGTGTGTGTGTGTGTATATATATATATATATATGGCGACATGATATATGGTACCAGAATAGTGTAATGGGGCATGTGAAGCTTCCTTTTTCTGAAATGATATACATGGCTTATCAGTATGAGGATCTTGATAAGCGAGGCCTTTTTGTCGATGAAGAGGAAGTCAACACTAGCAGTAAAAGGAATTCTGAAGCTGATAGCCCAGAGACAAGTACACAGCCTGAGGCCAGTACGATGTCTGGGGCCAAAAAGAGGCCAAGGGCCTGTAAGAAAAAGTTAAAGCAGTCGTATGTTTAAAGTGTAATAAGCAAGGGCATTCGATGAGGAGCTGTGAATCTTCGAGCAGTCGAAAGAATGATGGGTCTAAGTCCAGTAAGAAGGCTCGAGAGGGTCGGGGATGCCATAAGTGCCACCAAGTTGGTCACATTTCGAAAATTGCCGACTATCTCAGAAATCTGAAGTGGTTCAGGTAAATAAAGTAGCGAAAACCTCTGAACCCTCGGTAAGTCAGGAAAGGCCAGATGTTTTAGAAGGCACGCTTACTATCAAAAATATCCCAGTTAAAGTATTGTTTGATACAGGCGCGTCGCGAATCTTTGTTGTAAAGAATGCGGTTAAGAAACTGTATTTGAATCTGAAAATGCTCAAAGCACCAATTATTGTTCATAATCCGGTTGGGGGTTTCCTCGATCTTAGTTGGGTTTGTGGGGTTCCTGTTTCTTTTTCCTGTTATCGGTTCCATACTATCTCTATTGTTATGAATTTTACAGAGTTTGATCTGATTTTGGGAATGGATTGGTTAACCAAATATGAAGCCGAGGTTAAATGCGCCGACAGAGTCGTTAAGGCGGAGATTAAGTCAGGCAATTATATAACCATTCCATGTGAAGGTCCGAATTCTGATAGAAAAGATTTTTGGTCAGCTTTAGATGTTTCTCCTACTCAAATAGAACCTGTTCCTGTCGTTTCGGAGAATATTCCGGTTGATACTGGAAATATTCCTGTTGTCAAGAACTATGCAGATATGTTCAAAGAAGTTGTTAGCTTACCTCCACAGAGAGAAATTGATTTTAAAATCTTTTTAGTTCTGAATGCAAGGCTAGTAGTTCACGCTATTCGAAGAATGACCTTGAAAGAGAAACAAGAGTTAGACAATCAAACTCGACAGCTAGTATAGAAGGGTCTGATCAGACCTAGTTTTTCTGATTTGGGAGCAGCAGTGGTACTTGTCCCGAAGTCAGACGGTACTCTCAGACTATGTGTAGATTATCTTGACTTGAATAAGCAGACATTGAAAAACAAATATCCATTGCCGCAAATTGATGACTTATTGGATCGATTGAATGGAGCACAAGTATTTTCCCAAATGGACCTAGCTACAGGTTTCCATCAGCTTCGTATAGCCGAAGAGTGTGTGCCTTTGACAGCATTCAGAGGTCCAGACTTATTCTATGAGTGGTTAGTAATGTCGTTCGGTTTATGCAACGCACCAGCTTATTTTGTCGATCTAATGAACCGGGTATTCAGGGAAGTATTGAATAAATTTGTTCTGGTTTTCATTGATGATATACTGATCTTCTCTAAGTCAGAAAGCGAGCACGAAAAACATTTGGAACAAGTGTTGGAAATTCTGAGAAAGAATGTTTTAAAAGCAAAATTTTCCAAATGTATATTCTGGCAAGAAGAAGTCAAATTTCTTGGCCACGTCGTGTCAAAGCAAGGAATTTCAGTGGATCCCAGTAAAGTCACTGCTATTCAGAATTGGAAACAGCCCTGTACGCCCACAGAAGTCAGAAGTTTTCTTGGATTGGCCAGTTATTATTGGAAGTTCGTTAAGAATTTTTCGAAGATATCCAGTCACTTAACAAAGCTTACTAAGAAACATTCAAGATTCAACTGGATTCCCGAATGTGAGGCAGCTTTCCAGGAGCTGAAGTTAAAATTGACGACTGCTCCAGTGCTCACAATTATTGACGGCAATCAGGATTTAAAAGTCTGGAACAATGCTTCTAAAGAAGGCCTTGGCGCAGTGTTAATGCAAAGAGGCTATGTAGTCGCTTATACTAGCCGTCAATTGAAACCACATGAAAAGAATTATGTAACTCACGATCTTGAATTGCTAGCTATCGTGTTTGCTATGAAAATCTGGAGGCATTATCTATTGGGTGAGAAGTTTGAATTATACACTGATCATCAATCATTGAAATATTTATTCACCCATAAGGATCTAAATATGAGACAGCAACGTTGGTTAGAATTTCTCGTGGCATATGATCTTGATATCTTATATACTCCGGGGAAAGCTAATGTTGTGGCTGATGCGCTCAGCAGAAAGAATGTAATTATCGCCAGTCTTATCATCACGCCTTCGTTGATTGATAACATATCTGCTCTTCAGAAGAATGATCACTTCATTCAGAAGATCAGAGAGAGAATTAAGAAAGGCGAACCCTCGAGTTTTCAGATGGATAACGAGGGGATTCTTAGGTTGAAAGGCCGAATATGCGTGCCAAACATTCCTGAACTCCGGAGAGAAGTATTAGATGAATGTCACAAAGCCAATCTTAGTATCCATCCAGGGGTGAGCAAAATGTATAATGACATCAAACGCACTTTCTGGTGGAAATCTATGAAACAAGACATTTCGTTATATGTTAGCCGGTGTCCTACTTGTCAAAAAGTCAAAAGCGATCAGCAGAAGCTCATTGGATTGTTGCAACCTTTGGAAATTCCAGGTGCAAAGTGGGAACAGATTTTTATGGATTTCATAGATGGTTTGCCTAGAACCAGGAAAGGAAATGACAGTATTTGGGTAATCGTAGATCGTTTCACGAAGACCACCCATTTCATACCTATCAAATCAAATAGAACCGCTCAGAGTCTGGCGCAGGTTTATTTGAAAGAAATTGTTAGACTGCATGGAGTTCCCATGAGTATCGTTAGCGACCGTGACCCGATTTTTGCTAGTAAATTCTGGGAAGCATTCCAAGAAGAATTGGGAACGAAACTGAACTTGAGCACCGCTTATCATCCTCAAACAGATGGTCAAACTGAGAGGGTGAATCGTATTCCATAAGATTTATTGCGGGCTTGCGTTATTGATTTTGGCGGATCATGGGAAGACCATTTGCATTTGGCCGAGTTCTCATACAACAACAGCTACCAAGCGAGCCTAATAATGTCACCATTCGAAGCACTGTATGGTAGACCATGCCGATCTTCTTCTTGGTGGGTAGAACCTGGTAATAGACTCGTATTGGGACCCGATATGATTCGCGAAGCTGCGGATAAAGTCAATTTCATTAAGAAACGATTACTAGCCGCTCAAAGCCGACGGAAAAGCTATGCAGATAAAACAAGAAGGGATATATCATTTGTTGTGGGCGACCACGTGTATTTGAAGGTATCTCCGATGAGAGGAGTTATCCGGTTCGGTAAAACAAGGAAATTGGCACCCAAATTTATTGGTCTGTTTCCTATTCGGGAACGCGTTGGAACTCTCGCTTATAGGGTTCAATTACTTGATTGGTTGCCTGGAGTACATAATGTGTTTCACGTATCTCAACTTCGAAACCATGTTCATGATCCAGACTTGATCGTGGAAGATGCAGCGCAATGGGATATAGAAATTACTCCAGAATTGGCTGTGAGAAGAGAGCCGCTAAAGATTATTGGCAACGAAACCAAAGAACTGAGGAACAAGAAGGTTCACTTAGTCAAAGTGCAATGGAGTGGAGATCCGCGAGATTGTACTTGGGAAACAGAGGAAAGCATTAAGAAAGCCTATCCTAAGTGCAGGGTGGATATCTCTGATTGACTCTGGTGCAAGGTACATTCACCATATCTTTGCATTACCATTTTGTTCTCTACTTTGCTGTTTTTTTCTTTGCATAGATGTAAACTTTTTAATTATATAGTCTGAATGTTTTCAAAGGAGTATATGAAGTATTTGGTATATTTTTGAAAAGTTAAAAACCAATTGATTGTTGGTTGTGTTGTGTGATGGTAGATTCGATTAATTAAATTATCAGAATGATAGTTAATTTAATCAATGAAGGAATGGTGGATTTACGCAATTAAATCACACATTGAATAGATAGAAATATATACATGTGCATTACATATGTTTGAACAGGTAAATGGATTAGCTGTTGAGTAAAGAATTTATTTGTGTGCCCGACAAATAGGTAAACCTTAATGAGTTGGATGCGAAATTTTATTATTATATCAACTCCTGTGAATGCCATTGGATGCGGAGTGCTGGTTGTTCTGTGTGTGATAATAAATGTCACCACAGGATAGTAACAATTAATTTTGAACTACACTAGATGGCATACTTCTTGAGGATAGAATACTTTATCATATACCACATAAGCATTTGGAGCTTGTGTGACGAGGTTGAAGATTTACCATACGAGCGAGAGGCTTGTATGAGGATGACTATATTTTACAGGTTGAACTGATGACTGATATGGACTGTGTAAAATATAACGGTAAATTGCAAGATTAATAAAAACCCCACACGGGTCTTGAGATGACAATAAACACATTTCTCTGGTCATTAAGGCATAAAAACCATTTATAGGGTGACGAGAATTTATTCTCTGGAGTTATGATCTATACGCACTCCCCTGTGGACACCGGAATATATCACTATAAATATGTGCATGCTTATTAGGATTTACTGGGTACCTAATACGGCCCAGTAAATTTCCAAACCCCTCCCCGTACAAAGGAGGTTATGGCGAAATTTTTCGGAAATTTAGGGTGTTAGCCAAATTTTTGAAGAATTTGAAAATCCTTAGAAACTGAAAAGTTGGAGAATGGAAGCCAGATTGAAAGTAGAGTTGGTAAATTAAACGACTTTCGACTTTTTTCCTTTTCGGGGACGAAAAGTTTTAAGTAAGGGAGATTGTAACATACCGGAAAATCTAAGCCAGTTTAAATTTTTTAATTTGGCTATTTTAGTCGATTTTAGATATTTAAAATAAATTATTTTAAATAATAACAACGAAAAGTATGTTTGAATCGATGTTTGAAAATAAATATAATTATTTTAAATTATAAACAAGGTCTGAAAAGGCGCGGTAGTTTCAAAATTGGAATTCAAATTTTGACTGATTGTATTGGGTGCAAAATAAAACGGATTTTAGTGAAACCAAAAATATTTAAATCTATTAGTGAATATCTTTCTAAAGAATCTGAAAAATCAAAGTTTCGTAGCGGGAATCAAAAGTTATGGCCAAATGAATTTTCAGAAAGGTCGCTATAGAGAATATTAAGCCCTTGAAAATTGACATTTTGCAAATGACCTCAAAATTCGACGAAAACACTTTTGTTGGATCCGGAATGTGAAATTATTGCTAGGTTTCAAATTCCATAATTTTTGAAGTTAATATGTGAGCGTAGCAAAGGAAAACGTGTTTGGTTGATTTCTGTTAAATTGGATCGACCAGAAAATGGTCATTTTTCAAACGGTCTTAGAATTCGACGAAACTAGTTTTGTTGGGACCGTATCGTCAAAACATAGCTAGATTTATTTTTTTGGAATTTTTGGAATCAGTATGTGGCCCCGGCAAATTGAAATGTATGTTCAAATCGAATATTGAATGTTTTATAATTTAATTTGAAGGAAAACTGACTGAAACAGTCGAATGGGCCTATGAAACATATCCATTGTATTCGGAATGGGGGTATTTGGCTAGGGATGACAGTCGTTGGGTTCGGATTGGAGTTAGTATGTGAAGAGGGGTATTTTTGAAATTTTAAAAATATAAAAATATAAAAAATCCCTAGCCAATCACGTTTTATCGTTCACATCAGAAAAACCCGCTCCCTCTTCACAATCGACGACAAAAACCCATTCACCCCTTCCCAGCCCGATTCCGACTGATCCACGCCTCGAAACACCATACCCCAGCTCAACTTTTTGTAGATCCCTCCGAGCTCTTCAAATCCGTACCACTCTCGCCCTCCCTCGCCTCGTCTTCAGCGCAAATCGACGCCGTGAACACCCGACGTTCAAGCCGCCGCTGAAGCACCTACAAGCCGTCGATCTGGCCATCCCTGGTAGCGTCGGAAACCACTTTCGAAGCTCTACAACGCTGCACAAGCCAATCGTCGTATCGCTTCACGGTTTGCACGAAATTCAAAACCTAGTTTTGAAGAATTTCAGAAGGTAATGGCTGTTTTAATATAAAACTATTCTATAGCACTTTAAAGTGCTACGGTTTATGATTTCACTGTAAAAACCATATCTTTTTTGTTTCTTGTCGAAATTCAGTGAAACAAGAGACAGTGGACTCATGCGGACGTCTTCTACATTCTAGAAGAGACCGGATATTTTTCTAAGCCTTCTACTATTTTTGGTGGAGTGGAACCCAATGTGAGATTTCTGAATTATAAACGATATAGAAACGACGATGTATAAATTATATAGTCGATGTATGAGTTATATAAGCGTTGCACACATCATGTATAAGCGTTGTATAAGTTGTATGTTCGATGTATAAGTTATATATGCGTTGTAAAAATTGTATATGCGTTGAAATGATTGAAATGAAGTGGAATGAAATTGAAATATATTTATATACGAATATATATATATATACACACACACACTCCCCTCGTCCAAAGACCATGGACGATATTTATTGGTTGTGATATTGTTTGGATTATTAGTTGATGTGAAATTTGGTGAAAATCATGAATGATTGATTGTGGTTGAAAAATACCTGTTTGTGGTTGAGAATTATTTTGGATGAAACCACGTAGGATTAGTTTGTGGAAAAGAAAAATAAACATGCTCTTCTACGTACGAATTAGATGCATGAAATCCCCATTTTCAAAAGCTGCGAGGCTTTAAGGTAGAGCGAGGAGTCGTACTAGGGACAGTGCCGGTTTTAACTACCCTGCCGTTATGCTGCCGAAATTTTCAATAATATTCATGTGTTAGAATTATTTTCATGTGTTGAAACTATATTCATGTGTTGAATAGAAATTCATGTGTTGAATGAAGTTCATGTGTTGAATAGAAATTCATGTGTTGAATAGAAATTCATGTGTTGAATAGGAATTCATGTGTTGAATAGAAATTCATGTGTTGAATAAATTCTTTGGAATATAAAAATAACATTTTTACCTCATATATGAACTATATAAAATAATCGTGTTTTGAAATAAATTGTTTTACAATAAAAATCACATTTTTATTATATATATAAACTATAGAAAATATTCATATGTTAAGTAAAAGACTAGAATGATAAAAATCATATTTTTATCGTGTGTGTGAAGTTGAAAACATTCATGTGTTGAATATATAGATTGAACAATAAAATCTACATTTTTATTGTGAATATGAAGTGCTAAAAATATTCATGTGTTGAATAAATATTTTTGATGATAAAAATATCATTTTTATCAAATATATGAAATGAATGTAGTTTTGAAATCAAAGAAAAAATTATATTTATATATAATTATATAAATATAATTAAAATAAATCGAATAACAAAGCTGCAGTTCGTGTTTTGAAACCGTGATTTCAAACGATTAGTGCGGGAGATCCGACCATCGGATTTTCCCGACACCGAAACCATTGGGTTCGCTTTGGAAATATCTTTCCAACGACACCAACTTTGTGAAGATCCAATGGTTAGATTTTCAGATATGTGTAAATCAAATCTAAAGAAAAACAGCACCACGGCCGCGTTATGGCCTGAAGCGTCGTTTGAATGAATTGGCTATTTTTAAATAAATAAAAATAGCAATAAATCGTGATAAAATATTATAAATGATATGGAATGGAAATAAACTGAATTTGCTTGGGTTATGTGATATTTGATGGTTGATTGTGTTTGGCGTGAAAATTACATTAAAGAACAGAATTAGTGATATCGAATAATTTAACCATTGAAATGAATTGATTTGAAATTCTAAATATACGTGAATTATTTGAAAAGGCCGAGTTGATTCTCATTTCGAATGATTGATCGACGATTGATAGTCGAAGATATGAAGAGGGTGCAAGACTGATGATCTTCAAGTCGAATGGAGGGGTGCTACTGATGCTCATGATAGGAGTAGCTACCTTAAAGGGGCTGAAGTAGTTGCCGTCTAGATGTACTTTTTGATTGTACGGATATGCGAGGCATTGAGTGCCTCCGGTTTCATTCAGACCCAGAACGAACTTGTAAATGGACTATGTGTCCGACATTGGATTTTGTTCTGTGCCAATTGATCTCTATTAAATATATATCTGTTTGACGGCGGAGAATTTATTCTCTTGCTTAACGCCTTTCTCTGAGACGTACGAGCTCAGAGGTTATATATCGGTAGAAATCAGTCGCATGGAGTGGATTGCCTGTGTGGCATGCCTAAGTGGCAGATGATCAAGGCTTCTGTTGAAAAGCAAAGTATTGAGGTGGATGATCAAAGCACGACCTGTATGGCATAGCTTTGTGTATAATGTTGATTCGCGAGCCTCACACCCCGGTATGAACCAGAAACGGGAGAGGACATCAGGGAGGGCATGCGTTTCTTTCTAGCTAGGGTGGTGTCAGTGACCTACCAGCCCTGACATTTATATTATTTTCACCTGTGTGGTTGTTGCTATTGCGAGGCACCTCGGATATATCAGTGACTATGTGGAGCCGATGGAGTCATAGGACTCATTTACGCCCCAAAGGGAGGGGAAACGCAGTGTTCAGGCATTTTAATCCACATCGGTGGACCAGCCCTGACGATCCAGGGGCCCACCTGAGTCTGGGTCCCGAGACATGGTAGGCTAGATTGTCTCGAATTCGGTAAGGACTATCTTTTGCCTTGGTTCATGATGGAAATCCAATTTCCAAATACGACACCGTGCAGTTTTGATTATATATATATGGTGACATGATATATGGTACCCATGTCGTCTATGATTGATAGTTATGATTGAAATTGTTTTTGAAACATATATACACTAGCAGTAATATCAAATGATTTGTTTTGCTCGTATCAAGCATATTTTGGCCATTATAAGGTAAAACTCTGAGACGACCCAAAATCCCGTTCAGACGGAAACAAGGGTTATCTTTGGAATATTACACAGAAACAGATAATAGCAGAACAGAATTAAATAATTACACCAGATAATGAATAATAGAATATACTGGATAAAAGTAATCATCAGAGTTACACAGTATACAGGATCATACTTAGTACAAGTACAGTTCAGCTATACATAAATGTCTACAGCGGAAATAAACAAAATATGTACAATAGGAGCCGAACAGCATAAAAAGAGATAAATGATAGAATCCATCTTCAGCTCCAGCTATCCAGAAAGAACCAGCTAAACCTGAATACAAGGCTGCCCGTGTAGAAAAAGGGGCACCCGAGTTTGAGAGTGAAACAAACTACGAGTCAGTCATGGGACTGGTATGAGAAATCTACTCAACACATATATATAATTTGGCTAATCACAGGACCACGCCACTTTCGTGGAACGAGTTTACTCCATTGGATTGCCAGTGCTTTAAAACAAATCTTTCTTTTAAACATCGCTATGCTTTTTATATAAATGAAGCCGTTATAAGACTCAGTTCCCATCACACAATGCAACGCAAACCGGAGGATAGAGTTTTTTCCTTATAACAGCCAAAATATGATTGATACGAATAAAACAAAGGCATTTGATATTATTGCTAGTGTTCTCATGTTTGGAAAACAATTTCAAATCATAACTATCAATCATAGACGGCATTAATGCCCCATACCACTATGTCGCCATATATAGGTATACAATCAAAACCGCACAGTCACGTATTTGGAAATTGGATTTCCGTCATGAACCAAGGCAAAAGATAGTCCTTACCGAATTCGTGACTCTCTAGCCCGAGCCACAGGACCCAGACTCAGGTGGGCCCTTGGAGCGACAGGGCCGGTCCACCGATGTGGATTAAAATGCCTGAACAATACGTTTCCCCGCCCTTTGGGGCGTAAACGAGCCAACGAATGACTCCATCGGACCCGGATCGTCCGATCAAACCGAGGCGCCTCGCAACAGCAACAACCACATAGGTGAAAAGTATATAAATGTCAGGGCTGGTAGGTCACTGACACCACCCTAGCTAGAAAGAAACGCATGTCCTCCCTGAGGTCCTTCCTCCCGTTTCTGGTTCATACCGGGGTGTGAGGCTCGCGAATTCACGTTATACACAAAGCTACGCCACACAGGCGGTGCTTTGATCATCACCACAAGACTTTGCTTTTCAACAGAAGCCCTGATCACTTCATCTTAGCATGCCACACAGGCAATTCATGCCATGCGACTGATGTCCATCGATATACAACTTCTGAGCTCGTGCGTTTCATAGAAGGGCGTTAAGCAAAAGAATAAATTCTCCGCCGCCAAACAGATGTATATTTAATAGAGATCAATCAACACAGAATAAAATCCAATGTTAGACACACAGTCCATCAACGAGTCCGTTCTGGGTCTGAACGAAACCGGAGGCACTAAATACCTCGCAAACCCTTCGATCACCACGTACGTCTGGACGATCACCACTCATTATCCATATTTCGGGATGCCTCCCAATCAGGACCTCGGTTACCATCCAAACGAGGTGAAGATCTCCGGTCTTCGACCATCGTCTTCATCTTCGACTTTCAATCGTCGGTCAATTATTTGAAATGAGAATTAACTCGGCCTTCTCAAATAATTCACGTATATTTAAAATTTCAAATCAATTTACTTCAATGGTTAAATTATTCGACAACGCCGATCTTGTTCTTTAATGTAATTTTCACACCAAACACATTCAACCATCAAAAGCCACATAAATCGAGCAAATTCAGTTTATTTCCATTCCATATCGCTTATGATATTTTATAACTATTTATCGCTATTTTTATTTATTTTAAAATAGCTAATTTATTCAAAACGACGCTTCGGGCCATAAAGCGGCCGTGGCGCTGTTTTTCTTCAGATTTGATTTACACATATCTGAAAATCTAACAGTTGGATCTTCACAAAATTTACATCATTAGAAAGGTCTTTTCAAAACGAATCCAACGGTTCCAGTTTCGGGAAAATCCGACGGTCGGATCTTCCGGTACAATCGTTTGAATTTTTGATTTCAAAATACGAACTGCAGCGTCGTTATTCGATTAAATATATAATTATATATATATATATATATATATATATATATATAAATATAATCGCTTCTGGCGCTGTTTTTCATCAGATTTGAATTAAACATTCCAGACAATCCAAACGTTGGATTTTTGCAAGGTTGGTGCCGTTGGGAAGATATTTCCAAGGCGAACCCGACGGTTGAGATTTCGGGAAAATCCAATGGTCGGATTTCCCGCACTAGATGTTTGAAATCACGGTTTCAAAATGCGAACTGCAAGGCCACGTTTCGTTTTAATTTTATTTATATTTATATAATTATATAAATATAGTTCATTCAACGATTTCAATATCGTTTTCACTTCAAATATTTCACTAACGCCTTAAAATTTTGGAAAATTTCGCCATAACCTCCCCTGCACCGGGAGCATCGGGAAATCGCAAATAGCTTTCCCGGTCCTTCTAATCTCAAAAAGAAAAAGAAAAAGCCAAGCGGCTAGCCAACAGGCTCATAAAATCATCACCCAAACAAAACAGTAAATGTTACCTATTTGTCGGGCACAAAATTTTATTCCTCTTCTATAGCCCCTTTGCTATAACCTGTTCAATGAATATGCATGTACATATATATACAGTTCTTATCATTTATCATTTTCTATTCAACTTCATATTTGATTTCTATTTGGTTTAAAAACACCACTCATTCTAATGTTACATACATAGGTGCAAATCATTTCATTAGCCAATTAATGAATATTTCAACTCATATATGTTTATTTTGAACAATTGGCTATTTTTAACACTTCACATTTCAACGATTCATGCATACAATAAAAATGTAATTTTTATTGTAAAACAATTCATTTCAAACACTATTTTTCTATATAGTTCATATAGGTGACAAAAATAGGATTTTTATCATAAAACAATTTCTTTTAAAACGAGATTATTTTACACAGTTCATATAGTCGATAAAAGGTGATTTTTATTATCAAACAATTTATTTCAAAATATGAACACCATTCAACACATGAATTTCTAATCAACGAATGAATATCAATTCAACACATGAAGGTTTTCTATTCAATGAATAAATATAGTTTAAGCAAATGAAAATAATTCAAACACACGAATATTATTCAAAATTTCGGCAGCATAACGGCAGGGTAGTTAAAACCGGGACCGTCCCTAGTACGGCTCCTCGCTCTACCTTAAAACCTCGCGGTTTTTGACAATGGGGATCATGCATCTAGTTCGCACGCAGGCGGCATGTATATATTTATTTCATTTCCACAAACTAATCCTATGTGGTTTCAACCAAATATTTCTCAACCACAAATGGGTATTTTTCAACCACAATCAACCAATATCGACCACAAACAATCCCAATCAATCATTCGCTATCAATCAATTTTCACAACAATTTCAATCAATAAATATCGTCCATGGTTTGTGGACGAGGGGCGTATATATATATACATATATATTTATATATAGCAATTCACTTTTATTTCAACACATATATAAATGGCTAGAAAAAGAAATTGAAGAGTGAGAAATTCTCACCAATAGCTATCCAACTTCATGACACTTCACTTAGAGAAATCTTCGCCTTTCTCGCCTTTTGTCGCTTTCGCCCGTAGCCACTACATATATAAAAAAATCGAATTTTTACTTCGCTATTCAATATATAAAAATCGAATTTTTACTTCGATGTTCAATATATAAAAATCGAATTTTGACTTCGCTATTCAATATATAAAAATCGAATTTTGACTTCGCTATTCAATATATAAAAATTGAATTTTTACTTCGATGTTCAATATATAAAAATCGAATTTTGCTTCGCTATTCAATATATAAAAATCGAATTTTGACTTCGCTATTCAATATATAAAAATCGAATTTTTACTTCGATGTTCAATATATAAAAATCGAATTTTTACTTCGATGTTCAATATATAAAAATCGAATTTTGACTTCGCTCTTCAATATATAAAAATCGAATTTTTACTTTGATGTTCAATATATAAAAATCGAATTTTTACTTCGATGTTCAATATATAAAAATCGAATTTTGACTTCGCTATTCAATATATAAAAATCGAATTTTTACTTCGCTATTCAATATATAAAAATCGAATTTTGACTTCGCTATTCAATATATAAAAATCGAATTTTTACTTCGATGTTCAATATATAAAAATCGAATTTTTACCTCACTTTCCATATTATAAAAATCATCTCTTCTATGTGTTCAAAATCAAATCTTTAAACTATTAAAAATTCAAACTTTCCTTTTTAAATTAAAATCCCTTCTTTTACAATTTAAAAATCAATTCTTTTCACGTTAAAAATCACTTCTTTCCTTTCATAAAAATCATTTCGTTTTCTTCTCTCTACATATATAATAGAATCGCATTTTTAAAATTTAATTTTACATATAAAAACCATACCTTTATTTTCAAAATCATATCTTTATAATACAAATAATCTCTTTATTTTATTTCAAAAATAATACCAATTATATAAACTAATTTTAAACTGAATGCTCTTCAGTTTAACTAAACTAATCACTTAGAATCAGTAAAACAAATTAAAATACAAAAAAAAGGACTTACAGAAGAAAAAAAAAAGAGGGAAAAGGGGGACTGAGCAGGCTGTTCGTCAGTGGGGGCCTGCAGCTTCAGGGGGGGTCTGGCGTCGGTCTTGGAGGCTGGGGAGGCGGCGCGGTTGGAGGAGGGACAGGCGGAGGCGGGGTGGCTCGACGTCGGAGGTTCTAGGTTAGGGCGTGGGTGGGTTCGGTTTCGAGCGGCTAATAGGGTGGAGGGAGAGAATTGAATAGAGGAGGGAGGAGCGAACGGGGTGGTGGGCTCGTGGGTGGTGGCGCCGCCGCGATGGGCGTCGGCGGTTCTTGAGGGGGCTCGAGCGTTTTTTTTTTCTTTTTTTCAATTTTCTGAGTCAACGGTTCTGAGGAGAGAGAGTGGAGGTGAGTGTATATAATAATATATTTATTATTTTATTTTAAATTTTCCTTTATAAAGCCACCTTTAATTTCGACTTCGAAACGAGACCCACCGCCTGTCGTCTATAGCGTTTTACCCCCATCCCGAACCCAATGGGATATGTATCGTAGGCTGATTCGATCGCTTTGATCAGATTCCGTTGAATTTATATTTAAATCACTATATTGAATTTCAAACGTACATTACAAATTACCGGGGTCACATACTAACTAGAAAAATTCCAGAAAAATATTTTCTAGCTTCGTATTGACGATACGGTCTTATCAAAACTAGTTTCGTCGAATTCTGAGACCGTTTGCAAAATGGCCAATTTCCAGTCGATTAAAATCAACTGAAACTGGTCAAACGCGTTTTCTTTTGCCACGCTCACATATTGATTCGAAAAATTATGAAATTTGAAACCTAGCAATAATTTGACATCACGGATCCAACAAAAGTGGTTTCGTCGAAATCCGAGGTCTTTTGCAAAATGTCCATTTTTAAGGGCCTGAATTCCATAGCGACTATTCAGAATTTTCAACTGGACATATCTTTTGATTCCCGCTATCAAATTTCGATTTTTCAGATTCGTTAGAAAGGTATTCACTAACAGATTTAAATATTTTTGGTTTCACTAAAATCTGGATTGTTTTGCACCCGGTATAGTCCGACAAAGTTTGAATTCAATTTTTGAAACTGCCACGCCATTTCAGGCCTTGTTTATAATTATAATTAATTATATTCGTTTTCAATTGTCGATTCAAACTCAGTTTTCATCGCCATTATTTAAAATATTTATTTTAAATATTTAAAATCCATTATTTTAGCCAATTTAAAAATTTTAAATTGGTTCAGATTTTCTGGGTCGTTACAATCTCCCCCACTTAAAACTTTTCGTCCCCGAAAAGGAACAAAGTCGAAAGTGGTTTGATAAATCTACAATCACACAACACAACAACCAATCCAATTGTTTTTAACCTTCAAAATATACTAATCAAATCTTATACCCTTTAAAAATCATTCAGACTATATAACTAAAAGTGCACATCTATGAAAAGAAAATAACAATAGAGTAGAGAATTGAATGGTAGTGCAAAGTAGGGTAAATGTACCTTGCACCGGAGTCAATCAGAGATATCTACTCGGCATCTGGGGTAAGCTTTCTGAATGCTCCCCTCAGTTTCCCAAGTACAATCTCGCGGATCTCCACTCCATTGCACTTTGACTAAGCGAACCTTCTTGTTCCTCAGCTCTTTGGTTTCTTTGCCTATTATCTTTAGCGGCTCTCTTCTCACAGCTAATTCTGGGGTAATTTCAATGTCATGTTGAGCTGCTTCTTCCACGATCAAGTCTGGATCATGAACGTGCTTTCGAAGTTGAGATATGTGAAATACATCATGAATTTCAGGCAACCAATTAGGCAGTTTGACCCTATAAGCGAGAGTACCGATCCGTTCCAGAATAGGAAACGGACCATTGAATTTGGGTGCCAACTTTCCAGTTTTACCGAACCGGATAACTCCTCTCATCGGCGATACTTTCAAATATACATAGTCGCCAACCTCAAAGGATATATCTCTTCTTCTTCTATCGGCATAGCTCTTTTGTCGGCTTTGAGCGGCGAGTAATCGCTTCTTAATAAAATCGACTTTGTCGGCAGCTTCTCGAATCATATCAGGACCCAACACAAGTCTATTTCCTGGCTCGACCCAACAAGCAGGAGATCGGCACGGTCTACCATATAATGCTTCGAATGGCGACATTGTCAGACTCGCCTGGTAGCTATTGTTATAAGAGAATTCAGCCAAATGCAGATGGTCTTCCCATGATCCACCGAAATCTAGAACACAAGCCCGTAATAGATCTTCTAAAATGCGATTCACCCTCTCAGTCTGACCGTCTGTCTGAGGATGATAGGCGGTGCTCAAGTTCAACTTCGTTCCCAGCTCGACTTGAAATGCTTCCCAGAATTTGCTAGTGAATATTGTATCTCTATCACTGACTATGCTGAGCGGCACTCCATGCAGTCTAACTATTTCCCTGAAGTAAATCTGCGCCAGACTCTGAGCAGTTCTGTTTGATCTGACAGGTATGAAATGGGCGGTCTTCGTGAAACGATCTACGATCACCCAAATACTGTCATTTCCTTTTCTGGTTCTGGGCAGACCATCAATGAAATCCATAGAAATATGTTCCCACTTCCAACCCGGAACTTCTAGTGGTTGTAATAATCCAGCCAATTTCTGTTGGTCGCTTTTAACTAGCTGGCAAGTAGGGCATAGGCTAACGTATATTGAAACGTCTCTTTTCATAGCCTTCCACCAGAATGTTCTTTTGAGATCGTTATACATTTTGGCCACACCAGGATGGATACTCAGCTTGGACTTGTGACACTCGTCTAACACTTCCCTTTTTAGCTCAGGAACGTCAGGAACACAAATCCTTCCTTTCAATCTCAAGGTCTCGTCGTTACCTATTTGAAAACACGAGGGTTCGCCTTTCTGAATCCTTTTGATCATATCTTTAATAAAGTTATCCTCCTTCTGAAGAATAGATATTTTGTCAATCAAGGATGTCATGATAATAAAGCTGGCGATCATTACATTCTTTCTGCTCAGCGCATCGGCCACGACATTGGCTTTCCCTGGAGTATATATAATTTCAAAGTCATATGCTGCAAGAAACTCCAGCCAACGCTGCTGCCTCAAATTTAAGTCCTTCTGAGTGAACAGATACTTTAACGACTGGTGATCTGTAAACAGTTCAAATCTCTCGCCCAAAAGATAGTGTCTCCAGATTTTCAAAGAGAATATGATAGCCAATAACTCAAGATCATGAGTTACATAGTTTTTCTCGTGCGGCTTCAGTTGACGGCTAGCATAAGCAATCACTTGACCTCTTTGCATTAACACTGCGCCAAGGCCTTCTCTAGAAGCATCAGTCCATACTTTTAAATCCTGGTTGCCATCGATGATGGTTAACACTGGAGCTGTTGTTAATCTCAACTTCAGCTCTTCGAAAGCCTCCTCACTTTCTGGAGTCCATTTGAATTTAGAATGCTTCTTTGTAAGCTTCGTTAAGTGACCGGATATCTTCGAAAAGTCTTTAACGAACTTCCGATAATAGCTAGCCAATCCGAGAAAACTGCGGACTTCAGTGGGGGTGCTGGGCTGTTTCCAATTTTGAATAGCCGTGATTTTGCTTGGATCCACAGCAATTCCTTCTTTCGATACAACGTGGCCCAGAAATTTTACTTCTTCCTGCCAGAAGATACACTTGGAAAATTTGGCTTTTAGTACATTCCGCCTGAGAATTTCTAACACTTGTTCCAGATGCTTTTCATGTTCGGCCTTTGATTTAGAGAAGATTAGAATATCATCAATAAAAACTAGAACAAATTTATTCAATACTCCCCTGAACACTCTATTCATCAGATCGACGAAGTAAGCTGGAGCGTTACATAAGCCGAACGGCATTACTAACCACTCATAGAATAAGTCGGGGCCTCTGAACGTTGTCATTGGAACACACTCTTCGGCAATTCGAAGTTGATGGAATCCTGTAGCTAGGTCCATTCGTGAGAATAATTGTGCTCCATTTAATCGATCCAACAAATCATCAATCCGGGGCAATGGATATTTGTTCTTTATTGTCTGTTTGTTCAGATCACGGTAATCCACACATAGACGTAGAGTACCGTCGGATTTTGGGACAAACACCACTGCTGCACCCCAATCAGAGAAACTAGGCCTGATCAGACCTTTCCATACTAGCTGTCGTGTTTGATTGTCTAATTCCTCCTTCTCTTTCAAGGACATTCTTCGAATAGCGTGAACTACCGGCCTTGCATTGGGAATCAAAGCAATCTTGAAATCTATTTCTCTTTACGGAGGTAAGCGAACAACTTCCTCGAACACATCCGCATAGTTTTTGACGACAGGAATGTCTTTGATGAGGTCAGGAATATTCTCCGTAGTTTCAGGGATATCTTCTATTTGGGCTGGAGAAACATCCAAAGCTGCCCAGAAGTCTTTTCTATTTGAAGTTGGGCCTTCACATGGTATGGTTATATAATTTCCCAATTGTGCTTTTGCCTTTACAACTCTCTCGGCGCATTTAACCTCCGCTTCATATTTGGTTAGCCAATCCAATCCCAGAATAAGATCGAATTCATTAAAATTCATGACGATAGAGATTATAGGGAATTTATAGCAAGAAAAAGAGACAGGTACTGCACAGATCCAACTGAGATTGATGGAACCCCCAACTGGATTTTGGACAGTCATGGGCTCTTTGAGCTTTTTCAAATTCAAATCCAACTTCTTGACTGCACTCTTTGCAATAAAGCTTCATGATGCGCCTGTGTCAAACAGTACTTTAACTGGAATGTTTTTGACATTGAGCGTGCCTTCTAAAACATCAGATCTTTCCTGAACAGACGAGGATGCAGGTACTTCTACCACTTCATTTACCTGCGCTGGTTTAGATTTCTGAGATAGCGGGTAGTTTTTCGCAATATGCCCCGCCTGATGACACTTATGGCATCCTCTTTTCTCTTGTAACCTCTTACCGGATTTAGACCCATCCTTTACTTGTTTCCTTAGAGATCTGCAACTTATCGAGAGATGTCCTTGCCTATTGCAGTTATTGCATACGGCGGTCGTTACGGGTTCTTTCCCAGATTCATCCCTTTTTCTCTTGGCACCGGGCTTCTTACGGATCTCAGACGTCGTACTAGCTTCAGGAATATCAGTTTCTGACTCTGCTATAACACTAAAACTGACTTCTTCTTCGTCGCATAACATTCCTTTCTTATGGAGATCTTCATACTGATAGGACATATATATCATTTCAGAAAAAGGAAGCTTCACATGCCCCAATACTTTATTCTGGTATTTCCTTTGAAGTCCGTGAATAAATCTCATATTTTTCCTCTTTGGATTTTGAATTAGATGAGGGGCAAAGTGAGAAAGTTCATTGAATTTCTTATGATATTCGGGAATGGTCATGTCTCCTTGTATCAGATAAGAAAATTCATCGCATAATCGCTCAGTTGCTTCGGGAGGAGTAAATCTTTCTAAGAAAATCACTTTGAATCTGTCCCAGGTGATATCACCTTCTGGATTATCCTTAATAACTGAATCCCACCAGAACAAAGCTTCTTCTTTGAGCGCCCAGGAGGCCAGTAATCTTTTCTGGTCATCCCTCAGCTTTAATGCTTCGAAGATCTTCTCATCCGAACGAATCCAAGCTTGTGTTTTCATAATTGCTTCTTCACCCGTAAAGGGTTTTCCACCCAGATTTCTATACTTCATGAATAGAGCTTCTATATCCGGGTCAGTAATACTTCTTCTGTCTCTGGCACTCATTTTCTAGTTCTTCTGCAAATAGCAGATCAAGTGTCAGGTCAACAGGAAAGATATTTCAAAATATAGAGACAAATACTTGAATGTTAATGTGTCTATCTAGGTGTTATTTCATTCTGCTACTCATACTAGGATATTACTGATCCTATTTGTATAGAGTTACCCGTCCTAGAACACTACTGGTTCTATTTCTGACGAGTTCGTTAATATGTTATATTCCAGAACTAAGCTTAACCAAAGCTCTGATACCACGTTGAGACGACCCAAAATCCCGTTCAGACGGAAACAAGGGTTATCTTTGGAATATAACACAGAAACAGATAATAGCAGAACAGAATTAAATAATTACACCAGATAATGAACAATAGAATATACTGGATAAAAGTAATCATCAGAGTTACACAGTATACAGGATCATACTTAGTACAAGTACAGTTCAGCTATACATAAATGTCTACAGCGGAAATAAACAAAATATGTACAATAGGAGCCGAACAGCATAAAAAGAGATAAATGATAGAATCCATCTTCAGCTCCAACTATCCAGAAAGAACCATCTAAACCTGAATACAAGGCTGCCCGTGTAGAAAAAGGGGCACCCGAGTTTGAGAGTGAAACAAATTACGAGTCAGTCATGGGACTGGTATGAGAAATCTACTCAACACATATATATAATTTGGCTAATCACCGGACCACGCCACTTTCGTGGAACGAGTTTACTCCATTGGATTGCCAGTGCTTTAAAACAAATCTTTCTTTTAAACATCGCTATGCTTTTTATATAAATGAAGCCGTTATAAGACTCAGTTCCCATCACACAATGCAACGCAAACCGGAGGATAGAGTTTTTTCCTTATAACAGCCAAAATATGATTGATACGAATAAAACAAAGGCATTTGATATTATTGCTAGTGTTCTCATGTTTGGAAAACAATTTCAAATCATAACTATCAATCATAGACGGCATTAATGCCCCATACCACTATGTCGCCATATATAGGTATACAATCAAAACCGCACAGTCACGTATTTGGAAATTGGATTTCCGTCATGAACCAAGGCAAAAGATAGTCCTTACCGAATTCGTGACTCTCTAGCCCGAGCCACAGGACCCAGACTCAGGTGGGCCCTTGGAGCGACAGGGCCGGTCCACCGATGTGGATTAAAATGCTTGAACAATACGTTTCCCCGCCCTTTGGGGCGTAAACGAGCCAACGAATGACTCCATCGGACCCGGATCGTCCGATCAAACCGAGGCGCCTCGCAACAGCAACAACCACATAGGTGAAAAGTATATAAATGTCAGGGCTGGTAGGTCACTGACACCACCCTAGCTAGAAAGAAACGCATGTCCTCCCTGAGGTCCTTCCTCCCGTTTTTGGTTCATACCGGGGTGTGAGGCTCGCGAATTCACGTTATACACAAAGCTACGCCACACAGGCGGTGCTTTGATCATCACCACAAGACTTTGCTTTTCAACAGAAGCCCTGATCACTTCATCTTAGCATGCCACACAGGCAATTCATGCCATGCGACTGATGTCCATCGATATACAACCTCTGAGCTCGTGCGTTTCAGAGAAGGGCGTTAAGCAAAAGAATAAATTCTCCGCCGCCAAACAGATGTATATTTAATAGAGATCAATCAACACAGAATAAAATCCAATGTCAGACACACAGTCCATCAACGAGTCCGTTCTGGGTCTGAATGAAACCGGAGGCACTAAATACCTCGCAAACCCTTCGATCACCACGTACGTCTGGACGATCACCACTCATTATCCATATTTCGGGATGCCTCCCAATCAGGACCTCGGTTACCATCCAAACGAGGTGAAGATCTCCGGTCTTCGACCATCGTCTTCATCTTCGACTTTCAATCGTCGGTCAATTATTTGAAATGAGAATTAACTAGGCCTTCTCAAATAATTCACGTATATTTAAAATTTCAAATCAATTTACTTCAATGGTTAAATTATTCGACAACGCCGATCTTGTTCTTTAATGTAATTTTCGCACCAAACACATTCAACCCTCAAAAGCCACATAAATCGAGCAAATTCAGTTTATTTCCATTCCACATCGCTTATGATATTTTATAACTATTTATCGCTATTTTTATTTATTTTAAAATAGCTAATTTATTCAAAACGACGCTTCGGGCCATAAAGCGGCCGTGGCGCTGTTTTTCTTCAGATTTGATTTACACATATCTGAAAATCTAACCGTTGGATCTTCACAAAATTTACATCATTAGAAAGGTCTTTTCAAAACGAATCCAACGGTTCCAGTTTCGGGAAAATCCGACGGTCGGATCTTCCGATACAATCGTTTGAATTTTTGATTTCAAAATACGAACTGCAGCGTCGTTATTCGATTAAATATATAATTATATTTATATATATATATATAATCGCTTCTGGCGCTGTTTTTCATCAGATTTGAATTAAACATTCCAGACAATCCAAACGTTGGATTTTTGCAAGGTTGGTGCCGTTGGGAAGATATTTCCAAGGCGAACCCGACGGTTGAGATTTCGGGAAAATCCAATGGTCGGATTTCCCGCACTAGTTGTTTGAAATCACGGTTTCAAAATGCAAACTGCACGGCCACGTTTCGTTTTAATTTTATTTATATTTATATAATTATATAAATATAGTTCATTCAACGATTTCAATATCGTTTTCACTTCAAATATTTCACTAACGCCTTAAAATTTTGGAAAATTTCGCGATAACCTCCCCTGCACCGGGAGCATCGGGAAATCGCAAATAGCTTTCCCGGTCCTTCTAATCTCAAAAAGAAAAAGAAAAAGCCAAGCGGCTAGCCAACAGGCTCATAAAATCATCACCCAAACAAAACAGTAAATGTGTACCTATTTGTCGGGCACAAAATTTTATTCCTCTTCTATAGACCCTTTGCTATAACCTGTTCAATGAATATGCATGTACATATATATACAGTTCTTATCATTTATCATTTTCTATTCAACTTCATATTTGATTTCTATTTGGTTTAAAAACACCACTCATTCTAATGTTACATACATAGGTGCAAATCATTTCATTAGCCAATTAATGAATATTTCAACTCATATATGTTTATTTTGAACAATTGGCTATTTTTAACACTTCACATTTCAACGATTCATGCATACAATAAAAATGTAATTTTTATTGTAAAACAATTCATTTCAAACACTATTTTTCTATATAGTTCATATAGGTGACAAAAATAGGATTTTTATCATAAAACAATTTCTTTTAAAACGAGATTATTTTACACAGTTCATATAGTCGATAAAAGGTGATTTTTATTATCAAACAATTTATTTCAAAATATGAACACCATTCAACACATGAATTTCTAATCAACGAATGGATATCAATTCAACACATGAAGGTTTTCTGTTCAATGAATAAATATAGTTTAAGCAAATGAAAATAATTCAAACACACGAATATTATTCAAAATTTCGGCAGCATAACGGCAGGGTAGTTAAAACCGGGACCGTCCCTAGTACGGCTCCTCGCTCTACCTTAAAACCTCGCAGTTTTTGACAATGGGGATCATGCATCTAGTTCGCACGCAGGCGGCATGTATATATTTATTTCATTTCCACAAACTAATCCTATGTGGTTTCAACCAAATATTTCTCAACCACAAATGGGTATTTTTCAACCACAATCAACCAATATCGACCACAAACAATCCCAATCAATCATTCGCTATCAATCAATTTTCACAACAATTTCAATCAATAAATATCGTCCATGGTTTGTGGACGAGGGGCGTATATATATATATATATATACATATATATTTATATATAGCAATTCACTTTTATTTCAACACATATATAAATGGCTAGAAAAAGAAATTGAAGAGTGAGAAATTCTCACCAATAGCTATCCAACTTCACGACACTTCACTTAGAGAAATCTTCGCCTTTTGTCGCTTTCGCCCGTAGCCACTACATATATAAAAAAATCGAATTTTTACTTCGCTATTCAATATATAAAAATCGAATTTTTACTTCGATGTTCAATATATAAAAATCGAATTTTGACTTCGCTATTCAATATATAAAAATCGAATTTTGACTTCGCTATTCAATATATAAAAATCGATTTTTTACTTCGATGTTCAATATATAAAAATCGAATTTTGCTTCGCTATTCAATATATAAAAATCGAATTTTGACTTCGCTATTCAATATATAAAAATCGAATTTTTACTTCGATGTTCAATATATAAAAATCGAATTTTTACTTCGATGTTCAATATATAAAAATCGAATTTTGCCTTCGCTATTCAATATATAAAAATCAAATTTTTACTTCGATGTTCAGTATATAAAAATCGAATTTTTACTTCGATGTTCAATATATAAAAATCGAATTTTGACTTCGCTATTCAATATATAAAAATCGAATTTTTACTTCGCTATTCAATATATAAAAATCGAATTTTGACTTCGCTATTCAATATATAAAAATTGAATTTTTACTTCGATGTTCAATATATAAAAATCGAATTTTTACCTCACTTTCCATATTATAAAAATCATCTCTTCTATGTGTTCAAAATCAAATCTTTAAACTATTAAAAATTCGAACTTTCCTTTTTAAATTAAAATCCCTTCTTTTACAATTTAAAAATCAATTCTTTTCACGTTAAATATCACTTCTTTCCTTTCATAAAAATCATTTCGTTTTCTTCTCTCTACATATATAATAGAATCACATTTTTGAAATTTAATTTTACATATAAAAACCATACCTTTATTTTCAAAATCATATCTTTATAATAAAAATCATCTCTTTATTTTATTTCAAAAATAATACCAATTATATAAATTGATTTTAAACTGAATGCTCTTCATTTTAACTAAACTAATCACTTAAAATCAGTAAAACAAATTAAAATACAAAAAAAAGGACTTACAGAAGAAAAAAAAAGAGGGAAAAGGGGGACTGAGCAGGCTGTTCGTCAGTGGGGGCCTGCAGCTTCAGGGGGGGGGGGGTCTGGCGTCAGTCTTGGAGGCTGGGGAGGCGGCGCGGTTGGAGGAGGGACAGGCGGAGGCGGGGTGGCTCGACGTCGGAGGTTCTAGGTTAGGGCGTGGGTGGGTTCGGTTTCGAGCGGCTAACAGGGTGGAGGGAGAGAATTGAATAGAGGAGGGAGGAGCGAACGGGGCGGTGGGCTCGTGGGTGGTGGCGCCGCCGCGATGGGCGTCGACGGTTCTTGAAGGGGCTCGAGCGCTTTTTTTTTCTTTTTTTCAATTTTCTGAGTCAACGGTTCTGAGGAGAGAGAGTGGAGGTGAGTGTATATAATAATATATTTATTATTTTATTTTAAATTTTCCTTTATAAAGCCACCTTTAATTTCGACTTCGAAACGAGACCCACCGCCTGTCGTCTATAGCGTTTTACCCCCATCCCGAACCCAATGGGATTTGTATCATAGGCTGATTCGATCGCTTTGATCAGATTCCGTTGAATTTATATTTAAATCACTATATTGAATTTCAAACGTACATTACAAATTATCGGGGTCACATACTAACTAGAAAAATTCCAGAAAAATATTTTCTAGCTTCGTATTGACGATACGGTCTTATCAAAACTAGTTTCGTCGAATTCCGAGACCGTTTGAAAAATGGCCAATTTCCAGTCGATTAAAATCAACTGAAACTGGTCAAACGCGTTTTCTTTTGCCACGCTCACATATTGATTCGAAAAATTATGAAATTTGAAATCTAGCAATAATTTGACATCACGGATCCAACAAAAGTGGTTTCGTCGAAATCCGAGGTCTTTTGCAAAATGTCCATTTTTAAGGGCCTGAATTCCATAGTGACTATTCAGAATTTTCAACTGGACATATCTTTTGATTCCCGCTATCAAATTTCGATTTTTCAGATTCGTTAGAAAGGTATTCACTAACAGATTTAAATATTTTTGGTTTCACTAAAATCCGGATTGTTTTGCACCCGGTATAGTCCGACAAAGTTTGAATTCAATTTTTGAAACTGCCATGCCATTTCAGGCCTTGTTTATAATTATAATTAATTATATTCGTTTTCAATTGTCGATTCAAACTCAGTTTTCATCGCCATTATTTAAAATATTTATTTTAAATACTTAAAATCCATTATTTTAGCCAATTTAAATTTTTTAAATTGGTTCAGATTTTCTGGGTCGTTACAAACTCTATCCTCCGGTTTGTGTTGCATTGTGTGATGGGAACTGAGTCTTATAATGGCTTCATTTTTATAAAAAGCATTGCGATATTTAAAAGATTTACTTGTTTTAAAGCACTGGCAATCCAGTGGAGTAAACCCGTTCCGCGAAAGTGGCGTGGTCCTGTGATTGGCCATATTATAAAATGTGTTAAGTAGATTTCTCATACCAGTCTCATGACTGACTCGTAGTTTGTTTCACTTGCAAACTCGGGTGCCCCTTTCTACACGGGAAGCCTTGTATTCAGGTTTTAGCAAGCTCTTTCTGGATAGCTGGAGCTGAAGATGGATTCTATCATTTATCTCTTTTTATGTTGTTCAGCTCCTATTGTACATATTATGTTTTGTTTTCCGCTGTAGACATTTATGTATAGCTGATCTGTATTTTGAACTAAGTATGATCCTGTATATTGTGTAACTCTGATGATTATGTTTATCCAGTGTATTCTATTGTACATTATCTGGTGTATTTATTTATTTCTGTTCTGCTGTTATCTGTTTATGTGTTATATTCCAAAGATTACTCTTGCCACCGTCCTATCGGGGTTTGGGGTCGTCACACATATGTTCATTTACATATGGTTGTGATCAGAATGGACTTTAAAGTCTACACACCTACTAATTTTGATCCTTAGATGATTGGTCATCATATCGTAGCTATAATGCCTCTTTTATCATTTAATTTGATTATTAACAAGCATATTGGGTTATATATTAGTATATAAGTCAAATCCAACAGTATACTTGTTGATGTGCTGTTAGAGGAAGAGAGTGTGTGTGTGTATATATATTCATGTTGATGAATATATATAAATTGTACTATTAACATTCATTTGTTGTCAATATATGTTTATATTGATAAATATGTATATATACATATTCAAATGTTACAAAAACGAATTATTTTTTACAGCAGATATATCTTTATGTTTGATCAAATATTCAGTGTATTATGGTGCAAAATTGATATTGGAATCAATTCTTAATTTATTGTGTATATATATACCAATATCATATATATATATATATATATATATATATATGTATATGTATATACAAATGTTTAATTCATACAGCATGAGGCAGCGCTTGACCGGATATATACACTTGATGTATATATGTAAATATTTAATGCATATGTAGATGTGCTTAAGAAACTGCTTCAGATATACATATATATATATATATATATGTGTGTGTGTGTGTGTGTGTGTGTGCCAATCAATTGATTATGTACATTAGATGCATATAATTCTTCATATATATGCACATACATTTGATGTATTTATAGTACTCCATATGTTTATTAACTTCAAAATTGTCTTGTGTTTTAAACAGGGCAAGTAGAAGATACTTACCAAGGCTCGGATCAGTATGACTGAACAAATCTTTGCATATTAATGTACAATCTCAATGCAAAATGTCTTGCAGATTGAAAAGGCTTGTGTGTGTGTGTGTATTAAAATAAGTGTGTCACATTACTATTTGTTTGTGTATGACACATTGATAACACAGTTAATGAAAGGCTATATAAATGCATATGACATTATTTACATTTGTATGAGAATATGTATAGTAGACACAGTTGATAGGATAAAACTGTAAAAAATATCTACGTGTTATAGGGTATGCAATGTTTCAGTGTAAAATGGTTATATATAATTTAAATCTAAAAAATATTCGAGGCATGTGTACGTATAAATACATGTATAGATAGAATATCTGAGAGAAGCCTTCTATATGTTAGAAATAAATGTATGTATACTGTTTTGAACAAGAAATCCAAAAGCTATGGAAATATAAGCATGTGTTGAATTTTATATAAATATGGAATTGGTTAATTAAAATTAATATTATATTTGAACGTAATCTTTGATTCTAGAGTTAAGATAACCAGTAATTTTGAAATGTTCAAAAGAAATATAGGCATGATTCCTATATATTGCTGAGTTTAAATATACATATATGTTTCATACATTTTATTTAAATATAATTAATTATAATTATGTAAAATACATATATTCCGATATATGTAAATGACATTAATATTGTTCGCCACTACGAATTATAAAATCCCTTTAAAGAAAATTTTGTTATATTAATTCATGGTGACGTCTTCCAATAAATACACCCATCAATACCTGAGTCACTAGATGTAGGTATTGCCAAAGCATTGTGCATCCTTTTATTTTGGTTATATGCGGTAGAGTAATTGTGATACTTCGACTGTATTATTGGGTCTGACTTAGGCTGCATAATAGTTTTATGGCCTTAGAGACAAAGAGCATGTATTATTCTATATTTGAGTAAATGAATAATTCAATGAACAAAATGTTCATCATGCGATCTAAGAATTATATATGATATAATTGACATAAAATGTCTACCTAAAAGGTTGTGTTTTGGGGATTCGCCAAAGCTAGGTCAAGGCATGATTAGATATGGATCTTGGAACACCATTATATATATATATATATACATATGGATGTTAATTTGAGTGGGAGCGTTTTTTAGCTTAAATTATACATTTTTATTATTTTGCAATATTCTATGTAACTTTGATCGTCAAAATTTATACAAAATATTGCAAAACTTCTACCTTTGTTTTAACTATTTATTATCTACTACAGATATTGAATGAAAACGACTCTGATAATTTATTACTGAAATTGATCCTTGAGAAAGATAAATTGAATTAAATCAAATTTTTTGACCAACATTGAAATTTGAGGATTGTCCTCAAACAAATTAAACGTAATTGTTTTACAAATAAAGAACATCTAAAATGAAAATTGAAGTATGAGTTCAACTGAATAAGATATAAATGTTATAACAATATACTTATGCACCCCTAGTGTTAGATACTGGATATGAATCACATAGCTGTATTTTTATACAAATTGCAAAACAAGTAGAAATCTGACAAAAGGACAAGTGGACTTACAATTGGAAATGAAGCAAATGCTGGATTATCCATAGGAAGCTGCTTCTTGTTCTATGCACTGGCTTAATTGAATAATTAAAATATTATTGTTATAAAATTCCATCTAAAATAAATGTTATTTTGTATCTTGTTTAGACGAGCTTGAGTTTCATTTGTAATAAAAGGACAATTGTTGTTTGTTTTATTTAAATGAAATATCTTATGGAGGTGCGCATTTAGTTAACAATTTTATGAATCCTTAACTTTGATGTTCTTGACATAAATTCTGAGCAAATTAAATTTAATGATTTAAATCAACCACGTCTTTAGCATTGTCAGTTAGCCAATATAACCAAGAAAAACATAATATATAACTCCATAATGATGAAATTTTGGAACCATTTAATTTTGAATCATATGAAGAATGCAAATGTTATTTGTTAAGAAAAATAACTGAATCACCTTTCATTGACATAGTGAATAGGTTAGTAAGTATTTGGTCTCATACATAATGATGTATATAAAGCAGTGAATATATAAGCTAGAGGTATGTTTTATCACTTCATTACATTTGCTGATGATGTCTGTAGATATAGATATGTGTATCTTATGAAACACAAATCATAATCCTTTGAAAAGTTCAAAGAATTCAAAAATGAAGTTCAAAACCAATTTTTATAGAAAATAAATACTTTTCAAACCGATCGAGAGAATATTTAAGCCAATAATTTAATGACTATCCAAATAAGTGTGAAATTGTTTCACAACTCACCCCACCTAGAACATCGTATCAGGATGGTGTTTCTGAAAGGAAAAGTTGCACCTTATAAGATATGATACGATCAATGATGAGTCATACAGATCTTCCAATAAATTTTAGGATTATCCCCTTAAACAATTTATATTTATTTGTAATCCTACTAAAACGATTCTGAAGACGCCATAAAAGATATGAACTAGGAGGATGTGAGACGTTTGTTAAATGTCTTGCCTCTGATAAGATCGGATCCAAATTTGATAATATTCTATGAAATACCCAAAAGATGCAAAAAGATATTATTTTTATAAACCCTTAGAGAATAAAATGTTTATTGCTCGAATTGGTATCCCTTTAAAAGAGGGCCAGTCTCTAAGATACCGATAGGAATGAAATAGAACTCGAAATGACTCCAAAACCACAAAATACCATTTAATATTGTATAGACAAGAATTTGAGTGGGAGTGACACAATAATTCTAATGTTATATATATTGATAACACATTAATTATTGCGAATAATGTTAGTTTTCAAACAAAAAATAGATATTGATTCTAAGAAAGAAAATGTTTGGGTAAAGAAGTTCATAATTGAACTTAATTCATTGTTGATCCAATGATTTACATTGTGATAACAATGGGGCTATTGCTCGGGCCTAAAACCTTGAACTCATTATCTATCCAAACATATATTTAAGAAATATAATTCCTTATGTGAAGTTGTTCACAGAAGAAACAAATATATCTACAAAGTTGCAAGTGGTTGTTATGTTGCAGACCTACTGACTTAAACTTTGTCGCAGCAGAAGCTTAATAGTCACACTAGTTTCATGAGTATATGATACATGAATGATTGACTCTAGTGAAAGTGGGAGATTGTTAGGGTTTATACCTTAGAGGCAATCCATTTGATGTGATTAATAACACTGTTGATGCTATTATTTTTTTGGAATACAAGTATTTTGTTATATTATATTTACTGCGTAATATAAATTTTAACATAATAGAAGTTCTTAGAATAATAATATGGTTTTATATAGTTTAAGTAAATGACATGAACTTGAGATTATATAATATATTAAGTATTATAATTATTAAATGTCCTAGTCAAGTTTTATTGTTTACATTGGACAACAATAATACATTGAAACTAGTATGTTGATTGACTGATGATCACATCCCATTCATCATTAATATAATTAATATTCATGTCAAGACATAAATACATATTAGAGAATAGCGTATTGGGCTGACCGAACATGAAAAAACTACATGGAATTTAATTAACAGTATCATAAGTTATTCTCTAAGTGGCAGTGAGGTAATTGTCCTCAGATATGAAATCATTATAATTTATTCGAGGAAATTTGGGTTTTGATATCATCAAAAGTTACTTTTAACCGAGTAGACGATAAAGTTGATCGTTGGATGCACTCGAATGGAATGAAAATTATGAATGATCTGGATGGAATTTAATCCTATGATATATTTGTAGTGATATCCATAAGCCTTTTGATTGAGTGAGACTATGAAATGCATAGTCGTGCTCAAATATTGATTTATTTTATATAGTCTGCTCATCGATCAAGATAAAAGGATTAAATTATAAATAAGGTGATACATTCCATGCCTCAAGTTTAATCCTAGATATATTGGTTAAAATGGATTATATTACATTAAAACACTGGTCACGAAAAAGGTTGTATCGAATCATTGATCTTATTATAACTTGGGCAACAACGACATATTACTAGATGTCAATCATTGTTTATGATTTTAAATATGATTTAAAATCATTGCCAATGTTGTAGTAACCTATAGGGTTATACAGTAAGATGTTATAAAGGAGAAAATATTTTAGACAAATAAAATATAAATTTATTGATATTTTATTTGAAGTTGGAGAAATTATTTGGTTTGCTCCTATTTTTTGGTTAACGTTTGTTATTAAAGGGATACTCATTTCCTTTTTACATATACGGCAAATGCAAAAAAAATAAGACTTTGATGGAAAGAAATAAAACCACCCATAGTCAAATTTTCTCCAAAACCTAGAAATAGTCATGGTGGCTAGTAACGCCCTCCTTTCTTTTTCTATTCAATCGATGAAGAAACTTTCCAATGGATACCGATAGAGGCCAGCGATTTGTTGCGCTATACGATTCGATTCAACCCAGATCCATCTCTAAATTCTGAAGCATAAATACCCTATGTACGAATTTTTGTCTCGATCTATTATTTTGTACTAGATCCTATTTAGGGTTTGACTTTTTATGTTGCTAAATCATTTTGAAAAAAAAGGCTAAATGTAACTTTCAGTAACAACCCGTATTTTACGTACAATAGGATCATGAAATAATTACATTTTTTTAATGGTAGTCAAATCATTCTAATATTTAAATATGTTGTTCATGGGGATGCGAGGCATGTCCATGATTTTTACCGAATTTAAGTGCGACAATTTTCCCATTTCGTTTGTTGTTTGGGCTATGACTTTCGAAGGGAATTGAACCAGGCACTGAAATCTGTCTCATTGGATCAAAATGGTTGTTTACGACTCTGTAGATTGGTCACCTGAAGGATTTGGTTAAGGATTTGGGAGGAATCATTGTTTTAAGTTGTAGCTTCCGTTAGATAGACTAATTAGTTGCAATTTGGCTGATTGGCCAAGCCCATTATGCTAATGACCTACAGATATAAATAGGGGTGTTTGTGGAGCGAATTAGAGTTTTCTCTCTTCATTCTAACATTAGGTTGGGTGCTTGCGGTTCTTCGGTTGAACCTAATACCTTAATTCTCCATTCTTTTCATTCAAATTCATCGTAGATGTAACGTCCTAGAAATTTCGAAAAATGGAGTATGGAATTAATTAAATTTTTAACTAATTATAATCAAATTTTGTACTTGGGTTAGAAATTGAAAATAAAAAATATGGTTTTGACTATGAATTGAATTCCATATTTAGTCTAGAATGGTTGTTTGTGAATCGAATATTTAGTGTTGAACATTCAAATTGAATTGGGTTGAATATTTGAATTGGATTTGGAATCCAATAGGAAAATATAAATGGTTGAATTTAAAAATAAATGTTATTAACATAAAATCTATTGCTTGGAATATATGGAAATTGGCCTGAATATGTGTGTATTTGTATGTGTAAAAGGAATTGGAAATTTACATGTCAAATTTGAAATTGAACGGAGTTGTTAATGTCAGTGGAATATTAAATAATATAAATTTTAAAATATTGTCATATATGAACAATGTCGAATTACAACCAAAATAATTTTATTGGATTTAGAACGTGAAGACGTAGCGGCACGTCAAACTTTGTTGCGTTGGAACGTGTGTTGGCAGTACATATATTGAGCATTCAGTAAAAATTCGCGGTATAAATCGAACATTAAACTAAATAAATAAAGTATTATAAAAGGAAAGAAAGCCTTCCCTTATTACCATCGTACATCTGCAAACCTACTTCTTCAGCTATGAATTAAAAATCGCCCCTTTTGTTTCTACAATCTACCTCCCTCAGTTAAATTTCTGCAAACCTATCACCTTCTTCATTTCAACATCACGCAGACCTACCTCTGGAACTTTCACAGCTATAGCCACATTATCGATTCCTTTCTACCCACGTAAACGTGGTAACCCCGGTTCTTCCTTCTATAAATTGAGCATGCCCAATTCATTCAGCAAGAAAGAAGAAAAAAAAAATCTTGTTTCCCTTTCCTATTTTAATGGCGACCTAAATAGCTTTTGGCTAAAAATCGAAAACTCTAAGATCGCTCGCCTCCTTCATCACCAAGCTGTTCCTTTTCGATTCAAAGCTGCTGCCATTAAATTGCCATCCTCCTCGGAGCCACGCGGTTATGCCTGATCCTTCTTCAATGAAACCAAAGCTCCAAATCGAAGCCTGATGCTACCCGAGAATCACTACTTCATTTCCGCGGTTTCAAGGTGAGTTTCATAGCTCACGATTTATCTTAGTTCATAAATTGTAACTTCAATATTTAATTAAATTATAATGGTAAAGTACATGTTAACTACACTGCTGTGACTACACAATCCTAGTTATTAAATGATTGGGAACTTCGATTTATATTCCCTGATGTCCCTGTTTCAGTTAGACCTGCCTTGATTTTACACCGGCATACCTGAATTTGTATAGGTGTATACAAATAATCATATGTGTATACATTTATTTCAAGGGTGAATTTTGCCAACTTTTCTACCACCGTATTGCTTGCTACTACACTTATTTGGTTGATTATTGGCCATGAGCCTGTCTGATATCGGTTTTGTGTATTAGCGGGTCATGGTTTCATTTGATACATGTCTTGATTTTGGTGGCCCTATGATATCTTGAGATTTATATGTCCTGATTTTGGAAAATAAGAAATGCACTTAGCCTAACATGCGTCTTCGCATGTTTTACATTCTGAATATCTTAAAACTCTTCAACTGGACTCATGAGTTGCCGCTATTAGCACTGATTTGCCACATACATCCTATATCTATATCCATACATAGGTGTGTATATTTATGCAAAATTCCATTCATTTCAAGTTAGAATATTTCATAGGTAACCTACACCCTTAAATCTGAAACTATGCCATACTGTCTTGGAAATTTGAACCATCCTTATGCTTGTTTAACTTGAACCCTGATTTGTTATATATACACTTACCTGTTAAGAATGTTGTTGAATAATGATATGCACTATTCGTATTAGACCTTGTTATTCCTATATGGAACCCGTTGGTATAGGTAATTATGCCGCTTGATTTCAGAAAGTTGTAAATTGGATATGAGCCCCAATGCATATTTGTATATATATATATATAGTTTTGAGGTTATAACCCATGGTAATACAGTGTAAATTTACAAACAATATGGGAATTCAAGTACATTTATCTAAGTCTGTAAAGTTCAAATTGCTGAAGTTCACCTTGCTTATGTTAGGCGACCATCTGGATCTTCAAAATTGTTTTTCATGCTTCCTAGTTATGTTTACATACACTTTGGGTCCTGGTAAATTTTGAAACACATATCAGTACACATATTTTTGCAAGCACTATTAAACAATAGAATACTTTAGGTGTTTACTTATATATAGTATATTACCGTACTGTGCATTAGTTTCTCAGGATTTTTTCTAAACCTTCAAGCCACTTTTTTTTAGTATTCTAACTTGCTAAATAACATCAAATTTCGGATTCAGTAAAATGATGATAATATTGGCAGACATATGGTTTGCTGTTGGATATATATATATATATATATATATATATATATATAATATTTTGGTCCTTAAAATGGTTTGCTGTACATGAATTTTTCCACATTAAAAATCCAAAAGAACCTATTTTGCTGTCTATAACATGGTTTCGTTATGCTGAATAAAGCGTTAAGTCGTGTAATGTTTCTGCAGTTGGATAGGTGTGCAACTTAATGTTTGCTTACACTAACTTATATGTGCATATGTGTTACGATTTACCATCTTATATTCTAGCTTACAATGATATCCACTTGTGACACCTTGTTGAACCTATGTGAGTTCACATGTAAATACAGTAAACCTGAATATATTCTTGTTCATGCATGTTGATTTCTAATTAACATCCATGATCGTTTGATTCCAGTATGATCTTGAGTTTAATTGAGGTTAAAAACACTCACCATGTTCTTATAAAATAGAATGTATAGTCATAACTTATCGAATTAAAGCAAATTCGAGATATAAACCCATATGAATAGTGTGTACCATGTTTACGATAGTGCACAATCGCAAGATTGCAGTATAAAGTAAAACTACCTTCTGTGCTATAAGTATCTTTGGATATTAAATCAAATACTCATGAGTTACTACTCCTATTTATCTACTTGTTGCCTACGTGAGTAATAGGGGCCGAGACAACTTTTGCTTTTTCCGAAGAACTAATATTGTATATATATTGGTTACTTTGCCACATTCTATTTACTGAAATGTATTGGATCACTTGTGCCACCTTCTCCTTTGGGCCGTGAGCATGATTTGATTATAGTACTGTCATGATTCATTTGCCAAGCTGCCGTGATTCATTTGCCAAACCTGTCATGATTCGTTTAACAAACTGTTGTGATTCATTTTATTAGTAGCCTGTAACTCAAGTATGTTTGCCATACCTTGCGATTTGAAATACGTTCTGCATTGAGGTTATGACCCCTCGGTATGTGCTGGTTGCAGAATGCTAGGGCAGTGCACACGTGTACGTGCACACGTGTGTATGTAGGCTTCCGCAACCAACTTTTTCCTATATTATCACAAGAGTGTTCATGGATACTTACAGCATAAAAATGTTGTCAAGCTTCACCTGATCGCCTCAACTTAATATATTTGTCCTTGAAATATAATGGATGAGCATGGGTATTATACTTGATACTGGACATATACTACATCCGTGTATACTTTGACATTTTGCATATGATATGTTTGGTGTTAGGGTAAACTATTATGTTTCAATTTGTTTATTGAAGATAGTTTACTTGAACTATGATTTAATCCTGACTCGAGTGTTTTGTGTTTTTGCATGAAACGCTCGGGTCAGACCCTGAGCGTTACAGATTTAAAGATTACAGCTTGGAATATGAAGATTGGCAAACTGGGAATTCCGAGAACGCGCACTATGAAGATTTTAAACAAGTAAATATTTTCCTTTTATTCAACTATATTTGTAACGACCCGAGGAAAAATTCGACGCTCGAATTTTCGACAATAATATATACACCAATATTATTTGCCAAAAACCTAAGTATCGAATCCCAGATTGTTTATAGAAAGAAATTAGAGGGTGAGAAAAGAAAGAAAGAAATATTAGAATAGAAGAAAGAAGAAGAAGAAGAACACATCAGAATCTCACAGCGAAACAGATAAAATATAATATAACAAATCCTTTTATACAAAAGAACAGTATACACATACTAACCATCAGAGTACAACATTTATCAGATACAGCGGAAATAATAACTTTATATAACTAGCGGTGAAGCCGCCTGCTTCCAGCTCCTGATACTCCAAGCGAAACCTAACCTGGAACATACTCGGTCTGACCCGAGCACATTTGAAGCAAAGCAAAATTCACCGGGTCAGTCTGGAATACTTTCAGTGATAAATTCACAGCACAAACAATTTGTTTAACTTTGGGAAAATCCCTCATAAAATCAAAGGATAATAGTAAGACCAGCCCATACATAAACACGGACAGTTTTTATCTTACTATAATCCAAAACGTTTTTGAAATCATAACTTATTCTTATATTATCATAATGTCTAAATACAAATAAATAACAATCTAGCGGAACGCTTGCATCTCACGCTCCACATATATATAATACGATCAAAAACCGCGGGCGCTTATTGGAGATCGGGTTCAACTATGACAAGGTACGAGACCACCTATCGATATTGTATCTCTAGAGGCGAATACACTGGGTTCAACAAGAACGTCTTGCAACCCGGCCCACACATGATCAACCACTCATTTCGCTTGAGTGTATCGAATGTATATCACCGATGGTTGGTATCAGCAACCGTCTCCCAAAAAGGGACAGCATCGAATATAGATTAAAGAGCAAAAGGAATTACTCTAGATAGGTGATTGTACACCCTAATGGGAGCGACCCACATAGCCATGTTTCCTGCCCGATTTTTGTTATTTCCCAGTTGATGAGGCTTGAGGCTAGAATTTATCTTCAGTACATCTGGCCACCATTCACTTTGAACGCCACATCGTCAGATTCGTCAGATATCACTAATTGACGTCCACAAAAATATTCTAGTTGGGAGCTAACCAACTATGATACACTTGAAGAAATCAATGTATGTGGTCTTTTGGAAATACTTTGTCATACATTTGTCCATACAAGTCATCCAGGAATAGGATGAACCGAAGGTACCCTCCTATCGCATCCTTATATAGGAATCACCCCAAGGATCAGTAGCGAGTAGTCCTTGCAATCCATAAAATCTCAACCATGACTAAATCACTTTAGAATATTTCTACGTTGCAACACAGGAACATTCAGAGGGATCATGAACTAAGAAATAGGCCTAGAAGCTAAAAGAGGGTATCCTGAGCAATTGCAAGAATTGGGTTCATTGATATTCCTGGTATAGTAGATGCTATCACACATACAGTCATACTCCATTCGATGGAATTGTCTGATCTTAAGGGAGATCTTCTATAATTTCGCACGTGAGGGGTTATTTATTGGTTGGTCTGTAATTGGGCCTTGATTGGTCTGCTATTCGTATAAAGCTTCTATCTCGGCTACCTTCATGGTATTGAAGTCTGATTCGGTTCTGTCAGGCCCACGTGTTGAGTGATTGTCAGATGCCAAGTCTGTGACTGAAGTGAAGGAAGAAGAGACTTCAAGCCAAGGGAAAGCTCAAGTAATCCTTCCGCTTATGAGGATCCACGGTCTTCAATTGCTCCATTTTGCATCGACGTCTGCACGTATTTGCTAGTTTGGAATGGTTTTCGAATATAAATTCGATCCCGGTCTTTCCGTACCAATAAGCGTATATCAGGTTTGATAGTCGGTGATTTAACTATCAAATAACGATCGTGTGAATAAAATAAGTTTATTGACTCAGTACTTGGCATGACTTGGCCTTTTAAAATATATTCAACAAATTTGTTAATAACTTCTAATTCTTCCTATATATATTCAAACATTATTCTTTTTAATTATAACAAAACTATTTTACACATTTTAGAGTATGTATATATATACACACTCAGCTTTCCATTTTCTTTAGGAAAATCGATATATTTCTTTAGAACTTTTTTCCTTTTTTCTTATTTTCGGCACCTCGATCTATATACATACATATGGTGTACTTAACTGTATAAAGCAAATTTTCAATTCTGATATGGAAAAGCAAGTGTCGGCTTATATAATTTAAAACCAAATATTCTTATTTACTTTGTAACTAACATTTTAGTATTTTTCATATATCAAAATCTTGCACTTATATTCGATACTTCTCATATGGGGTATCAAATTGATTACAACACCTTTTACTCGTTTCAAACTAATATCGTTCCTCGATAATAATGAAGTCGTTCAAGTTGGGGTATTTTATTTACCTCTCAGACCTTGATCGACAACATTCTCATCTCAGAATAATGAAAGTTCGTCACTTAACCACTGATATTAAATTCTCATTTACCACTTCGATTTCAAACCTGGTTTTAAAAACCGTTTCTTATATTTGAAATCCTCGTTCAATAATCTCCTAACTTAATTCCTTTAATTAAGTAAATATTCAATAAACACAACTTTTAACTTAAAACATTATTTCTCTTATACATTTTGAGTTCTATTGAAAATCCCTCGTCAAATAATTTGATTTCATCTATCTGGCCTTTCTATAATAAAGTTTATCATGGATGAAAATCCGTTTTCCACCTTCTTACAACAAGCACTCTTTTACTTGGATTTTATTTCCAAAATCCCTATACCAACTTTTAACCAAAATCACTATATGTATTTCCCCTTGCTTTTGAAACCCTTATTTCAATTATAGTGTTTCATTTACACAATTCTTTAACCTTTCAAAGATATCGTTTTAGTTTAAAAACCTTTTCCTAAACCTCGCTTGGATTTCTCCTTAAATACTTATAATAATCCCCTAAGCCAAATTAAACTACTTTCTTTTATTATATTTTATATTTTATTTTAAAACAATTACGCTTACCATATTCTAATCTATTTACCATCTTCCCTAATAATTCCATTCGGTTGAATTTACTTTACTTAATTTTGAAATTAAGTAAAACCTTATTTAAACCCCTAAATATACTTAACAATTCAATTTACCAATCTTGTTTGAAACTTGAATTATAACTCTTTTTATAACTCTTATCGCCCCTTTGATCAAACCATAACGCCACTTAATCATTTCTTAATTGAATTTCCAATTAAAAGTAAATGCTTTAATGACTATTAATTAAAATAATAATTAATTTATATATTAACCATATTAAAATGGTTAACTTTGATATTAGTTAAAAATAGAATTATTATCATTTTTAAAAGCTTATTAAATAAAAATCAACTCCATTAACACTAAAAAATTTGATAATTTCCTTAGTTTTTGGTTAATCGAAGATTAGCTAATAATCTAACACTAAACAATATTGATAAATACTATGGATTCTAGTTAATCGAAGATTAACTACCATTTAACACCCTTCGTTAAATTTAATGAATATTCAGAGAATTTAAATCAAATTAATTCCATTATCAATTTCAGTTAACAACGGTCGATTTTACCAACCGTACATATCAATTAACTATTAACTGAATATCATTTGCCATTTCCCCCTTCTAAATTAATTAAATAATTTAATTAATTTAAAACACTATTTAATTGTTTTAAAAAAACAATCTATTTTACCAACCCGTAGGTACATTCTGGCTTTCTGCTTTTAAAACTGGTATAAACCATTTAAATAACTTTTCTTATAAACTCGATTTAAAATATTTATTTATAAATTTCTAATTTAATTATTTATACAAAATAATTGAAAAACTTTAATTTAGTTATAAAATGATTTATAACTTTAAAACTGCGTCAATTCACCGAGTAAACCGACGTCTGAGACAACACATTTTAGGCCATTCACTGCTAATTACCCAATCAACACTGTCGATTGATTTTAAACATAACACAGGTGAATATGTATTCAATCATCACGTTCAAAAAGGTTCACTACCATCTGGGGTTAAATCAGTTCATATATCAACAATATGAAACAAACAAATAATATATATAATATTTGAGGAATCCGGTCAGATCCCTCCAACCTATTCTTCCCTGCATCACAACTCGTTATACATTTCATAGTAATATATGAAATAAATTTCAATAATCTACTGATGAAATATAATTGACATCAACCAATCAACAATAAACAGCCAATAGCAACCAATCAACCAATTTATACTTTAGCGGTAAATTATATTTTAATATGAATTTACCACATCACAGGATTTCAGAAGGTGTGAGAACTAACTCACCAATTTATTTCGGTTGACGGTGGACGCGTTTGTTCCTTTAAATTTGAAACGAATGTTTAAAATTAGCTTAAATTTCAACTACATCCAATCAGTTCCTAGTCAATGCCATCGTCTAGAGCTCGTCCCTGCGATCCCAACGAATCCAGTTTCACTGAATTCCGTTATCGTATGAAATAGTTATAGTCGATCAAAGTTTAAACTAATTTTAATTAGAATTTAAATTAATAACTAATTAATACTCCACCTTAATTACCTTTAATTAAGGCTGCCACGTCATCTCCCTTAAGAAATCTCACGTGTTTTCTCTTTGGTCTTCACGAAATCCCGATGCCCCTTTGTTCTTCGACATTTGAAAAACACGGAACCATCATCCACCCACCACCGATGATTTGTCGCACCTGAACCTCCGCCGCCTACCTCACCAGGACCGCCGTGGCTCCTTCCTCCATCACCAGCATCGGGGAAACCCGAAACCACTCCAATGTCCCCAAAATCAAAGACAACCGACATAGTTTTATCACCCAAATCCGACCGCCTCCGACCGAGATTGATGAACGGACCCCCTTGTGATGACGTGTTTCGCCACCCCATATGTTTTTCTGGTGATGCCCGACACCAGCTCCGCCTGCTCCGACCAGAAAATATCCAATTCCGTTAGCTACTTTACCTCTTTACCCAAAACAGCCTGCTCCGTTCATCTACCTCCCACGGCCACCACGGCCATTTTCAGGCCCTCCGACCTGAAGCAAAAACATTCCTCCCCTAACACCCCCCTTCAGACACCAACAACCATTCTTTACCAAATCGCCACAAAACCAAGAAAAACGAAACTGTAATTCCATGGTTTAGCCTCGATTCCGGCCACCTCCGACCACCGTTCCACCCCAATTTTTCTCCGTAGGTAGATCCCGACCCGATCTACAACTTTACTTCAGATCGCCATAGCAAATTCATGACAGAACGGAAGATATAAATTATTTTGTAAAACTGGACTTTTTTGAAAAATTGATGGGCGGAGATGAAAGTTTGGCTGGAAGTTCTTATGTAGGGGGTATATATAGAGTGGAAAAAATATAATTAAGTTGATTTGACGAACGATGTTGACTAGCGATATTTTATTTCGTACCCATCGCTATTTCGAACGTTGTTTATTCGCTTCTGTGCTCATGTACAAACTCCGTTCGAGGCAGAAATGGACGATGTAGTATAATTTGACGATACAGTGCTAATGAAACTTATTTCGTCGAATTCTGAGTTCGTTTGCTCAAACGGCGCTCGTTCACGTCCAAATGATCGTTTTATTTGGATTTTATTTTGCCACGCTCACAGAATAACCCCGATTGACGCGCAACTTGAAACCTAGCAATAATTAGCTATTACGATCTCAATAAAATTTGTTTCATCGAAAACGAAGGTCATTTGAATAAAGTCCCTTTTATAACTGCCCAATTTACATTAAAATAAACCAAATTTAAAGTACCTCAATGTAATATAAATAAAATATTGTAATTGGCCATACACGACCAGAATTTCACACACTACCACAATAAAATATCCCGGGTTGAATCCCAAGCCAAATCGATATTATAATTATTTAAAAACCATTTATTTTATATAAATAATCGCTATAATATATAAAGGAATTCTATAGCGACCTTTTCAACATTTTTTTTTTGGACATAAAATAAGATCTACGCTATGAAAATTTGATTTTTCTTCTCCATTAGGAAAATATCGTCAAATAGATTCTAGCATCTCTTTTTTCGAGAAAATCCGGCTTATTTTGAATCCTATACAGCCGTTTAAAGTTCAAAACGCCAAATTACGAACTACCGCGCTGCTGCAGCTCGTTTTATAATATAATTATAAATTAAACGTTCTGACGTCGTTTTAATAACGAAATCGCTTCTATAATTTCAATATGAACGATATTAAACCATTTAAAATTGCCTGTTCATGTTATACAGCAAATTCAGCATTTTCCAAATACTTTGAAACTAAAATACTATTATATTATTAATATAAATAAATATTCAAAATAAAATGGTTAAATTCGATTATTTAACTCAAGTCAATATTTTAAATAAATAAATTATTTCAATAAATGGTCAGAAAATACGGGACATTACATTCCTTCCCCCTTAAAATAATTTCGTCCTCGAGATTGCTAAGGTAGAAAGAACGGTACAACCCATTATCTTTATAAAAATAATAAATTCAAAACTCGATTTTTATTTTTAGACTAATCTGATCGGTCGTAAAACCAAATTAATTCAAATAAAAGAATTTCCCAGAAATCTCCAAAAAAATTCTAACACCTTACATTTTGGAAAAAAATTGGTAGAGTTTCCCCTGTACGGAGGACATCTGCAATATCGCAGGTTCAGGAAATATATATACATCGACTAACATGGTCGGAAAAATTCAAAATCCAAACTCAAAACCCAAATTAAAACCAAAATTTCATATTTGCGTAGGCGTACCTTTTTGCGAGCGTTATTATGCGATAATTGATATATTATATGCGAGCTTGCTTAATTATAATGTAGCTCTACTCAAACTGGATTAAATTAACTCCAGAATTTCTCTTGGATGGAATTCTAAAGCTGAATTGGCACTTCTGCACCTGTTCTCAACTAAAATGGATTTCATTAGTCATTTAAACAAATGCCAGTTATGTTCAAAACATCCATATCAACCCATTCACACACAATTTAGTCCACACGGGATTTATAACCAAGTCTTAACAATCCATTTATCTCTATAATTATCCATTCGGATTTATTAAATTTGGATAAATTTATTCAACTTATTTATTTCATATTGGTTTTAAACATATCGATTCATGTGCCGGTTTATATCCATGAGGTCGAGCACACCATCCAAACATATCACACAAGCAACATTAACAAATCCAAATAATTTGCCCATAATATAATAATTTAAGAAAAATCATTACTCTATTATTTTACTAAATAAATTGGGCAAAAAAAATTTCAAAAATAATTTTTTATCAAATTACAAATATGCGCTCTCATATATACACTCAACTCAATCTAGGGTATTTCTAACCCCATCTCTATTGAGTCACACCACAGAGCCAAGGTTATCACTAAACCAATAGCTCTGATACCACTGTAACGACCCGAGGGAAAATTCGACGCTCGAATTTTCGACAATAATATATATACCCATATTATTTGCCAGAAACCTAAGTATCGAATCCCAGATTGTTTATAGAAAGAAATTAGAGGGTGAGAAAAGAAAGAAAGAAATATTAGAATAGAAGAAAGAAGAAGAACAACACATCAGAATCTCACAGCGGAACAGAAAAAATACAATATAACAAATCCTTTTATACAAAAGAAGCACATACACATACTAACCATCAGAGTACAACATATATCAGATACAACGGAAATAATAACTTTATATAACTAGCGGTGAAGCCGCCTGCTTCCAGCTCTTGATACTCCAAGCGAAACCTAACCTGGAACATACTCGGTCTGACCCGAGCACATTTGAAGCAAAGCAAAATTCACCGGGTCAGTCTGGAATACTTTCAGTGATAAATTCACAGCACAAACAATTTGTTTAACTTTGGGAAAATCCCTTATGAAATCAATGGATAATAGTAAGACCAGCCCACACATAAACACAGACGGTTTTTACCTTACTATAATCCAAAATGTTTTTGAAATCATAACTTATTCTGATATTACCATAATGTCTAAATACAAATAAATAACAATCTAGCGGAACGCTTGCATCTCACGCTCCACATATATATAATACGATCGAAAACCGTGGGCGCTTACTGGAGATCGGGTTCCAACTATGATAAGGTATGGGGCCACTTGTCGATAGTGTATCTCTAGAGGCGAATACACTGGGTTCAACAAGAACGTCTTGCAACCCGGCCCACACGTGACCGACCACTCATTTCGCTTGAGTGTGTCGAATGTATATCACCGACGGTTGGGATCAGCAACCGTCTCCCGAAAATGGACAACATCGAATATAGATTTAAGAGCAAATGGAATTTCTCTAGATAGGTGATTGTACACCCTAATGGGAGTAACCCACATAGCCATGCTGTCTGCCCGATTTTTGTCATTTCCCTGTTGATGAGGCTTGAGGCTAGAATTTATCTTCAGAACATCTGGCCACCATTCACTTTGAATGCCACATCGTCAGATCCGCCAGATATCACTAATTGACGTCCACAAAAATATTCTAGTTGGGAGCTAGCCAACTATGATACGTTTGAAGAAATCAACGTACGTGGTCTTTTGGAAAAACATTCTCAGACATTCGTCCATACAAGTCATCCAGAAACAGGATGAACCGAAGGTACCCTCCCATCGCATCCTTATATAAGAATCACACCAAGGATCAGTAGCGAGTAGTCCTTGCAATCCGTAAAATCTCAACCATGACTGAATCACGTCAGAATATTTCTGCATTGGAACACAGGAATATTCGTCAAGTAATCCTTCCGCTTATGAGGATCCACGGTCTTCAATTGCTCCATCTTCCACCAACGTCTTCACGTATTTGCTGGTTTGGAATGGTTTTCGAATATAAATTCGATCTCGGTCTTTCCGTACTAACAAGCATATTAGTCAGGTTTGATATTCGGTAATTTAACTATCAAATAACGATCGTGTGAATAAAATACGTTTATTGACTTAATACTTGGCATGACTTGGCCTGTTTAAAATATATTTAACAAATTTGTTAATAACTTTTAATTCTTCCTATATATATTCAAATATTATTCTTTATAATTATAATAAAACTATTTTACACATTTCAGAGTATGTATATGTATATATATACACACACACACTCAGCTTTCCGTTTCCTTTAGGAAAATCAATATATTTCTTCAGAACTTTTTTCCTTTTTTCTTATTTCCAGCACCTCGTTCAATATACATATATATGGTGTACTTAACTGTATAAAGCAAATTTCCAATTCTGATATGGAAAAGCAAGTGCCGACTTATATAATTTAAAACCAAATATTCTTATTTACTTTATAACTTACATTTTAGTATTTTTCATATTCCAAAATCTCGCACTTATATTCGATACTTCTCGTATGGGATATCACATTGATTACAACACCTTTTACTCGTTTCAAACTAATATCATTCCTCGATAATAATGAAGCCGTTCAAGTTGGGGTATTTTATTTATCTCTCAGACCTTGATTGACAACATTCTCATCTCAGAATAATAAAAGTTCGTCACTTAACCACTGATATTAAATTCTCATTTACCACTTCGATTTCAAACCTGATTTTATAAAACCGTTTCTTATATTTGAAATCCTCGTTCAATAATCTCCTTACTTAATTCCTTTAATTAAGTAAATATTCAATAAACACAACTTTTAACTTAAAACATTATTTCGCTTATACATTTTGGGTTCTATTGAAAATCCCTCGTCAAATAATTTGATTTCATCTATCTGGCCTTTCTATAATAAAGTTTATCATGGATGAAAATCCGTTTTCCACCTTCTTACAACAAGCACTCTTTTACTTGGATTTTATTTCCAAAATCCCTATACCAACTTTTAACCAAAATCACTATATGTATTTCTCCTTTCTTTTGAAACCCTTATTTCAATCATAGTGTTTCATTTACACAATTCTTTAACCTTTCAAAGATACCATTTTAGTTTAAAAACCTTTTCCTAAACCTCGCTTGGATTTCTCCTTAAATACTTATAATAATCCCCTAAGCCAAATTAAACTACTTTTCTTTTATTATATTTTATTTCAAAACCATTACCCTTACCATATTCTAATCTATTTACCATCTTCCCTACTAATTTCATTCGATTGAATTTACTTTACTTAATTTAGAAATTAAGTAAAACCTTATTTAAACCCCTAAATATACTTAACAATTCAATTTACCAATCTCGTTTGAAACTTGAATTATAACTCTTATCGCCCCTTTGATCAAACCATAACGCCACTTAATCATTTCTTAATTGAATTTCCAATTAAAAGTAAATGCTTTAATTACTGTTAATTAGAATAATAATTAACTAATATATTAACCATATTAAAATGGTTAACTTTGATATTAATTAAAAATAGAATTATTATCATTTTTAAAAGCTTATCAAATAAAAATCAATTCCATTAACACTAAACAATTCGATAATTTCCTTAGTTTATAGTTAATCGAAGATTAGCCAATAATCTAACACTAAACAATCTTGATAACTACTATGGATTCTAGTCAATCGAAGATTAACTATCATTTAACACCCTTCGTTAAATTTAACGAATATTCAGAGAATTTAAATCAAATTAATTCCATTATTAATTTCAATTAACAACGGTCGATTTAACCAACTGTACATATCCGTTAACTATTAACTAAATATCATTTGTCATTTCCCCTTCTAAGTTAATTAAATAACTTAATTAATTTAAACACTATTTAATTGTTTTAAAAAACAATCTATTTTACCAACCCGTATGTAACAACCCGAAAATCTGGGCCAGTTTAAAATTTTTATTTTGGCAATTTTAGCGAATTTTGAATATTTAAAATAGATTATTTTAAATAATATTGTCGAGGAATTTATTTTGAATAGAATTCGAACGTATATATTATACGCGTCGTCGTTAGAATATAAATATTTATATATAATTATAAATAGAATTGAAAATGGCGCGGTAGTTCGATAATTCGATTTCAAACTTCAATTGAATGTACCGGGTGCAAAGCAATCCGGATTTTAGTGAAACCAAAAACATTAGGATCTAATTGATAATATCTTTCCAACGAATCCGGGAAATCGAAATTCCATAGCGGGAATCAAAAGATATGTCCAGTTGAAAATTCTGAATAGTCGCTATGGAATTCAGGCCCTTAAAAATAGACATTTTGCAAACGACCTCGGATTTTGACGAAACCAGTTTTGTTGGGTCCGTGATGTTAAGATATTGCTAGATTCAAAATTTCATAATTTTTTGAATCAATATGTGAGCGTGGCAAAGGAAGACGCGTTTGACCGGTTTTAGTTGATTTTAATCGACTGGAAATTGGCCATTTTTCCAACGGTCTCGGAATTCGACGAAACTAGTTTTGTTAGGACCGTATCATCAATACGAAGCTAGAAAGTATTTTTCGGGAATTTTTCTAGTTAGTATGTGACCCCGATAATTTGAAATGTACGTTTAAAATTCAATATAGCGATTTAAATGTAAATTCAAAGGAAACTGATTGTAACGATCGAATCAGCTTACGATATATATCCCATTGTGTTCGGAATGGGGGTAAAACGCTATGGACGACAGGCGGTGGGCCTCGTTTAGAGGTCGTATGAAAAAGTCAACTTTATGCAATTAAAATAATATTTAAAAAAATAAATATCTTCCTCCTTTTAACTTCTGGCCCCTCCCCCGTTCTTCTTAAATCAGAAAATCAGAAAAGAAAAAAAGAAGAGAAAAGGATTCGACGAAGATGGAAGCCGCCTCCCCGTGATGACCGACGACGGCCACGCCCCCTCCATCATCTCCCCCACCGACGCGAGACCCTCCAGTCTCTTCCCTCTCTCCCCACGCTCCTCCGTAGAAGCCGCAAAGCCTGGCTCGAGACCGCCCAACCCTAGACGCTACCGAAGCTCAGCCCTCCGCTACCAACGTCGAAGACAGCTCCGGCGACGGCTCTTCCTCCAGCGACGCTTCGATTAATCCAAACCCTAAATGTTGACTGTAACTTTTATAACTCCTTTTTATTTATAAAATTCGATTCTTATTTACTTAAAGTTCATTGATTTTTCTTAGGTAAGAGCTGAATTTTTTTAGTATATGAAGCACTGATTTTTATTTATTTAAAGAACTGATTTTTACTTCATAAAAGAAGTGATTTTGAATATGAGACTAGCATTGATTTTAAATGAAGAAAAGTATGGATTTTTGATAATGAAAGGATTAGATTTTAATAGAAGTAAAAATATGATTTTTATATTTTTAAAGTAATAAAAATATGATTTTTATATTTTTAAAGCAATAAAAATATGGTTTTTATATTTTTAAAGCAATAAAAATATGGTTTTTATATTTTTAAAGTATTAAAAATATAATCTTTACTATATAGAAGATGTAAAAATGTGATTTTTATATTTTTAAAGAATTAAAAATATAATTTTTACATGTTAGAAATATTAAAAATATCATCGTTGTATATGTAGCAAAGTAAAAGTTTGATCTTTATATATGTGGCGATATAAGAAGAATGCTATTTTTATTATATGTATAACAAAGTAAAAATTCGATTTTTATATATATAATAGCAAAGTAAAAATTCGATTTTTATATATTGGATAGCAAAGTAAAAATTCGATTTTTATATATGTAGTGGCTACGGTCAACGAAAGTAGCAAAAGGCGAGAACGATGAAGATTTCTATCAATGAAGAGACGTGGAATTGGGATAGCTTTTGGTGAGAATTTCTCACTCTTCAATTTCATTTCTAGTTATATATATATACTAGGATGCAGACGGTGCTTAGTAGCACCCGACACAATCGTCCACAGACCATGGACTTGTTTGTTTGATTGCAAAAATTAGTTAGATTATTTGATTGAAATTGAATTGTGTGGTGAAATGAATTGATTTGATTGATGTGTAAATGGCGTGGGCCTTCACTAGACCGGGGATAAGGCTAGGCCTTGTCCCGTTTCTAGTATCGTGCCGTTATGCCGCCGAAATTTTCTAAAATATGTTAGAAAAATAAAAATATCATTTTATTGAATAAATGAACCGAATAGAATATTCATAGGTTGAATAAAATGTTTTATCGTTAAAAATATAATTTTTAACGTGAAAGTGAATAAATAAATATTTATAAACAAATCGGCCGATTTGTTTATATACACTGATTTGACTGATATTGATTGGGACGATAAATTTTACACATCGCCCAACTGCACAACTAAAATCTGTGTTTGATTGTTTGAAAACCCCACACGGGTGTTGGGATGAAATATGAATTTCACTCATCCTGATTGATTAAATATGTCGATCGATTGATTGACAGGCTGTTATAAGCGTTAGATATCTATATTTGATGCTTATACAGTGTAGTGCACTTTGGTTGATGGTTGATTATCTATCGTTGCTATTATATACATTTGTTGTATGGAATCCATATAATTAACTTTATATGGTAATTGATTGGGCCTCATTTCAATTTAGAAAATAAAGAATAATATAAAATAAAGGTTCATGTGTTGACTGTACTCATCCGTTGAGATTAGTCATGTGTTGAACGAAATATTTTAATAATAAATTTTATATCTTTATTCACTATAAAATAAAGGTTCATGTGTTGACAGTACTCATCCATTGAGATTGGTCATGTGTTGAACGAAATATTTTAATAATAAATTTTATATCTTTATTCAATATAAAATAAAGGTTCATGTGTTGACTGTACTCATCCGTTGAGATTAGTCATGTGTTGAACGAAATAATTTAACAAAAATTGTCACACGTGGACAGTACTCATTCGTTGAGATTAGTCGTGTGTTGACAAAAATAAATATTCATTTGTTGAATAGAATATTTGAAAATAGAAATATATGAAGCCGTGTTGGTTAGATTGACGCCATTTTGACGCGAACGATATTTATATCGATTTTATCCATTTCGAAATGAATTGAATTGAAAACGATTTCGAAATGAATTGAATTGAAAACGATTTCGAAATGAATTGAATTGAAAACGATTTCGAAATGAATTGAATTGAAAACGATTTCGAGATGAATTGAATTGAAAACGATTTCGAAATGAATTGAATTGAAAACGATTTCGTAATAAATTGAATTGAAAACGATTTCGAAATGAATTGAATTGAAAACGATTTCGAAATGAATTGAATTGAAAACGATTTCGAAATAAATTGAATTGAAAACGATTTCGAAATGAATTGAATTGAAAACGATTTCGAAATGAATTGAATTGAAATTGAATTGAATTCAAACTGAATTGAAATTTGAATTGAATAGAAATGAATTTTAAAACGAATTTATAAAGAAGAATTCAGTTTTGCTTTGGATTGAAATGGAAGTTGAAATTGTTTTTGAAACGAATTTAAAACTATTTATATAATTCGTTTTAAATAGAAATCGACGAAATATATATTATATATATTATATATATATAATATAATGGCCTGAATAGAACGCGCCGCGCCGCGGCAGTTCGTGAATTTCGACCATTTATTTCAAACGGACATTACGGGAGATCCGACCGTCCGATTCTCCTAAAACCAGAACCGTTGGGTTCGTATCGAAAAGAGCTTTCTAACGAATATTAGAAATTTGAAATCTAACGGTTGGATTTGGAGTTACGTCCAAATCAAATTTGAAAAAGGTCGCTGTAAGTGCAGTTCGATGGCCATTGATGGAAATCGACTGTACGGGCCTTGATAAAATTATTAAAAATAGTAATAATTTGTGTAAAATCATAAGAAATGATTTAGAAAGAATTGGGATGAAAAACTCCATATTTGAAAAGATAAAAATAGTTTTTTATCGAAATGAACTAGTTTTGAACTAGAATTACAATTCTATTTATTTTTAAATAAATAAATTGAATTTGAAATGGTTTTGAAAATAACCAGAATTTCCAATGATTGCATTGGAATGGATTTGAATCGAAATTGCCTTCGGAATATTTCGATGTTGGATTTCGTGATGATACAGATATTGTTATGGGAATTTGAAAGATATATATATCATTATTTCCAATGCGATATTTGTTAGTCGTAGAATTTGATATTGAATATAAGCCGGTATATTTTCTATTCAGAGCCTTGTATTGAATATCAAATGTGATTTGGGTTTGTCGTGAATGGTGTCTTCACTAACACTGTTCTTGAACCCAGTTGAGAAAAGATTAAATCTTTTTATTTAGATTTAATGAAGTGTACCAATTCAATAATATTTAATTGGAATTGAATTGATATTGGGTTTATCGTGAACAGTGTTTTAAATAACACTTGTTCTTTAACCCGATAATTAACGGAATGATTTTTGGGTTTATCGTGAACAGTGTTTTAAATAACACTTGTTCTTTAACCCGATAATTAATGGAATGATTTTTGGGTTTATCGTGAACAGTGTTTTAAATAACACTCGTTCTTTAACCCGATAATTAATGAATGTGGTTTTGGGTTTATCGTGAACCGTGTTTTAAATGACACTGATTCTTTAACCCAGTCGAAGATTAAAACTAAGTGGAGTTTTAATGAATCTTTAATTAGATTGAAATGATCGAAAATGGAGTATCACCAGTTTTGCTCCAGGCGATAGTTAAATCTTTAATTAGATTTGAACGTGAAATGGTAATTGAATTTACCGATAACACTGTGGTGTTAGATATGAAGTATTACCAGTTTTACTTCATGGGATGAATAGGTTGGGATGGGGAAATTAAAATAAATGATTACTTCGGTAAGGTTCGCTAATCCCGACTAGTTTGAATTGAGATTCAAAAATAGAATAAAGAATAAATTCAAGGAATTTATCTTGGATAAAATTAATGGGAACCTTTCCCTATGAATGTGAAAATCAGAAACTAACTGTCGGTTAGCTAAGCAGAATGGTTTTCTGGATATTGATCTGATGTTGGTTTCGGCCTTCGGGGTTAATATTTGGGGAATTATTCTCTTGATTAATTTACGGTTAGTGACTGATGAATTGGAATGAGGCGTATGTTGTGTTTGTGTAACACTTATTTAAAATATACGCGAGTTATTCGGAAAGACCGGGTTTATCCCATTCTGAATAACTGATACGACGATAAGTCGAAGATGAAGACGGTGGTCGAAGACCAGAAGTCTTCACGTCGTTTGGGTGATTACCGATGATCTTGATTGGGCTGTACACCCAAGAAGATGGAAACCGTTGGTGATCGTCCAGACGTACTTGGAGATCGATGGATATGCGGGGTACTAGGTGCCTCCGGTTTTGTTCAGACCCAGAACGGACTTGTAAATGGACTGTGTGTCTGACATCGGATTCCATTCTCTGTGACCGATATCGGTTGCATAGAATGATTTGCCTGTGTAGCATGCTAAGATGCAAATGATCAAGGCTTCTGTTGAAAAGCAAAGCCTTGTGGTGATGATCAAAGCACAGCCTGTCTGGCACAGCTTTGAGTAACGTGAATTCGCGAGCCTCACACCCCGGTATGAACCAGAAACGGGAGAAAGGACCTCAGGGAGGGCCTACGTTTCCTCCTAGCTAAAAGTGGCGTCAGTGGTTTTACACGCCCTGACGAGTTTGACTTATGTGGTTGTTGCTGTTGCGAGGCGCCTCGGTTAGATCGGACGATCCGGGTCCGATGGAGTCATTCGTTGGCTCGCTTACGCCCCAAAGGGTGGCGAAACGTAGTGCTCAGGCATTTTAATCCACTCCGTGTGGACCGGCCCTGACGATCCAAGGGTCGATGCGTTCTGATCCTGAGACTCGGGCTAGGCAGTCTCGAATTCGGTAAGGACTATCTTTTGCCTTGGTTCATGACGGAAATCCAATTTCCAAATACGTGATCTTGCGGTTTTAGTTGTAATCCTATATATGGCGACATAGTGGGATGGGGCGCTCATGCCGCCTATGATTGATACTTATGATTTGAAGTTGTTTTATACACTATGCACTGACTATAGTATCAAATGATTTGTTTTAAACGTACTAAGCATGTTTGGCTATTATAAGGGAAAACCCTATCCTCGGTTGCGTTGCATTGTGTGATAGGACCTGGGTCTTATAATAGCTTCATTTTTCTTTATTTAGCATTGCGCTATTTGTTTTATGCACTGGTATTCTTGGGAGGAAACCCGTTCCGCGTTAGCGGCGTGGTCCCTTGATTTACCTAACTTTAAAAATAAAGATTAATAACTGTTTTAGTTCTCACACCAGTCACATGACTGACCTGGAGTTTATTGTTTTAACCTAAACTCTGGGTGCCCCTATTTTGACATGGGCAACTAGTAGTTTTGGTTTTGCAGATTTATATTCACAGGATCCTGGTTTACAGCTGGAACGATATCCGGAAAGCTTTGTATCCGTATATCTCATTCTAGTTGTGTATTGTATTATTTTCCGCTGCTATGTATTTAAATGTAATTTAAATCTCTGATATTTCTGTGTAATATTCATTTATACTCTGTATATTCTTGTAATCTCATGCATTGTTGTAATATACAATGAAATGTTCTTTGTATGCGTTCTGTTGTGGCTTGTTCTCGAACTATCCGCCGCTTTCCTCTACGGGGAAGTTACGGGTTTTCACAGTTGGTATCAGAGCTTTGGTTTACAAAGCTCAGAGAACAAGACACATTAGAACCATACGAAAGAATTCATCAGAAATTGGATTAGTAATATCCAACGAGGATGACTCGTTAGAGATAGGATTAGTAGTATCCTAGAACGAGTGTGAAGAGTAGTGTTTTTGATAAATTAAAGTGAAAACAAATTTTTGTTTTGAAAATCTAAATCACTTATTCGTATTTGATTACTTATTTATATTGATTAGGACAGTCCAGTATATAAAGATTTTGCATATACGCCTTGCAAACGTGTATTTGAAGTTTTAATATACTGGATAGATATAGAATCACACTCTAGTCGCCCGAAGATGATTCTGATGATAGTTCGAACATCATCAGAATTGGTATTCGTGTTTCGAAGGTGTGATATCTATATATTTCCTTTTGACTGGTGTGAGAACCAAAATTAGATAGGGCTTATTGTTGTGATTTGGCATCAAAAACATGATTTTTGTATATGTATCAAAATTATGAATTTGAAACTCTAATTCACTAATTGAGTGATGTTTGTGTTGTTTGTTTATTTGTTTGATAAATTTAAACCGTTTGGTCAAATTGTACCCAATATTGAATTGTATTGAAAATTGGTCGCATTTGCTTGCATATACATGTGCTTACATTGAACAGGTCATAGCAAGGAGGCTAGAGCAGAGAATAAAATTTGTTTGCCCGACAAATAGGTACATGTTTACATAATTTACTGTTTTGTTTGGGTGATGATGATTTTATGAGCCTATTGGCTAGCCGCTTGGCTTTTTCTTTTTCTTTTTGAGATCTGAAGGACCGGGGAAGCTATTTGAAATTCCCCGATGCTCCCGGTGCAGGGGAGGTTATGGCGAAATTTTTCGAAAATTTAGGGTGTTAGCCAAATTTTTGAAGAATTTGAAAATTCTCAGAAACTGAAAAGTTGGAGAATGGAAGCCAGATCGAACGTAGAGTTGATTAATCAAACCACTTTCGACTTTGTTCCTTTTCGGGGACGAAAAGTTTTAAGTGGGGGAGATTGTAACAACCCGAAAATCTGGGCCAGTTTAAAATTTTTATTTTGGCAATTTTAGCGAATTTTGAATATTTAAAATAGATTATTTTAAATAATATTGTTGAGGAATTTATTTTGAATAGAATTCGAACGTATATATTATACGCGTCGTCGTTAGAATATAAATATTTATATATAATTATAAATAGAATTGAAAATGGCGCGGTAGTTCGATAATTCGATTTCAAACTTCAATTGAATGTACCGGGTGCAAAACAATCCGGATTTTAGTGAAACCAAAAACATTAGGATTTAATTGATAATATCTTTCCAACAAATCCGGGAAATCGAAATTCCATAGCGGGAATCAAAAGATATGTCCAGTTGAAAATTCTGAATAGTCGCTATGGAATTCAGGCCCTTAAAAATAGACATTTTGCAAACGACCTCGGATTTCGACGAAACCAGTTTTGTTGGGTCCGTGATGTTAAGATATTGCTAGATTCCAAATTTCATAATTTTTCGAATCAATATGTGAGCGTGGCAAAGGAAGACGCGTTTGACCGGTTTTAGTTGATTTTAATCGACTGGAAATTGGCCATTTTTCCAACGGTCTCGGAATTCGACGAAACTAGTTTTGTTAGGACCGTATCGTCAATACGAAGCTAGAAAGTATTTTTCGGGAATTTTTCTAGTTATTATGTGACCCCGGTAATTTGAAATGTACGTTTAAAATTCAATATAGCGATTTAAATGTAAATTCAAAGGAAACTGATTGTAACGATCGAATCAGCTTACGATATATATCCCATTGTGTTCGGAATGGGGGTAAAACGCTATGGACGACAGGCGGTGGGCCTCGTTTAGAGGTCGTATGAAAAAGTCAACTTTATGCAATTAAAATAATATTAAAAAAAATAAATATCTTCCTCCTTTTAACTTCTGGCCCCTCCCCCGTTCTTCTTAAATCAGAAAATCAGAAAATCAGAAGAAAAAAAAAAGAGAAAAGGATTCGACGAAGATGGAAGCCGCCTCCCCGTGATGACCGACGACGGCCACGCCCCCTCCAGCATCTCCCCCACCGACGCGAGACCCTCCAGTCTCTTCCCTCTCTCCCCACGCTCCTCCGTAGAAGCCGCAAAGCCTGGCTCGAGACCGCCCAACCCTAGACGCTACCGAAGCTCAGCCCTCCGCTACCAACGTCGAAGACAGCTCCGGCGACGGCTCCTCCTCCAGCGACGCTTCGATTAATCCAAACCCTAAATGTTGACTGTAACTTTTATAACTCCTTTTTATTTATAAAATTCGATTCTTATTTACTTAAAGTTCATTGATTTTTCTTAGGTAAGAGCTGAATTTTTTTAGTATATGAAGCACTGATTTTTATTTATTTAAAGAACTGATTTTTACTTCATAAAAGAAGTGATTTTGAATATGAGATTAGCATTGATTTTAAATGAAGAAAAGTTTGGATTTTTGATAATGAAAGGATTAGATTTTAATAGAAGTAAAAATATGATTTTTATATTTTTAAAGTAATAAAAATATGATTTTTATATTTTTAAAGTAATAAAAATATGGTTTTTATATTTTTAAAGTAATAAAAATATGGTTTTTATATTTTTAAAGTATTAAAAATATAATCTTTACTATATAGAAGATGTAAAAATGTGATTTTTATATTTTTAAAGAATTAAAAATATAATTTTTACATGTTAGAAATATTAAAAATATCATCGTTATATATGTAGCAAAGAAAAAGTTTGATCTTTATATATGTGGCGATATAAGAAGAATGCGATTTTTATTATATGTATAACAAAGTAAAAATTCGATTTTTATATATATAATAGCAAAGTAAAAATTCGATTTTTATATATTGGATAGCAAAGTAAAAATTCGATTTTTATATATGTAGTGGCTACGGTCAACGAAAGTAGCAAAAGGCGAGAACGATGAAGATTTCTATCAATGAAGAGACGTGGAATTGGGATAGCTTTTGGTGAGAATTTCTCACTCTTCAATTTCATTTCTAGTTATATATATATACTAGGATGCAGACGGTGCTTAGTAGCACCCGACACAATCGTCCACAGACCATGGACTTGTTTGTTTGATTGCAAAAATTAGTTAGATTATTTGATTGAAATTGAATTGTGTGGTGAAATGAATTGATTTGATTGATGTGTGAATGGCGTGGGCCTTCACTAGACCGGGGATAAGGCTAGGCCTTGTCCCGTTTCTAGTATCGTGCCGTTATGCCGCCGAAATTTTCTAAAATATGTTAGAAAAATAAAAATATCATTTTATTGAATAAATGAACCGAATAGAATATTCATAGGTTGAATAAAATGTTTTATCGTTAAAAATATAATTTTTAACGTGAAAGTGAATAAATAAATATTTATAAACAAATCGGCCGATTTGTTTATATACACTGATTTGACTGATATTGATTGGGACGATAAATTTTACACATCGCCCAACTGCACAACTAAAATCTGTGTTTGATTGTTTGAAAACCCCACACGGGTGTTGGGATGAAATATGAATTTCACTCATCCTAATTGATTAAATATGTCGATCGATTGATTGACAGGCTGTTATAAGCGTTAGATATCTATATTTGATGCTTATACAGTGTAGTGCACTTTGGTTGATGGTTGATTATCTATCGTTGCTATTATATACATTTGTTGTATGGAATCCATATAATTAACTTTATATGGTAATTGATTGGGCCTCATTTCAATTTAGAAAATAAAGAATAATATAAAATAAAGGTTCATGTGTTGACTGTACTCATCCGTTGAGATTAGTCATGTGTTGAACGAAATATTTTAATAATAAATTTTATATCTTTATTCACTATAAAATAAAGGTTCATGTGTTGACAGTACTCATCCATTGAGATTGGTCATGTGTTGAATGAAATATTTTAATAATAAATTTTATATCTTTATTCAATATAAAATAAAGGTTCATGTGTTGACTGTACTCATCCGTTGAGATTAGTCATGTGTTGAACGAAATAATTTAACAAAAATTGTCACACGTGGACAGTACTCATTCGTTGAGATTAGTCGTGTGTTGACAAAAATAAATATTCATTTGTTGAATAGAATATTTGAAAATAGAAATATATGAAGCCGTGTTGGTTAGATTGACGCCATTTTGACGCGAACGATATTTATATCGATTTTATCCATTTCGAAATGAATTGAATTGAAAACGATTTCGAAATGAATTGAATTGAAAACGATTTCCAAATGAATTGAATTGAAAACGATTTCGAAATGAATTGAATTGAAAATGATTTCGAGATGAATTGAATTGAAAACGATTTCGAAATGAATTGAATTGAAAACGATTTCGAAATGAATTAAATTGAAAACGATTTCGAAATGAATTGAATTGAAAACGATTTCGAAATGAATTGAATTGAAAACGATTTCGAAATAAATTGAATTGAAAACGATTTCGAAATGAATTGAATTGAAAGCGATTTCGAAATGAATTGAATTGAAATTGAATTGAATTCAAACTGAATTGAAATTTGAATTGAATAGAAATGAATTTTAAAACGAATTTATAAAGAAGAATTCAGTTTTGCTTTGGATTGAAATGGAAGTTGAAATTGTTTTTGAAACGAATTTAAAACTATTTATACAATTCGTTTTAAATAGAAATCGACGAAATATATATTATATATATTATATATATAATATAATGGCCTGAATAGAACGCGCCGCGCCGCGGCAGTTCGTGAATTTCGACCATTTATTTCAAACGGACATTACGGGAGATCCGACCGTCGGATTCTCCTAAAACCGGAACCGTTGGGTTCGTATCGAAAAGAGTTTTCTAACGAATATTAGAAATTTGAAATCTAACGGTTGGATTTGGAGTTACGTCCAAATCAAATTTGAAAAAGGTCGCTGTAAGTGCAGTTCGATGGCCGTTGATGGAAATCGACTGTACGGGCCTTGATAAAATTATTAAAAATAGTAATAATTTGTGTAAAATCATAAGAAATGATTTAGAAAGAATTGGGATGAAAAACTCCATATTTGAAAAGATAAAAATAGATTTTTATCGAAATGAACTAGTTTTGAACTAGAATTACAATTCTATTTATTTTTAAATAAATAAATTGAATTTGAAATGGTTTTGAAAATAACCAGAATTTCCAATGATTGCATTGGAATGGATTTGAATCGAAATTGCCTTCGGAATATTTCGATGTTGGATTTCGTGATGATACAGATATTGTTATGGGAATTTGAAAGATATATATATATATATATCGTTATTTCCAATGCGATATTTGTTAGTCGTAGAATTTGATATTGAATATAAGCCGGTATATTTTCTATTCAGAGCCTTGTATTGAATATCAAATGTGATTTGGGTTTGTCGTGAATGGTGTCTTCACTAACACTGTTCTTGAACCCAGTTGAGAAAAGATTAAATCTTTTTATTTAGATTTAATGAAGTGTACCAATTCAATAATATTTAATTGGAATTGAATTGATATTGATATTGGGTTTATCGTGAACAGTGTTTTAAATAACACTTGTTCTTTAACCCGATAATTAATGGAATGATTTTTGGGTTTATCGTGAACAGTGTTTTAAATAACACTTGTTCTTTAACCCGATAATTAATGGAATGATTTTTGGGTTTATCGTGAACAGTGTTTTAAATAACACTCGTTCTTTAACCCGATAATTAATGAATGTGGTTTTGGGTTTATCGTGAACCGTGTTTTAAATGACACTGATTCTTTAACCCAGTCGAAGATTAAAACTAAGTGGAGTTTTAATGAATCTTTAATTAGATTGAAATGATCGAAAATGGAGTATCACCAGTTTTGCTCCAGGCGATAGTTAAATCTTTAATTAGATTTGAACGTGAAATGGTAATTGAATTTACCGATAACACTGTGGTGTTAGATATGAAGTATTACCAGTTTTACTTCATGGGATGAATAGGTTGGGATGGGGAAATTAAAATAAATGATTACATCGGTAAGGTTCGCTAATCCCGACTAGTTTGAATTGAGATTCAAAAATAGAATAAAGAATAAATTCAAGGAATTTATCTTGGATAAAATTAATGGGAACCTTTCCCTATGAATGTGAAAATCAGAAACTAACTGTCGGTTAGCTAAGCAGAATGGTTTTCTGGATATTGATCTGATGTTGGTTTCGGCCTTCGGGGTTAATATTTGGGGAATTATTCTCTTGATTAATTTACGGTTAGTGACTGATGAATTGGAATGAGGCGTATGTTGTGTTTGTGTAACACTTATTTAAAATATACGCGAGTTATTCGGAAAGACTGGGTTTATCCCATTCTGAATAACTGATACGACGATAAGTCGAAGATGAAGACGGTGGTCGAAGACTGGAAGTCTTCACGTCGTTTGGGTGATTACTGATGATCTTGATTGGGCTGTACACCCAAGAAGATGGAAACCGTTGGTGATCGTCCAGACGTACTTGGAGATCGATGGATATGCGGGGTACTAGGTGCCTCCGGTTTCGTTCAGACCCAGAACGGACTTGTAAATGGACTGTGTGTCTGACATCGGATTCCATTCTCTGTGACCGATATCGGTTGCATAGAATGGTTTGCCTGTGTAGCATGCTAAGATGCAAATGATCAAGGCTTCTGTTGAAAAGTAAAGCCTTGTGGTGATGATCAAAGCACAGCCTGTCTGGCACAGCTTTGAGTAACGTGAATTCGCGAGCCTCACACCCCAGTATGAACCAGAAACGGGAGAAAGGACCTCAGGGAGGGCCTACGTTTCCTCCTAGCTAAAAGTGGCGTCAGTGGTTTTACACGCCCTGACGAGTTAGACTTATGTGGTTGTTGCTGTTGCGAGGCGCCTCGGTTAGATCAGACGATCCGGGTCCGATGGAGTCATTCGTTGGCTCGCTTACGCCCCAAAGGGCGGCGAAATGTAGTGCTCAGGCATTTTAATCCACTCCGTGTGGACCGGCCCTGACGATCCAAGGGTCGATGCGTTCTGATCCTGAGACTCGGGCTAGGCAGTCTCGAATTCGGTAAGGACTATCTTTTGCCTTGGTTCATGACGGAAATCCAATTTCCAAATACGTGATCTTGCGGTTTTAGTTGTAATCCTATATATGGCGACATAGTGGGATGGGGCGCTCATGCCGCCTATGATTGATACTTATGATTTGAAGTTGTTTTATACACTATGCACTGACTATAGTATCAAATGATTTGTTTTAAACGTACTAAGCATGTTTGGCTATTATAAGGGAAAACCCTATCCTCGGCTGCGTTGCATTGTGTGATAGGACCTGGGTCTTATAATAGCTTCATTTTTCTTTATTTAGCATTGCGCTGTTTGTTTTATGCACTGGTATTCTTGGGAGGAAACCCGTTCCGCATTAGCGGCGTGGTCCCTTGATTTACCTAACTTTAAAAATAAAGATTAATAACTGTTTTAGTTCTCACACCAGTCACATGACTGACCTGGAGTTTATTGTTTTAACCTAAACTCTGGGTGCCCCTATTTTGACACGGGCAACTAGTAGTTTTGGTTTTGCAGATTTATATTCACAGGATCCTGGTTTACAGCTGGAACGATATCCGGAAAGCTTTGTATCCGTATATCTCATTCTAGTTGTGTATTGTATTATTTTCCGCTGCTATGTATTTAAATGTAATTTAAATCTCTGATATTTCTGTGTAATATTCATTTATACTCTGTATATTCTTGTAATCTCATGCATTGTTGTAATATACAATGAAATGTTCTTTGTATGCGTTCTGTTGTGGCTTGTTCTCGAACTATCCGCCGCTTTCCTCTACGGGGAAGTTACGGGTTTTCACACCGTAGGTACATTCTGGCTTTCTACTTTTAAAACTAGTATAAACCATTTAAATAACTTTTCTTATAAACTCGATTTAAAATATTTATTTATAAATTTCTAATTTAATTATTTATATAAAATAATTGAAAAACTTTAATTCAGTTATAAAATAATTTATAACTTTAAAACTGCGTCAATTCACCGAATGGTAAACCGACGTCTGAAACAACACATTTTAGGCCATTCACTGCCAATTACCCAATTAACACTGTCGATTGATTTTAAACATAACACAGGTGAATATTTATTCAATCATCATGTTCAAACAGGTTCACTACCATCTGGGGTTAAATCAGTCCATATATCAACAATACGAAACAAACAAACAACGTATATAATATTAGAGGAATCCCATTAGATCCCTCCAACTTGTTCTTTCCTGCATCACAGCTCGTTATACATTTCATAATAATATGTGAAATAAATTTCAATAATCTACTGATGAAATATAAATGACAACAACCAATCAACAATAAACAACCAATAGCAAACAATCAACCAATTTATACTTTTAGCAGTAAATTATATCTTAATATGAATTTACCACATCACAGGATTCCAGAAGGTGTGAGAATTAACTCACCAGTTTATTTCGGTTGACGGTGGACACGTTTGTTCCTTTGAATTTGAAACGGACGTTTAAAATTAGTTAAAATTTCAACTGCGTCCAATCAGTTCCTAGTCAATGCCATCATCTAGAGCTCGTCCCTGCGATCCCAAAGGATCCAGTTTCACTGAATTCCGTTATCGTATGAAATAGTTATGGTCGATCAAAGTTTAAACTAATTTTAATTAGAATTTAAATTAATAACTAATTAATACTCCACCTTAATTACATTTAATTAAGGCTGCCACGTCAGCTCCCTTAAGAAATCTCACGCGTTTACTCTTTGGTCTTCACGAAATCTCGATGCCTCTTTCTTCTTCGACATTTGAAAAACACGGAACCAACATCCACCCCCCACAGATGATCTGTCGCACCTGAACCTCCGCTGCCTACCTCACCCGGACCGCCGTGGCTCCTTCCTCCATCACCAGCGTTGGAGAAACCCGAAACCACTCCGACGTCCCCAAAATCGAAGACAACCGACACAGTTTTATCACCCAAATCCGACCGCCACCGACCGAGATTGATGACCGGACCCCTTGTGACGACATGTTTCGCCACCCCCTATGTTTTTCTGGTAATGCCCGATACCAGCTCCGCCTGGTCCGACCAGAAAATAGCAATTTCCATTCGCTACTTTACCACTTTACCCAAAACAGCCTGCTCCATTCATCTACCTCCCACGGCCACCACGGCCAGTTTCAGACCCTCCGACCTGAAGCAAAAACCTTCCCCTATGTCTCCCCTACAACCCCCCTTTAGACACCAATAACCGTTCTTCACCTAATCGCCACAAAACCAAGAAAAACAAAACTGGAATTCCACGGTTTAGCCTCGATTCCGGCCACCTCCGACCACCATTCCACCCCAATTTTTCTCAGTAGGTAGATCCCGACCCGATCTACAACTTTACTTCAGATCGCCATAACAAATTCATGACAGAACGGAAGATATAAATTATTTTGTAAAACTGGACTTTTTTGTAAAATTGATGAGCGGAGATGAAAGTTTGGCTGGAAGTTCTTATGTAGGGGGTATATATAGAGTGGAAAATATATAATTTAAGTTGATTTGACGAACGATGTTGACTAGCGATATTTTATTTCGTACCTATCGCTATTTCGAACGTTTTTTATTCGCTCCTGTGCTCACGTACAAACTCCGTTCGAGGCAGAAATGGATGCTGTAGCATAATTAGACGATACGGTTCTAATGAAACTTGTTTCATCGAATTCTGAGTTCATTTGCTTAAACGGCGCTCGTTCACGTCCAAATGATCGTTTTATTTGCATTTTATTTTGCCACGCTCACAGAATAACCCCGATTGACGCGCAACTTGAAATCTAGTAATAATTAGCTATTACGGTCTCAATAAAATTTGTTTCGTCAGAAACGAAGGTCGTTTGAATAAAGTCCCTTTTATAACTGCCCAATTTACATTAAAATAAACCAATTTTAAAGTACCTCAATATAATATAAATAAAATATTGTAATTGGCCATACACGACCAGAATTTCACACACTACCACAATAAAATATCCCAGGTTGAATCCCAAGCCAAACCGATATTATAATTATTTAAAAACCATTTATTTTATATAAATAATCGCTATAATATATAAAGGAATTCCATAGTGACCTTTTCAAAATTTGATTTGGACATAAAATAAAATCTACGCTATGAAAATTTGATTTCTCTTCTCCATTAGGAAAGTATCATCAAACAGATTCTAGCGTTTCTTGTTTTCAGAAAATCCGGCTTATTTTGAATCCCGTACAGCCGTTTAAAGTTCAAAACGCCAAATTACGAACTGCCGCGCTGCTGCAGCTCGTTTTATAATACAATTGTATATTAAACGTTCTGATGTCGTTTTAATAACGAAATCGCTTTTATAATTTCAATACGAATGATATTAAACCATTTAAAATTGCCCGTTCACGTTACACAGCAAATTCAGCATTTTCTAAATACTTTGAAATTAAAATATTATTATATTACTAATATAAATAAATATTCATAATAAAATGGTTAAATTTGATTATTTAACTCAAGTCAATATTTTAAATAAATAAAATATTTCAAATAAATGGTCAGAAAATAAGGGACATTACAGTATTTTTTTTGTTCCGCTGTATAGAAAAATTCTTGTATCAAAAATTCTAATTATATATACGTATAATATTATTTGTTGTTCAATCTTGTGTTTTTTATTTTTTGTTCTGTGTCGATTCTGTTTTTAAACTCTGTACGCTAAATAATGATCCGTCAATTTGAACGTTTTAAATTGATTTAATTACCAATTTAGAGCGGTTAAAAAGGCGGGACATTACAGTAGATTGCATCCAAAAGATAGTTCATCATCAAGGGAGATTAGATCACATCAAATTGTATCAAATCCAAAGGTTTTCAGTGCTGTCCAGATTTGATCTCATCTGATTTATTATGAATTGGGATTTAGGTGAGTGAAAGAATCTCTCACTGGAAGCAAAGGATTATATGGGTTAGATAGATCTATGTTAGTTTCATTCATACATGTTAAATTCACCTAAATCTATTCATGCAAGTTCTTTTTAGATCTTGGTATGTTCATATGCTCTAAATTAAACTATTAAACCAGAAATTCATAAATTAATCATGATTTTAGATATGTTTTGGTTTACAATTTTTATTGATTCATTGTTATATGATGTTTTAATGTTTCAGGTTTTCTTGTATGATCATATATTGCTGTCTCGATGTTAATTTTGATTGAATTGATTGTGTTGTTAGTTAGAATTGGTTGACGTAGATCTTAGGATTGAAGAACATAGCAAATCAAAATTTCAAATTATTGAATTCAGATGAAACTTGGTAGAGGAGCTCTGGATGATGAAGAGAGACGATAAAAAAAAATTCACGTCGAAACTCGCTAAGTACATAGACCGACATTGATCCATGATGGGTATCGGTCAATGAGGGATGATCAGATGGCGATGAATTTTATGGCATGGCTTCATGTTAATAAATCGGGGTTGCCTGCAAATTTTCAAGTCATCCGGAGGATATTTCGGATGGGTTAAAGGTTGATTATTCGAGTGCGATGGTGGACCGGTATGACTTTTAGCACATTTGGAATTCTGCTATGATATTGACTAGAAGGAAGTACTCAAGATGTATTGTGAAGTGGTCAAGATACTTAGCCAAAATTGGCTAAGTGTATAGACCGGTACCAGTCCATCATGAACTGGTAGCAATCCATCTGGATGCCGAATGGGGAGTCGACACTTTGGCGACTTGATACTAATGGCTTCTAGGGGTTGCTAGTGAAGTTTGGTGATGAACATACATGTAATGGTTGATGTGAAACTCAATGATAAACAGCGATTTGATTGTGAACTCATTGATCGACCATATAGACTGTAACGGCCCGCAAATCCGTACTATCTGAGTCAACTAATAACACCACACGTCTAACCCAAATTGCACAGAAATACGAATCATTATTACAAAGAAGTTAGAGGATGAGAAATAGAAAGAAAGAAATATTATAATAGAAGAAAACGAAGATCACAAACTCACAATAGAACGAATAAAATATATTAAAAAACATAACTTTTGAAATACAAATCAGTAACTGTATATACATACCATTATCAGAGCACAACAGTTATTCCTGGAACAGTTATAAACACCTGTTTCCAGATACAACATAGTACACAGCGGAAATATGATAGTCTATAGCTAACTGATGAAGCCTCCTGCTTCAAATTCCTCCAAGTGAATCTGTAAGATCCCGACTACTTGACTGCCCGTACAAATTTGGGCACCCAAGAGTTTAGGGAAAACAAAAACAAAATAAACTCTGGGTCAGTCATGGGACTGGTGTGAGTAAACTCCAATCATTTGTTTAACTTTAAAAATCCTTTCAAAAGGAATGATAATCATAAGACCGATCCACACATAAACACGGATGGTTTTTACCTTACGATAACCCAAACTATTTTTGATATCAAATCCGGTGATATTATAATAATATCTACATCAAATAAATAGAATCTAGAAGAACGCTTGCATCTCACGCTCCATATATATATTATAAAACCAAAAACCGTACGGCGCTTATTGGAGATTGGATTTCCAACATGACAAGGTATGGAACCACCTTCCGATAGTGTATCTCTAGAGGGGAATACACTGGGTTCAACAAGAACATCTTGCAACCCGGTCCACACATGACCGACCACTCATTTCGCTTGAGTGTATCGAATGTATATCACCAACAGTTGGGATCAGCAATTGTTTCCCGAAAAGGGACAACATCGATAGATTAAAGAAGCAAATGGAATTTCTATAGATAGGTGATTATATACCCTAATGGGAGCGACCCACATAGCCATGCTGCCTGCCCGATTTTTGTCATTTCCCGGTTGTTGAGGCCTGAGGCTACGATTACTTATCATTCCTTGATAGCACAATCATCTTGAATGCCACATTGTCAGATCCGTTAATCACTGATTGATTTGCACAAATACATTTTGGATATTATGCTAAGAGAATAAATTCTCCGCCACCATATATATTTATACAGACCAACATTTGCGATCATTGGAAATACTCTGTTAGACATCCATCCATACACTTCATTCTGGGACTGAACAAAACCGAAGGCACAGTTTCTATTAATAGAAAAATCCCTTGCACATTACTACGTCTTTGATTATCTTCATATAATATGATTTGCAACGCTATTCCCAATAAGGAGTGGTTCTCAGATAACAGTCCAACCGGTCTCTCCATATTGACAACGATATTAGCAAATACTTCGATAGTCGGTTATTTAACTATCGAAGAAAAATAAACAAACATTCCAACCATCAAACAAATCACTGGGACTCTTAATAAATATTTCATTAATTAAATCACTTCTTCATTTCCTTACAAATATTTGTTAACCAAGTATTCTCAATAATCATCTTAGTCTCTAACGATATTTGGAAAACATTTCCGTATTTCGCCATCTTTTGTTTTCTATACTTAGAAATTATCCTTATTAATAATTGTAAAATATTCCAATTACTTCTCCGTTTCACGACCATTCATTTCTATACTTAGGAAATATTTATTTTTATATTTCCAAAATTCCACTTACTTGGGTTAAAACGAATGTTATGTAAAACATCGCTACAACAACCCAAAATACTGCATTCGACTAAAATTTCTTTAAACATTTCTCTTCGAGACTGAATCTTGTTATTTATCATATAATAATGAAATCAATCGTTTTGGGGTATAATTACCTCTCAGACCTTGGCTGAAAATATTATTAACTTCAAAATAGACAAGACCGCTAACTCGAATAATCAACACCATATTAAACCAATTTTCCATTTCTAAAACGTATATACATTGCTCTTTCTATTTTTACCATATTTAATTATAGATTTCTTTTTTGTTTATAATATTCTATTTTTAAGTTTGTTTCCTTATCGAATTCTATATATATTGATATATATTTCTAATTATCAAATTATCTTAAAAATATTCTAACTCCTTAAATTTTTGAATTTTTTTGCCATAACCTGCTTTGTACCGGTCGATAGTTCAAACCTCAACTCGCGTCTCTAGGCCCTTTCCATTCAAAATGAAAATCAAAAAGCCAAGTGGCTTGCCGATTCGGTGCATAAAACCTTGTATGGAATTAAATGTGTACCTTTTGGTCGGGCATTTCAATTTATATCTCTTCATATACTTCATTCCAAACCTGTTTAACACACATCCAAATACTCTCATTTGATTTCAACTCAATCTATCCGTCTTAACCTAATTTGCTAATTTATTTTCTAATTAGCTATTTTGCCTATTCCACTTCTTTGTTCGAACATAAAATGTTCAAATAAAATATTAACTTGCTTATAAACAAATTGAGTTCCATTTTCAATTCAACTTTCTTTTCGATTTCGAATATAAATTTCCAAATCGAATTCACTTATTCAAAGCCCAATTTCAATTTAAAATCTCATTAACTAATTATTATTTAAATTAGTTAATTTTATTCAATAATTAAAAATCTGATTTTTGTTTCAAAAAAAATCAATACATTGCTTTACTTTACTTCAGTTCAGATATATTTTATAACCCAAATCTAGATTTTTCTAAATAGAAATTAGGATTTTATTTGCTTAAAAGCCTTTAATTTATTTAAATAAACCGTTACGATTTTTAAATGGTTATGGCGCTATTTTTCTGAAAATTTGATTTTGACATAACTCAAAATATATATGATGAAATTCAAAATTTTCTCTTCCATAAGAAAAGTATTATCAAATCGGTCCTGATGATTCTTCTTTCAAAGAATTCCGACTTGAGTTGAGTTCTATATACTCAATTGAAGTTCGAAATGCCAAATTACGAACTACCGCGCTGAGGCGAGTTCGTTTTAATTATATATATAAATGTTTAAACTTCGTTTATAATAAATTCAACTCCAATCTGATATATTTTTAATATATATAAAATCAGTTTCCCAATTCACATAATATTTTCGATTGTCTATAATTGTCGATTTTTCCTTACTCAGTAATATATTTATTTATACTTCGGTCTTCTATATTTAATTCCAATTCCTTTTATAAATAAATTATTTATAAAATTCGATATAATCAAATTTCAATTATAGACACGTTGAATTCTTCTCAATTCAGCTTATATTTCGAATTCCGAAATATAATCAATCGTTTTGTTTCAAAACACTTCCCAACTTACTTTTAAATTCCTATTTGAATTTAAATGATTCAAATTATCCAAACGATAATTTATTTCACCAAATTTATAACACTATTTATAAATTCAACTTCCTTGTTTCATATATTTAAACAAGTTCCCTTTTCAAATTTCTATTTGAAACTCCATCCCTTTGATACTCCGAATTGCTGAATAAAAACCGTTGTTCCCTTTCGAATGATTTCAAATTCTATTTTTAAATTCATATTTGATTTTAAATATTCAAATTATCTCTTGATTATTAATTCATTATATTTATAAACATCATTTTATAAATTTCCTTGTTTAATATTTAAACAATTCTATTTCGAAATCTATTTAAAACCAAAATCTTATTTGGAAATTTCTATTTATAATAACTTATATAAATTTATTTTCATATTCAATTTAAGTTCTATTTAAATAAATTCGAATTAATCGAATTCAAATCATAAATCCTTACGGATTTATTTTAGTTCAATTTATATTTTGAATATCAGAATAAATTCCATCGTTTATTTCTTTAAAACGGTTTCCCCATTTGTATTTTTAAATTCAGATTTGAATTTAAATATTCAAATTATCCAAATGATAATTTTTCCACTTTATTTATAAACACTGTTTATAAATTCATTTCAAATCTCGTATTATTAATTTATAAACAACGTTTATAATTTCACTACTTGGTTTATGTATTTAACAAGTTAATATATTTATAGTCCAATTGAAATTCAAATTCTATTTTGGAAAATTGTTTTCCCTTTTTAAATTTCAAAATCCTATTTATGATATTTTTATAAATTACCATATAGGCCCAGTGATATTTTAAATATCCCAACTAACCAATTATCAATCCACTACACCATAATAGCCAATTGGCAACCCTTTTATTTTTCAATTGGCAACACTTATTTGGGTTGTAAGGTGGTAACAATAGTACGTGTTGCTATATTAAAAAAGTGTTGCCAAAAATACATATTAATAACTTTATTATTAGCAACACTTATTTGGGTTGTTAAGGGTGGATTCTGGGGGTAAAAATGTAAACAAACCAGCATAACCCTAATTCCTCTTCTACGTTCCATCGTTCCAACGCTTTCCCCCTTTTGGCCGCGTAAAACATTATTTCCCTCCCACGAGAATCTCAGAGGAAAAAAAAATCTGAGCATGACGAAGATGAAGGCGAAGATGAAGGTTCCTCTCTGATCAGATTTTAGGGGTGGCTTCACTCGCTTTCAACTCGCAGGTATAAATTTCATTCAATTTTAGGGATTTTGTTTGATTTCAACTCAGGGTACAACTCGCGTTTCAGGTTACAACTCGCGCTTTAGGGTTCAATTCGCTTTCAACTCCGTCTTTGCTATTATCTTCGGATTTGAGGTAAATAATTTTATTATCGTTGCAGTTAGGTCAATTGATTTATGTTTTGTTAGGTTTGGTATCTTTTTTGTCCCTTTGATTGTCAGGATTTGTCATGATATTGTAATGTAGCTTGTAGCTTTGTTAGGTTTGGTAAAAGATAAGCTTTGTTAGGTCAATCCGAGGTTGTAGCGAATGGTGATTTTACCGGAGCTTGTTGGGGGATTGTAATATGATGTGGCATTATTAGTGTTCGTTGAGAAAGTATTAAAATGTTCTTTGGTTAAAGATAGACTTGAAAATAACTTGGTGTTATCAAGTTTTATGACGTATGGAGATGAATATGGTGTTAAGATGGAATGTTATATTTTGATGATATAACGTGCATAATTGAACAAACCTGAAGTACTCTAATGTCGGTGAAGACAATTCGTAAATCAGAATTTGAAAGCAGAATTTGTCACATATTAAACCATGGGGTGTTGAGAGTCAAATATCTAAGGTAGGTTCTCAAGCGCCTGAGATATGTTTCTCGCATGTTTGAGATAGGTGTATGATGTCTGGGTGACCCTCTTTGACGTTTAAACACCATATATGTCATCCTGAGACTTCACATTGTATTTTGGACGACGTTCAAGTATGAATTTCAGACGTCTAAGTTTTGTCGGTGCTATTGTGTAACATTTGTTGTTTCTTCACAGGGCAAATTTGATATTTGTTATTTAGGTTTTCATGATATAAAAATTTATTTCCAGCACTAAAAAGGGTTCATTCATATAGTAAAATTATTTTCTACCATTTTTTTTCAATTCTTAATCTACACAAATCTTAATTCAATGGGACTTTGAGTGATTATTGTAAACGGTAGTTTGTACTCTTTTATTGTTGATAATAAAACGCTTCTCCTGAAAGTGGATGCACACTAACACAACACTAGTGAACCACTATAAATCTTGTATGTAATTTATAAGTGGATATACACTAAAACAACATTGATAGTCTTTTCATTTATTTCAACGATTTTTATTTTTTATTTTTTTATTTTTGCTGTGTTTGGAGTTTGGGTTTAGAGTGGTTTCAGAATCAAATTTCATAACAATTACTTAAAATTGAGTGTGTTATACAATTAGTTATCTTTATTAGTTGTAGAAATTTATCTGGTCATATTATGACTAAAAATTATTAAGTTTAAATATAACCAAAACTTGAAATTGAACATTCAAACAAAATTACATTTGATCATTTTACGATGAAGACCTATAATTCAACATATCACAGAAAAACTATCCTGATTCGAAAACAAACAAATGCACAGTTGTTCGTACTTTTAACCATCACATATATCAAAATGAGGTAAAATTCTTAAACAACGGAATATCCAATTAACTTTTTATGGGACTTTTCTGCATTAGTGGGATTGTTAGGTTTTTTTTATTTGGATCCATACACTATTATATTTTAGAAGAGATAAGCGAAAAAGAACAATATACAAAAAAAAAATCTCTAAACAACTTTTATATCAATTTCACCAAAAAACTACAAAAGAATATCTTAAAATTGAAAAGAAATCTCAAGCCCCAAAACCTAATAAAATACGTTTTCCCCCACACAAATATAACAAAATCTATACATGCATATTTATGATAGTCTTGATAAATTGCCTTCATTAATCAGTTTTCTGATTACTTCCGTCTTTTAAAATAAACCATTCCTATGTGGATGATTTGCTGCATTCTTTAATGCAATAAAAAAGGCAACTAATCATTTATCAAATTCACAAAATCGATAAAAGATGCAATACATTTGAGCTATAATTTCACATTGACTTTTCCAAATCTACTTGAATAAGTAATATTGTATCATCAAAATTTAATAATCTGCACAATGATATATACGATATTTCCATAAATGTCATTCAAACTCCATCGAAAACATCATACTTTAAATAATCTTCAATGTTATCATGGCAACAAGTGTCCCATTCCAAAAATGTACAAACCTTATAATCGCTTAATAATGCATGCCTTCTAATTGAGCTTGTATATCATCAAAGATAAAAACCGTTGTTAATAGCACAATGACATTCACGCGGTTTTTGTGGCTTTCCATCGTTGGCTCTACCTTAATTTAGATAGATTTGCCACTCTAGTTCTACTTTAAAAAGTCCCCTCATTCTGTATTGTTGTTTCAAGCAATTTGTATACATTGTTGCTTCCTTTTTTACGTGAATCACCTTCCTAATAACCTCGACTCCGTCTCAAGTTGAATAGTTGCAGTTTTTTACCTTTAATCGTGCAATTGAAATAAGATTCTTAATCATATTCGGAACGTATTTAACTCTTTTAAGCTTCATCATCCTTCCATCATGCAACTTTAAGCTAACATAACATATGCCCTTAACATTCAAATCTCTACCATTAGTTGATTACACCTTAGCATTTTGCTCTTCATAATTAATAATTGTTTCTTTTTAATTGCATATGTGAAAACAAACATCTAAATCATGCACTCAATTTTTGATTTAGCTTTTATCCACTCATAGGACATTACTTTTAAATTCCTCACTAAAATGCACCTCAGCATCACAATTATCTTTGTGTTCATGTTGACCTCTTTCTAATGCCTTAGTCATCTCTTTGTCCTTCTCAAGCTTATTGCAAATTTCAACTGACAACTAGGTTTTTTTTTTCAATGTAACAACACATAAAATTTCTTTCCATATTTTATTTATTTGACCGCCTTTTCCTACCTGGACAATTAACCCTCCTTGCAAGATGGCCTTATTCAATTGGATTTGTACTTTCATTTTCCTCCTCTTCTTTTTCTTTTTTGGGGTTCATTCTCTAAACTTCCTCATTATGTATGCTATTAACCACTGAATTCATTGAAACTACTCCATTCAAATTTGAGTTGTTCATTGTAGTCGCATGCGTTTCTCAACTCTTTGATAACGAATTCATCAACATCCAAGCTATTGTTTCATCATCTACCTTGAAATTCTCGACTGTCAATTGGTTCAAATTGCCTAAAGTCATCAAGATACTCTTCCGTTGACCCATCTTTCTTAAATTTTAGATTCATCAGTCTTCTTATAAGAAGATCCTTATTTATTATGGAGTTATTTGCATAAGTTCTTTTTTATTCATAGTCTTTCATTTTGCTTTAGACACACTATTAGGATTCATCCCTTTGTACTCTATTGGTTGATGATGATAATTGAGATATAAAAAATTATTCATCCTTGCTTTTCATAACCTTTAATTTTCTCTTATTAAGCTTTTTAACATTTACATTTTTCATAATTAAACTCTCTTTAAAAAAATTGTAATAGGCCGTGATAACAACTGTTATGATTTTTAAGGATCTCTATACAAGTAGATTTTAAAAAAGATAAGAAATGAAAAAAAAACAATAGACAAAAAAGTTTTGCTAACCTTTATTAAATTCATAAAAAAGGTTACAAAAGAAAACCTTAAAATTAAAAAGATCTTAATCGTCAAAACCCAGTAGAATACACTTTTTCCAATAAACATATAATAAACCTTGTATAAGCTTATTTATAGTGTGATGCTAAGAGCACTTCAAAATACACTTCCTAATACCATAACTAGAAAATACCACAAAAAACGTACCACCACTCTTCCAAATACCTCCAATTAAAAATCAGGGGCTACCACGGACTATTATCGTTTTTTCTCTTAACTTCATTTCGATATCTCTTTCATTCTAAAACCCTAATCAAGCAAATTCGAGCGTGTAAATTTAGTACCTCTTCCTCTCATCATTGACATTCTTTTCTGTTTTTTTATAATCATGCTTATTCCAAAAAAGAACAAACTTTTATTTCCACCATTATTTTAAATTAAAAGACACAAACATAGCATAAGATAGGTATCTGCATGAAGTTACTTTTCGTTTAACAAATAATGCATGAGCCTGGCACAACACGCATGCAAGTAAAGACAAGGCAAGAAAAACAACCAACAAGGACAGAACGAACCAATAAAAAAGAATGAATGAATGAACTGTTGCGGTAGCACTGTAGCAGTGGGCTGTTGTAACTATTGGTCGGTGGTGAAAAGTGCCTTGGTATTATTTTCGGTTTACAATGGAAGCAAGCAAAATGTGGATTTTAATTCTCAATCTGCTTGGTGTTATAAAAACGAAGGAAGATCCCTTGTTCGGCTTTTGATAATCGCAGCTTTATTCTTCGTTCGGCTGTTATATGCCAAATGAACGGTCAACATATTCATCTTGTATAACAGTATCTGTTCGGTTTAGTGTTACCGTTGATTGTTCTTTTGTTCGGTTCTAGTGGACCGTTCGTGCTGTTACTGCTGTTTCTTTTAGTATGTTGTTTTTTAAACTGATAACATATCCAAACTGCCAGCATATTAAATTTCAGGTTCGTGATGATTAATAATCTATCCACTATGTATCCACAAAGATGTCAACTTGTCCCTAAACCTGAAATGCCTCAAACATATCCAATTTTAAATTAAACAAACTAAAAGAAGAAGTAAAAGAATGAGAGATTACCGTAGAATTTGAATTTTGCCGCGAGAAATGTGAAGAAGAAAGAGATTAGGGTTTTCAGATTAGGGCTGAGTACATGATTAGTTCGGCATATATTGGTTGAGTGAGAGAATAGAAAGGAAAGGTAATGTGGTATTAAGAAGTATACAAAATTTAATAAGTTTTATTTTTTTAGTTAGAGTATTAGTATTTTGGGGTACTCTTAGCATCACACTATTTATAATGACATTCGCAAAATAGCTTTGTTTGATTACTTCCACCTTTTACAGTAAAACATCCTTATGTAGATAATTTATTGTTGATTTAAATGTAATAAAAGAGACAACTAATTACTCTATAAAATCTGCCAAATCCATAAAAGTAGCAATATCGTTGAGCCAGGATTTTGCATCTACTCAAATATATTCAAAATATATTCAAATATGGAATATTAGATCACCAAAGTCTAACAGATATAAACGTCCATCCACTGATTTATAAAATTTTAGCACTGTATAGCCTTGTATGACTCATTAATTATGTCATCAGAGAAATTTTAATTCTCAACGTCATTTCAAATTAAATCCTTGTTTTTTTGTGGCGTGATACTCTAATTTTGGTTTTCGACTTAATTCAAATTGACGTTGAGAAAATGAGTGTTGAAATAAAAATATTAAGTTACTTGCTCAAATCTACTTTACAAAATTCTATGTTTGCAAAATAATATTAAATGGAACAACATTTAAAATCAAGATTTAAGTTTAGAACTAGAAACCCAACAATATAAACCAAGTTCAAATATAAGTTACTAAGTTAGTGCTAGGGAAAGAAAAATTAATCGGAGTTTCAGGTATGTTACCTTTGATATCTATAGCGAATATTTTATACCATACACGTTAGAATTACTTGTATCTATGATTCACGATTTACATTAGCTTCATATAAAATTTGAACTTTGAATTACAATGTGGATCTGTTTGTCTTTTCACACCATTCCAACACTTTGTATTGCCATTACATAGTTGCGAAATGATTGTTCTGTGACAATATGACATTTTTAATCCAAATCATAAGAAACTTAGCTGCATATCCTTTAGATTACTCTTGAATCATAATGTGTATTGCTAAACATTAAAAGAATTATGTATAGTTGACTTTTATGGAGTCAAATTAAATAAAATTCAAAATAAATTTGAGAGACTAAATAGTGAGTATAAAACTTCATTAGAATCGGTGTGTAAGGCACTGTGCAACTACTCATTCCATAAACGCATACAGGAAAAATATTTGCATCTTCACTAAAAAGAGTAAACTTCCTCCAATATTTTTTATATAACTACAATCCAAAACGTATTGGCCTTTTGTACGTATTTTCTTATTCTAATTTAAATCATGTAAAATACTGAAATCATTTTGAAATTTCTATGTCCATCAAATTGTCATTTAAATAATTGTTAGTGTGGCTGGTTCTAATTATGCATATTGAACCATACTTTTCAAGAATTTGAAATTTCAGAATGATTTTAGTTTTGTTGCAGGTGATCTAAATAATAATAGTAGAATATTCATAATGAAATTAAGAAAAATGTTATTTTGAATCACGTAAATTTGAAGAACCCAAGTGTACACGATCTAAATAAAATTGTAAAGCAACCATCATAAGTTTATGCATGTAAATTTAATGAAATAAAAACATCACAGAAATGAAATATCAAACCATTAGATAGTAAACTTGAAAAAGGTCTTTTGGTATAAGCTTGCGTTGTAGAAGGAACCATATTGGTTATTATATAGTTCGTGCACAAAGAATAAAATACAAATGTAATTCTGATGTGACCGTCCATGATATACAGCAGCTTGAAGCTGATGTGCCACAGCAGCTTGAAGCTACCGTTGCCACACCAACTGCGTTGAATATAAGTTCCACTATGTCCATCGGCATGTTTTGCTAATACTTTCTGTTATGCATAAAATTGGCATGTTTTGCTAATATTTCATTAAAATGGTCTTTGCTACTGCTAGTGCATTATCTCTCTTTGATGTTTACTTGTTGGATATTTTAGTTGTGTTTTCAATCTACGTGAACTGGTTTTGACCTGTAAAATTGTTAGATAGAAACATTTGAGCAAAAACCAAATTTTCTTGACCTCAAACGTCTAAAGATTCATCTTTACCTTTATATAAAGTATAGTCACCATCCATCACTTTCTACAACTCATGCAAGAAAACAAACAAAATGAGTGGCAAAGAAATCTGGCTTTCCCTTGCATTTTGTCATTTCCTTTTGGAAATCAGAGCTTTTATGTTGTGTGTATTGATTCCTTGAAACCTCGATATTTTCTAATATCAAATCAGCCTATTAAAATGACAAGCACTTGCATATGATAATAACATATGTATGCAAGTTTTTTTTCAAAAAAATAAGTTCTGGTAAGAAGGCTTGATTCCAAGATATTATATTACAAAATAAAGGATTATACAATGAAAGCATGCGATAATTAATAAATACGTCGTGGTGTAGGTATCACAGTCATTTTAATTTTGAATAAATAAGCATGATAATAACATATAATTAATAAACAAGGTCAACAATTTTTATTGTGTTGTGCATAGAAATAAAAGGGCAAAAAATTCGATCTATGTTTTTACTATTTTCCTTTTTCAGCTTCAGACCAAATAAAACACAAAGAGAATTTGCATCAAGGTTGTCGCATTTGTGATGAAATATAGTTTGGGTGTATGAAGTCCTAAGATCCTTTAGTTCCGTATTTACATGTGCTATTGTTATGTGAATATCTTACTTATAACTGCTGCGCCATTAGCTGAAAATATCTGGAGCAAGCAGCGCATTTTTTGCCAATCGACCGTTCATTCAGATAATGTCCGTTTATCAACTCATTTTTCACTAGCAAGGGATTCTATGCTAGAAGCCTAGACCCACTTAACAAATGACCATTAATCATAATATATTTGTAAGATGTGTTTTACGAAGATATAGCATGTCATCTAAGTGATGTGTTCAGTAAAGCACGTATTTAATGCATAGTTCAAATCATGGTTTAAAAACTAAAGTTACTTAGCTATGGGCTGATCCTTGGATCTCCCGCCTTCCATCCTAGCGTTAATACAATATTGGGATATGCTTATCAATATATTAGTTTTTCGATCTACTTAATACCAAAGAAATTGATCTGAAAATTCTTTTGAAAAATTAAGTCGTATTTACTCCATTAATAAAAAATAAGAATTTAAGAGAGATTCCCATAGTATATTATTTGTTGGTATTACAAGAAAGTTGTGAGCGATAATAAAGGTTACTGTACATGCACATTTTGGATGAAAAAATTAATTTAAAATATGCTAAAATAAATTTGACGGTTGTGCTTAGTGGTGAGACAATATTTTTTTTCCGACATAGGATGTACGATCCAAGGATTTTACAGCCATACTATGTATATATGTGTGTGTGTGCGCGCGCATGCGCGTGCGTGTGCGTGTGCGCGTGTGATCTAGGCCATGAGGCCTGTATCGCAAAATAGCTGCCAACATGCTCGACAGTCCGACAGTATAGTAAACTAAAACATAGCATAACTAATAAAATCAGATGACACCAACAATATATAACGTCGAGGCAAAATGTTGAGCCCACCAACAAGATAAAACATAGCAAATGCTGAGCCCACGGCTCAGCAAAGCTGACCCACAGGCTGAGCCGTGGCTCAGCATTTGCTGAGCTTTGGCTCAGCAACTGCTGAGCCTTACCGCTCAGCTTTGCTGAGCCACAGGCTCAGCATTTGCTGAGTTTTGGCTCAGCAAATGCTGACCCACAGGCTGAGCCGTGGCTCAGCATTTGCTGAGCTTTGGCTCAGCAACTGCTGAGCCTTATCGCTCAGCTTTGCTGATCCCACGGCTCAGCAAATGCTGAGCCTGAGGCTCAGCACAGGCTAAGCAAATGCTGAGCCTGAGGCTCAGCAAATGCTGCTGAGCCACAGGCTCAGCAAATGCTGCTCAGCTGTGGCTCAGCAAAGCTGAGCCGTAAGGCTCAGCATTTGCTGAGTTTTGGCTCAGCATTTGCTGAGCCAAAACTCGGCATTTGCTGAGCCAAAACTCAGCAAATGCTGAGACTTTTGGCTCAGCAAATGCTGAGCCGAGCCTTACCTAATTTGCAAAATGTTTTTCTGTTTTGACTTTTGTGAATTCGGTATTTCGTGCGAGATGTTTTTCTGTTTTTAACAAGAAACTGAAATTTTCAATTTAATGTGATATTCAATGAATGCAGGCACTTCTAGAGGCAGCGGAAGAAAAGAGAAAATTGGATGGTAGTTCTAGTGGCGCAGTAGATGATCTTGATAATGATCCAATTGCAGAAGTTTTTGGTTCCGACACGAAGAAAAATTATTGTCGAGCAATTAGTTCTACTTCTTCTATAAAACAAGTAAAGGTGGCTCGAGCTGTAAAAGCTGTAGCTGATAAAAAACAAGCCGTGAATTTGTCCGTTTGGAAATTGGAGATAGAAAGGCAAGTAGCTACTCAAGTTAATAACGCCATCAATTCAATTACTTCAACTTTTATGAAATTTATACCTAATATGCAAGAAAAACTTGTTGCAAGTCCTTCCACTCCTCGTACAGAAGGTGCTTCTAATTTAAGGGATTCTCCTATAAGTAATAATGTAACCGTTACTCCAAATGTGTCACTTAATGATCTTCATTCATCTACAATGGAAAAGAAAGACGTAATGCTATTGTCAAATGATTTAGAGAAGGAGGTAACAAAAGGTTATCTTGGATCACAAACAGTTTGTAATTTTAGGAAAGTGGCACCGAATATTGAGAAAGTAATTTGGGTTGTTGAAGTTCTTGAACCGGATGCACCAATTTATGATGGTCCTCAAAATGGAATGTACAAGTTATGTGAATTTTCAGATGGAGGCTTCGTTATATGGCCAGAGTTTCGTATTCGTTATTTGTAGAATCTTATTTATGTATTGAATTTAGCAAACTAATTATGTATTATTGAATTTGACATCTTAATTATGTATTGTGTTTGTTTATTGTTAACTGATATTCTATGTCGTTATGTTATGAATGTTATCTATTAGTATGCATTGAGTTTAATATTAGTTTTTGATTCATATTAAATATCGTCTATATTATCATCATGTTGGTTATTAATTGAATATTAATGTTAGAATATGCGAGTTGTTAATACATATTTCTGTTATTATTAAAATTTATATTTGTTGTGAATTAAAATTTTGTAACATGTATAGGCGTTACAAACAAATGTATTGCAACATGTATAAGCGTTGCAAACAAAAATCTTACAACGCTTACAAGCGTTGCTAAAGAAAATCTACCAACGCTTATAAGCGTTGCTAAAGAAAATCTACCAACGCTTATAAGCGTTGCGACTGAAAATTTACCAACGATTATAAGCGTTGGTACAGAAAATCTACCAACGCTTATAAGCGTTGGTACTAATTTGCCACCCCTCCATAGCAACACTAATAAGCGTTGCTGAAATTGTTTGCGACGGTTATACTCGTTGGGAATCACCTGTTTTGGTGTAGTGATCACTGGTTTTCTAACACCTCATATATGAAAACAACAATAATAATATTTTTGAGGAATCCAGTCGGATCCCTCCAACCTGTTTTCCTGCATCAACAGACGTTAATCAACATAAATAATACCTATCCTGCTTCGTTGTAGGATATCGTTGTATAGAAGGTCATCCACTATCATAGCGTAGGGCGTATAGAGTCATCCGCTAATGATACTGCGGGAATCCACTAATGGTACTGCGGGAATCCAACCACCAATATATATATTAACCACAAACACCAATCCTATATAACTAATATATTTAATAATCACAACTGATAAAAATAAATAAATGCATCCAAGAAGGCAACAATATATTTTTAACGATAAAAATAAAGTTAAATAAATTCTTGAGTGAGAATTACTCACCTTGAATTTTATTCGTAATCCATTTCAATCCAAATCTCGTTGCATTGATAGCGTTGTTACGAATCTGATGTATCTAGTTCCCTCAAATCTAATCACAAACGACATAGAAATTTATGTTACAATTTTGTAAATTTTTTATAAAATTTAAGCTTCATTACCATAAATTAATTACTAAATTATTCTCACCTAATCACATCCCCTAATACGTTTTTCCCTCTTCAGCTTTACACGCAACCTCTTTCATATACAAACCCATCACCGTGAATCACCATCCATACAACATTGTTTTCCTCTAATCCCAGCTGAAACAAACAAGCCACGATTTTAATTCAAACCCTTTACCGTAAATTATATGATTTACTCAATTTAAATTACCTCATTATCAAATTAATCAGGGTCGTATCTTTTTGTACCCAGGCAATTCGCGATTCTTCCCTGGCTTCAAACAACACTTCAAACCCTTCTTGTATAACCGCAACTTCCAGTATTAACCGCGATGCCATCTTCTGAAAGTTGTGACTTCCAGCAAACACTCTGGCCTAGCGAGTTCATCCCTTTTGCCACTCTGAGCTCGCCAGTTAAGTCCCCTTCCATCGCGATTGTATTCTGCCATCGATAATGACTCTACGTCGCTCCATCCTCCTGTCTTTAAATTCGAAATCGATTTTGATCCTATCTTTATTTATACGGGCTCAGATTTGTTTTAAAAGGAGAAGGAGCCATTGGATTTCCTCTGGAGGAAATGAACGAATGGAATTAGAAAGAAATGAGGGTACCGTGCGTTTGAATCTAAGTTGAGGAACGAGACAGGACTTCGATTTTTATAGAGGATTTCAATTTATAAACTACAAGAGGATCTGGAAATTTTGTTCTTAACATTGAAAGGGGGATAAATGAATTTTCTTTACTGAAATAGCAAATGGAAATCAAAGGGGTTATCGTGATTTTACAAAGGGAGAAAGTTCAGTGTTAAGGAATAGGGGCGCGTAGTACAGAATAGGTTTAGGTGTACAGTGCCCTTAGGATGGAAGGAAAACTTTATTTAATAATTTTATTTTATTTTATTATTAATTAAAATCGGTATCCTTTAATTTAATTTACCACATTGATTTCAACTCCTATTTGAGCCCAACAACAGTCCTACCTAGGGTTAACCCACCGTTCTGAACCCACTAGGTCATGTTTCAAAGCCATATTCGATCATCTGGAGAAGACATAAATTTGAATCGATATAAATTTAATTCAAAACAATAAATTCCTCGATGATAAATTAATATTATTATTCTAATTCAAATAGAATTCTGTATTGATTATTTGAACTGTATTCAATTCAGTTTTAAACTTTGAATTCCATTAAATTCATTTTCGTATTACGATAATTACACGTACTCGAAATAAATCATATTTCGATTATTAAATTGACATCCAGTATAAAAATTCATTTATATTATCAGCTCAATATTTAAAACCATATTAAATATTTAAAATTAACCGACCAGAAATCTGGGTCGTTACATAGACGACCCTTACGAGAAGTTTGTCGAGAAGGCTTTGAGGAAGGAGAGTTTGTTTCCACAAAAGGTAGAGGCTGTTGTTGTGGGTAAGGTGGAGACGAAACCACAAAAAGATGGTCATAATAAAAAAAAAGTGGAATAGTAAGAGAAAACAACAATAACAAGGGGAAATGGCCAGATGAAGCCGAAAAGTGAGATCACTTGCTATAACTTTCAACTAATGGGCCATCTTTCCAAGGATTGTACGAACGCTATGGTAGAAAGGTAGTTCATTAACTGTGATAAGCCCAGACATATAAAAAAACTTTCTGGAACCAACAAAGGATAAGCAGGTTATGAGAGCATATGCTTTGGATGTTGTGTCGTCTTCCTTGAGGGATCTGGTTGCTGAGGAAAAAGGAAATAATGTTGTTATGCAAGGTACGCTTGCTATCAGAAATTTTTCAGTTCGAGTTTTGCTTGATATTGGAGCATTGTATTCTTATACTGGAGCATCGCATTCTTATATCTGTAATGAGCTTATTTGCAAGTCAGATTTAGAACCCGAGATTGTTGATAGATCGTTGATTGTGACTAATCTAGTAGGTGGTTTGTCTAGCCATTATATGCTTTGCCATGGTCTAGTTTTATCGAATTATGGTTTCTCTTTTATGTGTAATTGTTTTCTTTTGAACTTTGCTGGGTTTGGGATTATTATGAGTATGGACTGGCTCAAGGGGTATGCAGATATAGCGGAATGTGAGAGGCTTAAGGTGACAATCGCGAATGTGGAAGGGAAAACGATGGTAATACAGTGTCTATGAAAGGACGGAGTTCTGGTTAGATTTTTATATTCGCTTGTGATTCCACGGGATGGGTTTTCATCTGTGCCAATCGTGCGAGAGTTCTTTGATGTGTTTGATGAGGTAAAAAGGTTGTCGTTGAATCGAAAGATTGTGTTTCAGATTGATTTAGTGGACGGAGCTAGACCTATTGTTATGCCTCCTAGGTGGATGATGCTTAAGGAACAACGAGAGTAAGAGGTGCAAGTGGACGATCTTTTGAATATGGGATTCATTTGTAGGAATGTATCCGAATGGGGTGCACCAGTTGTGTTTGCAACCAAGGCTGATGGATCGTCACGATTGTGTTGGGATTATCATAAGATGAATAAGGTAACTACGAAGAACGAGCATCCATTACCGAGAATAAATGACTTGTCACCAGCTTCATGAAGCCAAGGTGTTATCCCAAATGGATTTGGCGATGAGATTTCACCAACTCAGAGTGGCTAGGGATAGTGTGCCAAGGACTACTTTGGGACATCATCCGAGTTTTATGAGTGGCTTGAGACACTGTTTAGATTAACTTACACACCATAATATTTTGTGGATCTTATGAATCAAGTTTTCAAAGATCAATTGAACAAGTTCGTTCTTGTGTTCATAGATGATATATTGGTTTATTCCAAGAATGAGGAAGAACATAAAACACACTTGAGGATAGGGCTGGCAATGGATACCCGAAAAATCCGAAATTCGTCTACATCTATATCTGAAAAAACAGATATATCTAATATTCAAAAAAACGGATGCGGATACAGATATGAAGGTATCCGCATCCGAAAATTATCCAATTGTTTTTGTTAATATTATAGCCTATTTTATATGTATTTTAGCATAATAAACAATGATAATTTATTGTTTTGTTAAGTTAATAGTTTATATTTTGTGCATATAATGCATATTAACCGCTTGAAACTATTTATTACCATTTTACTTATTGATTTTGTGTACTTTTATAATTCATGTCATTAAAAAAATATCATGTTAAACCTAGAATTTCAATTTACATTTCATTAATTATCGATCATTAGCGGATTAGAAAATTATCCAATATCTGTCGGTATTCAGGGATATGGATATCCAATATCCGAAAATAGTCTCGGATATGGATACGAATATGGATATGGCACTATCCGTATCTGAAACTATCCGTTGACATCCCTACTTGAGGATGTTTTGGAAATATTATGAAAGCATCAATTGAGGACTAATTTTTTGAAGTGTCACTTATGGAAGGAAGAAATAAGATTCTTGGCCATGTCATATCGTGAAAAGGGATAGCGGTGGATCCCACTGAGGTAGCAGCAATTGAAGATTGGGATCGACCCAAGAACGTGATGGATATTAGGAGTTACATTGGTTAAGATGGATATTATCGATGATTTATCAGGGATTTCTTTAATATAGCTGCACCATTAACCAGATTGACAAAGAAGAATCGGGCCTTCGCGTGGAATGAGAAGTGTGAGCAAGCTTTCAGAGTTTTGAAAGAGAGATTGACGAGTGCTCCTGTGTTGACTATTCCGAGTGGAAATAAGAGATGGTGGTACACACCGATGCATGTGACACTGGACTTAGACCAGTGCTAATGCAGAAGGATATGGTTGTGGCTCATGCGAGTTGATAACTGAAGCTGCACGAGAGGAATTACCCGACACATGATTTGGAGTTAGCAGCGATGTTTATGATCTAAAGATTTGGAGATATTATTTGTCAGGAGTTAGGTTCGAATTGTTTATGGATCATAAGTCGTAGAAGTACCTTTTTTATAAAAGGATTTGAATTTTCGGCAGCAGCAATGGTTAGAGTTTTTGGCATCATATAATTTTGGAATAGCCTATACCCAAGGAAAAGGTAATGCGGTGGCGAATGCATTGAGTAGAAGATATGTGAGTTTGGTAGCTATGTTTTTGGAATGGAAGCATCTCGTGTATTTGGCCGGATTCGATTTTAGACCTCATTATGAGTTAGAGCCCAAGATTTTGGCAAGTTTATCGATTAGACCGACTTTCATTGTAAGAATTAGCGAAAGCCAGAAGCGAGATGATAAACTTATGGAAATCATGTGGAGCTTGGAGACGAGAGTAGAACCTGAGGATATTAAAGATTTTAAAGTCGATCGAGCTGGTTGGCTTTGTAAGAATGGATGACTAGTTTTTCCTGATATAAATGGATTTAGAGATAAGGTTTTGAGGAAATGTCATCACTCTAGATTAAAGATTCATCCTAGTGGTAATAAGATTTATTGAGATATGAAGAGAGCTTACTACTAGGAAGATATGAAGAGGGATGTCGGGAAATTTATCTTGAAGTGTATGAACCGTTAGTTGGCTTAAGTAGAGAAGAAAAAGTTGAGTGAATTGTTATAGCCATTGGAAGTTCCTACATGGAAATGGAAGCAAGTATTGATGAATTTTATTGATAGACAGCTAGGACAATGATAGGAAATTATTGTATTTGGTTTGTCATGGATCGCTAGATCAAAAGCGACAGAAGTTTCTATTAGATCAACTAGGACGACATCGAAGTTGGCTGAGTTATATCTTAAGTGGATAGTTCGATTCCATGGGGTTCCAACGAGTATTGTTAGTGATCGAGGTCGGTTATTTACCAGTGGATTCTGGAAGATTTTACAAGAGACAGTGGGAACCGAACTAGCTTATCATCCCCAGACAGATGATCAGACTGAAAGGGTTAATCACGTATTGGAAGATCTTCTTAGAGCTTGTGTATTGGATTTTGGAGGATGATGGGAAGACCATCTGCATTTGGTCGAGTTTACTTATCAGACAGCTACCAGTTGAGTATTGGAATGGCACCATATGAGGCATTATACGGTAGACCGTGCAATTTTCTATCATGTTGGTTAGAAACAGGCGAAAAGTTGGTACTTGGGCCTCAGATGATAAGAGAAACGATGGATAATATTGAGATCATTTGGCAACGAATGAAGGTAGTCCAAGATCTCCAGAAGAGTTATGCCAATAAGCAATGAAAGGAATGGAATTTTACATTGGAGATTTGGTGTTTGTTAAGAATTTCGCCTCCACGGAATGTGGTTGATTTTGGTAGGAAAGGAAAGTTAGCAACAAGGTTTGTTGGGCCATTTCCGACTGTCAAGCATATTGGGAAGCTCTCTTATAGATTGGACTTACCTGAGAAGATGGTGAGTTTGCGTAATGTGTTTCAAATATCAATTCTATGGAAGTTTGTGCACGACTCGGATGTTGTGGTATCTCCTGATAAATTAGAAGGTTAAGAGGTCAAGCCTGAAGATTCTATGCCTCCTAAGCCGCTTTGTATCATGGGTAATAACATGAAACAACTTAGGAGGAAGGTTGTTAAACTAGTCAAGGTACAATGGAGCATGGACAGTGACGATTGCACATGTGTAACAGAAGAGAGTATGAGATTGACCCATCCAGAACTCTTTGAGTGGTATGTCCCATACATCATATCTTATTTATGCCATTGTGTCTAGTGCTATTAGAATTTTGCATGATGGGGTAAGGTTATGGTTGCATGGATTGTTGTATATTAGATTGAATGGTACATTGGATGCTCATGGATGGTAGGCATGAGGGATATTAAGTTTGCTTGTGTTTGCTTGGAATTTCGGGGGGAGGGGTGTGGGGGATCCTTAAGGGGGAGAATGTAATGACCCATATTTTATGTATCGGAGGATCGTAAAATAATTATGTTTTATTCCCTAATGGTCAGATCAGTCTAATATTTTGATATGTGGTTCATGGGGATGCGATGCATATCCATGATTTTTATCAAATTTAAGTGTGACCATTGATATACACGTAAATATGCATATTTTATCTGCTTATTTATCTTGTTTTCTCTTTAAAATAATTGATACTGTGTATTTATAGTTGTGTTTTCATATTGTTGATAAAAAGCATGGTTTAAATCTTTTGATGGATAAAGCAAGAAGAATATGCTGAAAAAGAGCGAAGTTTGAAAAGTTATCTTGATGTGAGGAATTATTAAAGCTTGAAGAGTTTAAAGCTTGAAGAACGGTTAAAAATAGAGTTCAGTTAGATAGATTTGGCTTGCTGAAGACTCATGTTTATTCACATAACTCATTTGCAAGTCCTCTCAGTCTACAACATTACCATTGCATATGTACATTGGTTTATTTGTTATTTGGGCAAAGAATTTAGTCCCACATCTTGTAATTGCCCACTTAGTTTTGGTCATGGCAGCTATAAATACACCTGTATCTCTTTCATTTGTTTTTACTCTAGAAACACTTGGTATTATTCTGTAATTTTTCTCTTGGAATAAAATTATTCTTCTCGGTTTCTTTTTAGTTTTTGTTTTATTTTACTTATGTTTATTCTTTTCTTTTTCCCTTCTGCTCATTTAGCTATGTCCAGCTAATTCCCTTTAATTAGGGTGTGATGACGCTTATAAATTAAATTCAATATGAACCATATAGCCAAAGAGATTAGGATTTTATGCATATATATCTAAATGCGAACCAAAAGTTAGATCTGAACCTTCATACTCTGTGCCGTATAAGAGCTGTGCTCTTTCATATAGTATATTCGCGTTCGATCTAACACCTTTCATATTTAGACAAAAATTTTAAGGTTTTAGAAATAAAGTAGTGAATCTGTCCTGATAGCCTATGGTTGTTTCAGAGCTTAGCTCCTGCATAGGTTGTGCTTGTAGTTATTCACATGTTTATTTCTAAACCCCTAATTACTGTTGATTCATCTTTTTGATAGAAACAAAAGCTAGATCTATATTAATCTATTTGGCTATTGATGACTATTAATCGAGTTTATGTCATTACTCCCTAATTACTTTCATCTATTTTAAAAAACTCTCTTTTTATTTATTTTCTGTTGTTTTCAAAAAATCAAACCTTCGGAATAATCTGATTGGGTTTAATAGATAAAATAATTTTGGTCCTAGAGTTCGACACCCTTTACCATAACCCTTATTGTTTATGAAAGCCGAACGAATTAAATAATTGTTTACAATTCTTAAATTTGTTTGCAAACAAATTTTGGTGCCTTTGCCGGGGATCAAAATAATTTTTATTAGTAAATCCTTCAGGTTGTATTTTTCATTTTATTCCATTTGTTTTCTTTCATATATAGAAGAAAATTCTTGTTTAATTGATTTAGTACTATTGATTGATACCATAATCCCAAGGACAAGAGAGAAAAATACTTGCCTTTTATTTTTAATTTCTTTCCTGTTTTTAATACAATTTCTTTCCCTTTCTTTCATTTATTTCTTTCCAATTTTGTACAAATTTCTTTCCTTTTTACAACTCTTATAAATAAAAAAACCCTAGAAATTATTAGTTTACATTACTTCTTTTCTTTTCTCTCTGGTGATACTTCTGCCTTTAGTTCTCTGCCAATTCACAATCTTCTCTTCCACCACCTAATCTAGACCCTGAACAGCATCTGCCATTCCTCCAAAACCTATACTCCATATCTCCACTCACCTAGCATTATACCACAAAACCCGACCTCTCGACAACCTTCTGCTAATATCACCATTCCCCTACAAACAAACAACAATTGTGCACTTCCGTACACTTCTCTACACAACCGCTTGCCAAAGTCCAGGCTACCAATCCTCCATCCCGACCATACCACTGCACCACCACCATCTATAAACTTCAGTTCACCCTTAAACCAAAGCCATCCATCAAATATTTCATACCAACTTCACCAGTAAGTATCAACTTATCACAAACTCACTATACCATTGTCATAGCGGTTCTTCCAAGATCCACCATTTAATGCGCACAAACGCTGCAAAAGCACCACATCGTCCACAATCAACAGATCCGACCGAATCTGAAACCATACACAATCCGATTTATAAACTGAACAGCCCTAGCATCCGCAGCCCCAAATTGAAATCCGATTCACCGAAGTTCGAATCGAAGAACCTACAATCTCCTATTCAAATCAATTCACATGCGATTTGATTATTGAGGATTATGTGATTTTTGCCTTTGATTTGAAACAAAATGGAAAAAAAGGGCGACTTTTATTTGGTTTGAGGTCATTATTCTCTGAGGAATCAAAGTAGTTCGTGGTTTTATATTTGAATTTGTGTCACTTAAATAAAAAGAAACGAGGACCAAAATAAAAAACAGTTAAGCAACAACTCAAAGATTTCAGAGGTCAAGAAATTTGCAATTAGCAAAATTTTAATTATTTGAGTGGTTGCACAACAAGTGGGGTGTGAACGCGCTACTCAGTTGCACTGGACGGACTACCGATCTAAGTGAGTGTTTACTAAACTCTATAGGGTCTATTGCTACTTGAAAAATATATGAAAATTGCTTGTAAAGGTTTCATGTAGGTGCTGCGACTCACTTGTAAATTTTTTATTTTTGCAACTTATTATTCTGTGACTATTCTGTGATTGAGTATTTTGCCTGTTGATGTGTGGTTGGAAATTTTAAAACGGGCGTGGGATGAATTGAAAAGCTCATTTTTAAAATAAATTTCTTTCGAAATCGAATCGAGGATTCCCCAAAGCTCAAAGGACGAAATATTCATTATATTGACAATTAGGATTGATACCCTCTTAGGTTTCTAAGGAACGGTAGAGTCTAGAACTCAAACAGCTTCTTAAACCTTCAGTTGTGTTTCTACGGTGATTCGTCGCACACTGATAACCCCTGTCCGACCCTGGCCTAGATTTGTATTCATATAATCCGAAGTTGTTAATTTTAACAAATTTTTTAAGAGCTTCTTAAAAGCCAAAAAAATTTGCAACTGATTTTTGGATGAAAAACTCTCTTATTCCATTACATGTCCGACCCTCTTAGGTTTCTAATGTACAACCAAAATTGCAATTCTTTCCAAAATTTAAATGATTTTGGTTACAATTCAAATTAGAATGAACTTCAAGATAAAAACTTTTCGAATAATTTCTACAAAATCTCATCAAACGGTTGCAACCCAATATGAAAACGACTTTCTACGATTGAGGTGAATTTATCTGAGGTAAGTCAACTATTAGCGCAAATGACTAAGCAAAGTGATGAAAATCAAAACAATTTCAGTACGGCTTTAAACGAAATTTTTGAAAGCCAAAATGATTTTTATAATACGAGTGGATGTACAATTTTGTTATCGAATATGAAAAATGTGTGGCGAACAAGTTAAATTTTTGGAGATGTTAGTTGTGGAAAATAAATAATGGAGGACTTCTAAGAGATGATGTAACAAACCGGAAATTCTGAGCAATTTTATTTTGGCAATTTTAGTGAATTTTGATTATTTAAAATGAATTATTTTAAATAATATCGACGAGAAATTTATTTTGAATAGAATTTGAACGTATATATTATATAGATCATCGATAGAATACTAAAATTTATTTTAAATTATAAAAGAAATTGAAAATGGCGCGGTAGTTCGATAATTCGATTTCAAAATTCAAATGAATGTACCGGGTGCAAAATAAACCGGATTTTAGTGAAACCAAAAATATCAGAATCTATTTGAGAGTATCTTTCCAACGAATCCGAAAGATTAAGATTTCATAGCGGGAATCAAAAGATATGTCCAGTTGAAAATTCTGAATAGTCGCTATGGAATTCAGTCCCTTAAAAATGGAAATTTTGCAAACGACCTCGGTTCTCGACGAAACCACTTTTGTTGGATCCGCGATGTCAAATTATTGCTAGGTTCCAATTTTCATAATTTTTCGAATCAATATGTGAGTGTGGTAAAGGAAAACGCGTTTGACCAGTTTCAGTTGATTTTAATCGACTGGAAAATGGCCATTTTTCAAACGGTCTCAGAATTGGACGAAATTAGTTTTGTAAGGACCGTATCGTCAATACGAAGCTAGAAAATATTTTTCTGGAATTTTTCGAGTTAGTACGTGATCCCGGTAAATTGAAATGCACGTTCAAATTCAATATATAGAGTTATATGTTGATTTTGACGGAAACTGATCGAATCAGCTTACGATACATATCCCATTGTGTTCGGAATGAGGGTAATTAGCTAGGAATGACAGTCGGTGAGTTCGATTTTGAGTTCGAAATAAAAAGGTACTTTACGGAAATTAATTAAATAAATATATATTTATTCATAAGGGCCCCATTCCCTTTCCCCCTTCATTACCCACCCGGTCAACCCTCTCTCCCTCAATTGGATCGTTCAAACCCGATTACATCAGAAGAAAAAAAAGGGAGATCGACGGAAACCTGTCGATCCCTGCTCCAACGCGCCACCGGGCTGTTGACCGCGCCGCGCCGCCGTCCAGGCGAGGGCCTCGCCTCCCCATCGCCTCTCTCCTCCTCCTTCTCAACGTGAAGAGCTCCCTCTTCCAGCAATGACCCCGACACCCTAAATCAGCCACCCCCAGTTGAAGAACGCCGCCGCAGGCCACCAACCGCCACCCACACCCTCCGTGCTCCTCCACCTCGCCTCTCTCTCCCTCTTCTTGCCACCCGTGAGTTTTTCTAATTTTATTTTCTTTTTAGGTAGTTAATTTAGTTAATTAGGTGATTAAGGATTGTTTTAAAAATCTGATTTTTTTTATATATGTTAGATAAATAAAGGTGGGATCTTTATGAACATAAAGATGAGTTTTTCTTTGTATATAAGGTTGTGTTTTTACTTATTTATAAAGTAGCAAGATAAAATTTTGATTTTTAATATGTGAATGGCATTATAAAAATGTGATTTTTACACTTATAGCTTAAAACTGAAAAATATACGATTTTAATGTGGTAAAGATATAGTTTTTATTATAGTAGAATAATAAAAATATAATTTTTATCATGAGGAAAGAGAAAACTATAATTTTTATTGTGAACAGCGTGAAAAGGACACATTGGAATTTCGAACAAATCTAAACCGCGCAGAAATAAAGCATGGCGGAGTGGATCCCTAAGGTGAGAACTTCTCACTTTAAATTTACTTTTCTAGTTAGAAATATATACTAGGATGCAGACGGTGTTTAGTAGCACCCGTCACCCGTCGTCCACAGACCATGGACGGCTTGTCTGTTTGATTTTGATGTGTAGTTGATTGTGTGATGTGAAATGAAATAAAATATTTATATAGTTAAAAAATATTTTATAGTTGAAAATAGAATTTTTAACGTGTATTTAAAATGAAATAAATATAAACAAATTGGACGATTTGTTTATATACACACATTTGACTGATATTGAGTGGGACGATAAATTTTACACATCGCCCAACTGCACAAATAAAATCTGTGTTTGATTGTTTGAAAACCCCACACGGGTATTGGGGTGATATATGACATACACTAATCCCAATAATTAGTTGTATGTCGATCGATTGATTGACAGACTGTTATGAGCATTAAATATTTATATTTGATGCTTATACAGTGTAGAATGCACTTTGGATGATGGTTGATTATTTGTCGTAGTTGATATATACATGCGTTGTATGGAAATCGATAGAAATAAAATCTATGGTAATTGATTGGGCCTCATTCCATATTTGGAAAAGAAATATTTGGAAAGAAATATTTGAAAAAGAAATATTTGAAATAGAATATTTGAAAATAGAAATATATGAAGCCGTGTTAAGTAGTTACACGCCATTTTAACACGAATGAGAATTGTATCGATTTTATAATGAATATGGAAACAATTTCAAAATCGAATATTTTGAAATGAATTCGAATTGAAATTGAATAGAATTGAATTCGAATTGAAATTGAATAGAATTGAATTCGAATTGAAATTGAATAGAATTGAATTCGAATTGAAACTGAATAGAAATGAATTCGAATTGAAATTGAATTGAAATTGAATAGAAATGAATTCGAATTGAAATTGAAATAGAAATGAATTCGAATTGAAATTGAATTGAATTGAAAACGAACTGAAATTGAATTAAAAATCGATTTGAATTGAAATCAATTTGAAATGAATTTAAAACGAATTTATAAGGAAAAATTCAATTTTGATTTGAATTTGAAATGAAGTTGAAATCGTTTCGAAAACGAATTTAAAAACAATTTATAAAATACGTTTTGAAAGGTAATCGATGAAATATATTATATATACATAATATAATGGCCGGAATAGAACGAGCCGCGCCGCGGCAGTTCGCGAATTTCGACCATTGACTTCGAATGGATATTGCGGGAGATCCGACCGTCGGATTCTCCTGAAACCGGAACCGTTGGGTTCGCATCGAAAAGAGCTTTCCAATGAATATTAGAAATCTGAGATCTAACGGTTGGATTAGGAATTATATCCAAATCAAATTTGGAAAAGGTCGCTGTAAGTGCAGTTCGATGGCCGTTGATGGAAATCGACTGTACAGGCCTTGATAAAATTATTAAAAATATCAATAATTTGTGTAAAATCATATGAAATGATTTGGGAAGAATCGGGATGAAAAACTCCATATTTGAAAAGATAAAAATAGATTTTTCTCGAAATGAACTAGTTTTGAACTAGAATTATAATTCTATTTATTTTTAAATAAATAAATTGGATTTGAAAAGGGTTTTAAAAGTAACCAGAATTTCCAATAATTGAATTGGAATGGATTTGAATCGAAATTGTCTTTGGAATATTTCGATGTTGAATTTCGTGATTATACAGATATTGTTATGGGAATTTGAAAGATATACTAATATCATTATTTCCAATACGATATCTGTTGGTCGTAAAATTTGATATTGAATATAAGCCGGTATATTTTCTATTCAGAGCCTTGTATTTAATATCAAATGTGATTTGGGTTTGTCGTGAATGGTGTCTTCATTAACACTGTTCTTAAGCCCAGTTGAGAAAAAGATTAAATCTTTTATTTAGATTTAATGAAGTGTACCAATTAAATAATATTTAATTGGAATTGAATTGGTATTGATTTTTGGGTTTATCGTGAACAGTGTTTTAAATAACACTTGTTCTTTAACCCGATAATTAATAGAATGTGATTTTGGGTTGTCGTGAACGGTATATTCAATAATACTGTTCTTAGACCCAACACAGTTAAGAAAATCAGAAACTAACTGGAGGTTAGTCAAGTTGAATGGTTTCCTGTGTATTGATCTGATGTTGGTTTCGGCCTTCGGGGTTAATACTTAGGGAATTGCTCTCTTGCTAATTTACGGTTAGGGACTGATTGAAATGTGATGTGATTTTGGGGTTTATCGTGAACCGTGTTTTAAATGACACTGATTCTTTAACCCAGTTAAGGATTAAAACTAAGTGGAGTTTTAATGAATCTTTAATTAGATTGAAAAGATCGAGAATGGAGTATCACCAGTTTTGCTCCAGGTGATAGTTAAATCTTTAATTAGATTTGAGCGTGAAATGGTAATTGAATTTACCGATAATACCGTGGTGTTAGATATGAAGTATTACCAGTTTTACTTCATGGGATGAATAGGTTGGGATTGGGAAATAGAATAAAAGATTACTTCGGTGTGGTTCGCTAATCCCGACTAGTTTGAACTGATATTCAAAAGAAGATTAAAGAATAAATTTAGAAGAATTTATCTTTGATAAAATTAATGGGAACCTTTCCCTAAGAATGTGAAATTTAGAAACTAACTGGAGATTAGTTAAGTAGAATGGTTTCCTATGTATTGATCTGATGTTGGTTTCGGCCTTCGGGGTTAATATTTGGGGAATTGTTCTCTTGCTAATTTACGATTAGTGACTGATGAATTGGAATGAGGCGTATGTTGTGTTTGTGTAACATTTGTTTACTATATACGCGGGTTACTCAGAAAGGGCGGGTTTATACCCATTCTGAATAACTGATTCGAGATATGTCGAAGATGAAGACGGTGGTTGAAGACCGGAAGTCTTCACCTCGTTTGGGTGATTACTGATGATCTTGATTGGGCTGTACACCTAAGATGAGGGAATTAGTTGGTGATCGTCCAAACGTACCTGGAGATCGATGGATATGCGAGGAAAGTGCCTCCGGTTTCGTTCAGACCCAGAACGAACTTGTAAATGGACTGTGTGTCTGACATTGGATTTTATTCTGTGTTGATTGATCTCTATTAAATATACATCTGTTTGGCGGCAGAGAATTTATTCTCTTGCTTAACGCCCTTCTCTGAGAAGTACGAGCTCAGAGGTTGTATATCGATGGACATCAGTCGCATGGCATGAATTTCCTGAGTGGCACGCCTAAGTGGCAATTGAGCAAGGCTTCTATTGAAAAGAAAAGTCTTGCGGTTGATGATCAAAGCACGGCCCGTGTGGCGCAGCTTTGTGTATAGCATGAATTCGCGAGCCTCACACCTCGGTATAAGTCAAAAACGGGATAGTGACTACAGGGAGAGCAAGACGTTTCTTTCTAGCTAGTGGTGGTGTCAGTGCTTAAACTGGTTGACATTTATATACTTTTCACCCATGTGGTTGTTGGAATGAGGCTCCTCGATTTTAGGTCTGTTTGGACCGGCAAACGTGTGTTCAGGAATAATTAATCCTCAAACGTAAGGGAGGACCGGCCCTGAAGCATCCAAGGGTTACCCAGAGTGTGTAGTCCTGGGACATTTGCTAGAGTGCCTCGAATCGGAGAGGAGCTTGCCCCTTGCCTCGACTCATGACGGAAATACAATTTCCAATACGAGATATTTCGATTTTATTTGTAGAGCCTAGTATGGCGACATGATATATGGTACCCATGCCGCCTATGATTGATATTTATGATTGAAATGGTTTTGAAACTATACACCTATAATAGTATCAAATGATTTGTTTTTAAACGTACCAAGCATGTTTGGCTATTATAAGGGAAAACCCTATCCTCCGGCTTGCGTTGCATTGTGTGATGGGACCTGGGTCTTATAATAGCTTCATTTTTCGAGAAAGCATTGCGTTGTTTATTCTATGCACTGGTGTTCTTGGGAGGAAACCCGTTCCGTATTATACGGCGTGGTCCCTTGAATTACTCTCTTTTAAAGTAAAGTTTTAAATTACTGTTTTAGTTCTCACACCAGTCACATGGGGCTAACCTGGAGTTTATTGTTTTAACCTAAACTCTAGGTGCCCTTATTTTCCACACGGGCAGCTAGTAGTTTTGGTTTTGCAGATTTATTTTCTCAGCATCCTGATTTATAGCTGGAACGATGCTCAGAAAGCTCTGTATCCATGTATTACTTTCAGCTGTGTTTTATATTGTTTTTCCGCTGCTATGTAATTTATTGTAATCTCTGATATTTTTCTGTTGTATAATATTCATTTTTACTCTGTATATTCTTGTATCTAATGGAAATGTTGTAAATTACAATGAAATGTTCTTTTGTCTGCGTTCCAATTTGTCCTGTTCTCAAAAACGATCAGGGGTTTCGAACGGTCTTGGTCGGTTTAACGATCGATTCGGATCGAGCGAAATTCCTTGCCGTTACAGATGAGGTGGGTGAATTTTTAAGGTCGACTAGTGAGGAACATATCGGAGCGACGAATCTAAGAAAACAACATTTTAAAGTCTAATGTGTCTACCAATTTTAATGAAGAAAGCCTAAGTAAAATTGATCAATTAATGCATGAAATTCGGATTTGTCGCGAGGAAATCACGGAATGGGCGCGAATTTTAGATGAAAAACAAAATTGTGAAAATAAAGATATCGAAAACATGTGTCTCATTCAACAACTAGCTCGATACACTATTGAACTTTGCAAAAATCTAGAAAAGTTATTACTCGAGTGAATTGATGATGTTGATGAATTGGATTTCATGAAACTTGGCTTGACTTACTTTGAGGAGCTAGCTCAAAGAATATAGATAGCAAACTAAGTTGCACTGAAATTCCTAGGATAGTTTATCAAATTTCTCTTCTTCACACTGAGATTATGAACTTGTATAGCAACTATAAATCCCAGTCTAGCGACAAACAAGTTTCTGCCAATGCTTCTTTTGAAACAAACAATCAGCCATTAACTTCGTCACAAGATTACATAACGATTATTGATAATTCTGACGATATGACTATTGATGAATATGAAAATTTTGGAAAATCTCTTGTGCAAAACACTGATTTCTGTTAAACTGAAATTTAAACTCAAACTAATGCTTCTACTAAAAATTCAACTTTTACTGATATCGAAAATTTTCAACTAACAACTTTTGAAATTGATGAAAATCTTAATGAAGTTGTTGAAATCTCTGTAATTGATTTGAATTCAAATTCTCTTAAAAACAAAAACATCATTATTCATTTGATCTTCCTCTCTCAGATTCTGAAAATTTTGAAAATTTAGCATCTTTAAATTGCCAATCTAAAAGAAATGATGAAGTTGGTAACAATTGTTTAACTAAGGACGACTTTGATGAGCGAAAATTTCTTAAACAGATTGACGATAATGTTGTTGGGTATAAAAGTGAAAATGAAACATTTGAAAACTTTGAAATTCAATGATGTTTTTTCTAAAAATGTTGAAACTCCTTGCGACTTGATCGTTTCAACTGAACCTCGCTGTGATCACTTGTTTTTCAATGATAGATTTCTGCGGTATATGAACTCTTTTTGGAATAAAACGGTTTTTTAAGAAAACACAATTTTGAAATTTACTGAAAATTCATTTTTTTAGTTTTAACTTTAGGTTTGCGAATGAACCTTTAGTCAACAAAATTTCAGATATCAAAGAAAAACTGAACAATATTTCTCAATAAGTGTGGGAGTGAGAATGATGCACACGTCTCTCAATTTATACATCGTCTGAATAAATCAAACTTTGTTTTTGAAACCTTTATTGAACCCCGACTCAATGACCTCTCCTTAGTTGCTACAAAAATTCAATTCAATTTTAGGATCATTTATAAGCTCAAAATTTTAAAATTAGCAACTCAAACTTTTGAAAAAACAAAATTTGTTTTTCCAAATTCAAAACGTAATATAAAATCCTTTATGATTTGGTTTTCTGTGCTTAAGCTGTGTCTCATAATCTTAACGAGGCTAGTCCATTGGTCCATTGTGGACTGGTTCATCTATTCGATGACTGTGTTCTGCACGCTTATCTGGTAAGTTGCGCTTGTTCTCTTATTTTCTTTCCCTTTCACTAAGATATGTCTAATCAACGACTGTGGGGACACAGTCTATTTTTAATGTATGGGGATTTACATTACATCAGCAATCAAATTTTATGAACTAGATCATTCGTTGAACAAAAAATAACTTAAAATTCACAAAGAACACCTTGGTTCTTTATTGATAAGTTGAATTGTTGGGTGATGGGAATGAACATTATTTATTCATTAAGTCGTAATGTGTCTTTTTAAGATGCTAGCTTGAGACTATGCAGACATCAATCGTGTTTCGGAGTAAGCGTGTCAACCCTTGTTATACATGTTAGAATGTGCAAGTAGAAAAAAGTCATTTAAAAAATATCAAATAAGAATGATTTTGCACCTACATTTTTTGGATTTTATGAGTTCGTTTTCATGCATAATATTTTCTCACTCAAAATTTTAAACTCATAAGTTCTAAATTCCACTTGGCCCATTTAAGGAGAAATGACTCATTGTAGCATTCTTCTTCGATACCCCACATTATTCAAGCCCAAGTTTTAGTCGATTTACTTCCATGTTTCGACAAGTTTTTCTTATATTGGTATACTTAAGAACCTTTTTATTGATTTATTGTTAAAGGTTAAAAAATGTCACTTTTTATATCAATATTACACTACCTACTCCGTACTTGTTTTTAGGTAGGATAACCGTTTACCACATCTTATTTTATATGAGTTAACTATCTTATGAAACTTTGCTTATCTTTCCTTTCGGCTTTTTATATAACATCAATCTAGACTTGTGTGTTGAATTAGGGTTATAAAAGTAGATTAACTAGGGCAAAAAAATCATCGCTAAACCGTCAAATCACGAGTTGATCTTCCCGAAAATAATACTGGTATAAAAAGCTAAGAGAAACAAATTCCTCCGCCACAAACGTAATACCTCAAAAAGATCATCTTATATGATCTGTTAGGCAAACTCTATCAGACATAAGTCCATACAAGTTGTCCTAGGTCTGGACAAACAGAATAACCCTTGCATTTCACTCCGTCTTCCATTATCTTCAGCATAATCTAACTTGCAATGCCTATGCTTATACAGAGTGGTTTTCAGATATTAAATCCAACCGGTCTCTCCATATTGACAATGATGGCCAAAAATCTTTGATAGCCGGTGATTTAGCTATCAAAGGAAGACAAACATTCATCAAACAATCACTGGCCCTTTCTAATACTAATTAACCTACTTTCCAAATTCCTTATCGGATTCTATATATTGATATATTGATTTCTAGTTATCCAAATTTCTTAAAAATATTCTTACTCCTTAAATTTCCAGAAAATTTCTCCAACACCTCCTTTGTACACGTCAATAGCTCAAACCCCAACTCACCTCTCAAGGCCCTTTCCATTCAAAAAGAAAATGAAAAAGCCAACCATCTTGCCCAAAGGGCTCAGAAAACCCCATATGGAATTAAAACATGTACCTTTTTTGTTGGGCGCTCAAATTAAAATCTTCATTATCTTCATTTCAAATCTTTTTAAAATATACACGGCCATTTCCAATTCATTTTATTCAATTCGTCCATTTTCACATAACTCGCTTCCATTCGCTAATTAAATTTCTAATTAGCTTCTTGGTTTCCTTTACCTTTAATTTGAACATATCTCATTCAAATATATTTGTACTCGCTTATATACAAATCAACTCAAAATCCTTGCTCGGTTCACAATTCTAATTCACGTTTCATACTCAGATTTTCAATTTCAATTAACAAATTCTAATCACTTAAACACTGTTAAATTCGGGCTGAACTCTGTTATCATTCGATAATTAAAAATTTGATTTGTAATCCAAAAATCAATCCTTTTACTCAACTTGAGTCTATAATTATTTTCTAACTCAAATCTGGATTTTTCTAATGAAAAATCGGATTTTTATTCACTAAAAATCCTTTTATTTAATTAAACAAATGGTTATGGTTTAAAAACGATTATGGCATTGTTTTCTGAAAATTTGATTTTGACATAACCCCAAATCTATAGAGAAGAATCCATATTTTTATCTTCCATTAGAAAACTATTATTCAATAGGTTCGAGCGTTTCTTATTTCATCGAATTCCGATTTATATTCAGTTTTATATACTCAATTGAAGTTCTAATCGTCAATTTATGAACTACCGCACTATGGCGAGTTCATTTTAATTATAATTCGAATATAAAGATTTAAAACTTTGTTTACTAAATAAATTCAATTCTTCGACAATTCAATAAAAATTAAGCTGTTCTTCCACATTTAACTTGAAACTCTGATTATCCAAAATCATTGACTATTTCATCAAATACTCAATTGTAAATTTATTTACAACTCAAATCTCTATATTAAATTCCACTACACCTGGAATTAAATTATTTATAAAATTCGATATTGTCGAATTCTTATTATAAATTTATAGGAATAATCAATTAATTCAATATCCTTTACCATTACAAACTAATATCATCCCTCAATAATAGTGAAGTCATTTAGTTAGAGTATTTTATTTACCTCTCAGACCTTGATCGACAATGTTCTTTTCTTGAGATGGATAAGAGTTTGTAATAAAAATTGACCTTGCTTATCACAGAAATCCCCTCTTCTATCTCATTTAAAAATATGACTTTTAAATGCCATCTCTTATATTTGAAAAAAAATCAATTTCCGAATTTACCAAATGAAAATTACTTCATTATATTTATACCAAGTCTATAAATCCCTTCCTTATTTTACATCAAACAAACTTCCATATTTAAACTCAATAGAAACTGTCTTCCAAATTATCCAACGATAATAAATATTGATTGTAAATTAAGCTGATTATTTTATAATTTAAAACAAGCTTTCGCTTAGAAAAATCCATTTTAAAATTAAATTCTATTTGGGATATTTTATTATCATAGCTTATATATATAAGCATAGCATCTATTTTCCTTTTTAATCTTATATTTTAGTATTTATTTAAAATAAATTCTATTATTCATTTTGGAAATAATTTATTTCATATATTCGACATAGTCGAATTCAAACCATAATCCATAAGGATTTATTCGAATTTTATTTATATTCAGAACATCGAAAATGATTTTATCATTTCCTTTTGAAACAATTCTCAATTCCCCTTTTTAAATTCATCTTTGAATTTATATAATCCAATATCCCATGATAATTATTCATTTCCATTTATAACCATCGTTCATAAATTTCATTTCTTATTTTAAATATTTAAACAAGTTTCGATTTCTAATTCCATTAGAAATTCAATTTCTACTACGGAAAATAAATTTCCCTTTTTAAAATCATATTTGAATTTTATATTTTAAATTACCGGATGATAATTTTTATATTCATTTATAAACATCATTTATAAATTCAGCTGCTTGTTTTTATTATTAAAAACAAGTCAATATTTCTCAATCCATTCGAAATTATTTCTATTTCGAATAATAAAGTTTTCCATTTTAAATCTAAAAATCCCTTTGCATACTATTTTTAAATATCAAAATCTAAGGCCAGTGACATTCAAATATCCAAAACACACAATTTCCAATTATAGGTTTTAGACATATAATATACGATAATATATATAGAATTTTTTTTATAAATTTTGAGGAATCTAGTTGGATCCCTCCAACCCGTTTTCCTGCATCCAAAGATGTCAGACAACATAAATAATACCAGTCCTACTTCAAGACAGGATATCGCGGTATAAAAGGTCGTCCACTCATATATCATGGGAAGATAGGGTCATCCGCTAATGATACTGCGGGACCATCCAGTATATATATATATATATATATATATATATATATAATAGCCACAATCACCAAGCCTAAATAACTAATATATATAATAACCATAATTTATCAATAAACGGTAATGCAACCAATCAACCAATAGACATCATATAAATATTTTTATTAAACAAAATTCGATTATATTAAATTATAATCGAACCTGATAGCGAGTATACTCATCTTGATTTTTATTTGTCAAATATCCATTTAAAATTCCAAATCATCTCAACTAGATCTATACCTATGATTATTTAATTTTATTAATTAAACATTTATTCATTTAGATTGCTAACGTAATTAATTAATTATGAATTTAAATTTTGTTAAAAACAAATGCCTTGCTCGCCCTCGGTCAAACACTACATTGTCTTTCTATCCATTGCCATCGGCTGATACTGGCTACTGATTAACATTTTCCACTGTCTAACCCATTAGCACTCAACATCTTAAACCTGACAGCCCCTAAAATACTGAGCCCATTCCTCTTCACTACTATGCATTCGATCCTTACAGTAAACTATTTGAACCCATTTCAACATCCTACTGCTGAATACCCATGTTGTTGCTACTCTTTCAACACTAGACAATACTCCTCAAAACTCCAACATTACCCCTATTCGAACTTCACTGCGTCATCGCTGTTTTTAAACTCCACTGACCCACAGTTCATACACCATTCAGTTCAACTCCATTTGTCCATCAATAAAATCAGAGCGCCACCATTTTAGTCCAAGATTTTCCTACCAAGCCCTCTCAATCAACCGTCGAACTCCCTCCAATTCACCCAAAAACCAAGGTCGTCTCATCTGTAACCAGTTCGCTTCCGTTCTCTCCTGAAATCCGCTGCCTTCTTCGTAGTTCAACATTCACCATCCACCTATCATCCATGCCACGGAAATAAAACCCTCCCATACCAGTTCGAATCGATGACCCCAACTGCACTCATGCCTCCCTCACATCAGCGATTTCCTCATCGCGACTTTGAAAACCCCCAAAAACCAGAAACCTAGCACGCCTCAGAGAAGTCGAACCTCAAAACTCGGCATCGCACTTAGAACGAACGGTAGAAAAATGAAGCCCAGTTCAATTCGAGCTTCACGAAATCGATTTCGTGGATTAAGGATTTTTGTAGGATTAGTTTTCTGATTTATATGAAATTGAAGAGGGTGTGATTTCTATTGGAGCTTACGGTTTTTCTGATTCCTTTTGAGGAATAGAATGAGAACAAAGGAAGGTATCGTAATGTGTGTGTGTATATATAAGTGATAAGGGAACATTCCATTAATTTACTGATGGTTTTGGAGAGGAAAATGGGGACAGAAAATTTAGCTCGAAGAACAAATAAGACTGTGCAATAGTTAAATGTTAGGGTGGCTCATTAAATTTTAGGTCGACTGATTTCATTTTGACTTGATTTTGAAGTGATTTTAATTAAATAAATAAGCAAAGTATCTCACGATCCATAATTCACAATTACAAACCCCTACCTAATCGTAATGACCAACGTTTCCAAGTTCATATGATATTCTGAACTCCACGGGACCGGTTCTTAACTTTAAATTCAACTGTAGAATAAATAACAATATAAATTAACGAATGTAAATTAAATTCAATTTAAAATATAAATCGACTTCAAACAATTAAATTTATCGATAATAAATTATTATTATCATTCTAATTTAAATATAGAATTTATATTAAATGGCTGAATCATTTAGATTTAGCTTTAACAATTAATTCAATTATTGTGAGTTTCCATATTACGATAATTTAGTATATTCGAAATTAAACTGTATATCAATTATTAAATCGATAAATTCGATATTAAAATTCATTTATATTTCTAAAAATTATATAATAGCTAAAAGTCCCCTTGAAAGAATTTCGTGCCCGAAATTACTAAGGCAGAAGAAATGTTATAGACCCTGTTAACTTTTCAAAAACCCACTTTGTTATAACTTAGTATTCCACATTCTATAACTCAAGTCCTATTCACATTGAATTTTCATGGGAATATTTAATTTCCAATTCAAAAACCTTCAAATTGAATTCAATTTGAAAATCGCCTATTTTATCTTTACAAAAGTATCAATAATTTTGAATTTTTTTCTAACTCCCTAAATTTTAGAAAAAAATTTGGTAGATTCTCCCCTATACGGAGGAGCTTTTGCAATATACCAAAAGATATAAAAAGGTATACAACGGTCCATATGGTCGAAAACAATTCATATATCATATTTAGATATTTTGCATAGGTGTACCTTATATAAGCGTTTATCAAGCGCATTCGCTTAGCATTTATGCAATCCACGTAGCCAATACTAATCCAGGCATCTCCATGTACCTGTACTTACTCAATTTAAACATATAAGTCTTGTATATATGAAATTTAAATAACCTTCATTCATTAACTGGTGCAAACGCGAAAATTCCATGTATTATATGCAATACATGTGTAATTATAAACAGTTCCATGGATTTACCATTTCATTATTCATTTCAACCAATTCATATATCATTCCATTTAGTTTGATTGATTTGCAATTAATATTTCTACATTCCATTCATATTCATACCCAAACACTCATAACCATGTATATTTAGCACACCAATGCTAATACAAGTTCCTATCCTTTGTATATACCCCAATTCCTTCGAATTACATACCATATACTTACATTCATTTAATTTGAATGATTTATAATCAATATATTCACATTCAATTCTTATTTCATTCATATGCATTCAAATTTATTCAAAATGATTTTAATTAATTTATCGATTTCGTTTACAATAAACGAAAATTTATTTTACTCATCTTTGGTATTATCTGGTTAACAAAGTAACCATTTATATTTATGGATAATATTAAATTGATTTCGGATTGATTTATCCATTTCAATATATTTAACTTGCACAAGTTTAGTTTTAAATTCCATGATTTAAATAGCCGGTATTTATTTCAAACCCTTATGAAATCATATAAATATAGATACATATATTTGTTTTCATCTCAAATTTAAAACATTTGAATTTTTCCAAAACAACTTGTTTTCTAAATAAATATTCCATTGGAAATCTCACTATGGTAGCAATCTATCACTTAGAAACTCGAAAACGAACACCGACGATGGCGCGCTTCATCATCAAAATTATTTTCCAGTGTCCGAAGTGAATTCAGTGGTTTTCATTTTCAAAAATCCATTCAATATGATTTTATTCAAAAATCCTTCCAAACAAAGCTATATTATTTTAATATACTTTGAAAAAATATTTTCCAACTTTTTCGGGATTTAAATTCCAGTTTCTGGTTTCAATCCATTTTAAATTCATCTCATTTGTATTCACAAATTTTATTTGGTTACATATAACCATTTCAGTTTTATAATCTCATTTGATTGTTATAATAACAACCAATACATCCAGATATTATAATAACAATGGAAAATTATTCTTTTTATATAAAAATACAGTTTTGGGTGAAATTATTTCGTTTACTCAGCTTTTAAAATAATACTATGTTGAATTACTCTATTTAAGTGTTTATAAATACCTTTCGATACAGTTGATCACACTGTATCGACCAGAGTTCATTAGCCACTCGACAAACAAATCAACACAATATAAAATAGTTTTTATATCAAGTTACAAATACGCTCTCGCATATATATACACTCAACTCATTCTAGGGTACTACTGACCCTATCTCTAATGAGTAAAACCTAATAAAGCCTAGGTGTTCGCTCAACCAAAGCTCTGATACCAATTGTAAAGACATGCAAATCCGTACTATCTGAGTTGACTAAATACCACACACGTCCAACCCAAATAACACAGAATTACGAGTCATTAGGGTTTAAAAAATAGAAACAGATAGAAGTAGAACGCAAATAACAACAGAGAATCTCACAGCGGAACGAATAAAATATATTATATAACATAATCTTTTGAATACAAAATTTTATGTCATATGTACATACCATCATCAGAGTATAACACAACATTTGATATAGTGGAAAATAACTCTTTAATATCTAATAGTTAAGCTGCCTGCTTCATATTTCTCCAAGTGTATCTGTAAAAGCCTGAAACACTTGATTGCCAGTACAAATTTGGGCACCCAAGAGTTTAGGTTAAAACAAACAAAATAAACTCTGGTTCAGTCATGGGACTGGTGTGAGTAAACTCCAACCATGTTGTTTAACTTTTAAAAATCCTTTTGAAAGAAAAGGATAATAGTAAGACCAGTCCAGACATAAACACGGACGATTTTTACCTTACTATAACCCAAAACATTTTTGATATCAAAATCCGATGATATTATAATAATGTCTAATCAAATAAATAATCAAATAGTAGAACGCTTGCATCTCACGCTCTACAAACATAGTATAAAATCAAAAACCATAGGGCGCTTATTGGAGATTGGATTCCAACTATGACAAGGTATGGGACCACCTTCCGATCAGTGTACTCTAGAGGGGATACATTGGGGTTCAGCAAGAACATCTTACAACCCGGCCAGACATGAACGACCACTCATTTAGCTTAAGTGTACCGAATATATTGTCACCTACGGTTGTTGGCCATCCAATCATAATCCGTAAGACATAGAATAGAAAGAAGAACTAATAATGAATTTTCTTTAGATCGATGACAAATATAACCTGCTTGGGTATGACTCAACTAGACCTGTTGCCTGCCCGATTTTTGTCATTTCCCGATTGTGAGGCTTGAGGCTACATATATCTTTTAAAACATCTGGCCACCACACACTTTGAATGCCACATCGTTAAACCGTCAAATCACTAGTTGATCTTCCCAAAAATATTATAGGTATAAAAAGCTAAGAAAACCAATTCCTCCACCACCAGCATAATACCTCGAAAACATCGTCTTATGTGATATGTTAGGCAGAACTCTGTCAGACATTCATCCATACAAGTTGTCCTAGGTCTGGACAAACAGAACAACCCTTGCACTTCACTATGTCTTCCATTATCTTTAGCATAATCTATTTCGCAACGCCTATGCATATACGGAGTGGTTTTCGAATATTAAATCCAACCAGTCTCTCCGTGTTGACAACAATGGTCAAAAATCTTTGATAGCCGGTGATTTAACTGTCAAAGGAAAACAAACATTCATCAAACAATCACTGACCCTTTCTAATATTAGTTAACCTACTTTTCAAATTCCTTATCAACTTCTATATATTGCTATATTGATTTCTAGTTATCCAAATTTTTTAAAAATATTCTAAATCCTTAAATTTCTAGAAAATTTCGCGAGCACCTCCTTTGTACCGGTCAACAGCTCAAACCCCAACTCGCCTCTCAAGGCCCTTTCCATTCAAAAAGAAAATCAAAAAGCCAAGCTGCTTACCTAAAGGGATCAGAAAACCTCATATGGAATTGAAACATGTACCTTTTTGTCGGGCACTTAAATTAAAATATTTGTTATCTTCATTTCATATCTGTTTCAAATACACATGGCCATTTCCAATTCATTTTATTCAATTCATCCATTTTTACATAACTTGCTTCCATTCGCTAATTAAATTTCTAATTAGCTTCTTGTATTCCTTTACCTTTAATTTGAACATATCTCGTTCAAATATATTTGTATCCACTTATATACAAAACAACTCAAAATCCTTGCTCACTTCCCAATTCTAATTCACGTTTCATACTCGGATTTTCAATTTCAATTTACAAATTCAAATCACTTAAACGAAGTTAAATTGGGCAAAACTCTATTAACTAATTTCAAAGAAATTAGTTAACTTAATTTGATAATTAAAAATCCGATTTTTAGTGCAAAAATCAATCCATTAACTTGACTTGAGTCTATAATTATTTTATAACTCAAATCTGGATTTTTCTAATGAAAATTTGGGTTTTTATTCACTAAAAATCCTTTTATTTGATTAAATAAATGGTTATGGTTTAAAAATGATTATGGCATTGTTTTTCTGAAAATTTGATTTTTACATAACCCCAAATCAATACGAAAAAATCCAAAATTTTCTCTTCCATTAAAAAACTATTTAATAGGTCCGAGCGTTTCTTGTTTCATTGAATTCTGACTTATGTTGAGTTTTATATACTCAATTGAAGTTCGAATCGTCAATTTATGAACTACCGCGCTACGGCGAGTTCATTTTTATTATAATTTAAATATTTAGGTTTAAAACTTCATTTACTAAATAAATTCCATTCTTCGATAATTCAACAAAAATTAATCCGTTCTTCCAAATTTAACTTGAAACTCTGATTATCCAAAATCATTGACTATTTCATCAAATACTAAGTTGCAAATTTATTTACAAGTCAAATCTCTATATTAAATTCCATTTTACCTGGAATTAAAATATTTATACAATAGATATTGTCGAATTTCATTATAAATTTAATTTATGGGAATAATCAATTAATTCAACATCCTTTACCATTACAAACTAATATCATCCCTCGATAATAGTGAAGCCGTTCAAGTTGGGGTATTTTATTTACCTCTCAAACCTTGATCGACAACCTTCTTATCTTGGGACGGATAAGAGTTTGTAATAAAAACTGACCTTACTTATCACAGAAATCCCCTCTTCTATCTCATTTAAAAATATGATTTTAAAATGCCATCTCTTATATTTGGAAAAATCAATTTCCGAATTTACCAAATGAAAATTACTTCATTATATTTATACCTAGTTTATAAATCACTTCCTTATTTCGTATTAAACAAACTTCCATATTTAAACTCAACTGAAACTATCTTCCAAATTATCCAATGACAATAAATATTGACTGTAACTAACTTCCTTATTTTATAATTTAAAACAAGCTTTCTTTTAAAAAAAAACCATTTTAAAATTCAATTCCTATTTGGGATATTTTATTATCATAGCTATATATATATATATATATATATATAAACATAGCATCTATTTTCCTTTTTAATCTTATATTTAAGTATTTATCTAAAACAAATTCCAATATTCCTGGTGGAAATAATTTATTTCATATATTCGAAATAGTCAAATTCAAACCATAATCCATATGGATTTATTTGAATTTATATAATCCAATATCCCATGATAATTATTCATTTCCATTTATAACCACCATTTATAAAATTCATTTCTTGTTTTAAATATTTAAACAAGTTTCGATTTCTAATTCCATTAGAAATTCAATTTCTAGTATGGAAAATAAATTTCCCTTTTTAAATTCATATTTGAATTTACGTTTTAAAATTATCCGATGATAATTTTTATATTCATCTATAAACATTGTTTTATAAATTCAGCTGCTTGTTTTTATTATTAAAAACAAGTTAATATTTCTCAATCCATTCAAAATTATATCTACTTCGAAAAATAAATTTTCCCTTTTTAAATCTAAAAATCCCTTTGTATAATATTTTTAAATATCAATATCTAGGGCCAGTGACATTCAAATATCCAAAACACACAATTTCCAGTCACAAGTTTCAAACACATCATATATGATAATATATATGGAGAATAAACAATTATAAATTTTGAGGAATCTAGTTGGATCCCTCCAACCTGTTTTCTTGCATCCACAGATGTCAGATAACATACATAATACCAATCCTGCTTCAAGGTAGGATATCGCAGTATAGAAGGTCATCCATTCATATATCGTGGGGGGATAGGTTCATCCGCTAATGATACTGCGGTCATCTGCTAATGGTACTACGGGAGCATCCTATATATATATATATATGTGTATATATATATAATAGCCGGCTTCAATTGAAAAGATAGAAAAAGTATGTGCAGATTTCATATGGAGAGTATGTGCAGATTTCATATGGGGAGGTGGATATCACAAAATCAAATTTGCTGATCTTCGTAGACCTAAGGAAGAAAGGGGAGTAAGCTTGAGAAACATTAGAGACATGCGAAATGTGTTTACTCCTAAACAAGGCTAGAAAATTATTACTAGCAAAGGTTTGTGGGCTAGATGGATGAGACAACGCTACTTAAAAGAATTTTTTTGGCAAATGGCGGTGGATAACAATGCATCACCAAATTGTAAGACTATACTAAAAATGAGAGACAAATTAGTAGAAAACTGTATGTGAGAATTTCCTAATGGTACAGAAACAAACTTATGGAAAGATCCCTGGATATTGGGTAAATCTACGATTGATATTGTTGGATGGGACACATGCTCTGCTTTTGACTCTCCAAATATTAATGTAGATATTAACATTGAGAATCATAACTGGAAATGCACTCACTTGCCATGCAACAGTGAAATTATTCAGAAAATAGAAGCAATGCTAATTTATATAGGAAGGGATAATGACATTTGGGCATGGAAAAATTCAAGTGGAGATTTTTCTACCAAGACTGCATGGAACTCAACTCGAACCAAGCATGAGAATAAAATTTGGAGCAAATCAATATGGGATAAAGCAATTTGTCCAAAAACTTGTCTAACTTCTTACAATGCTTTAATGCAATGCCTTCCTACTATAGACAGGCTTTTCAAATGGGGTGTAACTCAAGATAGATTGTGTGTGCTGTGTGGTTCATCGGAAGAATCACATGATAATTTATTCTTTGCATGTGACTATTCTAAAACTATTGCACAAAATTGCAAGATAAAAATTGATGCTTTGAACCAAATGTACGACCTACAAGTAATTGCAACTTACCTGGGTAGGCACCCAAACAATGATCGTTTGATAGCCAAATTGCACAAGGTTGCCTTGACATACGCTGTAGCAGCAGTTTGGAGAGAAAGGAATGCGAGAATTTTCAAGGGCAAAGCAAGTTCAGCGAAGAAGGTCAGCTGATTAGCAATAAGTGACATAACGGAGATTCAAGAGAAGTGAAGTTTCTGATAGCTTGGAATTTGCACAAGCTGGATTGTAGGAAACGGATCTGAAGGCAGCGTCGGTACAAACTCTAGGAACCAGTACATTATTTGACCATTATTTGACCCTCCATGAAAGCAGCGGCGAAGTAAGAAATGAGGAAGATGAAGCGTATTTGGGGAAGTTCTAGTTTAACTGGTTTAATGTAATTGGGTTGGCATATATGTGCAGTGTGTGGTACATGGGCTTTGGGCCAATATGTAATCTTCCCTTTTGGGTTGAAATGCCTAATAATTTTTTTACCCAGTTTCGAATGTGTGTGTGTGTGTGTATATATATATATTAGCCACAATCACCAAACCTAAATAACTATATATGTAATAACCACAATTTATCAATTAACGGCAATGCAACCAATCAACCAACAAACATCATATAAATATTTTTATTAAATAAAAATTCGATTATAATAAATTATAATCGAACCAGATAGTGAGTTTACTCATCTTGATTTTTATTTGTCTAATATCCATTTAAAATTCCAAATCATCTTGTCTACGAATCATCTCTACTGGATCTACACCTATGATTATTTAATTTTATTAATCAAACATTTATTCATTTAGATTACTAACATAATAAATTAATTATGAATTTTAATTTTGTAAAAAACATATACCTTGCTCGCCCTCGATCAAACACTAAATTGTCTTTCTACCCATTGCCATCGGCCGATACTAGCTACTGATCAGCATTTTCCACTATCTCACCCATCAGCACTCAACATCTTAAACCTGACAGCCCCCAAAATACTGAGCCCGTCCCTCTTCACTACTATGCATTCAATCCTTACAGTAAACTGTTTGAACCCACTTCAACATCCTATTGCTAAATACCCATGTTGTTGCTGCTCTTTCAACACTAGACAATACTCCCCAAAACTCCCACATTACCCCTGTTTGAACCTCACTCCATCCTCACTGTCTCTAAACTTCACTGACCCACGGTTCATACACCACTCCGTTCAACTCCATTTATCCATCAATAAAATTAGATCTCCACCATTTCAGATCCAAGATTTTCATACCAAACCCTCCCAATCAACCGTAGAACTCCCTCCAATTCACCCAAAATCCAAGGTTGTCTCATCTGTAATCAGTTCACCTCCGTTCTTTCCTGAAATCCACTGCCTTCTTCGCAGTTCAACATCCGCCATCACACATATCATCCATGCCAGGAAATGAAACCCTCCCATTCCAGTTCGAATCGATGACCCCAACCGCACTCGCGTTTCCCTCACATCAGCGATTTCTTCATCGTGACTTTGAAAACCCTCAAAAACCACAAACCTAGCACGCCTCAGAGAAGTCGAACCTCGAAAATCAGCATTGCACTTAGAACGAACGATAGAAGAACGAAGCCCAGTTCAATTCGAGCTTCACGAAATCAATTTCGTGAATTAAGATTTTTGTAGGATTAGTTTTCTTATTTATTTGAAATTGAAGAGGGCGTGATTTCTGTTGGAGCTTACGTTTTTTCTGATTCCTTTTGAGGAATGAAATGAGTACGAATAAAGGTATCGTAATGTGTGTATATATATAAGTGATAAGGGAACACACCATTAATTTACTGATGGTTTTGGAGGGGAAAATGGAGACAGAAAATTCAGCTCGAAGAACAAATAGGATTGCGCGATGTGAAATATTAGGGCAGCTCATTAAATTTTAGGTCGACTGATTTCATTTTGACTATACTTTGAAGTGATTTTAATTAAATAAATAAGCAAAATATCTCACGATCCATAATTCGCAATTACGAACCTCTATCTAATCGTAACGACCAACGTTTCCAAGTTTATACGATATTCTAAACTCCACGGGACAAGCAATAAAGTTTAATTCGACTGTGTAGAAGCGATAATAATTTAAGTTAACGATTTTAAATTAAATTCTATATAAAATATAAGTCGATTTCAAACATTTAAATTTATCGGTAATAAATTATTAAGATCATTCTAATTTAAATATAGAATTTGTATTGTTTGATTGAATCATTTAGATTAGTTTTAATAGCTAATTCAATTATTGTGAGTTTCCATATAACGATAATTTAGTATATTCGAAATTAAATCGCATATTGATTATTAAATCGATAATTCAATATTAAAATTCATTTATATTTCTAAAAATTTTATAAAATTAATTTAAATATTCGTTATATAATAGCTAAAAATCTAGGATGTTACAGTTCTTGCCTTGACTGTGTAAAAGAATTCTTGTAAAGTTTGTCCTCGATTTGTTGTATTCTTGCCAAATAAATTGGATGCACTTTTCTACAATGGTTCCTAGGTCGAGAAGAAATAAATCATATTTCTGGAAACTAAAATTTGTTGCTCAATGAATTAAAATCTTCCCAAAAATATTTTGTAAACTATTTACTGCATATGCAGTTGCTCCTGAATATTTTGTATTCAAGCAGTTGGTAGCACATGCAATATTTTTTGGCACTTCGCTGATTTGAACATTTGTGCCTTTGTTTGTTCATGCACATGAGCCATTCAAACTGCCATGTATTTGGCCATAGTATTTGTTTATTTGAGTTGCATGTACAATTTGACCCTTGCTCATGCTATTAAATGTTTGATTTGTGCTAAAACACTGGTGCACTATTTTTTTGAAACTATTTCAACATTTGAAAACTATTGCTTATATTGTGGCATTTGCCATATTACTTGAGCTTTAATTGGTCGATCATGACTACATTTGAATTGCTTTGATTTTCTCGACTGGCTCATTTAATCTTCAATGTGACCATTGAACTGTTATGACACATGTATGTTGATTTCTTTTTGGCTTTGTATATACATATGCACCCATGTGCATTTCCTCTTGCACACTATTAGTTTCTTGTAGCAGTTACATGTCCAGTTTCCATTGATAATTTTTGAACATCTGCATGTTGGTCTCAGCACTCCTATGTATTGATATTTATGTACACTAGAACTTGCATCTTACTACTTCCTATTGTGTCTTGTTTTAATTTTCCCGCTTTAATTCTCTTGTGCGTCCTATATGTTGCCTCCTGCTCCATATATGCTTTTTTGTGTGGACATGAATACATGCCTCGTTCATGCACACTAGCAATTTACTTGTTTCACCATGTTTAAGCCAGTTGTGCGTAATGCCTCTTAATTTTTTTTTTTTTTTGCATCCATTCTCTAGACATGTGCATGATTCCATTATGTTGCCATTTTTAATTTCTCTTGGGCTTAAAACTTTGCTCTGGCTCGACATGTGTATTAGCTGCTTTGTCTCATACATACATGTATATATGAGATGAATCATTTCTTGGTCTGGCTTGTGCATATCCTGTTGCTTCGTGTATGCTAAAAGTTTATCCATGTTAAATTTGAATTTTTGTACATTTGAATTCAATGCTTGGCCTCACTTCATTGTTCCCCTTGACATGGACACTTGACTCATGCATATGTGTCGGGCCTCACCTGAACGTAATTGCTTGTTGTATTTGATCATTCCAATATTTTAATTAGTCAAACTAATAATCATACAACACAATCAACAATCAATTAGTTGAATAGCTTTTCAAATATATAGCTTTTATATACTTAAAATCATATTTCCAATGCCAAATCACAAACAATAAATTCTAACTAAGTTTTGGTCCTCACACCAGTCAATTAGAAATATATAGATATCCCATTTTCGAAACTCGAACATAGTTGCTGATTATGATATATCAATCACCAAAATTATCTCCGGGCTACTGGGATGTGATTCTATATCTACCCGGTATTTTGAGGCTTTGTATATACGATAGCTAGGCGTATATGCAAATTCTTTAATACCCTGTGATAACCCCAAACTTCCACGGGTGAAAGCAGGAGAAATCATTTTTGGAATACAACATAAATACAATAAAACAGAACACAGATACAATATAGCAAAGGAGATTCATAGAGTAATAACATTATAGCAGCGGAAAAATATAATGTCATCAATCACAGAAATTCCACAGTCACAGAAAACTAAGATTATTACAACAAGTTTGCAGAAAAGAAATAAGTTTGATGTCTAAAAAGAAAAGAAAAGATGCCAATAGAAACAAAAAGTCTTCAAGCTCCAAGTCATCACCTCTTCGCCCAAGCAGAATCCAAGAGAGAGAAAATAAGCAGCTTCAAAGAAAACTCCAAGCAAAGAATGAACCTGTCTACTTGGCTGCCCGTGTAGAAGAGAGGGCACCCAAGTTTGCAAAAAGGTGAAACAAACTATGGGTCAGTCGTGGGACTGGTGTGAGAATTCTTAAATAACTTATCCTAATAAAAATAAGGCAAATCCAAAAGACCACGCCGCCAACGCGGAACGGGTTTACTCTAAGGGATTGCTGTGCATAATTTAAAGTGTTATAATAATTGATTAAATAAGTCGTCAACAACGCAATGTCTTTTGAAAAATGGAACCACCATAAGACTCAGGTCCCATCACACAATGCAACGCACACCAAGAGGATAGAGTTTTTACCTTATGGTGGTTAAACATGCTAAATACGCCAAATACGTAACTAATACTATTATTAGTGTATATGTTTTAAAACAATTCAAAGCAATGTATTAATCCTAGGAAGCATAGGTACCATATATTATGCCTCCAATACTAGTAATACAATCAAATCCGTCGGGGTCGTATTGGAAATTTGGGTTTCCATCATGAGTCCAGGCTAGGGAGGACTCCTTACCGATTCGAGACGCTCTAGTTAACGTCTCAGGATTACCCGCAGTTAACCCTTGGATCCTGCAGGGCCGGTCCTCACATACAGCTTAGAGGATTGGCAATTCCTAAGCACACGTTCCCCGGTCCTATAGGACCTATCCGAGGCGCCTCATTTCATCATCCTCCAAAAGTAAAATGACTACTAACTAGAAAGAAACGTGCTACTTTCCCTGCGTTCCCTTCCCCCTTTTTAGACTCTACCGGTTTGTGAGGCTCGTGAAGTCATGTTCTTCATACCACAAGGTTCTGCTTTTCAACAAGAAACCCTGATCATTGCATCTTAGTATGCCACACCGTCACTCCATACCGTACTATTGATCGTCCGTCACTATATAAACGGGTGTTAAGTAGAGAATAAATTCTCTACCACCAATCGTTTATATATTAACTGAATATCAACAACATAATATTTTGTGGGGTACGATGTCAGACACACTATCCATTTATACCCATGCTCTAGGTCTGAACTAGGGTCAAACCCGTGAAATCAACACGTACGTTTGGGCAATTACCCCGACCCTTGAATTGGGATCAAACCAATTCAGAGCCTTGATCGTTGTCCATTCGAGGGGAGATTTACGGTCTTCATACGCCGTCTTCATACTTGAATTCTTGAAATCGTACGATCATTTGGAATGGGATTAACCCGGTCTTTCCAAATAATCTCGCATTCATATATTTTGAGAAAAACATATTTCATATCGTTATTTTATTTTATAACGATTAATTCTTGCCTTAATTATTTAACATAATTAATTCCTTTATTTAACGACGCTTCAGATCAAGGGCGACCTTGGCGCTGTTTTCAATCAATTTTGTTTTTCACTTTCCTCAAAATCTAACCGTTGGATTTTAGCATAGCTTATATCGTTGGAAAGATTTTTCCACGACGGTCCTAACGGTTTCAGTTTTGGGAAAATCCGACGGTCGGATCTTCCGGTATATTCGTTTAAAAGTTCGATTTCAAAACACGAACTACTGCGCTCGATTCGTTATATTTTAATTATATATATATAAATATATATAAATAATTCGTTTAACTTATCGTCCTTACATACAGCTTACATTTCTCTTATCTCCCACTTTTCTACTTACATGATAATGTAGTTTAGGATTAGACGAAAATTCTTCTTTTATTTCATTATTGCTTATTTTTATATTTTATAATTTACATTTGAAAAATGTAAATTATAACATACCATTCCATTCATCTCTTTATATATTTCTTCATGAACAATTTCATTATGAATAATGAACACTTTCTTATGGAGTAAATTCCCTTTTATTATGCATAAAAAAAAATGAATATGTTCTTACAATGCAAATTCTCTTTTTATTTTACATTATAAATAATGTATAAACTTCCTACGGTCAAGTTCTTTAAATCTTAACGTTATAAAATAGTGTAACTATCATACGGTGAAATTTTCCTTTTATTTAACATTGTGAATGATGTTAAATTTACATACACTTCATTTTCCTTTTTATAACATTGAAAATATATTATTAGAAAATATAGATTTCCCAATATTATTCCTTTATCTTTTACATTAAAAATAATGTTAATTCTTTTCATACCGTTTCATTTCTTTTGCTTAACATTAAAAATAATGTTAATTCTTGCATATAGTTTCATTTCTCTTATTTAACATAAAATAAATGTTAATTCTTCCTACGGGGTGAATTCTCTTTTTATTTACATTATAAATAATGCTTATTATCTTACAATGCAAATTCTCTTTTAATAAACATTATAAATAATGTATATTTACATGACATGCATTTTCTATATTGTTGACATGACAAAATATTATTTTTCATACAATGCATGTCTTATTTTAACATAACAAAAATATTCTTTTACCTACAATGCATTTATTATTTTCTAACGTAACAAAATAATAGTTTCATACAATGCATTTCTATTTCTCTAACATGACAAAATAATATTTTATGCAATGCATTTCTATTTTTCTAACATGACGATTCTAACTTGACAAAATATTATTTGCATACAATGTATTTTCTATTTTTCTAATTTGACAAAAATAATATGCAATACATACAATGTACTATATTCTTTTCTATTTTGACAAAAATAATATGCTATGCATAAAATGCATTATATTTTCTATTTTTCTAACTTGACAAAAATAATATGCAATACATACAATGTACTATATTCTTTTCTATTTTGACAAAAATAATATGCTATGCATAAAATGCATTATATTTTCTATTTTTCTAACTTGACGAAAATAATATGCATACAATGTATTTTCTATTTTCCTAACTTGACGAAAATAATATGCATACAATGCTTTTTTTCTATTTTAACAAAAATAATATGCAATACATAAAATGCATTATATTTTCTATTTTGACAAAAATAATATGCAATACATACAATGTACTATATTTTCTATTTGACAAAAACAATATGCAATACATAAAATGCATTATATTTTCTATTTTGACAAAAATAATATGCAATACATAAAATGCATTATATTTTCTATTTTGACAAAAATAATATGCAATACATAAAATGCATTATATTTTCTATTTTGACAAAAATAATATGCAATACATACAATGTACTATATTTTCTATTTGATAACATGACAAATATGCTATTTTTATATAGTGCCATCCTCTATTTCATATAATGGACAAAATATAGTTCATTAACATACTATGCTATTTTTAATTTTTAATAATGAACAAAATATAGTTCATTAACATACGATGCTTTCTTCTTTTGATAATGAACAAAATATACTCACTCAACATACGGTGCTTGCTTATTGTTACTAATGAACAAAATATTAGTTCATTACATATAGCGACTAATTCTATTTTTATTAACGAACAAAAAATGGTTCGTTTCACATAGCGACAAATTTTATTTTGTTAATGACCCAAAATATAATTCTTTAACATATAGTGCTTTCTTATTTTATAAATGAACAAAATATAATCATTCACATATAACGACCAATTCTATTTTATAAATACACAAATTTGTTCATTCAACATACGGTGCTTGTATTCTATTATAACACAAATTTGTTCATTCAACATACGGTGCTAATTTTCTTATTTTGATATTGACAAAAGTGTCAATTTACATACGGTGTTCATTTTCTTATTTTGACATTGACAAAAATGTCAATTTACATACGGTGTTCATTTTCTTATTTTGATATTGACAAAAGTGTCAATTTACATACGGTGTTCATTTTCTTATTTTGATATTGACAAAAGTGTCAATTTACATACGGTGTTCATTTTCTTATTTTGATATTGACAAAAGTGTCAATTTACATACGGTGTTCATTTTCTTATTTTGATATTGACAAAAATGTCAATTTACAACATACATGAACCATTTCTTATTTTAATATTGACAAAAATGTCACTTTACAACATACATGAACCATTTCTTATTTTAATATTGACAAAAATGTCAATTTACAACATACATGAACAATTTCTTATTTTAATATATTTAATTTTGACAAATCAACATGTCACACAACATACATGAACGATTTTAATATATTTAATTTTGACATATCAACATGTCACATAACATACATGAATGATTTTTAATTTATAATTTTTATATTGTAACATCTCAACATACAGTGGGTTTTGACATAGCATACGCATACAGATTAAGTCATAGCAGATTCACATACAGTTTATATCATAGCAGATTCACATACATGTATGATTATAAATGCGAACATCCATAATTAAAACATAATTACTTAAATAAAATAAATAGGATTCTCACCTCAATTAGATTAGAGTTTGTTCCCAATTGCTCTGTATTAAAGTTGTATTCGAAGTCACGGTTCCATCGGATCTGAAATTTTCAGAATCGGTGTTTATATGAAAAAGTTATTGATGTTTTAAATCAAACAGCCTTTTAACAACTGTTTCTGCCACGCTTAAAAGCGTTACAAAATCTGAAGCATACCTCAATTTCAGAATTTGTTCAAAACTTCAAATCGCGATAACTTTTGATTTACTGAACGGTTTTGAGTGCGGTTTTTTGGAGAATGACCGCCTTGGAGAGATCTTTGCACGGCCAGAAGGGGGTGGAGTTCGGTCGAGCGTGGTGGGCCCGGCGTGGCTGCGACCGGCGGACCTTCTCGGGCTCGGGGCGGGCGGCACAGGCGACGGAAAGGGACGGGACTTGTCGGAGATCGAAGAGCTCGGCGAGAGCTTCGAAACGTGTACTCACACGCAAATTTTCGTTGAGAAATGAAGGAGTTATGAGGGTTTGAAGTTTTCAGCCATGATGGGTTTGTGCGGCTCAGCAAAGAGGAAGAAGATGGACGTGAATAGTGTTTTTATATTAAAATATTAGGTTAAACTAATCATTATTTAATTGGCCCGCTTAAGCCCTTTTGGCCCGAACTCCGATTCAAGCCTGCTTACTGTCGTTCATACCATTTAGCCCCCGTTCCGAACTCATCTGGATATGTCTCATCAGCCCACGAGATCGTCTTGGCCTTCGTTTTTCAGTTTTAAATATAAATCATTATTTTAAATTCAAACGTACGCAGAAATTCACCCAGGTCTCAAATTAACTTCAAAAATTCTCGAAAAATATACTTAGCTATGTTTTGATGCTGTGGACCTATGAAAATTAATTTCGTTCAATTCTGAGCCCGTTTGAATTTTTAATGAATTTTTAAAGTCAAAGATTTGCCCGTTTATGCTGAAAAATCAATTATAATTATATATTAATTCTAAAAATTACCAAAAAATCATTTTTAGCTTTGTTTTGATGATACGAACCCAACAAAATTTATTTCGTTCGATTCTGAGACTTTTTGAAAAATGGCTATTTTCAAGGCGAATATATTTAATATTAAAAATACATTTTTAAACAAATATTTTTCGAAACTCGAAACATATAAGTGTTTACTGTTTTTCAATGCAGAAACGTCATTCTGAAACCAATGGAAGTGGTTTCGAGTTCAAATTCCTATATATGTGAAAAGTAGCATTTTTGTCCTATGCAAATTACCCACCGACCTTTCTAAAAATTGAATTAGCCATAACTTTTGATTTCCGCTATGAAATTTCGATTTTTCGGATTCGTTGAAAAGATATTTTCAAATAGATTCTAATATTTTTGGTTTTACTAAAATCCGTTAAATTTTGCATCCTGTATGGTTAGTCAAAGTTCAAGTTTGACTTTTCAAACTACCGCGCCATTTCTAGCTCTTTTTATATTTAAAATTAATTTATTCATTCTAACTTCGATTTGAACCAAATTCGTGATCCTTATTATTTAAAATAGATTATTTTCAATATCAAAACTCATTTAAAATCACTTAAAATAAATTTTAACTTGGCCCCAAAATTCAGGGTCGTTACAGTCTCCCCCACTTAAAAACTTTTCGTCCCCGAAAAGGGAAAAGAAAAATAGAAGAGGAAAAGAGGAAGAATAAACACAGAGAATGTTTTTAACAGAGATGGTACCGTCTATAACATCAGGCCTTCCACCGAAGAAGTTGGTCCTTTCGCTCCTTCGTACACATGTGCCAATTGAGCATCGCCACTTCACTTAGTCTTCTTCGAATGCACGATCAAGGAAAGAGTCAAAACAACTGAAATGGTGATTCTAAGAGATAGAAAAGATCGAAGGATGAATGAAAAGATGACGATAAAATGACTGGCTATTATGTATCTCATGAACTGTTCGCCATAGAATATAGTGATTCTATGTAAACGAATTATTATAGATATGTTGTACTCCGCTTTGTAAACCAAAGCTCTGATACCAACTGTGATAACCCCAAACTTCCACGGGTGAAAGCAGGAGAAATCATTTTTGGAATACAACATAAATACAATAAAACAGAACACAGATACAATATAGCAAAGGAGATTCATAGAGTAATAACATTATAGCAGCGGAAAAATATAATGTCATCAATCACAGAAATTCCACAGTCACAGAAAACTAAGATTATTACAACAAGTTTGCAGAAAAGAAATAAGTTTGATGTCTAAAAAGAAAAGAAAAGATGCCAATAGAAACAAAAAGTCTTCAAGCTCCAAGTCATCACCTCTTCGCCCAAGCAGAATCCAAGAGAGAGAAAATAAGCAGCTTCAAAGAAAACTCCAAGCAAAGAATGAACCTGTCTACTTGGCTGCCCGTGTAGAAGAGAGGGCACCCAAGTTTGCAAAAAGGTGAAACAAACTATGGGTCAGTCGTGGGACTGGTGTGAGAATTCTTAAATAACTTATCCTAATAAAAATAAGGCAAATCCAAAAGACCACGCCGCCAACGCGGAACGGGCTTACTCTAAGGGATTGCTGTGCATAATTTAAAGTGTTATAATAATTGATTAAATAAGTCGTCAACAACGCAATGTCTTTTGAAAAATGGAACCACCATAAGACTCAGGTCCCATCACACAATGCAACGCACACCAAGAGGATAGAGTTTTTACCTTATGGTGGTTAAACATGCTAAATACGCCAAATACGTAACTAATACTATTATTAGTGTATATGTTTTAAAACAATTCAAAGCAATGTATTAATCCTAGGAAGCATAGGTACCATATATTATGCCTCCAATACTAGTAATACAATCAAATCCGTCGGGGTCGTATTGGAAATTTGGGTTTCCATCATGAGTCCAGGCTAGGGAGGACTCCTTACCGATTCGAGACGCTCTAGTTAACGTCTCAGGATTACCCGCAGTTAACCCTTGGATCCTGCAGGGCCGGTCCTCACATACAGCTTAGAGGATTGGCAATTCCTAAGCACACGTTCCCCGGTCCTATAGGACCTATCCGAGGCGCCTCATTTCATCATCCTCCAAAAGTAAAATGACTACTAACTAGAAAGAAACGTGCTACTTTCCCTGCGTTCCCTTCCCCCTTTTTAGACTCTACCGGTTTGTGAGGCTCGTGAAGTCATGTTCTTCATACCACAAGGTTCTGCTTTTCAACAAGAAACCCTGATCATTGCATCTTAGTATGCCACACCGTCACTCCATACCGTACTATTGATCGTCCATCACTATATAAACGGGTGTTAAGTAGAGAATAAATTCTCTACCACCAATCGTTTATATATTAACTGAATATCAACAACATAATATTTTGTGGGGTACGATGTCAGACACACTATCCATTTATACCCATGCTCTAGGTCTGAACTAGGGTCAAACCCGTGAAATCAACACGTACGTTTGGGCAATTACCCCGACCCTTGAATTGGGATCAAACCAATTCAGAGCCTTGATCGTTGTCCATTCGAGGGGAGATTTACGGTCTTCATACGCCGTCTTCATACTTGAATTCTTGAAATCGTACGATCATTTGGAATGGGATTAACCCGGTCTTTCCAAATAATCTCGCATTCATATATTTTGAGAAAAACATATTTCATATCGTTATTTTATTTTATAACGATTAATTCTTGCCTTAATTATTTAACATAATTAATTCCTTTATTTAACGACGCTTCAGATCAAGGGCGACCTTGGCGCTGTTTTCAATCAATTTTGTTTTTCACTTTCCTCAAAATCTAACCGTTGGATTTTAGCGTAGCTTATATCGTTGGAAAGATTTTTCCACGACGGTCCTAACGGTTTCAGTTTTGGGAAAATCCGACGGTCGGATCTTCCGGTATATTCGTTTAAAAGTTCGATTTCAAAACACGAACTACTGCGCTCGATTCGTTATATTTTAATTATATATATATAAATATATATAAATAATTCGTTTAACTTATCGTCCTTACATACAGCTTACATTTCTCTTATCTCCCACTTTTCTACTTACATGATAATGTAGTTTAGGATTAGACGAAAATTCTTCTTTTATTTCATTATTGCTTATTTTTATATTTTATAATTTACATTTGAAAAATGTAAATTATAACATACCATTCCATTCATCTCTTTATATATTTCTTCATGAACAATTTCATTATGAATAATGAACACTTTCTTATGGAGTAAATTCCCTTTTATTATGCATAAAAAAAAATGAATATGTTCTTACAATGCAAATTCTCTTTTTATTTTACATTATAAATAATGTATAAACTTCCTACGGTCAAGTTCTTTAAATCTTAACGTTATAAAATAGTGTAACTATCATACGGTGAAATTTTCCTTTTATTTAACATTGTGAATGATGTTAAATTTACATACACTTCATTTTCCTTTTTATAACATTGAAAATATATTATTAGAAAATATAGATTTCCCAATATTATTCCTTTATCTTTTACATTAAAAATAATGTTAATTCTTTTCATACCGTTTCATTTCTTTTGCTTAACATTAAAAATAATGTTAATTCTTGCATATAGTTTCATTTCTCTTATTTAACATAAAATAAATGTTAATTCTTCCTACGGGGTGAATTCTCTTTTTATTTACATTATAAATAATGCTTATTATCTTACAATGCAAATTCTCTTTTAATAAACATTATAAATAATGTATATTTACATGACATGCATTTTCTATATTGTTGACATGACAAAATATTATTTTTCATACAATGCATGTCTTATTTTAACATAACAAAAATATTCTTTTACCTACAATGCATTTATTATTTTCTAACGTAACAAAATAATAGTTTCATACAATGCATTTCTATTTCTCTAACATGACAAAATAATATTTTATGCAATGCATTTCTATTTTTCTAACATGACGATTCTAACTTGACAAAATATTATTTGCATACAATGTATTTTCTATTTTTCTAATTTGACAAAAATAATATGCAATACATACAATGTACTATATTCTTTTCTATTTTGACAAAAATAATATGCTATGCATAAAATGCATTATATTTTCTATTTTTCTAACTTGACAAAAATAATATGCAATACATACAATGTACTATATTCTTTTCTATTTTGACAAAAATAATATGCTATGCATAAAATGCATTATATTTTCTATTTTTCTAACTTGACGAAAATAATATGCATACAATGTATTTTCTATTTTCCTAACTTGACGAAAATAATATGCATACAATGCTTTTTTTCTATTTTAACAAAAATAATATGCAATACATAAAATGCATTATATTTTCTATTTTGACAAAAATAATATGCAATACATACAATGTACTATATTTTCTATTTGACAAAAACAATATGCAATACATAAAATGCATTATATTTTCTATTTTGACAAAAATAATATGCAATACATAAAATGCATTATATTTTCTATTTTGACAAAAATAATATGCAATACATAAAATGCATTATATTTTCTATTTTGACAAAAATAATATGCAATACATACAATGTACTATATTTTCTATTTGATAACATGACAAATATGCTATTTTTATATAGTGCCATCCTCTATTTCATATAATGGACAAAATATAGTTCATTAACATACTATGCTATTTTTAATTTTTAATAATGAACAAAATATAGTTCATTAACATACGATGCTTTCTTCTTTTGATAATGAACAAAATATACTCACTCAACATACGGTGCTTGCTTATTGTTACTAATGAACAAAATATTAGTTCATTACATATAGCGACTAATTCTATTTTTATTAACGAACAAAAAATGGTTCGTTTCACATAGCGACAAATTTTATTTTGTTAATGACCCAAAATATAATTCTTTAACATATAGTGCTTTCTTATTTTATAAATGAACAAAATATAATCATTCACATATAACGACCAATTCTATTTTATAAATACACAAATTTGTTCATTCAACATACGGTGCTTGTATTCTATTATAACACAAATTTGTTCATTCAACATACGGTGCTAATTTTCTTATTTTGATATTGACAAAAGTGTCAATTTACATACGGTGTTCATTTTCTTATTTTGACATTGACAAAAATGTCAATTTACATACGGTGTTCATTTTCTTATTTTGATATTGACAAAAGTGTCAATTTACATACGGTGTTCATTTTCTTATTTTGATATTGACAAAAGTGTCAATTTACATACGGTGTTCATTTTCTTATTTTGATATTGACAAAAGTGTCAATTTACATACGGTGTTCATTTTCTTATTTTGATATTGACAAAAGTGTCAATTTACATACGGTGTTCATTTTCTTATTTTGATATTGACAAAAATGTCAATTTACAACATACATGAACCATTTCTTATTTTAATATTGACAAAAATGTCACTTTACAACATACATGAACCATTTCTTATTTTAATATTGACAAAAATGTCAATTTACAACATACATGAACAATTTCTTATTTTAATATATTTAATTTTGACAAATCAACATGTCACACAACATACATGAACGATTTTAATATATTTAATTTTGACATATCAACATGTCACATAACATACATGAATGATTTTTAATTTATAATTTTTATATTGTAACATCTCAACATACAGTGGGTTTTGACATAGCATACGCATACAGATTAAGTCATAGCAGATTCACATACAGTTTATATCATAGCAGATTCACATACATGTATGATTATAAATGCGAACATCCATAATTAAAACATAATTACTTAAATAAAATAAATAGGATTCTCACCTCAATTAGATTAGAGTTTGTTCCCAATTGCTCTGTATTAAAGTTGTATTCGAAGTCACGGTTCCATCGGATCTGAAATTTTCAGAATCGGTGTTTATATGAAAAAGTTATTGATGTTTTAAATCAAACAGCCTTTTAACAACTGTTTCTGCCACGCTTAAAAGCGTTACAAAATCTGAAGCATACCTCAATTTCAGAATTTGTTCAAAACTTCAAATCGCGATAACTTTTGATTTACTGAACGGTTTTGAGTGCGGTTTTTTGGAGAATGACCGCCTTGGAGAGATCTTTGCACGGCCAGAAGGGGGTGGAGTTCGGTCGAGCGTGGTGGGCCCGGCGTGGCTGCGACCGGCGGACCTTCTCGGGCTCGGGGCGGGCGGCACAGGCGACGGAAAGGGACGGGACTTGTCGGAGATCGAAGAGCTCGGCGAGAGCTTCGAAACGTGTACTCACACGCAAATTTTCGTTGAGAAATGAAGGAGTTATGAGGGTTTGAAGTTTTCAGCCATGATGGGTTTGTGCGGCTCAGCAAAGAGGAAGAAGATGGACGTGAATAGTGTTTTTATATTAAAATATTAGGTTAAACTAATCATTATTTAATTGGCCCGCTTAAGCCCTTTTGGCCCGAACTCCGATTCAAGCCTGCTTACTGTCGTTCATACCATTTAGCCCCCGTTCCGAACTCATCTGGATATGTCTCATCAGCCCACGAGATCGTCTTGGCCTTCGTTTTTCAGTTTTAAATATAAATCATTATTTTAAATTCAAACGTACGCAGAAATTCACCCAGGTCTCAAATTAACTTCAAAAATTCTCGAAAAATATACTTAGCTATGTTTTGATGCTGTGGACCTATGAAAATTAATTTCGTTCAATTCTGAGCCCGTTTGAATTTTTAATGAATTTTTAAAGTCAAAGATTTGCCCGTTTATGCTGAAAAATCAATTATAATTATATATTAATTCTAAAAATTACCAAAAAATCATTTTTAGCTTTGTTTTGATGATACGAACCCAACAAAATTTATTTCGTTCGATTCTGAGACTTTTTGAAAAATGGCTATTTTCAAGGCGAATATATTTAATATTAAAAATACATTTTTAAACAAATATTTTTCGAAACTCGAAACATATAAGTGTTTACTGTTTTTCAATGCAGAAACGTCATTCTGAAACCAATGGAAGTGGTTTCGAGTTCAAATTCCTACATATGTGAAAAGTAGCATTTTTGTCCTATGCAAATTACCCACCGACCTTTCTAAAAATTGAATTAGCCATAACTTTTGATTTCCGCTATGAAATTTCGATTTTTCGGATTCGTTGAAAAGATATTTTCAAATAGATTCTAATATTTTTGGTTTTACTAAAATCCGTTAAATTTTGCATCCTGTATGGTTAGTCAAAGTTCAAGTTTGACTTTTCAAACTACCGCGCCATTTTTAGCTCTTTTTATATTTAAAATTAATTTATTCATTCTAACTTCGATTTGAACCAAATTCGTGATCCTTATTATTTAAAATAGATTATTTTCAATATCAAAACTCATTTAAAATCACTTAAAATAAATTTTAACTTGGCCCCAAAATTCAGGGTCGTTACAGTCTCCCCCACTTAAAAACTTTTCGTCCCCGAAAAGGGAAAAGAAAAATAGAAGAGGAAAAGAGGAAGAATAAACACAGAGAATGTTTTTAATAGAGATGGTACCGTCTATAACATCAGGCCTTCCACCGAAGAAGTTGGTCCTTTCGCTCCTTCGTACACATGTGCCAATTGAGCATCGCCACTTCACTTAGTCTTCTTCGAATGCACGATCAAGGAAAGAGTCAAAACAACTGAAATGGTGATTCTAAGAGATAGAAAAGATCGAAGGATGAATGAAAAGATGACGATAAAATGACTGGCTATTATGTATCTCATGAACTGTTCGCCATAGAATATAGTGATTCTATGTAAACGAATTATTATAGATATGTTGTACTCCGCTTTGTAAACCAAAGCTCTGATACCAACTGTGATAACCCCAAACTTCCACGGGTGAAAGCAGGAGAAATCATTTTTGGAATACAACATAAATACAATAAAACAGAACACAGATACAATATAGCAAAGGAGATTCATAGAGTAATAACATTATAGCAGCGGAAAAATATAATGTCATCAATCACAGAAATTCCACAGTCACAGAAAACTAAGATTATTACAACAAGTTTGCAGAAAAGAAATAAGTTTGATGTCTAAAAAGAAAAGAAAAGATGCCAATAGAAACAAAAAGTCTTCAAGCTCCAAGTCATCACCTCTTCGCCCAAGCAGAATCCAAGAGAGAGAAAATAAGCAGCTTCAAAGAAAACTCCAAGCAAAGAATGAACCTGTCTACTTGGCTGCCCGTGTAGAAGAGAGGGCACCCAAGTTTGCAAAAAGGTGAAACAAACTATGGGTCAGTCGTGGGACTGGTGTGAGAATTCTTAAATAACTTATCCTAATAAAAATAAGGCAAATCCAAAAGACCACGCCGCCAACGCGGAACGGGTTTACTCTAAGGGATTGCTGTGCATAATTTAAAGTGTTATAATAATTGATTAAATAAGTCGTCAACAACGCAATGTCTTTTGAAAAATGGAACCACCATAAGACTCAGGTCCCATCACACAATGCAACGCACACCAAGAGGATAGAGTTTTTACCTTATGGTGGTTAAACATGCTAAATACGCCAAATACGTAACTAATACTATTATTAGTGTATATGTTTTAAAACAATTCAAAGCAATGTATTAATCCTAGGAAGCATAGGTACCATATATTATGCCTCCAATACTAGTAATACAATCAAATCCGTCGGGGTCGTATTGGAAATTTGGGTTTCCATCATGAGTCCAGGCTAGGGAGGACTCCTTACCGATTCGAGACGCTCTAGTTAACGTCTCAGGATTACCCGCAGTTAACCCTTGGATCCTGCAGGGCCGGTCCTCACATACAGCTTAGAGGATTGGCAATTCCTAAGCACACGTTCCCCGGTCCTATAGGACCTATCCGAGGCGCCTCATTTCATCATCCTCCAAAAGTAAAATGACTACTAACTAGAAAGAAACGTGCTACTTTCCCTGCGTTCCCTTCCCCCTTTTTAGACTCTACCGATTTGTGAGGCTCGTGAAGTCATGTTCTTCATACCACAAGGTTCTGCTTTTCAACAAGAAACCCTGATCATTGCATCTTAGTATGCCACACCGTCACTCCATACCGTACTATTGATCGTCCATCACTATATAAACGGGTGTTAAGTAGAGAATAAATTCTCTACCACCAATCGTTTATATATTAACTGAATATCAACAACATAATATTTTGTGGGGTACGATGTCAGACACACTATCCATTTATACCCATGCTCTAGGTCTGAACTAGGGTCAAACCCGTGAAATCAACACGTACGTTTGGGCAATTACCCCGACCCTTGAATTGGGATCAAACCAATTCAGAGCCTTGATCGTTGTCCATTCGAGGGGAGATTTACGGTCTTCATACGCCGTCTTCATACTTGAATTCTTGAAATCGTACGATCATTTGGAATGGGATTAACCCGATCTTTCCAAATAATCTCGCATTCATATATTTTGAGAAAAACATATTTCATATCGTTATTTTATTTTATAACGATTAATTCTTGCCTTAATTATTTAACATAATTAATTCCTTTATTTAACGACGCTTCAGATCAAGGGCGACCTTGGCGCTGTTTTCAATCAATTTTGTTTTTCACTTTCCTCAAAATCTAACCGTTGGATTTTAGCGTAGCTTATATCGTTGGAAAGATTTTTCCACGACGGTCCTAACGGTTTCAGTTTTGGGGAAATCCGACGGTCGGATCTTCCGGTATATTCGTTTAAAAGTTCGATTTCAAAACACGAACTACTGCGCTCGATTCGTTATATTTTAATTATATATATATAAATATATATAAATAATTCGTTTAACTTATCGTCCTTACATACAGCTTACATTTCTCTTATCTCCCACTTTTCTACTTACATGATAATGTAGTTTAGGATTAGACGAAAATTCTTCTTTTATTTCATTATTGCTTATTTTTATATTTTATAATTTACATTTGAAAAATGTAAATTATAACATACCATTCCATTCATCTCTTTATATATTTCTTCATGAACAATTTCATTATGAATAATGAACACTTTCTTATGGAGTAAATTCCCTTTTATTATGCATAAAAAAAAATGAATATGTTCTTACAATGCAAATTCTCTTTTTATTTTACATTATAAATAATGTATAAACTTCCTACGGTCAAGTTCTTTAAATCTTAACGTTATAAAATAGTGTAACTATCATACGGTGAAATTTTCCTTTTATTTAACATTGTGAATGATGTTAAATTTACATACACTTCATTTTCCTTTTTATAACATTGAAAATATATTATTAGAAAATATAGATTTCCCAATATTATTCCTTTATCTTTTACATTAAAAATAATGTTAATTCTTTTCATACCGTTTCATTTCTTTTGCTTAACATTAAAAATAATGTTAATTCTTGCATATAGTTTCATTTCTCTTATTTAACATAAAATAAATGTTAATTCTTCCTACGGGGTGAATTCTCTTTTTATTTACATTATAAATAATGCTTATTATCTTACAATGCAAATTCTCTTTTAATAAACATTATAAATAATGTATATTTACATGACATGCATTTTCTATATTGTTGACATGACAAAATATTATTTTTCATACAATGCATGTCTTATTTTAACATAACAAAAATATTCTTTTACCTACAATGCATTTATTATTTTCTAACGTAACAAAATAATAGTTTCATACAATGCATTTCTATTTCTCTAACATGACAAAATAATATTTTATGCAATGCATTTCTATTTTTCTAACATGACGATTCTAACTTGACAAAATATTATTTGCATACAATGTATTTTCTATTTTTCTAATTTGACAAAAATAATATGCAATACATACAATGTACTATATTCTTTTCTATTTTGACAAAAATAATATGCTATGCATAAAATGCATTATATTTTCTATTTTTCTAACTTGACAAAAATAATATGCAATACATACAATGTACTATATTCTTTTCTATTTTGACAAAAATAATATGCTATGCATAAAATGCATTATATTTTCTATTTTTCTAACTTGACGAAAATAATATGCATACAATGTATTTTCTATTTTCCTAACTTGACGAAAATAATATGCATACAATGCTTTTTTTCTATTTTAACAAAAATAATATGCAATACATAAAATGCATTATATTTTCTATTTTGACAAAAATAATATGCAATACATACAATGTACTATATTTTCTATTTGACAAAAACAATATGCAATACATAAAATGCATTATATTTTCTATTTTGACAAAAATAATATGCAATACATAAAATGCATTATATTTTCTATTTTGACAAAAATAATATGCAATACATAAAATGCATTATATTTTCTATTTTGACAAAAATAATATGCAATACATACAATGTACTATATTTTCTATTTGATAACATGACAAATATGCTATTTTTATATAGTGCCATCCTCTATTTCATATAATGGACAAAATATAGTTCATTAACATACTATGCTATTTTTAATTTTTAATAATGAACAAAATATAGTTCATTAACATACGATGCTTTCTTCTTTTGATAATGAACAAAATATACTCACTCAACATACGGTGCTTGCTTATTGTTACTAATGAACAAAATATTAGTTCATTACATATAGCGACTAATTCTATTTTTATTAACGAACAAAAAATGGTTCGTTTCACATAGCGACAAATTTTATTTTGTTAATGACCCAAAATATAATTCTTTAACATATAGTGCTTTCTTATTTTATAAATGAACAAAATATAATCATTCACATATAACGACCAATTCTATTTTATAAATACACAAATTTGTTCATTCAACATACGGTGCTTGTATTCTATTATAACACAAATTTGTTCATTCAACATACGGTGCTAATTTTCTTATTTTGATATTGACAAAAGTGTCAATTTACATACGGTGTTCATTTTCTTATTTTGACATTGACAAAAATGTCAATTTACATACGGTGTTCATTTTCTTATTTTGATATTGACAAAAGTGTCAATTTACATACGGTGTTCATTTTCTTATTTTGATATTGACAAAAGTGTCAATTTACATACGGTGTTCATTTTCTTATTTTGATATTGACAAAAGTGTCAATTTACATACGGTGTTCATTTTCTTATTTTGATATTGACAAAAATGTCAATTTACAACATACATGAACCATTTCTTATTTTAATATTGACAAAAATGTCACTTTACAACATACATGAACCATTTCTTATTTTAATATTGACAAAAATGTCAATTTACAACATACATGAACAATTTCTTATTTTAATATATTTAATTTTGACAAATCAACATGTCACACAACATACATGAACGATTTTAATATATTTAATTTTGACATATCAACATGTCACATAACATACATGAATGATTTTTAATTTATAATTTTTATATTGTAACATCTCAACATACAGTGGGTTTTGACATAGCATACGCATACAGATTAAGTCATAGCAGATTCACATACAGTTTATATCATAGCAGATTCACATACATGTATGATTATAAATGCGAACATCCATAATTAAAACATAATTACTTAAATAAAATAAATAGGATTCTCACCTCAATTAGATTAGAGTTTGTTCCCAATTGCTCTGTATTAAAGTTGTATTTGAAGTCACGGTTCCATCGGATCTGAAATTTTCAGAATCGGTGTTTATATGAAAAAGTTATGGATGTTTTAAATCAAACAGACTTTTAACAACTGTTTCTGCCACGCTTAAAAGCGTTACAAAATCTGAAGCATACCTCAATTTCAGAATTTGTTCAAAACTTCAAATCGCGATAACTTTTGATTTACTGAACGGTTTTGAGTGCGGTTTTTTGGAGAATGACCGCCTTGGAGAGATCTTTGCACGGCCAGAAGGGGGTGGAGTTCGGTCGAGCGTGGTGGGCCCGGCGTGGCTGCGACCGGCGGACCTTCTCGGGCTCGGGGCGGGCGGCACAGGCGACGGAAAGGGACGGGACTTGTCGGAGATCGAAGAGCTCGGCGAGAGCTTCGAAACGTGTACTCACACGCAAATTTTCGTTGAGAAATGAAGGAGTTATGAGGGTTTGAAGTTTTCAGCCATGATGGGTTTGTGCGGCTCAGCAAAGAGGAAGAAGATGGACGTGAATAGTGTTTTTATATTAAAATATTAGGTTAAACTAATCATTATTTAATTGGCCCGCTTAAGCCCGTTTTGGCCCGAACTCCGATTCAAGCCTGCTTACTGTCGTTCATACCATTTAGCCCCCGTTCCGAACTCATCTGGATATGTCTCATCAGCCCACGAGATCGTCTTGGCCTTCGTTTTTCAGTTTTAAATATAAATCATTATTTTAAATTCAAACGTACGCAGAAATTCACCCAGGTCTCAAATTAACTTCAAAAATTCTCGAAAAATATACTTAGCTATGTTTTGATGCTGTGGACCTATGAAAATTAATTTCGTTCAATTCTGAGCCCGTTTGAATTTTTAATGAATTTTTAAAGTCAAAGATTTGCCCGTTTATGCTGAAAAATCAATTATAATTATATATTAATTCTAAAAATTACCAAAAAATCATTTTTAGCTTTGTTTTGATGATACGAACCCAACAAAATTTATTTCGTTCGATTCTGAGACTTTTTGAAAAATGGCTATTTTCAAGGCGAATATATTTAATATTAAAAATACATTTTTAAACAAATATTTTTCGAAACTCGAAACATATAAGTGTTTACTGTTTTTCAATGCAGAAACATCATTCTGAAACCAATGGAAGTGGTTTCGAGTTCAAATTCCTACATATGTGAAAAGTAGCATTTTTGTCCTATGCAAATTACCCACCGACCTTTCTAAAAATTGAATTAGCCATAACTTTTGATTTCCGCTATGAAATTTCGATTTTTCGGATTCGTTGAAAAGATATTTTCAAATAGATTCTAATATTTTTGGTTTTACTAAAATCCGTTAAATTTTGCATCCTGTATGGTTAGTCAAAGTTCAAGTTTGACTTTTCAAACTACCGCGCCATTTCTAGCTCTTTTTATATTTAAAATTAATTTATTCATTCTAACTTCGATTTGAACCAAATTCGTGATCCTTATTATTTAAAATAGATTATTTTCAATATCAAAACTCATTTAAAATCACTTAAAATAAATTTTAACTTGGCCCCAAAATTCAGGGTCGTTACATACCCGATGGTCCAAATTCAAAAAAAATACAATACTCAAATACACAGATATAATTTTCAAAACTAAATTCGTTATTAGGAATAACACTCTTTTAACTCTGATGAATTCTACTGATCCTATCTCTAATGAGTTATTATTATAGGATATAACTAATCCCATCTCTGATGAATTCTTTCATTTGGTACTAATGTGTCTTGTTCTCAAGCTTTGTATACCAAAGCTCAGATACCAAAATGAGACACCCAGACTTCCCCGATCCCCGATTACTTTGAGAACACGACTCATCAGAACACAAACAATAGAACATTTCATTGCTATTGAAATAATTTATATCAGAGTACAAGAATATATCATAGTTCAAATAATATACAACACAAAAATATCATAGATTTAAATCACAAACAGCGGAATATATATATATAATGCATAGCGAAAATACATCAACTACCACAATTGAAAGAAATAAACGGATACAAAGATTTTCGAATATTGCCCCAGCTGTAAACCAGGATCCTATGAAAAGAAATATCTACGAAAACCAAAACTACTAGCAGCCTGTGTGGAAAATATGGGCACCTAGAGTTTAGGTGGAAACAATAAACTCCGAGTCAATCATGGGACTGACGTGAGAACTAAAACTGTTATTAACTTGATTTTAAATTTAGGTAATTCAAGGGACCACGCCATATGACACGGAACAGGTTTAACCTCAAGAATACCAGTGCGTAAAACAAACAACGCAATGCTAAATAGAAAAATGAAGCTATTATAAGAGTCAGGTCCCATCACACAATGCAACACTAACCAGAGGATAGAGTTTTACCTTATAATAGCCAAATATGCTAGATACATGAAATTCAACTTTTATTATTACTACAAGTGAATAAATCAACTTCAAATATAAATGTATCAATCATAGGCAGCGTAGGTACCATTATATTATGTCGCCATATAGGTTTACAAGTAAAACCGTAAAATTGCATATTGGAAATTGGGTTTCCATCTATGAACCAAGGCAAAGGATATTCCTTCCGATTTCGAGACACACTAGCAATGCCTCAGAATCACACCTCTGGGCAACCCTTGGATTTTTAGGGTCGGTCATCTGTCGATGATTGGCAATATCATAAATAATATGTTAGCCGGTTCTATCGAACTTCCAAATGGTCAGTAGATTGACAAATCTGTCAGTTTTCGACCATATGAGCCATTGGGGACTCAAATCATATCCGAGGTACCTCGCTTTCCATTATAAAGTTTTTCCAACATCCACATGAGTAAAATGTCTGGGTTCCATACCATGATGTTACTCGTAGCTAGAAACTAACATATATCCATTTCCCTGCAGTCCCTGATCCCGTTTTAGGTTCATACCGGGGAGGGAAGCTCGCGAATTAACGCTACACAAAGCTATGCTAAATAAAACCGTGCTTTGATCATCAACCACAAGACTCTGCTTTTCAACAATAATCCTTGATCATTTGCATCTTAGCATGCTACATTGTCAATCCATACCGTACCACTGATTTCCACCAACATATAACCTCTAAGCTCATACGTCACAGAGAAGGGTGTTAAGCAAGATAATAAGTTCTTTGCCACCAAACAGATATATATTTAGCAAAGATCAAAGAATACAACATAAAGGAATACAATGTCAGACATACAATCCATTTGCAAGTCTGTTCTGGGTCTGAACGAAACCGGAGACATCTTAATCCTCGTCCCATATGTCCAAAACAGGAGAGAGGCCCTTGCATATCCGGTCGATCTCCAAGTACGTCTGGACGATCAACACTTATTACCTTGTCTTGGGTGTACATCCAAATCAAGACATCAGTAATCATCCAAACGATGTGAAGATCTCTGGTCTTCAACCACCGTCTTCATCGTTGACTTTTAATCGTCGTATCAATTATTCCAAATGCATTAAACCCGGTCTTTTTGAATAATTCGCGTATTTTATAATCAATAATCAGGTGCTATTAAAACACATTATACGCCTCATTCCAATTAAGAATATTCTTTTATTCAAATATTCACATTTTTATGGAATGGTTCCCATTAATTTTATCAAAGATAAATTCTTTTAAACTTATTCTTTAATTTTCCTTCGGATATCAATTTCAAAAGATTTTATTTTATCTTTTAACAATTATAAATCAAATTAAGGTTTATAAAACTAGTCGGGATTATCAACCCTTACCTAAGTAATCATTTATTTTATCTTTCCTATCCAAACTATTCATCCCATGGAGCAAAACTGGTAGTACTCCGTATCCAACACCCACTGTGTTATCGGTAAAAGTAATTTCCATTTCATGTTCAAATTTAATTAAAGATTTAATTATCGCCTGGAGTAAAATTGGTGATACTCCATTCTCGATCATTTCATGAATTCGATAAATTTAATTATCTCATCCTCATTCCAATCTAATTAAAGATTCATTAAAACTCCAACTTTGTTTTAATATCATAAATAATTACTTTACGATTATTCAACTTTAAGAAATTAATCTTGTCATTAACTGGGTTAAAGAACCAAGGTCATTTAAAACAACGTTTACAATAAACCCAAATCAACGTCCAATAAATATGGAATCTTAACAGAAAACAGATCAACAAAAATAAGTGATATACATTTCTGTATCAGACTAATAATATAAATGGAATAACTGCAAAGCCTTTTAAATTCCATATATAATAACGGTCTTCCTTTACGGAAGCTCGTCTCGATTATTACCAAATCGAATTCCGTTCAATTCCGATTTAATATTTTAAATTGGAAAACTTTACTTTGGAAAATTTCCATTAAATCTTAATAAAGAGATTTATAAATTCCAAATTATATCTTCGCTATTAATTGGGTTTTGATAACAATTGTTATTCAAAACATCATTCACAATGAACCCAAAATCCCATTTGATATTAAATTTGAGGCACTGAATAGAAATTATACCAACTTATATTCAATATCAAATTCTGAAACAAACGGACATCGTATTGGGAATAAAGACATCTATATTTTCCGAATTCCTCAACAATATCTGTATAATCACGGAATCCAATATCGAAATATTTCGAGGATTATTTCCATTTAAATCCTTTCCACATCATTCGCTGGAAAATTCTGGTTATTTCAAAAACCATTTACAAATCCAATTTATTTATTTCTAAAAATAATTGGATTATTGTTCTAGTTATTAACTAGTTCATTTCGATAAAAATATATTTTTATCTTTCCAAACTTGGGATTTTTCATCCAAAATATTTCCAAATCATTTATTATGATTTTACACAATTTTTCCATATTTTTAATAATTTTATATAAGCCCTTATAGCCGGTTTCCAATATCAGCCACCGAAGTGCATCCATAGCGACCTTTTCCGAAATTGATTTGGACATAATTTGAAATCCAACAGTTCAAATTTAAATCTCTTATATTCATTGGAAAGATCTTTTCGATACGAATCCAACAGTTTTGGTTTTAGGAGAATCCGATTGTCGGATCTCCCATTACATCAATTTGAAGTTAATGGTTGAAATTCACGAATAGTCGATGCGCGGCGCATTCTATTCAAACCATTTATTTATATATATAATTTATCTCATTGATTTCTATTTAAAACGTATTTTATAAATTGTTTTTAAAACGATTTAAACTTCCATTCAATTTTAAATCAAAATTGAATATTCCATATCATTATAATATTAAAATGATAATATTTTCAAAATATTTGATTTTGAAATCCATTTCCTTTTCGTATTCATTATAAAATGATTAAAATCGATATAAAAATCCGTTCGAGTTAAAATGGTGTATATCTACCTAACTCGGCTTCATATTCATTTCGGTTATGAATATTTCAATATTTTCGTGTCCATCCAAAATAGGACATCAAAATCATAATTTAATTCTTCACTAAATATTATTTTAAAACATTCGTTCATATTCTGAATCGGAATGCGACTCAATCAATTACTATATAATTTTAGTTATACGGATTTCGTACATCGCATGTATTCAACAATAATGATAAATAATCATTAAACATTCAAACATCATCCAAAGTACATTCTACAACCTTATAAGCATTAAAATAAATAACGCTCACCACGGTCTGTCAACCAATCGATTGACACACAACTACATATTGGGATTAGTGTATGTCAAATATCATCCCAATACCCATGTGGGGTTTTCAAACAACAACAGTTGATTCAAATTGATCACTGGTTAATAAATTTAACCAATTCTAATTCGATTCGAATTATTTTTCTACTTACCCAATTTTCACTGTTTAAATTATAAATAGATATTTATAATATAATTTCAACTACCACATTAATGTTAACATTATTTTTAATATGCTAATCATCACAACCACAATACACAAATCACTAAATCATCCATATAAATAAATACTTAACAACCAAATGCCATTTATGGTGCCACAAGTGTCCATCTGCCATGTAACGACCCGCCATTTAGACTGTGCCGAATCGAAAAAATATGTCAACTTAGAACGTTCAAAATAACAAATTGTTATTAGCTTTTGAGGTAAATAGAATAAATCATAGAATAGATCACAGACACAGATACAAAGCAATATAATATCTAGTAGCGGAAAATACAAAATACAATAGTAATTCATGAAGCTACTAATTAAATTTACATCAGAGTTTATATAGATAATGCAACGGAGGTCTAATACTATGGATTTCAGATACATAAATAAAAGATAAATATATAAACTGAAATGACAAGAATAGCTGGAGCTGGATCAACTAAACATGTAGATACACGTGAGCAAATCCAATATAAACTCCAACTCTGAAAGTGAATCTCAAAAGCTGTAACACTCGATCTGACCCGAGCAATAATGAAAACCAAAACAACTCGGATCAGGACTAACATTCTCATGGAAGTAAATCAACTCAAATAAAATGTTCGATGAAATGCAATCAGTAACTTAGAGGATGTTTGAGATCGGCATCTTTTAAGGATCCGTCAAACTAATACTATATATTATTATATGCTATATACAATAGTGTCTATCAGTAAAGCAAAATATCAAAATAGCGTAAGCGGGATTACCATGATTACCCTTACACCGTGTATATATTCCCATAGTATATACTATACCGTAATTCCTCCGTAAACTGGAGGTTGATCAGAGGGCACTCCATATAAAATAATACAAAACTAAATCGTAGTGGGATCGTATAAGGCATGTGATAGGGCACGCAAGGAATGCCAGTGTGGATTCACCGTTTGCAGAGCTAGATTGGTGGTAACGCATAGCAGCTACTACCGCCCACCTCAATACACACTCCTATAATCAAAAGGGCCCAAATCGAATCTCAACAGTAATAGAATAATATCGGAGAAGTGTGCTTGATAGAAGGTATGACCTCACTTGGTCCGTGCGTAGCTCCTGTTTTAGCCACATCAAGATGACTCAAGGTAGTCAGGGTCTCGTAATTACTATGAATATGAAAATAGAGTTGTTCGCCAAATCATCCTCTTCATTCTGGAACTCCACCGCATACACAGTTGTTAAAATGGTTTTCGGTATTGGCAGAGAGTATGACAATAGCCGATCCCGGTCTCTTTAATAACCAATCATTTACATTTTTCACACCATGGTCATTTTTTTATAAATCACTTTATAAAATAGTTTATACAAAATCTCATATTCAAATTTTAAATCAAAATTAAATATCTAATTTTGGTTATATTAAATTTTGAAAATAACTTACTTAAATTGCTTAAATTGAATCGATTTAGAAATCATATCGTAAAGACCTCAAAATATAGTATAAATCGTTGCTATACTATTTAACTTCAAATATATTCAATTTTTGAAAATATTCGCATAACGATTTATAACTGAAAATCGACTTATATAAAATCGTATCTTTAAGGTCTCGATTACCATTTAGATCCATAATAAAATATTTTAGTTCGACATGTATTCAAAATCGAAATTTTCAAACTATTCAGGTATTCGCTTTAAGTTGATTCAAAATTCACATTAGGTTCGAGTTCAAAATATATAATTCAAATCAAGACTTTATATTTCAAGTTAAACAAATCACAAAATTCTAGTTTCGCCTTTTTTTTAAAAAACTCATTTGAGTCAAATTCAAAATCCCAATCACTTAGGTTCAAATTCAATTTTTATATACTTTAAATCGAAAACTTATATTTCAATTTAAACAAAACATATAATATATTATAATTCAAATCATACAAATCAAAATCATTACTTACAAATTTGATTTGACTCATTTCTTACATTCAAAACAAACGATTCATAGAACTAATTCCATAAAAATTATCGTATTCATTCTATTTCAATTTTTATATTCAAAACTAACCGCAATACAAGATCATTTCTTATAAAAGTTCAAAACCAATTTCAAATTCGTATTCAGTTGATTTATAATCAAATTCGTTCCTTAAATTTAAAAAATCAATTTCAAAACAAATTCATAATTCAAATTCATCTCTTCAGTTCGAATCAAGTTCAAATTCAAATTCCCATCTTACATGAGTTCATTTGTTAATCAAGTATCGTTATATAAATTTCAAATCTTTTACACCTCAAATTTAAATCACGAAATCTTAACTTATCCAACTCTTTGCTTTTTATTAGAGTTAATAAATATATATAAGAAAATGTAACTTTGAAATATATATGTTTATAAAATTCTAAAATTAATTAGAATATAGATTATAAACATATGTAAGATTAAAATAATATAGAAAATTTGTTTATTATTTATAATAATATAAAACTAAAAAATACTTATATAATTAAATTATATAGTTTAAAATAAATAAATTATAAGTAAAACTTAAATAAGCATTAAATTTATATTTATTTATAAAAAAATCATTTAAAACATATAATTCAAAATTGTAAAATTTAAGTTTAAAATACTTAAAATATAAATATATATAAAAATAAAAAATCTTAAGTTATTATTTTAAAATCAAATTCCCAAATAAAAATGTTAGCCTACATTGTGAACAAGGCTACACAAAGAGAAAATCGTGGGAAAGCCATCAACTGGTTCGGATCGGAGGGGACCAGCGCAGGAAAGAAGCAGAAATCAAAGACGCAGACATCACATCGGTTCGGTTCGGAGAAGTATTTCAGCGACACCAAAAGAAAGCAAGTAGCCTCATCGGATCAGATCGGAGGCGGCCGATCCGAATCCCTTTTTTCTGATCCTGTGACCGTTGCTACACACATTTCCTGAAGACTCGGACCAAGCATAACCATTTCCTCACACGATCTCCCACTAAATCGATGCGCTGTCACCATCTGGAGGCCTCCGAACCCGACTCTTATGGGATGGGTGCCACGTAGTTCCGAACCGGAGCCACTTCGAGGAGATTTTTCACCTATAAATACACCATCAAGAGGCATTTGAAAGGATCTTTTGGCAAATTCTCAGTTCTAACTTCCTTCATAGCCAAATTTCATAACCATATTCAGATCAAAATCATCTCTTAAAGTCTATTTTTGAGAGATTTGAGTGAGCTTATGCATTGTAATTGTGAAGTTGAGTAAGAATCATTGTTGTATTTGCATTCAAATCATCAATTAAAAGAATAGAAAGTGGATGTAGGCTCTTTAGCGATGAATCACTATAAATCGTGTGTTCTTTGTTGCTTTTTTAGCTCTATTTCATTAAAATCATAGCTAATTTGGGTGTTAGAACCAATTTTTGGTCTAACATTTTGGTGCTTTCACTGAGAAACCTTCGAATTCTCAGCCTTTTTGGGATTATCATTCTACTGTTTGGACCTTCATGTTCAAAGAAGTTAATCCTTTTTCTCTGACATCTTTCAGTACTTGTTGACTAACTGTTGAAGAATCGAGTAGCATGGCTAAGACTAAAGGAAAAGAAGTGCAAGGCGCTAGGGGAAACGATGCTAGAGAAGATCAGCAAGCCATCGTGTTAACGAGGTCTCGCGCTCAAAGCTCTGGAGCAGACCGCTCCGATCAGGAGGATCCGAACCGGATGGAAGGCGCCGATCCGAACCGTATGGAAGGCACCGATCCGATCCGGTCTAATGAGGTCGAGGGCACTCACTCTCTCCATCCGAACCGCCCCTACCAGGCCACTGTGAACCGATCCGATCCGAACCAGAATGAAGCTAGAACTTCTACTCGAGTTCCCTCCAACGCTCCGATTCCAACCACGATGACTAATGTTCAGCCTGATCCATCTACACCCATTACCCAGGGAGACTTTTCATGTTTTCTTGACATGCTCCAGAGCACTAAAGAAGCATTGGAAGCCCAAAGGCATGACAGCCTTCATATGCAGGAAAACATGATCACTATGGGTAGAGAACTACAGGAGCTCCGGAGGAGAAGACTCCTTCCCCAACACGCCGCCTTGCAACAGATGATTCGTCTTCTTCGGACGAGGAACACCCTCGCGAGAGAAGGCCGCTTGAACGACCTCAGAACCTCGATCAATTGACTTTTGGATCTTTATGATCCCGAGAAGATGCCACTCATGCATTGGGCCCCGATGACCCGAACATGCAACAGCCTATGTTGCTACCCATGCGCGGATCCCACATCCTACCCAGGGATCCTAATATTATCAACCCCACGCAGCAACAGCTTCTCCAACCTCTACCTCCTGAGACTTACCGGGTGCACAGAGAGCAACGTAGAGTAGCTGCCACCAGAAACAGGAGGTTATCCCCTGATCAGGAACCCAGGGGTAATCCGAACATCAGACCTAGAGAGCATGTGCAGACATTAACAAATGCCGATGTATGGGCAATGGTGCACCAGATTATGTCCGAAAGTCGGCGATATACTAATGAAGATTGGGGCATTGAGTGAAGTCATACCCCCTTCACAGATGACATACTGGATTTCCAGTTCCCTCAGCAATTCAACTTGCCTGGATCGATATTCATGAAGAACAGACCCAGGGCAGCATCTGATGAGGTATGCATGGTTCATGAATGCGGCAGCAGCCCCAGATGTCGTAAAATGCAAAGCTTTTCCAATTTATCTTGAAGATGTAGCGTTAATGTGCTTTACCCGACCCCCCCTTGGTCGATATCAAATTTCACAGAATTGAGTGAGCGCTTCATGAATCAGTTTCGACTTCAGGCCCGAAAGTCCAAGAGCATCATAGAATTGTCACGGATTAAACAGGCCTTAGGAGAATCTTTGAAGTCATATTTGGATTGTTTCAACCTAGCCGTCACCGAAGTTAGTGATCCCCATGAGCCCACTATCCTGATGGCCTTGATAGAAGGAGTAGATCCTGACACAGAGTTCGGGGATTACTTGTCTGGAAAACCACCTCCTACTAGAGAATTGTTCTATGAAAAAGTTAATATCCGCTTAAGGCGAGAAGAAGCTAAGGCAAATCGGAAGAGAAAGTCCGAAGGGGCCTCGAAGGAAGGTGTTCAGAGTAACGTTGCTGTGAAATAATCTGGTGACAGTTCAGGGAAGGTGGAAGTAAATGTTGGCAACCAGAGTGGGGGTAATAGCAACAGAAATGGGAACGACAATAGAAGGAACAGAAACCGAGGGAATAGCTCTAATAAAATACCCAGATTCCAGACTTTTGAAAATTATACGCCATTAAATAATAAGTTGGAGAATATTTATTTAGATACATATAACATATTGCAGTACAAAAAGCCACCACCCAGAGACTCCAGTGAGAAAGAGATTGCAACATGAAAGTTTTGCTTGTTTCATGGTACCCACGGTCATTCCACCAATGAATGTCGTCATTTGAGAGATATCGTCGAAAGGTTGCTGCGAGAAGGGAAGTTAGACGAGTACAAGGTCGCCCCAAGGGACAGAGGGCAAGAGGGACAAGTCCCGGACCACAACCAACCTGCTTCAAAACCCACAGCTCAGCAAAAAGGTAAGGGGATCGTCATTAATACTATTATAGGCGGACCTCACTTAGTTGGTCGTAGTTTTAAAGCAATGGACCAGTACGTCAACGCCGCCAAGCATTTTGAGGTAAGAGAAAGCAATAGCCTCGAAGACGTTACTCCAGTAAAACAACAAAAGACGAAGTCAGACGACGTCGTATTCCGCAATAGAGATGATTCCAGAGTTCAATCTCCAACCGATGATCCACTAGTGATTACCACAACAATTGGCCCTACTTTAGTCCATAAAGTGTTAGTGGACAACGGGAGCTCAGTCAATATCCTCTTCAAGAAAGCTTTCGAACGAATGAGACTCGAAGCAAAAGATTTAAAGCCATGTGAAGGATGGATACGTCTTTAACGGAGCATCTACAGCTCCGATGGGTTTTGTGGAACTACCAGTCACACTAGGGCAGGGAGATCGCTAGAGAGTGAGGATCCTGCCATTTGTAGTTTTGGATGTGGAGTCGCCTTACAATGCCTTCCTAGGCCGACCGGCCCTTGCCGAATTTAGGGCATGTATTGCACCTTGGTGCTTACTGCTTAAATTCCCGACTGACTCAGGAGTTGGGTGATGTGGGGCGACCAAGCTACGGGACGAGCTTGTTACATGACGGAGTTAAAGATGTTAATGAAGGGGTTGAATATAGAAGCTAAGGACGACTCCGCCCCTCCAAAGGAGGCCTCAGCATAGCAATTAGGAGGTCCTGCCCCAAGAGAGTCGCCCTCAGGTGTGCTCGAGGATATAGATCCCGGAGAGTATAGAGAAACCGGGGACAGAAAGGCAACTCCCAACGAAATAACAATAGATATACTTATTGATGAGACAGATCCAACAAAAGTACTAAAGATTGGCTCGCAACTGGATCCAGTTAGAGCGAGGGAATTGGCTTATTTCTTAAAGGCAAATCTAGATGTGTTTGCCTGGACACATGCTGACATGCGTGAGATTTCGCCTACCTTCATGAGCCACTCTTTGTGTATTAATCCAAAGCACCCACCAGTCAAGCAGAAGAGACGGATGTTAGGCCCAGAGCGGTCAGCAGCTTTAAAAGAAGAAGTAGAGAAATTAAAAGATAATGGATTCATTAAGGATTCGAAATACCCCGACTGGATATCGAATCCTGTCCGGGTCAAAAAGTCAAACGCGAAGTGACGAATGTGTATCGACTTTTCTGATTTGAACAAGGCCTGCCCGAAGGATAGCTTTCCCGTCCCCAGAATTGATCAACTAGTAGATTTGACGGCCGGACATGAGCTTTTATCCTTTATGGATGCCTATTCCGCGTACAATCAAATTCCCATGCACGTAACAGATCAAGAGCATACAAGCTTTATCACAGACTTGGGGTTATATTGTTACGTGGTAATGCCATTTGGGTTAAAGAATGCAGGAGCCACGTATCAGTGCCTAGTCAACCGCATGTTTTACAATCAAATTGGAAAAACCATGGAGGTTTATGTGGATGACATGCTTGTAAAGTCCAAACAGTCTTCCGATCATACAAGGGACTTAGCTGAAATGTTTAATATTCTTCGAAGGTATGGGATGAAGTTAAACCCCCTAAAATGTTCGCTTGGGGTCGCATCTGGAAAATTCCTGGGGTTTATCGTGAGTTCTCGAGGAATTGAGATAAATCCTAACCAAATAGCAGCAATAAGGGACATTGAAGAACCACACAAGATCAAAGACGTTCAAAGCTTGGCCGAAAAAGTTGCTGCATTGAGTAGGTTTATTTCCAAAGCTACATATAGATGTGTACCTTTCTTCGATCTCATAAAACGGGGAAAGCGAAATTTTGAGTGGACTCCCGACTGTGTGGAGGCATTCCAGAATCTATTAGACTTCTTAGAACAACCTCCTATATTATCAAAGCCTGTGGAACATGAGGATTTGTTCGTCTACTTGGCGGTATCATCTCACGCTGTCAGCACAACCTTAGTACGTGAAGAGGATAAAGTCCAGAAACCTGTATATTACGTAAGCAAAAAACTAGCCGCTATAGAACGTAATTATCTGAAGATAGAGAAGCTTGTTTATAGCCTCCTGATTGCTTCCCACAAACTTCGCCATTATTTTCAGGCACACCCGATAGTTGTATATACCGATCAACCTTTGAGACAAGTGTTGCAGAAACCCGAAGCATCGGGGCGGTTACTTAAATGGAATATTAAGCTGAGTCAATTTAATTTGAACTTTCAGCCATGAAGATCAATAAGGGGGAAGGCATTGGCTGACTTTATAGCTGTCAATTCCTGAAGAGGAAACGGTGGGTGATAAGGTAGTTACTTTGGATCGAGAGTTAGAGCTTAGTCCGTGGAAACTATATACGAACGGAGCCAAGAATGATCGAAAGTCCGACGCCAGAGTTGTTTTAATAACTCCTGAAGGACAATCTATTTACTATGCATTACGATTAGAGTTTGCTACTACTAACAACGATTCCGAGTATGAAGCCCTGCTTTGCCGGGCTGAAACTCGCCAAAGAATTGGGAGTGAAGACACTAGATATATATTGCGATTCCAAGATAATTGTATGCCAAGTTCGAGAAGAATTTGCTACTAAAGGACCTCGACTCATTACTTATCTCAAAAAGGTAAAGGAGTTTTTGGGAGGTTTGGAGCATTATAGCGTAACACACATTCCAAGAGCGGAAAATCAAAAAGCAAATCGACTGGCGAAGCTAGAAAATTCTGATAATCCTAAAGAAACTAAGATGGTTCTGATAGAGGTGTTGGAATCACCGAGTTTCGACCTAATGGAAGCAGAGCTAGCCTTGGAAGTTGAACCAGAGAGAAAATCCTGGATGACATCGATTAAGAATTTTCTCAAGAATGGAACCCTCCCGTTGAAAAAAAGCGAAAGACGAGCTGTAAGATGCAAGGCTACAAGATACGTTTTACAGGACGACGTCCTTTATCGCCAAGGGTTTTCAATGCCCCTATTACGGTGTATCGCACACGATGACATTAAACGTGTACTGCAAGAAGTACATGAAGATGAGTGTGGAGATCACACTGGGGGCCAAACCTTAGCAAAGAAAGTATTACGGTACGGATATTTCTGGCCTATCATGAATAAAGACGCGGCTGATTATTCACGATGCTGCGATAGATGTCAAAGATTCGCCAAAGTTTCCAGAGCGCCTCCAACCCTGCTCAAGTCGATGGTAAGTCCATGGCCGTTTTCCATGTGGGGAATTGACATTATTGGAATGTTACCTATTGCCAGAGGAGGAGCTAAGTACGCGATTATTGCCGTGGACTACTTCATAAAATGGGTGGAAGTTGAACCTTTAGCAACCATCACGGCGAGGAAGGTGATCAGTTTTGTGGTCAGAAACATTATTTGTCGATTTGGGATACCGAAGACCATCATAACCAAAAATGGGACGTAGTTTGACAGCATTGAATTCAGAAACTTCTGCCAGAAATATAAGATTGATAAACGATACACTATAGTAGTTCACCCGCAGTCAAATGGATAGATCGAAGCCATAAACAAGGCCATTAAATCAATTCTAAGGAAGCGGTTGGAGCGGGCCAAAGCTAGATGGGTAGACGAGTTGCCATTAGCTTTATGGGCCTACAGGACAACCTTTAAGACGGCTACCGGCCATACTCCCTATTCACTTTCCTTTGGATTGGAAGCAGTGATCCCGGTAGAATTGGAAGTCCCTTCTCATCGAGTTGCGTATTATGACCCGATGACAAATAAAGCACTCCTCCTAGAATCTCTTGATATGATTGAAGAAAAAAGAGATGAAGCCGACTAGCGTGCCTCGAGACATCGACATCAAGTAGCACGTTATTATGACCGGAAAGTTCTCTTCAAAACTTTTGAACCAGGAGACCTAGTACTGAAACGAGTCTTCCCGCCTTCGACCCAATTAGGTCCAAAATGGGAAGGGCCATACACCATCCAACGGAAGCTTGATACAGGAGCATTCAAGCTAACGACCGTGGACGGTGAGGAGATTCCCAGAGCCTGGAACGCTCAGCACTTACGACGATATCTGAGCTAGATATGAAATGTCATCCCTTTTGTTTTTATAAGCTATGTAAAAAGGCACGACTTGCCTTAAAAAGTCTATTTATATGAACAAAGGATTATGAAGTTGATGTAGGCTACGACTTAGCTGAACCACTATAAAAATATCGTGTGTCATTTAATTTTCTGCATTATTTTATCTTCAACAATTATTCCACCATGACCACGAAACATGAAATACTAAATTAGATTTGGAAAGTTGAAGATGACCTATGTGCAGGAACAAAGAAAATGATCATTCGCAAAATAAAAGAATGGGAAGACAACATTCTTAACTCTAACTCTCAAGAATCGAGAGAGAGTATAAAGGACGGGAAGACGACTTCCCTTAAGGCGTGAAGGTGCACCCAGATGAGAGACCGCCTCAACAATACTCTAACCTGGTTATGAGACATGAGAGTATAAAGATGCTAGGAAGAATAGGCATCAGTGATGAAAGGAATATGGCCCCGTCGGAGAATTGGGGGCAATTGAATTTTGAATTTAATCAATCTTGAATAATTCTTGATCAGTTATCCAAAACTGACTGGGGACATATATGTGTACGCATATTCCCCTCAATAATGACTTCATTATATAATTGTAATATGACATGCTCTTGCATTTTTACTTAAGTACTAAACTAACAACTATCAAACATTGTAGGTAATAAATTATTACTATTTACAAACACGTGAGTTTGTACAGGGAAATCAAGCAAAGGATGCGAGGGCCGCACTCGCTGCAACAATTGCGGACCGATTAAATGCCAAAATAAAACAAAGCACTCCGTCATTTGGGCTTTGGAGAGGACTTGGATTTTTTGGCAGCTTTATGAGTAGCTTTAGCCTCCTTTTCAGCATCAGTCATAATGCGCTTCGGCCTTTTCTTCTCTACAGTGGAAGTGCTAGAATCAGTTGATTTTTTACTAGGAGTCGGAACACTGGAATCAAGAGAAGATTTTTTTTAGCAAGCTCCTCTGTAATAGACCTAGTTGAAAGCTTAACGACTTACCTTGATCCAGGATCCACCATTGCAAGATGTTTAAGGCTTTCAGGGTTCAAATCTTCAACTTTTAGCTGCATACGCTTGTCTTGTTCGGCTTTCATTTCAGCCAAAGTGACGTCATCAGCACTTTTTGAGTCCCCAATTATAGCCACATCAGGGTCTTCTTCATGCCCCTCGCTACCACCATCGTCTTGGAAGGCATCTATCATCTCGTCATCATGAGAAGTGTCGGCCTTAGACAATTCAGCTTCTCCTCCTGACTCTACAATGGTAGCCTTATCCGGTTCTCCTTGAGTCTTTTCCACGGATTTTACCCCAATGGTGGTTCCCTGATGTATGTCAGTCTTCTCGGTCAGTTCAACACCTCCAGAATGAGAAGCAACAATTATCAACTCAGGAGAAAATAAAGGATCCTCCATCGATTGCCCAATCATGTGGTGAAAAGTGGAGACGGCCTTGACGAATTGAGGTGAAAAGGTAGAAATACCTTCCGATGATTTCTCAATTGGAGTGACTACCGTCTCTGACGCTGATTCGGGTGTAGGAGATAAAAGAGACGCCTGAGAGATCCCCGGGTTCTCGGGATCATATCCCTCGACTTCAGAAGTTTCAGCGATAGTGGAAGAAGAAACGGCCTCAAGGATATTCTTTTGTTTGGCCATCCGCTTCTCCTCCTCCATAGCAGCGGCAATGAGGAGACGCCCCTCGGCCAGGCGTGCCGACTCGTCATCTCTCAGATACTTTTCCATAAGTTTATCTTCGTCGACGAAGTCTACCTGAAGTTCCACTTTCTCCCATTCGATGATTTGACTCCATACGTGAACTAGGGTAGTTGGATAGTCTTCAATCCGAGAGATATTTCGGCGACGAATTATGTGCATGAAGAATTCAATCAGTAATTCGCCAAAACCGTGCACTTCTTCCTGAGCCTCTGATAGCTGTTTACGGGTCTCTTCAGCAGACTTAATGACATTTTACACATTCCCCTCAGCTAGGGCAGCCCTATTCTCGACTTCCATTAACTTGGACTCCAAGTCAGCATTTCATTTCTCCAGTTCAGCATTTTTTCTCGCTAACTCGACTTTTCTTGCTCAAGAGTATTGTAAGCCAGTTGCATTTTGACATTGTCCGACTTGGCATCTTCTGCTTGTTTCTTCAACTCCAAACGCTCTTGAATATGAGATTCCAGCAAGTCATGATAACGCTTCGGTAACTCCTCAAGTTGCTATTTGAAGTTGTTAGCATCTCGTTGAGCGATGAAAAGTTGAGCCTGTGTGTCCTCAAGGTTCTTCTCCAATTTTTTCAAGGCCTTTTCATCAGCATCTGCAGTATTTTTCATCGAATTAACATCTGTAATTAAAGTCCGAATGATTCTGGAGAGATTACGTGAATACTTGAACATCTCCGAGTATTGCTTCTCGACTTCGTCAATCTTCTCTTTAGCCTCATCTGCCCACTTTGAGGAAATAGGCTCGAGAGCAGGTAAGAAAGTCAGATTTTCAAAATAATGGTCTGGGAACTGCTTCTCCAGATATGCCAGCTTAACTTTGGACTCAGCATCCAGTGGTGGAGGTTTGCAGTATGTTAGCTCAGTGTCTCTATGCTTAGTAGGCACGATGGTTGTATCACCCTTTCCAGGTCGCTTCTCAGAAACCTTATGTTTGTCTCGTGAATCGGTATGTTTCGGCGGACTTTTTTCCCGACTGTGTTTGTCTTGAGTAGAAGTTCGGTCTTTGGGCTGCGATGTGTCTTCTCCTCGACGACTTTGATAGCTTTTATATCGGTCTGGATCCGACCGGACGGGCGAGCGAGAGCGCAAGGTGTGTGGCCGATAAGAATCATGAGGCCTTCTGTCCTCTCTACCCCGGCTTTCACGGTGATCATGCTCGACATCGGAAGGCGGTCTAAACATGCTACGACGTATTTTCCTGACATCATAGTGGGGGCGATACATTGTACCTGCCAACAATGTAAAGGAATTCAGAATCAGTGTTCACATGAGAAGTGAGTGCTGTGAAGTGTTGTGCTATTGTGTTGTGTGCATCCTAAGTGGTGTTCCCCCCGACAAACCCGAGTCCGAAGCCCGGCCAGCACGAGTGGGCTCTTTGGCCTTCACGGGAGTAGCCTCATCTGAAGAAGTGAAAATTAAAGGATTTGTGCCAAAGTCCTCTGAATTATAGATGGTTTCAGGTAGGGGGAGATCTCCCAAACCCTGAAATGTGGAATCGTCGGTAGTAGGGACATCTCCTTGAGAAGCGTCTGTTGGCAGCTCTTTAGGGGACGTTGACTTCTTAGGAGAAATAGCATCATCAGGGACGGTATACCCTTCTCTGTGCTTTTCAGCTATGTTGGCCAACTCATCGTCCTGGGTTGAAGATGGGGAAGGTGAAGTCTGAAGAGGTATTGTTGGACTTTTCGAGCCCTCGCCCATTTCAGGAATAATGTCCACTGGGGGGATGTATACATATGGACCCGACCCATGACCTATGCTACGGGTAATGGATAGTAACCCGTGATGATGGAGATACTCATCCTTAAGAACTTCGTCGATTGTTAGAAACTTTTGATCGCCATTGAGAAGCCGATGCAACCGATCAAAGTACAACTGATCCGATATTTGTTTTGGGTTATCAACTGCGAACAGAAGAGAAAGCAGGTTAATGTGTTGGCATGAGCATTCAAAATTGAGATCTAGAAAATCGATGCTTTACTTGATTTGGTCCATCTCCTGGCGCACCCCGGCTGTTGCCTGATATTAAACCATTCGAGCTTAGAATCGCCGGTCTTGCTGCTAAATGGAGCTGAAATAATTTTCCTCTTTGGAACTGATTCAAAATAGGAGAAGGAAGGAGTCTCTTGAGTCCGATGCTTGAAATTATAAAAAAAGTGGACGTCATCGAAGGTAGGCTCTATACCTAAAACCTCTCTGTATGCTACATATAAGGTATATAAATAAGCATAAGAGTTGGGGTGTAACTGCATGGGGGAAATCCGCATCTGTCTAAGAAAGTCGACGACAAAAGGCGAAAACGGTGGAATAGCCCCAACCATACACATCAATCGGGTAACTGCCATAAATCCTTCCGGAGGATTGTGGGGACGATCAGCTTTCGATGGCACCATGGTATCTCTTTTCAGTATCCCGTGCTTTAAACATATTCGAACAAGTCTGTCGTCATCAATCGTCGATTCAACAGAATCTTTGGGTAACTCCAATATAATGGTAGACTCAAACTCATCAGGAGCTCGATTATCTCCTATTCCTCCTTCCTCTTCATCGCCCAGAGAAACTTCACTATCGGAAGTTGTTTCACTATTATGCGCTCCTACTTCATAATCTGGGCCCTCATCGTCCCATTCGGGGTCTGAGGAAGGAGATATGTCATCAAGAGCAAATTTCTCAAAAGTTTTTGCAACTTCTATCTTCTTTGCTAACCTAGATGAATGTCTCTCGGCCATGATCACTAGACTACTGAAGAAGTAATAACATAAGTTAGAGTAAGATAGCCTGCATCCCCCCGTGTGTGTATGTGAACTAAAGTGTGTGCTACGTGTACCAAAGATGCAAAGTAAACACATGAGAGCGTGATGTAAAGATTCAAAGGAGTAACATTGTTTCAGAATAGTTCTTGATGTTTGTTATGTTCGTAAGGCGCTATCCTAACTGTTCATCAAGTTGAAGGTTATGCCAAGCATTGATTAAGCTAGTTGGATAAATTCTCACGCATTGAGTTGGTCTGTTTCGGTTCGGTTCGGGTATGTGTATTGGGATCAGATCGGGGGGCAAAGTAATGTTTCGGTTTGAAGCAGACATTCACACCCAGTAAGTAAAACCGGATCGGTTCGGGCGTAGGCTTTCGGAGCGGTTCGGATTGACTTGAATAATCTTGCCTCTTCCCCTCCTTGTCTCTTATTCCGATCCGACCCGGTCAGGTAAGCTTTGTTTTCCCTTTTTTGCTATTTTTGCTTCGACCTGATCCGGTCTTGTAAACATCTTTCTCTTCCCTTCACTCCAACGTTTCTACACCCGAACCGATCCCAGTTCCTCTCCTCTTCTTCATCTTGTCCATTTTCCATCTCGCTTAACCAACACCGAACCCAACTCCACGTCAAAAAAAACCAATTAAGACCGAGCACTTACATGCTCAAATATCTTGCAGTGTCCTAATCCCCTCTCCCAACACCTCGAGGTGGTGAAAGAACCACCAACGACGACGGCGAGGAGAGAGGAGGCCAAGGCGTCGAAGCCAGGCAAAGGCCATGACCAAACCGCTCGAAATTGACCACAAATTTTAACTGAAATCAGTTATTACAAGGATAATCAAAGTTTTTAACCTACTTACGAGTTTGATTTGAAGACTAACAAGAAGAATTTTGGAGTTTTTGAAAGATAGTGTTTCGGTGTAAAATATGATAAACAGAAGCAATAAAATAAAAGAAAGAGAAAGGAGACATGCAGCGAGTTTATATATGTGTTTATAGTGACCCATCATATTCCAGGCCTTTTTACCCCCTTTCGGACCGGAGTTGCAAGCCTCAAATGCATTCTGGCCTGTTAATCCAGTGTTGAGCAATACAAGAGAGAAATCCGTTCGGGTCGGAATCCGAACCGAAAGGGATTATACACATTAACTTGGCATGTAGGTTGAATTCAAGGAAAAATAAAGAAAAATATTACATGGAGGAATCACTGGACATTAAAAAAGAGCTCTTAAAGTTGTTTGAAAATGAAGAAAGTAATTCATATGGTTTATGGTTATATATAAGCAACAAAAGGCACGACTTTATGAAGTGGCACATCTCAACAAGTAAATGGAAGCGATCATTCAATGGCTTTGATTCAAAGACTATTTTGTAAACTACTTCGAAGCACACTTTATCTTAAATAAGAGTGTAATTCAAGGGGGCAAAATGTTAGCCTACTTTGTGAACTAGGCTACACAAAGAGCAAATAGTGGGAAAGCCATCAACCGGCTCAGATCGGAGGGGACCAGCGCAGGAAAGAAGCAGAAATCAAAGACACAAACATCACATCGGTTCAGTTCGGAGAAGTATTTCAGCGACACCAAAAGAAAGCAAGTAGCCTCATCGGATCGGATCGGAGGCGGCCGATCCGAACCCCTGTTTTCTGAGACTGTGACCGTTGCTACACACGTTTCCTAAAAACTCGGACCAAGCACAACCATTTCCTCCCAAGATCTCCCACTAAATCGATGCGCTGTCACCATCTGGAGGCCTCCGAACCCGACTCTGATGGGATGGGTTAGTTCCGAACCAGAGCCACTTCAAGGAGATTTTTCACCTATAAATACACCATCAAGAGACATTTGAAAGGATCTTTTGGCAAATTCTCAGTTCTAACTTCCTTCATAGCCGAATTTCATAACCATATTCAGATCAAAATCATCTCTTAAAGTCTATTTTTGAGAGATTTGAGTGAGCTTATGCATTGTAATTGTGAAGTTGAGTAAGAATCATTGTTGTATTTGCATTCAAATCATCAATTAAAAGAATAGAAAGTGGACGTAGGCTCTTTAGCGCCGAACCACTATAAATCGTGTGTTCTTCGTTGCTTTTTAGTTCTATTTCATTAAAATCGTAGCTAATTTGGGTGTTAGAACCAATTTTTGGTCTAGCACAAAATACTTCGAAAACATGACCGAAGGTGTTTGTATATAGTTTTCTAACCTATGGTCAAGTGATACAGATATTTATCATTTCAACCCGTAATTTATAAAATTTTGTGGGTCCATCATTTCAAACCGCGATCCCAAATTCAGTAAAAATCGTTCAGGTTTATTATTTCAACCCATAAAGATTTTTCCCTATTCTAATGTCCGTTCGGGTATGTATCATTTCAACCCTTTGTGATTTTTCCTAAATTAGGGGTATCAACAATCACAAACAACAATCACATAGCAACAATCATAGCATATATACCATCAGTGCAACTACGTGACATATGAATATATCGTGTCATATATAAAATGTGCATATATGTCAAATCAAACAATTTCAATCAGCAATCCTATACATTTCATAAAACAGATCATTATTGATCTAACATCCATGAAAAATGTAAGTCAGATGTGAGATAAACTCACCTTTCGTGGCACAAATGGGAGATAGTTGACGAACTGACACTGAATGAATCGACGACTTCTAGGCACGATTCAAAATAGTTCCAACTTGATAATCAACTCATTATTTATTTTTATTTAAAAGTGGCGGATTGGGAATTTCTCGACAGGTCGGTACAGTTATCGGGTTGGGGACGGGTTTCAGAACTCAACACAAAACTCGACATATAAATAAACACAATAATTATTTTTTCAAAACAAATTTATATTTATATACAGATGCACACCATAAAGAACGACACATATATATTTATATTAAAAACTCAACTCAGACCAGCATACATACATACATACATATATATATAGTTGAATGCACACACACAAAATACTTCAAATCATATGTATGTATTTTTAAAATTTGATGGACGCTAAAATCCATCGTATAAATATTTATATTCATATATAGATAAACACAAGCAATATATATATATATATATATTCACACATGCATACAAAAAAAAATACACACTCATATAGGCTAAACATAACACACGCACCAAACACTATACACAAAGATGGTACACAACAACTCCTAACAATACACACACACCTTAACATCACGCACCAATTCATGACACAACAAACTCCATACAACACAAACCAACACAATAAATATATGTACATTGAAATACACATACATGCAAACAAAATATACACAATGCACACACTCAAGACTCAGTAAAAATCCACTTTAAATCACTCACACACTCCAGGCAATCCATAAAACTGAGGCTTGACATGGTTTCAGGTGTAGAGGGTGTCGGCGTTGGGGTGGCATGGTCAGAGAGCGGTGGTTTCGGGCGGGCGTGGGGCTGAAGGGGATGGAGGCGGAAATTTGGAAGGGTCGGCATGGGTTGGGTCAACGCGGTCAACGGAGGGACAGGGAGGCATGTGGATGGCTTAGGCGGCGGTAGCTAGGCGTGGTCCTAGATCAGGCAAGGCAGTTTAAGGTGGAGATGGGGAAGGCGGTTTCATGGCTGAGGGTCGGTCATGGGAGGCAGGAGGCGGAGGGGGCGGCAAGGCTGTTGGATATCGGAGGGGTGGAGCTCGGTGGGAAGGAGAGGAGCGGGTGGTTGTGAAGGGAAAGTCGGGTGAGAAAATAGGCAGAAGGCCTTTGGGAGGAGAAACGTAAAGCTTATTTTAATGAAGAAGGAAAGATGGAGGAAGCTGCTGAGAAAAGGTAAAAAGAAATGGCAAATGAGATGGGTGGACAAGAGATTTAAAGTGGGAATTGGGAAAAGAACCGGCATGGGTTTATTATCACGAAATAACGGTTTAAATTTTCTCCACTGTGAAAATAGTCTTCGGAATAGGGGAACACATATAACACGTTTTATTCAATTTGAAAGTGGTATTGGGACTGTACCCAATAGCTTTGCGAATAACAAAAGTTTGAACGGGTACAATGAATGGATTTTTTTACATTGCAGTTGAATAGAAACAAGAAAGGAACAATTTACAAATTTCAACGAACTGTTTGAAGCTAAAAATAAAATGGACGGTTTTAAACATATAAAACGAACGATATAATACGAGATTTAATTTTAAATAAAGAAGCAATGAACGAATTAAACTGAGTTAATAATTCAGTTTGAAATATCATAAGAAACAAATATAACAACTATAAATTGAACGATGTTTGTGAGAACAATGATCAATACACCCGATTGATCGATAGAAATAATTCGAAAAAAAAATCAAAGATAAAATTTTATAAATATCAAAAATAAATTATATAATATTTGAACATAAAATAAGAGACAAATATTTAAAATAAAATCTTATGAATAAATACGAATTCAGATGAATAAACTTGATAAATTAAAATAAATAAGATGGCAAATACTAGTTTGTATCATGAAATTTTATTCATATCAAAATAATTCATTCGCAATGTAAAACCAAAATAAACTTTAGTTTCATTTAACAAATCAAATTTGTTATTTCAATTCAAAAAATACATTCGAGTATTTAAATTTATAAAAAGAAATCAAAAATCAAAATTTAAATTAAATAATTAAATAAAAATATACTAAAAATGTCAGTCGTTACAATCTCCCTTACTCAAACCTTTTCGTCCTCGAAAAGGAAAAAGGAAGGGAAATAGAAACTAAATATTCAATGTATTTAAACCAATGGTTCATATCTATCTGCCTACCAATATATAATGTTAAAATATATAAATTAAAAGTTAAAATATTTTCAAATAATTCAAAATGGATTTAAGTATTCACTCAATGTCTAGATTGGCAATATATATATATATATCCCACTTTCGAAACCTGAAAATAGATATCGATGATGCCTTAGTCATCACCAAAATCATTTCCAAGCGACTAGAGTGTGACTCTATATCTATCTAATACACATAGGATTTAATATATAAGTTGATCAGAATAATACCCAAACCACTAGGTGTTCGATAGGCCAATTTTAACGTCAAATAAATACTCAAACAACTTTATATATTTAAACAGAATATATACCAAATTTTCAAATCATATATTATAAATTATATATTTCAAATCATAAAAAAATATTAAGGGAAAATTTATATCTCTACCCCACTTATTTATTTATTAAAGTTCAACTTCAATCCCAAATAATATACTAACAATATTATTATTAAATAAAATACATAACAAAATTATTCTATAATATAACAAAATAATTTCAAATCCATGTTATTAATATTTAAAATATAAAACTTGTTAAACTCCATAAATTTAACATATATATACATCACAAATAAAAAAATGTTTATAAACCAATTTAAATTTATAAAATACCTATATACTTACATTTATAAACTATATCATTATAAATTCAAAACAAGATAAAATCATTTTCTTACAAAATATACATCTTTTATTATAAATATATAGTTTATAAAATATTAAATCGTAAAGTATAAATAAAAAATCTTCGAAATATTGGTATTACCAAAACATAATGTTATTCACAAATATACGTATCAAATTTCGATATTGCATTAAGAAAACTTATATTATAATATCTTCAAAATAATAATTTCATGCCAATATTTAATAAGAATGGATCGCTAGAAGATTTATACTCTCCTTCTACTTATTATCTTGTTACGGACAAGGATAAGTTATAGAATTCGAGTTAAAAGCGTAACGAATGAAGGAACCTAATCAAAGAGGATCTACGAGGGAAGATGAATTCAAATGAAAAATAAATTTCAGAAAAAGATTAAAATATTAAACAAAATTTTATATTCGAAAATATTTGTTTAAAACCATTTTAAAACATTTATATTTTAAAAATACGCTCTCTCTTAAGAAGGATTCTGCGACCGATTCCACTCATTCTAGGGTATCACTACCCTATCTCTAATGAGTTTTTACCCCATAGGCTAAAGCTTTGATAAACCAAAGCTCTGATACCACATGTAACGACCCGCCATTCATACCATGCCGAATCAACAAAACATGTCAACTCGGAACATCCAAAATAATAGATTGTTATTAGCTTCTGAGGTAAATAGAATAAATCACAGAATTATAGATCACAGACATAGATACAAAGCAATATAATATCTTGCAGCATAAAATACAAAATACAATAGTAGTTCATGAAGCCACTAATTAAATTTACATCAGAGTTTACATAGATAATGCAACATAGGTCTAAAACCATGAATTACAGATACATAAATAAAAGATAAATATATAAACTGAAATGACAAGAATAGCTGGAACTGGATCAACTGAACAGGTAGATATAGGTGAGCAAATCCGATATAAACTCCAACTCTGAAAGTGAATCTCAAAAGCTGTAACACTCGATCTGACCCGAGCAATAATAAAAAATAAAACAACCCAGATCAGTACTAACATTCTCATGGAAGTAAATCAACTCAAATAAAATGTTCGATGAAATGCAATCAGTAACTTAGAGGATGTTTGGGATCAGCATCCTCGAAGGATCCGTCAAACTAATACTATATATCATAATACGCTATATACAATAGTGTCTATCAGTAAATCAAAATAACTTAAGCGGGATTACCATGATTACCCTTACACCGGTTATATATTATCATAGTATATACAGTACCGTAATTCCTCCGTAAACTGGAGGTGGATCAGAGGGCACTCCATATAAAATAGTACAAAACTAAATCGTAGTCGGCTCGTATAAGGCATGTGACAAGGCACGCAAGGAATGCTATGGTGGACTCACCGTTTGCAAAGCCGGACTGGTGGTAACGCATAGCAGCTACTACCGCCCACCTCGATACGCACTCCCATAATCAAAAGGGCCCAAACCGAATCTCAAACAGTAATAGAAAAATATCGAAGAAGTGTGCTCGATTGGAGGTATGACCTCACTTGGTCCGTGCGTAGCTCCTATTTTAGCCACATCAAGCTGACTCAAGGTGGTTAGGGTCTCGTAATTACTATGAATATGAAAATAGAGTCGTCCGCCAAATCATCCCCTTCATTCTGGAACTCGTTTGAGTCAAATTTTGAAAATCAGAATTAAATATCTAACTTCAATTATATTAAAATTTGAAAATAACTAACTTAAATTGCTTAAATCGAATTGATTTAGAAATCATACCGTAAAGACCTCGAAATGTAGTATAAACTGTTACTATACTATTTAACTTCAAAAATGTTCAATTTCCGAAAATATTCGCATAACGATTTATAATTGAAAATCGACTTATATAAAATCGTATCTTTAAGGTCTCGATTACCATTTAGATCAATATTAAAGTATTTTACTTTGATAATATTTTATTTTGACATATATTAAAAATTGAAATTTTCAAACTATTCAGGTATTCGCTTTAAGTTGATTCAAAATTCACATTAGGTTCGAGTTCAAAAGATATAATTCATATCAAGACTTTATATTTCAAGTTAAACAAATCACAAAATTTAGTTTGGCCTTTTTTTTGAAAACTCATTTGAGTCAAATTCAAAATCCCAATCACTTAGGTTCAAATTCAATTTTTATATAATTCAAATCGAAAACTTATATTTCAATTTAAACCAAATCATATCATATATTATAATTCAAATCGTACAATTCAAAATCGTTACTTATAAATTCGATTTAACTCATTTCTTACATGTAAACCAAATGATTCATAGAACTAATTCCATAAAATATGTCGTATTCATTCTATGTCAATTTTTATGTTCAAAACTAACTACAATTCAAGATCGTTTCTTATAAAGGTTCAAAACCAAATTCAAATTCGTATTCAGTTGATTTATAATCAAATTCATTCCTTAAATTTGGAAAATCAATTTCAAAACAAATTCACAATTCAAATTCATCTCTTAAGTTTAAATCAAGTTCAAATTCAAATTCTCATCTTGTGACGACCCGAACTTCCCCGGTCTCCGAAGAGAAAGAACGGATTGTCTGAGAACACGACAAATCAGAACACAAACAGAAGACCATTTCATTGCTTATTACAACAATTTACATCAGAGTACAAGAATATACAGAGTATGATCAAATAATATATATTTGATAAATATCAGAGATTTTCAAATTACAGTGCAGCGGAAAATCCTACGAAACACAACTGAAAGAAATACACGGATACATAGCGTTCCGAATATAGCTCTAGCTGTAAACCAGGATATTGTGGATATAATATCTGCAAAATCAAAACTACTAGCTGCCCATGTGGAAAATAGGGGCACCCAGAGTTTAGTTTAAAATAATAAACTTCAGGTCTGTCAACAATGCAACGCAAGCTGAAGGATAGAGTTTTACCTTATAATAGCCAAATAATGCTAGATACGTGAAATTTCATCTTTTATTATTACAATAAGTTAACAAATCAACTTCAAATATAAATGTATCAATCATAGATGGCATAGTGCCCCATCCCACTATGTCTCCATACTAGGATCTACAATTAAAACCGAAATGTCACGTATTGGAAGTTGAATTTCTGTCTGTGAACCAAGGCAAGGGATCATCCTTACCACTTCGAGACAATCTAGCCTACCATGTCTCAGGGTCAGCCGCAACTGCACATGGAGCGACAGGGCCGGTCCACATTTTAAGTGGAATAAAAATCGCTAAACATGCGTTTCACGTTCCCCGCCCTAAGGGTGGTAAAACTTGCCAGTATATCGACCAAACCATCCATCGGCCCCGTAGTGACCGATATAACCGAGGAGCCTCGCTATCCATCATCCACATAAGTAAAATGTCTGGGCTCCATACCATGACACCACTCCTAGCTAGAAAGAAATGCATGCCCTCCCTGAGGTCCTCTCCCGTTTTTGGTTCATACCGGGGTGTGAGTCTCGCAAATTAACGCTATACACAAAGCTATGCTATATTAAACTCGTGCTTTGATCATCAACCACAAGACTCTTCTTTTCAACAGAAGCCTTGATCACTACATCTCTGCATGCCACACTGACAATTCATGCCATGCGATTGATATCTATCGATATATAACCTCTGAGCTCGTACGTCTCAGAGAAGGGTGTTAAGCAAGAGAATTAATTCTCCACCACCAAACAGATATATATTTAATGGAGATCAATCAACATAGACCAAAATCCAATGTCAGACACACATCCATTAACAAGTTCGTTCTGGGTCTGAACGAAACCGCAGGCACCTTATTCCTTGTCCCATATGTCCAATACAGGAGATAGGTCCTCGCATATCCGGTCGATCTCCAAGTATGTCTGGACGATCACCACTTATTACCTCGTCTTGGGTGTATAGTCCAATCAAGACATCAGTAATCATCCAAACGATGTGAATACCTTCGGTCTTCAACAACCATCTTCATCGTCGACTTATCGTCGAATCAGTTATTCAGAATGGGTATAAACCCGGCCTTTCTGAATAACTCGCGTATATAATAAGCAAGTGCTATAAAAACACAACATACGCCTCATTCCAATTCTGAATATTATTTTATTTAAATATTCATTTGAATATTATCTTATTTAAATATTCATATCCTTTGGGAAAGGTTCCCATTAATTTTATCAAAGATAATTTCTTTAAATTTATTTTTTAATATTCCATTGGATATCGATTTAAACCAAATTAAGGTTTAACCAAACTAGTGGGGATTAGCGATCCTTACCGAAGTAATCATTTATTATATTTCCCATTCCCAACCTATTCATCTCATGGAGCAAAACTGGTAATACTCCATATCTAACACATGATGTTATCAGTAAAATTATTTACCATTACACGTTCAAATCTAATTAAGGATTTAACTATCGCTTGGAGCAAAACTGGTGATACCCCATTCTCGATCATTTCTTGAATTTGATAATTTTAGTTATCAGATTCACCTGACAATCTAATTAAATATTCATTAAAACTCTACTTAGTTTTAACCTCAAAAATCAGAACTTAATGATTATTCAAAGTTAAGAAAATAATCTTATCTTTAACTGGGTTAAAGAACTAATGTCATTTAAAACACAGCTCATGATAAACCCAAATCACATTCCATTAACAATGGAATCTTCATGGAAAACAGATCAATGTATATAATCGATATAAACTTCCATATCCAACCGATAATACAAATGGAATAACGGCAAAGCCTTTTAAATTCCATATATAGTAACATTCTTCCTCCACATAAGTTCACTTCAATTATTACCAAACCGAATTCCATTCCATTCCAATTTATTTTATTAAATTGGAAACTTTTCTTTGGAAAATTTCCCTTAAATCTTAATTAAAAGATTTATAAATTCCCAATCACATTTCACTGTAAATCGGGTTAAAGAACGAGTGTTGTTAAAAACACAGCTCACAATAAACCCAATTCACATCCCATTTTATTCCAATTAAATGTTAATTAACTGGAAACTCTAATAATCTTTATTAAAAGATTTATTCTTTTCACACGGGGTTCAAGAACAGTGTTACTGAAAACACCATTCACGACAAACCCAAAATCCGACTCTTTCATTCAATTCCAATTAAATATTAATTAATTGGAAAACTTCACTAAATCTTAATTAAAAGATTTATTGTTTCCTCAACTGGGTTTAAAAACAGTTTTATTTAAGACACCGTTCACGACAAACCCAAAATCTCATTTGATATTAAATACAAGGCTCTGAATATAAAATATATCGGCTTATATTCAATATCAAATTCTACAACCAACGAATATCGTATTGGAAATAACGATATAAATATATCTTTCAAATTTCCATAACAATATCTGCATAATCACGAAATCCAACATCGAAATATTTCAAAGATAATTTCGATTCAAATCCATTCCAATTCATATATTGGAAACTCTGGTTATTTTTAAAAACATTCCCAATCCAATTTATTTATTTAAAAATAAATGGATTTTAATTCTAGTTCATTTTGATAAAATATATTTTTATTTTTTCAATTATAGAATTTTTCATCCTAATTCTTTCTAAATCATTAACTATGATTTTACACAAATAATTAATATTTTTAATAATTTTATTAAGGCCCTTTCAGTTGATTTCCATAAACGGTCATCGAACTGCACTCGAACTGCACTTACAGCTACCTTTTCCAAATTTGATTTGGACATAATTCCAAATCCAACCATTAGATTTCAAATCTCTTATATTCATTGGAAAGCTCTTTTTGATACGGACCCAACGGTTCTGGTTTTAGGAGAATCCGACGGCCGGATCTCCCGTAATATCAATTCAAAGATAATGGTCGAAATCCGCGAACGGTCGCTGCGCGACGCGTAATATTCAGGCCATTAAATATATATATTATATTTCATTGATTTCCATTTAAAACGTATTTTATAAATCGTTTTAAATTCGTTTTTGAAACGATTCAACTTCATATTCGATTTTAAATCAAAATTGAATATTCCATATCATAAATACATAAATGATAATATTTTCAAAATCTTAGATTTTGAAATTCCTTCCCTTTCGACATTCATTATAAAAATGAATAAAATCGATATAAATATCGTTCACGTCAAATCAACACGGCTTTATATATTTAAATATTTTCGTGTCCATCCCAAATCAGACATCAAAATCATATTTTGATCCATTACTGAATATTATTTTAAAATATTAGTTATTTTAAAATATTCATTACTCGTCATTTTAAAATATTCATTAATTAAAAATATTCGTTCCTTCTGAATTGGAATCAGACACGGTCAATTACCATATAATTTTATTTATATGGATTTCATACACACATGTACACAACAATAATCAAACACAGTCAACCATCATCCACAGTGCATTACACAACTGCATAAGCGTTAAATATAAATAATTAACGCTTACAATGGTCTGTCAACCAATCGATTGACATACAACTAAACAATTTGGATTAGTGTACGTCAAATATCATCCCAATACCCGTGTGGGGTTTTCAAACAGCAACCACTGATTATTATTTGTGCAGTTGGGCGATGTGTAAAATATACCGTCCGAATCAATATCAGTCAAATGTGTGTACATAAACAAATCATCTGATTTGTAAATCAATATTTATTTTATTCATATACACGTTAAAAATTATATTGTTAACTATAAAATATTTGTTTCAACTCATAAATGTTTTATACAGTTCATTTATACAATAAAAATGATATTTTTATTGTTCTAACATTTTTAGAAAATTTCGGCAGCATAACGGCGCGATACTAGAACCGAAATAAGGTCTAGCCTTATCCCTCGCCTAATAATGGCTCAGACCATATACAACCCAAATTCTAATCAATTCATTTCACTTCCCAAACCAAATTCAAACAAATAAACCAATCAACCAAACAAACAAAGTTTCAAACAAAAGTATCGGGTGCTTCTAAGCACCGTCTGCATCCTAGTATATATATTTAATTAGAAAATAAATTAAAGTGAGAAGTTCTCATCTTTGGGATCCACTCCGCCAGTTTTATTTCTGAATTTCGGAACAGTTTGAAATTGCTCGAAATTCCAACGCAATCTTTTTCACGCTGTTCATAGTAAAAATCACATTTTTAATACGATGTTTATATATTTTTATCTAACTAAAAATAATATTTTTACCTACAAAAAATGGTATTTTTATAGAACTAAAAATCATATTTTTATCAATGCTGTATATATTTAAAAACAATGCTATATATAAATAATCCCATTTTTAAAACAACTCTTTTTAAATTAAAAATCACAATTTTATTTTAATGTTATACAAAGGAAAATCACAATTTTATATATAGTTTAATATCACTAAAGATTATATTTTAATATCCTATTTTTACAACGCTATTATATATAAATATAAAAATCATATTTTTATTCCAATTTTTATTTCTTGAACTAATGCTATTTTTATTTTTAAAATGAAAGCTATTTTTATTTTTCAAATAAATGTTATTTTTATTTTTTAAATCAATGTTATTTTTATATTTTAAACCAATGTTATTTTTATTTTTCAAACCAATGTTATTTTTATTTTTCAAATCAATGTTATTTTTATATTTTAAGATCTGAAAAATAAAAATAAAAATAAAATTATGCTCACTGTTCTTCTTATGAACCCGAAAGAACCCATCGCCATTTGTACCCTAGCTGTTGCGCCACCTAGGAGCCATCGGAGGTTGATCAGACCGCGCCCTCCCGAAGCTGCTGACGTTGTCGGTCACCGCCGTAAGTGGTGGTCGACTTGAGCTCCTCCTTATCGTGGAAACTGATGGCGAACAGCGCCGGTATTAGGCCCGAAATCGACCTCCACTGCGAACCAACAATCATTTCCACCGGTTTGAAGGGAGAGCTCGAGACGCTGAAGACCCCCTAGGTGGTGGTTTGTTGGATTAATGAATGGATGGATCGGATTTGGAGGGGGAAGCAGGCGAGATTTCGGTCATCGGTTTTCTAAGATGGAGGCGCGACTTTTTTAATATTTTCCAACGAATGAAAATTAGGGCTTGAGATTTATATATATATATAATTTAATTAATATTTAATTTTGAAAATATCTTGTTCAACCTTAAGAACTCCAAATCAAACACAACGACTGTCGCCCCTAGCTAAATACCCTCATTCAGGACACATTGGGATATGTTTTGTTACCCAATTCGATTGTTACGACCAGTTTTCATTTAAATTAAAATATGAATCTATATATATTTAATTTAAACATACATTTTAATTTATCGGGGCCACATACAGACTCCAAAAATTCGAGAAAAATAAATCTAGTTATGTTTTGATGATACGATCCTAAAAATACTAATTTCGTCGAATTTGGAGACCGTTTGAAAAATGATCATTTTCAAGTCGATAAAATTCAAACTAAAATTACCAAACACGTTTTCTTTTTCCACGCTCACATATTAATTCCAAAAATTATGAATTTTGGAATCTTGCAATAATTTGACATTCCGAATCCAAAAAAAGTGGTCTCATTGAAAACGGAGGTCATTTGCAAAATGGCTATTTTTAAGGGCTATATTTATATTAAAATTCCATAGCGACTATTCTGAATTTTCAACTAGACATAACTTTTTATTCCCGTCATGAAATATGGATTTTTCACATTTGTTGGAAAGATATTTTCAAACAGATTCAAATATTTTTTGATTTACTAAAATTCGGTTTATTTTGAATCATGTACATTCATTTGAAATTTGAAATCGAATTTTCAAACTACCGCGCCATTTCAGACTCGTTATATAATTAAAATAAATTTATTCATTCTAACTTCGATTAAAATAAATTTATGCGCTCTAATTCTACTCAAAATAAATTTCTAGTCGTAATTATTTAAAATAAATTATTTTAAATATCCAAAATTTAAAATTGCCAAAATAAAAAATTTAAATTGGTTCCGATTTTCCGGGTTGTTACAATCTGCCCCACTTAAAATCTTTTCATCCTCGAAAAGGAACGGAGCTGAAATTTGTTTAACTAACCAACACAACTTTCACTCTAGCATTCATTCTTCAACTTTTTAGTTCTCAAGAATATCTAATTTTTCAAAAATTTGGCTAACACCCTAAATTTTCGAAAAATTTCTCCATAACCATCTTTGTACGGGGAGATATTTAAAACCGCAACTAGCCACGCAGGGCCCTCATCATCCAAAAAGAAAAAGAAAAAACCAAGCGGCTAGCCAATCGGCTCATAAAATCATCCAAACCTAATAAATTTGTAAACATGTACCTATTTGTCGGGCATACAATTTTGTTCCTCTTCTCTAGCCTCCTTGCTATGACAAGTTCAATGTATATACATGTGTATGCATGCAATTTCAAACAATTTGCAATTCAATTCAATTTGGCTTAATGGTTCTAAATTTTAATTAATCAAATCAATAATCAAACAACACAATCAGCAATCAATTAGTTGATTATCGTTCAAACACATAACTTTTATATATATTCTCAAAATCATGTTTTTGATGCTAATTCACAACAATAACCCTATCTAGTTTTGGTTCTCACACCAGTCAATGAAACTCGAACAAGAATTCTGATGATGTAGCTACAATCATCAGAATCATCTCTGGGCATCTAGAGTGTGAGTCTATATATATTCAGTATATTAAAACTTCAAATATGCATTCACGACGCGTATATGGAAAATCTCATATGCTCAATTGTCCAAAATAAAATAAAATAATATAGTTAAATACGTATAATTAGATTAAATTTTCAAAACAAAATTGGTTTTCATTTTTATTTTAAAAATAACACTCTTCAGACTCATTCTAGGATACTACTGATCCTATCTCTAACAAGTCATTCTCATTGGATATTACTAATCCAGTCTCTGATGAATTCTTTCATTTGGTTCTAATGTGTCTTGTTCTCGAGCTCTGTAAACCAAAGCTCTCATACCAAAACTGTGACGACCCGAACTTCCCAGTCTTCGAAGAGAAGAGAAAGAACGGATTGTCTGAGAACACGACAAATCAGAACACAAACAAAAAAACATTTCATTGCTTATTACAACAATTTAAATCAGAGTACAAGAATATACAAAGTATGAGCAAATAATATATATTTGATAAATATCAGAGATTTACAAATTACAATGCAGCGGAAAATCATACAAAACACAACAGACAGAAATACACGGATACAGAGCGTTCTGAATATAGCTTCAGCTGTAAACCAGGATCTTGTGATATAATATCTGCAAAACCAAAACTACTAGCTGCCCGTGTGGAAAATAGGGGAACCCAGAGTTTAGGTTAAAACAATAAACACCAGGTCAGTCATGTGACTGGTGTGAGAACTAAAACGGTTATTAACTTGATTTTAAAGTTAGATATATCAAGGGACCACGTCGTGTAATACCCCACGTCCATTAATGTCACTCACAAAGGGAATGCATTAACTTCCATGGAGCATTTTTAAGTGTGTATAGAACAGAAACTTAACAACAAGACAGATATAAATAGTACTTAAAAATCCAAAACTTTATTCATTGCAGCGGTAAACACATAAGTTTGATTACATCATCAAAAACTAGAGTCAAAGTACATAATATCCATCTTGACTAAATCAGAGTACATAAATTGAAAGACATAACCCCAAATCAAGATAGCGATAAATAAGATAGGCTGAACTTTACTTTAGCGATCCAAGCAACTTCTAAAAGCAGAGATATAGCTGTCCAAAATCAAGCTCCACTGGTGCTAGTTCCAACCTGAGCACCTGAGGGGGAAAGGAAGAAAAGAGGTGGAAACAAAGGGGGTCAGACATAAAGTCTGGCGAGTGTGATAACTTTAACAATATAATTACCAAAATAACTAGGCTAAGGCATAAGTAGGAAAATAAGGAAATGATTGTGAACAATTGAGTATGGCAGAGTAAACAAGGAAGTAAGATGAACAAAGATAACGTTAAAGGCGCACCTAAACCATTATAAGATATTTACTATACTGCACCACCACTAGTCACCCTAAGGTTGATCCCACCTACAGAACTTAATAATGATATTGGTAGTTTCATGCACCCCTAGTTGCCTTCATTGGTGCCGCCTGCCCCTATCTCCACTAGGTGTACCCGCTACCCTCATGCGATTGGCTCTCTAACTCGTAGATACCCGTGCTGGCCCCACAGTGGGGTGTATCACTCCCCAAAGTGGAAACTCGATACCACCAATAATGCACGGCTTATACCTACATGATGCAACAACGTCTTACCTACCAGCCTGGGCCCACACATGCATATGAACCCGTTGGACTTGCATTGCCACCGCTAACCCGTTTTGGCCTCTTACAGTCAAGCCGAGTACGCGTGTCCCGTCCTCGACTTGGGTCGAGCCCACAAAGTTACTTATGGGTTACTGGTTGAAACGGGCCCCCATTACTTGACACAAGCTATCCACCTAAGCTTCGTCCCCTCTAGTACATCCCACTTAACCCTCTTCTTTGTCATGTTCACTTACATGTTTCAATTTTTATTAAGTGTTTCTAATCGTATTTCAAATGCCACCCAAGGCACCCACTTAATTCCACATGCCACCCAAGGCACCCACTTAACCCCTCATGTCCCACTACATGTTTATCTGGTTAAGTGTTTCTTAATTTATTAAGACCGTAACCTTATAAAGACCTACCACATTAGACTGGCATTTGTGGCAGCTGGATTTGCCGGGCGGGTCCAGGCAATCTTACACCACAAACGAGCCTAATCTCGTGTCTTTACAACTGTTACGCATTTAATTTGTGCCTAAGACCTCCCACATTAGACTGGCATTTATGGCAGCTGGATTTGCCGGGCGGGTCCGGGCAGTCTTACACCACAAAAGAGCCTAACCTCGTGTCTTAGACGATTAATTACACCTAATTAATCATTCCCCAATTTGAATTAATTTCCCTATTCAAATTATCAATCAATTCCAAATTTAACGATGTCCATAATTGACTCAATTATGTCCATCTATTTATGGTATGCAAAATCATACCAATTTATCATCACAAATTAATTTTATGCCATTTAAGGCATTTATGCCAATTCTCAATATTAAATCTTTTAATATTATCCCATGGCCCCACGTTGTACATTTGTTCGTTTAACGTAAAATATACGTTAGAATCGAATAGTCTAACTTATAGAATAAAGAGAAAACATCACAACATACATATAGATAAAATTAGATCCAAGCATAAGGGGTGAACTTGCATGTGTGAATGAGATTCTACATCTAAAACTTACATAGGCCAAAGTCACAGCTTGCATAAAACTACATATGTCATAGATCTAAATCTAAAGGTGTAGACTTGTTTAGGCAATAGTCATAAACTTGCATAAATCATGTATGTTATAGATCTACATCTAAAGGTGTAAACTTGCATAGGCAATAACCACAAACTTACATAACATGATTCATACTCCAAACACATATATTTATATAAACTTGCATATGTGATTTATGCAACGTAACGATGGTGTAAACTTACATCTAAACATATAAACTAGCATGTAAAATTTTGCATATAACTCACACATGTCATAGCCTAACTTTAGATCTAAAATAGATGTCTTGAAACATGTAAGGTTATGCATAAAATTTTCGCTAACTTGCATATGATCTATGTCTCAATTAACATCCTAACTTGCATACATACATGTGATTTATCATATGAATTAGTTCCAACAGCATAACCAAACTAGCATATGAAACATCATAATAAATTGATTATACATAATCATAGAATTACAACATGGATGATAACATCACAAATTTACAACATAGATGATAACATCATAGAATTTACAACATAAATGATAACATCACAATTTTTCAACATAGATGAGAACATGCGGTCAATAATTCACAACATAACCATATAATCTGCATCATAGCTTAATCCAATTAAATTGTTAATTATTTTATTAAAGAAATCGAACTCACAACTCAAAGAAGGTCTTGAGTTCTGAAATCTGAGTTTTGAAGTTGAATTAGCTTTCCTTTGAAGTAGATTCGTTGTTAGAGTTGAATAGAATTGAATTTGATTAGCTTTCTTCCTCTCTAATTGGTGGCGGCTATTCTAGGTTGCTAGGTGACGGCATGGAGGCCATAAATCTAATTTTAATTTGATTTTAGGGTTTGAGTCTACATGTCTTTTTATAGAGTTTAGGATTAATTTAAGCCATCCGATCAACCCAGAATTTATCCCAGCCAATCAAAGCATATCAGAAACCCTATTGACTCAGCATACAGTTATAAACATGTCATCAATCAAATCTGCATGGGGGGGGGAGGTCGACCCCCAGGTCGACTCCCAGGTCGACCTGGTCAGGGTAGGTCGACCCCCAGGTCGACCCTATGGTCGACCCCCAGGTCGATTCTATGGTCGACCCCCAGGTCGACCTGGCCCTGGCAGGAAATTTCCCGCCTGACCCATTCTGACTCTAAAATTTGAATTTATGAAATCTGTTTTGAATTTTCTGAAACTTCCGATGGCCATAACTTCTTCATACGAAGTCCAATTCACACAAACTCGGACTCTATCTCAACCAGAATTCCAAGACGAACACAATGGCGCAATCCGTTTCCCTTAATTCTCACATCTGAGATTAGTTATTCTTTAATTTGTTACTTTAGTGTTAACAGAAATACGGGGTGTTACATTCTCCCCTCCTTAAAGGATTTCGCCCCCGAAATCTCCAAGTTAAGGAGAATGCATATCCTAACATCCAATCAACCATCTACTCAACCATCAAACACAGGCATCCATTGTCCTTATAAAATTCCTAATGCTGTATGAACATATGCAAGAAGTGTGTGTATATGTTCTTTACCTAATGCAAAATCAGGCGGTCTACTGATTCAGTTGACCTCCTTAATGCAAACCATGATAGTGCCATGTATCCATCATGTATGCAAGGAACCCTAGACATATCAATACTACATGTGTTCACAACCATTCATTCAAATGCAACATCCATATGGTACACACATTTACATTCATTCTACTAAATACATCCATTTATATGCAATATGCAGTATGAAAGTGACTGAGCCGATCTTGTGCCTAAAGTGTGTGTATATGTATCCACAAGCAACCACTAGCAACCACTTGCATCCAGGTGCACCCATCATACATAACATGTCTCAAACACATGTTTCAACCATAGGATTACCATATCTAAAGGTCAAAGATATTAGCGAGAGGACACACTAAAGATAAAACAAGTACAAGCTAAGCGATAAAGGAGAAATTAAAAGACATACCCTCGAAAAGAAAAGGGTACAATGAACGCATCTTCTCTTCCGTCTCCCAAGTAGAGTTGCTCTCATCATCTCCCCATTGCACTTTGACTAGCCTGACCTCTCGATTCCTCAACTTCTTAATCTCCGACCCAAGAATGCACGTAGGAGCTCGTCGAATCGTCGCATCGCGCTCGATCTCCACCTCTCTAAGAAAGCTCGGCTCTACCACTTCCGCGGTCTCATGCAAGCACTTCCTCAAATGTGATACATGGAATACATCGTGTACACCACTAAGTCTCTCGGGCAACTCCACTCTATACGCCATCTATCCAATCCTCTCCTTAATAGGAAACGACCCTATGAACCTTGGTGCTAACTTCCCAACGGACCTAAAGCGAACCACATTCCGTAATGGAGACACATTGACAAAGACCATGTCCCCAATATAAAACTCAAGATCTGTCCTCCTCTTGTCCGCATAAGATTTCTGCCTATCTTGCGTCGTCTTCATCCTCCTTCGAATAAAATCGATCTTTTCCGAAGTCTCTCTAATCATATCGGGCCCAAGCAAGATCTTATCTGTAGACTCCCACCAACATGTAGGCGAACGACACAGACGTCCATAAAGAGCCTCGAACGGTGCCATGCCAATGCTAGACTGAAAGCTATTATTATATGCGAACTCCACCAACGGAAGATGTTCCTCCCATGTACCTCCGAAGTCTAAGACACACAATCTCAATAAGTCCTCTAGAATACGATTCACCCTCTCGGTCTGGCCGTTCGTCTGAGGATGATATGCGGCGCTCAAACATAACTGAGTCCCTACCGCCTCTTGCAAGCTCTTCCAAAACTCGCTAGTAAAGATAGGATCGCGGTCGCTCACTATGCTAGAAGGAACACCGTGCAAACGAACTATCTCTCGAATGTATACGGAGGCTAACCATGGAGCAGTCCTCTTACTCTTCACGGGAATGAAATGGGTGCTCTTAGTAAGTCTATCTACCAGGACCCAAATCCCAGTATTACCCTTCCTTGATCTCAGTAACCCATCGATAAAGTCCATCGAGGCACTTTCCCACTTCCATTGTGGGACCTCCAATGGGTGAAGCGACCCACCGGGCTTCTTTTGCGCTGCTTTTACTTGTTGGCACACCAAGCATCTAGTGACAAACTCGGCCACATCCCTCTTCATACCGGCCCAAAAGTAAACTCGTCTCATGTCCATGTACATCTTGTCCCTGCCGGGATGGATGCTCATCTCCGAACGACGTGCATCATCAAGAATGGTCTTCCTCAAGTTCACGTCTTGTGGTATACAAAGTCTACCGTCCCTACGTAACCAATCCTTATCATCTATGGTATACCTACGGAGATGGCTCGATGACTCACCCCTTTTGAGCTTTTCTACTAACTCAACCAACTGTGGGTCATCTCGCTGTGCCTCACCGATCCGTCCCAAAAGCGTAGGTCTGACCTCTAAGGATGCTAGTAAACAGGGTACAAAGTCAATGGAAGGGCTAAAGTCAAACGTAGAATGAACTCTAAGCTTCATCGCTCAACAAACAACGGACTCAAGGACAACCTTTTCCCAGTGAACAATTCGAATTTTTTGCCCAGAAGATAATGGCGCCAAGACTTAAGCGCGAAAACAATAGTGGCCAACTCTAGGTCATGTGTAGGGTAATTTTTCTCATGCACTCTCAATTGCCTTCCACCATAGGCTATTACCCTTCCCTCTTGCATTAAGACTGTGCCTAGTCCTGTCCCACAAGAATCGGTATAAATGGTAAATGGCTTACTCCCATCTGGCAAAACTAAGACTGGGGTTATGGTCAATGCTCTCTTTAAACGTTGGAACGCATCATCACAATCTACGTTCCATGTGAAGACTAAGTTCTTCTTCGTCAAGCGTGTTAATGGGGCTGATATTTTTGCGAAGTCCTTGATAAATTTCCTATAGTAGTCAGCCGACCCTAAGAAACTCCTCACCTCGGTAGCATTTTTAGGGACCTTCCAATCTTGGATGGCCACTACCTTCGCGGGATCCACAGCTATCCCTTCTTTGGAAACCACGTGCCCTAAGAATCGCACTTCCTTCCTCCAAAAGTGACATTTAGAAAATTTAGCTTTAAGGCTATGCGCTCGAATGGTCTCCAACACTTCCCTAAGATGTAGGGCATGCTCTTCCTCGCTTTTAGAAAAGATCAAAATGTCGTCCACAAAGACTACCACGAATTTATTAAGGTACTCCCTAAACACCTTACTCATCAAGTCAACAAAGTATGCAGGGGCGTTTGTCAAACCGAAGGGCATCACAAGCCACTCGAAGAAACCGTCCAGAGTCCTAAAGGCAGTCTTGTCTATGCTATCCTCAGCCACTCTCAACTGATGGAAACCTGTGGCTAAGTCCAACTGCGAAAACACTGAGGCGCCAACTAACTAATTGAAGAGATCATCAATCCTCGGCAGTGGTGCCTATTCTTCTTAGTAAGCTTATTAAGTTCTTTATAGTCCACACAAAGTCTAAGGGACCCATCAACCTTCGTGGAAAATACTACTGGAGCACCCCACTCCGATATACTATGTTTATGAACCCCTTCTCAAGCAATTCTTTCACTTGCTTACTGAGTTCTCTTCTCTCTCTTGGAGCCATGTGGTGCACTGGTAATGCAACTAGTTTTGCATTATCTACTAGATATATTCGAAAGTCTATCTCGCGTTTTGGGGGTAAACCCCTCACCTCATCGAAGACATCAACATATTCACGGACTATATGAACAAAATGTAAATCATCATTGGATGCATCAAGGGATTCTAGGTAGCTAAGCATTACTAGACCTCTAGGGTCACAAGAAATATCAAGGGTCTTTCCACAACTAGTCAACAATCTAACTACCCTTCTTTCACAATCTAGGATGGCCCCGTATCTAGTTAGCCAATCCATACCTAGAATCAAGCCGTAGCCCATGAAGCGAAGAACAAAGGCGTTGCATTCAAACCCAACGCCCAAGATAAACACTCTCAAATCCCGACAAATCATAGAAAGATGAGCCGAACCACCAATAGGATTTGAGACTACTAAGGGATCCGTAACTAGACTAGTACCTAGGTGCATTGTTTCAACTAATGATGTAGAGATAAACGAATGTGATGCGCCAGAATCGAATAAAGTACGGATAGGATGATCGAACAGAAAAACTAAACTTTCAACAGAAATTGCTCTACCTCGTTCTTGCAACGGTGGGACCACAAGAGCCTGAACTTGCCCCCTTGCCTGCCCTAGTGCCATAAGAGCCTGCTCCTATCCTCCCGAGGTAGACCCTGCCCTCTGCCCTTTCCTTGGGCAGTCCTTAATCAGATGTCCTGCTTCGCCACAGTGGAAACAGCCAGCCTTCTTTTTCTTCCTACAATCTTTGCTTAGATGGCCTGGTGTCCCACAGTTAAAGCATCTTTTCTTTCGCTTACCATTGTTGCCTTTACCACCTTTCTTGTTCTGTTGTTGCTGTTGCGGTTTCTTTTGATCCTCTTTCTTCTCGGGTGCCTTATTAGCATTGGCGCCCTTCTCCTCTTCATGCATAAGCGCCATGTCAACTAGCCTCTCAAAGGTAGCCCCCATGGGGATGTGGGTCATAGCTAACCCATGAAGCGGCTCGTTCAAACCCTTAACAAATCTCAGAGCCTTCTTTTCTGGTGTATTCACTAAGTCCAAGCCAAATCTTGCCAACTGATTGAATTTGTTGACGTATTCTTTCACCAATAGATTCCCCTGCTTCAACGCCAAAAATATTTACATATATAAATTCTCTTCAGCCCGTGAGAGAAACTTTGCTTCAAACCTCTTCCTGAAATCTGGCTACGTATCGACTGGACGTTCTCTATTAGTGACCTCCCACCAAAACGAGGCCTCATTCTTCATTAGCCAGGCAGCTAACTGGACCTTTCTTCCATCTTCCACTTCAAAGATCCCAAACAATTCTTCTACCTCCTTTAGCCAATTTCGAGCTTCAACATATGTCTCCGTCCCGTGAAAAGATTTTCCACCCGTTGCTCGAAAGTCCTTACATATCTTAGCAAAAGTATCGACACGAGGAGGAGGAGCATTTGCTGGACCTGCAGTGGTGGCCCTAGTCTCCAAATACCTCCTAAACCATCCTGGTATCGGTATCCCCTCGGGTATCTCAGGAATTCCAGACATGCTGAAACGAAAAAGGAAAGATTCAATACAAAAGAACCGAAGGAAAGATATATAGCTCTTGGGGTTATGCTTTCTAAAATAAGCTTTTCTCTTGAAAATACTTTCCTTAAAACATACTTTTGAAGGTACTTCTTTATAAAAGTATTTTTGAAAAACATTTTTTCAAAATTCATATATGTTCTGGTAACCTTCAGCTTTGATACCACGTGTAACACCCCACGTCCATTAATGTCACTCACAAAGGGAATGCATTAACTTCCATGGAGCATTTTAAGTGTGTATAGAACAGAAACTTAACAACAAGACAGATATAAATAGTACTTAAAAATTTAAAACTTTATTCATTGCAACGGTAAACACATAAGTTTATTACATCATCAAAAACCAGAGTCAAAGTACATAATATCCATCTTGACTAAATCAGAGTACATAAATTGAAAGACATAACCCCAATACAAGATAGCCATAAATCAGATAGGCTGAACTTTACTTCATCGATCCAAGCAACTTCTAAAAGTAGAGATATAGCTATCTAAAATCAAGCTCCACTGGAGCTAGTTCCAACCTGAGCACCTGGGGGGAAAGGAAGAAAAGAGGTGGAAACAAAGGGGGTCAGACATAAAGTCTGGAAAGTGCGATAACTTTAACAATATAATTACCAAAATAACTAGGCTAAGGCATAAGTTGGAAAATAAGGAAATGACTGTGAACAATTGAGTATGGCAGAGTAAACAAGGAAGTAAGATGAACAAAGATAACGTTAAAGGTACACCTAAACCACTATAAGTTATTTACTATACTGCACCACCACTAGTCAACCTAAGGTTGATCCCACCTACAGAACTTAATAATGATATTGGTAGTTTCGTGCACCCCTAGTTGCCTTCATAGGTGCCGCCTGCCCCTATCTTCACTAGGTGTACCCACTACCCCTATGCGATCGGCTCCCTAACTCATAGATACCCGTGATGGCCCCACAGTGGGGTGTATCACTCCCCAAAGTGGCAACCCGATACCACCAACAATGCATGGCTTATACCTACACGATGCAACAACGTCTTACCTACCAGCCCGGGCCCACACACACATATGAACCCGTTGGACTTGCGTTGCAACCGCTAACCCGTTTTGGCCTCTTACAGTCAAGCCTAGTACGCATGTCCCGTCCTCGACTTGGGTCGAGCCCACAAAGTTACTTATGGGTTACTGGTTGAAACGGGCCCCCATTACTTGACACAGGCTATCCACCTAAGCTTGGTCCCATCTAGTACATCCTACTTAACCCTCTTCTTAGTCATGTTCACTTACATGTTTCAATTTTTGTTAAGTGTTTCTGATCGTATTTCAAATGCCACCCAAGGCACCCACTTAATTCCACATGCCACCAAGGCACCCACTTAACCCCCTCATGTCCCACTACATGTTTATCTGGTTAAGTGTTTCCTAATTTATTAAGACCGTAACCTTATAAAGACCTTCCACATTAGACTGGCATTTGTGGCAGCTGGATTTGCTGGGCGGGTCCGGGCAGTCTTACACCACAAACGAGCCTAACCTCGTGTCTTTACACTGTTACGCATTTAATTTATGCCCAGGACCTCCCGCATTAGACTGGCATTTGTGGAGCTGGATTTGCCGGGCGTGTCCGGGCAGTCTTACACCACAAAAGAGCCTAACCTCATGTCTTAGACGATTAATTACACCTAATTAATCATCCCCCAATTTGAATTAATTTCCCTATTCAAATTATCAATCAATTCCAAATTTAACGATGTCCATAATTGACTCAATTATGTCCGTCTATTTATGGTATGCAAAATCATACCAATTTATCATCACAAATTAATTTTATGCCATTTAAGGCATTTATGCCAATTCTCAATATTAAATCTTTTAATATTATCCCATGGGCCCACGTTGTACGTTCGTTTAACGTAAAATGTATGTTAGACTCGAATAGTCTAACTTATACAATAAAGAGAAAACATCACAACATACATATAGATAAAGCTAGATCTAAGCATAAGGGGTGAACTTGCATGTGTGAATGAGATTCTACATCTAAAACTTACATAGGCCAAAGTCACAACTTGCATAAAACTAGATATGTCATAGATCTAAATCTAAAGGTGTAGACTTGTTTAGGCAATAGTCATAAACTTGCATAAATCATGTATGTTATTGATCTACATCTAAAGGTGTAAACTTGCATAGGCAATAACCACAAACTTACATAACATGATTCATACTCCAAACACATATATTTATATAAACTTGCATATGTGATTTATGCAACATAACGATGGCGTAAACTTACATCTAAACATATAAACTAGCATGTAAAATTTTGCATATAACTCACACATGTCATAGCCTAACTTTAGATCTAAAATAGATGTCTTGAAACATGTAAGGTTATGCATAAAATTTTCACTAACTTGCATATGATCTATGTCTCAATTAACATCCTAACTTGCATACATACATGTGATTTATCATATGAATTAGTTCCAACAGCATAACCAAAGTAGCATATGAAACATCATAATGAATTGATTATACATAATCATAGAATTACAATATGGATGATAACATCACAACTTTACAACATAGATGATAACATCATAGAATTTACAACATAAATGATAACATCACAATTTTACAACATAGATGATAACATGGGGTCGATAATTCACAACATAACCATATAATCCGCATCATAGCTTAATCCAATTAAATTGTTAATTATTTATTAAAGAAACTGAACTCACAACTCAAAGAAGGTCTTGAGTTCTGAAATCTGAGTTCTGAAGTTGAATTAGCTTTCCTTTGAAGTAGATTCATTATTAGAGTTGAATAGAATTGAATTTGATTAGCTTTCTTCCTCTCTAATTGGTGGCGTTATTCTAGGTTGCTAGGTGACGGCATGGAGGCCATGAATCTAATTTTAATTTGATTTTAAGGTTTGACTCTACATGTCTTTTTATAGAGTTTAGGATTAATTTAAGTCATCCGATCAACCCAGAATTAATCCCAGCCAATCAGAGCAGATCAGAAACCCTAATGACTCAGCATATAGTCATAAACAGGTCATCAATCAAATCTGCCCCGGGGGGAGGGCAGGTCGACCCTATGGTTGACATGGTTAGGGTAGGTCGACCCCCAGGTCGACCTAGCCCTGGCAGGAAATTTCCCGCCTGACCCATTCTGACTCTGAAATTTGAATTTTTGAAATCTGTTTTGAATTTTATGAAACTTCCGATGGCCATAACTTCTTCATACAGAGTCCAATTCATGCAAACTCGGACTCTATCTCAACCAGAATTCCGAGACGAACACAATGGCGCAACCCGTTTCCCTTAATCCGAACATCTGAGATTAGTCATTCTTTAATTTTTTACTTTACTGTTAACAGTAATACGGGATGTTACACGTCGTATAACACGGAACGGGTTTACCCCCAAGAATATCAGTGCATAAAACAAACAGCGCAATGCTAAATTAAAAATAATGAAGCTATTATAAGACTCAGGTGCCATCACATGATGCAGCGCAAGCCAGAAATAGAGTTTTACCTTATAATAGCCAAATAATGCTTGATACGTGAAATTTCATCTTTTATTATTATTATAAGTGAAGAAATCAACTTCAAATACAAATGTATCAATCATAGACGGCATAGTGCCCCATCCCACTATGTCGCCGTACTAGGCTCTACAATTAAAACCGAAATGTCACGTATTGCAAGTTGAATTTCTGTTTGTGAACCAAGGCAAGGGATTGTCCTTACCGCTTCAAGACAATCTAGCCTACCATATCTCAGGGTCAGCAACAACTGCACTTAGAGCGACAGGGCCGGTCCTCATTTTAAGTGAATTAAAAATCCCTGAACATGCGTTTCCCCGCCTTATGAGGAGTAAAACTGGTCGGTATATCAACCAAACCATCCATCGGCCCCGTACTGACCGACATAACCGAGGCGCCTCGCTATCCATCATCCACATAAGTAAAATGTCTAGGCTCCATACCATGACCCACTCCTAGCTAGAAAGAAACGCATGCCTTCCCTGAGGTCCTCTCCCATTTCTAGTTCACACCGGGGTGTGAGTGTAATAACCCGGAAACTCCGAGCCAATTTAAAAAAATTATTTGGCAATTTTGATGAATTTTGATTATTTTAAATAATATCGACGAGAAATTTATTTTGAATAGAAATAGAACGTATATATTTATTTGAATCGTCGTTAGAATATAAATATTTATTTATAATTATAAAAGAATTGAAAATGGTGCGGTAGTTTGATAATTCGATTTCAAAGTTCAAATGATTGTACCGGGTGCAAAATAAACCGGATTTTAGCGAAACCAAAAATATTAGGAACTAATTGAGAATATCTTTCCAATGAATCCGAAAAATTGAAATTTCATAGCGGGGATAAAAAGTTATGCCCAGTTGAAAATTCAGAATAGTAGCTATGGAATTCTGGCCCTTAAAAATGGAATTTTGCAAACGACCTCGGTTTTCGACGCAACCGCTTTTGTTGGATCCGTGATGTCAAGTTATTGCTAGGTTTCAAAATTCGTAATTTTTTGAATCAATATGTGAGAGTGGCAAAGGAAAACGCGTTTGACCAGTTTTAGTTGATTTTAATCGACTGGAAAATGCCCATTTTCCAAACGGTCTCAGAATTTGATGAAATTAGTTTTGTTAGGACCGTATCATCAATACGAACCTAGAAAATATTTTTCGGAAATTTTTAGAGTTCGTATGTGGCCCCGGTAAATTGAAATGCGCGTTCAAATTCAATATATAGAGTTATATTTTGATTTTGACGAAAACTGATCAAAACAGTCGAATTAGCCTGCGATACCTATCCCAATGTGTTCGGAATGGGGGTAATTAGCTATGGACGACAGTCGGTGGGTTCGATTTCGAGGTCAAAATAAAAAGTTGCTTTTTGAAATTAATAAAATAATATATATTATTATATAATCCCCTTAATCCTCTCCTCCCATATCTGTTGACCAAATCAGAATTAAAATTAAAAAAAGGAAAGAGGAACGGGGAGGAGCCACCACCGCTCCTCCGAGCAGCGTGCCGCCATCGCCGGCGCGAGGCGCCCCCCTTCTTCCCTGATCCTCCTCCTCTTCGCCCTCTACTCCTCTCCCTCCTCCTTCCGTGAAACCCTAGCCCAAACCCTCCTCAAAAACCCACGCCCTAACTTGAGAATGCCACCGCGAACCGCCACTGGCCCACACCCCGACCGACGATGACGCCGGTGACCGCCTCCGCCTCCCCCGACTGGCCAGCACCCCTCCGCCCTCATCCCTCTTCCCTTTGCCGCAAAAACCGGACCCTCGGCCCACCTGAGCCCCGCCGCCAGCTGCCTCGACCACCCCCTTCCAACCTTTGACTATATGTGTTTATTTTTATTTACAATTAATTTTATTTTTAGTTTTATTTATATAAGGGTTTGATAAAAATCGTATTTTTATATATGAAAACTTATATTTTTATTCATGAAAGTTTATACTCTTATTTTGAAAAGATTATATTTTTAGTCGTGAAAGGATTATATTCCTAGTCATGAAGAGAAATGATTTTTGATTGTTAAAATGTATGATTTTTCATATGAAAATGGCGAATAAAATATGATTTTTATTTATGTGGAAGAATAAAAATATGATTTTTATTATATTACTAGCGAGATAAAAATCAAATTTTTATCCATATAGTAGCGGTATAAAAATAGAATTTTTATCTATATAGTAGCGGTATAAAAATAGAATTTTTATCTATATAGTAGCGGTATAAAAATAGAATTTTTATCTATATAGTAGCGGTGTAAAATTAGAATTTTTATCCATATAGAGTGATTATAAAAATGTGATTTTTATATACATAGCAACAACATAAAAATGTGATTTTTATATATGTAGTGAACACGGAAGGTGAAAGTGACAAAAGGCGAGCACGGCGAAGATTTTCTACATACGAAGAGTCGTGGCATTTGGTTTAGCTCTCGGTGAGAACTTCTCACTTTAAATTTTATTTTCTAGTTAAAAATATATACTAGGATGCAGACGGTGCTTAGCAGCACCTGACACCCGTCGTCCACAGACCATGGACGACTTGTATGCTTGTTTGATGTGTTGTGAAATTTGTTTGTAATGTTGATGTGAAATAGATAATAAAACATTAATGTGCTGAGAATAAAATATTTTATCGTTGAAAATATAACTTTTAACGTGAATGTGAATAAATAAATATTCATTTACAAACCAGACGGTTATTTTATGTACACCTATTTGAAGGACATTGATTGGGATGATAAATTTTACACGTCGCCCAACTGCACAAATAATATTCAGTGTTTGTGGATTGAAACACCACATGGGTGTTGGGATGATATTTGGCATACACTAATCCCAATTATTTAGTTGTATGTCGATCGATTGGTCGACAGACTGCATAAGCGTTAATTATTTATATTTAAGGCTTATGCAGTTGTGTGGTGCACATTGGATGATGGTTGATTATTTATCGTTGCTATTTTATACATGTGTTGTATGGAATCCATATAATTAACATTATATAGTATTGATTGGGCCTCATTCCAATTGGGAAAATAAAGAATATTATAAAATAAACATTCACGTGTTGAATAGAATAAATAGTCATGTGTTGATGATGCTCATGTGTTGAAACTTATCATGTGTTGAGTAAAATATTTGAACAATAAAATTTACATCTTTATCATAATTTTATAAAATATATTAAATAACAAAAATAGTTACGTTTTGACGATGTTCATATGTTGAAAGAAAAATATATATTCATGTGTTGAAGAATAAATATTCATTTGTTGAATAGAATAACGAAGTTATTGAAATATATAAAGCCGTGTTGATTAGAGATGCGCCATTTCGACGCGAACGATATTTATATCGATTATATTTGTTTTTATAATGAATATAGAAAAGGAAGTGATTTCAAAATATAACGTTTTGAAAATATTATCATTTGTATATCGATGATGTGGAATATTCAATTTTGATTCGAAATTGAATATGAAGTTGATGTCGTTTCGAAAACGAATTTAAAACGATTTATAAAATAGATTTTAAAAGGAAATCGACGAAATATATATATATAATATATAATATATATATGGCCTGAATAGAACGCGCCACGCCATGGCAATTCGCGAATTTCGACCATTGACTTCGAATTGACGTTGTGGAAGATCCGACCGTCGGATTCTCCTCAAACTAGAACCGTTGGGTTCATATCGAAAAGAGTTCTCAATGAATATTAGAAATTTAAATTCTAATAGTTGGATTTGGAATTATGTCCAAATCAAATTTGGAAAAGGTCGTTGTAAGTTCAGTTCGGTGGCCGTTGTTGAAAACCGACTGTACGGGCCTTGATAAAATTATTAAAAATATTAACAATTTGTGTAAAATCATAATATATGAATTGGAAAGAACTGGGATGAAAAATTCCACATTTGTAAGGATAAAAATATATTTTTATCAAAATGAACTAGTTTTGAACTAGAATTTTAATTCCATTTATTTTTAAAATAAATAAATTGGATTTGAAATGGTTTTGAAAATAACCAGAATTTCCAATAATTGAATTGGAATGGATTTGAATCGAAATTGTCTTTGTAATATTTCGATATTGGATTTCATGATTATACAGATATGGTTGTGGAAATTTGAAAGATATATTTTATATCGTTATTTCCAATACGATATTTGTTGGTTTCAGAATTTGATATTGAATATAAGCCGGTATATTTTCTATTCAGAGCCTTGTATTTAATATCAAATGGGATTTTGGGTTCGTCGTGAAGGGTGTCTTAAATAACACTATTCTTGAACCCAGTTTAGAAAAGAATAAATCTTTTAATTAACATTTAGTGAAATTGTCAAGTTAATTACTATTTAATTGGAATTGAATTTGAATTGGTTTTTGGGGTTTATCGTGAGCGGTGTTGTGAATAACACCTATTCTTTAACCCGATTAACAATAGAAAGTGATTTTGGGTTTATCGTGAATCGTGTTTTTGGTGACATTGGTTCTTTAACCCAGTTAAAGACAGGATATTGATTTTTGGGAAGATTTAAACTAAGTGGAGTTTTGATGAATCTTTAATTAGATTGAAAAGCGATCGAGAATGGAGTATCACCAGTTTTGCTTCAAAACGATAGTTAAATCTTTAATTAGATTTGAACATGAAATGGTAATTAATATTTACCGATAACACTGTCGTGTTAGATATGGAGTATTAACAGTTTTGCTCCCTGGGATGAATAGGTTGGGATTGGGAAATAAAATAAATAATTACTTCGGTGTGGTTCGCTAATCCCGACTAGTTTGGAAAACCTTAACATGGTTTGAAATGATATCCAAAGGAAGATTAAAGAATAAATTTAGAAGAATTTATCTTTGATAAAATTAGTGGGTACCTTTCCCTAAGAATGTGAAAATTTGAATAAAAGAATATTCTGAATTGGAATGAGGCGTATGTTGTGTTTGTGTAGCACTTGTTTATTATATACGCGGGTTATTCGGAAAGGCCGGGTTTATACCCATTCTGAATAACCGATTCGACGATAATCAAAGATGAAGACGGTGGTTGAAGATCGGAAGTCTTCACATCATTTGGGTGATTGCTGATGATCTTGATTGAGCTGTACACCTAAGAGGAGGGAATCAGTTGGTGATCGTCCAGACGTACTTGGAGATCGATGGATATGCGAGGAAAGTGCCTCCGGTTACGTTCAGACCCAGAACGAACTTGTAAATGAACTGTGTGTCTGACATTGGGTTTTATTCTGTGTTGATTGATCTCTATTAAATATACACCTGTTTGCCGTCGGAGAATTTATTCTCTTGCTTAACGCCTTTCTCCAAGACGTACGAGCTCAGAGGTTGTATATCGATGGACATCGGTCGCATGGAGTGAATTGCCTGTGTGGCATGCCTAAGTGACAAATGATCAAGGCTTCTGTTGAAAAGCAAAGTCTTGTGGTTGATGATCAAAGCATGGCCTGTGTGGCACAGCTTTGTGTATGGCGTTAATTCGCGAGCCTCACACCCTCGGTATGAGTCAAAAACGGGATAAGGACCCAAGGAGTGCATGACATTTCTTTCTAGCTAGTGGTGGTGTCAGTGCTTAAACTGACTGACATTTATATACTTTTCACCTGTGTGGTTGTTGGAATGCGAGGCGCCTCGAATATATGGTAGATAACTGACACTATGTGAGTTGACGTACAAATCATTATATAGGTCCTATAGGATCCGGAAACGTATGTTCAGGAATTGCCAATCCTCAAAAGTCAGAGAGGACCGGCCTTGGAGGATCAAAGGGATCACTGTGTGTGGTCCTGAGACATTTGCTAGAGTGTCTCGAATCGGAGAGGAGCTTGCCCCTTGCCTCGACTCATGATGGAATCCAATTTCCAATACGTGACATTGCGGTTTTATTTGTAGAGCCTAGTATAGTGACATAGTAGATGGTAGCTATGCCGCCTATGATTGATACTTATGATTGAAATTGTTTTGACACTATACACTTACAGTAATATCAAAGTAATCCGTTTTTAAACGTATCAAGCAACCTTTGGCTATTATAAGGTAAAATCCTATCCCCCGGCTTGCGTTGCATTGTGTGATGGGATCTGGGTCTTATAATAGCTTCATTTTTCTTTATTTAGCATTGCACTGTTTGTTTTATGCACTGGTATTCTTGGGAGGAAACCCATTCTGTGTTATACGGCGTGGTCCCTTAATATACCTAACTTTAAAATAAAGATTAATAACTATTTTAGTTCTCACACCAGTCACATGACTGACCTGGAGTTTATTGTTTTAACCTAAACTCTGGTGCCCCTATTTTCGACACGGACAGCTAGTAGTTGGGTTTTGCAGATTTATATTCACAGGATCCTGATTTACAGCTGGAACGATGCTCGGAAACCTCTGTATCCGTGTATTACTTTCAGTTGTGTTTTGTATTGTTTTTCCGCTGCTATGTAATTTATTGTAATCTCTGATATTTATCGAATGTATTTTATTTATTCATGCTCTGTATATTCTTGTATTCTAGTGGAATTGTTGTGGAAAACAATGAAATGTTCTTCTATTTGCGTTCTGATTCATCTGGTCCTCAAAGCAATTCGTTCTTTCCTTACCGGGGAAGTTACGGGTTGTCTCATTTGGTATCAGAGCTTTGGTTTACAAAGCTCGAGAACAAGACACATTAGAACCATACGAAAGAATTCATTAGATATTGGATTAGTAATATCCAATTAGAATGACTCGTTAGAGATAGGATCAGTAATATCCTAGAATGGGTGTGAAGAGTATATTTTTAAAATGAAAACAAACTTTGTTTTGAAAATTTATATCTAATGGTACGTATTTGAATATTTTATTTGTATTGAATTTGGACAATCGAGTATATGCAGATTTTGCATATACGCGTCATGAACGTATATTCGAAGTTTTAATATACTGGATGGATATAGAATCACACTCTAATCGCCCGGAGATGATTTTGATGATGGACCTCCATCACCAATATTTATGTTCGGGTTTCGAAGGTGTGATATCTATATATTTCCATTAGACTGGTGTGAGAACCAAAACTAGATAGGGTTTATTGTTGTGATTTGGCATCAAAAACATGATTTTCTGTATATATATCAAAATTATGAATTTGAAACGTTAATTCACTAATTGATTGATGGTTGTGTTGTTTGATTATTAGTTTGATATTTTTAACCATTTAGGCCAATTTGAACCGAACATTGAACTCTGAAAAATGGTTACAAATGCATGCATATACATGTACTTACATTGAACAGGTCATAGACAGAAGAATAAAATTGTTTGCCTGAAAAATAGGTACATGTTTACTAATTTCTTGGGTTTGGATGATTTTATGAGCCGCTTGGTTGTTTCTTTTCCTTTTTGGATTGATGAGGGCCATGGGAGGCTATTTGAAATATCTCGAAGCCCTCGGTACAGGGGGTTATGGCGAATTTTTTTGAAAATTTAGGGTGTTAGCCAAATTTTTGAAAAATTTGAAAAGTTCTTAGAAACTAAAAAGTTGAAGAACTTAAGCTGTAAAGAAAATAATGGAAGTTGAGTTGATTGGTTAAACAACTTTTGGCTTCGTTCCTTTTCGAGGACGAAAAGTTTTAAGTGGCGGAAATTCCGAGCCAATTTAAAATTTTCATTTTGGCAATTTTGATGAATTTTGATTATTTAAAATGATTATTTTAAATAATATCAACGAGAAATTTATTTTGAATAGAAATAGAACGTATATATTTATTTGAATCGTCGTTAGAATATAAATATTTCTTTATAATTATAAAAGGAATTGAAAATGGCGCGGTAGTTCGATAATTCGATTTCAAAGTTCAAATGACTGTACCGGGTGCAAAATAAACCGGATTTTAGCTAAACCAAAAATATTAGGATCTAATTGACAATATCTTTCCAACAAATCCGAAAAATTGAAATTTCATAGCGGGGATTAAAAGCTATGCCCAGTTGAAAATTCAGAATAGTCACTATGGAATTCTGGCCATTAAAAATGGAAATTTTGCAAACGACCTCGGTTTTCGACGAAACCACTTTTGTTGGATCAGTGATGTCAAGTTATTGCTAGGTTTCAAAATTCGTAAATTTTTGAATCAATATGTGAGCGTGCCAAAGGAAAACGCGTTTGACCAGTTTTAGTTGATTTTAATCGACTGGAAAATGGCCATTTTCCAAACGGTCTCAGAATTTGATGAAACTAGTTTTGTTAGGACCATATCATCAATACGAAACTAGAAAATATTTTTCGGGAATTTTTAGAGTTCGTATGTGGCCCCGGTAAATTAAAATGCGCATTCAAATTCAATATATATAGTTATATTTTGATTTTGACAAAAACTGATCGAAACAGTCGAATCAGCCTGCGATACCTATCCCATTGTGTTCGGAATGGGGGTAATTAGCTATGGACGACAGTCGTGGGTTCGATTTCGAGGTCAAAATAAAAAGTTGCTTTTTGAAATTAATAAAATAATATATATTATTATATAATCCCCTTAATCCTCTACTCCCATATCCGTTGACCAAATCAGAATTAAAATAAAAAAAGGAAAGACGAACGGGGAGGAGCCGCCGCTGCTCCTCCGAGCAGCGCGTCGCCGCCGGCGCGAGGCGCCCCCCTTCTTCCCCGATCCTCCTCCTCTTCGCCCTCTACTCCTCTACCTCCTCCTTCCGTGAAATCCTAGCCTGAACCCTCCTCAAAAACCCGCGCCCTAACATGAGAATGCCACCGTGAACCGCCAGTGGCCCACACCCCGACCAACGACGACGCCGGTGACCGCCTCCGCCTCCCCCGACTGGCGCAGCACCCCTCTGCCCTCATCCCTCTTCCCTTTGCCGCAAAAACCGCACCCTCGGCCCACCTGAGCCCCGCCGCCAGCTGCCTCGACCACCCCCCTCCAACCTTTGACTGTAAGTGTTTATTTTTATTTACAATTAATTTTATTTTCGGTTTTATTTGTTTGAGTGTTTGATAAAAATTGTATTTTTATATATGAAAACTTATATTTTTTATTTATGAAAGTTTATACTCTTATTTTGAAAAGATTATATTTTTAGTCGTGAAAGGATTATATTCCTAGTCATGAAGAGAAATGATTTTTGATTGTTAAAAGGTATGATTTTTCATATGAAAATGGCGAATAAAATATGATTTTTATTTATGTAGAAGAATAAAAATAAGATTTTTATTATATTACTAGCGAGATAAAAATAGAATTTTTATCTATATAGTAGCAGTATAAAAATAGAATTTTTATCTATATAGTAGCAGTATAAAAATTGAATTTTTATCTATATAGTAGCGGTATAAAAATAGAATTTTTATCTATATAGTGGCGGTGTAAAAATAGAATTTTTATCCATATAGAGTGATTATAAAAATGTGATTTTTATATACATAGCAACAACATAAAAATGTGATTTTTATATATGTAGCGAACACGGACGGCGAAAGTGACAAAAGGCGAGCACGACGAAGATTTTCTACATATGAAGAGTCGTGGCGTTTGGTTTAGCTCTCGGTGAGAACTTCTCACTTTAAATTTTATTTTCTAGTTAAAAATATATACTAGGATGCAGACGGTGCTTAGCAGCGCCTGACACCCGTCGTCCACAGACCATGGACGACTTGTATGCTTGTTTGATGTGTTGTGAAATTTGTTTGTGGTGTTGATGTGAAATAGATAATAAAACATTAATGTGTTGAGAATAAAATATTTTATCGTTAAAAATATAATTTTTAACGTGAATGTGAATAAATAAATATTCATTTACAAACCGGATGGTTTGTTTATGTACACCTATTTGAAGGACATTGATTGGGATGATAAATTTTAAATGTCGCCCAACTGCACAAATAATATTCAGTGTTTGTGGATTGAAACCCCACACGGGTGTTGGGATGATATTTGGCGTACACTAATCCCAATTATTTTGTTATATGTCGATCGATTGGTCGACAGACTGCGTAAGCATTAATTATTTATATTTAAGGCTTATGCGGTTGTGTGGTGCACTTTGGATGATGGTTGATTATATATCGTTGCTATTTTATACATGTGTTGTATGGAATCGATATAATTAACATTATATGGTAATTGATTGGGCCTCATTCCAATTGGGAAAATAAAGAATATTATAAAATAAACATTCACGTGTTGAATAGAATAAATAGTCATGTGTTGACGATGCTCATGTGTTGAGAATATTCATGTGTTGAAACTTATCATGTGTTGAGTTGAATATTTGAACAATAAAATTTACATCTTTATCATAATTTTATAAAATATATTAAACAACAAAAATATTCATGTGTTGACGATGTTCATATGTTAAAAATATTCATGTGTTGAAATAAAAATATATATTCATGTGTTGAAGAATAAATATTCATTTGTTGAATAGAATAACGAAGTTATTGAAACATATAAAGTCGTGTTGATTAGAGATGCGCCATTTCGACGCGAACGATATTTATATCGATTATATTTGTTTTTATAATGAATATAGAAAAGGAAGTGATTTCAAAATATAACATTTTGAAAATATTATCATTTGTATATCGATGATGTGGAATATTCAATTTTGATTCGAAATTGAATATGAAGTTGAAATCGTTTCGAAACGAATTTAAAACGATTTATAAAATATGTTTTAAAAGGAAATCGACGAAATATATATATATATATATTATATATAATGGCCTGAATAGAACGTGACGCGCAGCTGCAATTCGCGAATTTCGACCATTGACTTCGAATTGACGTTGCGGGAGATCCGACCGTCGGATTCTCCTAAACCAGAACCGTTGGGTTCGTATCGAAAAGAGCTTTCCAATGAATATTAGAAATTTAAATTCTAACGGATGGATTTGGAATTATGTCCAAATTAAATTTGGAAAAGGTCGCTGTAAGTGCAGTTCAGTGGCCGTTGTTGAAAACCGACTGTACGGGCCTTGATAAAATTATTAAAAATATTAATAATTTGTGTAAAATCATAATATATGAATTGGAAAGAACTGGGATGAAAAATTCCACATTTGTAAGGATAAAAATATATTTTTATCAAAATGAACTAGTTTTGAACTACAATAGTAATTCCATTTATTTTTAAAATAAATAAATTGGATTTGAAATGGTGTAACGACCTGCATTCTACGCATCATAGGATCGTAGAATATTTATTTCTTTCACATACGAAGTCGTATGGTCATGTAACTTTGGGGGACGACTATTGGGGTCATTTCCCATGTTCATGATTTTTGCCGATTTTTAAATGACCGTTTTGCCCCTAGCTGATCTTGTTTGGGCCATAACTTTTGATTAGAAAGGAGTTTTGACCTAAAACCCCTTCAATTGGCTCCGGATGATGGTTTACCTTTCCGTAGGGTGGTCACATTAGCCAAACGGACTTACCGTTTGGGAGATATGACAGAAATAAGGTTTGGGAGGTGAAAATCTGCTTAACTGGGCCCAATAGGGTGATTATTGAATGAGCCCATAACCCGTTTCAGGATTAGGGTTATGGGGAGGCTGAAATGAGTTAGGTTTTCATTCTATTTCAGTTTTCTAGCCGTCACTTACCTCTTAGAAACCCTAACAATGGCCTCCAACCTCTAAAACACCTCCGAATCTCTTTCTAACCAAGGATTAGGCTTAGTAACATCAAATCAAGGCGGATTAGCACAAGAATCGAGGTAGAGCCGCTGTGTTGTATTGGTATTCGCGCCCAAACAGTAGAGTTTCAGTTCTAAAGGTTTTATTTGTGGCCAAGGTGAGTGATTTGCATAGTTCCTAACTAATTATGGTTAATTAAGGGTAATTAGTGATTGATTAGCAAATTTATACACTAATAAATTCTGGAAAAATATTTATAAATTCTTACATGATGTTTTAGACCTCTGTTAGAAACTTGGGTTAATTTGGTTAAGTTTTGATAACCCTATCATTAACTATGCTAGAACATGCTTAAGGGAAAATATAGGATATTGGGTATGTTTGATCCATTTTACATGCTATGATTGTTGTTTTTCTGTTTGTGGATAATTATACATGTTGCTACGGCTGTATGGTATGTTTTGTGATTGCCTAGAAGTGTTAGATTGGTCGAAAACGCCGTCGAATGGCGTAAAACAGCCGCTGGAAAAGTTGTAGGAAAATGTGCAGGGTTTCGGATCAGGACAGGAGGCTCGGATCGGATGGTGGACTGGGCAGAGAAACCGAACCGGATCGGAACTTCGCACTGAAGGAGACTTGGCGAGAAGGAAGGCCATTTGCTTAGAGTTGGAGTTGGGCAGAGGATCGGATCAGAGGGACGAAAAGGGGATCGGATCGGAGCTAAGGCCTGGGATTGGATCGGCTACCGAACCAGAGCTGGCATCTTCTGAGGCGTGCAAACGAAAGAGACAACAGGGAAGGTTGGATCGGATCGGAACTTGACACTATAAGGAGGACCTTGGCACTTTACCACCAGACCAGACCGAGCCACATGTGAGAAGCTGAGCCGAACCACATGGGGGAGATGAACCCGAACCGAACTGAGCATGGGTGACCGAACCGAACCGAGCGTGTACTTCTATTTCTACATGACGACTCTTCTGAAGGCCAACTCCAATTCGACCAAAACCCGAGATGCAAAGGAGGTCCAAATGAGGAGCTTGGACTCAGGATCCAAATGGGAGCCAATGAGTGAGCTTCATGATTGGGCTTTGCTGCGGAACATATGCTAAGGGGTTGTCGATGTCTGTAACTTTGAATCACTATGTGTAGGGAGTACGTGAACGGATTCAGGGTCACAGTGGCCTAGGTACGACTAAAGAGCTATAGACCAATGAAGTGGGGTCATTTGTAAAGATTTGGTCATGACTCCATGTGATGAGCTTGGTAGTAACAGTAGTTGTACAAGTCGAACTCCGTCACTACTTCGATGGGTCTAGTGATCGAAGCGGTAGATATCGTATACTTTACGCACTGAGTGAGAGATGTGAGGATGGTTGCTATGTTTGATTTGGTTGTCATCACTATGACATGCACACTCCCACCCTCATTATCTTTACACCATTTATTCAGTGGCACCTTAGAGTATTGTACGGTATGTAGTGCTAACTCTTTGGTCGCAGGTCCAGGTTCAGGTATGGTTTAGTATACCTGTTATTGTTCTGTTTAGCTGCTTATCGCTCATACCAGACTTTTTGTCTGACCCAGAGTTTTATGTCTCTTCTTATTACTCTGGGTGCTCTCACGAGCAGACTAGAGACAGGTTAGCTGGTGATGCATGAGTAGCTGTACTGGAGACGAGCAGGAGGCTTCCACGTATGATACATATATAGATATTCTCCATGTGTCGCTGCTGGTCACTACTTTGGGCATTAGTAGTGCACTCTTCCTTTCTTTTGTTTAGAGACAGTAATTTGAAAAGTTGTAATAAGCTGTATTTAGACTACCGCTACTCTGATGTTGATGTTGGTTTTAGTTGTCAGCTTATGCACTGTCTCGCCTGTTTTATGTTAAGTACATTATTATTATATTTTGTTCCCTGCGCTGTGAGACATTCTACAGGTTTTTGATTAGTTCATCCTCTTCTTTCCTTTCTTTGGCGACCGTTCTGTGCTAGTTGGGCATATGTACAGCGCACTTTCGGAGGAAATGCCAGCTGGTGCGGGGCGGGCCATCACACTTGGTATCAGAGCTCTAGGTTGCGTAGTTAACCTAGGGAAGTCATCAGGGAGAGATAGATACGTATATGAGAGTGCGTATTTGTGATTATTTTGGTTTTCAAAAGCTATATATATACTATTAGTATAGCTAAGGATGAAGTCGCACTGCACTAGCTCCACAATGGAGATGGTTAATCGTTTTCTCTTTACAGATTGAACGATGAGCCGATATGCAAGAGGTGCCGGTAGAGGAGCCAATAATGGGAATGTTGCTGACAAGAGGATGATGTTTACTAACCTCATGAGAGAGATGCTTAGGGATGTGCATAGGGCAACTCCCAATAATGGTAATGGTGGTGATCCAATAGTGCAGGCGCCTAGGGCGATTTCACCAAGTTGAATAAGGATTACACTAGTCTTGGTGGGAAGCCGTTCCACGGAACGGAGTCGGCTACGGATGTTCAGGATTGGTTGGATAGCTGCGAATGTATCTTCGAAGATTTGGGTATCGAGGATGCGATGAAAAGAAGGTTAGCATCATGTCAGTTACTCCCAAGGATCATATTACTTGGGAGCAGTTTAAGGTTCGCTTTAGCGATAAGTTCATTCCAGTTGCTCAGAAGTCAGTGTTGTTTAAGAAATTCTTGGAACGCAAGCAGAATGGCAGAGCTGTCTCGGAGTATATTGCTGAATTCGACACTTTGTCGAAGTATGGGTTATCTCTTATTGACACTCCCGAGAAGAAGAATGAGAGGTTCATAACTGGCTTGGATCAGTACTTGGGGGAAAGGCTTATCGACCACATCGATGAGACATTTCAGTCGATTGTGTGAAAAGCATTGAGGTCAGAGAGTCTTTACCCTAAGTCGAAGACTGAGGTTGCATCTGCAGAGGAGCCAAAACCACAAGCAAGTGGTGGAGGCAAGAGTGGTTCCCAGAATAAGAGGAAGCAGAACTAGAATAAGGATGGCCAAAAGAAGAAGAAAGATGTTGAGTGCTTCAGCTGTGGTAAGAAGGGTCATTATGCTAGTAATTGTCGGGCCAAGCCAGCGGATAGGAAGTGCTTCAACTGTGGCCAAGTGGGACATCACAAGGACAAGTGTCCGCAACCCCCTAAAGAAAAGCAGGTGGTGAAAGCATATGCCCTTAATGCTATTCCTTCTTCGTCGAATGCCCCAACTGTGGCGGAGAAGGGAAAGAATGTTGTTGTTCAAAGTATGCTTTCTGTTTATGATGTTCCTATTAGAGTTTTGTTTGATATCGGGGCTTCCAGTTCTTTCATATCTAGTGACCTAGTGGATAGGTTGGGATTGGAGCCCGAGATTGTCGATAGGCCTTTAGTAGTGATGAACCCGATTGGTGGTTCAACTAACCTTAGCATGATTTGTCGTAATGTGGTCTTATAGAGTCATGTATGCATGTTTGTTTGTGATTGCTTTGTTTTGGGCTTTACTAGGTTTGGTATTATTTTGGGAGTCGATTGGCTCCAAAGATACGAGGTGGTGGTAGACTGTGAGGGCTTTTTGGTGACAGCTAGAGCGGATGATGGACGAAGGGTAGTGTTTGGTGGTCTACGTGGTGATAGGGTAATGGATAGTTTTCTAAATTCCCTCGACATCCCGCATAGTGAGTTGTCAGGTTTGCTCGTGGTTGGCCAGTATCCGGACGTTTTCGAGGAAGTGACCGGGCTTCCACCACACCGAGAGATTGAGTTCCGTATTGATTTAGTGAAAGATGCCAGACCTATAGTGATGCCACTTCGTCGTATGGCACCAAGGGAGCAGCGAGAGCTCGGGGTGCAAGTCAGCGATCTTTTGAAGAAGGGATTTATCAGAAGGAGTGTTTCTGAATGGGGAGCACCAGTTGTGTTTGCTACCAAGGCAGATGGTTCCCTTCGTTTGTGTGTAGACTACCGCGAGTTGAATAAAGTGACGAGGAACAACAAGTATCCTCTACCGCGGATAGATGATTTGTTTGATCAGTTGTGTGGCGCGAGAATACTAGTATTCTCTCATTTGGATCTCGCGACAAGTTTTCATCAACTTAGAGTGGAAGCTGAGAGTATCGCTAAAACGGCATTTCGGACGCCGTCTGGATTTTATGAGTGGTTGGTCATGTCATTCGGGCTGACCAATGCCCCAGCATATTTTGTGGATCTTATGAATAGGGTATTCAGAGATTAGTTGAATAAGTTTTTCCTTGTGTTCATGGATGATATTTTAGTCTATTCGAGGATAGAGGAAGAACACAAGGAACATTTGAGGATAGTGATAGAGGTGTTGAGAAAACACCAGTTGAAAGAAAAATTCTCTAAGTGTCACTTCTGGAGGAGGGAAGTGAGATTCTTGGGCCATGTTGTTTCAGAGAATGGTATTATCGTAGATCCTGCGAAGGTGGCTACGGTACAAGATTGGCCTACCCCCAAGAATGCAACGGACATAAGAAGTTTCTTGGGTTTAGCTGGATATTATCGTAAGTTTATCCAAAACTTCTCTAAGATAGCAGCACCGTTGACTCAGTTGACCAAGAAGAATCAAGCCTTTGTCTGGGACAAAAGGTGCGAGAATGCACTCGAGAGCCTAAAGGAAAAGTTGACGCGCGCACCAGTGTTTGTCATTCCTAAGGGGAATGAAGAGATGACGGTATACACGGATGCATGTGGTACCGGACTAGGTGATGTATTGATGCAAGGAGGTAGGGTTGTAGCTTATGCAAGTCGGCAACTGAAACCGCATGAGAAAAGATACCCTACCCATGATTTGGAATTGGCAGCGATCGTGTTTGCACTGAAGATGTGGGAACATTATCTCTTGGGAGAAAGATTCGAGTTGTTTACCGATCATAAATCGTTAAAGTATCTCTTTTTTCAAAAGGATCTAAATCTCCGACAACAAAGGTGGTTAGAATTCTTAGCTTCCTATGATTTCGATATCACATACACACCAGGAAAGGGCAATGCGGTAGCTGATGCATTGAGTAGGAGACATGCCAGTTTAGGGGCTATGTTTCTGGAATGGAAGCAACTAGAGTACATCGCTGGGTATGATTTCAGACCAAAGTGCGAATTGGATCCAGAAATGTTAGCAAGTTTGACGATCAGACCCACTTTGATTGAGCGGATTGGTTCCAGTCTGAGGAACGATCCTAACCTATTGGAAATCATCTCAAAGTTAAAGATGGGAATTGACAGAGAGATGAACAGGCATGGGCTTGATCAAGATGGATGGCTTAGAAAGAATGGAAGACTAGGTGTACCCAATGTCAATGGATTGAGAGATGAAGTGCTTAGAGAATGTCAACACTCAAAACTGACTATACACCCCGGTGGTAACAAGATGTACCAAGACATGAAGCAGACCTACTACTGGGAAGGGATGAAAAGAGACATTGGGAAGTTTGTATCCAAATGCGTGAACTGCCAGCTAGTTAAAGCTGAGCAAAAGAAGCCTAGTGGTTTGCTACAACCATTAGAAATTCCAGAATGGAAATGGGAACAAGTGTCAATGGATTTCATTGATGGGTTACCAAGGACTAGATCGGGCCATGATAGCATTTGGGTGATTGTGGACCGATTGACTAAGAGTGCAAGGTTTATACCCATCAAGTCAAACAGGACCGCAGCTAAGTTAGCAGAACTGTATATAAAGTGGGTAGTGAGATTTCATGGAATACCCAAGGCATTGTGAATGACCGAGATCCGTTGTTCACTAGTGGATTTTGGAAGAGCTTACAAGAGGCGTTAGGATCAGAATTACATCTCAGTATCGTGTATCATCCTCAAACCGATGGATAGACAGAGAGGGTGAATCGAGTGTTAGAAGATCTCTTGAGAGCTTGCATATTGGATTTTGGTGGATCTTGGGATGACCATTTGCATCTAGTGGAGTTTGCATATAATAATTGTTATCAATCCAGCATTGGTATGGCTCCGTTTGAAGCTTTGTATGGAAACCGTGCAACTCACCTCATGTTGGGTAGAAACTGGTGAGAAGTTTGCGCTTGGACCCGATGTGATAAGAGAAACTTCAGACAAGATTAAGGTTATCCAACAGCGAATGAAGGATGCCCAAGATAGGCAGAAGAGTTATGCTGACAAAAGGAGAAGAGAATTAAAGTTCTCCATTGGTGACTTGGTGTTTATCAAGATTTCTCCGTTGAAGAGCGTGATACGATTTGGCAGGAGAGGCAAGTTAGCACCAAGATTTGTCGGTCCATTCCCAGTTCTTGAGCAAATTGGGAATTTGGCATACAAAGTTGAATTACCAAAGAAGATGGCAGGAGTTCACGACGTATTTCATGTTTCCCAGTTAAGAAAGTTCGTACACGACCCAAATGTGACCATTTCACCCGATCAGTTGGATAATATCAAAGTTGAACCCGAGGCGGTTGGGAACCGCAAGCCTATGCGTATTGTTGGGAACGATACGAAAAAACTTCGAAGGAAAGCGGTGAATCTTGTCAAAGTTCAATGGGGCGAGAATGAAAATGACTGTACTTAGGAGACAGAGGAGAGCATTAGGGAGACAAATCCAGAACTCTTCGCCTGGTAATATTTTAACTTTGATTTAGTCTTTCCGCATGCTAGGATAGGCTTGTTTGTTTGTTTTGCATGTTTGATTGTTGTATGTGGCTGGTAGGCATGCAGGTCCTTTGTATGTTTTGGGTTAAGGAATTTCGGGGACGAAATTTCTTAAGGGGGGAGAGTGTAACGACCCGCATTCTACGCATCACAGGATCGTAGAATATTTATTTCTTTCACATACGAAGTCGTATGGTCATGTAACTTTGGGAGACGACTATAGGGGTCATTTCCCATGTTCATGATTTTTGACGATTTTTAAATGACCTTTTTGCCTCTAGCTAATCTTGTTTGGGCCATAACTTTTGATTGGAAAGGAGTTTTGACCTGAAACCACTTCTATTGGCTTCAGATGATGGTTTACCTTTCCGTGGAGTGGTCACATTAGCCAAACGGACTTACCGTTTGGGAGATATGGCTAAAATAAGGTTTCGGAGGTGAAAAACTGCTTAACTGGAGTGATTAGTGAATGGGCCCATAACTCCTTTCGGGATTAGGGTTATGGGGAGGCTGAAATGAGTTAGGTTTTCATTCTATTTCAATTTTTTAGCCGTCATTACCTCTTAGAAACCCTAACAATGGCCTCCAACCTCTAAAACATGTAACACCCCGTGTATTCTATAACAGTGAAATTCACAAATTAAAGTATAATTAATTACAAATCAAAGAATTAAGGGAAACGGGCTATGCCATTGTGTTCGTCTCGGAAAAATACGTGAAATAGAGTCCGAGTTTTCCAAAATCGGAGTCCGTATGACCAAGTTATGGCCCGTCAAAGTTTTCAGAAAAATTTCAAAATCAGAAAACAGCTCGAAGATTCGAATTTCAAACACGCAGGGAGGCTGGGCGGGAAAGTTCCCGCCCAGGACAAGTCGACAGGGGTGTCGACTAGCCAGTCGACTCCACCTCCCCCACCCCCCCCCCCCCCACCCCCCCCGTGTCGACTGCCCAGTCGACACGGGTGTCGACTTGCAGGTCGACCTGCTTGGTCGGCCTGGTCTGTGCTGGGTCCGAATTTCTGAGGCTTGCTTTGTCACTAGGGCTAGGTGTCAGCTCCTGATTGGTCTCTCTTTCGAATGAATGGCTACGATTAACCCAAGCTACATCGACGGTCCTAATCAGTTCATAAACTCTATAAAAATGACCCTAAACTCTACCTAATCTATTCATTCAAAAATAAGAATGAGGCCATCATGCTGCTGAGGAACGACTAGAAGTAGCCACCAATTTGAGAGACAATTAGGAGACAAACTCTAAAGCATAAAGCAACTACAAGTTAAACTTAAACAAATCAAATCAACGCCTACATCAAAGGAATAGCATCTCCAAATCCAGAATTCAGATTCCTGAATTGAAGAATTCGTCACACGATTGTAAGTAGAGTACTATTCCGATGTGAATAAATAACTGTGTTTGATTTGTGTAAAATGAGAATTACACTTGATTTGTGGTGATAGTAATTCATATTTGTGCGTTGCTATGATTCTAATCGATTTGGAATGTTGTGATATAACGATTGGATATTCGCAAGTATGTAATTCATGATAAAAACTACATGTTTGCGGTAGTTTATTTGAGATTCATGCAAGTATACGATTAGATATTCGCAAGTATGTAATTCATGTTTGAAGCTACATGTTTGTGGTTGTTTAATTGAGATTCATGCAAGTATGTGGTTTTGCTACTATGCCAACATAATGTATATTTTTGTACAATCACTTTTGTGTAATTGGATCAAATTTGGGGTATTATGATTCATATGAAATTATGTTGGAATTGGCATCATGATCTATGTATAAAACCATACTTTTGTATTAGAAACAAAAGTAAGCCTCTTTGTGAATTTATGTTGATTTTATGAATATGACTAGGCTATGTTTGGTATTATGCCTAATTGAAAAACATGTTAGGCCTATATTGTTAACAAGAATTATATGATAATATATGTGACACATAGCTAAGTTAGATTTACATTCCAATTGCAATTTTGCATGAGTAAAGTAAAAACCATGATTTCATGTTTAGGAATATTTATGCCATGATTACATGAATATCTCAAAAACCATGATTTCATGTTTGGGTATATTTGTGCCATGATTATGTGAATAGATTAAAAATCATGATTAAGTTGGAATAATTCTAGTTGAACTATACTTTTGTATTAGTAACAAAAGTAAGCACCTTTGTAAACATATAGTAATTTTATAAACATGATTTGCTTATGTTTGACATTATGCCTAAGTAAAAATATAGGTTTATGTTGTAGTTAAGACTATGTGTCAATAATGATATCTAATTTAGTTAGATTCTTAACTTAACTACAAGTTTACATGGTTTGATTCTTGTAACTTATGCTTTATGACCAAAGTATATGTTACTACAATGCAAGTACACCAGTTTCTATTTTGTAGTTCCAACGTTATGTTGCAAGTTCATGCGTTCACATTCCCCTTTTTTGTGTATATAATCACGTTTTAAGCCTCCCCTTTTTCACGTGGCTAAGTTGGGCTTAAAAGGCTAAGCCCAACATATATTATAATAAACGAACGTATTAAACGGGGGAAATAGCGTTGGGCCAAATTAATTAATAAATGAAAATATAAAAGTAGATGGGCCCAAATTCAAGAATGGGTTGGGCCCATGATTGGTGTAAACCTTTACACCATTAGCCTAAATTGATTTTGAATAATGGGCCGCAAATATTTACATATAAGAAAATAAAGAAAAGAGACAAAATATGTAAATGTAGAAAATACGATGTGTTTAACCCGAGGTTGGATTGAGTTGTGATGTAAACCTGCCCGGAACCGCCCGGCTGTCCAGTAGTCACAACAATACCTATCCAATGTGGGTGGTTAAACATGGAGCCCAATAAGGACCCGAGGTTAGACTGAGTTGTGGCGTAAGACTGCCCGGACCCAACCGGCAACAGGCAGCCACAACAATACCTGTCTAATGTGAGAGGTCAAGGCTTTAATAAGACAATTAAGGCTGAGTCAGGATTGATAGGATTAAGTAAATTATATTAATACTTAATCAAAATGGAACATGCTAAACTAAACAGACTGATTGGGGGTTAGGTTTATAAAACACTTAACCAACTTAGCATGTTGGCTAGAAATAGAGAACCTAGTAGCGGGGGACCCTTTTCAGCAGTAACCCTATAAGGTGTATCATGATACCCTGAACCTAGGCAGGGTGGGGCACGATTACTGGGCTGACTGTAAGAGGTAAAAATCGACGGCGGTGGTGCAGCAGTGTAGGTTCTAACGGGGTGTGGGCGTGCACACACTCCGGCGCAGAAAAATAAGGCACTGGGCACCAGTAGCATACCTGTGCATTCTAGGATTGTGTCGGGCCGCCACCATGGGACTTGATACACCCCATGGTGGGACCAGCATAGGTAACTACAACATCAGGAGCCGTAAGACACATGTAACTATGCGAGTAGGAGCCGATCATCATAAAATGGATCACTTCACCCTGATTATGGGGTGCCTGTTGGGAACTAGTTTATATGGGTACAGAGATTAATATGGGGTACGATAGTATATTCGACCCTAGACAACTTAACCAAGTTTATGGTGCTTTCCCATTTCTAGTTTATACTTATCATACCCAGTTCTTTATTCATAGACTGAATAGTCCTTGACTTACTCGGGCTTTATGTCTGACTCTACTTTTCTTTCGTCTTCTTTTCTTCCGTTCCCCCCCCCAAGTCCATAGGGAGGGAATACCGCAGCTTGACCAGCCTTCATATCCAGCTTGAAGAGAAAGAATGTATTGCTTGGATCTTTTCGTTTTGGACTATGGCTTTGGACAGCAACTATGGGACTTTTGCAGTTTATTTATGTTTTCTTTATGCTTCTTTAAATAATGTAATCAAGACAGTTATGAAGATGTTATGTTTTTGGAAGTATTGTAAGACAATTATGGTATGGTTGTTGTAACACGTATTTTTAAGGAAATAAAAGTTGTTGTTTTTCCGCTGTTCAAAAATATGTGTTCTTATATCTGTCTTGTATATCTGTGACTTACACTTATAAACCTCCACCAAAATTAGGGCATTCCCTTTGAGAGTGACCCTAACGGAGGTGGGGTGTTTCACTTGGTATCAGAGCATAGGTTTACCAGATAAGATAAAAAGTTTTGAAAATTTATTTTTCAAAAAAAAAATATATTTAAAGAAGCATTTTTAAAAGATAAAATATTATTTTATTTTAAAAGGAAAAGTCCACTCCCCAAAGCCATAGGTACTATCTCTTATCCTTCGTTTTGAATCTATCCTTTTTGTTTCAGCATGTCCGAAGAACTTAACTTGCCAGAGGGTGTACCAATACCTGGTTGGTTTAGACGGTTCTTAGAAGCAAGGGCCACTCAGCCAGGTCCTACCGTTCCTCCTCCCCCAGCTGCAGGAAATCATCCAGCTGCAGCGGCACCTCTTCCTCCACCTCCTCCACGGGGAAACACTTTTGCTAAGATATGTAAAGATTTTAAAGCTATGGGAGGAAAGGATTTCCATGGAACTGAGTCCTTCGTGGCAGCCAGAAATTGGCTGAAAGAAACCGAGGACTTATTCGTCATCTTTGAGGTAGAAGATAGACAGAAAGTACAACTGGCAGTTTGGCTACTAAAGGGCGAGGCTTCCTACTGGTGGGAAGTCACTAATGCAGAAAGACCAGTGGAGACATGGGAGGACTTTAGGGCAAGGTTTGAGGCTAAATTTCTCTCAGATGCGGAAAGGAGTTTGCAGTTGGAAAAATTCTTATTTCTTAAGCAAGGGAACAAGACAGTCAAAGAGTATGTTAATCAGTTCGATGAGCTGGCTAGGTTTGGGCTGGACCTAGTCAACACCCCGCATAAGAAGGCTCTCCGTTTCGTCAAAGGGTTGAATGAGCCATTACACGGTTTGGCCATGACCCATATACCCATGGGAGCCACGTATGAAAGGTTGGTACAAATGGCATTGCTGAACGAGGAGGATAAGGGCAAGAAGGAGACAAAGGCAGAAAGCTCTCAAGGGAAGAAAGAGGGTTTGCAGCCTAAGAAGACAGACTTTAAGAAGGGCGGGAAAGGCAACAAAGAGAAGAGGAAGTGTAATTTCTGTGGCAAAGTGGGGCACTTAGTGAAAGATTGCCGGAAAAAGAAGGCCAAGGAGAATGGTGGGTGCTTTTCTTGCGGTGAGACAGGCCACAGGGCCAAGGACTGCCCAAAGAAACGAGGACAGGGGCAGAGGGCTGGATCCACCTCAAGGGCACAAGTTCATGTGCTAGAAGCGCCACCTCTGCAACAGCGAGGTATAAATACTTCTGTAGAAAGTGTAGTTTATCTTTATGATCACCCCGTTCGCACTTTATTTGATTCTGGCGCATCACACTCATTTATCTCGTCCGCTTTAGTAGAATCTCTGCACCTAAAAACTAGTATGGTAGAGGACCCCTTAATTGTTTCAAACCCAATTGGGGGCCCAGCTCATTTGTCTATGATCTGTTTGGGATTGAAAATTTCTATTCTAAGCGTAGAATTTCAATGTAGTGCCTTTGTTTTGGGCTTTTCGGGATATGGTTTGATTTTGGGCAAGGATTGGCTATCCAGTAATGGGGCCATCCTTGATTGTGAGAAAAGGGTTGTTAGGCTCCTAACCCAGCTCGGTAACACTTTGGAAAATTACTTGTTATCCCTCGTATGCGGTTATGCTTAGTTATCTTGAATCGCTAGATGCCTCTGTCGACAATTTGCAATCGGTGAGAGTGGTCCGGGAATATCCGGATGTCTTCGAAGAGGTGAAGGGCTTGCCTCCGAAGCGGGAGATAGACTTCCGCATATATCTTGTAGATAATGCAAAGCCCGTTGCGTTGCCCGTTAGACACATGGCTCCACGGGAAAGAAAAGAGCTCAGTAAACAGATTAAAGAGCTTCTAGAGAAGGGGTTCATTAGGAGGAGCATTTCAGAATGGGGCGCTCCAGTGGTGTTCGCTACAAAGGCGGATGGCTCACTCCGTCTATGTGTTGACTATAGGGAGCTCAACAAGCTAACGAAAAAGAATAGGCACCCTCTCCCCAGAATTGACGATTTGTTTGATCAGCTTGTAGGAGCGTCTGTTTTCTCCCAACTCGATTTAGCGACCGGTTTTCATCAGCTAAGGGTGGCTGAAGATAGTATCGATAAAACGGCATTCAGAACCCCAGACGGCTTCTTTGAATGGCTTGTCATGCCTTTCGGCTTGACAAATGCACCTTCTTACTTCGTGGACCTGATGAGTAGGGTATTCAGAGATTTCCTCAATAAGTTCGTAGTGGTCTTCGTAGACGATATCCTTATCTTCTCAAAGAGTGAAGAGGAACATGCTCAGCACTTAAGGGCAATCATGGAAACTCTGCGAGTCCATCAGCTAAAAGACAAATTCTCCAAATGCCACTTTTGGAGAGAAGAAGTGAGGTTCCTTGGGCACATAGTATCCAAACAAGGGTTAGCAGTGGACCCTGCTAAGGTAGTGGCGGTACAGGATTGGAAGACACCAAGGAATGCAACTGAGGTCCGAAGTTTTCTAGGACTAGCAGGTTTCTATCGAAAGTTCATAAAGGATTTTTCGAAAATCTCAGCTCCGCTCACGAAATTGACCAAGAAGAATCTAGCGTTCAAATGGGACTTGGATTGCGAGTTTGCTTTCCAGCGACTAAAAAGGGCTCTTACAACAGCCCCAGTTTTGACGTTGCCAGATGAAAGCAAGATGTTCACTATTTATACAGATGCATGTGGGACAGGGCTAGGCGCCGTCTTAATGCAAGAAGGAAGGGTAGTAGCTTATGGCGGGAGGCAGTTGAAAGTGCACGAAAAGAACTACCCGACCCACGATCTTGAGTTAGCTGCCATCGTCTTTGCACTCAAGTCTTGGCGACACTATCTCCTAGGTGAGAAGTTCGAACTTTACACTGACCATAAATCGTTGAAATATCTTTTCTCGCAGAAAGATCTTAACTTGAGGCAACAGAGATGGATGGAGTTTCTTGCCTCGTATGATTTCGAGATCTCCTACACTCCGGGCAAAGGCAACGTAGTAGCAGACGCGTTAAGCCGAAAGAAACTGACCTTAAGCCCGCTGTTTGTTGAAAGACAAAGCCTAGAGTTTATAGCCAGCTTCGACTTTAGGCCTTCCTCCGATTTTGTACCAGGCTTGCTAGCATCTCTCGAAGTGCGCCCGACTTTAGTGGACTCAATAGGGACAGCACAACGTGAAGACCCTCATCTTGTGGAAACAATTGATAGGCTAATTAGGGGTGAGACTTCAAGCCACCTCAACAGATACTCCATCGACGACAAGGGTTGGCTAAGGCGAGACGGAAGACTATGCGTCCCACAGACAAGGGATTTAGTAAAGAAGGTTCTGGAGGAAGCACATCACTCCAAGATGACGATACACCCAGGCGGAGATAAAATGTACAAAGATATAAAAAGAACTTTCTTCTGGAACGGCATGAAAAAGGACATGGCAGAATTCGTTTCTAAGTGTATGGTGTGCCAACAGGTCAAGGCGGAACAGAAAAAGCCTGGCGGTCTGCTACATCCTCTAGGGGTCCCGCAGTGGAAGTGGGATAGCATCTCAATGGACTTCATCGATGGGCTGCCTAGGTCTAGGAGAGGCAACACTAGCATTTGGGTAATAGTGGATAGGCTTACTAAAAGCGCCCACTTCTTACCTGTCAAAAGTAAAAGAACTGCCTCATCTCTAGCATCTCTTTACCTCAAGGAAATTGTCCAACTCCACGGAATACCATCCAGCATTGTTAGTGACCGAGACCCTATCTTCACAAGTGAGTTTTGGCAGAGTCTGCAAGAAGCGGTAGGCACGCAGTTATGCTTGAGCACAGCCTATCATCCCCAAACCGACGGCCAAACGGAAAGAGTGAACAGAGTTTTGGAGGACCTTTTAAGACTGTGCGTCCTTGACTTCGGAGGAACGTGGGAAGACCATCTTCCTTTGGTGGAATTTGCCTACAACAACAGCTATCAAGCAACCATCGGAATGGCGCCCTTCGAAGCTTTATATGGAAGACTGTGCCGATCGCCCACTTGTTGGTGGGAGTCTACTGATAAGCTCATACTTGGACCAGATATGATCCGAGAGACTTCAGAGAAATTAGACTTAATACGAAGAAGGATGAAGACGGCCCAAGACAGACAAAAGTCCTACGCCGACAAGAGGAGGACCGACCTTGAATTTGAGGTTGGGGACAGAGTTTTTCTTAAGGTATCTCCGCTAAGGAACGTTGTTCGTTTTGGAACCACAGGAAAGCTAGCACCAAGGTTCGTAGGGCCATTCCCTATCATCGAGAAAATTGGGAAAATGGCCTATAGATTAGAGCTACCCGAAAAGCTGGTCGGAGTTCACAACGTTTTTCATGTTTCACATCTCCGAAAATGTCTACATGAGTCTGCTGAAGTGGTAGAGCCAAATATCCTAGAAGAAGCTGAAGTGGAGCGCGAAGCAACCGTGAGGAAAGTTCCAACCCGCATATTAGGAACGGAAGTGAAGAAGCTACGCAACCGCGAAGTCAAGCTCGTCAAAGTTCAGTGGAGCGATGCCGAGGGAGACACGACTTGGGAAACTGAAGCTAGAATACGCACTGCCTACCCTTTTCTTTTCGAGGGTACATCTTTGATCTTTCCTTTTTCCTTAAGTTGCGCTTTTATCTATCTTTTTTAGGTATATCTCCTCGACCCTATCTTTTAGGTAGAAACTCTTTGGATGAAAACATGTAGTTGAAACATGTTATGGATGATGGTTGCAAGTGATTGCTAGTGATTGCTCGTGGTTGCATATACACACACAATCTAGGTTTTAAATCGGCTCAGTCACTTCATATTGCATATGCATATATGTTTGCATTCGTATATGGTGGAACTTTAATGTGTTGTCATATGGATGTTGCATTTGTATGAATGATTGTGCACTCATGTAGAATCATGAATAGGAAAATTTGCATACATAATGGATTCATGGCACTCACATAATTCGCATTAAGGAGGTCAACTGAATCAGTAGACCGCCTGATTTTGCATTAGATAAGTACATGTACACACACACTCCGCATATGATCATGAAGCATTAGAAGTCTTTTAAGGACAATGGATACTCGTGTTTGATGGATGAGTAGATGGATGTTTGGATGTTAGGATATATATTTTTCCTAAACTTGAAGATTTCGGGGACGAAATCCTTTTAAGTGGGGGAGAATGTAACACCCCGTGTATTCTATAACAGTGAAATTCACAAATTAAAGTATAATTAATTACAAATCAAAGAATTAATGGAAACGGGCTGTGCAATTGTGTTCGTCTCGGAAAAATACGTGAAATAGAGTCCGAGTTTTCCAAAATCGGAGTCCGTATGACCAAGTTATGGCCCGTCAAAGTTTTCAGAAAAATTTCAAAATCAGAAAACAGCTTGAAGATTTGAATTTCAAACACGCAGGGAGGCTGGGCGGGAAAGTTCCCGCCCAGGACAAGTCGACAGGGGTGTCGACTTGCCAGTCGACACCCCCCCCCCCATGTCGACTGCCCAGTCGACACGGGTGTCGACTTGCAGGTCGACCTGCTTGGTCGGCCTGGCTGGCCTGGTCTGTGCTGGGTCCGAATTTCTGAGGCTTGCTTTGTCACTAGGGCTAGGTGTCAGCTCCTGATTGGTCTCTCTTTCGAATGAATGGCTACGATTAACCCAAGCTACATCGACGGTCCTAATCAGTTCATAAACTCTATAAAAATGACCCTAAACTCTACCTAATCTATTCATTCAAAAATAAGAATGAGGCCATCATGCTGCTGAGGAACGACTAGAAGTAGCCACCAATTTGAGAGACAATTAGGAGACAAACTCTAAAGCATAAAGCAACTACAAGTTAAACTTAAACAAATCAAATCAACGCCTACATCAAAGGAATAGCATCTCCAAATCCAGAATTCAGATTCCTGAATTGAAGAATTCGTCACACGATTGTAAGTAGAGTACTATTCCGATGTGAATAAATAACTGTGTTTGATTTGTGTAAAATGAGAATTACACTTGATTTGTGGTGATAGTAATTCATATTTGTGCGTTGCTATGATTCTAATCGATTTGGAATGTTGTGATATAACGATTGGATATTCGCAAGTATGTAATTCATGATAAAAACTACATGTTTGCGGTAGTTTATTTGAGATTCATGCAAGTATACGATTGGATATTCGCAAGTATGTAATTCATGTTTGAAGCTACATGTTTGTGGTTGTTTAATTGAGATTCATGCAAGTATGTGGTTTTGCTACTATGCCAACATAATGTATATTTTTGTACAATCACTTTTGTGTAATTGGATCAAATTTGGGGTATTATGATTCATATGAAATTATGTTGGAATTGGCATCATGATCTATGTATAAAACCATACTTTTGTATTAGAAACAAAAGTAAGCCTCTTTGTGAATTTATGTTGATTTTATGAATATGACTAGGCTATGTTTGGTATTATGCCTAATTGAAAAACATGTTAGGCCTATATTGTTAACAAGAATTATATGATAATATATGTGACACATAGCTAAGTTAGATTTACATTTCAATTGCAAGTTTGCATGAGTAAAGTAAGAACCATGATTTCAAGTTTAGGAATATTTATGCCATGATTACATGAATAGATCAAAAACCATGATTTCATGTTTGGGTATATTTGTGCCATGATTATGTGAATAGATTAAAAATCATGATTAAGTTGGAATAATTCTAGTTGAACTATACTTTTGTATTAGTAACAAAAGTAAGCACCTTTGTAAACATATAGTAATTTTATAAACATGATTTGCTTATGTTTGACATTATGCCTAAGTAAAAATATAGGTTTATTTTGTAGTTAAGACTATGTGTCAATAATGATATCTAATTTAGTTAGATTCTTAACTTAACTACAAGTTTACATGGTTTGATTCTTGTCACTTATGCTTTATGACCAAAGTATATGTTACTACAATGCAAGTACACCAGTTTCTATTTTGTAGTTCCAACGTTATGTTGCAAGTTCATGCGTTCACATTCCCCTTTTTTGTGTATATAATCACGTTTTAAGCCTCCCCTTTTTCACGTGGCTAAGTTGGGCTTAAAAGGCTAAGCCCAACATATATTATAATAAACGAACGTATTAAACGGGGGAAATAGCGTTGGGCCAAATTAATTAATAAATGAAAATATAAAAGTAGATGGGCCCAAATTCAAGAATGGGTTGGGCCCATGATTGGTGTAAACCTTTACACCATTAGCCTAAATTGATTTTGAATAATGGGCCGCAAATATTTACATATAAGAAAATAAAGAAAAGAGACAAAATATGTAAATGTAGAAAATACGATGTGTTTAACCCGAGATTGGATTGAGTTGTGATGTAAACCTGCCCGGAACCGCCCGGCTGTCCAGTAGTCACAACAATACCTATCCAATGTGGGTGGTTAAACATGGAGCCCAATAAGGACCCGTGGTTAGACTGAGTTGTGGCGTAAGACTGCCCGGACCCAACCGGCAACAGGTAGCCACAACAATACCTGTCTAATGTGAGAGGTCAAGGCTTTAATAAGACAATTAAGGCTGAGTCAGGATTGATAGGATTAAGTAAATTATATTAATACTTAATCAAAATGGAACATGCTAAACTAAACAGACTGATTGGGGGTTAGGTTTATAAAACACTTAACCAACTTAGCATGTTGGCTAGAAATAGAGAACCTAGTAGCGGGGGACCCTTTTCAGCAGTAACCCTATAAGGTGTATCATGATACCCTGAAACTAGGCAGGGTGGGGCACGATTGCTGGGCTGACTGCAAGAGGTCAAAATCGACGGCGGTAGTGCAGCAGTGTAGGTTCTAACGGGGTGTGCGCGTGCACACACTCCGGCGCAGAAAAATAAGGCACTGGGCACCAGTAGCATACCTGTGCATTCTAGGATTGTGTCGGGCCACCACCATGGGACTTGATACACCCCATGGTGGGACCAGCATAGGTAACTACAACATCTGGGGCCGTAAGACACATGTAACTATGCGAGTAGGAGCCGATCATCATAAAATGGATCACTTCACCCTGATTATGGGGTGCCTGTTGGGAACTAGTTTATATGGGTACAGAGATTAATATGGGGTACGATAGTATATTCGACCCTAAACAACTTAACCAAGTTTATGGTGCTTTCCCATTTCTAGTTTATACTTATCATACCCAGTTCTTTATTCATAGACTGAATAGTCCTAGACTTACTCAGGCTTTATGTCCGACTCTACTTTTCTTTCGTCTTCATTTCTTCCGTTTCCCCCCCCCCCCAGGTCCACAGGGAGGGAATACCGCAGCTTGACCAGCCTTCATATCCAGCTTGAAGAGAAAGAATGTATTGCTTGGATCTTTTCGTTTTGGACTATGGCTTTGGACAGCAACTATGGGACTTTTGCAGTTTATTTATGTTTTCTTTATGCTTCTTTAAATAATGTAATCAAGACAGTTATGAAGATGTTATGTTTTTGGAAGTATTGTAAGACAATTATGGTATGGTTGTTGTAACACGTATTTTTAAGGAAATAAAAGTTGTTGTTTTTCCGCTGTTCAAAAATATGTGTTCTTATATCTGTCTTGTATATCTGTGACTTACACTTATAAACCTCCACCAAAATTAGGGCATTCCCTTTGAGAGTGACCCTAACGGAGGTGGGGTGTTTCAAAACACCTCCAAATCACTTTCTAACCAAGGATTAGGCTTAGTAACATCAAATCAAGGTGGATTAGCACAATAATCGAGGTAGAGCTGCTGTGTTGCATTGGTATTCACGTCCAAACAGTAGAGTTTCAGTTCTAAAGGTTTTATTTGTGGCCAAAGTGAGTGATTTGCATAGTTCCTCACTAATTATGGTTAATTAAGGGTAATTAGTGATTGATTAGCGAATTTATACACTAATAAATTTTGGAAAAATATTTATAAATTCTTAAATGATGTTTTAGACCTCTGTTAGAAACTTGGGTTAATTTGGTTGAGTTTTGATAATCCTATCATTAACTATGCTAGAACATGCTTAAGGGAAAATATAGGATTTTGGGTATGTTTGATCCATTTTACATGCTATGATTCTTGTTTTGCTGTTTGTGGATGATTATACATGTTGCTATGGCTGTATGGTATGCTTTCTGATTGCCTAGAAGAGTTAGATTGGTCGAAAACGCCGTCGAATGGCGTAAAATAGCCGCTGGAAAAGTTGCAGTAAAAAGTGCAGGGTTTCGGATCGGGATAGGAGACTCGGATCGGATGGGGGACTGGGCAGAGAAACTGAACTGGATCGGAACTTCGCACTGAAGGAGACTTGGCGAGAAGGAAGGCCATTTGCTTAGGTTGGAGTGGGGCAGAGGATCGGATCGGAGGGACAAAAAGGGGATCGGATCGGAGCTAAGGCGTGGGATCGGATCGGCTACCGAACCGAACCGGAGCAGGCATCTTCTGAGGCGTGCAAACGAAAGAGACAACAGGGAAGGTTGGATCGGATCGGAACTTGACACTATAAGGAGGACCTTGGCACTTTACCATTGGACCAGACCGAGCCACATGTGAGAAGCTGAACCGAACTGCATGGGGGAGATGAACCTGAACCGAACCGAGCATGGGTGACCGAACCGAACCGAGCGTGTACTTCTATTTCTATATGATGTCTCTTCTGAAGGCCAACGCCAATTCGACCAAAACCCGAGATGCAAAGGAGGTCCAAATGAGGAGCTTGGACTCAGGATCCAGATGGGAACCAATGAGTGAGCTTCATGATTGGGGTTTGCTGCAGGACGTGTGCTAAGGGGTTGTCGATGTCTGTAACTTTGAATCACTATGTGTAGAGAGTACGTGAACGGATTCTAGGCCACAGTGGCCTAGGTACGACTAAAGAGCTATAGACCAACGAAATGGGGTCATTTGTAAAGATTTGGTCATGACTCCATGTGATGAGCTTGGTAGTAGCAGTAGTTGTATAAGTCGAACTTCGTCACTACTTCGATAGGTCTAGTGATCGAAGCGGTAGATATCGTATACTTTACGCACTGAGTGAGAGATATGAGGATGGTTGCTATGTTTGATTTGGTTGCCATCACTATGACATGCACACCCCCACCCCCGTTATCTTTACACCATCTGTTCAGTGGCACCTTAGAGTATTGTACGGTATGTAGTGCTAACTCTTTGGTTGCAGGTCCAAGTTCAGGTATGGTTTAGTATACCTGTTATTGTTCTGTTTAGCTGTTTATCGCTCATACCAGACTTTTTGTCTGACCCAGAGTTTTATGTCTCTTCTTATTACTCTGGGTGCTCTCACGAGCAGACTAGAGACAGGTTAGCTGGTGATGCACGAGTAGTTGAACCGGAGACGAGCAGGAGGCTTCCACATATGATACATATATAGATATTCTCCCTGTGTCGCTGCTGGTCACTACTTTGGGCATTATTAGTGCACTCTTCCTTTCTTTTGTTTCGAGACAGTAATTTGAAAAGTTGTAATAAGTTGTATTTAGACTTCCGCTACTCTGATGTTGATGTTGGTTTTAGTTATCAGCTTATGCACTGTCTCGCTTGTTTTATGTCAAATACATTATTATTATATTTTGTTCCCTGCGCTGTGAGACATTCTACAAGTTTTTGATTAGTTCAACCTCTTCTTTCCTTTCTTTGGCGACCGTTCTATGCTAGTTGGGCGCTGTTAGACTTTCAGAGGAAATGCCGGCTGGTGCGGGGCGGGCCGTCACAAATGGTTTTGAAAATAACCAGAATTCCCAATAATTGAATTGGAATGGATTTTAATCTAAATTGTCTTTGGAATATTTATTGGATTTCGTGATTATATAGATATGGTTGTAGAAATTTGAAAGATATATTTTATATCGTTATTTCCTATATGATATTTGTTGGTTTCAGAATTTGATATTGAATATAAGCCGGTATATTTTCTATTCAGAGCCTTATATTTAATATCAAATGGGATTTTGGGTTCGTCGTGAAGGGTGTCTTAAATAACACTACTCTTGAACCCAGTTTAGAAAAGAATAAATCTTTTAATTAAGATTTAGTGAAATTGTCCAGTTAATTAGTATTTAATTGGAATTGAATTTGAATTAGTTTTTGGGGTTTATCGTGAGAGGTGTTGTGAATAACACTTGTTCTTTAACCCGATTAACAATAGAAAGTGATTATGGGTTTATCGTGAATCATGTTTTAGGTGACATTGGTTCTTTAACCCAGTTAAAGACAAGATATTGATTTTTGGGAAGATCAAACCTAAGTAGAGTTTTGATGAATCTTTAATTAGATTGAAAAGCGATTGAGAATGGAGTATCACCCGTTTTGCTCCAAAGCGATAGTTAAATCTTTAATTAGATTTGAACGTGAAATGGTAATCAATATTTACCGATAACACCGCGGTGTTAGATATGGAGTATTACCAGTTTTTCTCCATGGGATGAATATGTTGGGATTGGGAAATAAAATAAATAATTACTTCGGTGTGGTTCGCTAATCCCGACTAGTTTAGAAAACCTTAACATGGTTTGAAATGATATCCAAAGGAAGATTAAAGAATAAAATTAGAAGAATTTATCTTTGATAAAATTAATGGGAACCTTTGCCTAAGAATGTGAAAATTTGAATAAAAGAATATTCTGAATTGGAATGAGGCGCATGTTGTGTTTGTGTATCACTTGTTTATTATATACGCGGGTTATTCGAAAAGGCCGGGTTTATACCCATTCTGAATAACCGATTCGACGATAAGTCGAAGATGAAGACGGTGGTTGAAGACCGGAAGTCTTCACATCGTTTGGGTGATTACTAATGATCTTGATTGGGTTGTACACCCAAGAGGAGGGAATCAGTTGGTGATCGTCCAAACATACTTGGAGATCGATGGATATGCGAGGAAAGTGCCTCCGTTTTCGTTTAGACCCAGAACGAACTTGTAAATGGACTGTGTGTCTGACATTGGATTTTATTCTATGTTGATTGATCTCTATTAAATATACATCTGTTTGGCGGCGGAGAATTTATTCTCTTGCTTAACGCTCTTCTCTGAGACGTATGAGCTTAGAGGTTGCATATCGATGGACATCAGTCGCATGGAGTGAATTGCCTGTGTGGCATGCCTAAGTGGCAAATGATCAAGGCTTCTGTTGAAAAGCAAAGTCTTCTGATTGATGATCAAAGCACGTACTATGTGGCGCATCTTTGTGTATGGCGTTAATTCGCGAGCCTCACACCTCGGTATGAGTCAAAAACGGGATAAGGACCCAAGGAGTGCACGACATTTCTTTCTAGCTAGTGGTGGTGTCAGTGCTTAAACTGGCTGACATTTATATACTTTTCACCTGTGTGGTTGTTGGAATGCGAGGCGCCTCGAATATATGGTCGATAACTAGCACTATGTGAGCCGACATACAGATCATTATATGGGTCCTATAGGACCGGGAAACGTGTTTTAGGAATTGCCAATCCTCAAAAGTAAGAGAGGACCAGCCTTGGAGGATCCAAGGGATTGCTTTGTGTGGTCCTTAGACATTTGCTAGAGTGTCTCGAATCGGAGAGGAGCTTACCCCTTGCCTCGACTCATGATGGAATCCAATTTCCAATACATGACATTGCGGTTTTATTTGTAGAGCCTAGTATGGCGACATAGTAGATGGTAGCTATGTCGCCTATGATTGATACTTATGATTGAAATTGTTTTGACACTATACACTTATAGTATTATCAAAATAATCTGTTTTTAAACGTATCAAGCATCCTTTGGCTATTATAAGGTAAAACCCTATCCCCCGGCTTGCATTGCATTGTGTGATGGGATCTGGGTCTTATAATAGCTTCATTTTTCTTTATTTAGCATTGCGCTGTTTGTTTTATGCACTGGTATTCTTGGGAGGAAACCCATTCCATGTTATACGGCGTGGTCCGTTGATTTACCTAACTTTAAAATAATGATTAATAACTGTTTTAGTTCTCACACCAGTCACATGACTGACCTGGAGTTTATTGTTTTAACCTAAACTCTGGGTGCCCCTATTTTCGACACGGGCAACTAGTAGTTGGGTTTTGCATATTTATATTCACAGGATCCTGATTTACAGCTGGAACGATGCCCTGAAAGCTTTGTATCCATGTATTACTTTCAGTTGTTTTGTATTGTTTTTCCGTTGCTATGTAACTTATTGTAATCTCTGATATTTATCAAATGTATTTTATTTATTCATGCTCTGTATATTCTTGTATTCTGATGGAATTGTTGTGATAAACAATGAAATGTTCTTTTGTTTGCGTTCTGATTTGTCTTGTCCTCAAAGCAATTTGTTCTTTCCTTACCGAGGAAGTTACTGGTTGTCTCAGTGAGGATCGCGAATTAACTTTATATACAAAGCAATGCTATATTAAAGCCGTGCTTTAATCCTCAACCACAAGACTCTGCTTTTCAACAGAAGCCTTGGTCACTGCATCTCTGCATGCCACACTGACAATTCATGCCATGCGACTGATATCTATTGATATATAACCTCTGAGCTCGTACTTCTCAGAAAAGGGTGTTAAGTAAGAGAATAAATTCTCTGCCACCAAACAGATATATATTTAATAGAGATCAATCAACACAGAATAAAATCCAATGTCAGACACACATCCATTTACAAGTTTGTTCTGGGTCTGAACGAAACCGGAGGCAACTTATTCCTCGCCCCATAGGTCCAATATAGGAGAGAGATCCTCGCATATCCGGTCGATCTCCAAGTACGTCTTGACGATCACCACTTATTACCTCGTCTTGGATGTACAGCCCAACCAAGACAATAGTAATCATCCAAACGATGTGAAGACCTCCGGTCTTCAACTACCGTCTTCATCGTCGACTTATCGTCGAATCAGTTATTCAGAATGGGTATAAACCCGGCCTTTCTGAATATCTCGCGTATATAATAAACAAGTGCTATAAAAACACAACATACGCCTCATTCCAATTCTGAATATTCTTTTATTTAAATATTCATATCCTTTGGGTAAGGTTCCCATTAATTTTATCAAAGACAAATTCTTTAAATTTATTCTTTAATCTTCCATTGGATACCGATTCAAACCAAATTATGGTTTATCCGAACTAGTCGGGATTAGTGAACCTTACTGAAGTAATCATTTATTATATTTCTCAATCCCAACCTATTCATCCCATGGAGTAAAACTGGTAATACTCCATGTCTAACACCACGATGTTATCGGTAAAATTATTTACCATTTCACGTTCAAATCTAATTAAAGATTTAACTATCGCTTGGAGCAAAACTAGTGATATCCCATTCTCGATTATTTCTTGAATTTGATAATTTTAGTTATCAGATTCACCTATCAATCTAATTAAAGACTCATTAAAAACTCTACTTAGTTTTAATCTCAAAAATCATTACTTAATGATTATTCAAATTTAAGAAATTAATCTTATCTTTAACTGGGTTAAAGAACTAATGTCATTTAAAACACAGCTCACGATAAACCCAAAATCACATTCCATTAACAACGGAATCTTCACGGAAAACAGATCAATATATATAATCAATATAAACTTCCATATCCAACCGATAACATAAATGGAATAATGGCAATGCCTTGTAAATTCCATATATAGTAACAGTCTTCCTCCACACAAGTTCACTTCGATTGTTACCAATTCGAATTCCATCCCATTCCATATTATTTTATTCAATTGGAAACTTTTCTTTGGAAAACTTCCCATAAATCTTAATTAAAAGATTTATAAATTCCAAATCACATTTCACTGTAAATCAGGTTAAAGAACGAGTGTCGTTAAAACCACAGTTCACAATAAACCCAATTCACATCCCATTTTATTCCAATTAAATTTCAATTAACTGGAAACTCTAATAATCTTAATTAAAAGATTTATTCTTTTCACACGGGTTCAAGAACAGTGTTACTGAAAACACCATTCACGACAAACCCAAAATCCGATTCTTTTATTCAATTCCAACTAAATATTAATTAATTGGAAAACTTCATAAAATCTTAATTAAAAGATTTATTATTTCCTCAGCTGGGTTTAAGAATAATGTTATTTAAGACACCGCTCATGACAAACCCAAAATCCCATTTGATATTAAATACAAGGCTCTGAATGGAAAATATATCGGCTTATATTCAATATCAAATTCTGCAACCAACAAATATCGTATTGGAAATAACGATATAAATATATCTTTCAAATTTCCATAACAATAACTGTGTAATCATGAAATCCAACATTGAAATATTCCGAAGATAATTTCGATTCAAATCCATTCCAATTCGTATATTGTAAACTCTGGTTATTTTTAAACCGTTCTCAATCCAATTTATTCATTTAAAAATAATTGGATTTTAATTCTAGTTAATAACTAGTTCATTTCGATAAAAATATATTTATATTTTTTCAAATATAGAATTTTTAATCCTAATTCTTTCCAAATCATTTATTATTATTTTACACAAATTATTACTAATTTTAATAATATTAAGGCCCTTTCAGTCGATTTCCATAAACGGTCATCGAACTGCACTTACAGCGACCTTTTCCAATTTGATTTGGACATAATTCCAAATCCAACAGTTAGATTTCAAATCTCTTATATTCGTTGGAAAGCACTTTTCGATACGAACCCAACGGTTCCAGTTTTAGGAGAATCAGGCAGTCGGATCTCCCGTAATATCAATTCAAAGTCAATGGTCGAAATTTGCGAATGGTCGTTGCGCGGTGCGTTCTATTCAGGCCATTAAATATATGTGATATATTTCTTCGATTCCCATTTTTTATAAATCGTTTTAAATTCGTTTTCAAAACGATTTCAAGTTCATATTCAATTTTAAATCAAAATTGAATATTCCATATCATTAATATATAAATGATAATATTCTCAAAACCTTAGATTTTGAAATCCCTTCCTTTTCCATACTCATTATAAAAATGAATAAAATCGATATAAATATCGTTCACGTCAAAATGGCATTAATCTAATCAACACGACTTTATATATTTAAATATTTTCGTGTCCATCCCAAATTGGACATCAAATCATTTTTTGATCCATTACTTAATGTTAATTTAAAATATTAGTTAAATAAAATATTCATTACTCGTCATTTTAAAATATTCGTTAATTTAAAATATTCGTTCTTTCTGAATTGGAATCAGACACAGTCAATTACCATATAATTTTATTTATATGGATTTCATACACACATGTACACACCAATAATCAAACACAGTCAACCATCATCCACAGTGCATTACACAACTGCATATGCGTTAAATATAAATAATTAACGCTTACAATAGTCTGTCAACCAATTGATTGACATACAACTAAACAATTGGGATTAGTGTATGTCAAATATCATCCCAATACCCGTGTGGGTTTTCGAACAACAACCACTAATTATTATTTGTGCAGTTGGGCGATGTGTAAAACATATCGTCCCAATCAATATCAGTCAAATGTGTGTACATAAACAAATCAACCGATTTGTAAATCAATATTTATTTTATTCATATACACATTAGAAATTATATTTTTAACTATAAAATATTTATGTAACAACCCGAAAATCTAGGCCAGTTTAAAAATTTTATTTTGGCAATTTTAGCGAATTTCGAATACTTAAAATAGATTATTTTAAATAAATATTGACGAGAAATTTATTTTGAATAGAATTCAAACGTATATATTTATACGCGTCATCGTTAGAATATATATAATTATAAAAGGGAATTGAAAATGGCGCGGTAGTTCGATAATTCGATTTCAAACTTCAATTGAATGTACCGGGTGCAAAACAATCCGGATTTTAGTGAAACCAAAAATAATAGGATCTAATTGATGATATCTTTCCAACGAATCCGAAAATTTGAAATTTCATAACGGGAATCAAAAGATATGTCCAGTTGAAAATTTTGAATAGTCGCTATAGAATTCAGGCCCTTAAAAATAGACATTTTGCAAACGACCTCGGATTTCGACGAAACCACTTTTGTTGGATCCGCAGTGTCAAATTATTGCTAGATTCCAAATTTCATAATTTTTCGAATCAATATGTGAGCGTGGCAAAGGAAAACGCGTTTGACCAGTTTCAGTTGATTTTAATCGACTGGAAATTGGCCATTTTTTCAACGGTCTCAGAATTCGACGAAACTAGTTTTGTTAGGACCGTATCGTCAATACGAAGCTAGAAAATATTTTTCTGTAATTTTTCGAGTTAGTATGTGACCCCGGTAAATTGAAATGCGCGTTCAAATTCAATATATAGAGTTATACGTTGATTTTAACGGAAACTGATCGAAACGGTCGAAACAGCTTGCGATACATATCCCATTGTGTTCGGAATGGGGGTAATTAGCTATGGACGACAGGCGGTGGGCCTCGTTTTGAGGTCGAAAATAAAAGTTGCTTTCTGGTGAAAAATAAAATAATTAAATAATTAATAAATTAAAAATAAAATCTCCTCCCCTTATAAACTGATGGCCCCATTCCCTTCATTTTCGATTCATAAGGAAAAAAAGGAAAAAAAAGAAAAACGAATCGCGTGAGCCCCAGACGCAGCCGCCTCCCATCGAAGCCGCCACCACATCGGCCATCGCCTCCCTCCGCCTCTCGCTGCTTTCCACCTCACATCTCCCTCCAGCCGACGCTCGAAGGCCCCGCACCCACCTCCCTGTCGCGTCGCCAAGCCTTCAGAGCCCCTCCCCCCTTCTGATTTGGATCGCAACCCCACAGCCCCCCTGGATCTGAAACCGACGATGGAACCCCCCCCCCTTGCGCAGTCGAACACTGTAAGCTTCTCCAATTTATTTATTTTCATTTATTTAGATTAAATAGGGTTGGAAATCAGTTTTAAAAATATTATTTATTTATTTGATTAGAAAGAAAAAAAATCTGATTTTTAAAATAGAAAAGATTAGATTTTTAAAACAGAAAAGATTAGATTTTTAAAATAAAAAAGAATAGATTTTTAAAATAGAAAAGATTAGATTTTTAAAACAGAAAAGATTAGATTTTTAAAATAGAAAAGATTAGATTTTTAAAATAGAAAAGATTAGATTTTTAAAGGAAGAAAGACGATATTTTTAAATGGGGAAAGGTGTGATTTTTACGTATGAGGTGGGTTAAAAATATGATTTTTACATAGTAGGAACTATAAAAATGTAATCTTTATGAGATAGAGAATATAAAAATATCATCTTTGTATATGTAGCGAAATAAAAATCTGATTTTTATTATATATACGTTGAAATAAAGTGGTGATTTTTATAATGATATATTTGAAAAGGCAAAATCTTTACATAGGGAATAGCGAGGTAAAAATATAATTTTTATCTATATTGAGTAGCAAAGTAAAAATTCGATTTTTATATATTGAATAGCTAAGTAAAAATTCGATTTTTATATATTGAATAGCTAAGTAAAAATTCGATTTTTATATATTGAATGGCTAAGTAAAAATTCGATTTTTTTTATATATTGAATAGCAAAGTAAAAATTCAATTTTACATATGTAGTGAATACGGGCAACGAAAGTAACGAAAGTAACGAAAGGCGAGAACGACGAAGACTTCTACAAAAGAAGAGTCATGGTATTGGATAGCTATCGGTGAGAATTTCTCACCTTTCAATTTCATTTTCTAGTTATATAAATATATACTAGGATGCAGACGGTGTTTAGTAGCACCCGACACAATCGTCCACAGACCATGGACTTGTTTGTTTGATTGCAAAAATTAGTTAGATTATTTGATTGAAATTTAGATTGTTTGGTGAAATGAATGGATTTGATTGATGTGTGAATGGCGTGGGCCTTCACTAGACTGGGGATAAGGCTAGGCCTCGTCCCGTTTCTAGTATCGTGTCGTTATGCTGCTGAAATTTTCTAAAATGAGTTAGAAAAATAAAAATATCATTTTATTGTGTAAATGAATAATAGAAATTCATGTGTTGGAATAAAATGTTTTATCGTTAAAAATATAATTTTTAACATGAATGTGAATAAATGAATATTTATAAACAAATCGGCCGATTTGTTCGTGTACACTGATTTGACTGACATTGATTGGGACGATAAATTTTACACATCGCCCAACTGGACAAATAAAAATCTATGTTTGATTGTTTGAAACCCCACACGGGTGTTGGGATGAAATTTGAAGTTCACTCATCCTGATTGATTAAATATGTCGATCGATTGATTGACAGGCTGTTATAAGCGTTAGATATCTATATTTGATGCTTATACAGTGTAGTGCACTTTGGTTGATGGTTGATTATTTTTCAATGCTATTATATACATGTGTTGTATGAAATCCATATAATTAACTTTATATGGTGATTGATTGGGCCTCATTCCAATTTGAAAAATAAAGAATATTATAAAATAAAGGTTCATGTGTTGACTGTACTCATCCGTTGAGATTAGTCATGTGTTGAACGAAATATTTTAATTATAAAATGTACATCTTCATCAATATAAAATAAAGGTTCATGTGTTGACTGTACTCATCCGTTGAGATTAGTCATGTGTTGAACGAAATATTTTAATAATAAAATGTACATCTTCATCAATATAAAATAAAGGTTCATGTGTTGACTGTACTCATCCGTTGAGATTAGTCATGTGTTGAACGAAATATTTTAATAATAAAATGTACATCTTCATCAATATAAAATAAAGGTTCATGTGTTGACTGTACTCATCCGTTGAGATTAGTCATGTGTTGAACGAAATATTTTAATAATAAAATGTACATCTTCATCAATATAAAATAAAGGTTCATGTGTTGACTGTACTCATCCGTTGAGATTAGTCATGTGTTGAACGAAATATTTGAAATCGAAATATTTGAAAAAGAAATATTTGAAATAGAATATTTGAAAATAGAAATATATGAAGCCGTGTTGATTAGATTGACGCCATTTTGACGTGAACGATATTTATATCGATTTTATTCATTTTAAAATGAATATTGAAAAGTGATTTTGAATGGAATATTGAAAAACGAATTCAAAATGAACAGAAAATGAATTGAATTCGAATTGAATAGAAAACGAATTGAATTCGAATTGAATAGAAAACGAATTGAATTCGAATTGAATAGAAAACGAATTGAATTCGAAATGAATAGAAAACGAATTGAATTCGAAATGAATAGAAAACGAATTGAATTCGAATTGAATAGAAAACGAATTGAATTCAAAATGAATAGAAAACGAATTGAATTCAAAATGAATAGAAAACGAATTGAATTGAAAACGAATTGAATTCGAATTGAATAGAAAACGAATTGAATTCGAATTGAATAGAAAACGAATTGAATTCAAAATGAATAGAAAACGAATTGAATTCAAAATGAATAGAAAACGAATTGAATTCAAAATGAATAGAAAACGAATTGAAATCGAATTGAATTCGAATTGAATAGAAAATGAATTGAATTCGAAATGAATAGAAAACGAATTGAATTCGAATTGAATACAAAACGAATTGAATTCGAATTGAATAGAAAACGAATCGAATTCAAATTGAATAGAAAACGAATCGAATTCAAATTGAATAGAAAACGAATCGAATTCAAATTGAATAGAAAACGAATCGAATTCAAATTGAATAGAAAACGAATTGAATTCGAAATGAATAGAAAACGAATTGAATTTGAATTGAATAGAAAACGAATTGAATTCAAAATGAATAGAAAACGAATTGAATTCAAATTGAATAGAAAACGAATTGAATTCAAATTGAATAGAAAACGAATTGAATTCAAAATGAATAGAAAACGAATTGAATTCAAAATGAATAGAAAACGAATTGAATTCAAAATGAATAGAAAACGAATTGAATTCAAATTGAATAGAAAACGAATTGAATTCAAAATGAATAGAAAACGAATTGAATTCCAAATGAATAGAAAACGAATTGAATTCGAATTGAATAGAAAACGAATTGAATTCGAATTGAATAGAAAACGAATTGAATTCGAATTGAATAGAAAACGAATTGAATTCAAAATGAATAGAAAACGAATTGAATTCAAAATGAATAGAAAACGAATTGAATTCAAAATGAATAGAAAACGAATTGAATTCAAAATGCATAGAAAACGAATTGAATTCAAAATGAATAGAAAACGAATTGAATTCAAAATGAATAGAAAACGAATTGAATTCAAAATGAATAGTAAACGAATTGAATTCAAAATGAATAGAAAACGAATTGAATTCAAATTGAATAGAAAACGAATTGGATTTAAATTGAACTGAAAACGAAATGAATTCGAATCGAATTAAAATTGATTTGAATTGGAATCAAATAGAAATGAAAGCAAAAAGGATTTATAATAGAATATTCAACTTTGATTTGAATTTGAAATAAAAGTTGAAATTGTTTTTGAAACAAATTTAAAACTATTTATAAAATTCGTATTAAATAGTAATCAACGAAATATATATTATATATATTATATATATAATATAATGGCCTGAATAGAACGCGCCGCACCGCGGCAGTTCGTGAATTTCGACCATTTATTTCAAACGGACATTACGGGAGATCCGACCGTCGGATTCTCCTAAAACCGGAACCGTTGGGTTCGTATCGAAAAGAGCTTTCTAACGAATATTAGAAATTTGAAATCTAATGGTTGGATTTGGAGATACGCCCAAATCAAATTTGGAAAAGGTCGTTGTAAGTGCAGTTCGATGGCCATTGTTGGAAATCGATTGTACTGGCCTTAATAAAATTATTAAAAATAGTAATAATTTGTGAAAAATCATAAGAAATGATTTGGGAAAAATTGGGGTGAAAAACTCCATATTTGAAAAGATAAGAATGGATTTTTATCGAAATGAACTAGTTTTGAACTAAATTTAAAACCCAATTATTTTTAAATAAATAAATTAGATTTAAAAAGGGGTTTTAAATAATCGGAATTTCTAATATATTTGATTGGATTTGAAATGGGTTTATCGTGAACGGTGTTTTAAATAACACTAGTTCTTTAACCCGATAATAAATAGAATGTGATTTGGGTTTGTCGTGAACTGTGTTTTAAATAACACCTAGTTCTTTAACCCAGTAAAAGGAGTTTTAACGAATCTGCAATTAGGTTGAAATGTGAATCTATAATCTAAATTATCAAATTTAGAAATGAGCGAGAATGGAGTATCGACGGTTTTGCTCCAAAGCGATAGTTAAATCTTTAATTAGATTTGAACGTGAAATGGTAATTAATTTTATCGATAACACCATAGTATTAGATATGGAGTATCGCCAGTTTTGCTCCAAAGCGATAGTTAAATCTTTAATTAGATTTGAACGTGAAATGGTAATTAATTTTACCGATAACACCATAGTATTAGATATGGAGTGTTACCGGTTTTGCTTCATGGGATGAATAGGTTGGGATTGGGAAATAAAATAAATAATAACTTCGGTGTGGTTCGCTAATCTCGACTAGTTTGGAAAACCATAATTTGGTTTGAAATGACATCCAAAGGAAGATTTAAGGATAAATTCTAAAGAATTTATCTTGGATAAAATTAATGGGAACCTTTCCCAAAAGATGTGAATATTTAAATAACAGAATATTCAGAATTGGAATGAGGCGTATGTTGTGTTTCCTAGCACTGTTTTTAATATACGCGGGTTGTACGGAAAGGCCGGGTTTATACCCATTCTGAATAACCGATTCGACGATATGTCGAAGATGAAGACGGTGGTTGAAGACCGGAAGTCTTCACATCGTTTGGATAATTACTGACGATCCTGATTGGGCTGTACACCCAAGAGGATGGAAATAGTTGGTGGTCGTCCAGACGTACTTGGAGATGGATGGATAAGCGAGGAAAGTGCCTCCGGTTTCGTTCAGACCCAGAACGAACTTGTAAATGGATTGTGTGTCTGACATTGGATTTTATTCTGTGTTGATTGATTTATGTTAAATATATATCTGTTTGGCGGCGGAGAATTTATTCTCTTGCTTAACGCCCTTCTCTGAGACGTACGAGCTTAGAGGTTATATATCGATAGATATCAATCGCATGGCATGAATTGCCTGTGTGGCACGCTGAGATGCAATGATCAAGGCTTCTGTTGAAAAGCAAAGTCTTGTGGTTGATGATCAAAGCACTGCCTACGTGGCAGCTTTGTGTATAACGTGAATTCGCGAGCCTCACAACTCGGTATGAGTCAAAAACGGGATAAGGACTGCAGGGAGAGCACGACGTTTCTTTCTAGCTTTGGTGGTGTCAGTGACTTACCAGCCCTGACATTTATATACTTTTCACCTATGTGGTTGTTGGATGAGGCGCCTCGATTTTAGGTCTGTAAGGACCGGGAAACGTGTGTTCAGGAATTGCCAATCCTCTAACGTAAGTGAGGACCGGCCCTGAAGCATCCAGGGGTTACCCAGAGTGTGTAGTCCCGAGGCATTTGCTAGAGTGTCTCGAAGCGGAGAGGAGCTTGCCCCTTGCCTCGACTCATGACGGAAATCCAATTTCCAATACGTGTATTGCGGTTTTAAATGTAGAACTAGTATGGCGACATGATATATGGTACCCATGCCGTCTATGATTTATATTTATGATTGAAATTGTTTTGACACTATACACTTTTAATAGTATCAAATGATTTGTTTTAAACGTACTAAGCATGTTTGGCTATTATAAGGGAAAACCCTATCCTCCGGCTTGCGTTGCATTGTGTGATGGGACCTGGGTCTTATAATAGCTTCATTTTTCGAAAAAGCATTGCGCTGTTTATTCTATGCACTGGTATTCTTGGGAGGAAACCCGTTCCGTGTTATACGGCGTGGTCCCTTGAATTACTCTCTTTTAAAGTAAAGCTTTAAATAACTATTTTAGTTCTCACACCAGTCACATGACTGACCTGGAGTTTATTGTTTTAACCTAAACTCTGGGTGCCCCTATTTTCCGCACGGGCAGCTAGTAGTTTTGGTTTTGCAGATTTATATTCACAGGATCCTGGTTTACAGCTGGAATGATATCCGGAAAGCTCTGTATCCGTATATCACCTTCAGTTGTGCTTTGTATTATTTTTCCGCTGCTATGTAATTTATTGTAATCTCTGATAAGTATCGAATGTAATTTATTCATTTATACTCTGTATATTCTTGTATTCTGATGGAATTGTTGTAATAACAATGAAATGTTCTTCCGTCTGCGTTTTGATTTGTCCTGTTCTCAAAACGATCAGGGGTTTCGAACGGTCTAGATCGGTTTAACGACTGATTCGGATCGAGCGAAATTCCCGGCCGTCACATTTGGTATCAGAGCTTTGGTTTACAGAGCTCGAGAACAAGACACATTAGAACCATACGGAAGAATTCATCAGATATTGGATTAGTAATATCCAGTTAGAATGACTCGTTAGAGATAGGACCAGTAGTATCCTAGAACGAGTGTGAAGAGTATATTTTTCAAATGAAAACAATTTTGTTTTGAAAAATTAAATCGCTTTATACGTATCTGAATATTTATTTATATTGAATATGGACAATCCACTATATAAAGATTTTGCATATACGCATCATAAACGTATATTCGAGGTTTTAATATACTGGATAGATATAGAATCATACTCTAGTGGCCCGAAGATGATTCTGATGGTTGAGTACTCGTCGTCAGAATTTATATTCGAGTGACGAAGGTGTGATATTTATATATTTCCATTAGACTGGTGTGAGAACCAAAATATAGCTAGAATATCTTGTTGTGATTTGGCATCAAAAATGTGATTTTTGTATATATCAAAATTATGAATTTGAAACGTTAAATTCACTAATTGATTGATGTTTGTGTTGTTTGTTTATTTGTTTGATAATTTTGAACCATTTAGCCTAATTGAATCAAATATTGAACTGTATTTAAAATTTCTTGAAATTTGCATGCATATACATATATATCATTGAACAGGTCATAGCAAGGAGGCTAGAGCAGAGAATAAAATTTGTTTGCCCGACAAATAGGTACATGTTTACTACATAATTTACTGTTTTGTTTGGGTAATGATGATTTTATGAGCCTATTGGCTAGCCGCTTGGCTTTTTCTTTTTCTTTTTGAGATCAGAAGGCCTATATGGTAATTTCGGGATTTTCCTATGGCTCCCGGTGCAAGGGAGGTTATGGCGAAATTTTTCGAAAATTTAGGGTGTTAGCCAAATTTTTGAAATTTTGAAAATTCTCAGAAACTGAAAAGTTGGAGAATGGAAGCCAGATCGAACATAGAGTTAATTGATCAAACCACTTTCGACTTTGTTCCTTTTCGAGGACGAAAAGTTTTAAGTGGGGGAGATTGTAACAACCCGAAAATCTGGGCCAGCTTAAAATTTTTATTTTGGCAATTTTAGCGAATTTTGATTATTTAAAATAGATTATTTTAAATAAATATCGACGAGAAATTTATTTTGAATAGAATTCGAATGTATATATTTATACGCGTCGTCGTTAGAATATATATAATTATAAAAGGGAATTGAAAATGGCGCGGTAGTTCGATAATTCGATTTCAAACTTCAATTGAATGTACCGGGTACAAAACAATCCGGATTTTAGTGAAACCAAAAATAATAGGATCTAATTGATGATATCTTTCCAACGAATCCGAAAAATCGAAATTTCATCACGGGAATCAAAAGATATGTCCAGTTGAAAATTCTGAATAGTCGCTATGGAATTCAGGCCCTTAAAAATAGACATTTTGCAAAAGACCTCGGATTTCGACAAAACCACTTTTGTTGGATCCGCAGTGTCAAATTATTGCTATATTCCAAATTTCATAATTTTTCGAATCAATATGTGAGCGTGGCAAAGGAAAACGCGTTTGACCAGTTTCAGTTGATTTTAATCGACTGGAAATTGGCCATTTTTCCAACGGTCTCAGAATTCAACGAAACTAGTTTTGTTAGGACCGTATCGTCAATACAAAGCTAGAAAATATTTTTCTGTAATTTTTCGAGTTAGTATGTGACCCCGGTAAATTGAAATGCGCGTTCAAATTCAATATATATAGTTATACGTTGATTTTAACGGAAACTGATCGAAATGGTCGAAACAGCTTGCGATACATATCCCATTGTGTTCGGAATGGGGGTAATTAGCTATGAACGACAGGCGGTGGGCCTCGTTTTGAGGTCGAAAATAAAAGTTGCTTTCTGGTGAAAAATAAAATAATTAAATAATTAATAAATTAAAAATAAAATCTCCTCCCCTTATAAACCGACGGCCCCCTTCCCTTCATTTTTGATTCATCAGGAAAAAAAAAGGAAAAAAAAAGAAAAACGAATCGCGTGAGCCCCAGACGCAGCCGCCTCCCATCGAAGCCGCCACCACATCGGCCATCGCCTCCCTCCGCCTCTCGCTGCTTTCCACCTCACATCTCCCTCCAGCCGACGCTCGAAGGCCCCGCACCCACCTCCCTGTCGCGTCGCCAAGCCTCCAGAGCCCCTCCCCCCTTCTGATTCGGATCGCAACCCCACAGCCCCCTGGATCCGAAACCGACGATGGAACCCCCCCCCCCCCCTTGCGCAGTCGAACACTGTAAGCTTCTCCAATTTATTTATTTTCATTTATTTAGATTAAATAGGGTTGGAAATCAGTTTTAAAAATATTAATTATTTAGTTGATTAGAAAGAAAAAATTTGATTTTTAAAATAGAAAAGATTAGATTTTTAAAACAGAAAAGATTAGATTTTTAAAATAGAAAAGATTAGATTTTTAAAATAGAAAAGATTAGATTTTTAAAACAGAAAAGATTAGATTTTTAAAATAGAAAAGATTAGATTTTTAAAATAGAAAAGATTAGATTTTTAAACGAAGAAAGACGATATTTTTAAATGGGGAAAGGTGTGCTTTTTACGTATGAGGTGGGTTAAAAATATGATTTTTACATAGTAGGAACTATAAAAATGTAATCTTTATGAGATAGAGAATATAAAAATATCATCTTTGTATATGTAGCGAAATAAAAATCTGATTTTTATTATATATACGTTGAAATAAAGTGGTGATTTTTATAATGATATATTTGAAAAGGCGAAATCTTTATATAGGGAATAGCGAGGTAAAAATATAATTTTTATCTATATTGAGTAGCAAAGTAAAAATTCGATTTTTATATATTGAAATGCTAAGTAAAAATTCGATTTTTATATATTGAATAGCTAAGTAAAAATTCGATTTTTATATATTGAATAGCTAAGTAAAAATTCGATTTTTTTTATATATTGAATAGCAAAGTAAAAATTCAATTTTACATATGTAGTGAATACGGGCAACGAAAGTAACGAAAGGCGAGAACGACGAAGACTTCTACAAAAGAAGAGTCGTGGTATTGGATAGCTATCGGTGAGAATTTCTCACCTTTCAATTTCATTTTCTAGTTATATAAATATATACTAGGATGCAGACGGTGTTTAGTAGCACCCGACACAATCGTCCACAGACCATGGACTTGTTTGTTTGATTGCAAAAATTAGTTAGATTATTTGATTGAAATTTAGATTGTTTGGTAAAATGAATGGATTTGATTGATGTGTGAATGGCGTGGGCCTTCACTAGACCGGGGATAAGGCTAGGCCTCGTCCCGTTTCTAGTATCGTGCCGCCGAAATTTTCTAAAATGAGTTAGAAAAATAAAAATATCATTTTATTATGTAAATGAATAATAGAAATTCATGTGTTGGAATAAAATGTTTTATCGTTAAAAATATAATTTTTAACGTGAATGTGAATGAATGAATATTTATAAACAAATCGGCCGATTTGTTTATGTACACTGATTTGACTGACATTGATTGGGACGATAAATTTTACACATCGCCCAACTGCACAAATAAAAATCTGTGTTTGATTGTTTGAAACCCCACACGGGTGTTGGGATGAAATTTGAAGTTCACTCATCCTGATTGATTAAATATGTCGATCGGTTGATTGACAGGCTGTTATAAGCGTTAGATATCTATATTTGATGCTTATACAGTGTAGTGCACTTTGGTTGATGGTTGATTATTTTTCAATGCTATTATATACATGTGTTGTATGGAATCCATATAATTAACTTTATATGGTGATTGATTGGGCCTCATTCCAATTTGAAAAATAAAGAATATTATAAAATAAAGGTTCATGTGTTGACTGTACTCATCCGTTGAGATTAGTCATGTGTTGAACGAAATATATTAATAATAAAATGTACATCTTCATCAATATAAAATAAAGGTTCATGTGTTGACTGTACTCGTCCGTTGAGATTAGTCATGTGTTGAACGAAATATTTTAATAATAAAATGTACATCTTCATCAATATAAAATAAAGGTTCATGTGTTGACTGTACTCATCCGTTGAGATTAGTCATGTGTTGAACGAAATATTTTAATAATAAAATGTACATCTTCATCAAAATAAAATAAAGGTTCATGTGTTGACTGTACTCGTCCGTTGAGATTAGTCATGTGTTGAACGAAATATTTTAATAATAAAATGTACATCTTCATCAATATAAAATAAAGGTTCATGTGTTGACTGTACTCATCCGTTGAGATTAGTCATGTGTTGAACGAAATATTTGAAATCGAAATATTTGAAAAAGAAATATTTGAAATAGAATATTTGAAATTAGAAATATATGAAGCCGTGTTGATTAGATTGACGCCATTTTGACGTGAACGATATTTATATCGATTTTATTCATTTTAAAATGAATATTGAAAAGTGATTTTGAATGTAATATTGAAAAACGAATTCAAAATGAATAGAAAACGAATTGAATTCGAATTGAATAGAAAACGAATTGAATTCGAATTGAATAGAAAACGAATTGAATTCGAATTGAATAGAAAATGAATTGAATTCGAATTGAATAGAAAACGAATTGAATTCAAAATGAATAGAAAACGAATTGAATTCAAAATGAATAGAAAACGAATTGAATTCAAAATGAATAGAAAACGAATTGAATTCGAAATGAATAGAAAACGAATTGAATTCGAAATGAATAGAAAACGAATTGAATTCGAATTGAATAGAAAACGAATTGAATTCGAAATGAATAGAAAACGAATTGAATTCGAATTGAATAGAAAACGAATTGAATTCGAATTGAATAGAAAACGAATTGAATTCCAAATGAATAGAAAACGAATTGAATTCGAAATGAATAGAAAACGAATTGAATTCGAAATGAATAGAAAACGAATTGAATTCGAAATGAATAGAAAACGAATTGAATTCGAATTGAAAACGAATTGAATTCAAAATGAATAGAAAACGAATTGAATTCAAAATGAATAGAAAACGAATTGAATTCAAAATGAATAGAAAACGAATTGAATTCAAAATGAATAGAAAACGAATTGAATTCGAAATGAATAGTAAACGAATCGAATTCAAAATGAATAGAAAACGAACTGAATTCAAATTGAATAGAAAACGAATTGGATTTAAATTGAATTGAAAATGAAATGAATTCGAATTGAATTAAAATCGATTTGAATTGGAATCAAATAGAAATGAAAGCAAAAAGGATTTATAATAGAAAATTCAACTTTGATTTGAATTTGAAATAAAAGTTGAAATTGTTTTTGAAACAAATTTAAAACTATTTATAAAATTCGTTTTAAATAGTAATCAACGAAATATATATTATATATATTATATATATAATATAATGGCCTGAATAGAACGCGCCGCACCGCGGCAGTTCGTGAATTTCGATCATTTATTTCAAACGGACATTACGGGAGATCCGACCGTCGGATTCTCCTAAAACCGGAACCGTTGGGTTCGTATCGAAAATAGCTTTCTAACGAATATTAGAAATTTGAAATCTAACGGTTGGATTTGGAGATACGTCCAAATCAAATTTGGAAAAGGTCGTTGTAAGTGCAATTCGATGGCTATTGTTGGAAATCGATTGTACTAGCCTTAATAAAATTATTAAAAATAGTAATAATTTGTGAAAAATCATAAGAAATGATTTGGGAAAAATTGGGATGAAAAACTCCATATTTGAAAAGATAAGAATGGATTTTTATCGAAATGAACTAGTTTTGAACTAAATTTAAAACCCAATTATTTTTAAATAAATAAATTAGATTTAAAAAGGGGTTTTAAATAATTGAAATTTCTAATATATTTGATTGGATTTGAAATGGGTTTATCGTGAACGGTGTTTTAAATAACACTAGTTCTTTAACCCGATAATAAATAGAATGTGATTTGGGTTTGTCGTGAACTGTGTTTTAAATAACACCTAGTTCTTTAACCCAGTAAAAGGAGTTTTAACGAATCTGCAATTAGGTTGAAATGTGAATCTATAATCTAAATTATCAAATTTAGAAATGAGCGAGAATGGAGTATCGCCAGTTTTGCTCCAAAGCGATAGTTAAATCTTTAATTAGATTTGAACGTGAAATGGTAATTAATTTTACCGATAACACCTTAGTATTAGATATGGAGTATCGCCAGTTTTGCTCCAAAGCGATAGTTAAATCTTTAACTAGATTTGAACGTGAAATGGTAATTAATTTTACCGATAACACCATAGTATTAGATATGGAGTATTACCAGTTTTGCTTCATGGGATGAATAGGTTGGGATTGGGGAATAAAATAAATAATTACTTCGGTGTGGTTCGCTAATCTCGACTAGTTTGGAAAACCATAATTTGGTTTGAAATGACATCCAAAGGAAGATTTAAGGATAAATTCTAAAGAATTTATCTTGGATAAAATTAATGGGAACCTTTCCCAAAAGATGTGAATATTTAAATAACAGAATATTCAGAATTGGAATGAGGCGTATGTTGTGTTTCCTAGCACTGTTTTTAATATACGCGGGTTGTTCGGAAAGGCCGGGTTTATACCCATTCTGAATAACCGATTCAACGATATGTCGAAGATGAAGACGGTGGTTGAAGACCGGAAGTCTTCACATCATTTGGATAATTACTGACGATCCTGATTGGGCTGTACACCCAAGAGGATGGAAATAGTTGGTGGTCGTCCAGACGTACTTGGAGATGGATGGATAAGCGAGGAAAGTGCCTCCGGTTTCGTTCAGACCCAGAACGAACTTGTAAATGGATTGTGTGTCTAACATTGGATTTTATTCTGTGTTGATTGATTTCTGTTAAATATATATCTGTTTGGCGGCGGAGAATTTATTCTCTTGCTTAACGCCCTTCTCTGAGACGTACGAGCTTAGAGGTTATATATCGATAGATATCAATCGCATGGCATGAATTGCCTGTGTGGCACGCTGAGATGCAATGATCAAGGCTTCTGTTGAAAAGCAAAGTCTTGTGGTTGATGATCAAAGCACGGCCTACGTGGCAGCTTTGTGTATAACGTGAATTCGCGAGCCTCACAACTCGGTATGAGTCAAAAACGGGATAAGGACTGCAGGGAGAGCACGATGTTTCTTTCTAGCTTTGGTGGTGTCAGTGACTTACCCGCCCTGACATTTATATACTTTTCACCTATGTGGTTGTTGGATGAGGCGCCTCGATTTTAGGTCTGTAAGGACCGGGAAACGTGTGTTCAGGAATTGCCAATCCTCCAACGTAAGTGAGGACCGGCCCTGAAGCATCCAGGGGTTACCCAGAGTGTGTTGTCCCGAGGCATTTGCTAGAGTGTCTCGAAGCGGAGAGGAGCTTGCCCCTTGCCTCGACTCATGACGGAAATCCAATTTCCAATACGTGTATTGCGGTTTTAATTGTAGAACTAGTATGGTGACATGATATATGGTACCCATGCCGTCTATGATTTATATTTATGATTGAAATTGTTTTGACACTATACACTTTTAATAGTATCAAATGATTTGTTTTAAACGTACTAAGCATGTTTGGCTATTATAAGGGAAAACCCTATCCTCCGGCTTGCGTTGCATTGTGTGATGGGACCTGGGTCTTATAATAGCTTCATTTTTCGAAAAAGCATTGCGCTATTTATTCTATGCACTGGTATTCTTGGGAGGAAACCCGTTCCGTGTTATACGGCGTGGTCCCTTGAATTACTCTCTTTTAAAGTAAAGCTTTAAATAACTATTTTAGTTCTCACACCAGTCACATGACTGACCTGGAGTTTATTGTTTTAACCTAAACTCTGGGTGCCCCTATTTTCCGCACGGGCAGCTAGTAGTTTTGGTTTTGCAGATTTATATTCACAGGATCCTGGTTTACAGCTGGAATGATATCCGGAAAGCTCTGTATCTGTATATCACCTTCAGTTGTGCTTTGTATTATTTTTCCGTTGCTATGTAATTTATTGTAATCTCTGATAAGTATCGAATGTAATTTATTCATTTATACTCTGTATATTCTTGTATTCTGATGGAATTGTTGTAATAACAATGAAATGTTCTTCCGTCTGCGTTCTGATTTGTCCTGTTCTCAAAACGATCAGGGGTTTCGAACGGTCTAGATCGGTTTAACGACTGATTCGGATCAAGCGAAATTCCCGGCCGTCACAATTTATTTCAACTCATAAATGTTTTATACAATTCATTTATACAATAAAAATGATATTTTTATTGGTCTAACATTTTTAGAATTCGGCAGCATAACGGGGCGATATTAGAACCGGGATAAGGTCTAGCCTTATCCCTCGCCTAATAATGGCTCGGGCTATATACAAACCAAATTCTAATCAATTCATTTCACTTCCCAAACCAAATTCAAACAACTAAACCAATCAACCAAACAACCAAACAAACATGGTTTCAAACAAAGGTTTCGGGTGCTTCTAAGCACCGTCTGCATCCTAGTATATATATTTAACTAGAAAATAAATTAAGGTGAGAAGTTCTCACCTTTGGGATCCACTCCGTCGGTTTTATTTCTGAATTTCTGAAGAGTTTGAATTTGCTCGAAATTCCAACGCAATCTTTTTCACGCTATTCATAGTAAAAATCATATTTTTAATACGATGTTTATATATTTTTATCTAACTAAAAATAATATTTTTACCTACTTAAAATCATATTTTTATAAAACTAAAAATCGTATTTTTATCAACGTTGTATATATTTAAAAACAATGCTATATATATTTAAAAAAATCCCATTTTTAAAACAAATCTTTTTAAATTAAAAATCACATTTTTATTTTATTGTTATACAAAGGAAAATCACATTTTTATATCGCTAAAGATTTTATTTTAATATCACTAAAGATTATATTTTAATATCCTATTTTTACAATGCTATTATATATATAAAAATCATATTTTTATTCCAATTATTATTTCTAAAACTAATGCTATTTTTATTTTTAAAATGAAAGCAATTTTTATTTTTCAAATCAATGTTATTTTTATTTTTCAAATCAATGTTATTTTTATTTTTCAAACCAATGTTATTTTTATTTTTCAAATCAATGTTATTTTTATTTTTCAAATCAATGATATTTATATATTTTAAAAACTGAAAAATAAAAATAAAAATATGCTCACTGTTCTTCTTCTGAACCCGAAAGAATCCATCTCCATCTGTACCCTAGCCGCTGCGCCACCTAAGAGCCATCGGAGGTTGATCAGACCGCGCCCTCCCGAAGCTGCTGACGTTGCCGGTCACTGCCGTAAGTGGTGGTCCACTCGAGATCCTCCTTGTTGTGGAAACTGATGGCGAACGGCGCCGGTTTTGGACCCGAAATCGACCTCCACTGTGAACCAATGATCATCCCCACCGGTCTGAAGGGAGAGCTCGAGACGCTGAAGAGCCCCTAGGTGGTGGTTTGTTGGATTAATGAATGTATGGATCGGATTTGGAAGGGGAAGTAAGCGAGATTTCGGTCGTTGGTTTTCTGAATGGAGGCGTGACTTTTTTAATATTTTCCAACGAATGAAAATTAGGGCTTGAGATTTATATATATATAATTTAATTAATATTTTAATTTGAAAATATCTTGTTTAACCTTAAGAACTCCAAATAAAACCCAACGACTGTCGCCTAGCTAAATAACCCCCTTTTGGACACAACAAGATATGTTTCGTAAGCCAATTCGATTGTTATGATCTGTTTTCATTTAAATTAAAATATAGATCAGTATATATTTAATTTAAACGTACATTTTAATTTACTGGGGACACATACGGACTCCAAAAATTCCAGGAAAAAAATCTAGCTGTGTTTTGACGGTACGGTCCTAACAAAACTAATTTCGTAGAATTTAGAGACCGTTTGAAAAACGGTCATTTTCCAGTCGATAAAATCCAAACTAAAATTATCAAACACGTTTTCTTTTGCCACGCTGACATGTTGATTCCAAAAATTATGAATTTTGGTATCTAGTAATAATTTGACATTCCGAATCCAACAAAAGTGGTCTCGTCGAAAACGGAGGTCATTTGAAAAACGGCTATTTTTAAGGGCTATATTTATATTAAAATTCCATAGCGACTATTCTGAATTTTCAACTGGACATAACTTTTTATTCCCGTTATCAAATATTGATTTTTCACATCCGTTGGAAATATATTTTCAAACAGATTCAAATATTTCTGGTTTTACTAAAATCCGGTTTACTTTGAATCCTGTACATTCATTTGAAATTTGAAATTGAATTTTCAAACTACCACGCCATTTCAGGCTCGTTATATAATTAAAATAAATTAATTCATTTTAACTTCAATTAAAATAAATTTATGCGTACTAATTCTATTCAAAATAAATTTCTGGACTTAATTATTTAAAATAAATCATTTTAGATATCCAAAATTCATTAAAATTGCCAAAATAAAAATTTTAAGTTGGTTCCGATTTTCTGGGTTGTTACACATCTTTCATGAGTTCATTTGTTAGTCAAGTATCGTTATATAAATTTTAAATCTTCTAACCTTAAATTTAAATCATGAAATCTTAACTTATCCAACTCTTGGTTTTTTTATTAAAGTTTATAAATATATATAAGAAAATATAACTTTGATATATATATATATATAAGTCTATAAAATTCTAAAATTAATTAGAATACAGATTATAAACATATATATGATTAAAATAATATTGAAAATAAGTTTAAAATGATTATTTATAATAATTTAAAAGTTAAAAATACTTATATAATTAAATTATACAGTTTAAAATAAATAAATTATAAGTAAAACTTAAATAAGCATTAAATCTACATTTACTTATAAAAAATCATTTAAAATGTATGATTCAAAATTATAAAATTTAAGTTTAAAATATAAATATATACAAATATAAAATCTTAAGTTATTATTTTAAAATCGAATTTCCAAATCAAAATACTTCGAAAACATGACCGAAGGTGTCCATATATAGTTTTCTACCCTTTGGTCAAGTGATACGGATTTTTATCATTTCAACCCTTAATTTATAAAATTGTTCGGGTTTATCATTTCAACCCGCGATCCCAAATTCAATAAAAATTGTTCAAGTCTATCATTTCAACCCATAACGATTTTTCTCTATTCTAATGTATATTCGGGTATGTATCATTTCAACCCTTAGTGGTTTTTCCTAAACTAGGGGTATCAACAATCACATAACAACAATCATAGCATATATACCATCAGTGCAACAATGTGTCATATGAATATATTGTGTCATATATAAAATGTTCATATATATATATATATATATATATATATATCAAATCAAACAATTTCTATCAGCAATCCTATACATTTCATAAAACAATTCATTATTGATCTAACATCCATGAAAAATGTAAGTCAGGTGTGAGAGAGACTCACCTTTCGTGGCACAGATTGGAGATAGTTGACGGACTGACACTGAATGAATCGACGGCTTCCAGGAACGATTCCAAATAGTTCCAACTTGATAATCAACTCATTATTTATTTTTATTTAAAAGTGACGGGTTGGAAATTTCTCGATAGGTCGGTACGGTTATCGGGTTGGGGACGGGTTTCGAAACTCAACACAAAACTTGAAACATAATAAACACGATAATTTTTTTTCAAAACAAATTTATATTTATATATAGATACACACCGTAAAATATAACACATATATATTTATATTAAAAACTCAACTCAGACCAGCACACATATATATATATATATATATATATATATATATATATATATTTGAACACACACAAAATACTTCTAACCATATGTATGTATTTTTAAAATTTGATGCACACTAAAACCCATCGTATAAATATTTATATTCATAATAGATAAACACAAACAATATATATCTATATATATATATTCACACAGGCATACAAAATATATATACACACACACACACTCATATAGGCTAAACACAACACATGCACCAAACACTATACACACACAAATGGTACACAACAATTCCTAACAGTACACATGCACACCTTAACATCACGCACCAATTCATGACATAGCAAACTCCACACAACACAAACCAACACAACAAATACATGTATATTAAAATACACATACATGCAAACAAAATATACACAACGCACGCACTCAAGACTCAGTAAAAATCCACTTTATATCACTCACACACACTCCAGGCAACCCATACAACAGAGGCTCAGAATGGTTTCAGGTGCAGAGGGTGTCGGCATTGGGGTGGCATGGTCAGAGAGCGAAGGTTTCAGGCGGGCGAGGGGCTGAAGGGGATGGAGGCAGAAATTTGGAAGGTCGGCATGGGGTTGGGTCGACGCGATCAATGGAGGGACACGGAGGCGAGTGTATGGCTTGGGGGTGGTAGCTAGGCATGGTCCTGGATCAGGCAAGGCGGTTTCAGGTGGAGATGGGGATGGCAATTTTAGGCCTGAGGGTCGGTCATGGAGGCAGGAGGCAGAGGGGGCGGCAAGGCTGTTGGAGATCGGAGGGGCGGAGCTTGGTGGGGAGGAGAGGAGCAGGTGGTTGTGAAGGGAAAGGCGGGTGAGAAAACAGGCAGAAGGCCTTTGGGAGGAGAAATGTGAAGCTTATTTTAATGAAAAAGGAAAGATGAAGGAAGCTGTTGAGAAAAAGGAAAAAAGAAATGGCAAATAAGATGGATGGAAACGAGATTTAAAGTGGGAATCGGGAAACGAACTAGCATGGGTTTATTATCACGTAAAAAGGGTTTAAATTTTCTCCACCGTGAAAATAGTCTTTGGAACAGGGGAACCCATACGAAACGTTTTATTCATTTTGAAAGTGGTACTGGGACTGTAGCCAATGGCTTTGGGAATAAAAAAAGTTTGAACAGATGCAACTAATGGATTTTTTTACATTACAGTTAAATCGAAACAAGAAAGGAATAGTTTACAAAATTCAATGAATAGTCTGTAACTAAAAATAGAATGGACGGTTTTAACCATATAAAAGCGAACAATATAATATGAGAACTAATTTTAAATAAAGAAGCGATGAACAAATAAAACCGAGTTAATAAATCGGTTTGAAATATCACAAGAAACAAATACGACAACTATAAATTGAATGATGTTTGTGAGAACAACGATCAATACAACCGACTGATCGATAGAAATAATTCAAAAAAAATCAAAGATAAAATTTTATAAATATAAAAAATAAATTATATAATATTTGTACATAAAATAAGAGCCAAATATTTAAAATAAAATCTGATGAATAAATACGAATTTAGATGAATAAACTCGATAAATTAAAATAAATAGGATGGCAAATACTAATTTGTATCATGAAATTATATTCATATCAAAATAATTCATTCGCAATATAAAGCAAAAATAAACTTTAGTTTCATTTAACAAATCAAAATTGTTATTTCAATCAATTCAAACAAACATTTTTGTTTTTAAATAAATAAAAAGAAATCAAAAATCAAAATTTAAATTAAATAATTAAATAAAAATATACTAAAAATGTCGGTTGTTACATGCGGAGTGTGAAATGCGGGTGTCGCTAATATCCATATATCGCTTCTATTTCAAATGATTTGTGAAGAGTTCGTGTGTTGAACCCCAGCAATGTCACATATAACAGATAAAAATCAACAATGACAATTTATATAATTTCAGTTATAAAATAAATAACTGTACAAATATTCTAGTGTGAGAATTCTCACTTTGGTTTCCACTCCGTCATTCTTTATTTCTGAATTTCTGTCTTTTTAAACTAAATTAAACGACCATTTAATTTAGCTCAAAATCCAACTTGCTCCGTTTTCATTCTGGTCAGTTCCATTGTGAAGCACTCGTCAAGAGGATTCCAACGGACCCCAAGTTTGCTGAATTTCGTGTTCATATGCAAAAGATATGGACATTTAAAGATTAATCACTAAATTTAACATTAGTTAAGATAATTAATTAATTAATTAGTTAACTAGTATCGTTTTAACCTCTTAATACCCCTTCTTCGTTGGACCCGTCTGAAACAAGAAACCCAAAGCCGATGATGATCATCCACCTGCGCACGCCATTGTAGAGGGTCGGACGTCGATCAGGAGACGCCACCTGAAGTGCCTTGCAGCCCCCCTCGTTTGCCGTCGGTCATGGAGAATCCGGTAGGCCCCACGCCCAGAATACCCAGCTCGAAGTCGGCCTCTTTGAGAGCCGATTGTACACAAACTACTTTGCCAAATATGATCAAACTCATATGGATAGAAAGCTCACAAAATCCTCTTCAATTTTCGTTTAAGAAGTATGGATTAATTTCTGGTAGATTGGGAGGAATTAAGGAATTAATTTTCGAGTATTTTGGCCATCGGCTGGAGTTGATGACGGCCCAGGAGCTTTGACCAAGAATTGAATGAGGCTAGGGCTTTGACTAGGGTTTTATAATTTATATTTGATACTATTAAATTAAAAAAAAAGTGATTTCGCATTTGATCCCCAAATCAAACCAAATGATTGTCATCCCTAGCTAAATACCCTATTCCAAACACAATGGAATATGTTTCGTAAGCCAATTCTACTGGTTCGATTAGTTTTTATCAAAATTAAAATACATATTAATATAACGATCAATATTGAATTCCAATGTACATTTTGATTTACATGGGCCACATACGGACTCCAAAAATTATAGAAAAATTAAATCTACCTATGTTTTGACGATACGGTCCTAACAAAACTAATTTCTTCGAATTTGGAGGTCGTTTGAAAAATGGCCTTTTTCCAGTTGATTAAATTTAAACTGAAATTGCAAAACACATTTAAATTTACAGCACTCACATATTAATTCCAAAAATTATGAAATTGGAAACCTAATAATAATTTGACATTCTGGATCCAACAAAAGTGGTTTCATAAAAAACGGAGGTCGTTTGCAAAATGGCTATTTTTAAGGGCTATATATAATATTAAAATATATATAAATTCCATAGCGACTATTTTAAAATTTCAACTGGACATAGCGAATAATTTATGAAGTGAAATCTCAGCTTCTTACATTCGTTAGAAAATTACAGCTCAAAATATTCCAGCGTTTCTTGTTTTACTGAAATCCGATTTATATTGAATTTTGTACATTCATTTGAAGTTAAAATCGTATTTTCAAACTACCGCGCTATTTCGAGCTCGTTTTAATTAAAATAAATTTTTACGTTCTAACTTCAATTTAAATAAATTTTATATCGTTATTTCTCAAATTAAATCATTTTAAATTCTTAAAATCCATTAAACCAATTAAAAATAAAACTTTAAATTGGTTCCAAAATTCTGGGTTGTTACAATCTCCTCCACTTAAAATCTTTTCATCCTCGAAAAGGAAGATAGAATCGAAGGTTTTTTACTTAATCAACTCAACCTTCGTTTGACTCAAGTTCTTCAACTTTTCAGTTTTTAAGAACTTTTTAATTTCTCAAAATTTGGCAATTCCCTAAATTTTCGAAAAATTTCGCCATAACCTCCTATGTACGGGCTGCTCGATAAAACCACAACCTACTTCACAGGCCCCTCATCAATCAAAAAGAAAAAGAAAAAGTCAAGCGGCTTGTCAATCGACTCATAAAATCACCAAACCCAATGAACATAGTAAATATGTACCTATTTGTCGGGCATACAATTTTATTCCTCTTCTTAGCCTTCGCGCAATAACCTTTTCAACATATATACATGTATATATATCCAATTCCAACAAATTTTCAATTCAGTTCAATGTTTGATTCTATTTGGCTTAGTTTACCTTTTATCTTCAAATTGGTTTGATCATTCCAGTATTTTAATTAGTCAAACTAATAATCACACAACACAATCAGTCATCAATTAGTTGATTAGCTTTTCAAATATATAGCTTTTATATACTTAAAACCATATTTCCAGTGCCAAATCACAAACAATTAATTCTAACTATGTTCTCACACCAGTCAATTGGAAATATATAGATATCCCACTTTCGAAACTCGAACATAGATGTTGATGATGATATATCAATCACTAGAATCATCTCCCGGCGACTAGAGTGTGATTCTATATCTACCAGGTATATTTGAGGCTTTGTATATACACTAGCTAGGCGTATATGCAAAATCTTCATATACTCGATAGTTCAAATTCAAAATAAAATAAAATACTCAAATACATATAATAAGATATAATTTTCAAAACTAAATTCATTTTTAGGAATAGCACTCTTCAAACTCATTCTAGGATACTACTGATCCTATCTATAACGAGTTATTCTTATAGAATATTAGTAATCCTATCTCTGATGAATTCTTTCGTTTGGTTCTAATGTATCTTGTTCTCTAACTTTGTACACCAAAGCTCTGATATCAAAATGAGATGACCAAGACTTCCCCGATCCCCGAGGAGAGGGAGGAGCCTGGATTACTTTGAGAACACGATTCATCAGAACACAAACAATAGAAAATTTCATTGCTATTACAATACATCAGAATACATGAATATATCATAGTTCAAACAATATACAGCAGAAAAATAACGGCGATTTAAATCACAAACAGGGGAAAATATATACATAAATATAATGCACGTCGGAAATACATTAACTATCACAACTGAATTAAATACACGTATACAAAACTTTCAGAATATAGCTCCAGCTATAAACCAGTATCCTATGAAAAGAAATATCTACGAAAACTAAAACTACTAGCTGGCCGTGTGGAAAATATGGGCACCTAGAGTTTAGTTGAAAACAATAAACTCTGAGTCAGTCATGGGACTAGTGTGAGAACTAAAACAATTATTAACTTGATTTTAAATTTAGGTAAATCAAGGAACCATGCCGTATGACACGAAATGAGTTTAACCCCAAGAATACCGGTGCATAAAACAAACCACGCAATGCTAAACAGAAAAATGAAGCTATTATAAGACTCAGGTCCCATCACACAATGCAACACTAACCAGAGGATAGAGTTTTACCTTATAATAGCTAAATATGCTTGATACGTGAAATTCATCTTTTATTATTACTATAAGTGAAGAAATCAACTTCAAATATAAATGTATCAATCATAGGCGGCGTAGGTACCATTATATTATGTCTCCATATTCGTTTACAACTAAAACTGTAATATCACGTATTGGAAATTGGGTTTCCATCTATGAACCAAGGCAAAGGATATTCCTTTCGATTTCGAGACACAATAGCAATGCCTCAGGATCACACCTCTGGGAAACCCTTGGATCTTCAGGGCCGGTCATCCGTTGATGATTGGCAGTACCATAAACAATATGTTAGCCGGTTCTATCAAACCTCCAAATGGTCAGTACGTCGACAAATCTTGCAGTTTTCGACCAATTAAGCCATTAGGGACTCAAATCATATCTGAGGTACCTCGCTTTCCATTATAAAGTTTTTCCAACATCCACATGAGTAAAATGCCTAGGTTCCATACCATGATGTTACTCGTAGCTAGAAACTAACATATATCCATTTTTCTGCAGTCCCTAATCCCGTTTTAGGTTCATACCGGGGAGTGAAGCTCGCGAATTAACGCTACATAAAGCTATGCTAATTAAAGTCGTGCTTTAATCATCAACCATAGAACTCTGCTTTTCAATAATAAGCCTTGATCATTTGCATCTTAGCGTGCCACATTGTCAATCCATACCAACCATTGATTTCCACCAATATATAACCTCTAAGCTCATACGTCTGAGAAAAGGGTGTTAAGCAAGAGAATAAATTATTCGCCGCCAAATAGATATATATATATTTAGCAGAGATCAATGAATACATTATAAAGGAATACAATGTCAGACATACAATCCATTTATAAGTCTGTTCTAGGTCTGAATGAAACCGGAGGCACCTTATTCCTCGTCCCATATGTCCAATACAGGAGAGAGGCCCCCGCATATCCGGTTGATCTCCAAGTACGTCTGAATGATCACCACTTATTACCTTGTCTTGGGTGTACATCCCAATCAAGACATCAGTAATCATCAAACGATGTGAAGATCTTCGTTCTTCAATCACCGTCTTCATTGTCGATTTTTAATTGTTGTATCAATTATTCTGAATGGGTTAAATCCGGTCTTTCGAAATAACTCGCGTATTTTATAATCAATAATCAAGTGCTATTAAAACCCATCATACGCGTCATTCCAATTCAGTATATTCTTTTATTCAAATATTCACATTTTTAAGGAAAGGTTCCCATTAATTTTATCAAAGATAAATTCTTTTAAACTTATTCTTTAATCTTCCTTTGGATATCAATTTCAAAAGATTTTATTTTATCTTTTAACAATTCTTAATCAAATTATGGTTTATAAAACTAGTCAGGATTATCGAGCCTTACCGAAGTAATCATTTATTTTATTATCCCAATCCCAACCTATTCATCCTATGGAGAAAAACTGGTAATACTCCATATCTAACACCCACTACGTTATTGGTAAAATTAACTACTATATCACGTTCAAATCTAATTAAAGATTTAACTATCGCCTGGAGTAAAACTGGTGGTACTCCATTCTCGATCATTTCATGAATTCGATCAATTTAATTATCCCATCCTCATTCCAATCTAATTAAAGATTCATTAAAACTCCAACTTGGTTTTAATACCTTCAAGAAATTAATATTGTCATTAACCGGGTTAAAGAACCAATGTCATCTAAAACACCGTTCACAATAAACCCAAATCAACTTCCATTAAATATGGAATCTTAGCGGAAAATAGATCAATATATATAATTGATATAAATTTCCATATAAGACTAATAATATAAATGGAATAACGTCAAAGCCTTTTAAATTCCATATATAATAATGGTCTTCCTTTACGGAAGCTCATCTCGAATATTACCAAATCGAATTCCATTCAATTTCAATTTAATATTTTAAATTGGAAAACTTTACTTTGGAAATTTCTATTAAATCTTAATAAAAAGATTTATAAATTCTAAATCATATCTTCGCTGTTACTCGGGTTTAAAGAACAATTGTTATTTAAACATCATTCACAATGAACCCAAAGTCTCATTTAATATTAAATACGAGGCTCTGAATAGAAATTATACCAACTTATATTCGATATCAAATTTTGAAACTAACGGACATCGTATTGGGAATAACGATATCTATATCTTCCAAGTTCCTCAACATATCCATATAATCACGGAATCCAATATCTAAATATTGCGAAGATTATTTCCATTGAAATCCTTTCCACTTCATTTGCTGGAAAATTCTGGTTATTTCAAAAACCATTTACAAATCCAATTTATTTATTTTCTAAAAATAATTGGATTATTGTTCTAGTTATTAACTAGTTCATTTCAATAAAAATAATTTTTTATCTTTCCAAACTTGGGATTTTTCATCCAAAATATTTCCAAATCATTTATTATGATTTCACACAATTTTTCCATATTTTTAATAATTTTATTTAGGCTCTTACAGTCGGTTTCTCGGCCACCGAACTGCATCCATAGCGAACTTTTCTGAAATTGATCTGGACATAATTTGGAATTCAACTATTCAAATTTAAATCTTTTATATTCATTGGAAAGATCTTTTTGGTATGAACCCAACGGTTCTGGTTTTAGGAGAATCCGACTGTCGAATCTCCCGTTACATCAATTTGAAGTTAATGTTCGCGAACGGTCGCTGCGCGGCGCATTCTATTCAAACTATATATATATATATATAATATTTCATCGATTTCTATTTAAAACATATTTTATAAATTGTTTTAAAAACGACTCCAATTTCCATTTCAATTTTAAATCAAAATTGAATATTCCATATCATTATAATATTAAAATGACAATATTTTCAAAATTTCTGATTTTGAAATCCATTTCCTTTTCATATTCTTTATAAAATGAATAAAATCGATATAAAAATCCATTCGAGTTAAAACGGCGTATATCTACCTAACTCGGCTTCATATTCATTTCCATCATGAATATTTCAATATTTTCGTGTCCATCCAAAATCGGACATAAAAATCATAATTTAATTCTTCACTGAATATTATTTTAAAATATTCGTTCATATTCTGAATCGGAATGCGACTCAATCAATCACCATATAATTTCAGTTATACGGATTTCATACATCGCATGTATTCAACAATAATGATAAATAATCAATAAACATTCAAACATCATCCACAGTGCATTCTACAACCGTATATGCATTAAAATAAATAAATAACGCTCACCACAGTCTATCAACCAATCGATTGACATACAACTACATATTGGGATTAGTGTATGTCAAATATCATCCCAATACCCGTGTGAGGTTTTCAAATAACAACAGTCAATTCAAATTAATCATTGGTTAATATATTTGACCAATTCTAATTCGATTCGAATAATTTTCTACTTACCCAATTTTCACTGCTTAAATTATAAATAGATATTTATAATTTAATTTCAACTACCACATTAATGTTAGCATTATTTTTAATATGTTAATCATCACAATCATAATACACAAATCACCAAATCATCCATATAAATAAATACTCAACTACCAAATGCCATTTATGGCGCCAAGTGTCCATCTGAGGAGTATGAAGTGCGAGTGTCACTAATATCCATACATTGCTTCTATTTCAAATGATTTGTGAAGAGTTTTGTCAGCAATGTCATATATAACAGATAGAAATCAACAATGACAATTTATATAATTTCAGTTATAAAATAAATAACTGTACAAATATTCTAGTGTGAGAATTCTCACTTTGGTTTCCACTCCGTCATTCTTTATTTCTGAATTTCTGTCTTTTTAAACTAAATTAAACGACCATTTAATTTAGCTCAAAATCCAACTTGCTCCGTTTTCATTCTGGTCAGTTCCATTGTGAAGCACTCGTCAAGAGGATTCCAACGGACCCCAAGTTTGCTGAATTTCGTGTTCATATGCAAAAGATATGGACATTTAAAGATTAATCACTAAATTTAACATTAGTTAAGATAATTAATTAATTGACTAATGTCGTTTTAACCTCTTAATCCCCCTTCTTCGTTTAACCTGCCTGAAACATGAAACCCAAAGCCGATGATGATCATCCCCATGCGCGCGCCACTTTAGGGGCCGGACGTCGATCAGGAGTCGCCACCTGAAGCGCCTTGCAGCCCCCTCCTTCACCGCCGGTCATGGAGAATCTGGTACCCCTACGCCCGGAAAACCTAGCTCGAAGTCGGCCTCTTTGAGAGCCGATTGCATAAAAACTACTTCGCCGTATACGATCAAACTGATAAGGATAGAAAGCTCACAAAATCTCTTCAATTTTCGTTTAAGAAGTATGGATTAATTTCTGATAGATTGGGAGGAATTAACGAATTAAATTTTGATTATTTTGGCCATTGGTTGGAGCTGACAGCGGCCCACGAGTTTGACCGCGAATTGAATGAGGTTAGGGCTTTGACTAGGGTTTTATTATTTATATTTAATATTATTAAATTCGAAAAAAGGTGATTTCGCATTTGAACTCCAAATCAAACCCAACGACTGTCGTTTCTAGCTAAATACCCCCATTCCGGACACAATAGGATATGTTTCGTAAGCCAATTCTACTGTTTCGATCAGTTTTTATCAAAATTAAAATATAAATTAATATAACGGTCAATATTGAATCCCAACGTACATTTTAATTTACCGAGGCCACATACTAACTCCAAAAATTACAAAAAAAATTAAATCTAGTTATGTTTTGATGATACGGTCCTAACAAAACTAATTTCATCGAATTTAGAGTTCGTTTGAAAAATGGCCTTTTTTCCACTCGATTAAATTCAAACTGAAATTACAAAACACATTTAAATTTACTGCGCTCACATATTAATTCCAAAAATTATGAAATCTGAACCTAATAATAATTTTACATTCTGGATCCAACAAAAGTGGTTTCATCGAAAACAAAGGTTTGCAAAATTGTTATTTTAAGGGCTATATAATATATATATATATATATTCCATAGCGATTATTTTGAATTTTCAACTGGACATAACTAATAATTTATAAAGCGAAATCTCGGTTTCTTACATTTGTTAGAAAATTAAAGCTCAAAATATTCCAACGTTTCTTGTTTTACTAAAATCCGATTTATGTTGAATTCTGTACATTCATTTGAAATTAAAAATTGAATTTTCAAACTACTACGCTATTAAAATAAATTTATACATTCTAACTTTGATTTAAATAAATTTTATATTATTATTTCTCAAATTAAATCATTTTAAATTCTTAAAATCAATTAAAAATAAAAATTTAAATTGGTTTCAAAATTCCCGGTTGTTACATATATGTTTGTTATCATCAGACAAAAATCATAGAATTTTTTCATACAACACCGATCACTCCAACATGCATGTTTCTGATCAAGAAAATACTCATGTGCCAGTATCAAGTCTTGATCTACCTATTGCACTATGCAAAGGGAAACACAAATGTACCTATCCTATTTCATCTATTGTGTCATATAGCAATACATCACCAGAACCTTGTTCCTATATCTCAACCCTGCATTCTATTTCTATTCCAAAGACTGTTGTAGAAGCTTGTCAAAGAAAGGTTGATATAATGCAATGATAGAGAAAATAAATGCAATGAATCAAAATGATACTTGAGATTTGGTTCAGCTACTAGAAAACAAGAAAGTGATAGGTTGTAAATAAGTTTTCACAATGAAGATGAATTCATATGGATCTCTTGAAAGATTGAAAGCACTATTGGTTGCAAAAGGATATGCATAAACATATGGAATTGATTATTCTGAAACTTTTCACCAGTGGTTATGATGACATTTATAAGGTTGTTTACATCTCTGGCAACACAATGTAATTGGAAGCTACATCAACTCAATATCAAAAATGCCATTCTTCATAGAGACTTTGCTAAGGAGGTATATAAGAAGTAACCACCTGGGTTTGTTGCTCAGAAGGAGCAAGAAAAAGGAAAAATGTGCAAGTTGAAGAAAAGTTTGTATGGGTTGAAGCAAATCCCATGGGCATAGTTTAGCAGTTTTAGTCAAGTAGTGGGAAATTTGGTTTATCACTAAATAAACTTGATCATTTAGTGTTTTACTAGAATTTGAAAGGTACTTTAATTTTGTTGGTTGTATATGTAGATGACATTATCATTAGTGGAGATGATGAAAAAGGAATTTTGGCACTTAAAACATTTATTCATTCACATTTTTATACAAAAAACTTGAGTGAATTAAGATATTTCTTAGGATTTGAAGTTATAAAAGGTGATGGGAAGATATGTTTATCACGAAGGAAATATGTACTTAATTTGTTGACGGAAACTGGAAAACTAGGTGCAAAGCCTTGCAATATACCCATGGTAGCTAATACTTGTCTCACAAATGAGGGAAAACCGTTTGAGGATCTTGAAAAGTATAGAAGACTGGTAGGTAAGCAAAATTACTTAATAGTACCTCCCATCTAGTCAGTGTAATTAGTCGGTTCATGAGTTCACCAACAGTTGATCGTTGGAATGCTCTAAAACAAATTTTATGTTAGTTAAAAAGGGTGTTAAACCCATAAAAAATATGGTTCGTATATGGTGCATTGACAAGACCAATAATGGGTCATCGAAATCTTGGTCGTATGTGACCAATGGATGAAGTACACGATCGGGTCGTTCTCTTGTTGGCAAATCAGGTCGTCATGCTTAGATCGGTTTCAATCAGGTCGTTGGCTCTTGTATTCATCTCCAAGTCGTTGGACTCATGTATGTACAAATGAGTAGTCCAAGCATTGGGTCGTCTACATTCCAGGGCACCAGGTTGTCAAGACCTTAAGTCGTTTAACCCATGTGAAAATTAGGTCACTCACATGTACATGTAAACAGGTCGTTCGTGTTACTTTGAGGCGAGTCGTTGTGGTTAGGTCGCTAAACGACCAAAGGAAACTAACCGTTTCTTGCATAGTACGACATAAGGAAGGTCGCATCAAGTTAGGTCGTATGACAACCTAAAAATGCGGGTCGTTCAAACGACCCAGAGACATGTATACACTATTTTCCACCTCTCCATTCCTCTTCCACACCTATAAATATCCCCACATTACCTTCATTCAAGGGACTGAATTCTCGAATGAAGAAGTGCTGCCATTTTCATTCTCCAACATGCTAAACCATTCTCAAACTCCGTTTAACCTCTTTCAAGCAAAGATCCATCATTTCAACCATCGAGAAAACATACATAGATCATCCAAGCACAAGATTATCAAAGATTCATCTCAATAATCTCCACACCGAGGAAGATCTAAGTGTTTCCACAGTGAATTGAAGAGATCATAGAAAGAGAAGAGAGACTTGTTGTATAAAGAGAAAAGATGTATAAGATGATAGAAAATGTGTACCTTGTAATTGAGATGATAATGAGACATCCATTAAAGTGGACGTATGCGAAAATTGAGGCTGAGCCACTATAATTGCTCTGTGTTTTACTGTTGTTGTTTGTGATTGCCCCTAATCTAGATCTAAACAACTTGAAGGTGTGCTCACACCTCTCGGGGTGTTAGTGTACATTTTTTGACATTAACATTTTTTGCGCCCACCATGGGGCGACATCCTCATCCAAAGTTCAAAAGCTTTGTGGGGGACGTCGAAGTTTGAAGCATGTTTTCTACGGTAGATAGATTCACGAAGTCTAAAATTCAAGCCAATTGGAGGATTTTCTTCAAAGTTTAGAAGTTTGTCTGAGATAACGGCTCCACCAAAGAAGATTAGAAGTAAGTCCGGTAGAGTTTCTGATAATGTCGCCAATGAAGCTACGCCACAAACTAACCGCCTTGAAGTTGGCCATTGTTTGGTAGGCAGAGATGGCATAACTAGAGTTGAGTTGGATGCAGTTTTTGCCAACTTGAATCATCAAATGGATACTTCTAACAAGGCTTTGATGGATTATAACCAGGCTTTGATGAATAAGTTGATGCTCTTATTACCTCTCAAGCCAACCCATCACCCCAAAGAGTCCATGTTGATCTTGAGGAGTGCAAACTCATCAGCTTTTGATCATAATCGTAATGATGATGTGGAAGATGTTGATGATTAGTTGAGTAATAAAGACGAAGCTAATGTTGAAGAATCAAATCCAAAGGCTAGAAATCATTCCAATCGAAATACTACTCGCAAGGTCGTTAGTCCCTCCAAGGGGCCACCTCCCCACAGTGGAGGTAAAAGATCTCGGTTCGCTAACCACGATCGCTCGCCAAGACGAGCATCTGGCAAAGAGACCGAAGTCCGCCATGCAGAACGACACGACATTGAGGAGTATATCTCGGACATGATAAATAAAATTATGAAGGAGAGCATAACTCGCAATCATGATGAAACGGAATGGGATTTTGCTCCCAACAAAACTCTATTCACCGAGAGAATCTATAAAGCAGAGTTCCCAAAAAAAATTGTTCCTCTTACTTTGTCTCCCTACAAGGGAACTGCTGATCCTAATTTCTTTCTGTTCAAGTACAAATGACACATGAATGCAGCAAGGGTGACAAGCGAGATCAGATGTTTGTACTTTCCTCTCTACTTGGAAGGTGTGGCATCGTTGTGGTTCACGAAGCTACCACCTAAGTTTGTAGATCAATTTGCTGACTTGACCCAGGGTTTAAAGAGAAGTTGAGGCTGCATGCCATGAAGGCCAAGGATGTAATGTCTCTATCATCAATGGAACAAAATCCAAGGGAATCTGTTAAGGCGTTTCTCAATTGATTCAATTTTGCTTTGTCTGAAGTGGGGAATCCGGAGCCACGCATGATCATAATGGCTCTAGTCAATGTTATAGATAAGAACAGTGAATTTGGAAGATGGATAAAGATGAAGGAACCAAATACACTAGAAAAATTGTATAAAAAGGCGGAGGAGTACATGAGGGTGGACGACGATCCTACTTCGAGCCCGGATGTTGGCGGAAGCAGTTTTGTTGAAGCTCAAAAGAATGTTGATACTCAGATCAATCAAAAGAGTACTTTGGGGAAGAAATGGGCCAATGATGGGAAAGACAGCAAGGTTAATAAGAAGTTTCGCCTTTTCAACTCAGTAGAATTGACACTTCTAACTGATAACCCTGAGAACACCTATTTCGCGACGAAGGATGCAGAAGATTACCCAGAACCATGGCAGATGAGGATAAGCAACAATAAAGCTAAGTCTGGAAAGTTCTGTGGATTCCATAACCAACCAGGTCATAACACCAACGAATGTAAGCATTTGAAGACGTTGATTGAAGAGTTGATTAGTAAAAACAGGGTATAGTAGTAAGTGAAGAGCCACAAGCACCGAACTCTGCACCAGCTTCTCAGGTGCAAGGAGCATCCACTGATCAATCGGGTCTGAGCAATAGAGCTCTACTGCAGAGCAATCAAAGACCCGCGATCAACGCCATATCTGGAGGTCCTCATCCAGGCGGAGGAAGTTGGGAGGATATTGAACGATATGTTGGAGCTCTGAAATATGTCCCAAAGGAGGAGAGATGCCTAATCCTAAGCAACACAGTTCCCGCAAAGCAGTAAAAGATCACCTACGAGGACATTGTCTTCAAGGAAAAGGATGCATATGGTGTGATAACACCCACTTTAGATCCCATGGTTGTAACAGTTGGAATAGGCCTGACAATGGTCAAGAGGGTGCTTGTGGACTATGGCACCTCAGTCAATGTTCTATTCTGGAAGACGTTCAACCAAATGAAGCTCTCGATGTCAGACGTTCAGGGATGTCAAACGAAAATCCAAGGGTTCATGGGAGAGGGGGACAAAGTAGCCATCTTAAAGTAGACTTTTGTGCTGGCTGATGAGATTTCTGCCTACAATGCATTCTTGGGCAGACCTACCCTATCAGATTTCAGGATTGCTTTTCCGCCCTTGTGCCTGACCATGAAGTTCCCCAGCGAAAACGGCGTTGGAGTGATCAAAGGAGATCTAGATACTGCAAGGAACGCTACCTCACTGAACTGCGTTAAGCCAAAAAAAGACAAAGGAAATAATGTGGAGGCTCCCCTCAGCATTCAAGAGCCTACCTTATAGCAATTAGGGTGTGACCCTGCACCGGAGAGCATAGTGGAGCTTAAAAGGAAATGAATCCTCGTAAAGACGACGTAGGGGATGGTCGAGCGGCACCAGCTGAGATCACTATTCCAGTATCAATTCATCCTAATGATCCTGATCGAGTGTTGAAGATAGGGTCTCAGCTGTGCCAAAGGTTGCAAAAAATTTTGGTTATGTTTCTTAGATTTAATTTTGATTTGTTTGCTTGGAGTCACTCTGACATGTGCGACATATCCCCGAAGTGGCGGTTCATGCATTAAACATCGACCCAAGCATCACACCAGTGAAGTAGAAAAGACAGATTCAGGGCCCTGAAAGGTCAATGACTCTTAAGGAAGAAGTGTATAGGATTATGGAGAATCACTTTATTTGAGAGTCCATGTATCCTGCCTGGATGTCGAATCCCTTGTTAGTGAAAAATTCCAATGGCAAATCGCGAGTGTACATTAACTATTCTAACCTCAATAAAGCATGTCCCAAAGACAGTTTCTCACTGCCCAGAATTAATCAGCTTGTGGATGCAACAACAACGCATGAACTCTTATCTTTCATGGATGCATACACGGGCTATAATCAGATCATAATGCACGAGCCAGATTAAGAAATACGAGCTTCATCACGGATGTTGGCTTATATTGTTATAAAGTGATGTTGTTCGGGATAAAGAATGCTGGAGCGACTTATCAACGCCTCGTTAATTCGATGTTCAAATCTCATATAGGCAGGACTATGGAGGTTTACATAGATGACATGCTGGTGAAGTCAAAAAGAGCAAAGTACCATCTAGAGAATCTGGCCGAGATGTTTGATATTTTGAAAAATTACGGCATGAAACTAAATCCTATCAAATGTCCGTTTGGAGTTGCATCTGGGAAGTTCCTCGGGTTTATGGTTAATGCCAGGGGCATCGAAGCCAACCCAACATGGATTTCTGCGTTGAGAGAGATGTGAGCTCCCAGGACAAGGAAAGAGCTACAAAGTTTGAATGGGAAAGTTGTTGCACTCAGTCGTTTCATTTCTAAGGCAACAGATAGGTGCACTCCGCTTCTTGATGCATTGAAAAAAGGAAGGAAGGACTTCCAATGGACCCCAGAGTGTCAGAGGCCTTTGAGGGGTCAGTCAAGCATATGGAAGCGCACCAATGTTGTCAAAGCCTAAAGATGGAGAAAACTTGTTTCTATATCTGGCAGTTTCATCCTATGCCTTAAGCGTTGCACTGGTTAGAGAGATTCAAAAATTCAAAGGCCGATATATTACATCAGCAAGAGACTTACCGGGGCAGAGCTAAACTATCCGAAGTTGGAAAAACTTGCATATTGTCTGGTTATCGCCTCGAAAAAGCTCAGGCCATATTTCCAAGCTCACCATATCAAATTACTCATAGATTAGCCGCTAAAGCAGGTCCTGTTTCGTCCAGAGATATCGGAAAGGTTATTGAAGTGGAACGTTAAGCTCAGTCAATATGATATCGCTTACCATCCACGAAGGGAAATCGACGAGAAGGCTTTAGTAAACTTCATTGCTGAGTTTATGGATAGAGGAGATGAGAAGGAAGAGACTATCGAAGTGATCACTCGATGGAAACTATTTGTTGATCGAGCTATGAACGAGTATTTCTCAGGGGCAGGAGTAGTGCTAGAGACTCTTGAAGGACACTCGGTATGAAGCAGAATATGAAGCTCTAATTGCTAGATTAAAGATCGCAAAAGAGTTGCAGTTGAAAGCCTTGTAGATTTTCAGTAATTCGCAGATAGTGGTGTGTCAAGTTAAAAGGGAGCTTCAGGCCAAGGGAGGAAATTTGTCAGCTTACCTATCAAAAGCTTGGGAACTACTCAACAACTTGGACTACTACGCCATCACACATGTTCCTCAATAAGAAAATATAAAGGATGACTCACTTGCAAAGATTACCAGTACAGGAGATGCACAACTGTTTGGATTAGTACCTATTGAAGTCCTTTCAAATCCCGCACTGATGACACAATGTAGATTGGATCATGGAAACTGCCGCAGAGCCAGATTCATGAACAACTCCAATCAAAGATTATCTCCTCAATGGTGTGCTCCTAAATGATCCGAGGAAGCGAAAGAAATTGCTCCGAAAAGCTCCCATGTATCTCATCCAGGATGGTCAGTTATATAGGTGAGGCTTCTCTATGCCTTTACTCCGGTGTGCTACTAAAGAGGAATTTAAAGCAACCTTGGAAGAACTGCATGATGGAGAGCGTCGAGGTCATACAGGTGGTCAGACACTAGCTAAGAAAATTTTGCAATACGGTTACTTCTAGCCTGATGTGAACCAAGACTCCGCAGCTTATACTAGGAAGTGTGACAGATGCCAAATATTCGCGAAGATCCCAAGAGCGCCATCCAATGAGATGATGCCATTCACTAATTGGAGCATTGATCTAATTGGGCAATTACCTAGCGCGAAGTCCAGTTTTAAATATGCCATTGTAGCTGTTGATTATTTCACCAAGTGGGCTGAAGTAGAACCACTGGCCACTATCACCTCAAAGAAAGTCATCGACTTCGTCTTGAAGAACATCATTCGTAGGTTTGATGTGCCACAAAAAATAATCACAGACAATGGGACGTAGTTTGAAAGCAAAAAAATTAAGGGATTCTGTGCAAAGTACAAGATTCACGAAAGCTTTGCAACAGTGGCTCATCCCAGGAAAATGGGCAGGTGGAAGCAATGAATAAGATTATCAAGTCAACCATCAAGAAGTGACTCGAGAAAGCCAAAGGTGTTTGGGTAGGTGAGCTACCATTGCACTATGGGCATACACGATGACTCGTAAATCTGCTACTAGGCACATTCCTTTCTCCTTGGCATTTGGTTCAGAGGTAATGATTCTTATGGAGTTAGATGTTCCTATACATCGCATAATCCATTTCAACCAAGCGGAGAATGAAAAGCTACAACTTGAAGATCTTGATCAACTTGAGGAAAAGCGAGATGAGGCAGAACTTAGAGTTGCGACCCATCAACAAAGGATTGCCAGGCATTTCAACTCTAAAGTTAGACAAAGGACCTTCGAAGTCGGGGATCTTGTGCCAAAAAGAGTTATGACAGGAACTGGAGTCTTCGGGCATAACTGGGAAGTGTCATACATCATAAGTAAAAAGCTTCTGGACGGCACTTTCAAATTGGAAACTGTTCATGGAACTCCAATTCCAAGGGCCTGGAATAACAGTCATCTTCATTGCTACTTTACTTGATGCTATGTTCAAAATTTCTTATAAAAAGTATGTAAATATTTTGCAAGCATTGTACGGAACATTAGCTCTATGAATAAAATCATGCCTACCTGGATCAATCTCTTATTTGCAAAATTTTCGTTAATTCAAAATTTGTTTAAAGAAGACTTTATATTGCAGGTTATCCAACGAGCGCTTGCTTTTCAAAATCCGACAAGATGTAACGACCGCAATAACACTACTTCAAGTGTTGAGTGTTATAAACGTCAATGTGGATAAATGCAAGGATGAAAAGGCACCACCTTGAAAAGTGAACGGAGAGATTCACAATGAGTACAATGGCAAAAAGCACAGCAAGAAGGCGCGGAGTTAAAACCAAAAAACTGCAAGTTCCACCAAAGGGGCAAAAGGATTTCAGCCCAGCTGCGTTCGCTTGCCACAGTCAAGCATTCGGCCAGGGGACATAAGTCAGTCCTACTGAATGACGCAACCCTTCAAGCTCTGCCAAGGGGGCAAAAGGATTTCGGTCTAGCTGTGATCGCTTGCCATAGTCAAGCATCCAGCAAGGGGACTGAAGTCAGCCTTGCGGAATGACGCAACCCTGCAAGTTCTTCCAAGGAGGCAAAAAGATTTCGGTCCAACTGTGACTGCTTGACACAGTCAAGCATCCGGCAAAGGGACTGAAGTCAGCCCTGCGGAATGACGCAACAACCAAATTCCTTTGCGTAGTAAGTGCGAAAGTCCTTTGCGTAGTGAAGGCAACCTCTCCACAGTGGAGGTAAAAGACCTCTTCGGGGGCGCTCAATGGAGTCTTCTATGCTTAATTCAATCGGCGGGAGAAGATGAACGTTGGATTATAAATGTCCTTCCACCAAATGGGGCGCCCATTGAAGTCTCTGATGGTAGAACTAATCAGCAAGAGTACACTAACATTGGGTTACCAAAGTCCTTTGCGTAGTAAAGGCAACGAAGGTCCTTCCCACATGAAGACTAGAGACCACCCGGGCGAGGGCAAAGGGATCGAAGACTTCTCCAAGAAGAAGCTCGACATCAATCGACAAAGCTGGGTTTCTTAACGAACCAGCAAGCTCGGAAGTTTTAAGTACACAGGCAGAAGCAGAAAAATTTCATCAGCAAACAACGAGCTTCTAGTATATTGATTCAGAACAGAAGAACTTAGCAAAGTTGTCTGTGCCCAGCTTCAGTGACTTGTGATGACCCATGGTATGAGGGCAACATAACCACATTGAGATGACAATGCTCACAAGACATACCACAAGCTCATCACAACATCGCATCAAGGTAAAGACTTGTAATTTGTAACGAGGCAAATGCATAGAAAAGTACGACAAAGCTAGAGTAACAGCTAAAGTACAAAAAGCAAAAGCAGTTTCATTCCAACAAATATAAGTCTTAAGTACAAATTTGCATAAGGTCACGAGCAAGGGTCGACACTTGCATAAACATCTGGTCTAAGCAAAATGCATAAAAGGAAGATGCATAAAAGTAAAGAAGCCTAAAAGCACTAGTTCTTCTTTTTCCCGCCTTTAGAAGAGTCACCAGACCTCAAAGAAGGCTCTCTAGTCTTGGCGGAAGAAGGGGAAGGTATAGAAGAAGGTTGGTCTTTGTCTTAGGCTTCATCAGAATCCTTTGGATCGTCAGGGGAAGATAAAGTAATCACTTTCTTGGGGGTGCTATGTTTTCCCTTACGCTTCGTGGATGGAGACTTAAATTTCTTCCCTGAGTGACTTTTGGTACTCTTCTTCGGGCTCTCCTCCGTGTCCTTAAGATACTGTGCCCCTTATGGAGTGTAATCTGGGTCATCCGAGTGAGCAATGGAAACAATCTTCTCCTGGGACCCAAACTCAGAAGAAGAGGCAGGGTAGAGGTGGTCAAAGAGGAATCTCCTGGAGGAGGAGTGGCAATCAAAGAAGAAGCAGTCGTTGACAACAAGGTTGAAGCAGTCATGATAGCTCCAGTTGTTGTCCCTACCACTGCAGGAGAGGACTTCGGTGAGACCAGGCCTAAAACAATCGAGCGATAAGCAAGAAATTCAGTATACCCATGTAGGGTACAAAGATAATCTAAGGGCGATACGGCTTGGTTGATGTCAATTTTACCTGAGGCAAGAAGATTCTTGTGAACATCCATTTCGTAATCATCTAGGTTGTCATCATCACCCTCGTCATCCCCTGTGTGCTCATCAGCATGTTTTTCCTTTTCCTCATGAATGGTAGTAGGATCAACGGGAGGCATGATGAGAGTCTAAGAATAAAAAATTTGAGTATTAATAGGAGAAGTGTGGGTAGCAGTGGCAGTTATATCCAGGATTTGCTACCTAAAGGATCAAGCTCCATCTAGTAAACCCTGCTCTCTCATAAGTGTTTCCTTCCCCTTAGGTCACGGGACTCACTATCTAAAAGATTCTACAAGAGATACTCTTTAAAATAAATACCTTTCAGTTAGGCAAGCACCGCTTCCCAGACTTCGTCCAAGGTGACTGAAAAATCATCCCCCAAGAAATGTAAGCTACCTCAACCAGTATCACCAAGGATATAAAATCTAAACAAAGTGGCATTGGCATTAGCTTCAGTCTCGGTATATGTTTGCTCGGCAGCCACCTTGCCTGCCAGAGGTTGATCTCTTTCTTACTCAAGTGCTTCTGCTTTGCTTTTCCATAAAGTAATTTCTAACTCGTGAGCAATGTTACGTTCGCGTAAGCTTGCATTCTCCTTATGATAAGTCTCAATAGTTTGTTGCTCCATGTCAATCTTATTCCCAACAGCTTTCTGAGAGGAGTGAGCATCTTTGACCTGAGTAACCAGCACGTTGTCCCTAAGCCTTTGATTCTCAGTTTCCAACTCCTGATTTCTCTGAGTAATAGATGCAATGTTGGCATCGCGAGATTGAAGAATTTTAGCCTGCTCAGCCTTATCATTTTTTAGGGTAGCTATGTCTCAAGGTTACATTTGTTGACTCGTTGGAGCTCTTCAACCAGTTTATACCATAGAGATAGCTTCTCAGCTAAATCCTGAACTACATCCAGCTGCTTATCAACATAATCTTTAGCAAGATTCAACTGCTTCTCGATGTTACTCCTCACTATGTGTAGATCTTTAAGCATCTCTTTCTTGTTAGTTGGATGTATACCCAGATAAAAGTAAACTCCTTTTAAACACCAATGTTTGAACCATTCAGCAAGTCTGGTAGGTGCAGGATCAAGAGTGTAGTGAGGCATATGAATAATCTTCTGTATATCAGCTGGAGGAGGATTAAAAAACGGAGTTGCAAGGGGCAAATAGCTGGAGGTGGTATGCGTAGCAAGGACTGGATTTTCATCTAATCTAGGGCTGTCTATCGGACAGGACTGTCCATTGTGCGGCTCGGTCCGAAGCTATAAGGTATGTGGTCCGTGTCTGTCTGATTCTCTTATAGGACAGTGCTTGGACACACTAGTGTTCGGTCTGATCTAAAATGTTCGATGTTTTTCTATTATCCAAGGCTATATCGGACAGGACAGTCCGTTATCCGTCTCGGTCCGAGGCTATATGATCTCCGGTACGTGTTCGTCCAAATTCTTATAGTACAGAGCTTAGACACACCTTCGCCCAGTCCAGTCTGACCCATTTACACCCTAATCAGATCTGGGGCGCTTGTGAGGATAATTTTTCTATGATTTTTGCCTTGATCATCCCTCTCTCTCTTCCTTCTTCGGCTTTCCCGTCTACTTAGGTAATGGTGATCACCATAAGAGCTTCGGCTCCAATCATCTCTCTCCTGCTGATCGCGGGTCTCCTGGTCTTTCCTCCATCTTCTCTGATCCTCAGTCTCTTCGTATTGATAAGAGTATTGAGACTGCATATAATGTTGCGAGTCGTAAGAACTGGTGTGGCGTTTGAAACTTTTCATATATGGTCGATTCATAGGTAGACCTGAAGCAAGGAAAAGCAAAATTTTGTAGTTAAATCAGGAAGTACTGGGGAAGAATAAAAGTGCATGCAAGACATCAACTACTTAGAGTGCATTTGATGTGTGGTCTAACGTGCATCTAACAACGAACCACTCTTTGTTTGTGCAGTTAACGAAGGCCCAATATCGGAAAAAAGTTTTTCGTAACGGAGAAGTTTGAGTCGAAGCCAACTCAGTAGCCACCTTCATTACCAATGCAGATATTTTCCGAGATCACAATATCCCTAGAAGCAAGTTCACTTGACAGGTCAAGATCACTCAAGTCCCTGTATATATCCATGGAGTCTTCCTCATGAGTAGCTGGGATTATGGGACCCTCGCTAGTTCTCTCAACATCCAAATCGCCTATGTTTGCGATTTCTCCCTCCTCGACTTACTCAATAACCTGCATGGGACCCTACCTTCATGGTGTGCAAACACTTCCTCTTCGATCGAAGGCAGTTGAGGTTGAGAAGGTGTTTTTGTTCCGTCGGCAAGGTCCGAGCATTTCTTTAAAGAAGTTTCATCGACGTTACTTTTTGATGCAGAGCCTTCCCCAGATGCCATAACACTCGATACTGAAGGTGTAGTCTTAGGTGTAAAAGAAGTCTCTTTTAAAGGAAAAGTCCGAGAGAGGTCAAGTAGTCCATATTTTCGAAGGAATTCCTCTTTGATTAAGAACTTTTTGTGCCTATCCTCTTCCTTAACGGCTTTTGTAGTCCTAAAAGCAGCCTTAAAAGCAACAGGAACTTTAGAATCCTTGACAGAAGCTGGAATTTCTGCAGTAAAGAAAGAATGGTTCAATGACCGAGACTTAAGAGAAAATATCAGATGAGGAAGGCTCTGAGCAAATATGTTCTCCTCCTTCCATCAAGATTCCATAAAAAGTAGTGGGCCAACGAGCGAAGAAAAATTGGTTTAGAAATCTTGAAGCACTCTTTGGCAAGTCAAGCACAAGCTTCCGGTTTCGTGCGCTTTCAACAATTATGATGGAAGAATGGTCCTTCTTCCTTTTAAATGTACACAAATAGCAAATGTCCTAAAACATAGGCACACATCCCCACACTTTCATAAAAAGCATGTAAATCCCCAATAAGATGGCATAGCCATTCGGGTCAAGCTGGAATGGGGAAATGGCAAAACGTTTCAGGACCAACTCTAGAAATGGATTAAAAGGAGGCGGCGTGAGTCATCAACATCTGACGGCTAACTGCTGTGTAGCCACTTGGTGGGCGGTTGGCAAACACATCCTTCCCTAGTAGTATTGCGTCAGCCTCAGGGATACCTAACTGATCACACAACTGCTTTGAAGTGTGTTGATTGAGTGTTGTAGAGTGTCTCTGTGGTGGTGTGATACTAAGGGGCGGGGAATAGGGGGAGGCTGACTGGGTACCGACCTAGGGGCTGTAGTTGTTGTAGCATCAGAAGCAGATGTAGAAGTTTTGACTTGAGTAGAAGCGGATGTCTCAACAACCTAAAGGCAAGTTTTCTTCCTGGTAGTCATTCTACACAAACAATCTTGCTTATATTATACATACGCATTTCCTAAGCGTGAAGTGTCATGCAAAATTATACAAGTCATATCAAAGCAAAGCTTGAAATCCACAGTTGGCGTGTGTCGATTAGTCGATCCCAAGCGTCGCTACGAACTAGAAATAAAGTGTCGTAACTGTACAGGCACAGTTTGACAATTATAAGTTTAACTGTTAAATAATTAAAACAAGCTTGTGTAGATGCATCATCCAGTTTTAGTCTTAAAATTCACTGTGAATATGATTTACTTAACTAATCCATTATCGATGTGGACGGTCGATGATGAAGTATAAGTCCAAAATATGCAAGTGCTTATTGAAATTACAAAACAGGTAGCATATATATTCAATTTTAAGTTGTGAGCATGGGTCGTTTAAAGCTTGGGTCACAACTATCATTGGATCATTCAAAGCCCATGGGTCGTCAGATTGCTTCAAGCCCTGGGTCGTGTATCAGCCAAGAACTTAAGTTGCTAATGACCTGAGGGTATGGGTTGCCCAATGAGCTAAAGGCTTAGGTCGTTCGAGGCTTAGGTCATTAGACGCTTGAGTCATTCGAGGCTTAGGTTGAGAGATGTTTGGGTCAAGGCCATCCATGAGTCGCTTCACTACTTCAAAGACTCAGGTCGCGGAACTATTTGAAGGCATAGGTCATCCACTAGCTCAATGACACGGGTCGCTCAATGACCTGGGAGTATAGCTCCTCCAACGACCTAAAGACGAGGGTCACCCAGAAAACCAAGAAGCTCAAGACATCCATCAAGTCTAAAAAGTGGGTCGTTCTAACAACCTAGCAACGGGATTTGGTTTCGACCTAAGTCCTAAAGCTTCTGAATGATATTCAATCATCAAGTTCGCAACAAACGTCAAAATAATGGATTCATATCTGAACTACAAACAACTCCGGTGAACAATTTCATGCAGCAAATCAACTTAAAGATGCAAAGACAAAAACAAGCAGGAGAGTGCATCGAATTGCAGGGCAATCAAAGTGATGATCTCCCGATCACAATGTGTTGGTTCGATCAAACAAATCCATGCATTAAAGACAAAACAAATTCCATCAAAGTAATAGATGCAGATTTGAAAACAAATGTCATCAAAGTACATGTCGAGATTTGCCATCACATTTGCAAAATCCCAACTAAAGTATAAAGTGTGGAGATACAAATCAGCATAAAGGTTTACAACATCAAATCGTCAAAACTAGTTTGATTCAGCATCGACACATGATTAAATTCAATTATCACTATCGAATCATGTCCCAAGGACCAAATGTTACATCGGGTTAAACCCTAAAACACCCAAAATGAAGTAACATAAAAGCCCTAATTTCAAAATACATATCGTCGAGTTAATCCAAACCTCAACTACCAGAGATTAATTCAACAAGAAAGATGAATGGAATCGACACCTGCTATGTACTAGGACAGGTTTAGATTATCTGAAATCGGCTATGAAAGCTTCTAAAGGCTCGGAGAATCTGAAATAATTCAGATTTGAGAAAACCGACAACAATTTGAGTTGGGCTGATGATATTTGGAACAATGATCGGACTCGGGCAGATCTCGAAGCTCTGAAGAGTAACGACGATGTAAACTTTTGATGGGAGTATCTTTTTTCTCTCAGGATGAAGCTGCCATTAACAAGGTTTCCACAGCGATGGAGAAATAAAGAGATAAAGTGAAAGAAGGCAACTTGGTCATGTGAATATAAAGACAAGTATATACAGGCCGAGTTAGGAATGTTCAAAGTCCCAAATGACCTAACATCGTGTACATGTATCATATTCTCCAACAAATAGCTAGTGATCCATTAGGGCATTATCAAAAGCATTGTAATTTAGTATTCTACAATAACACAGACTCCGAGGGGTAAATGTTAAACTCATAAAAAAATATGGTTCATATATGGTGCATTGACAAGACTAATGATGGGTCATCGAAATCTAGGTCGTATGTGACCAATGGACGAAGTACACGATCGGGACTTTCTCTTGTTGGCAAATTAAGTCGTCCTGCTTAGGTCGGTTTCACTCAGGTCGTTGGCTCTTGTATTATCTCCAAGTCGTCGGGACATTAGGTCGTTGGACTCGTGTGTACAAGCAGGTTGTCCACGTTCCAGGGCACCAGGTCGTCAAGACCTTAAGTCGTTTAACACATGCGCAAATTAGGTTGCTCGCACGTACATGTAAACAGGTCGTTCGTGTTACTTTGAGATGGGTTGTTGTGTTTAGGTCGCTAAATTACCTAAGGAAACAGATCGTTTCTTCCATAGCACGACATATGGATGGCCGCATCAAGTTGGGTCGTATGACGACCTAAGAAGGCGGGTCGTTCGAATGACCCAGAGATCTACACATGTTATTTTTCCACCTCTCCACTCCACTTCCACACCTATAAATACCCCCACATTTCCTTCATTCAAGGGACTGAATTCTCGAACAACGTAGTGCTACCATTTTCATTCTCCAACATCCTAAACCATTCTCAAACTTCATTAAACCTCTTTCAAAATAATATCCATCATTTCAACCATCGAGAAAACATCCAAAAGATCATCCAAGTGCAAGATTATCAAAGATTCATCTCAATAATCTCCACACCGAGGAAGATCTAAGTGTTTCCATAGTGAATTGAAGAGATCATAGAAAGAAAAGAGAGGTTTATTGTATAAAGAAAAAAGATGTATAAAATGATAGAAAATGTGTACCTTGTAATCGAGATGATAATGAAATTCTCTGTTAAAGTGGACGTATGCCAAAATTGAGGTCGAACCACTATAATTGCTTTGTGTTTTTACTGTTGTTGTTTGTGATTGCCCCTAATCTAGATCTAAACAACTTGAAGGTGTGCTCACACCTCCCAGGGTGTTAGTGTTCATTTTTTGATATTAACAAAGAGAGTGTTGGGTTATGCATAGTTTACACTAGTCACGAACACAACAGAATTGAGAGCTTTTGCAGATACTGATTGGGTTGTATCAAAATCAGATAGGAGATCAACATCGGGGTTTTGTGTGTTTGTGGGAAGAAATCTGATTTCATGGAAAAGTGAGAAGTAGAGTATAGTATCTCGATTCTCGATTAAATGCAGAATCAGGGTAAAAAATACAGTGTGTGAGGTGATGTGGATTAAGCAGCTTGATTAAGTGGGATTACAAGTTGAAATGCCAACGAATTTGTGATGTGACAATCAAGCGACACTTCATATGGCATTAAATCTAGTTTTTCATGAAAGAATAAAACACATTGAAGTGGACTGTCACTTCATTCATGAGAAGATATAACAGGGGAAAGTAAGCACATGCTATGTTAAATCTAAGGAGCAACTTGCTGATTTTCTTACTAAAGCTTTGCATGGAGGCGGAGTTAGCTTCTTTTGTTGCAAGTTGGACAAGGAAGATATATATGCTCCAACTTGAGAAGGAGAGTTATGAGGAATGTGTAAACTTGTTACCTGTTTCTTCATTTTACTGTGTATGTAGTTATGTGCTGTAGTGTTGCATGTATATACTTTCTGATTTTGTAAATGGGCCTGATATGTTCGGCCTGCTTGTATCTGTACATATAAAAGCTGATGGCTTAATAAGAAGCTTGCTTTTCCTCTCCTCAGTATTGGTTATATTCATTTACAAGAACAATCCACTTTGTTATTCAAAACATTATCATAACTGTTTGGTTGCTAGATAAATAGTCATAAAATGTTTATCATTCTGGTACATAATAATAAGACTTATGGTAATGCTTACCGATACAGTTTAAAAATACTGTTACTGTATCATTTTTGCTAGTAAACTAAAATAGCTTACCATTACCATTACCATTACCAATTCACTAGCATGCTGGTATACCAAAGACTGATATAGCGATAAACTGGTATGTTACACGGGTAATGGTAAATTACCATTAATCAAGTAAATCAACGATTTGACATATATCCACAATGTAATGATGTCTTATTATACATTTTATCGTGTCACTTATTTGAGGATATCAACGAAAAAGAAAACAAAAGTGTATTTAACGTTGTTTGAACTGAATTATTTAATTAAATTAAAACGTTTGATTGTTTATAATTACATATGTATCAATGTATTCTAAATTGACTGATAAATTACCGTTACCGCAAGTTTTCAAAAAAAAAAAATGTTGATGTTTTACCTAAAAAGGGTAAATATATCATTACCAAACCGATTATAGTGGTATAACAATATTACTCGAAAATGGTAACCAGTTGTCCGCTAATGATATGATAACAGTAGATTTATCATTATCATAACAACTCTACGTAATAATAAAATTAGTATAACTACTATTAAAAAATATAAAATTGATGCGCATAGCAACGTCCATCTATGTTTGTTCGAGTTCATGACTGAAGAACATCTATCGCTGTTTTTCCAGTTTAATTAAGATATGAATAAAGACAACAAATTTCAAATCAGCAAAATCTCCCATACTCCGTGTTCAATTCAATTTATTTATGACAAAAACTAAACACATCTCTGTTTAATCCGGTCCAACCAGTTTTCATTCTTTGTTTCATTGAGATGCATCACACATGTAAGAGCATTTCAGCATTGCTTAATAAAATCTGACTAACCTATTTTTCTGGTCAATTGCAAAGGATATCTTCTTAAGTAATGTACAGGCCCGGCCCAAGGCCAAGGCCCATGAGGCTGCCGAATTGGGCAACCCACCCCAAGGGGCAGCAAAGAATTAGTTATTTCTATTTGTTGTTAGTAAAATTACTGCAAGTTAATTTGATTGTAGTGCTTGGCTCAGTGGTTAAGGCTTCACCCTTCCTGCGAAAGGGGCCAAGTTCGAATCCTAGCATGTGGATTTTCTCAGATGTTGCTGCCCATTATTTTTTGATTGCTCTTTTGGGCTTCCGTTTGCCCTTTTGGGCTATCTGGCCTTGGGCAACCCGGATCATCGGGCCGGCCCTGGTAATGTAACCTAAAATAATTTGTGCCGGATATATATGTTTGGAGAGCACACACGAATGCCCTTAATAGTGCAGACTTGCAAATTCTCAATAATTTTCACAAGTTCCGAATTAAACAAAAAGAAATAAAAGTTGTTTTGCTTTCTTTACATTATATTTATTATTTGATTCGGAACTTGTAATAGAAGTCACAAAGCATTTGTAATGTCGCACTGTTTGAGTGTCATTCAACATTTTTTATATATACTTATAAATGTATGTGTGTGTATATATGATGTAGCAAGCGTCTCTCTACTTACTTTTATGGTAGTTAAATCTCATTTCATTCTAACCACATGTTTAACAAAATATGTGATAGAGAAGGCCAGTGGATTTTCATATAAAAATGGCTTCCCAATTTAAAACGCCCATATATTTTAAGAAGCCATGCTATTATCACCACCACATAAATATAGTGGCGTAAGTTGCTTTAAGCTAAAGCTGTTATACCAATCGGTCCAATTCGTTCGACTTGAACCATATGCGCTGTCGTCGGCTCCTATACTTAAATATCCTTTTCCTAATTATGAATGATGTAGACTAGTCCTTTTTTGTCTTTGAAATAAAAACGTGACGAATAATAGACCATTAGAATCACATGCTAAACGCTAAACTTTTATCACACCTACGCATCAAGCTGCTCTTTCAAGTATCAACAAGAAGCATTGGAGCTTCCTTTCTTTCCAAAAATAGCATTGCTTCAGCTATCTTCACAGTGTAAAGCAAATACCAAATCCACCTATTAGTAGAATAGTAGCACGTGCAATGTTTTTCTCTACCATGCATTTCTTCATCCTTCCTCTCTTTTTCTTCTTCTCCCCCCCCCCCCCCCCCCCCCTCCTTTTCCATTATTCACTTCTTATAATCATTCGTTTCTTAAAAAAAATAAAAAAGGACTTCAAAAAGTTAAAATTCGGTTGAAATTGGTATTTTAGTATGAATCTTAAACTCAAAATGCCCAAAGCAGGTAAAAGAAAATAAAGGAGAAAAAAGGGTCGTCTAAAGGCATCCTTATCAAAGGTCATTCAATGACAAGGCTAGAGCATAATGTTCACGTGGAGAGTCGGCAACATGGGCACGTTTACCTAATAATTAGGTAAAATAAAGTGGGGAATGTCTATTTCCATTTGTTGGCTATGCACATAAATAATAGGGTTTAGAAAGTAAATAATTTGGTATGCTATTTTTATACAACGGTAGGCATCAGTCTAATATTACATAATTTCAAAATGGTCGATTATTCCATGATAAAGTGAGCGACATGAAAGAATGCATGCATGTGCTTTATTTGTTATAAAAGCATGTGCTGCACTTGCTTTAGAATATGACCCTCTCCCTTCTATTTCACTTGTATCCACATCTCACAAGTATAACAAGTAATCTAAACAAGAACTTTGAAAATTTAAACAAACGCCGAATGAATAGTAAGATTGACTTATTACATAACAATTTTAACAAGTATAAATATGTGAAGATAAACAATTAATTAATATGTACATTAATTAACAGTAATCAAAATTATCATATAGTGCAAATGCGTAGCCAAGACGTATATAATTCAGAAGGTAACATAAATTTACCTTGATTTTCTCTTAGTCATGCTACGAATATGCACATGCATGCATACATGATAATATAGGATGCAGATATAACATATTCTAATGATCCTCCATTAATCACCTGCACCATTAGGAGGCTGTATTGACCAAAAATCATCCACCGTCCAGAAGTTCTCGCTCGCGTCAGGCGTAGAGAATGATGGTGCACTGAAGGCATTGACAACGTGATTGCTTTGGCTGGTATCAGGCTGCATTTGATAGTTTTGCCGATCGGCTGCTCCACTGTAGTCTAAGTCCATGCATGCAGGGTTGCTGGAACTAGCATCATCTGCCATTAACTGAGTCGGCATGTAATCGAAGGTTTCTCCTTGCTTTGGTTTCTTTTGGATTCTGGTCCTCCAATAATTTTTTATTTCATTATCCGTCCTTCCGGGTAGCTGCCTTGCAATTTTCGACCACCTCGTACATCACAAATAGGTTAGCAGTTGAACTTCACCAATGTTACAACATTAGAAATGATCCAAATACACAAACTACGCCAATGTTACAACAGTAAAGACAATCCAAACACACACTTCACCAATATACCAACACGGTGGTTTTTTATTTTTCTAATAGAACATGTGCTTTATAAAACTCTATGGATTATCTGAATAAATCTTTTCGTTTCATTTTAAGAAATGAAAGTGATGCTTGGTAAATTTACAATAAAAAGAGTTAATAGGTTACTATAGTAATATGTTAAGCTGTAAGCCTATAAGGTACTATAGAATTCATTGCATTCTATGATGGTAACATGCGCATGCGCTTTGCATTTGTCTTTGATATTTAGTAATACTACGTGCAACAATAATAACCAGAACAGACTTCTACTGGGAAAATCCTTCCAAAGGAATTTTAGAATGACATAAGAACTTTTAAAAAAATGATCAAGTTCAGTAGATCTCATGTACTAAATATAAGGAATATAAATATTGACGGAAAGTAAAGCCATATTTCAAGTTGACTGCTAGATATGCTAAATGAATCGAACAGTTAAGAGGCGGGAAGTAATGCTATTATAACATTTAGAAAAACAAATTATATACCATTGAGTAAAAAACGGAGGAGGAGGTGGTGGTGATGGTTATGATACAATATAACAGCACTAAACCATACTTTTACCAGTTAGGTTCGATGATATTATAAACTTCATTTTTTTTCCCCTTCTTTTTCAAGCTACTTCTCTTCATCTATGTTTTATCTGAATATAGTAATCTTTTCCTGAACATGAAATATAATTAACACATACCAGTATTCAAACGGTAATTAATGGATAGAACTCATTAGTAAACCGGATAGATTGTTCTAGAAAATGAAGAAGCAGTATAGCATAAATAGTCTACACTTTTGTAATATATTTGGAATGATAGTAGGTTTTATATAAGAATGCTCTGTTTTCTGTGGTTATGAATATGATGCTCAGCATATCCAAATATTCTTCCAGTTGCTCAGAATGCTCTGAATTAAAGAAAGGACACATAAAAATCTTCAGATACAAAAATATGTTATCCCAGTTTACTATTTTTAGTTTCAACATCTGATATCTATGACAAGTGAAGCTTTAAAGAGATGATGAGAGAGGTGATGGGAGTGTACTAGCAAATTATTTTCAACAGGTTAAAAAAATCATCAAGTATGTACAGCACCTAAGCAAGCGACACAAAGCAAGCTATAGCCACATGAATGATTCAGATATCCATAAATAGAGGTTCATTATATGCACGAGTTCTTACCTATTTCCCCACCTAGAATGCAAATCCATAATAAGAAGCTGCTCTTCTGGGGTAATATTCCCTCTCCTCACATCTGGCCTTAAGTAATTCAGCCACCTCAACCGGCAGCTTTTTCCAGTGCGCTTCAATCCTTGTAATTCATCATATCAAAATTCAAAAGATAAATATTACTAACTAAAATCTTCATTAAAAAAAACTAGGAATGTATTGTATGCACTTACTACATTCACATACCAGCTGATTTGGCAAGTGTATTCCACACCCCTTCCCCATGGTTTGCTATGTAATTCATAAGGATAAGGTCTTCTTCCATAGTCCATGGCCCTTTTCTCACTTCAGCTTCTTCGGTGCTGCATATCTTCTTGTCTGAACTATTTCCTTCGTCGTCCATGGATATTGCATGCGCTATATATACGTTAGATATATTTTTCTTATTTTTATTTTTGTTCTTAAGTAGTGGAGATTTTCATGGTATAGAAACTAGGAGGTAGTTGTCTGGGTTTTATAGAAGATGTCTCACTCGTTTATGAATTTCCTATATAATAATTAGTCTATTATAAGTAGTTGGCTTAAGTGTCTTAATTTAAACTAGGCACGGATAGTAACAAGCTTTCAGTCTGGATATGTCACATACTCATGTATAATTTTGATTAAGGTAATAATATCGCTAGTAGTCCATAAAATGCATGACTAATGCATGCATGGCAAGCTAATAGTATACCACTAGACTTATGTCCTAATTTGTAATTTCACCGATGATCAATACTCCACTTGGAGCTAGCTGTATTCAACAAATAAATTCTTCACCAGAAAGTGCAAACATATAGCAACCTATATATGGCCCTGTTAACAATAGTTGGCACCACACTTCTTATATCCATGATCAGTTAAATTTTGCCTAACAATGTACTGTTTGATCCACGCTTCATATATGTAATACCTAACACTACACTTTCAACTTCTCTGAAAGATGCAAAATGCCTTATGCTTCTCACTAAGAGTTCCAGAAGCAAGGAAATTCAATTAGATGCAATGATATTTTGATGCTCGTTCTGTTTTTAACATGATTATCAATGTAAGAGCGATAATGATGTACAAGAAAGCAGAAATATTAGTCCGTGTCTAGGAAAGCATGTAGCCTTTTTGGGCCAAGCTTCCTATAATAAATCCTAAAATACAAATGAGGCCTGTGAAAAAAAAACGATGTGTTTGTTTGGAAGCTGATAAACAGTTTTTGTTTGGAAGCATTAACCGAATGATAACATAAGTAATCAAAACATGGGCTAGCAAACAATTTTACCAGAAATTTAAAGACATCAACTTTTTCACCATATTACATTATTTAAAATAAATAAAAAATATTGGATGTGCCGTTCATGGAAGTAACGAGCCAAAAATATCCCCTGATGTTTCAGTCTGGAAGGAACTTGTACCATAGTTTTCGATGATAGACAACTCAAATTCACAATTAGTAACTAAGTTGATCTGAGAGAGCATAGCTAGCTGATTTATCAATCTGAAAACATAACGGCAAATCAATGATTCTTCTAATTTATCACGCACCTGCCAAATTTATCCGGTAATCATGCTAAGGACTAGGTTTAACATTTTTACCAAAAGCTTCAACCCTCAGTTTTAGCAAAAGTTTACACGAGGATCCATCTGATAAAACGTACAAAAATAGACTATGATAAGTGTCCATGGTGAAGAAGCGTCAAAAATCTATTTTACAGAAGTGGATGATGAGATAACAAAGCAACTGTATAGTAAAACTGTCATAAATAAGCAAAATAGCAGAAAGGATAGGCAAAACCCATATCAATGGACAATAAATAGATAGTGAAGTATATATGGGTCCAATCAATTAATATAATGACACAGGTGACAGATACTTATCAAGTCCCTATTGTCAGTCATGAATAGTACTGAAAGTATTTTAAATCATCAGATTCACGACCTACAATTTGTAATATAATTACCTGCATTGCTCCACAGAATTGGACGTCATTAAACAGTCACAGTCCATGCCAGGTTCAAGACCCCCGGGAACAATTTTTTCATCACGAAACTTTGTGACATCGACACTTCATTGTCATCATGAGAATAGTTTAATAGGCAAGGAAAATGGAATTTTGAGCAGTTCAACATCTGATTAAGTTTCAGAAAGAGAGAACCTACAGTGAGTCCATCTGAAAAAACCACAAATTTGTAGCTACCACCGCGTAGTTCGCCAAAAGACAATTAATACTCCGATTGAAAAAATGAACCTTGTAGACATAGGACCAAAACCTCATAGGAACCAGTCCAACAGTTGAAGAACCATGTAGACACACACACACACACACACACACAGAGAGAGAGAGGACCAAAACCTCATAGGAACCAGTCCAATAGTTGAAAAACCATGTACACACACACACACACACACACACACACACACACACACACACACACACACATATATATATATATATATATATATATATATATATATATATATATATAGAGAGAGAGAGAGAGAGAGAGAGAGAGAGAGAGAGTTTGTAAGAAGGCTAAGGTTGTAGTTCACCAAAAGATAATTAATACTCCGATTGCAAAAAATGATCCTTGTAGAGACATAGGATCAAAATTTCATAGGAATCAGTCCAACAGTTGACAACCCATATATATACATATATATAGTTTGTGAGAAGGCTACTGTAATAATTGAGAAAATATCTAGGCATAAGATGAAAGTGTTACTATACTTGTACTTTAAAGGAAAAAGAAACTGAAGTGAAGCTGGTTTATGTTAAAGATGTAACATTAAGAATAAAGTACTCTGTTATATATGTTCATTATCTGAGAAACGACGTTCAGTCACGTATCGCAGCATAGGACCTTATTATTTCACTGAAACTAAATAATTCCAAATCATTTCATTGTATTTACTTGGAAAAATTGAGTGATCAACATCCTTCATTTTATCACTGAACATGCTTGATTAATTCAATAACCATTGCGGTAAATGAATAGAATGAACTTCTTTCCAGGCTGAAATGTTCAAATGCAACAAAACCCACATTTCAGAATGGCTTACCAAAAATGTATTAGCTTCACAGGTATTACAAATTATTTTCAAGAAACATATTCTAGGGGACACAGTCAATAGGTGAGTAAGCAATACAAAATATGCAACAGATAAAAATATTTTTGACTTCTTTGCACTAAAGCGGTATGCTATTTGTACAAAATATGCAACAGATACAACCCAAGTTAGGTTTTAGTTGTCACTAACTGCATAGCCAAGAATTGAGGTTGGTGAAGTCATAATATGGAAAAACATGGGGTTAAGGGGTGATAACCACCAGAAAAAGAATGCCTATCATTTGAACGATTATAGAGAAGCACATAAGAAATCAATTAATAGTCATAAATGATATTTAATATAATAATATTCTATTACAAAAATGATCAGTTATTGGCCTTTTCAAAATAAACAATCATTCCATAGATTTTAATACTTTAAAGCTGTCCATATCGAGTTCTCATATTTTGAGAGCGATCAATAATTGCAACATTACGAAATATATATTTCTTGACATATACAATAAAAGTATCATTTAACCATTCATCTCCCATCAAGTTACGTGAATCCTTTTTCACTATATTCATAACAGAATATGTTCCTTCACTGTTTGCAACAGAAATATGTAGATTGTAGCACAAACGATAAAGTTATGAGCTAGTATACCAAATTATATAAGATTTTTTTTGATCATCAACACCATCGTCTTAGCAAAATCACTAATGCATTTTACATCCTTAAATCTACATTGGATTTACATGTCAATCTCATAAATCTTCAACTGATTAGGAAATTTCACATGTTCTGCTTTGAAAAAAAAAATCATCCGAATAAAATTTAGATAAACAAACCAATTTTACTTTATCAAAAGCAGCAAATGCATCAATCGGATTAAGTGTCGGTATATTAAAAAAAAAGTTTGGAAGTTATCTCATCATCTCGAATCTCGATTATTGAGTTCACTAATTCACTTATGTAAACAAAGGTAGAACAAATCAACCCAATAATGACGTAAATTTTTAATCATTGCTGTATACCCAAAAGATGGTGATTATCATTCATATTTGAAATTAAGAATATTATATTCCACGCAAAAAGCTCCAATCTTATTCAAAAGAATATTACATCAAATGGCAACGTACTTTAAAAAAAAATCTGACATCAAAGCATTTACAATATCTTGATATTTTCGTTAAAGCGCTTTGAAAATAGCATTAGTAATTGCGAATGCAGTATTAACAAAATGAAAATAAATATTAAATTGTAAGATTAACATTTTTATTAAATTGAAAGGTTCTCCATAAGGACATCTATAACTAAATGAAATGTAGCAATCAAATTAAGTAAAGTACCATAATGTGAACTCCACCGTGTATCTTCTGGTCATTTCAAATTCCGCTCTCGATTTAACCTCCATAATTCACCACTTTTTAGTTGATCAAATATTTTACTTGCTTCTCTCTCTAAGAACGTCTCAATGCTTGCAGAATACTCTAGCAATGTTTACCAGTTTATTAACTAAGTTAAAAATTAAAAAAAATTAAAAAAAATTAAAAAAAAAAAAACCTTGAAAACATGACATATATCTTTGGTGAAAAAAATGATTATCCATAGATGTCGATGGGCAACACAAAGAACATAGAAAGCAAACTTGTTCTTATTCATAATGTTATAAAACCATTGAACATAACTTGCATATTACTTGCATCATCGTAACTTTGATCAAGTAGTTTTGCCATGCTCAATTTGTATTTGGTACAAAAAACTTTAAATGACATTTTAAAAGAAACAACTAATGATGTATTAAAAATATGTATCATGCCTAAAAAATCTTTTAACAATACTTTCAGTTTTATTCACAAATCTCAATACAATTGTGATTTGCTCCTTAACTGAAGAATCACAAGCTTCATTGATTACTTATGCAAACAGGCGTTCACAGAATTGTTTTACATAACAGCTACAACTTTCGCTGTAATACAACACACGACGTTCTTTTGAAAATCTGGTGCTTTCATTTTTAAAATTTGTGTTGTATTTTTGAAAACCACATTAACCGTGAGCTTTAGCCATTGTAGAAATTCAAGAAAGTGTCACTTCATTGATTCTTCAGATTCATTTTGACCACTGATGTAAAATGTCAGGTGTGACTCGCACTATATCAGAATGAATGCATAGATTGAATTGCAATTAGTCTTACATCGCAAAATATCTTAAAGAATGTGTGTGTGTAGGATTGGTAGCATGTAACAAGAGATTATTTATTATAATTAATTATTGTCATAAACATATGAGTGCTTTAGAAGAATGTAGGGATATTCAATCACGACATTGACACCAAAAGGACTTCTTTTAGCTCCATCTACGCTGAGTGAAGTACATGCATTGTGAAGATGCAAGTGGATGGCGGAAATTTCAACATGTTATCGGTGCTGATGGTTCGAAGAGACAATATGATGTAGCGTTGAATTAAGTTTGCTCCAATATGTAACTTGAACTCTAAATTCTCATTAAGGTGGAGTTATATGTTAGATCGTGACTTGATCCAACCGTGAAAAAATGACTTCTTAAAAACAATTTGACTAAATTGCATTGAGGTGGTAGCGAGCTAATCTGAACTGATAAGTGTTAGCGACCTAATATGAACCGTTGGAAGTGTTAACGACCTTATCCAAATGTTTGAGGACTCCGTATAACTTCAAGTTGAATTAAGAAAATGCTCGCTAAGGTGAAGATGGTAGGTGCGGCTTGCATTACGTTAGAGTGGGTGCGAAGATTGGATTTGCAATTAGTCTTACATCACAAGATATTTTAAAGAATGTGGGTATATATGATTGGTGATATGTAACAATAAAGAATTTCTTTTGTTACAATTCAATGTTGTCATGAATATATATATGCTCTAGGAAAAAGTAAAGATATACAATCATGACATTTGCACTAAAAAGGCTTCGTTCAACGGTCTATCTTCATCAACGTTGAAGGAAGTGCACACATGGTGAAGATACAAGGAATGGCGAAAATTTCAACATAAAAAGCTATCGAATACAAGCAAGAGTTGAACCTAAACAAATTCGATAATCAGACTGACTTTGAGCTGATTGTCTCTCAATTATCATCTCAATATATTGATTTTGACTCATTAAATTCTCGTCTTCATGTATGCAATAGTATGAGCATCTATATTTAGGGGTGAGCATTACTTGGTTAAACCAAATAAACCAACCAAACCAATTCATTTTGGTCGTTTGGTTTGGTTTTGAAATTAGATCGGTTTGTAATCGGTTTGGAAAAATATTTAGTTAAATTAACCGAATTTTTATTATATTTTCTAAATTATCGATATTATAATAAATATCTTATGTTAGATTAATTATCCAAGTAAATTATAAACATCACTTATGTGTCAAAATTACTTTTAGAAAGCATAAGAATCATAAATAATAATACTTTGGTCATATATTTATGATTTGTTTCAAATAATAGTTAATATTACAAATATAAGGTCTAAAATATTTTTAGTTCGGTTAAATCGGATAACCAACCGAACCAACCAAACTTAATTTGGTTGGTTTGGTTTGGTTTTCATTTTTATCGGTTTTAGTTTGATTTGACAATTTTCATCATTGAATAAACCAAACCAATCAAACGCTCACTCCTATCTATATTAACATCGACTTAAAGTCTTCGATAGTTTTTTCTAATTTCTAAACCAACTTAGATAAATGCATCATTTGTATTTGTATTCATCGATTGAAGGAGAACTAGATAACATGATAAGCAATGTATAGCGTCTTCTTTCTCACTATAATTCAACAAACTTTTATAATTGTTAAACCACGATTGATTAAAGAGACAAGCTTTTCCACCAAGTACTGTTTGTGAAAGCAACTGCAAAGAAAGCTGATAATGACCTTTCAGTAAATATGCTCTTGAACCATGTATAGATCATTTGGACCAGAGTCTAAAATTTGATGGTGTAAAGTAGGATCGAAATGAAGATCTAATAAATTCACTTTAAAAACGCTTCGAGTTACTAAGTCCGAAATAATAGTATTTTAGCTATCACTATTCGAGACACTATCAGTAGATGTAGCAATCACAGAAAAACAAACTTCGTTTGAAATGTTTTATGATGTTCTTTAAAAAAAAATCGCAAAAATGAAATTGATAAATTAATTCCATACAACTAATTAATCTACTAATTTCAGCAAAGAATTAAATAAACCATAATTAATAGCTATGAAGGGGTTAATGTTCCAACAAAATATTTAAGTAAATCTATTTCAAAATTAGATGTTACTTCAACCAAAAGTTAACAACTTTATTCAAACTAACGAAAAACAATAACTACATTCAAATCAATAACCAATTTAACTGTCTCCTGCATAATTAAATTTAAACCGGTGAAAACTAAAATTTAGACTGGTAGATTACTTATGTGTTGCCACAAAAAGAGGAGGTAGTGCATAACGGAGGAAGGCAATGCGAAGAAAGAGGGACATGAAGATCTGAAGTGAGTCTGTTCAGTGAAAATTTAGGGTGATGCGCGATGTTGGGAAGAAGATGTGAACTGTTGTTTTCATGTGGTACATCCTCTTAACATCGCACATCACACCAACCTCTCGTATCATATTTTCAAGTCCCTCTTGCATCGCATCGCCTTTCTCGTTCTGCGTTACTTCCTCTTTCCGCAACGGCATGTGTAACCTACTAGCCTTAATTTTAATTTCAACTGATTTAAATCTACTTATCTAGTGTTTATTTAAATTGGTTACTGATTTAAATCAATACAAGAGAACACATCAATTTTCGATATAAAATTTCCTACGGGAGTGGGGAAGACGTAGGAAATAAGTAGAAAGAAGTAAATGCATAGAAAAAACGTAGGAAGTTTCCAAGGCATTTTATATCCCTACTTAAGTAGGTTGAAAAATGATCGAGATGTAGAAAAGACATGAAAATCTCTTATGTCAAAATTATTGTTGTTAATCTTCTACATCATTTCTACGCCTACGTTAATTTTTATTCCTTTTTCAATTCAATCTCAAAATATTTGGCCTTGTATGATTCTTTTCCTCTTGAATTGTGAATTTGTTCTTGTTAAGGTTTTGGAGTTTTAACATTGAAGTAGTTTTTATTCAAATTTTCCTCGTTGTACATATTGTTAACCCGCCTTTTGACAATCTCATCACACTTCGTGGATACTTGAATTGTTTGGAATCGGGTATGAATGATCATATGAACCCACAATTAGCTGGATCCGTTAGAATATCGGTTTGAAGCAAATTAGATTTGCACCCAAAATTCGACTAAGTGAAATATCAGTACAACTCTAATTCACAGGATAAGAACTCAGAATTTGGTTAAGAGATCGGTAGGATTTCGAAGTAGGGATGGCAATGAGGCGGGTCTAGGGTCCAAACCCGATTGACCGCTCCAGCTTAAACCAGTTTAGACCCGCCCCCATTGGGTCTTCGGGGCAGATAGACCCACGATCCACTTTTGAGAGGTCTGAGTCTAGGGTTGAGTCTGGAGCACAGTTAACCTGGTCCAACCCGACTCGCATTATTGTAAAATCATTAAAACACTTTAGAACTATAATGATTACTTGTTAATCTTCTTAACTATACTTGGTTATAACTTGAATATTATATTCTTTCAATCAACAAGCTATAAAATTTTCATTGTATTAAGTTGAATCAATGATAATCATACAATAACAAATGATCGTCCGGGGTGAACGTCTACAAGGGTTGGACGAGTCCGGGCGCAGGTTTGTTTAATCAGGATCGTCGATCACCTTCGTGATCAACAAGAGAATGGTGAGGCTAGGATTGTCAAGTGTTGTCGAACTTAGTAAGGGTTAGATTGTTCTAAGGTTTTAAATCTCGAATTTCGGTCACGTTCCGTTTTGAAAATTTTTAGGACCGAATCTCGTATCGGGTGAGATCTCAGACGATATATTATCGGTGTTCATCTCGAAATTATGTCTCGGATCATAAATTACATCTCGAAATGATCTTAGACTACTTAATATTTTTAACATTAGTTGACATTCAAGTATGCAACTAATTTATAAATGCTAATTACAATTTTTTTTTAAGTTACTTAATTTTCACCAAAGAGTACACTGGTTGTTAATGATTTGCAACTTGAAAAACCATCTAGACTATACAAGGATAATAAATAATTAGAATTTTTGGACACAATATATAACATCACAATTAGATGAAGAGATGTATAATAAACTTGCATAGTTGAGAAATATATACAATTTGCAATCATTTAGAAATAAGTATATTTCTTTTTTTGGAATAAATCTGCAATCGTTTAGAAATATATACAACCAAAAAAGTTAAAATAGAATTGCATAATTAAGAAATTACTAATTAATTTCTTGTTTTATATAATAAACAGTGTCAATGAATCAGTGACTAAACATCCATAAAAATAACATTTTCTTGTTTGTACAAGTGTAAGACACTGTTTGGAATACACAAAGGGTGATGTCTTGTTTAAACATATGCATGACAGCATGTTCTAGTTGTACATGCATATTCTTATTGTATAGGTGCAGGACATCATGGCTAGAAATAAAATAGGAAGCTTTTAGTTTGTTATTTAAATAATACAGCAAATATAGGCCTAGAAATAAAGAAAATATTATAGACCCGATCCATTATAATATTAAAATCCAAAATACAACGGTTCCGGCCGAGACCTCGTTAATAGATCTCGACTGAGATCTCGGCCGAGATTTTCAAATCTCGACCGAGATTCAGTTCAAACGAAATACGACCGACATTTGCTGTTCGAATCGCCTGATTTCAAAAACGAGATCTCTGCCGAGATCTCGACCGAGATTTGAAATCTTGGATTGTTCTATAATAGGATGATCAGATTAGGATCATCAAGTACAACAGTACATGACAAAAGTCCGACGGTGCCAGAACCACCAACTGCAAATCAAGTTTGGCATGGAAAAACTTGGATCGTCATGTACGGCAGTAATAAGGAAGAGTCTGACGAGGTTATGCATAGTCTGGTATGGTTAATGCTTGGCAAGAACCCGATGAGGTTATGGATCATTAAACTTGGACCACACTAAACGTGTAAAACTCGAAATGTCAAGTGCGACAACTCCCGATAAAATCCGGAGAGGCTAGGATCGCTAAGTATAGATAACGCTTGGTATGAGAAGGCAATAAATGTTGATCATGAACTATGCTCGGCCATGATCCGAACGGGTCAAAGATTGACACGGAGAGCTCGCAAAATTTAACGATGGTCTGGCGAGACCACTTTCACCAGCTTGGAAGAGTCGTCTATCATATACATGATCCGACGACATCGAGAACTTCGATTACAGCTCCAAACAACCATAGAACTCAAGGTCAATCAAGAGATATTGCTAATAATAAAATTATACAAAACGCATCCTTCACAGAAAGATACGTTTTATGCAGCAAATATTAACTCGCCTTTTGATACTCACGCTTTGTATTTGGACACTTGGATTGCTCGGAATCGAGTACGAATGATCACATGAACCCATAGTCGGCTGGATTCGTTAGAATATCGCTTTGAAGATAAATGGATTTGCACTCAGTGTTTGGCTAAGTGAGATATCAATACGACTTCAATTCACAAGATATGAACTCAAAATTTGGTTAAGTGAGAGATCGGTACGACTCCAAATTGCAGGATTTTAGAATTCAACAACTTGATCAAAACTCCACCAGAAACTCAAAACCAAAACACTAAATCAACAAACCATCAACGGAAGACTCAAGCAAACGCAATGAGGGATCCACCTTAGAGGTCGCATTTACCGATCCCTCATGTGGGGTGCAACCCGGACCACACTTCGTGGGCCTGGTCGTCCTCCGTTGGTGGTCCTCCTATGCGTTTTCCTCTTGATCTCACTCCAGCCTACCTCTATAAATAAGTCCCCTAGGGCTTTGAAAAAGGGATCTTCTCTTCTCCATGCGGAAGCTCTGTTGTAACTTGAAGATAACTTAAACTTCTTTTCTCCTCATTCATATTAAAACTAACCGTACTTGTAATCAATAGTATAAACAAAGATTAATTCAAGTGAACATAAACCAACATTCGTCGAACCACTATAAAATGCTATGTCATTTACTGCTTTCATTACTTTTCTGTGGTTGTGTTGTGATTGTTTTTCGTAATTAAACTATGAATTGCACACGATTTAGGTTTTGTACTCGATTGACTAAGATCTAGTGGCAACACATATTTGTCTCTTTCTTCTATCATGTATTCAGAATTTTCACTTTGCTAGTGCAGTACTACCCTTTTCTTCGACGCCTTAATATCTTCACATTCTTTTTAAAAGAAGTCTCTTTCTACTTTTAGAGTGCTTAATCAGATATCCTCACCTCGTTTATCTCCTCCCCATCTGTTTTCTTAATGCTTGCAATTCAATGTCTGAACCTGTATGTTCCTTGCCAGACCACCAGGATTGCTATTTTGCTTCTCAATTGGCTTTCTGTTTCAATCCCTCCCGAAATATGGATCAAATTTCATTCCAATCAATATATTGTGACTGAAAAAGGGTACCTTCTTGATGTTGGTTATTGTTTATGATTTCATTTTCATTATATGTATATTTGTACTGAACTGCTGATAGAACATGAAATAAGATCCATGCTGGGTATTTGATTGGATCTTCAAAAGTTTAATAAAAGTTTGATCCTGACAAATAAAAGGGCAATCACACATTCAGTTTATATTGTTTACGATTTATGAAAGAATCTTTTGTCAAAAGGCATTTAAATCTTGGCAGTTCATATTTGACACTATGACTGAACTTTATCACCACAGAATGTACATGTATATTGTCCAAACAGATGCAAGTTTCCATGCAAACTAGCCAGCTACAAAAATGTATATTGTCCAGACTTCTTATTGATGTTTGGAATGACGTGCAGCTGAATTTGATTTATTTTTTTAATTATACAAATACTTAACACAGGAAAAACGTCACCTCACTCTATTGTAACATTGGAGATCGTCTAAAACCAAGAGATCAAAGTTTTTACCCTCTTCATGTCTCTTTTAGAAACTCGTAATTTTTCGGTTGTATTGTACATACACCAAATCATTTAAATGTTGATGGTCCAACCTATTCCTTTTTTTAGTATGAATCTAGATAAAATATACACTATAAATAACAATGATAATAAATAAGACATGTATTTCTGCCATAAAAAAGGTCTCCTTTGGACTGTTAACAAGAAAATTGATCAAGTGTCTGCCGCTTTAGTCGGTCTATCCACCAGACATAAGTGTACAATCATATTGCTTCCAAGCTTTTTCGTGTTTTTCTCTCAACTTGTCTGTCTCTTTCTTTGCTTTCTCAAGTAATGAAACCCGCGAATCATGAAAAATTGACAGCTTTAAACCCAGTCCAAATTGTCCTATAGACTCGACCATATCTCATAGCTCCTAGAGTTTGCGGCATTGAATGGTATACCACATTTATAAAAGAAGTTTGCTATGTGCATCTTCACCCTATTTTCTTCTTCTTCGGTCTTTGTAGAACTTTCAAGTGTAGTTTGAGATGGACCTTTTACTATGCCTTTCCTCTATGACTTCTTCTGGGTTCTTTCAAGTATAGAAGCAATTGACTTTATTGGCTTTGATTGTGGTACTATGAAAATCATCTTCTTTCTTTTTGATGTTGTTCCAAAATTTGTCGTAGAATTAGAGGCAACCGTTGATGCTTCGTCGGTCGTTGAACCTCATCATCATCACCAACATCATCCAATGACATAGACTTTTTTGCATGTTTATCAATATAGTCTTTTATTTCTTTTGTAATTCTTGGGGTAGTTTTGGACACATCGCTACATCTGCACATCCCCTTATAAAATGTTTCAACCTTATAACCCTCGAATGCATTTGCTTACCACAAAGAATGCAATGAACCACATCTTTTTTATTTAAATAAGGCCAAAATCCATATTTATATCCATCTGCTGATTTAGCCTTTCATTTCGGATTCTTAGAGGGGTCATAAGTTCATAAGTTTCATTTGATGTTTGTATTTCTACCATCTACAATTTATAAAAAGAGGCAAGAAATGTTTATATTTCCATTTAATATTTGCAGTTCAAATCCGACATGAGGAGAAGAAAAGACATACCTGAAAGGTGGCGACGACGGCACTGGAAGAGCTCGGATTTTGGATGCTCCGAACATCTATGGTTCGACTTCGACACTTGTATGTACTTTTGAATTCGACTTCGAGTTCGAATTTGAAGTTCGAACCTTTTTTCTATAATCGATTTCACGACCATTTTTTTTTTGAAATCGAATTTTTAGGGTTCGGCTTTTTTTTCCTCCGGTATAAAGAATTGATCCTGATAGTTTTTTCTTGTATGGGTTGATACCGCATAGGGCTCGTGTTTTTTCCTTAAAACCTGGCATTCCAAACCAGTCGAGACTAGTCGACAAATTTCAATAAGTCGACCGACATTCTTACAAATAGCTCAGTCGTGGCTTCAAGTCGATGACTTGATCTCGACTAGTCGAGAGTCATGATAACAATGGAAAACTTGATTAATGTTAATTTCACTTTGTAATATTGATTAGATATTTGAATCTAACTGATGATGAATGATTTGATAGTAATCTTTTTGTTGAAATGTGTGTAGATATGTAATAAGTTGATTTAGCTTTTATTTAATGTGGTGAAACAATACACAATAATAATATATCAAAATTGCTTTAGCAAATGCATAGGAAATGCGCGGATAAATTGAATTTTAATCGAGTAAAAAATTGTGTGGATAGCACAGGCAAAACAACACAGACGTAGGTAAACCATAAGTAAATAAATGGCGTAGGTATGTCTAACAACTTTATAAATGGTGTTGGAAAGACGTGGGTATTTTATTAACTACGCAACTCATGCTGAATTTACCTACGCCATACATATGTCATATAGGCATAGGTAAAACCGTAGATTTCCTATAGTGAATGGAGCTACTAATTTGAATGTAACTACTATTTTTCGTTGACTTAAACAAATTGGAATACTTAAATTTTAATCGAAATGTTTTTGTTGAAGTAATACCTCTTTTTGAGATAGATACACTCAAATATTTTACTGAAATTATAACATCTTTATAGCCATTAAATCTGGCTTGCTTATTATTATTTTTGCTGAAATTAATAAAACTAGTATATTTATTAATTATATAATAATAAAATTAAAAAATTATTTTATATTTGTGGTTCTTTTTAAAATATATTTCAAATGAAGTTCATTCCTCTACGGTTTCTGTGCTTACCGATAGTGTCCTAAGAATGGTAGTTAAAACACTATAATTTCGAAATTAGAAACTCAATGTCGTCTGGAAGTTGATTTATCATATGTATTTTAATACTAGTTTACACCGTTAAACTATAAACTATGAATCAAAAGATCAAAATATAGTTCGAATAGTGTTCCAAAAGTTGACACAACACCTCGATATCAAATGAAGATTTTTCAACGTAAACAAAGAAACAACATGATTTTAATAGTGATTTGGGAAATTTTCCAACCAATGTCCACTTTAATTTTATTATCTTAATTTTATTTTTTTTTCAAAATACAAATATCACAACTCACATACAACCTTCATCTAGTATATCATAAATTTTAGAAGCTTTGGAAGAGGATAATAGAAGTTTCTAAGTGCTAAAGTTCAAAAGAGAAGTCACCTCCAAGCTACTTTAGATCTTCTATTTAGAGGAAAACCATCCACTGAAGTCATTGGGTCATGAAATACTGGGTCAAATTCCATAACTAAGAAAGTACAAAGCAAGATGAAGCCCCTCGCCTAATAAAGTCATATCGGTAAATTGCCTTGAAAATCAAGTTGTTGCCGAGAAGTTATCGTAATCAAAAAAAATTCCTTCTCTATTGAGTTTTGTGGAGTTAATCACCTGCTCCTTTAGAAATGTGCCTTGGGACGATCGTAGCTCCAGAGTTCCTCAAAGTGCATGAAATCATATACGTAGCAACCTGAAAAAAAGACAATATCAATCTCTTTCTTAACCTATCTTTACACTCTGCATCCTTGAAGTTTCTTCCTTTACCATTTCAAGCTTTCCTCCAAGTCTATGGAGCCCCTTCAAAGTACGTCATAGTTGTGATGGCCAAAAACCTCAAAAAGTCTCAAGACTTAGTCTAGCATTATATAATTGTCAAGGCGAAAAAGCCCCAGGCCTTCGCCTGGCGCTTTTTAGCGCCTAGGGCTTTTTTGGATGCCTTGAATGACATTTTTTTTCCAACTAAAAAACTGCATTTAAAAAAAAGCAATAAAATACAATTTTTGTTTCAAAAAGAGCATATAAAAGCAATATTAGAACAGAACATCATACAATTAACATAAATCAAACTAAGAATGCACAAGGTCATTCAAACTCAAGTCTACAAGCAACACGATACTTAAAATGTAGAAATTACAAACAATATTACGTAAAGTCTTAAATAGAGTTTTAACATTCCATGAACTATGTTTTTTTTTGGACAGATCGACAAAAAATAAATTAGATGTTTTTTTTTCGATCGGCAAAAGAAAAACAACGTTTTTTACATAACACGCTCTAATTCAACACCAACTGATCACATTTTTCTAACCATTTTGGATTTCAGTCTCCTATTAGGACAAATGCTAAAGAAAAAAAAATCTACTCAAATGTTATAAAAGACGCGGTTTTTTGGCGCCTCATGCGTCGTAGGCGCCTTGGAAGGTAAAAAAAACCAGATTGGGGCCTAGGGCTTTCCTGAGCCTAGGCGAGGGGTTTGATAACATATCACTAGCTTTTTTTTGCGCCCATGGCTTTTCTGGGCATCTTGAATGGCATTTTCAATTTTCAACCAAAAAAATGCACTTATAAAATGCACTAAAACACAAATTTTTGGTTAGCATAAATCAAACTAAGAAGGTATAAGGCCATTCAAGTCAAGTCTACAAACAACAAAATAGTTAAACTGTAGAAATCACAAGTAACATTACTCAAAAGTCTTAAATAAGAGTTTTAAACTTCCATTAGCTAAGGATTTTTTTTTGTTCAAGAGTCCGATGAAAGAAAACTATGGTTTTTTAAGAGTACACTCCAAACTGACAGTCAAATGAGCCTCAATTTTCTTACCATGTTGGATTTTGAGGCTCTATTAGATATCTATTAGGCCAAACGCTGAAATTTTTAATTTCTTCTCAAATTTTGCAAAAGATGCGTTTTTCTGGCGCTTTACAAGCTTGGCGCCTTTGCTTTTTTTGTCCTTTCACCCATTTATGTGCCTCATAAGGTAACAATTGGTGCCTAGACGCGTCTAGGTAAGGGCTTTGATAACATAGAAATATGCCATATGAATGTAAAGTGTATTTTGCTCGAGAGCAAGTTGAATAATAGATCATTCGTAGTTGAGCTCTCTTGTTATCCGCTAAATTCAAGTTATGGTGATCATCAGGTTCCTTCGAATTCACTTATAAATCAAAGACTTCCCTAGACAATTATAGCTAAGAACTGTGGTCCTTGCTTAAGTGTTAATCATAACTCGTAATCATTTTGTCTTCATCTGAAGTTATCATACATATATCATTAACACAACCATTTTGTGTTCATCCAGGGTGAAGCTATCACATATTATTATAAGTCATTTTGTGTCCGTCCAGGGTTACATTATCATATTTCAATGTCATCCAGTGTTCGTTCTGGATTTATCTACCTAAGGTTATTTATTACCATGCAAGTATGCATTCTTAACCGTAAGAGGGCATCATTATCAACTGAACTTATAAATAGACTAAAACTGCATAGCATCTCATTATAAGTAAGCCCAGCCACATCGAGGTAATGATAATCATTAATTAATCAGTAATTATCATCCGATTATAAGACGTTCAAATGCTAAATTCAAATCTAGATCTCTTCGGATCGCATAATCAATGTTCAATCTAAGGCATGATCTCTCAAGATCGTACTATCAAAATTCAATCTAAGATTTGATGTCTTCGACTTCAATTTGCTCGCTCTTTGGTGAGCGGATCCAACGTCCAACAAGTCTATCTACTCACTCTTCGTTGACGCCACTCACTTTCCCATACAACTCCATCACAATATCCTCAATTTTGGATTTCGATCATGTCTCATTTTAGAGTTTTCACATGTGCTATCTCGGATCGGAGTATATCTCAAATGAGTTGGTCGTATCTCGAGCATACACGAATTGACGACTTGAACCTTTAAGTGCATCTTAAAGTAAGTTATGTTTCTAAAATTGATGTTTTAATGATTTATTTAACAATTATATTTCTCATAGTAAATAAATTGTAATACTAGAATTGCATAGACAAAAAAATTGAAATTGTCGTTTTAAAGTGGAAGCTTGATTAGCTTAATTTATTTGTTAATGATTGAATAATATCTTCTTATTGAACGTTAAAAAAAGTCTTTTGTTGTGGCTTATCAAGATAAAAAGTTAAAAAAAAAAATCCAAGTATTTGGTAAATAGTAATTGGATTGAGTAGTTTCGTTTGAACGTGTAAAGGAATGTATTATGTAAAAAAGATAAGATAAAGACATAATTTTGAATGAGATCTCAGATTGAGACTTATGTCCATATTTCGAATTAGATTTGAATATTATGACGAAATGATTGTCGAATGAGATACAAAGAAGATTTGATGTCTCAATTCGCCCAAGTGTGAAAATGATATCTCAAAGGAGATTTCAAAAGAGATGTGGAAGATTTAAACCATGATTCATCCACTCGCTCTCTAACAAATGGACTTATACCTTATGCTTCATTGTCTTATCTTTCTAGTAGAGAGAATGATGTCCAAGCGATTTATATGTCGATTGTCTCGTCAAAAGATATTCAAAACCAAACATTCATTCATTAATTCAAATCAAAGCAACAATCAAATATCCTAAACATTCATATACTAATGATTACTATCGTACAACCAACTTAGAGCGTGCCTAGGAACCAATCAAGATCCCATACACGTATAAGCGAACTGATCCTTATTCCATCTTATCTTATACTATAATGCAAATACTTGGATTGTGGTGAAGCTTTTTCGCTTTTCCATAAAAGCCCCCTACGTTCCACCTACATGAACAACATCAACGACCAAGTTTAGAGGCCGCATGTGTCTTTTTACTTCCCATTTCCTACAATCCACTAAAACATCGGTTCCTGCCACGCTCCCCATTAATTTCCTTTCACCGTTTTTCTTCGGTCCCCTCTCCAAATGATTCCCTTTTTCTTCCTACCGTCAAATTACTTCTGTCGCTGTCAACCCTAGCTTTACTCCAAAATTCCCCACCATTTCCCCGATCAGCTACTCCTCTTCTTCCTCCCTTCTCTGCTTCATATCTGCGACTATACCTTCCTTCTCCTCCTTGCAAGCAATTCAATAATCAGTTTTTTAATAATGAATCCACATCCAAACTCTCACTGGCAACATAACCGCCCATCGCCTACGGTTTTTCAACGGCTGTCCGAGACCTCAAATCACCACCTCTTCTACACGGCCGACCGACAGCTCCTACCTCAGCAGCAGCACTTCCTTCAACCAGATCTGAACTACCTAGGGTTTTTGTTTCTTCTACCTGCGTTCGAATCAGATCGAGAGGACATAAGATCTTAGTAAGCCTGTTTCTAAAGCATATTTCTATTATTATGTCCCGATTAACTTTTTTGTTCCTCAAATTTTGATGTTTTTTATTCTTATACTTCGTTCGTATAAATAATTGCAGTAGTGTTGACGTCCCCCTCTAATTTACTCCGCCTACCTGACGAGTGACGACTTCAGAGGTAAAATCGGTTTTAATTTCCCTTCCTACTACTTCACTTCTTTGTGTTCTCTCTTCGGATCTGCTACAAAAGTATATACAAAATTATATACAGACTGTATATAAGTATATACAAATTTCAGTACTATTGTTACATAACCTGTTACTCTCAAGGTTTTTTTCCTTTTAAATGTGGGAATACTCCAATGAAACTATTGCAATTCAAATTCATCTTACTAAATAGTTTGCATAATTTCAGAGTAATGAAATATGTTTTGATGCAGGATTCATTATAGTTATACGAACAAAACGCTTGTATGATATGTCTTAATATAGGGATCCGCTATACGGTATGCCTTAACTCTAGCAAATGAGATGGATTGCAAGCATAGACTGTTGAAGTTTTAAAACATGCAATGAGGCTAAATGAATATACGCAAGAAACTGTATATCTTTGCTGCGTTTATGCAATGACAAAAAAAAGTGCTCATGCTTTTAGCCACTGAATTATAGTCCAATTATTCAAATGCATTCAAACGTTGTAGACTAAGACTGTAGCAAGAATGATAATCTATGCTTATTTGTCAAAATATATGAGCACAACTGCATCATAACTATATAAACTGTTATACTGAATGGTGCATGGTAATGAAGGTTAAATAGTAAATACAGTATTTTTGCATCATTAAAGTTATGTGGGCTTTTTACGCAATGTGATTAGTAAACAAAGCATGTACATCATATATAGTTACACGTTAAAAGCCACCTAAATTAGTATAATGCTACGTATTTACAACAGGAAAACCAATTGTTTGTTATCTATAGTTGAATCAAACATGGTACAATAATAATTTCGTATAATAATATTTAAAGATTTTCTTACTCTTCATATACAGTCTTTATAATTGTATACAAGATTAATTCATTTGTTTGACAGGGCGCGGTCTACTTCGGCGATTTTGTTACATTTGGAAATGATGCAATGCATGGTTTTCGCATCAGCTATTTTAAATAAAATAAGTAAAGATAATCCATTTCTTAGATTATTCTTTTCTTTTTAATGCAATTAGTCTATTATTATACTATCACTCCTTATGCATTCCGTATGTATTTCAAAAAGTCATATTGGGCAACTTACCCCTCTTTGAAATCAGTGGAGTTTTTCGAATGACTTTTTTTGAGCTTTCTTTTTATATATAGCAGCGAGGAGGTAATAACACGATGTTGCTTAGGTAAATTTCTGACTGCTCTCGTTGTAGACTAAGATTGTGTTTACGTAAATTTATATTATATTCTTCTGCTTATAGTAAAAATAAATATTTGGGCAAAAAAGTATACAAGTTATAACAATTTCATTTTTATATATTTCTCCAAGTTCATTTGTGTAATTACCTGATACATAGTATTATTTATAGTAATTAATCTACTGCAAAGCTCACTGCTTTGATTGCTAATTTCATTTTCATTTGTTACTTTTGATTTTTCCGTAAATTTTATAATTTGACGTTGACTTGGTTTTGGATTACTATGTTTTTCTACACATGTGCACCAGTTTATATTTAACCAAAGAAGTTACATTTTATTTCCCTTGGCAATTCGTTTTCCCTTTTACTAATTGCTAATATGTACTTAGATTAGTATCACAACTGTTTCTGACATTATAAACATCACATGCTTTTCAGATCTACAACCGACTTTGGATTCCACAACTTGCCTTCTTACTCTACGTGGACGATTTCACTACCAAATTGAGGGACAAAAGGTTTGGTTCTTTTAAATTTTCTATTCCCGCTGAAACTTCCCTTCTGTAGCTTCATTATTTACTATCAGCTATCATAAAGACACCATAGAGTTTAAAGAAGATGAAATGACTCACGTGTATTTATTTATGTAATTAGGAAATAGTACAGTCGTATGTTGATGACGAGTTCACTAATTTTTTTAGCTAAATGAATCAACGAAGAGGCAGTCCTCATCTCAGCGCCATAAGATAAGTTCTCTTCTCTCTACGAACTGATGCATATAATTATCAAATCCAAATAACTGTTAGCTTATTTGAAACTAACATTAATAATTTGCTTATGCTTATACATGCAAAATGGTGATCAAGTCATTTGTTGTCGTTCATTGTTAATGTTACTGTTTTTCCCTTTATTTATCACATATGTTGTTTCTGTATTGAAAACTGTATTTCCTGTATGCAAACATGCGCATGCGCGTAATTTGCAAACATGTGCATGCCCTTCTACTTATCACTTAACTTTTTTTCATTCTCAGATTTTGTTTTCTTATGTTTTTTACTTCTGACTCATTGCTTTGTCTTACTTTTGAAAATCAGTTATGAATTTATGCTTTTGTTACATCATGTTATTTTCATTGCATGATTTTTGGTCAAACGTATACATATAGACATGTATTTATGACCTATTAACATTGAAACTGCTGATGATAACTCTATCTGCGAAACGATTTATGACTGTCAACTTGACGATACCGTTGTTATTGTTGCTTTCATATTATTTTCGTCACCAATATTTGCCTTTTATTCTACTTTTGGGATTTGTCTTCTGGCCACCGAACTGCTACTTTGATGGATTTCAGCATTTCTTTAATTTATATCATTTTTGTTCTTTTTTCTGCAGACTATAAAATACATACGACATAAATGTTGTTTGAATCTTCATTTTAGTGGAAACATTTCATACTATAAAGAGTTGAGTATATTGCTGTTATTCTTCCTTTCATATGAATTGATTGCCCCGACTTTATTTCCATATGTAACACTAATCCTTTTTTATCATTATATTTTCTTATCTCCATAAATCCGGTCTTATATATAATGTTTCTGACCACTGTCAAAACTATTGCTATACGTTCTAATATATGTAGTAATTTTACATTTTGTAATAATTTTTCATTATGTCCCTCTATTAACCGTTAATGAATGTTACATGATGTGAATAAGCATATATATATATATATATATATATATATATTGCTAATATAGTATGACAGTGGCATTTTCATCAGGTTTGGTCTTGCCAGCAATAATTGATGATGTTTATCACGGATACAGCCAGTCAACAGGAGACCACCTTACACCTACCACAAGTAAGCCCTTGATTCTTCTTTTACCAAGATTTTTGAATATACCAACTTAACTAATTCCTTCTTACACAACATGGTCATTTGCTAGACATTTATCTCAATCTCTATTGATTTTTATTTTTTTACTGTGCATATGTAGACAAGTCATTTTATACATGTGGAATGTTTTCAATTTTCATGCAAATAAGAAAAGAAGTTTTTGGCCTTGCCAAAAAGAAAAGAAGTTTACTTATCACTTAAAAAAAAATTTGTTCTCAGATTTTGTTTTCTTATGTTTTTACTTCCAATTCATTGCTTTGTCTTACTTTTGAAAATCAATTATGAATCTATCCTTTTGTTACATCATGATATTTTCATAGCATGATTTATGGTCAAATGTAGACATATACACATGTATTCATCTTTTTCGCTATAGAGTCTGTTTAAAGTAATTTGTGTTTTCAAAATTGCATATCTACATGAAAACAATATCATTTGCTTTTGTTGCATAACGTTTTTGATCATTTACTTCTACTTCTACTATATATGATGTTTTATTTCTTTTCATGATATTTCACTCATTACTTTATGGTACTTCTAAAATGAGTTTTTGAAAAAAGTCTACCATTTTTTTTATTTTTATTTTTGCATAGGTGAAAACATTCAGTATTAGGATCAGTTCTCAATTATATGGGCTGCTATAGTACGCTGAAATAACTGTCCTACAACGTTACACTACGAGTTGGATGTGATTACGATGATGCAATATCTACTTTTTGGTGGAAGGTGTGAGAAAACTGTCATTTTCTTATTCAGTTTTAAAGTTTAATAATACATTTTTGATTGAAAAATAAATTCTAAAAAATAAAATAACAAATCTATGCTTCAACGGTTTTTGTTTGTAATTACCTATTCTTCAAATAGTTTCCTGAAATGAATCATTTATATTATTATTTTATCTAACAGACCGATTGTTGGATTTACTATGAGTCATTTACTAATACTATCAAATATAGTTATATTTTCTACAATTATTTTGGTCATTAAAATGGATGGTACTATTACATATTACATGAGTTTTAGTTTTTGTTAATTTTCACATACCAAATACATAAATGGTTTCATGGCAAACTCTAACATATATAATCTCAGTATTAAGCAATAAACATTATATACTGAAATAATTATAATGCTTCCCATTGACAGCGGTATCAAAAAATTTGGTAGGTCATTAGTCATTAAGCAATAAACATTATATACTTACCAAATATTTAGATAATTACCACATCCGAACAATGTACTAAACAATGTCCAAATTTTGCAGGAAGCATAGCATAAGTGTAATTTGAAAAAAAAAAACTTCATAGATGACTAATTAGTTTGTTAGCATGACTAAATCAACAAGCTGATTGGATCCTCATATTTCTACTCGGTCCTTTAATGGTATGCTAAAATATGTTTCTATCATTATCTTCATGATTATTTAATTATATTGCATGATGATTGAAGTTTATTTTTGGGATGATTGGTAATAGTTACTGATTATTTAGACATCTCATAAGTCTTTAAAATCTTTGCTATTAATTTTGCACTGTTACTGTCAGATATTTATATTTTTTCCAAGTATATTTTTCATATGAGCTAAATTTATTGAAACATAAACCATTGTATGCCTGAACTTATTTAATCAATTGTACAATGGTCCTTCAATAATATGACACCATTTTCATGTATTTTTATAACAATCAAAACTGTATAATAATGGTGTTTCGATTACAAAATCAATCCACTATGTAGTTGTACATTATTACTATCCATCTTCTAATTTTTAGACTATCATTATACCAAACAGTGTATGTAAAAAGTGTTTCACTTTTATGGTTATTGTAATGATCCTTGAAATTTGATAAACTTAATGATGCTGCCTAAATAAATAAAAAATTATCTTTTGTTAACGGATACTTACAAATTGCCACATTATTATTTTCTAAATTTAATGCAAATATCATAATTTTATTATTGAATTCATTTTAATTCGTCATAAATTTTACTTGAAAGATATTTATACTTCTTGAACCAAAAACTCTTTAATAAACAGTGAGAGAAAAGCTTATACAAATTGCTAATTCTATTATCAATCACGAATTGATTATCAAGCAAATTTATTAGCTCATGTAGTGCTCAGTCTTTTAATAGTACGTTACAGTATTTTTCCTTCTTTAACCATTTTTATCAAATTATACCTATATCACTTGAATTTTTAACATTTCCATTTATTTTTCATTATTAAATTTAAATTTTCATTTATAATACATGTCATTGATTAAGTTTCTTTTTGTGCACTTCCCTTTTTAGCATTTCCATTTCGCAAACTGATACTAAGATACATTCTCTGTTTGGCAGTCCATGACTTATAATAACATGCACTTAGACTACTAATGGTAAGTTCAAAGATTTTTCGCAGCCTGCAGAAGCTGACAGGACAAGGCAGAGTATCTGGCCAGACGTTCAACTTAACAACCTTCCTGTGATTTTTTCCCACAAAGTTGTTTCCCAGTTTGCATTATGTAATAATATGAACCCACTGTTTCTCATTTGTATTTCAAATAAACAAACATTACATTGTTTTGTGTTTATCTATTACTTCGCATACTTTTCATAAATTTTTATCTCTAAATCTATTCTCTGTTGCACTGTATACATTGACTACTGTGTGTTGTCTTTTATCCAACATTCATGCGTGAGCTTTGGTATGTCATATGTTTACTGTATGTTTTTTTTACTGCACGCTTTCTTTCTTTACATTATGCTCTTTTAAATACAGTACCGCTGATGCCATAGGAATTGTTTGGTTTTTATTACTCTGTTGTCGATGGTAGCAACAAATTTGTTGTTAAACATTACCTAAATTTCTGCGCACAAACCACTTTGATGAATGTCCACTTTAAAGTTCATTTCCAGCTTTGGTCAAAAGCATCTATGCACACGCCCATCGGGCGTGCGGGTGTACTGGTTTTTTTGAAATAAAAGGTAAAATAAAGGAATCGAACTTGATTTGTACTCATCTCAATCATGGGATAACCATTCTTGATATCGATTGTCTTGTCAAAAGATATTCAAAACCAAATATTAATACATTGATTCATTCATTAATTCAAATCAAAGCAACAATCAAATATCCTAAACATTCCCATACTAAATATTACTATCGTACAACCAACTTAGAGCGTACCTAGGAACCAATCAAGATCACATACACGTATAAGCGAACTGATCCTTATTCCATCTTATTTATTTGAAATAAAAGGTAAAATAAAGGAATCAAACTTGATCTGTACTCATCCTAATCATGGGATAACCATTCTTGATACAAATTTAAAATCGTGTCATGATGCATTCATCGTAGATGGTTGTTCACAATGTAGTCTATAGCGCAAAATAGCGCAAGGCTTGCGGTATGCGCTACTTTGTGCTATGCGCTATAGCGCGCTATTGTATTCATTTAAATAAAAGGTAATCAAGTATGTAACCGAATTTTGTTTATCTTTGTTTTGTATATTTTGCGTCATATCCAAGTCATTCAAGACTCCAAATACAAGCACTACCATACTTCATGCATGTATTAAATATATTTTTATATAAAATGTAATTGCATTACAGAAAATTTGATAAGTTCATATTGTACATTCAAAGTAATTGATGGATATAATATATTTGTGTCTTATAAATTTGAAATTCATTCTTATAACTGCGACTTATAATAAAATTTATTTATATTTATCAATTATGGTGATATAAAACTCTAAGAAAAAATGCATGAAAATACACCTTTGTACGATGTTTTAAAAAAAATACAAACAAGTACTAAGAAAAAAAATTATAAATAAGAAAAGTTGTAAAGTGAATAAAATCAAATGAAAATAATATATGAAATCTACAATTACAAGATTTGAATAAACAAAAGTTAAACGTGATTCAAGTGTGCAATAGCAAAACATAGAAATTATATTATACATCTGAATTTTTAAAGGGAATTGTTAAAGGGACTCCACATTTGGTTAAGAGGAATATAATTTTAAAGGGACTCCAGCTTAATATTTTTTTGTTAAGGGGGGTTTGGATTATTTTTTAAGAAAAAGAAAAGGAGACCTAACTACCCCTGGCCCGTCACTTTTGTTAACCCCTAACTTTCTAAATTCAGTGCAAATGAAATGAAACAAATGCTCGTTTCTAGAATTAAAATAAAAACATTATTTCCAAAATTTTCCTTTATGCATTTATTTTAAATCAACCATAACAATTCCAAAATGAAATTACGATTAATTAACTAATTCGATGCCTTTTGATCACCCAGAAACTTTGTTGTGTCCCCATTATACTAACTATATCCATTTTTTATTTTTATATACAACATTAAATTGTAAGCATTATTTAGAATTTAGGTTTCCTGGTTTATACTGATGATTATAGTGGGATAATATTGGAATTTTAATTTATATGTTTAAGGGAAAACTAATTTATTATGTCCTCCCCATAACAATTATACAATAAATTAAAATTGTTACTCCCCTTAATCAAATATGGAGTCCCTTTAACAATCCCCTTTTTAAAACATAGTTATTAGTTTCATCAAATCATAACCGTTAATCATTATTTAAACGATCATCAATTTCTTCTTCGTTCAGTCATACTCTAAGTCATTATAAATGCAATAATATGATATTTTGGGCTTAATTCACTGTCCAAACATTTTAAAAAGAGTCAAAAACAAAATAGCGCGCTATTTAGAGCTATGCGCTATTTCGCGCCATGATAAAATAGTGCGCTATGGGGAACCCTTGCACTATTATAAGTACAATAGCGCAAGCACTGCGCTATGCCATATTTGTCGCTATAGCGAGCGCTTTGATAACACAGGTTGTTCATGTTGCATCACTGCAGCTAGGTTCCTCATGTATAATTGTAACTGGTTGTTCTAAACCTACTCTTTTACTAGATCATAATGGTGTCTACACTCGTTCGTTTCACACCATCCATCTTAGCTGGCCTCCAATATGGGATTTGCTCCCTAATATCCAGATATACCCTTTTTGGGGTTTCAGTTAGGTCAACGTACAAAGAGAATTTTGAAATCCTCTTTTGCCTCTTCGACCCTCCAAAGTTGTCAGTAACTTTCGGCTTTCCTTATCTTGCTCCAGAAAAACCTCTATCATCCACATAATTAACTTTGGCATTTTTATCCACAACGTCCTCTTAAGCAAATATCTTCCAATTTTATGGTAAAACTCCGTAAGCTTCGTCGATGGATCCATTTCAAAAGCACTTTTGAAGTTAGTCTTATTCGCGACTCCATACACCATCATCTTTAGAAAATTGATGGATCCTGCTTATGAATTGCAATAGCTACTACAATCAATCTAATCAGATAACTCTTTATTGTCTATTCGGCCCTCCATTTCATGCTTAGAAGCGTCATTACATTCTTTGATTGATAATTATATCTAAATGTCTCGATAATTGATCTAACAATCCGACCCATGTGCTTATGTACTCACTCTCTAACTGTTTAAACCACATAGCCAACTCCATCAAGTATAACATAAAACGTCTCATGCTTTCTTCATAAGCACCCAACACCTTCAACGGTCAGATGTATTTCATTTGATGAACGACCGAACCTATCCATATGTCGTACAACTCTAGCACTAAATGAGCTTGATTCATCTGAAGAGTTAGAAAAAACATGCATGTGTGCCGTGTGCGCGCGCACATGCACATGCACACACAAACAAGCACACAATGCAAATTTTTGCAACCATAGCTGTTGCACAAGGAGGAACGTCTATAAGTGCAGTGTACATCAGGTAAGTCTCCATTATCAAGTTGTTGTTGTTAGCTGCTTGGTACATAATACTGAGGCATAATAACTCAAAACTATCTCCATTACCCATGTGCACAAAATATATACCCCATCAAAGATGCTCTAACTTATACTTGACCACGGCTAGCGTTCTTTTCAAAAGTATAGAAAAAACACCAGCAGGAACATATATGTAGGCTTCAGACGGTCATTTGTCTTTCTCTTATACCACTTGACAAGAGTCAAAGGATTACCGAAGACATATAAATATTACTCAAAGAAAAATCAGTTTATGTAAAAGTTACTATCTACAAATCAAAGATGGTTGACAGTTTATAATCAAAATTTACGATCGGTGTTTAATTTCCAGGCGTAATTATCCAATTAATGATATAACAAACTAGAAGAGTGTGCATGGCATTAAAAAGAGAACTGCAACTGCTACACTAGTTTTCTTTTTAAAACACTGCACCATCATTTAAAACAGTTCGCTTACCCTATCATATCACCATTTTCATTTTTGGTAGCACAGACAAGATGAAAGTTTTGATGTGTCCAACATTAGGTTATTTTACTGATAAGTATGTATAATAAATTTCAAAAACAAACAAATCATGTAATATTATCTGTAGTAAACCCTGGTAAGAGAACAAGACTGAGTAGCTAGGGTTTGAGTTTGATCCAATATGGGTTTTTGTCTGAGTATGCACATCAATGGCGGTTTGTTCAGTCGAAAGGTGCACTAAACAAGCAACAATGCACCCAGAGGTGGCTTGTTCTATTGAAAAATCAAGCCCCAAATTCTCAGCGAGGCTGCGGAACCAACTTGAATGACTGGTTATTAATACAACAGAGCGATTGCAGTTTTAACGAAGTGTGCATTGGGGGGGGGGGGGGGGGTGAGGTGTGAACTTTTTAGCTTCCCCTAGCTTATTTCAAAATCTGGTTCTACTACTGGTTTTCTTGCCACTGGAAGCAAGGCTTCGGTTTTTCCAGTATAAGAATGATGAAGTGAACAAAACTGTTGGATCGGAATGGTGACTCAAAAGCAAATTTATGTAATATTCTTTTTAACCTTCATTTACATAAAACCAAACAACTTAACTGCAGAATTAACACAAAATTGTACCAAGTACACATAGTTCATTGAAAATGGCATATTAGCAAGAGCATGACATTTTAAATACCACTGGTTTGTGAATATTAACTTCTAACGTTACTAATCACCAGCAGTATGTGCACCAACGTTGCTATTTTTCTACCAAAGAAAAAAAAGGGAACAACAATAAATAACCTGCACCAATCTGAAAAATGGAAACCCTAGCTTACCGGCGAAACAACGGCCTCATAACAAAAACCTTCCCTCTTTTCCCCGATCAACTTAACAACCCACTATAATCTTTTTGCAAAAATGTTGGTTTAAATTTAAATGGAGAAGCGGGAGGTTCTGCGGATCTGCAGTGATTAAAACATTGGATGACGTGAAACGCGACGGCACCCATGAATAGACGGCGGATAGGAAAGATATGCGCGTGAAAAGAAAGCGGGAAAGCTGTGTAACCTATGCTAGGGCACTGTACAGCATAGATTGTGAATTTTGAAACCCATGTTTATTCCGATAAACCATGTACTTGATTTTGGTTTTTGATTTCGTTTTCAGTATCAACTAGTGTGTAACCCGTGCGTTGCACACGTTATTTTTTAAAATGTAACATTTGCACTATTAATGATAAAAAAATAAATGCTTATTATGCATCATTCGATGATTTAAGTAAAATAATTTATTTTTAGAATAAATTTTTTAAAATTATGATGTATAATTTTGTGTTATACATCTTAAACGATAGTTGTGAAAGAAAATATCTTTATTATTTTTACTTAAACAATCAAGTGATTTTTCCAAAATATGTTAATTTTTTAGTTGTTATTGGTTTATGTAGTTGACTCAAATGCAGATATTAAGAAAAAACAAAGAAGGGATTAATAAAAAATTGAATAATATGATATTATTGTTTACGTTAATAATTTTTGTTTTCTATTTAATAATTTTTATATTTGATTGAAAAAATAATTTTGTCTTCTTGGTTAATATGAAAGTGGCATGCAAATTGAAATTATTTGTTTTGAATAATTTATCAAATAAATTAATATAGATAACTTAATTATTTTGAATATGTAACGTTTTATAATTTCTAGTTAAATAAAATATATTTACCTAAATGACAAAATTCAAAAGTGAGTTGTGGAGAACATTCTTGATTTAGGTTGGAATGTGGGGTTTAAAAAGTAGTTCTCCATCAAAAGAAAATATATTTGAATGGTGTTGATCTTTTGTTTACAAAAGTATATCACATTACATGTTTTGAATTTGTATTAGTTATTTTTTCATAATGATTTGCCATAATATTTGAGTTTATGAAATAATAATAATCATCAGTTTATTTAATTTAATATATATTTCTTAATATTCCATCTGTTAGGCGATGCTTTTTTGATTGGGCTAAGTATGTACAATTATATACCGTGCATAAAATAAAATTGATTTTTCATGATCGATCTTACATTGCCTTACGAATTTTGAGGTGCCCAAGTATTTAGAGTACATTTTAAAATCAGTCTCTTTTATATGTCTTTTTTCACTCATAAGTAAACTTGCTACGCAGTTCAAAATAATTGTTCGAAAAAGTAGCATCCACATGCTTATAGCTTCTTTATTTTGGTAGCTCATTTGCATTGTGCTAGAGAATGGTTATTGTAATTTGCTAGAGCCTAAAATCTGTGCAGTAGGCACCGAGCTTCTTGGACATTTTCATAAAGACAACAGTTTATGTTTATAATGTGACTTGAATTCTAAACATATATATTTGACTTACATGCAACCATCATATTCACTTGTTTTCAAAAAGAGCATTTAGTGCAGATTAAACATATATATTCAAGAATATTTTAGTTTTATCATATGCAAATCGTATGTTATTTAATGGTTTGACAATGCTGGTATAATGATGCATTCCAACAATGTTTCATCAACATACAAAATAACTAAAATATCAAGGATTGCAACCGTAGAGCACATTAAAACTGTAAACCAATATAACAAAAATACTACTTGAGTAGGTGAGATTCAAATAAAAGTCAAGCATTTACTCAGCTTTAAATTCTAAAAAGATTTTCTTCACTTACTTTAGACAAAATGACCAATACATAACTACAACAACAAAATATACCAGTTTCAAGGGTCGTTCGAAGCAAATTCTAAAAACTCTTTTTTTTTTTTTTTTGAATTTGCTCAGGAGGTAAACCGACCGGAATCGTAAAATCCTCTCTAGTGCACCTAGCCCGGTCTGCGAGCACCACATAAGTGGTTGATCTTAGCGTATGCATATGGTAAGCTCTTAGCATGTCATTCTGGACTACTGCAAAACTCTAAATTTAGACATTGATCATTCTTCCAGCATAAAAAAAAAATTCCTCTTACTTTAACTATTTATCAACTTCCATCCTCTTGTTAACTACCATTCTCAATGTGTTTTCAGACATTATTTAAAAGTTTTTGCAGGGGTAAATGTTGTATGAGCTACACTATAGAGTATTGTCAATTGTGTAACAAACAAATCAGGTTTCTCAAATTGACTTGGTTGGAAAACTCCCAAACATTTAAAGTCGTGAAAGTGACAATACATCCCTCTTTATTCCAAACCTAATCAAACCAGAAATTATATATTAATATCTAACCAAGTACCTGTAGTATCATGATATTTGCTCCTATTTTATGGAGAAGAAGCTCTCAAATTCATTGGTGACGACATTAATCCCTTCTTTATACCATTCATTCCTAATAAATATGTGTTGGCATGGATAATTAAGAAAAACCATTCATTTTTTATACACAACTATGATAGAAATACAAATATGATTAATAAGGATATAAATTTATCAATTGTAGAATAGTATCACAAAAGTAAAAAGATCATATTAGTCCTTAATGCATGCAAATGTAAATAAAAGAGTCTAAGAATAAAACATATACTATGATAATGCTACAAGGCTAATTCTATTTCAACCCACAAAATTGAGTAGGAGCCCCCCTAAATACAAAAATTCTTGCGTACCCAGAAATTCAGTTAGTAGCCCCCCATGCTTTCCACAATTGCCCTTCACTTTCAAAAATAAATTGGCTTCTTCTCTTCCAACAATCAATCATGTTCTAAAATATAAACTGCATTTGAAAATCAAGCGCACTTGTCTTCTCAAACAGGAGCATCATCTTCATCATTAATACGCACGGCATCTTCTTCGAATCCAGTTTAGGGTTTTTTTTTTTTTTTTTTTTGTGCGTGTAAAATAGGGTGATGCCTTCCACGCTGTTGTTCTCAAATTTAAAATAGTAAAAAAAAATTGATTATTTGTTGTGATTGAGATAAGAAATCAGCTTCTTTCTCAGAATTCATCATATACTTGTTTATAAATTATTATTTTTCAATGATTTAAATATTAGGGTTTTGGAAGTTTGATGTTTTAGAGAATCATGGAATACTACGTAATATTCATAACAGATGAGAAAAAACTTTTCAAGGGTAATTTTGTCTTTAAAATTTTGAAGTTATTAAGGGGGGCTACTAACTAAAAAGTCGGGTTGAAATAGAATTAGCCATGCTACAATATACAACTGCCATGCTAAAAAGAAAAAAAAATTATTCATAAAATATTTCATCTTAATTATCTTCATTGTCACCATCCAGTTTTCTCCATATGATTTACCTATAAGAAAAAAATATGATTAGATAATATAATTAAATAATGAATGTGTTGTAAATTATATTCATATGCAGCTTACCAACTCAGAAGTAAAACTTGCATCCCAATCGTACTCACCTACCAATGGATCTGTTGATTGTTGGGCAATTGCTCTTGCACTTTTTTATCGTTTTCCACTGATGTAGCTTTGGATGTTGTATTATCTTTGACCAATTTTTGTTTATCGGACGGTTTAGCATCCATTATTTGGTCTATAATTTGTTTTCAATTAACAAACTAATCCTTGTTAATAAATACGTTGCATACATTGAACATCCACTTGTTCATTTAATCAGTTTCTAATTTAATTATGAAATTACAACAACAATAACATACATTAGATGCACTAACTATTATGGCAATGTTTCCTGAATAATTTAGGAAGCAACATGCATAACAATACACTAATATATTATACATGTATGCAAGTTTCATGCATAAAGCACGTAAATATTAATTTTTCATATGCGTGTTTCATGCATAACATTACACTTACACATGCATAACACATGTAGATGTTAATTTTACATATGCATGTTTAATGCATAACAGTACACTTGTATATTATACATGCATGTTTCACTTGTGAAGTGGCACTCAAGCACGATTGCTGAATTTCAACATGATATCAGTACACATGCTTGAGGAGTTGTAATGCACAATGAAACTCTAAAGCATGATTGTTAGTCAAATAATTTTAAGAAAGTGTTGGCTGTTGGGCCATAAAATAAAGGATCTGAAAAATGATACAAAATATGTCTCAATATAATACATCCATCAAAATGATGTGGCATAAGGCTATGAACGGATACTCATGCAAACCATGATGAAGATGATGATGATGTCTCAAAAGTTGACATGTGAAAATTAGTTGTGAGTTAGATTAAAAAAAAGAGTTTTATGTCTAAAATAAAAAATGATGGTAGAACATATATAAATTAGTAGCATATAACATTAAAATGTTGTTGCAGCAGTTTCTCAGTTTAAATCAGTACATCACGCAAATGGATGTATGAACAAAAGCCGTGACAATCTGAGGAACATCACGTAAAATTTTCATTGTAGACTGAAGCTTTTAATGAGAAGGCCAAAACTCGACATGGTATTAATGCTCAAAGGGACAATAGAGGGGAAAAAAAGAAACATAATGATATGTAAATATGACTACGAAATGAGAGCTAAATGATCATACATACATTTCCTAAGTATATGAAATTATTAAAATAAGCATCAAAATGGTATATCTGAAGGTGTAGGAATTAATGTGATCCAAAGTGTAGACTGTTAGAAACTCAACATCGTATTAAAGCTCAAAGGGATGATCTAGAAAAAAGAAAGAAAAAAGCATAATGACGTGTAAATATGATAGTGAAATGAAAGCTACATGATCGTGTTACGTGTATACATTTCCGAAGTACATAAAATTATTAAAATAAGTTTCAATATGATATAAGATCAAAATGGTATATCAAAAGGTGCATGAATTAATGTGACCCAAAAAGTAGATTCTTAAAAACTTATAATGCCAATAGGTCTATGGATATTTGCACATAGGCTACATAAGAATCACTTCAATTTAAAAAATAACGAAGATGAACTGCTACATAACAAATGTTGGTTTCATTTAACATTGAGAAAAGAGAAAACTGGGTCATACTTGGTATTCATACGGATAATACGACCAAATATTTATACGGATGCATAGCATTGTTTAAGATGGGAGAGCATCAAGTATGACTTAGTATTCATTTGAAGCCTGTGAGCCATTTGTGTTTGTACGTTTAGTCTCGTGAACTCTCTTTGGTGATGTATTAGAGGCTAAAGCATAATATTTCTTTAGCAAATATTCGAAAGGATCATTGAGTGGAACTTCTCATGTTGTAGACTTTACTGTTTCTGTTGAGAAACTCGTTCAGTAGTCATGTAATCAATATTGTTATGTTGAACATCTCGTTGTCCAGTAGATGCACTTTTATAATTTGCCCATGTCCCCGTCATTTTTGCTTTATCCAATGTTGACACGGTCTTTTCAGCCCACGGATATGTGATGGGATCTCCATAACTTTCCATGTTTGTTATTTATCCCCTATTTAAGTGGCTACGAATCTTATAACATTAGAAAGTCAGCTTGTGGCACCTGAAGAAGAAGTATAGAATGGAGAGATAGAGACTTTGGTAGTTGTGCAGTGTTGATCGGAGGCCGGGTAATGAAGAAATATCAATTTGAGTGTTTTCCATTTAACTTGGTTTTCCAGGCGAAATGACGATCATTGAAGGTCGGGCCTAAGGAGGAGGCGGAGGCGAGGCTTTAGTGGATGGGTTGTTAGTCCACCAATTAAATTTCACAATTAAATTTCTTACTCACGGAAAAAAGACAAACATACACAGAAATAGAAATAGAAGGGGATTTAAAAAACTACCATGCTATCTACAATCAGACGCAAACACTCACAGAAAGAGAATAGATCATGCTCAAGAAAAAAAAAACCATTTTTTTAGAGGAAAAATTACCTGCATCAAATTGACTAAGTTTTGCATTGGAGACCTCTGTGTTTAGATGAAACGCTCATAGAAAGAGAATGGATCATGCTCAGGGAAAAAAAACATTTTTTAGTGGAAAAAATACCTGCATCAAATTGACTAAGTTCTGCATTGAAAACCTTTGTGTTTAGATGAAAGGAGAAGTTCTGAGATGAGAGAGCGATTTATTAAATGAGAAAATATATAAGATTCTATTTTTACTCGTCGTATGGGTTGAATGTAAAATTTGTATGAGATTTTCAATTTAATTTAATAAAAGTATCTTTAGAGTTTTAAGGAGAACTGAGAGAACTGAGAGAATTAAGGATAATTAAGAGAAATGAGAGAATTAAGGAAAGAGCTAGAAATTCTTCTGCTTTACTATTATTTAATAGATTATGCGGTATTGTAATGTTTATGTTCGTGACATACTGCAAGTAGACCAATACATGACAATGTTAAAACCATGATTTTGTTATAAAACAAACACAGAACAAAAGAAATAAGGAAGATAGAACATTTCTATTCATTCAAATGTGTGTTTCTTTCTATTACATTGGCTCCTTTATATATAGGCTTTGGAGCTGATGTCTAACTTTTTCCCATGATATGGGACTAAACAGAGAACTAATAAAAGCATATTCACAACATACATACATATATAAATATATATATATATATATATATATATATAACAACACTCCCCCTTGAATATGCGTCTTCAAAACTTGAATGCTCTGCTAAATTAAAGTTGTCCCTTTTAAAACATATATGATGACTGCTCCCCCTTATTATTATCTTGCTTGCATATATCTGTTCCGTCGATACAATCATTGTCCGTTGCCTTCAAAACTCTATCAGGAAAACCCAATGGGAACCTTGAACAAGAAAAAGAGTATAGCACCTGACATTATTAATATCATATTAAAATGATATTGCTTAAAAGAGTTTGATTCTTCAGAATCAAAACAATGCCTCATTAAAAACCTTTTTATGAAAAACCCTGTGGGAAAAATCATAAACAAGGAAAAGAGTGCAAATTCATTTCATCTTTAGATAACATGTTTTACAATGTTACCGTAAGAATTGATACTTCCGGATCAAGATAATGCCTCATTAAAAACCTTACTAACAAAAACCCAGTGGGAAAAATATTAGTGAAGAAAAAGAGTACATTATAGCATATTTTTATATGCTCCCCTTATTTATAACTCATTACTGAATTAATCTATTGATGTAGTCGACGCATGCCAATTTTGTATATCATCTTTTGGAATGTTGATTTGGAAATTGCCTTTGAGAACAGATCTACCCTCTTTTCTTGAAACTGAATTTGTTTCTCCTCTTTTTTGTTATCCTTTCATGCATATGTGAAGAGAAATTTAGAAGAAATGTGCTCCATCTTTTCATACTTATATAATTCACTTAAATATGAGCCATACAAACTGCTTTGTCTTCTTCATAAATAATAGTTTACTACATCAAAATATGTTTGATACTTCTGAATCAAAACGTTGCCTCGTCAAAACCTTACTAAAAAAAACCCGATGGAAAAATCTTAGTGAAGGAAAAATAGTACAACATACAATGTTATATTTAATACGTCAAAAGTAGTATGATACTTCTGGATCAATGTTATGCCTAGTTAAAACCTTATTAAGAAAAACCCAGTGGGAAAAATCTTAAATAAGGAAAAAGAGTACATTATAACTTATTTTTGTATGTTACTTTTGGGTTGATACTTCTGGATCATGACCCATGCCTCATTAGAACCTTACTAAGAAAATCCAATGGGGAAAAACTTAGTTAAGGAAAAAGAGTGCATTATATCATACTTATGGATGCTCCCCCTGATTTCAAATTTCCTTTGAGTTCGTATTCTTCTTTCAGTAACTCAAATTTCTTACAAATACATCTTAATAGAGTTTTTTCTTCTTTTAAAATTTCATGTGCATTTTCATGCTTCAGACATACTTTCTTATTTAAAATGCCTCCCTTTTGTGATTTGTATGATACTAATATTCATTTATGAATACACTTCATGTGCTTATAATTTTCTGTTCCAATCGGACTTGCATGTTGCAATACATATTTGATGAATAAGACAACTTTCATTACTAAGCAGGAAGTAATCTACTCATCTTGAAGTATATCAAGATTTTCATTACAACAATACTTAGAAGAATGTTGCAATCTATCATCCATGTTCTTGGTATTCTTTATAATAACAAATGTTATTTATGTTCTTCAGGAACTTATATATTATAATAAGTTTTGCATATCGCAACTACCACTTCAATGAATATTAAGAGTTTTATTACAACAATTCTTGAAAGCAGGAAGTGATCTACTCATCATGAATTATTTCAATATTTTCATCACAACAATACTTAAAAGAATGTTGTAATCTACATTTTTTTCTCTTTATCACTACCAAAGTTATTTAAATTCTTCTGGAATTTGTATACTTTCATTGTTTATACCTTCAGGGTATTATAAGTGTTTTAAACACTTTCACCACTTTAATCAATTCAGTTATCTCTGAAAATACAATGTTCATGGCATTAATATGTTGTTGACACTCTATGGTGCTTCAGTAATTATATATATATATATATATATATATATATATATATATATATATATATATATATATATATCTATTTTTATCTTATGAACTACAGGTTCATATCTTATGGACTACAGGTCCATATATCTTATTTAGGAGAATTTCATGATGGTCAGTCATGTTTCTCTCTAATATAGGATTTTTAATCCATTTATAAGTAAGCGCTTTATTATTTATTAATGTATCAGCGATGATTATTTCTTGTCAGTTCTATACATGATTTATTGAGATCTCAGAACTTATCATGTTTTAGCTGCCTAAACCACTTCTAGGGTTATTTGACAATCATGTCATCGGACGTTTTCAATGCACCCTTAAGTGTTTCTTCAAGAACACTCACCTCCGTTATTTGGCATCTTTATGACTTACTCCAAAAATATTTTGAACTGACTTTTATACCACATTTTCAGCTGTGGTTTACACCTTTTGATCCTTCGGGAATTCAATTTTATATTGAAGAAAGTCTACTAGGGATATCATCGATAATTTATTCAAGTTACAAATATTTAACACTAATGTTCAAAATGAAATTGTATCCCTTTATCCTCCCCCTCAATGTTGACAAACATTGTCACATTAAATAATAATCCTTTTTGGATTCTCATTTTGATCCATTATCACATTGCAAATACATTATATGTATATCAATTCTAGGAGGAAAATCCTTCGATTAGTTGATAAGATGCATTCGAGTTATATTATTTATTCTCTTTCATTGATCTAGCAATATTGGAGGAATTTTCTTGTTATACAGATCATTTGAATAAAGTATGACTTCAGGTCATTCAACATTCATATTGATTCAATTTTTAAATCACTAAATAATATTTATGTATAATTCACAAAATGAGCTCATAACAAACTTCAGGTTGTTAATTGAATATTTACATATATGAATATATATACATGCGTCCACATATTATAAATTTGCATATTCTTTCATATTTGAGTTAGTGATTTTAGAACAAATTATTCCAAAGATCCAAACTATTGATTTTTATTTATTGATCAATGTCATTATAAAATCCTCAAGATCGTATAATAATGTTCAAAACAACTGATTTGAAACCATATTGAACTTCTGGTCCAAATAAAATATATAAACAACTTCTGCTTGTTAAGTTTTATTTCTCAGTTGTATATGAAATTTCTACATCTCTCATATGGAGAGTTCAATGCATAAAAAATATATCTTCTGGACACTTGGAAAAATACACAATCATATTTGTTGCATATATTAATCTCTTCAAGACTATAATTATAGCTTGCATGAAAAATTATGACATGACATATAGATTATCTCTTCGGGAGAATATCTAAAGATTGTTCTTCAAGAATAATTATGCATATTATATTGAATTCATGATATATTTAAAGATAAATAAATCACGTATCACAATCGATTACTCAATTTGTCTAATGGAGCTACAGGTCCATGATAATATCCAATTGAATTTTATAAATGTATTTCGTATCCACTACTGTTTCCATCTTGATTTGCAAATTCTTTGCGTTAGTTATTTCCTTATAACTTTGATATTTGAAAATATTTTAACGGAAGTTTCTTTTACCTTGTTATACGAGAATATAATATCTCTTCTGGAGATATTCTATAAACACCACTTATAGAGTATCAACACATAATTTCTACTTCAGGAAAAATTCTTGAACTTCTACTAGGTATGTTTTATCATTTAAATATAAAAATCTCTTCTTGAGATAATATATCTCTGCTGGAGATATTTTATTATTTTCAAATATATAAATATCTTCTTAAGATATTTTGTTACCATCGCTTCTGGGATGAACTTATCTCTTCCAGAGATGTATATGCAAATTATCGAAATGTCATATCAATGTAAAAAAAACAAAAAAACAAAAAACATATCAAAATTTAAGTACAATAAGAAAATTACATGCAGTGAATAAAAATAAGACGCGAGAGATAAAAACACTACTTCTGGAGTATATGATATTCCTTCCGGGAATATATTGTTTTCTTTTATCAAATTGCAATATAATAACAACAAAATTTCTTTAACATCTCTTTAGGATGTTGGATTTTATAATTAAAAAAATCTAAAACATCTCTTTAAGAGATTAACATATATGTTATATCTAAGGAATTTGTAAATCTTGTATTAATTCTGCAGCATACAATACTAATCAGGTCAGCAAACCAAATATTATATCAACTATGTATCAGCAACCTAACTTAAGGCAATGTACATTTATTTATGGCATCATAACAGCTGCATGTCATCACTTAAAGTATCATATACATTGTTCTAGTATCCAAACCATTAAAATGAAACAACAAAACATAGTTGAAATGTTCATGTATAATCATGTAACTACAAATCTTATTTGCTGAAGACTATTCTTTTTAAATGTGCGTTACTAATTTTTTTTCTTTATAACCGCAAAATACATTTACTGTAGCCAGATATTTCAAAGAGTATTTTATGTGGTGAGTTTAATATGCAAATCAAATTTGCAGCAAAGAAATATTATAGTATACAAATGAACAATTTTCACTACAATAAAGTGCCTATATATCATACAAATGATAAAGTCCACATCGGCTCTGTGACAGCATGCATTCAAAAATGCACAGAAGAATAGTAAAAGAAAAATGCATAGGGAAGCTCAGGTCATATGCAAGCGAATATGGTCGAGGACAGCAAAATGTGAACTGGGCGAGAGCATTAAAAATAAATGAAGTGCTCATAAATAAAAGCAGCAACCAAGGTTTTCTTCAATACTTGCCAGGACTTAAAATCAATATAGGCGAGAGCTTAAAAATAAACATGACAGCATGATTATGCAAAGAGGCTAAAGGCAACATGTAATGGCCGAAATGCAAAGAAAAATGCAGACATGAGCATATTATACACAACAGCAGAAAATAAGTAGTACATATTGGGTTTAAAAAAAACTGGAAGCATTCTGAGATCCAAAGTTGCAATCCAAAACCAATAAATCATAAAATAAGTAGTACATAATGAAATCTGCACTAGAAAAAGTAAAGCCATGGCATACCATGGTTGAAAAGTCAATAAAGTTTTCATCAAAAGGTTTTATGGCATTTAAATATTGCGCCTGAATAGAAGTTGAAATTTTAAGGAACGAAGGTGTAAAAAGTTTATCAAACATTGCCGATATTGTGCGGTTGCTACAGCACACAACAATCCATAGAAACTGTAAAGTCCCAATGAATCAGCTTTTTTTTTCGTGTCGATTATTGGTTTACAGTATTACTAGTGAATGCAAATTATCAAATATCTATAGTACCGAACTAGCATGAATCTGCATGCATTAGCCTTAAAAGCTACTAAAGTTGGCAGGACAGTTAATTAGACATACACATTATCTCAGTTCAGCGAGGATTTGACTACTCGTATTAGTTAGTTGATCTTGTACCCCTTTAGTAGCTGTTAATTAGTCTAGTATACATGTTACTGGATCATTGAGTATACATGGTCATTTTTATTAGCTTTAAAACTTCAAGTGTTAACTGTTCAGCGATGACAGTTAATAACATTTGTAATACGTAAAAATGTATTAGCAAATATAGTCAGTAAACGAAAACCTGGTACGAGCGGCAAGCGGAGGAAAAATCCAAGATAGGTAGGACCAGCACCATCGGAGGCAGCAACTCCTTACTGAAATTCAACAAAATTTGTCACTATGTTCCCCATTCTTTGTCTCTCACTTTCAACCATAACGCGCCGGGGCACCCAAACACCAACAAACTTCGCCCATCATGATTCATGAATTCGCACCCGAATTTCGCGGATCTGAGATCCGAATCTGACTACATATTTCGTGGATCTCAGATCTGAATTTGTATCCGCTTTGACTTCGGATGATTTTCTATTATCATCTGACAGAAGAATTTGCTGACGCCCCTATCCTAACCACGATGAAATTATAGGTGTAATTTCCGTAAGTGGGATCAAAACTTCCACTTGTGAACTGTTGGCAGCAATACTAATTTAACTGCAGCAATACAAATTTGGAACTTCAGGTTCCTGGAGCATCGTGCATCGTGCTGATAATGTGTTATAAAACAAATACAGAACAAAAGAAATAAGGGAGATAGAACATTTCTATTCATTCAGATGTGTGTTTCTTTCTATTACATTGGCTCCTTTATATATAGGCTTTGGAGTTGATGTCTAACTTTTTCCCATGATGTGGGACTAAACAGAGAACTAATAAAAGCATATTCACAATATATATATATATATATATATATATATATATATTACAACAGATTTTTTTTTTTTGATATATTGATAGAACAATGAACAATTTATCGATATGCTCGCAGCAAATGCGAGTAGGTTATTAAACTGAGTATTGAACATTGTATGTTGTTGAATTAGGTATCCGTAGGTATTGAGCGAGTTATTTAATTTGCGAGCTTTGATTTAATTGTTTTATAGTTAATTAATTATTTGTTTTTTGTGTAGTATGTTATTAATCAAAATGAAATAACTATACGAAGTTGAGATACATACAAGTTAACTACTTTAAAATACAATAAAGAAAGCTTAATTAATGTTTATTTCACTTTGTAATATTGATTAGATATTTGAATCTAACTGATGGTGAATGATCTGATATTAATCTTTTTGTTGAAAAACGAATGTAATACATAAAAAGTACGATTATTTAAAATAATGTCACTGAGAATGAGGGGTTAAAGAGGGGTAACAATCCCGAAGGTAAGGGTGCGGGGACAATGTCACTACTAACGGCAGTCGATCAAGTCAATCATCTCAACGCGATGGAACCTTCTAGGGGACTTGCTAATTTCTTCCAGTCTCCTCATCCCCAATAGGTGGGTCATGGAGGATAACGTCATTAACGGTGACGTTAACAAAAGTCTGATTCAACTCAAAATAGACAGTTAGGAAATAAGGGTGGTTATTAAGTTGGACCCGGGCAATAATAGCATCAAACTTATTTGTAGTCAGTCACTAATCTATAATAACAAAGTTAGTTAGGTGAAAGTGTTGAGAATAAGCAATAGTGCATTGATATATCATATGCAAAATCAAGCGTTTATGTAAGATATGGAAGATCAGAGATGAATAAATACATTAATTTGTTAAATACATAGGTTTAAACAAAAGCAATACATAAACTAAGCAAAATGCACACAGTTAAAGAACAAAAGTATGGAAATATATATCATATATACGAAATGAAGATAGAAAGTTAGTATCCCAAAATGACTTGTGCCATCATTTCCCTCTTGTCATTTTCTCATTTAAGAAAATAGTCATGTAGGTTATATAGGGATTGTAGATCATGTATTACGTTACTCTAATGGTCTTTAGCCTTCTGTTCACCAAAATAAAGCTTCACTTTATTTGATTTTGTTATTCAACACTTGCGTCATACCACAACATATTTCATACATACAGGAAGTTCCAATAGCCGTCTAAATGGCCAAACTATATGCCTCATGCCAATTCAACCCATACTTCTTCAACTCTTTCATCCCGTGCACCGCCAAAGTAATTTTATAATACCAAACTTCTACTTCCCTCTCTAGTTCATTATCGTTTTCATTAGCTTCTCCCTCTCCAAACAATGTTACAGTCAACTCCACATTTACGGGAAAACTGCGAAAATTATATTACATCTTCCTAGGAAAATGACTTAGACTTAAAGTTCATCTTTGTTATTATAATTATGCAGTCGCATCAAAATCTAAACAACCTGAAATGCCAATTTTCTGCAAGAATTTAAAGTTTTGCATAACCATTATACCTATAAAGTCAGTTATGGTTTATTTAATTATTTACTGCAATTTTATTAAGAGTTGCGTAATTTTATGACAAACAAAATCATGGGGAAAAAATGCACGTCTCCCTTTTTAATTTTATCCCACAACATATGTATTAAGATTTTTCCCACCTCTATTATGCATGTCGTCGATCATTGAAATGAAAATGATATTATGGTTTCCTTATAAATCATGAAAGATATATCCATGCATCAAGCTAAATAAAAAAGTATTGTAGTTCAGACTCTCCATTTCTAAAATTACAACCAATCACTCCAACTCCTTGATTACTCGTTGCATCATTATACGAATCGTCATCCTTACCAACTTTAAAATGTAGCTTGTAATTATTATAATGCATATGAGCGTGAATTAAAAAAAAAGAAATCTATAATCCCACTATATTTCAACCAAAATGACAAATTAATAATAAAAAGTAAAAATGGTCTGTAGATTGCTATATAAGTAATACAACATGAGTTCAGGTATTTCTCCACTAACAAAATATATTACAAGTAATAATCGATTTGTAAAATTTTAAAGATATCAAAGCAAATATATCGAAGGATTGTAATAAACAATTTTTTTAAAATTAAATTAAAAATGGTAGTAGAAATTATTAAAATAAAAATGGCTACTAAAAATACACTTCTTATTCTAAATCAAAAATATACTTGATTCGGTGGAAATTTTATGATTTTATATCTAATATTCTATTTGTTCCAAGAAAAAACAAATATGGCTTCTTCTTATACGTTTGTTCTTTTGAATTAAAAATGTACTTAATTCCCTGGAAGTTTTATGATATTATATTTGATGAAACAAAGCATATACCAATCACTTTCTAACGTGCAAGATAGTCAAAATTGTCGCAATGATGCAGATATTATACTGGCGTACTTTATACCAAATGAGCTCATATTTTACAAAGAAGTAATTAAACCAAGGGTTGATGCTTTATGTTCAAAAACTATATAAAAAGGCATATTATATGTAGTGAGGAGAGAAGCGACTTACGGCATGGGAATGGAAGGAAAAAAGAACGGAAAAACGGGGGAGAAGTTCATTGGTTAGTTTATTTTCAAACCTAATGCTTTAGCAGCAGTAAGTATGTATGATTTTCACTTAATCTCGTATTAAAAATGCTAAGATAGTAGTATTTCAATTGAGATGAAAGTGCAGTCAGCTTTTAAAATCATTCTTTTTAGCATAACGAATTAGTTAAAAAGACGATATATGATATATTCCTAAGCCACAACCTAATGAATGTCATGATCATTTAATGTTAGCGTACTTATTGAATATAAAGCCTTTAATATACAACCAAATAGTTTGAGTTACATTATATGTTGTAATGCAATGTTGTATGCAATTAAAAGTTTTTAAAAAAAAATGATTTTTACCTGCCCTGTTGCAAGGGTTGTTAATAACCAATCACTAGAAACGTCTGAAAACCGTTTCTATGAACAACAACGCTTTTAAGCGTTAGTAATATTGATTCAATGATATTGCAATCGCAACAGCAATTATGAATCACAGTTTTGCAAGGGAACCAAAGAAGCAGTACTGATTAAGTAAAAATGCGGAGAACAAGAGGAATTTTATCGAGTAATGACCGAGTCCAGCGAATGCTGTTTTCTTGAAACGAAATTGCTCCCTCTATGGCGCTGTAAGGTTTGGTTGAGCAATCGTTTCCCAAGGATGAAACGGTTCATGTCTGTGATGTTGCGCAACAACCGCAGATCGATGACGAATGCAAGGTAGTGGTTTTACTTTGAAGAGCAGAGCAACAGGGAAGAAGATAAAGAGGAGCGAAATCGGAATAAAATCGTGTATTTGTTTTGATTTTCGCAGGCCTTTATATAGGCTGGAAGAGGCACCTTTACATGAGCATGCGTTTCTGTTTGAATTGCAACGACTACGACTGTTGGAAAGGTTGCAACCCTTTACCAATAGACATTTCCGTTGGTAACTTTGGCCAAATTCAAAAATAGCAATCCGCAGCGAGCTCATCGGCATCCGGAGGCCCAATTGATCACCAGACCCCAAGAGCCCCAAGGCCCTATCTTTTGACTATTAAATATTAATATGAGTCCTTATCATGCCATAGTTCATGACATTGCCTCTCTCTTCCATCTCCTCTTTCTTTTGTAATAACATATCAAGCCTTAGTATAAATAGTGGCAAAGGTGGTAGTTTTCCCCAATGTGGGACTAAATGAATTTTGCCAAACCTACTCAACAATTACTCATTCATTTCCAATAATCCACCACATGATTGAGTATTATCTAATCTGTTCTTAAAATTTCGCGAAACATTTATCATATCGGTAAAAGTAGCACAGATGCCTTGAACTTTTCCTAGTGTTATATCGTTATAACTAACTGGCGAATCAGTAGACTAGACTGTCTTTGAACTGTAAGCCATTTGTGTAAGTCTATAAAGATAACACATGATAAATGCTCTTTAACCCCTTGGTTCTCTGTTTGTGTTCTTTTTTGCCATGAACACCGCCTTGGTTTCATGAGTGCTTGAAGAATTTGACCTTACAATTCTTCTTGAAGCGGCGCCTTTGCACTCACATAGGTGATTCTATTAAGAGTATCTCGTAATACTCCACTTGGTTTTTATAACACCACAATATAGACATCATTAAAAGCTAAGCTTATCTTATTCTCCGACGGGTTGTGCACTGACTTATCATAGGAATGGTTTGTATTTAACAGTGCTGTTCTGTTTATCTTAAACTTAGTTGTCCCTTTGAACCTAGATCTTGGGATCTCCAGTCAACTAGGTGGGGTTTCCATTTTAGAAAACTTTTAGTTCATAAGTCTTAAGCCCATTCTCATCGATAAGGTTTGAACTTTCTCTCTTGGCAAGCCTTTTGTTAGTGGATCCGCTATGTTATCCTTTGACCTTATATAGTCTATAGTGATAACTCCATTAGAGAGAAGTTGTCTTGTGGTTTTGTGTCTACGACGAATATGTTGAGACTTACCATTATATAATGTACATTTGCCCTTCCTATAGCAGATTGACTATCACAATGTATACATATTGGAGGTACAGGTTTTTCCCAATTTGGAATATCTTCCAAGAAACTCCTAAGCCAATTTGCTTCTTCTGCGGCTTTATCTAGAGCAATGAACTCCGATTCCATTGTCGACCTTGCTATGCAAGTCTGTTTGGATGATTTCCATGAGATTGCTCCATTTCCTAATGTAAACACATATCCACTTGTGGATTTTGTGTCATTTGAGCTAGTTATCCAATTGGCATCACTATATCCTTCTACCACTGAAGGATACTTCTCATATTGTAATACATAGTTTTGTGTGTACTTCAGATATCCTAGGACCCTGATTATTGCTTTCCAGTGATGTTTGCCAGGATTACTGGTATATCTACTCAGCTTGCTTATAGCGTATGCAATATCAGGCCTAGTGCAATTCATGACATACATGATACTTCCCGGTGTGCGAGAGTATTCAAGTTGATATATTCCATCACCAGTGTTCTTTACCCAATTTTGGTTAATATCCACGGGTGATTTTGCAATGGTTATATTATACTGCTTGAACATTTCAAGTAATTTGGTAATGTAATGTGACTGAGATAATGCATTTCCTTGTGGTGTTTTTATAATTTTCACACCCAAGATTACATCAGCCACTCCTACGTCTTTCATATGGCATTATTATTTCCTAGGATTAATAAATCATCAACATAAAGAAAAACAATGACATATCCAATATCCATATATCTTATATATACGCATTTATCTGATTCATTTATTTTGAATCCATTTGATAACATAGTTTCATCAAATTTCTCATGCCATTGTTTTGGAGCTTGTTTAAGGCCATAAAGTGATTTTACTAACTTGCACACCTTATTTTCATTTCCTGGGCTAAGAAACCCTTCAAGTTGCTGCATATATATTTCTTCTTCTAATTCACCATTCAAAAAAGCAGTTTTCTGTAACAACCCGTAAAATGCGAGCCAGTTTGAAAATTTTATTTTGGCAATTTTAGCGAATTTTGATTATTTAAAATGAAATATTTTAAATAATATCGACGAGAAATTTATTTTTGAATTGAAATTCGACGTATATATTATATACGTCGTCGTTAGAATATTAAATATTTATATATAATTATAAATAGAATTGAAAATGGCGCGGTAGTTCGATAATTCGATTTCAAACTTCAATTGAATGTACCGGGTGCAAAACAATCCGGATTTTAGTGAAACCAAAAATAATGGAATCTAATAGTGAATATCTTTCCAACGAATCCGAAAAATCAAGATTTCATATCAGGAATCAAAAGATATGTCCAGTTGAAAATTCTGAATAGTCGCTATGGAATTCAGGCCCTTAAAAATGGACATTTTGCAAACGACCTCGGATTTCGACGAAACCACTTTTGTTGGGTCCGTGGTGTAAAATTATTGCTAGATTCCAAATTTCATAATTTTTCGAATCAATATGTGAGCGTGGCAAAGGAAAACGCGTTTGACCAGTTTCAGTTGATTTTAATCGACTGGAAATTGGCCATTTTTCAAACGGTCTCAGAATTCGACGAAACTAGTTTTGATAGGACCGTATCGTCAATACGAAGCTAGAAAATATTTTTATGGAATTTTTCTAGTTAGTATGTGACCCCGGTAATTTGAAATGTGCGTTTAAAATTCAATATAGTGATTTAAATGAAAATTCAAAAGGAAACTGATTGTAACAATCAAATCAGCTTGAGATACATATCCCATTGTGTTCGGAATGGGGGTATTACGCTACGGACGACAGTCGGTGGGTTCGATTTCGAGGTCGAAAATAAAAATTGCTTTTTTTGAAAATAAAAGTAATTAAATATTAAAATATATATATATCTTACCCCCCCCCCTCTCTCATCAGTTGAAATCAAAAAAAAAAAAAAATAACTCGATGCCCCTAATCCCAAACGCCGCCGCCATCGCTTCGTACCCCACTCCCGGTCGCGCGCCACTCCGGCCGTCTCCTCCCCCTCCATCACCTCCCCCTATCGCTTCACCGCTTCTCTCGCTCTTCGTCGTCCCCCCCTCTGTCGAATCCGACGCAGCGCCCTAGCCTCCCCAAATTAGCCACCTTCGGCCTCGCGCGACCCACTCCACCTCCTAGGGCCCATCGCCGCCGGCCAGAGCCCATGCCTGCCACCGCAGGAACGACGCAACCCCCCCCCCTTCGCAAATCGGCAGCAAAACCCCTTCTCTCCGCAGTAAAAGGTGATTTTATTTATTTATTTGCTTATAAAATACATTGTTTAAAATCTGATCTTTTATTTATTTATTTATATGTTAAAACAGGGTATTAAGGTTTAATTTTTGTAAAATGAGAAAGGAATAATTTTTATATAATGGAAAGATTGGAAATATAATTTTTAAATGATAGGAAGGATAAAAATATGATTTTTATTTAGAAATCTTTGAATTTAAAAAGGTGAAATCTTTAAATTTAAAAAGGTGAAATCTTTGAATTTAAAAAGGTGAAATCTTTAAACTTAAAAAGGTGAAATCTTTAAATTTAAAAAGGTGAAATCTTTAAATTTAAAAAGGCGAAATCTTTATATAGAAAATAGCGTGATAAAAATATAATTTTTATCTATATAGGAGCGTTGTAAAAATTCGATTTTTAGATATTGAAAGTCGAAGTAAAAATCAGATTTTTAGATATTGAAAGTCGAAGTAAAAATCAGATTTTTAGATATTGAACTTCGAAATAAAAATATGATTTTTATATATTGAATAGCGAAGTAAAAATGGAATTTTTATATATTGAACTTCGATAGAAAAATTCGATTTTTATATATTGAACTTTGAAATAAAAATTCGATTTTTATATATAGAATAGCGAAGTAAAAACTCGATTTTTACATATGTAGTGGCTACGGGCAACGAAGATGACGAAGATGCGATAGCGATGAAGATTTCTATCAATGAAGTGCCGTGGAGCTAGGATAGCTATGTGTGAGAATTTCTCACCTTTCAATTTACTTTTCTAGTTATATATATATACTAGGATGCAGACGGTGTTTAGTAGCACCCGACACAATCGTCCACAGACCATGGACTTGTTTGTTTGGCTGTTTGGTTATTGATTGTGATATTGGTTTGAATGTGGTTTGTGGTGTGAAAAATCGAATCGATAAATTGGTTAGGATTAGACGTGCGCCGTTATAAGGCGAAGGAGTAAGGCTAGGTTAGACACTTACTCCAAATTTTGTGGTTTGCATAACGAAAGTGAATTTGATTGATGTGTGAATGGCGTGGGCCTTCACTAGACCGGGGATAAGGCTAGGCCTTGTCCCGTTTCTAGTATCGTGCCGTTATGCCGCCGAAATTTTCTAAAATAAGTTAGAAAAATAAAAATAGCATTTTATTTAAAGAATGAACTGAATAGAAATTCATATGTTAAAATAAAATGTGTTATCGTTAAAAATATAATTTTAACGTGAATGTGAATAAATAAATATTCATTTACAAACCAGACGGTTTGTTTATGTACACCTATTTGAATGACGTTGATTGGGTCGATAAATTTTACACATCGCCTAACTGCACAAATAAAATATGTGTTTGATTGTTTGAAACCCCACACGGGTGTTAGGATGAAATTTGAAGTTCACTCATCCTGATTGATTAAATATGTCGATCGATTGATTGACAGGCTGTTATAAGCGTTGAATATCTATATTTGATGCTTATACAGTGTAGTGCACTTTGGTTGATGGTTGATTATTTTCAATGCTATTATATACATGTGTTGTATGAAAATCCATATAATTAATTTTATATGGTAATTGATTGGGCCTCATTCCAGTTTTGAAAAAGAAATATTTGAAAAAGAAATATTTGAAATAGAATATTTGAAAATAAAGGAATATATGAAGCCGTGTTGATTAGATTGACGCCATTTTGACGTGAACGATATTTATATCGATTTTAAAAACGATTTCGAAATGAATTGAATTGAAAACGAATTCAAAATGAATTGAAAACGATTTCGAAATGAATTGAATTGAAAACGAATTCAAAATGAATTGAAAACGATTTCGAAATGAATTGAATTGAAAACGATTTCGAAATGAATTGAATTGAAAACGATTTCGAAATGAAGTGAATTGAAAACGAATTCAAAATGAATTGAAAACGATTTCGAAATGAATTGAATTGAAAACGATTTCGAAATGAATTAAATTGAAAACGAATTCAAATGGAATTGAAAGCGAATTGAAATGAATTCAAATTGAATTGAAATTCGAATTGAATAGAAATGAATTTTAAAACGAATTTATAAAGAAGAATTCAATTTTGGCTTTGAATTGAAATAGAAGTTGAAATAGAATTTGAAACGAATTTAAAACTATTTATATAATCCGTTTTAAATAGGAATCGACGAAATATATATTATATATATTATATATATATAATATAATGGCCTGAATAGAACGCGCCGCGCCGCGGTAGTTCGCGAATTTCGACCATTTATTTCAAACGGACATTGCGGGAGATCCGACCGTCGGATTCTCCTAAAACCGGAACCGTTGGGTTCGTTTCGAAAAGAGCTTTCTAATGAAAATTAGAAATTTGAAATCTAACGGTTGGATTTGGAATTATGTCCAAATCAAATTCAAAATAGGTCGCTGTAAGTGCAGTTCGAGGGCCATTGATGGAAATCGACTGTACGGGCCTTGATAAAATTATTAAAAATAGTAATAATTTGTGTAAAATCATAAGAAATGATATAGAAAGAATTGGGATGAAAAACTCCCTATTTGAAAAGATAAAAATAGATTTTTATCGAAATGAACTAGTTTTGAACTAGAATTATAATTCTATTTATTTTTAAATAAATAAATTGAATTTGAAAAGGGTTTTGAAAATAACCAAAATTTCCAATGATTGCATTGGAGTGGATTTGAATCGAAATTGTCTTCGGAATATTTCGATGTTGGAATTTGTGATTATACGGATGTTGTTACGGAAATTTGAAAGATATATATTTATATCGTTATTTCCAATACGACATTTGTTAATCGTAGAATTTGATATTGAATATAAGCCGATATATTTTCTATTCAGAGCCTTATATTGAATATCAAATGGGATTTGGGTTTGTCGTGAATGGTGTCTTCACTAACACTGTTCTTGAACCCAGTTGAGAAAAGATTAAATCTTTTTATTTAGATTTAATGAAGTGTACCAATTAAATAATATTTAATTGGAATTGAATTGATATTGATTTTTGGGTTTATCGTGAACAGTGTTTTAAATAACACTTGTTCTTTAACCCGATAATTAATGAATGTGATTTGGGTTTGTCGTGAATGGTGTCTTCACTAACACTGTTCTTGAACCCAGTTGAGAAAAGATTAAATCTTTTTATTTAGATTTAATGAAGTGTACCAATTAAATAATATTTAATTGGAATTGAATTGATATTGATTTTTGGGTTTATCGTGAACAGTGTTTTAAATAACACTTGTTCTTTAACCCGATAATTAATGAATGTGATTTTGGGTTTATCGTGAACCGTGTTTTAAATGACACTGATTCTTTAACCCAGTTAACGATTAAAACTGAGTGGAGTTTTAATGAATCTTTAATTAGATTTGAATGTGAAATTTAGAAACTAACTGGCGGTTAGCCAAGCAGAATGGTTTTCTGGATAATGATCTGATGTTGGTTTCGGCCTTCGGGGTTAATATTTGGGGAATTATTCTCTTGATTAATTTACGGTTAGTGACTAATGAATTGGAATGAGGCGTATGTTGTGTTTGTGTAACACTTATTTAAAATATACGCGAGTTATTCGGAAAGACCGGGTTTATCCCATTCTGAGTAACTGATACGACGATAAGTCGAAGATGAAGACGATGGTCGAAGACCGGAGGTCTTCACGTCGTTTGGGGAATTACTGATGATCTTGATTGGGCTGTACACCCAAGAAGATGGAAACAGTTAGTGATCGTCCAGACGTACTTGGAGATCGATGGATATGCGGGGTACTAGGTGCCTCCGGTTTCGTTCAGACCCAGGACGGACTTGTAAATGGACTGTGTGTCTGACATCGGATTTCATTCTGTGTGACTGATATCGGTTGCATAGAATGGTTTGCCTGTGTGGCATGCTAAGATGCAAATGATCAAGGCTTCTGTTGAAAAGCAAAGTCTTGTGGTGATGATCAAAGCACGACCTTTGTGGCGTAGCTTTGTGTAACGTTTACCTCGCGTGTTTCACACCAGGTATGAACCAAAAACGGGAGACGGACCTCAGGGAGGGCCTGCGTTTCCTCCTAGCTAGAAGTGGCGTCAGTGGTTTTACACGCCCTGACGAGTTTGACTTATGTGGTTGTTGCTGTTGCGAGGCGCCTCGGATTGATCGGTCGTTCTCGAACCGATGGAGTCATTTAGTTGGCTCGCTTACGCCCCAAAGGGCGGCGAAACGTAGTGCTCAGGCATTTTTAATCCACTCCGTGTGGACCGGCCCTGTCGCTCCAAGGGTCGATGCGTTCTGATCCTGAGACTCGGGCTAGGCAGTCTCGAATAGGTTGAGGACTATCTTTTGCCTCGGTTCATAGACGGAAATCCAATTTCCAAATACGTGACATTTGCGGTTTTATTTGTAAACCTATATATGGCGACATAGTGGGATGGGGCGCTCATGCCGCCTATGATTGATACTTATGATTTGAAGTTGTTTTATACACTTATAATAGTATCAAATGATTTGTTTTAAAACGTATCAAGCATTCTTTGGCTGTTATAAGGGAAAACCCTATCCTCGACTGCGTTACATTGTGTGATGGGACCTGGGTCTTATAACAGCTTCATTTTTCTTTATTTAGCATTGCGCTGTTTGTTTTATGCACTGGTATTCTTGGGAGGAAACCCGTTCCGTGTTATACGGCGTGGTCCCTTGATTTACCTAACTTTAAAATAAAGATTTATAACTGTTTTAGTTCTCACACCAGTCACATGACTGACCTGGAGTTTATTGTTTTAACCTAAACTCTGGGTGCCCCTTATTTTGACACGGGCAGCTAGTAGTTTTGGTTTTGCAGATTTATATTCACAGGATCCTGGTTTACAGCTGGAACGATATCCGGAAAGCTTTGTATCCGTATATCTCCTTCTAGTTGTGTATTGTTTTATTTTTCCGCTGCTATGTATTTAAATATAATTTAAAAATCTCTGATATTTCTGTGTAATATTCATTTATACTCTGTATATTCTGGTAATCTGATGCATTGTTGTAATATACAATGAAATGTTCTTCTGTATGCGTTCTGTTTTGTCATATCCGACGCTTTCCTTTACGGGGAAGTTACGGGTCTTCACAGTTGGTATCAGAGCTTTGGTTTACAAAGCAGAGAACAAGGCACATTAGAACCATACGAAAGAATTCATCAGATATTGGATTAGTAGTATCCAATTAGAATGACTCGTTAGAGATAGGATCAGTAGAATCCTAGAACGAGTGTGAAGAGTATATTTTTCAAATGAAAACAAGTTTTGTTTTGAAAATTTAAATCAATTATTCGTATTTGATTATCTATTTATATTGAGTTGGACAGTCCAGTATATAAAGATTTTTGCGTATGCGCCTAGCTAGCGTATATTCAAAGTTTTAATATATTGGATAGATATAGCATCGCACTCTAGTCGCCCGAAGATGATATTGATGATAGCGATCGCATCATCAACATTTATGTTCGAGTTTCGAAGGTGTGATTTTCTATATATTTCCATTAGACTGGTGTGAGAACCAAAACTTATATAGTTAGGAACACATTGTTGTGAATTGGCATCAAAACATGATTTTCAGTATATATATCAAAATTATGAATTTGAAACTCTAATTCACTAATTGATTGATGTTTGGGTTGTTTGTTTATTTGTTTGCTAATTTTGAACCATTTAGCCTAATTGAATCAAATATTGAATTGTATTGAAAATTGGTCGCATTTGCTTGCATATACATATATATCATTGAACAGGTCATAGCAAGGAGGCTAGAGCCAGAGAATAAAATTTGTTTGCCCGACAAATAGGTACATGTTTACTACATAATTTCCTGTTTTGTTTGGGTGATGATGATTTTGTGAGCCTATTGGCTAGCCGCTTGGCTTTTTCTTTTTCTTTTTGAGATCTGAAGGACCGGGGAAGCTATTTGAAATTCCCCGATGCTCCCATTGCAGGGGAGGTTATGGCGAAATTTTTCAAAAATTTAGGGTGTTAGCCAAATTTTTGAAATTTTGAAAATTCTCAGAAACTGAAAAGTTGGAGAATGGAAGCCGGATCGAACGTAGAGTTGAATTATCAAACCACTTTCGACTTTGTTCCTTTTCGGGGACGAAAAGTTTTAAGTGGGGGAGATTGTAACAACCCGTAAAATGCGAGCCAGTTTGAAAATTTTATTTTGGCAATTTTAGCGAATTTTGATTATTTAAAATGAAATATTTTAAATAATATCGACGAGAAATTTATTTTTGAATTGAAATTCGACGTATATATTATATACGTCGTCGTTAGAATATTAAATATTTATATATAATTATAAATAGAATTGAAAATGGCGCGGTAGTTCGATAATTCGATTTCAAACTTCAATTGAATGTACCGGGTGCAAAACAATCCGGATTTTAGTGAAACCAAAAATAATGGAATCTAATAGTGAATATCTTTCCAACGAATCCGAAAAATCAAGATTTCATATCAGGAATCAAAAGATATGTCCAGTTGAAAATTCTGAATAGTCGCTATGGAATTCAGGCCCTTAAAAATGGACATTTTGCAAACGACCTCGGATTTCGACGAAACCACTTTTGTTGGGTCCGTGGTGTAAAATTATTGCTAGATTCCAAATTTCATAATTTTTCGAATCAATATGTGAGCGTGGCAAAGGAAAACGCGTTTGACCAGTTTCAGTTGATTTTAATCGACTGGAAATTGGCCATTTTTCAAACGGTCTCAGAATTCGACGAAACTAGTTTTGATAGGACCGTATCGTCAATACGAAGCTAGAAAATATTTTTATGGAATTTTTCTAGTTAGTATGTGACCCCGGTAATTTGAAATGTGCGTTTAAAATTCAATATAGTGATTTAAATGAAAATTCAAAAGGAAACTGATTGTAACAATCAAATCAGCTTGAGATACATATCCCATTGTGTTCGGAATGGGGGTATTACGCTACGGACGACAGTCGGTGGGTTCGATTTCGAGGTCGAAAATAAAAATTGCTTTTTTTGAAAATAAAAGTAATTAAATATTAAAATATATATATATCTTACCCCCCCCTCTCTCATCAGTTGAAATCAAATAAAAAAAAAAAAAACTCGATGCCCCTAATCCCAAACGCCGCCGCCATCGCTTCGTACCCCACTCCCGGTCGCGCGCCACTCCGGCCGTCTCCTCCCCCTCCATCACCTCCCCCTATCGCTTCACCGCTTCTCTCGCTCTTCGTCGTCCCCCCCTCTGTCGAATCCGACGCAGCGCCCTAGCCTCCCCAAATTAGCCACCTTCGGCCTCGCGCGACCCACTCCACCTCCTAGGGCCCATCGCCGCCGGCCAGAGCCCATGCCTGCCACCGCAGGAACGACGCAACCCCCCCCCCTTCGCAAATCGGCAGCAAAACCCCTTCTCTCCGCAGTAAAAGGTGATTTTATTTATTTATTTGCTTATAAAATACATTGTTTAAAATCTGATCTTTTATTTATTTATTTATATGTTAAAACAGGGTATTAAGGTTTAATTTTTGTAAAATGAGAAAGGAATAATTTTTATATAATGGAAAGATTGGAAATATAATTTTTAAATGATAGGAAGGATAAAAATATGATTTTTATTTAGAAATCTTTGAATTTAAAAAGGTGAAATCTTTAAATTTAAAAAGGTGAAATCTTTGAATTTAAAAAGGTGAAATCTTTAAACTTAAAAAGGTGAAATCTTTAAATTTAAAAAGGTGAAATCTTTAAATTTAAAAAGGCGAAATCTTTATATAGAAAATAGCGTGATAAAAATATAATTTTTATCTATATAGTAGCGTTGTAAAAATTCGATTTTTAGATATTGAAAGTCGAAGTAAAAATCAGATTTTTAGATATTGAAAGTCGAAGTAAAAATCAGATTTTTAGATATTGAACTTCGAAATAAAAATATGATTTTTATATATTGAATAGCGAAGTAAAAATGGAATTTTTATATATTGAACTTCGATAGAAAAATTCGATTTTTATATATTGAATTTTGAAATAAAAATTCGATTTTTATATATAGAATAGCGAAGTAAAAACTCGATTTTTACATATGTAGTGGCTACGGGCAACGAAGATGACGAAGATGCGATAGCGATGAAGATTTCTATCAATGAAGTGCCGTGGAGCTAGGATAGCTATGTGTGAGAATTTCTCACCTTTCAATTTACTTTTCTAGTTATATATATATACTAGGATGCAGACGGTGTTTAGTAGCACCCGACACAATCGTCCACAGACCATGGACTTGTTTGTTTGGCTGTTTGGTTATTGATTGTGATATTGGTTTGAATGTGGTTTGTGGTGTGAAAAATCGAATCGATAAATTGGTTAGGATTAGACGTGCGCCGTTATAAGGCGAAGGAGTAAGGCTAGGTTAGACCCTTACTCCAAATTTTGTGGTTTGCATAACGAAAGTGAATTTGATTGATGTGTGAATGGCGTGGGCCTTCACTAGACCGGGGATAAGGCTAGGCCTTGTCCCGTTTCTAGTATCGTGTCGTTATGCCGCCGAAATTTTCTAAAATAAGTTAGAAAAATAAAAATAGCATTTTATTTAAAGAATGAACTGAATAGAAATTCATATGTTAAAATAAAATGTGTTATCGTTAAAAATATAATTTTAACGTGAATGTGAATAAATAAATATTCATTTACAAACCAGACGGTTTGTTTATGTACACCTATTTGAATGACGTTGATTGGGTCGATAAATTTTACACATCGCCTAACTGCACAAATAAAATATGTGTTTGATTGTTTGAAACCCCACACGGGTGTTAGGATGAAATTTGAAGTTCACTCATCCTGATTGATTAAATATGTCGATCGATTGATTGACAGGCTGTTATAAGCGTTGAATATCTATATTTGATGCTTATACAGTGTAGTGCACTTTGGTTGATGGTTGATTATTTTCAATGCTATTATATACATGTGTTGTATGAAAATCCATATAATTAATTTTATATGGTAATTGATTGGGCCTCATTCCAGTTTTGAAAAAGAAATATTTGAAAAAGAAATATTTGAAATAGAATATTTGAAAATAAAGGAATATATGAAGCCGTGTTGATTAGATTGACGCCATTTTGACGTGAACGATATTTATATCGATTTTAAAAACGATTTCGAAATGAATTGAATTGAAAACGAATTCAAAATGAATTGAAAACGATTTCGAAATGAATTGAATTGAAAACGAATTCAAAATGAATTGAAAACGATTTCGAAATGAATTGAATTGAAAACGATTTCGAAATGAATTGAATTGAAAACGATTTCGAAATGAAGTGAATTGAAAACGAATTCAAAATGAATTGAAAACGATTTCGAAATGAATTGAATTGAAAACGATTTCGAAATGAATTGAATTGAAAACGAATTCAAATGGAATTGAAAGCGAATTGAAATGAATTCAAATTGAATTGAAATTCGAATTGAATAGAAATGAATTTTAAAACGAATTTATAAAGAAGAATTCAATTTTGGCTTTGAATTGAAATAGAAGTTGAAATAGAATTTGAAACGAATTTAAAACTATTTATATAATCCGTTTTAAATAGGAATCGACGAAATATATATTATATATATTATATATATAATATAATGGCCTGAATAGAACGCGCCGCGGTAGTTCGCGAATTTCGACCATTTATTTCAAACGGACATTGCGGGAGATCCGACCGTCGGATTCTCCTAAAACCGGAACCGTTGGGTTCGTTTCGAAAAGAGCTTTCTAATGAAAATTAGAAATTTGAAATCTAACGGATGGATTTGGAATTATGTCCAAATCAAATTCAAAAAAGGTCGCTGTAAGTGCAGTTCGAGGGCCATTGATGGAAATCGACTGTACGGGCCTTGATAAAATTATTAAAAATAGTAATAATTTGTGTAAAATCATAAGAAATGATATAGAAAGAATTGGGATGAAAAACTCCCTATTTGAAAAGATAAAAATAGATTTTTATCGAAATGAACTAGTTTTGAACTAGAATTATAATTCTATTTATTTTTAAATAAATAAATTGAATTTGAAAAGGGTTTTGAAAATAACCAAAATTTCCAATGATTGCATTGGAGTGGATTTGAATCGAAATTGTCTTCGGAATATTTCGATGTTGGAATTTGTGATTATACGGATGTTGTTACGGAAATTTGAAAGATATATATTTATATCGTTATTTCCAATACGACATTTGTTAATCGTAGAATTTGATATTGAATATAAGCCGATATATTTTCTATTCAGAGCCTTATATTGAATATCAAATGGGATTTGGGTTTGTCGTGAATGGTGTCTTCACTAACACTGTTCTTGAACCCAGTTGAGAAAAGATTAAATCTTTTTATTTAGATTTAATGAAGTGTACCAATTAAATAATATTTAATTGGAATTGAATTGATATTGATTTTTGGGTTTATCGTGAACAGTGTTTTAAATAACACTTGTTCTTTAACCCGATAATTAATGAATGTGATTTGGGTTTGTCGTGAATGGTGTCTTCACTAACACTGTTCTTGAACCCAGTTGAGAAAAGATTAAATCTTTTTATTTAGATTTAATGAAGTGTACCAATTAAATAATATTTAATTGGAATTGAATTGATATTGATTTTTGGGTTTATCGTGAACAGTGTTTTAAATAACACTTGTTCTTTAACCCGATAATTAATGAATGTGATTTTGGGTTTATCGTGAACCGTGTTTTAAATGACACTGATTCTTTAACCCAGTTAACGATTAAAACTGAGTGGAGTTTTAATGAATCTTTAATTAGATTTGAATGTGAAATTTAGAAACTAACTGGCGGTTAGCCAAGCAGAATGGTTTTCTGGATAATGATCTGATGTTGGTTTCGGCCTTCGGGGTTAATATTTGGGGAATTATTCTCTTGATTAATTTACGGTTAGTGACTAATGAATTGGAATGAGGCGTATGTTGTGTTTGTGTAACACTTATTTAAAATATACGCGAGTTATTCGGAAAGACCGGGTTTATCCCATTCTGAGTAACTGATACGACGATAAGTCGAAGATGAAGACGATGGTCGAAGACCGGAGGTCTTCACGTCGTTTGGGGAATTACTGATGATCTTGATTGGGCTGTACACCCAAGAAGATGGAAACAGTTAGTGATCGTCCAGACGTACTTGGAGATCGATGGATATGCGGGGTACTAGGTGCCTCCGGTTTCGTTCAGACCCAGGACGGACTTGTAAATGGACTGTGTGTCTGACATCGGATTTCATTCTGTGTGACTGATATCGGTTGCATAGAATGGTTTGCCTGTGTGGCATGCTAAGATGCAAATGATCAAGGCTTCTGTTGAAAAGCAAAGTCTTGTGGTGATGATCAAAGCACGGCCTTTGTGGCGTAGCTTTGTGTAACGTTTACCTCGCGTGTTTCACACCAGGTATGAACCAAAAACGGGAGACGGACCTCAGGGAGGGCCTGCGTTTCCTCCTAGCTAGAAGTGGCGTCAGTGGTTTTACACGCCCTGACGAGTTTGACTTATGTGGTTGTTGCTGTTGCGAGGCGCCTCGGATTGATCGGTCGTTCTCGAACCGATGGAGTCATTTAGTTGGCTCGCTTACGCCCCAAAGGGCGGCGAAACGTAGTGCTCAGGCATTTTTAATCCACTCCGTGTGGACCGGCCCTGTCGCTCCAAGGGTCGATGCGTTCTGATCCTGAGACTCGGGCTAGGCAGTCTCGAATCGGTTGAGGACTATCTTTTGCCTCGGTTCATAGACGGAAATCCAATTTCCAAATACGTGACATTTGCGGTTTTATTTGTAAACCTATATATGGCGACATAGTGGGATGGGGCGCTCATGCCGCCTATGATTGATACTTATGATTTGAAGTTGTTTTATACACTTATAATAGTATCAAATGATTTGTTTTAAAACGTATCAAGCATTCTTTGGCTGTTATAAGGGAAAACCCTATCCTCGACTGCGTTACATTGTGTGATGGGACCTGGGTCTTATAACAGCTTCATTTTTCTTTATTTAGCATTGCGCTGTTTGTTTTATGCACTGGTATTCTTGGGAGGAAACCCGTTCCGTGTTATACGGCGTGGTCCCTTGATTTACCTAACTTTAAAATAAAGATTTATAACTGTTTTAGTTCTCACACCAGTCACATGACTGACCGGGAGTTTATTGTTTTAACCTAAACTCTGGGTGCCCCTTATTTTGACACGGGCAGCTAGTAGTTTTGGTTTTGCAGATTTATATTCACAGGATCCTGGTTTACAGCTGGAACGATATCCGGAAAGCTTTGTATCCGTATATCTCCTTCTAGTTGTGTATTGTTTTATTTTTCCGCTGCTATGTATTTAAATGTAATTTAAAAATCTCTGATATTTCTGTGTAATATTCATTTATACTCTGTATATTCTGGTAATCTGATGCATTGTTGTAATATACAATGAAATGTTCTTCTGTATGCGTTCTGTTTTGTCCTATCCGACGCTTTCCTTTACGGGGAAGTTACGGGTCTTCACATTTTCACATCCATTTGGTGTATTTCCAAATTTAATATAGATGCAATCGCAATAAGCATCCTAATCGATGTTATTCTAGTTACTGGTGAATACGTATCAAAGTAATCCAAATCTTCCTTTTGTCTAAATCCTTTTATTACAAGTCTCGTTTATATTGGTCTATTGAGCCGTCAGCTTTTAGTTTTTTCTTAAATATCCATTTATATCCTAGTGGTTTTTATCCTTTGGGTAGATCTACTAGTTCCCACGTATGGTTTTGTAAAATGGATTCTATTTCACTGTTGACATCCTTCTTCCAGTACGGAGCCTCAGGAGATGACATTGCTTGTTGATAAGTAAGAGGTTCATTTTCTATCACATATGTGTAGAAATCGGGTCCAAAGGTTTTCAAAGTCCTTTGATGTTTGTTCCTTCTGGGTTCCTCTACCTCAGTTTCAACATTTCTCTCATTCGAGCTTTGATTATCATTATCCTCAGGAGTATCTGTATCTCTTTATCTCTTTTGAACAATTGTTCCAATAGAGGTTTTTAGAGGATAGATGTGTTCAAAGAATCTAGCATTTCATGACTCAATAATGGTGTTTTCATGAATGTCATCAATTTCAGATTTGTACACCAAAAATCGATATGAACTACTATTATGAGCATATCCAACGAATATGCAATCTATAGTCTTTGGTCCAATTTTGACCTTTTTCGGTTTTGGTATTTCTACTTTGGCAAGACACCCCCACACTTTCAAGTATTTGTAGGATGGTGGCCTGTTTTTTCCGAAGTTCATGTGGAGATTTAGATGTTTTCTTTCGTGGTATTTTATTCAAAATATGATTTGCTGAAAGAATAACTTCTCCCCAAAAGTTATCTGGTAAGCCAGAAATAATTAGTAAGGCATTCATCATTTCTTTAAGAGTTCTATTTTTCCGTTTGGCTATACCGTTGGATTGATGTGAATACAGTGCTGTAGTTTGATGAATAATTCCATGTTCAGCACAGAATTCCTCAAATGGAGACTCGTATTCTCCTCCTCTATCACTCCTTAAAGATTTTATTTTCTTGTTGAGTTGATTCTCTACTTCTACCTTATATTGTTTAAACATGTTGATTGCTTCGTCCTTACTTCTAAGGAGATAGACGTAACAATATCTGATACAATCATCAATGAATGTGATAAAGTACCTCTTTCCACCTCTAGTTTGACACATTTTCAAATCACATACATCAGTATGTATTAATTCTGGAGGTTCCGTTTCTCGTTCAACATGATGAAACGAGGTTCTCGTCATTTTCGCTTCTGCACAAACTTGACATTTATAGTTTGAATTTATATTGCATTTTGGTATGAATTCTAGATTAATCAATTTTTGCAATGTATCAAAATTTACATGCCCTAATCTAGAATGCCATATGTTAGAAGAGTCAACAATATAAGCAGAAGATTCAATTTTATTCATATCATTATTTGGTACAATAGTGGTTACATTTGCTTTAAACAAGCCATCACACACATATCCTCTTCCAACATACACTCCATTCTTTGATATTACAAACTTATCAGCAACAAATGTTAGTTTGAAACCATGTTTGCTGAGCAACGATCCTGAAATCAGGTTATTGCAGATTTCTGGAACGTGAAGAACGTCGTTCAATTTTAGTTCCTTTCCAGAAGTTAACTTCAGTACAATCTTTCCCTTGCCTTCCACCTTTGATGCAGACGAGTTACCCATGAATAGTTGCTCGTTATCAGTGGCAGGTTTGTAGGTTGTAAACATCCACTTGTTGGCACATATATGACGAGTGGTTCCTATATCTAGAAACCACTGCTTGTTGTTGTCAACAAGGTTACACTCAGAAACAACCGCACATAAGTCCATATCTGCAACATCATCTGAATTATCTGCCATATTTGCTTCAGGTTTCTTCTTTTTGGGGGCACGACATACGGCTGCTTTGTGGCCTTTCTTTCCGCAGTTGTGGCAAGATCCTTGAAACTTCTTTTTTTTCTTTGGTTTAGGATTCTGCTCGCGCTTTCTCTTGTTTGTCTTTTCATCCTCAACCACATTGGCCTTTGCCTGTAATGAACTGGTAGCCTTTTTCTCTAATTTTCTGTTGTCTTCTTCGATTCGCAGACGAACAACCAGATCCTCCATGGTCATTTCCTTGCGCTTATGCTTCAAATAGTTTTTGAAATCCTTCTATGATGGAGGCAACTTTTCGATAGCGGCAGCCACTTGGAATGACTCACTTAACTCCATCTTTTTGTCGTGAATTTCATGAATGATAACTTGGAGTTCTTGAATCTGACCGACAACTGTTTTGGAATCGACCATTTTGAAGTCAAGAAACTTTCCGACAATGAATTTCTTCATTCCGGCATCTTCAGTCTTGTACTTCTTTTCAAGTGATAACCAGAGAATCTTTGCAGTCTCAACGGTACAGTATACATTATATAAACTATTTTCTAAACCATTGAGAATGTAATTCTTACATATGAAGTCAGAATTCTTCCATGCATTAAAGGCCTCGACTTTGGTGGCGTCAGGCTCCAGTTCTTCAACAAATGGGGGATCCTCCGAAAGGTATTTTGCTAACCCCAATGTTGTGAGGGAGAAAAGCATTTTTTGTTGTCAGCGTTTGAAATCCTGGCCATTAAACTTCTCTAGTCTCTTGCCATGTGAATATGGAATAGTTGGGGGAACCAGAGGCGGAACCGACGGCATAGTCCGTGTCGGCACGGATTTGTCGTTGCTACTTTGCGATATCGTCGTCTGCAAGTAGATGTAACAATCAATTACAATTTCGTTTCAAGATTGTTAATAACCAATCATTAGAAACGTCTGAAAACCATTTCTATGAACACTAACGCTTTTAAGCATTAGTAATATTGATTCAATGATATTGCAATCGCAACAGCAATTATGAATCATAGTTTTGCAAGGGAACCAAAAGAAGCAGTACTGATTAAGTAAAAATGCGGAGAACAAGAGGAATATTACCGAGTAATGACCGAGTCCAGCGAATGCTATTTCCTTGAAACGAAATTGCTCCCTCTACGGCGCTGTAAGGTTTGGTTGAGCAATCGTTTCCCAAGGATGAAACGGTTTCTATCTGCGATGTTGCGCTACAACCGCAGATCGACGACGAACGCAAGGAAGTGGTTTTACTTTGAAGAGCAGAGCAACGAGGAAGAAGATAAAGAGGAGCGAAATCGGAATAAAACCGTTTATTTGTTTTGATTTTCGCAGGCCTTTATATAGGCTGGAAGAGGCACATTTACATGAGCAAGCGTTTTTGTTTGAATTGCAACGGCTACGACTGTTGGAAAGATTGCGACCCTTTACCAACAGACATTTCTGTTGGTAACTTCGCGGCCAAATTCAAAAATAGCGGTCCGCAGCGAGCCCATCGGCATCCGGAGGCCCAATTAATCACCAGACCCCAAGAGCCCCAAGGCCCAAGGCCCCATCTTTTGACCATTAAATATTAATATGAGTTCTTATCATGCCATAGTTCATGTCATTGCCTCTCTCTTCCATCTCCTCTTTCTTTTGTAATAACATATTAAGCCTTAGTATAAATAGTGGCAAAGGTGGTAGTTTTCCCCAATGTGGGACTAAATGAATTTTGCCAAACCTACTCAACAATTACTCATTCATTTCCAATAAGGGTTTCTACCATTCTTTCTCTCATAGGTCTCACTTATGAACCCAACATCAAATACCTTGGTTGGCTCCACTACCTTGTTACGATTTTATTCACTTCCGATGGCATATACTTTCTTATCATTTGGATTTCCAGTCACAACCTCTACCTAGTACTGATACTTGGAGCATCTTCATTATTAACATAAATAACATTTTATCTTGAGTCAAGCTACTCACACTCCAATAATGCAAAAAAAATTACATTGGAGAAAAAGGTGACCTCGAAAGATATAGCAACCACAAAATAGGAAATAACTGCAGCTCCGCCTAATTTGCTCATGCTTAAAACAAAACGTACAAAGATAACATCACGTTGCATTGATTAAACATGTTATATTTAATTTAGGGGAAACGATGAGAGGTTCAATTTGCAATTAAGCAAACAATTAATAAACTATTTTTTTTATAAAGAGCAATAGCAAGAAAATTATATGGATGTTAAACATCCTGTTATGGATAGATATAGAAATCAAGTTTTAAATAGAACATGTCAATAATAGACGAATTCTTGCATACATGATGTCAATGCAGAGGTTTTGGTTTCCAGCCGTAGTGGCGACAAGGCTTTGCCCCCTTCTTCCTTTTCATCACGTTCTTCTCCCAACTCGCTCTCCATCTTTCCTCAAAACAAGCCATCGTCTTTCTACTCCTCAACTAATCCGCCCTACTTTCTTCCTCGTAGATGGAAGCCAAAATCCAATTTTCAGATCTGTTTGAACCTTCCTTTTTCCCCACTATCCCCCCTGCCCCCACATTCCGATATGACTCCTGATTTTACTTCCTTGTACACTAATTCTCCAGTAACCCTATTTTTCTTAGCATGGGCCCTCCTTATCCTTTTCAAACTTCACGAAGTCTTTGTGCTAGCTTGTTCTTCACGATTACCCAACTGCTCCACTCCCATAAATAGCTACACAAGGTTTCACGCGACTCTATTATTATAAATTGTTGATTGTTTTTTTGTCCTGTATCAGTCTGACTTATGTCAGTAGGGATTGGTCGATTGGTGTTGTTTGGTAACTCTTTGGTGTGGTTATTTTTTTGGTAGTTTGGAGTTGTTTGGGTGTGGTTTCGATTGCAAGTTGTAATAGTTTTGTTACCTACGTGGAGCTTCCAGTGGTCCTCTTGCGGTCAAACGTCATGTGTTAGCTTCACGACAATGCTTTCCATCGTATCTGTATAATCGAGGTCCCTAACTCTATATTTATCAGGTAGTTATGGGGAAGTCGTGCTTTGTCTCGAGCCTGGTGAGCCAAAGGTGGTTTTGCTCGTCTGCCTGGTTCGGGTGCTGTAGGTGCTTGTTGGTGTTATATGTGATATTGGGCTATTTGATTGTGTTGAATGTCGTCTTGTTGGTAATGAGTTGTTCCTAGTTATGTTGCTTGGGTAGTGGGAAGTGACACGTTGGTGAGTTTAATTTTCCTTGGGGAGGTTTGGAGTTGGTGGTTGGATCCTAGTTATGCTATGGAATCTTTGGTGTTATTTTGCTTTTCCCAATCTTGTTACATTAGGTAATGGTAGATGAGTTGTTCTCGTCTTGCTGCATTGATCCTTTGGCAATATGGATGGTGATTTATCAGGAACCCATGATCTGGATGGTGTTGCCTTTGCAATGGAGTCTGTTATTATTTATGTTGCATGGTAGCTTTATAAGATTCTGCCTTATTAGCTTGTGTAACTGCAGCTATGTTATAGAACTTTGTTTTGTTTTTCTAGCTATGTAATTTGAATCTTGTAATTTGTAACCCCTGCGTGGGTATGAAATAGCAGTCTAGTCATAGGGATTAGCTCATGTACTGTAAGCTAGAGTAGTAGCAGTGGTTGATTTGGTTTATAAACGTAGTGGACAGTCCACTCTAAAAACTGCTTGTGGTGGACCGTCCTCCTTAAAAGTCGAAATAATTGTTAGATAGTCTGTCTAACCCCTATACCAATGTCTTTATTATTTGTTATAATAAAAAGTGTTTGCAGTTACTTTAAAAACCAGTCTGCTCTTCCAACAAAAGTTCTTGCATGCATGGTCACCAAAATGCAAGTATATCCCCTCAAGGGATGTATTTGGGCCAAGTGGATGTTCTATGAATGTAGTTGCAGTAGTCCTTTTTTGGTTCCATGTACTCCAAATACCATTGTATGTCATGCCCCTTCTCAGTATTTGTCTATACCTCACATGCTTTGGAATGTTGGCCTTCGTTAAAAGCTTGCAATTCAAAGTCCCATAACCATACTTTTGCAGGCCAATGGCAAAGATTGATGGTAGTTTTAGTCTTATAGCCGAAAATAGGGACATCATATGCTACAACTTCTATATTCTCACCACATATGCAGTGTTTCTTTCCATGTGATCGTATATTATAGCTTTTATAAACCAAAATTATTAATAGACAATTACATCGATAGAAATATCACTAATTACTGGACACTGATAACAAGGTAAAATATATAGTTGTTAACATATTTATTTTTAAATTGTCCTATACATTAGAGCTAGAGCATGTTACTTATTGGGTTGGTCATCATAAAATTAAATGATCAATGTAACGGCTGGAAATTTCCGACTCCTCGAGAGTCGGAAATTCCGCGACGTTAGTGAAAGAATTTAGAAGGTGAGAAAGAAAAGATAGAACTAATAGAATAGAAGAAGAAGAAGAACATCAGAATCATCAGAGTAACACGAATCTCACAGCGGAACGAATAACATATAATATATAACATAACTTTGAAGTAAACAGTTATATATACAATAGCACTTTATCAGAGTACAACACTTACAACACAGCGGAAATAACTATAGCTATAGAATCTTGCAGCCTCCTGCTCCAAGCTCTCCAAGTATATCTGTAAATCCCGACTACTTGACTGCCCGTACAAATTTAGGCACCCAAGAGTTTAGGGAAAACAACAAAGTAAACTCCGGGTTAGTCATGGGACTGGTATGAGTAAAACAGTTTAAAACAAGTATAGGATATCTCATAAGACCACGCCGTGAATACGGAACGGGTTTTTCCCTTATGAGTATCTGAACAACTTTGACAAGCAATATCATTGTGATATTATAATAATGTCTAAGTACAAATAGGTATCAATCTAGCAGAAACGCTTGCATCTCACGTTCTACATACATAGTATAAAATCATAAACCGCAGGGCGCTTATCGAAGAATGGATTCCAACAGACAAGGTATGGGAGCACCTTCTGAATAGTGTACTCTAGAGGTGATACACTCAGGGTTCAACAAGAACGTCTTGCAACCCGGCCACACATGACCGCTCACTCATTTATCTTGAGTGTCGCGAATATATTGCCACCACGGTTATAGGCCATCAAACCGTCATCCGAAGATACAGAATCAAAAAGAAGTATAAATATGGATATTCCCTAGATTGGTGACAATACACCCTGCTTGGGAATGACCCAACTAGCCATGCTGCCTAGCCCAACTTTTGTTACTTCCTGGTGTGAGGCTAGAAGCTACGTCTATCTTCAAAACATCTGATCATCATTCACTTTGAATGCCACATTGTCATAAAGCCAAATCACAAATTGACTTATCCAAAAATAACACGGGTATACAGCTAAGAGAAACGAATTCCTCCGCCACCAAACGTGAATACGTTTGAATAGATCAACTTACGCGATCCATTGGATATACTCTGTCAGACCTTCTTCCATATACGTTGTCCTGGGACTGGACAAACCGAAGGCACTATTCAGTATATCCATCTTAGTCACTGTTATCTAAGACTTATACAACAGCCCTTGCACTTTACTCCGTCTTCAATTTATCTTTGGCATATATTGCTCGCAATGCTTATGCCAATACAGAGTGGTTCTTTGGATAATAATCCAACCGGTCTCTCCATATTAACAACGTTAAAATGGTAAAAACTTTGATAGTCTGTGATTCAACCATCAAATGAAAACATGTCGGTGTACAAACAACGATCTTATTTCCAAATGGAAATTCGATCGATCAATCATCATATGTTCATATTTCCTTATTTCATATATTTAGAAAATATATGTTATTAATCATTGGAAAACATTTCCATAGCTTATTTTCACATCACTATTATTTCGCAACTATCAGTCCCTAACTGTAACTAGTATGAGAACAATTCTCTAAGTATCAATACGGAAGGTCGAAACCAACATCAGATCGTCACTTAGAAAACCGTTCAACTTACCCTCTCCAGTCAGTTTCTGAATTTGCTTAACTCTATTTCTTAAATTCTTATCATGAAAACATTTCATTTTCTATGTTTAGAAAACATATCTGACTATATTTGGAAAACGTTTCCAAAACTCATTTACGGATTTCCAATGAACGTTGTATAAAACATCGTTACGCTTAATCCATTAATCGCTTATTCCATAACTTTATTCCTAATCAACCTTTTAGATCGAACCACAACTATTCCTTTGTCAATTCTGAAGTCAATCAAGTTGGGGTATAATTACCTCGCAGACCTTAATTGAACAACGTCCTTTACTGTGAAATAGATGAAGTTCATCACTCACTTTTCACAATCATCTGTTTACGCAAATTCTCGGATTCAGGTTACGAATCCACTTCTTATATGACAGTGTTTGATTATAACTATAACGTTATAATTCCTACCCCTAAAATATCTAACCTAAATTATAAATTTATTTCCTAACTCGAATAATTTATCCGACACCAAATTTCTAAATCAATAACTAAATCTTGATTTAAACCCTGGAAAGTAAATAGTACTTTCCCGAATTCGCTATAATTGAATTCGACGTATAACTCTCTTTCGAGTAATCTCTATTTGATTAACTCTTCTTCGAATAACGTATATTCGATTATCTCTCTTCGAATAACTCATATTTGAAATCTCTCTCTTTCGAATAAACAATATTCGATCTCTTTCTTTCGAATATGCTATATTCGAAAATCTCCTTTCGATTTACTAATCGATAACTCCTTTCGATCAAAATAAAATCGATAACTCCTTTAACTCTATTCGAATAACTAATATTCGACTAACTTCTTTGGATCAACTCATTTGATTAACTCCTTCGAATAACTAATTCGAATAACTTACCTTCGAATAACCAATATTCGATTTACTCTAACTCGATTAACTTATTTCTAATCGATTTACTCCATTTCGATTCAACTTAATTCAAATCGATTAACTTAACTCAAATTGATTAACTCCTTTCGAATAACTAAATTCGATTTAACTCTTCTCGAATAACTAAATTCGATTAACTCAAATTGAATAACTAATATTCAATTAACTCTTCGACTAACTCCTTCGGATTAACTAACTCCGAATAACTCCTTTGGATTAACTCTTCGACTAACTCCTTCGGATTAACTAACTCCGAATAACTCCTTTGGATTAACTCTTCGACTAACTCCTTCGGATTAACTAACTTCGAATACTCCTTCGGATTAACTAACTCCGAATAACCAATATTCGATAACTCCTCAACGTATAAATAATATTCGATAACTCTTCTCAAATGAATAACATTTGATTTCTCCACTCGAATAAACTATATTCGATTGCTCTTCTCAAATGAATAACATTTGATTTATCCACTCGAATAAACCATATTCGATTCCTCTTCTCTTGAATACACTATATTCGATAACTCTACTTCGGATAAGTGATATTTGACAACTCTACTCGATTAACTCTACTTGGATAACTCTAACTGATCAACTCTAACTGGTCAACTCTAACTGGTCAACTTTAACTGGTCAACTTTAACTGGTCAACTTTAACTGGTTAACTCTAACTGGTCAACTTAGTTTAACTCAACTAATTTACTTCGATTAACCACTTAGTTAACTTAACTAATTCACATCGATTAATCCTTTAGTTTAACTTAACTAATTCACATCGATTAATCCTTTAGTTTAACTTAACTAATTCACATCGATTAATCATTTAGATTAACTTAACAAATTCACTTTGATTCACCGCTTGGTTTAACTTAACTAATTTACTTTGGTTAACCACTTAGTTTAACTTAACTAATTCACTTTGATTAACCGCTTAGTTTAACTTAACTAATTTACTTTGGTTAACCACTTAGTTTAACTTAACTAATTCACTTTGATTAACCGCTTAGTTTAACTTAACTAATTCACTTCGTTTAACTCAACCAATTCACTTGGTTAACTCGACCAATTCACTTGGTTAACTCCTATTTATTTAACAAATAAATATCTTCTTTAGTTTAATTCTATTTATTTAATCTCTAAATAAATACCCTTTATAATATTCTATTCATTTAATCTCTAAATAAATATCCTTTATATTTGTTCTAACGAATATAATTCCTTTATATTTTGACTAACAAATATATCCTCTTATATTCGATTAACATATATATTCCCTTATATGGATTTACAAATAAAACTCTTTTATATTTGTTTTACCAACTATATTCCTTAATATTCAAAAATCCCTTTTCTTATATATATATATATAAAATCCCTTGATTTTATATAAATAAACTATTTTCAAAATATACTTTGAAAACCCCTCTCCTACATTTTGGTATTTCTCATGGTATTTAACACACCATATAACAACGATAAATATCGTCCCACCACACATAATCACACAGATTATATACATCACATTATATATCACAATATAAAAATCACATTAAAATAACTATTGAGGAATCCTGCTGGATTCCTCCAACCTATTTCCCTGCATCACAGATGTTAGAAAATATAGATAACATCACTTCCAGTTCCATATGATATATTCTGTTAAACAGAATCAATATAGAAATTTAACTAACTGACTAGCAGTTCAATCAAACAATCAACACACAATCAAACAGACAATTTTAACAGTTCTAACAATACAACATGAAAATATAAACTGTTCAGAGTTAGTGAGATTTACTCACATTTGCAGTTCATCGTTAAAGAACGATAAACCGTTGTTTGATTTGAATCAAACAATTTATTTCGCCATAAATTCATACGAGCCCCAATCCACTTCCCGTCAGTTCCATTTCGTAGCCACCGTCCATACGGTTCCAACGTGACAAGCAGTTCGTAAAACTGAGTTCGTAAGAGATAAGTACCGCGTTAACAAGTTAATACTTTAAAGTAATAAAATTAGCCTTATAATGAATTATCTTTTTGGGCCGTACCAACGTTATTTCAGCCCAACTTGATTTATAACCCATGACATCCTTCTTTTCCACTCTCCTGAGATATTCCAACCCACCAAGAACGTGACCTCCCTTCCCTTCCTATGTCTCAGTATATTCCGAACCTAACAAATAGTCATGCTTCACGTTATTTAAACAACACATACTTTAAACAATAAGTAATTAATCCAAGTATACCCTTAATCACATGCTGACCCGCGCTCATCCTATTCCTCCTACCCAGGCACGAACCAAACCGCAAGCTCCTTCACCATTTTCGTATCCTTCTTTTGTTTTTCCCTTTTTTATTTCCATTAATCACGGATGTCTTCACACATCACCACTGATGCTCGGTTCCTTCACACGCCATGCACGTCCCTCCCTTTAAACCGCAACAGCAAGCCTTCAATTTCCCAGTGCATCGACCTCCCATAACGCTTCTTCAATCAAAACCCAGCTGACATTGCGAACACTTCCTTCCCCATGCTGCAGTCGAAACTCACGCCCCTCGGCATCACTTCTTTCCTTCTGTAAATCTATGGTCATGCCGCTATACAGGCTTCCCTACACTGCGTTCCATACACCACTTTCTAGTTCCTTGTCTTTGCTTTTGTAACTTGCGAGAAGAGGCTTGGTTTCGTTGTTGTGGCTGAATCTAAAATGGAGTTGGAGTTTTGTTTTTGGTTCTGAAAGTAAAAGGGACGGTGAGCTGCTTGGATGAATATAAATATATTTGATTTTTGAGGACAGATGGACGACCACGTTTCCCATTTCGTTTGCGATTTAGAGGATTTCTATGTGGAGAGTTAGTTTCCACGTCTTTTCCTTCTTTAGAAGAATTCGCGGCTGATAAGGAAGGGACCGTGGACCTCTATTGATAACTCAAATGGGGGTTAGGTTAAGCTCAAGATAAAGTGGCATTTAGGTAGATAACCTTATTTATTAATTCATATAGTTACGTACCGCTACGGACAGAAATGATAACACTGTTGTGACCAGCGGTGTATCACGGTCCTAAAAATATAAAAATATCGGTAGGTGGACTCATATTTTGAAACTTCAAAATGTTGATTTCAGGGTACGAAATACTTCACATAAAAAGTCGCTTATTAAATTAATTAAAAATTACAGAAAAATTCTAAAAATTAAATTATCACTATTTCCCAAAAGAACCTTGTCTAAATTCCAATCTGATATCTAGTTATATCGAATAAACCGATACGGTCGATAAACGATTCTATAACGACTATTTCAAAATTTGATTTGGACGTGAATCAAAATCTACACGACGAAATCCTGATCTTTCTCTTCCGCTAGAAAGATATACTCCACCAGCTCCATACGTTTCTTGTTTTACAGAAATCCGGCTTAAAATAAATCATGTACATTCAGTTGAAGTTCAAATCGCCAAATTGCGAACTGCCGCGACGTTTCAGGTTCGTTTTAATTATAATTATAAATTATAAGTTCGAACGTTGTACTTTAAGTTATCGATATCGCCAAATCGATATATAAATAATTGAATAAATTAATTATTCGACAGCTAACAAAACGCGCCATTACAGACTTCCCCCCTTAAAATAATTTCGTCCTCGAAATTGCTAAGTTAGAAAATGCTACTAACTCTACTAACTAGATTTAAAAATCTTTTTAGTTTACTTCTCAACTCCAGTTTCAACCGAACCATTAAAATTTCAATTAAATTATTAATTCATTCTGGCTAACTGAATTTCCATAAATCATGAGAATGTTCTAACGCCTGGAATTTTCGAAAAATTTCGCCATAACCTCCTTTGTATTGGTCAATATGACAAACCACCCCTCGCCTCTCTAGGCTTTCTCCAACCCAAAAGAAAATCAAACAGCCAAGCGGCTTGCCAATTCGGCTCAAAAATCCAAACTCATATATGATATAAACTTGTACCTTTTTGTCGGGCATTTAACTCTATCCCTTTCATCTGCTACCACTTCAACATATACCAATGTTATCCATTCCAATTGATCTCCAATCAGTTCATATCCTCAAATCCAAATCGAATTTCATTCGACTCTAATATCAAATTCCAAATTATTGACTTATCAATTTGGTTCCATTCTAGATTATCTCTAATTCAATTCAATTTTATTTAACTCGATTCAAGTTAAATTTCAATTTATTTTTACCATCTCATTTTATTTAACTTCATTAGTTAAATTTTAATTCCAGAACTTAAGTTCCTGGATTTCTTTCAAATCAATTTGAAATCATAATGCCAATTCAAAACCTTTGAATTTCTAAACAACTTGTTTTCTCAAAACAATTCAAAAAAAAACCTTTGGTAGTAATCCGTCACTTAGAACTCGAAAATGAACACTGATGATGTGTAGATTCATCATCAGAATCTATTTTCCAGCTATCGAAGTGAGTTCAATACTATATCATTTTCAATTTGAAAAACATTTTCAAAATCTCCCAGGAACTTAAAATTTCCTTATTTTAAATTCCAAATTCTGATTTAAATTCATATTTAATTCAAACTATTTCATATATTACATTCATATGAATTCTGATTGGTCATTTATAACCATTTCACCCTTTTATAATCTTATTTGATTATAATAACAACCAACACAATCAATATACTATAATAATTTCAAGATATATATTTCTTCTATAAACAAATATATTTTGGGAAAAATTATTTCATTTACCCTCTTCCAAAACTTACCATGACGGTTCATCGTATTCGAGTGTTTAGTAACCCTTATCGATACAGTGGATCAACTGATCGACCAGAATTCATAAGCCACACAACCAATGAGTCTCCACAATATAAAACCATTTTATATTGAGTAACAATTACGCGCTCATATATATACACTCAAACTCAATCTAGGATATTTCTAATCCCATCTCTATCGAGTTATGCCACAGAGCCAAGGTAATCACTTAACTTAAGCTCTGATACCAACTGTAACGGCTGGAAATTTCTGACTCCTCGAGAGTCGGAAATTCCGCGACGTTAGTGAAAGAATTTAGAAGGTGAGAAAGAAAAGATAGAACTAATAGAATAGAAGAAGAAGAAGAACATCACAATCATCAGAGTAACACGAATCTCACAGCGGAACGAATAACATATAATATATAACATAACTTTGAAGTAAACAGTTATATATACAATAGCACTTTATCAGAGTACAACACTTACAACACAGCGGAAATAACTATAGCTATAGAATCTTGCAGCCTCCTGCTCCAAGCTCTCCAAGTATATCTGTAAATCCTGACTACTTGACTGCCCGTACAAATTTAGGCAGCCAAGAGTTTAGGGAAAACAACAAAGTAAACTCTGGGTCAGTCATGGGACTGGTATGAGTAAAACAGTTTAAAACAAGTATAGGATATCTCATAAGACCACGCCGTGAATACGGAACGGGTTTTTCCCTTATGAGTATCTGAACAACTTTGACAAGCAATATCATTGTGATATTATAATAATGTCTAAGTACAAATAGGTATTAATCTAGCAGAAACGCTTGCATCTCACGTTCTACATACATAGTATAAAATCATAAACCGCAGGGCGCTTATCAAAGAATGGATTCCAACAGACAAGGTATGGGAGCACCTTCTGAATAGTGTACTCTAGAGGTGATACACTCAGGGTTCAACAAGAACGTCTTGCAACCCGACCACACATGACCGCTCACTCATTTATCTTGAGTGTCGCGAATATATTGCCACCACGGTTATAGGCCATCAAACCGTCATCCGAAGATACAGAATCAAAAAGAAGTATAAATATGGATATTCCCTAGATTGGTGACAATACACCCTGCTTGGGAATGACCCAACTAGCCATGCTGCCTAGCCCAACTTTTGTTACTTCCTGGTGTGAGGCTAGAAGCTACGTCTATCTTCAGAACATCTGATCATCATTCACTTTGAATGCCACATTGTCATACCCGCCAAATCACGAATTGACTTATCCAAAAATAACACGGGTATACAACTAAGAGAAACGAATTCCTCCGCCACCAAATGTGAATACGTTTGAACAGATCAACTTACGCGATCCATTGGATATACTCTGTCAGACCTTCTTCCATATACGTTGTCCTGGGACTGGACAAACCGAAGGCACTATTCAGTATATCCATCTTAGTCACTGTTATCTAAGACTTATACAACAGCCCTTGCACTTTACTCCGTCTTCAATTTATCTTTGGCATATATTGCTCGCAACGCTTATGCCAATACAGAGTGGTTCTTTGGATAATAATCCAACCGGTCTCTCCATATTAACAACGTTAAAATGGTAAAAACTTTGATAGTCTGTGATTCAACCATCAAATGAAAACATGTCGGTGTACAAACAACGATCTTATTTCCAAATGGAAATTCGATCGATCAATCATCATATGTTCATATTTCCTTATTTCATATATTTAGAAAATATATGTTATTAATCATTGGAAAACATTTCCATAGCTTATTTTCACATCACTATTATTTCGCAACTATCAGTCCCTAACTGTAACTAGTATGAGAACAATTCTCTAAGTATCAATACGGAAGGTCGAAACCAACATCAGATCGTCACTTAGAAAACCGTTCAACTTACCCTCTCCAGTCAGTTTCTGAATTTGCTTAACTCTATTTCTTAAATTCTTATCATGAAAACATTTCATTTTCTATGTTTAGAAAACATATCCGACTATATTTGGGAAACGTTTCCAAAACTCATTTACGGATTTCCAATGAACATTGTATAAAACATCGTTACGCTTAATCCATTAATCGCTTATTCCATAACTTTATTCCTAATCAACCTTTTAGATCGACCCACAACTATTCCTTTGTCAATTCTGAAGTCAATCAAGTTGGGGTATAATTACCTCGCAGACCTTAATTGAACAACGTCCTTTACTGTGAAATAGATGAAGTTCATCACTCACTTTTCACAATCATCTGTTTACGCAAATTCTCGGATTCAGGTTACGAATCCACTTCTTATATGACAGTGTTTGATTATAACTATAACGTTATAATTCCTACCCCTAAAATATCTAACCTAAATTATAAATTTATTTCCTAACTCGAATAATTTATCCGACACCAAATTTCTAAATCAATAACTAAATCTTGATTTAAACCCTGGAAAGTAAATAGTACTTTCCCGAATTCGCTATAATTGAATTCGACGTATAACTCTCTTTCGAGTAATCTCTATTTGATTAACTCTTCTTCGAATAACCTATATTCGATTATCTCTCTTCGAATAACTCATATTCGAAATCTCTCTCTTTCGAATAAACAATATTCGATCTCTTTCTTTCGAATATGCTATATTCGAAAATCTCCTTTCGATTTACTAATCGATAACTCCTTTCGATCAAAATAAAATCGATAACTCCTTTAACTCTATTCGAATAACTAATATTCGACTAACTTCTTTGGATCAACTCATTTGATTAACTCCTTCGAATAACTAATTCGAATAACTTACCTTCGAATAACCAATATTCGATTTACTCTAACTCGATTAACTTAATTCTAATCGATTTACTCCATTTCGATTCAACTTAATTCAAATCGATTAACTTAACTCAAATTGATTAACTCCTTTCGAATAACTAAATTTGATTTAACTCTTCTCGAATAACTAAATTCGATTAACTCAAATTGAATAACTAATATTCAATTAACTCTTCGACTAACTCCTTCGGATTAACTAACTCCGAATAACTCCTTTGGATTAACTCTTCGACTAACTCCTTCGGATTAACTAACTCCGAATAACTCCTTTGGATTAACTCTTCGACTAACTCCTTCGGATTAACTAACTTCGAATACTCCTTCGGATTAACTAACTCCGAATAACCAATATTCGATAACTCCTCAACGTATAAATAATATTCGATAACTCTTCTCAAATGAATAACATTTGATTTCTCCACTCGAATAAACTATATTCGATTACTCTTCTCAAATGAATAACATTTGATTTCTCCACTCGAATAAACTATATTCGATTCCTCTTCTCTTGAATACACTATATTCGATAACTCTACTTCGGATAAGTGATATTTGACAACTCTACTCGATTAACTCTACTTGGATAACTCTAACTGATCAACTCTAACTGGTCAACTCTAACTGGTCAACTTTAACTGGTCAACTTTAACTGGTCAACTTTAACTGGTCAACTTTAACTGGTTAACTCTAACTGGTCAACTTAGTTTAACTCAACTAATTTACTTCGATTAACCACTTAGTTAACTTAACTAATTCACATCGATTAATCCTTTAGTTTAACTTAACTAATTCACATCGATTAATCCTTTAGTTTAACTTAACTAATTCACATCGATTAATCATTTAGTTTAACTTAACAAATTCACTTTGATTCACCACTTAGTTTAACTTAACTAATTTGCTTTGGTTAACCACTTAGTTTAACTTAACTAATTCACTTTGATTAACCGCTTAGTTTAACTTAACTAATTTACTTTGGTTAACCACTTAGTTTAACTTAACTAATTCACTTTGATTAACCGCTTAGTTTAACTTAACTAATTCACTTCGTTTAACTCAACCAATTCACTTGGTTAACTCGACCAATTCACTTGGTTAACTCCTATTTATTTAACAAATAAATATCTTCTTTAGTTTAATTTTATTTATTTAATCTCTAAATAAATACCCTTTATAATATTCTATTTATTTAATATCTAAATAAATATCCTTTATATTTGTTCTAACGAATATAATTCCTTTATATTTTGACTAACAAATATATCCTCTTATATTCGATTAACATATATATTCCCTTATATGGATTTACAAATAAAACTCTTTTATATTTGTTTTACCAACTATATTCCTTAATATTCAAAAATCCCTTTTCTTATATATATATAAAATCCCTTGATTTTATATAAATAAACTATTTTCAAAATATACTTTGAAAACCCCTCTCCTACATTTTGGTATTTCTCATGGTATTTAACACACCATATAACAACGATAAATATTGTCCCACCACACATAATCACACAGATTATATACATCACATTATATATCACAATATAAAAATCACATTAAAATAACTATTGAGGAATCCTGCTGGATTCCTCCAACCTATTTCCCTGCATCACAGATGTTAGAAAATATAGATAACATCACTTCCAGTTCCATATGATATATTCTGTTAAACAGAATCAATATAGAAATTTAACTAACTGACTAGAAGTTCAATCAAACAATCAACACACAGTCAAACAGACAATTTTAACAGTTCTAACAATACAACATGAAAATATAAACTGTTCAGAGTTAATGAGATTTACTCACATTTGCAGTTCATCGTTAAAGAACGATAAACCGTTGTTTGATTTGAATCAAACAATTTATTTCGCCATAAATTCATACGAGCCCCAATCCACTTCCCGTCAGTTCCATTTCGTAGCCACCGTCCATACGGTTCCAACGTGACAAGCAGTTCGTAAAACTGAGTTCGTAAGAGATAAGTACCGCGTTAACAAGTTAATACTTTAAAGTAATAAAATTAGCCTTATAATGAATTATCTTTTTGGGCCGTACCAACGTTATTTCAGCCCAACTTGATTTATAACCCATGACATCCTTCTTTTCCACTCTCCTGAGATATTTCAACCCACCAAGAACGTGACCTCCCTTCCCTTCCTATGTCTCAGTATATTCCGAACCTAACAAATAGTCATGCTTCACGTTATTTAAACAACACATACTTTAAACAATAAGTAATTAATCCAAGTATACCCTTAATCACATGCTGACCCGCGCTCATCCTATTCCTCCTACCCAGGCACGAACCAAACCGCAAGCTCCTTCACCATTTTCGTATCCTTCTTTTGTTTTTCCCTTTTTTATTTCCATTAATCACGGATGTCTTCACACATCACCACTGATGCTCGGTTCCTTCACACGCCATGCACGTCCCTCCCCTTAAACCGCAACAGCAAGCCTTCAATTTCCCAGTGCATCGACCTCCCATAACGCTTCTTCGATCAAAACCCAGCTGACATTGCGAACACTTCCTTCCCCATGCTGCAGTCGAAACTCACGCCCCTCAGCATCACTTCTTTCCTGCTGTAAATCTATGGTCATGCCGCTATACAGGCTTCCCTACACTGCGTTCCATACACCACTTTCTAGTTCCTTGTCTTTGCTTTTGTAACTTGCGAGAAGAGGCTTGGTTTCGTTGTTGTGGCTGAATCTAAAATGGAGTTGGAGTTTTGTTTTTGGTTCTGAAAGTAAAAGGGACGGTGAGCTGCTTGGATGAATATAAATATATTTGATTTTTGAGGACAGATGGACGACCACGTTTCCCATTTCGTTTGTGATTTAGAGGATTTCTATGTGGAGAGTTAGTTTCCACGTCTTTTCCTTCTTTAGAAGAATTCGCGGCTGATAAGGAAGGGACCGTGGACCTCTATTGATAACTCAAATGGGGGTTAGGTTAAGCTCAAGATAAAGTGGCATTTAGGTAGATAACCTTATTTATTAATTCATATAGTTACGTACCGCTACAGACAGAAATGATAACACTGTTGTGACCAGCGGTGTATCACGGTCCTAAAAATATAAAAATATCGGTAGGTGGACTCATATTTTGAAACTTCAAAATGTTGATTTCAGGGTACGAAATACTTCACATAAAAAGTCGCTTATTAAATTAATTAAAAATTACAGAAAAATTCTAAAAATTAAATTATCACTATTTCCCAAAAGAACCTTGTCTAAATTCCAATCTGATATCTAGTTATATCGAATAAACCGATACGGTCGATAAACGATTCTATAGCGACTATTTCAAAATTTGATTTGGACGTGAATCAAAATCTACACGACGAAATCCTGATCTTTCTCTTCCGCTAGAAAGATATACTCCACCAGCTCCATACGTTTCTTGTTTCACAGAAATCCGGCTTAAAATAAATCATGTACATTCAGTTGAAGTTCAAATCGCCAAATTGCGAACTGCCGCGACGTTTCAGGTTCGTTTTAATTATAATTATAAATTATAAGTTCGAACGTTGTACTTTAAGTTATCGATATCGCCAAATCGATATATAAATAATTGAATAAATTAATTATTCGACAGCTAACAAAACGCGCCATTACATCAAAGGCAAGATGAAAGACATATTATTATTGATTATTAGGAAATAAAATAAAAGAAACAAGATTGAAGAGAAGTTTTATTATTGATGAATTATATTGTAGATCATACAAATTGTATATTGGAGTCCTCTATTTATAATACAATAAATAAATGTAAATAGGCTTGAATAATAGGCATGTGACCGTTGCATTGTTATAATAGACATGTGACCGTTGCTATGTTATAATGGGAATGTGACCTAATAGACATGTGACCGTTGCTATGTTATTATAATAGGAATGTGACCGTTGCATTCCCGCTATTCTTTCTTTCCTTTATTACAACCCCTCAAATTAAGGTTAGGTTTTACTGCCTTAATTTGCCGAGAAACATTCCATCTTCTACTTCGTATTTGTTTGCAATTCTTCAATTCCAAGTGCTTTTCTGAATCTATGAAAGTTTTTAGCTGAAAGTGATTTTGAAGAATGTCAGCCCTCTGATAATAAGCTGGAATTTGATTCACTTGTAAATTCTTCTTTTGGACTTGCTCTCGAATAAAATAAATGTCGATTTCTATGTGTTTGGTTCGATTATGCTGAATAACGTCTGCTGTCATGTAAATTGTGCTTAGATTATCATACCAAATTACAGGGTTCCTGTTGGATGTTAGCTTTAACTCCTTTAGTAATGATTGTGACCATAAGATTTCTGCTGTAGTGCTAGCAACATTCCTATACTCTGCTTTCGTAGTAGATCTCGAGATGGTTGTTTGCTTTTTAGAACACCATGAAATAAGACTTTCTCCTACATAAATATAGTAACCAGAAACTGATTTTCTATCATCTATATTTGTAGCCCAGTCTGCATCTGAGTACGCTGTAATGCTTAAGTCTCTGCTGCCTTTTAGTGGTATGCCAAAGTTGATTGTTGCTTTTAAATATCTGAGTATTCGTTTCACTGTTGTCCTGGGTTCCTGCAAAAAATGAGACACTTTGTTAACACTAAAGAAATATCAGGTCGTGTTATAGTAGCATATTGTAATGCTCCTACAACACTCCTATATTATTTAATATTTAAGATAGTTTTCCCCATGTTCTTTGATAAGTGCTGGTTTGAGATCATAGGAGTTGGTTGACTATTTGCTTCAATCATATTTGTCTTGTTTAGAAGCCCTGCAATGTACTTTCTTTGACAGAGATGAATTTCTTTATTTGATTTCCTTTTGACTTCTTTTCCAAGAAAATAAGATAAGTCACCCAATTTTTTTTATTGAGAACTGATTGTTCAAATAATCTGCCAATTTTCCGATTTCAGTTTCACTACTGCCTGTAATAATTAAATCATCTACATATATAAATATATAAGTGGTAGTTGATTCACTGATTTTTGTGAAACAGTGATGTATCATATCTGGTAGGTGAATAGCCTAGTGTTGTTAAACTTGCTTTTAGTCTTTCAAGGCATACTCTGGGTGCTTGTTTCAGGCCATAGAATACTTTATTCAGTTTGCATACCAATGTTGGGTCTTGTGTATAGCCTTGCGGTTGTTGCATGAATATTTCTTCATGTAGATTTCCATTTAAGAATGCATTGTTGGCATATACCTACTTGATTTTCCAATTATTGCTTAATGTTATAGTCAATATAAGTCTAATTGTTGAGGGTTTTACCACTAGTGAGAAAGTTTCATTATAATCAAAGCCAAATTCTTATGTGAACCCCTTTGCAACAAGTCTTGCTTTATATCTGTTGATAGACCCATCTGGATTCTTTTTCAGTCTATATACCCACTTGCACCCAATTATATTCTTGCTGCTTGGTGCATTTACTAGTTCCCATGTACAGTTGCTCATCAATGCTTGATATTCTTCATCCATTGCCTTCCTCCATTCTTTATGTTTCATTGCTTGTTGAAAACTATTTGGCTCTTCTTCGGTAGTGACTGCAGTATAAGTCTTTGGTTTGAATATTCCCCTTTTTGATCTGGTTATCATTGGATGTCCAGTTTGATGATGTGGTGATTGAGTTGGTTAGTCATTTTGTCTGTTGCTGCTAGTATTTTGATTGTTCACATTGCTAGTTTTTTCTCTTATTGCTTATGGTTGCCTGTAATTTGATTCTGCAGGTGATTGAGTGGCGTGGCTAGTTTGCTCTGGCTGATCATCACTAGTTTCACTATCACTATGATGGCCTTCAGAGTTACTACTAGCAGCCTTGTCACCATTCTCTTGATGCCATGTGTCAGCAATACCATGCAGATCAGGTATACTAACCTTTGGATTATATATTTTGGCCGTGGTTTGTATATCTGATCTGCTATAAGGAAAAGTATTTTCTTCGAAAATAACATGTCTGCATGTAAAAATTCTACTATACTTGTCTATACAACTAAACCCTTTTTTATTATTGCAATAGCCTATAAATGTGCAAGGTTTAGATAGTCAAGGTCTTAGGTAAGGGAAACATAGACAACCAAATGTTTTTAGACTATTGTAATCAGGTTTCACATTGAATAGCTTTTCTAGAGGTGTTATAACTTTCAGTACTTTAGTAGGCATTCTATTTATTAGATACACAACAGTACTGAAGGCGTCAAGCCAAAATTTAAGTGGAAAAGATGCTTGAGCTAACAAAGTTAAACCTGATTCAACTATGTGCCTGTGCTTCCTTTCAACTATACCGTTCTGTTCAGAAGTATAGGGATATGTTACTCTATGTATAATACCTTTACTTTTAAAATAATATGTCAAAGGTTTGTATTCTAATCCTCCATTAGATTGGATGACTTTGAATTGACAGTTTATTTGGTTTTCAAACATATTGATAAAACTAATGGCAGCACTTTTAGTATCAGATTTAGCTTTTAAGAAATATATCCAAGTATATCTAGTATAAGCATCAACAAATGATATGTAGTATTTATACCCATAATCAGAAAATATAGGAGATGGACCCCAAATATCAGTGGTAATTAATTGACCAGGTTTGGAGTACACAGTTAATGAATCAGAGAATGGTAATTTGTGGCTTTTTCCCATCTGGCAATAAGTACATACATAAGGTTATTTTGCAGGAATAAATTTTATTTTATTATCATTAAGAATTTTTGTTACAATGTTAGCACTAGGATGCCCTACTTATTATGCTATAAGTCAAAAGTACTTCTAGTTTGTACTTCATCAGTTATATCAGTCAGATTACAACGTGGGTGATCATTAATAGCAGTATTACGACTGCTGAAATTGAATTCATAAAGTCCCTTTACAGTATTACCCTATAGAAGAATTTATCTAGTTAGTATGCCTCTAACTACATAATGTTTAGGGAAGAATTCCAAATATACGTTGTTATCCCTAGCAAATTGAGACACACTAATTAGGTTTTTCTTAATTGTGGGGACTCTTAATAAGTTATGTAAAAATAATTTCCTATTACCATTTATACTACTAGTACCAATATGTGAAATTTTAACGCACTTACCATTGCCCATACTTAAGGTTTGATTACCTTTGCATTCTTTGTTCCCGAGGTTCAGGTTGTCTAGATTGTTGGTAATATGATTGCTAGCTCCAGAATCTGGGTACCATGATTCAACTTGAATATGATCAACATGATTATATGGTCCATCTTGTGTTTGTGCAACGTTGGCAGTGGAGTTTCTTTGGCTGTTGTTGTTGCCCTGGTTTGTTAAGTAGTTTGAATTGTATCGGAAATAGCACTTGATGACAGTGTGGCCAATTTTCTCACAAATTTGGCACTTTGGTCGATTGTTGTTGTTGCTCCAGTGTCCTCTTCCTCTGTTACCTCTGCCTCTGGTGATGAAGTTGCCTCTTTGAAAGGTTTATTCAGTTCTATAATTATTACTTGCCTGTTTTTTGTTGTCATCATTGTTCTTGTTCACAACATAGTTGATAGTGAAGTCACTTTCTTGAGATTTCTTGCTTTCAAGGCTGGCTTCATGTGCTAACAGAATTGAATGAACTTCATCTAAGGAAGAAAATTACTTTTGTGAAGAAATAATGGCTTCAACGACCTCATACTCGTCACTCAAACCATTAAGAATTGTTAGAATTTGTTCTAATCTTGCACTTTATGGCCAGCTGCCTCTAATATGTCACAAACAGGTTTTATTTTGCTCAAGTATTCTCTCATGGTAATATTATCTTTCCTTATTTTTCGTAATTGCCTTTTATAGAACATAACTTTGGTTGCAGACTGATTGTTGAAGTCATTTTTATTGTTGTCCATAATCGTGAACACTTTTGCAACCAATCACTTGTGGTAACACTAATAGAAAACATGGAATTTGCGTCCAATATTTGCATCTGCTCCAATGTGGATGCAAATGCAATGGACGCAAATGTTAAAATATTTTTGCATCTGTTGTTCGACAGACGAAAATTTGATATATTTACGTCTGCTATAGCGTACATTGGATGCAAATACTAATGCATTTACGTCTGGTTTACTATTACAGTAGATGCAAATTTGATATATTTGCATCTGTTATAGCGTACATGAGACGCAAATACTATTGCATTTGCATCTGTTTTACTATTACGGCAGATGCAAATTGCTGTGTATGGTAGTTTTACTCCTCAGTGCATTTGCATCTATTTTACTACTATAACTGATGCAAATTTGTTTTTTTTTTCCAGAAAAAACGAGCCTTTTATATTTGCCACAACAATGCATATTTATCCCTTGCAATCACCTCTTTACACAAATGCAGTCCTTTCAAACTTCCCAACAGTAAAAGAACACTAGAGATACTCATATTAACATGCTCATTTAGAATATTACTTTTTGAATAATACACGATATAGTATTTAACAACCAGAGAACATTAAGTGTATGGCCCGATAACATTTAGGTCCTCCACTAACGAATTACAAAAGAAATATTTGAACAAATCGGTTCTTAAAAGATCATACAACATAACCTCATGTATCATTTACCAACTAGTTTGCCAAGATACATTGAAACTAAATTTAACCATGCTTTATTTACATGAAGACGGCTGCCTTGATCTCACAATCTCCTTAGCAAGAACCTTGATCTAAAGAAAACAAATAACTGTTATATAAACGACTTCAGTTTATTAACAGTAAGCAACAATGTCTTTCAAAACTAGAGTTATTGTTGCTTGATGTTGAATGGAATTCATAGAACGCTCCCACGGTATAAAGGAACTTAATGGAACCAAATCAAAAAATGTGTGATCCAGTATTACTCGTTAAACAGTAATTTTGTGATATAGTATTACATTAAGTTTAAACTTAATGAATTCATATTACTCAGTAAATGATATAGGCATATAGGTGGAGTGTTTACTGTTAATATATACATACTAGAAATCTAGCAAGAATAAAATTATGCACAATAATAAAATAATTGTGTGATGTTAGTATAAGCACTTGGTATACTAAAAATCTTACTATGAATAAAATTTTGCACAACAATAAAATAGCAATGCGGTGTCTATATGATCACCTAGCATGTCAATCGATAATACTAACGTCACTGGCACCATAAAATATCCCAAGTTAAGTTCATTCTCAAAAAACAATGTTAACATAGAAAAGCAGTCATCTTCTTAAAGGAATAAAATGGAACTGGGTCAATGTGTGCACCATTTGGTCCTAGAAACTATACAATTAAAGATAAATATACAGAAAACATAGAAAACATGGTCTAAATGATGCATCTTCATATTGAATTTTGCATACCTTTTTCCATATGTTATAGTACGTTCATATAAATGATAATAATAGTAAAACATTACCTTGAAATAGAATATAGCAGAAGTATTAAGCATAGATAATTTGAAGGTAGAAAAGTATGATAAGTAAACTTACTTGGTCGAAAACACGCTCTAGACGAACAAATGGTTTCTCATTAGTAGCAATACTGCAATGAATGAGGTTAGAGTAATTGAGTTAAGACCAACCGGAAGCAAATATGGGAGTGCTATCATAGTTTGAAGCAAGCAACTCAGCTTTGTATCCTCGATGCACGATTGATATCTCGCTTTCTTTAAAGAGATGTATAAAATCATACCGAGAAAAAGTAACATTGGAGATGCATGTGTACATTTGAACATCAAAATGCCAGAGAGTAAAATGGAGTGGCTTAAAATGCCCTGAAAAGAAAGGACCAATTCAGATTATAGTACCATATAAGCTAGATCAAGTAAATACACCCTCAATTTAACTTGCATGTTTGATCCCACTTCTAAATTTTATAGTGCTGCTGTATCATTAAGGTCGAGTATATCCACTTTATATATGTATACCCTTTCTTAGACACTTCTAAAGAAACAAACAAAACATAGTGCAAAGACAGCTAAATGTAGGGGTTTTCCTTGTAAGCAACTAATACTCTATGTTCGATTGGATGAGATTATTATGTACAACTAACATGTGGGAAACAAGGAATAGTTGTTACTGGCTGTAAAACTTACAACGAATGCTCCAACAACATCAATCGTAGCCAAGCTATTGCTATTACCAAGACCATAATGTCCTACCTTTCCCAAAAAGCACATTGCAACAACCTACAAGTTCCATGCACTTTCATCAATTAACAAAAGGAATTATGTACTGCGATTATATTAGTATCCCACTACACAACCAAGACTAAATGCAACTTAACATACAACTGAGAAGATAGAATAAACAACGGAGGCTACAACAAAATATACAGAATACATGTTCATATTTGAAAGTGATATTAGATCGATGTAGTTACAAAAAAGATATTCACGATGTTATAACAAAATAGGTGACTAACATTAGATGTATTCTAAATCATACTGAGCGTACAGTCAATTATGTGAACCAGATAATCTTATCTGCAGATGGATTTGTACCACCTTATGTGCAGCAAATGCCAACTATGACTCAATTTCATCATCCAATATCAACATAAGAACGCTTTTAATAAAGGCATAAGTAAATAACTGAATGAGGAAAAAAAGGATGATGGTGTGCTATGTAAATACAAATTTAAACATACTATCCAAAATTAAGTATAACCCATTATAATTTAACAGCCTATGAAGTTAACATAAAGAAGTCAAATGGAAGAAATATTTATATTTCACAGTTAAGTAGCAGAATAAAAGCAGATTATAAAAGAATACTATCCTGCACTGAATTTGAAAGGATACATAATGGTTTGGGAGAAAAAACACACACAGAATATAGTAATAATTAAAATGTTTCAATAACTATATAGATATTAAATGGAATAGGTGTACTCGATTTCGGTAGATTATAGTCCATTTTTTAAAAAATTTGACCGAGAAAAAAGTCTAACAATATGAAGTTCTACAAATGAAACCTCCTTTTCTTAGTTTACAAAATATGTAACAACATGTTTAGCAATTTGTCAAAATGAAGACCGCATCAATCTATAAATTTATTAATACAGAGCAATAATAATCAGGACAGTCATCTTATGTTGGACTTATAGGTTAACAACCATGATGTAATAATATCAACGACTGATTTGCTCGAAGGTAAAGCATTTCATTTGTAAATAAAAAATAATTTAGTCATGAATTTAGACGAAATAAGTAAATCAAGCAAGCTGAAGGAAAAATTTGAGAAAATGCATATCGTAAAAAGGTAAAGATTGGGTTTTCCATTGTGAATTGAGAAGTTATATAACATAACTAAATCCAGTTCAAGTTTAATATTGATATTTAAAAGTTTCAACATTGATATTCTAATATTAAATCCAAATATATATGTTCGTGTATGCACAAAAATATATATAATGGAATAAATTCAAATTTTATTCAAACCTTATTTGAATTGAAAATTGGAATTTGCAAAAGTAATACTACTCAGAACCCACTTTGGTGTAGGACCTATAGCTTAATATTAGCTGCCAAATTGTTTCAAGTGCTGCTTGATTTTCGATCAGAGGTAGCCTGCTGAGAGAGGCCCATCACTCAAAAATAAGATCAAAACTGCTCCGTGCCCCGGCATCTGATTCTGCCCCCTACAGGACGGATGTGCTTAGGTCCCTACTTTCTATTTTTTAGCTGAACGGATATAAAAAAATACCAGGGAATTCAATAATCAGGATTCCACAGTTTGATTAATGTGTAAGAGAGTGCACGTTAGTGTTAGTGAAAAGAAAGAAGTGTTCTGATTCATTTTGTGATGAAGATAGTTCTGCAATATACAAATTGTTGGAAAACAATGGCTGAGTCACGTACTTCGTCGCTTTCTTGAAGACGATTCGGCGATCTGGCCGGTGGTGCAAAACCAGTTCGTACTTCCGCCGCCGCCTCTAGGATAAAACAGCCTCTCTCTGATTAATAACTGATCTGCTTTGCACAAACAAATCAGTGCAGATTTGCACTTTCTGATTTTACTGCTCGAAAATTTCTTAAGAGTATTTTAATGGCGGAGAAAGAGAATGCAGAATTTTTTCTGTGTAGATCTCGTCTAATCTAATGATAATATATAGACGGGGATCAGGGTATTCGAAAAATCTGGTCAGTGGAGGAAAATCGGATCTGCGAAAATACTTGGTCAAAGTTTTACCGCGTCATATAAAAAAATCGGTTCAGAAATTATTTTCCTGATTTAAAAACTGGTTCGAAAATAGCAGTGTTTTCTGGACCAAAAATATAAGTGTCTACACCACATAGCCAGGGCCCAAAGCCCGAGCCCGAACCGAACCGGGCCGGGTCGGGTCGAGTCGAGTCGGTCGGTCGGGCGCGCGCGTGTGTGGTGGTCATGATGCATGGGCTCCCTCCTCACAACAAAGCATGCATTGGGAGCCCAAGGCCCCATCAAAGCTTCTTAGAAACAAGTATATAAGCTTGCCTCTTCCATATAATCCCATGATGTGGGACTATTCACAAATAGGAGCCATCATACACTTATTTCATGTTTTAAATAATTCACAATATTTCCAACAATCCCCCACTTGAATTTTTAAAATATTATCGAGCAGTTTCTAAAAACATAAGACTGTGCATAAACAAAGGTGTCATCCGACTTGAACCTTTGCGTAGTGAATAAGATTCAGTTTTTACTAGAGTGACACGTAGTCTTGAACTCTATTCCTGACATCAAACCACACACAATCTTTTCCATAGTGCAATCAAATAAGCCCGTGCATTTATGGCCATACACGTCTATCCCAGTTTAGTGAACGCTCTAGAAGTTCTGCCCAAAACTCCATAGGAAACGGCCTTATTTCCACATTCACATAGGTGAGTCTATCAAGAGTACTCCCGAAGGTAGGTACTCCACTCCAAATAGAGTATAGATCTCATTAAGAGTTTCTATTAACTCATCCTTTATCACTTCAGGAATACATGCTTCTTAGTTTATTATATAGCATGTTCAACTTCTATCACTACACAACTTGTTATTACCCATTGAACCTATTTCTTGGGATCTCCAGTCATTTAGGTCGGGTTACCATTGTGCGTGAGTCAACAATCTAAGGGCAATAGTCCCATTCTTTTAGAAGAATTATGGACTTTCTCTCTTGACAGTCCTTTCGTCAAAGGATCTGCCAAATTTTCTTCACTACGTACGTAATCTACTCTAACGGTACCTGTAGAAAGTAGCTCTCTAACCGTGCTGTGCTTACGACGTATTTGTCGTCTCTTACCATTATAATAACGGTTCTGAACTTTTGCAATAGCCGCGGTACTATCACAATGTATCAACACAGCCGGTATCGGTTTTTCCCATAAGGGAATCTCAGCTAGCAGATTTCTCAAATATTCTGCTTCTTCACTAGCTGTGGCTAGTGCTATCATCTCAGACTCCATAGTGGACTGAGCCAAAATAGTCTGTTTCTTGGATTTCCAAGAAACAGCTCCTCCAGCGATGCTAAATATATAGCCACTGGTCGCTTTAGAATCATCAGATAAAGTATTCCAGTCTGCATCTGAATATCCTTCAAGTACAGCTGGAAACTTTTCATAATGTAATCCAAGGTTCATTGTTCGTTTAAGGTATCTCATGACCCTTTCAATAGCATGCCAGTGCTCTATACTAGGTCTACTGGTAAACCTGCACAATAATCCCACGACATAGGCAATGTCGGGTCTAGTACAATCAGTGGCATACCGAAGGCTGCCAATGATGCTCGCATAATCAGACTGTTTTACACCTTCACCAGTGTTCTTAAATAACTTTACACTTGGATCGTATGGTGTACATGCGGGTTTACAGTCAAAGTAATTATATTTCTTTAGTATCTTCTCAATGTAATGAGACTGATCCAAAGAAATTCCCTTTTCTGACCTAGTAATTTTAATACCGAGGATTACACTCGCTTCACCTAGATCTTTCATATCAAAATTGGCACATAATAAGGATTTGACTGAATTTATGGCATGAATGTTTGACCCAAAGATGAGTAGGTCATCTACATAAAGGCATATAATAGTGCAAATGTCATTCTCATATTTGTAATAAATGCATTTGTCACTTTCATTAACTTTAAAATCATTTGAAATGATTAAGTTATCAAATTTTTCATGCCATTGTTTAGGTGCTTGTTTTAAACCATATAATGATTTATCTAACTTGCATACTTTATGTTCTTGACCATGTACTACAAATCCTTCAGGCTGGTCCATATAAATTTCTTCGTCTAATTCACCGTTCAAAAAGGCAGTTTTAACATCCATTTGGTGTATTAGTAAGTTATGAATGGAAGCAAGTGAGATTAATACCCGAATGGATGTTATTCTAGTTACAGGTGAAAAAGTGTCAAAGAAATCTATATTTTCTTTTTGTCTAAAACCTTTAGCTACTAGTCGTGCTTTGTATTTATCTATAGTACCATCAGGTTTTAGTTTCTTTTTAAGCACCCATTTACAGCCTATAGATTTACAACCAGGGGGTAAATCTGCCAAATGCCAAGTCTTATTGGATTCCAGAGAATCCATCTCATCATTTATAGCCTCTCGCCAAAAATCGGCATCTAAAGAAGATAAGGCCTCTTGGAGGTTTAATGGATCCTCCTCTATAGTAAAAGCTCAAAAATCCGAGCCAAAGTTTTTCTCGGTTCTTGCTCTTTTACTTCTTCTAGGTTCAACTTCAGAACTTTTATCAAGTTCTGTTCTTATAGGCGTACTTGATGTGCCCCCACTATTCCTTAATTTAAAAGGAAATTTAGTTTCATAAAAATCGGCATCATTTGATTCAATTATATTATGTGCATTTAAGTCATAAAATCTGTATGCTTTGCTATTAATAGCATAGCCTATAAATGCACATTCATATGCTCTACTTGCCAATTTTATTCTCTTAGGGTCTGGAATGCGAACATATGCTAAACAACCCCAAGTTCTAAAGTATGAGACATTGGGCTTATGATTCTTTAAAATTTCATAAGGTGAAATTTTATTCTTAGATTTAGGGATTCTGTTCAGAACATAGCATACAGTCAATAAAATATCCCCCCACCAATGTTTTGCTGCACCAGAATTTAGTAGGATGGCCACTACTAATTCAGTAAAAGTCCTATTTTTTCTTTCAGCTTTACCGTTCATTTCAGGTGAATAGGGTGCAGTTCTCTCATGTACAATACCATGTAATTTATAGAAGTCCAGAATTGAATTAGATTCATATTCTGTTCCTCTATCACTATGAAGTCTCTTAATCTTTCTATTTACTTGATTCTCAATTTCAGTTTTGAATGTTTTGAACATTTCAAAGGCATCACTTTTATGTTTCATAAGATATACATATGTGAAATCAGAACAATCATCGATAAAAGTGATAAAATAACGATGTCCATGTCTAGTCAAAGTACCATCAAGTTTACATATGTCAGAATGAATCAAGTCTAAGGGTTCAGATTCTCTATCAACAGACTTGTGAGGTTTCTTAGTGATTTTTGCTTGTGTACAGAATTCACATTTATCAGATTCAGATTCTGCTATCTTAGGTATCATATCTAGAGTGCTCATGTTATTAATTATTCGTTTATTAACATGACATAATCTAGAATGCCAAATATTAAAATCACACAACATATAAGCAGAATTATTCACTTTATTCAATTCAACATTTAATTTGAACATTCCCTCACAAGCATAACCCTTTCCTACAAAGTTTCCCTTATACACTATAGTATACAAGTCAGCACCAATAAATTGAGTGAACCCTGCCTTATTGAGAAGATAGCCAGAAACCAGATTCTTCTTCATCTCTGGAGTATGCATAACATCTTTGAGGATTACAGTCTTTCCAGAGGTAAACTTGATCTCCACGTTTCCAACCCCAGCAACTTTAGTGGTGTGAGAATCTCCCAGCAGCACTTTCTGATCATCAGCAGCCGTGTATGTGGAGAACATAGCACGATCATAACAAACATGGCGAGAAGCACCAGTGTCTATCCACCAGCCATCTGATCCACCAACAAGGTGAATCTCAGAAATCATAGCCATAAGTGGCTCATCCTCAGTCAAGTTAGCCTGTGGTACAGAGCTAGGCTTGTTCCGACACTTTCGTGCCATATGACCTGGTTTGCCACAGTTGTAACATAGAAACAACTGTCCAGAGTCATTCTTTTGGGCTGGTTTTTGCTGTCCTTTTGGGTTTCCCTGCGGATTCCCATTGTTGCGTCTGTTCTGATTCTTAAAAGATTTCTGATTTGGTTTCAGAACTGCGGGCTTGGTCTTTTTAGTGTTGTTGTTTGAAACAAACAACACTTCCTCTTTCTGGTCCTGTTTGCGTGCTGCCTCCTCAATGCGAAGGCGAGTAATCAGACTCTCTAAGGAGAATTCCTTAGTCTTATGGCGCAAGAAATTCTTAAAGTCTTTCCAACCTGGGGGAAGTTTGTCAATAATAACAGCAACTTGAAATTGTTCATCTAAAACCATACCTTCGGAGATGATCTCATGAGCTATTTTCTGCAGCTCATGAGACTGCATCTCTACTGATCTATCGTCTGTCATCTGATACTTCAGATAGCGGCTCACAGCATACTTCTTCGCCCCTGCCTCCTCTGTATCGTATTTCTTCTGCAGTGCTTCCCAGATCTGCTTCGCTGTCTTGTCTTCTGAATTGTAGTAATCATACAGATCATCGCTCAATCCGTTCAGAATAAAATTTTTGCACAAATAATCCTGTTCTATCCAGCTTTGCAACTGCTTCGATTGTTCGTTCCAGGATGTCATCTGCGCTGCGTCAGTTCCGTCAGGCTTGTCTGGCAACTGCGGTTTCTCGGTGGTAAGAGCAGCAGCCACCTTCCTCATCGTCAGGTAGAACTCCATCTTTTGACGCCAGCGTTTGAAGTGCAGACCTTCGAAACGAAATGGAGCAGCAGTCACCAATGGGATCTGGAATGCAGAAGCAGGAGCAGCATCATCTACAGTTGTTGTCGAAGCCATTGTTTCTGATCGTCTTCAAATTGTTGGAAAACAATGGCTGAGTCACGTACTTCGTCGCTTTCTTGAAGACGATTCGGCGATCTGGCCGGTGGTGCAAAACCAGTTCGTACTTCCGCCGCCGCCTCTAGGATAAAACAGCCTCTCTCTGATTAATAACTGATCTGCTTTGCACAAACAAATCAGTGCAGATTTGCACTTTCTGATTTTACTGCTCGAAAATTTCTTAAGAGTATTTATTGGCGGAGAAAGAGAATGCAGAATTTTTTCTGTGTAGATCTCGTCTAATCTAATGATAATACATAGACGGGGATCAGGGTATTCGAAAAATCTGGTCAGTGGAGGAAAATCGGATCTGCGAAAATACTCGGTCAAAGTTTTACCGCGTCATATAAAAAAATCGGTTCAGAAATTATTTTCCTGATTTAAAAACTGGTTCGAAAATAGCAGTGTTTTCTGGACCAAAAATATAAGTGTCTACACCACATAGCCAGGGCCCAAAGCCCAAAGCCCGAGCCGGGTCGGTCGGGCGCGCGCGTGTGTGGTGGTCATGATGCATGGGCACCCTCCTCACAACAAAGCATGCATTGGGAGCCCAAGGCCCCATCAAAGCTTCTTAGAAACAAGTATATAAGCTTGCCTCTTCCATATAATCCCATGATGTGGGACTATTCACAAATAGGAGCCATCATACACTTATTTCATGTTTTAAATAATTCACAATATTTCCAACAAGTGTATATACAGTAAAATGTGGTGCACATGATTTTGACAAATCTTTTGGAGTGTGAACGGAACTTGCCAAACTTTAATTAAGGAGATGAAAATTGAAATCATAGCTACTAGGTTGGTAAGCTTTATCCGATTGTAGGGCATATAATGTTCAACGTATTTTTTAGATACAGGAATGATATTTTCTGGCAGAGAACCAATCACCTTGCAAACAGCTTTTCTTACTATAGTCTTGTGATCTTCTCTAGTCAATTGTCCTCTCTTCCAATAAGGTTTTAGTAATATCTTTTACAAAATCTTGTACTGCTGATTTTAGCATCAAAATTCCTTTGTCTTCTTTCTTCCCTTCAATGATTTTTGTTCCACAAGCTTCGACACTTTGGTTGCTGTTACCAGTTCCTGCAGCACAAGAAGACTGGACCCTGATATTATGCCTCCATTGCACCTTTATTTTTTACGTGGTGAGCATCCAAAGTGACAGGTTTAGCCGAACAATGAGTGATATTCTTTGCCTGCAAGATACAATATTCAAAATAACAATGAAAAAACATTAGAAAACCATTTCAGCTACATGACAATGAAAATGCAACATTCAGGATACAATATTTAAAGTGACAGGTTTAGCCGAACAAAGTGACCCACTCTTGATGCTCAACATCTATGCATTTCAGCTGCATGACAATGAAAAAACGTTCAACCATGCTAAAATAAAATTTCAAAATTGCTAGTTCATATTTATCGATAGACCTATTCGGTAATGTAAACTTTTTAGTCCTTGTCAACAACCATTAGAAAACCATTCTAATTTTCCATGCTTAAATTGAACAAGAGGTTCTCCAAAAGATAATACAATGCAGACTCATTGTCCTACAAACAAGAGTCCATAATTTTTTCTTGCCTGACACTTACAGCTACATGTATGCATGAAATAAAACAGTTCATATTGAAAAGTGCTTCTATTCCTTCATCAGGTGCAAATAGATGAACAATATGTTAGGCAAAGCTCAAATATATTTACACAACATTAGGCAAATCTAATATGCACACCAAACACACCATAAAACCTCAATTGTTGAGTGAGGAAGAAATAAATTGCCAAAAAAGATTTTAGATGTCTGGATGCCAAAAAAAGGCAAAGAGTAGATGATAGAAGCTAATCTTAGTATGCCCCTAATTATCATCTGTGCAACATCAAATATAGAATTGAATTCATCAAGAAATTTAGTTTATAAAGATCTATGGCTCTATTTACACTATTCAAAGAACAATGGCTAAAAGGACTATATTGCTACTTAACACGTACACACGTTCTCAACTTGGTCTCCTTGTCCCTGATGGTGTGAAGACGGAAACAACTTTTGTATCATATAACAGTCTGAAATTCTTATTTGTTTCTGGAATTGAAATTACATCTGCAATTAAGATGGAATATCATGTATTAATAATCTATTATATATGAAGTTCGTACTGGTATTCAGTTGTCATCGCAATAAGCAAAAGATTCAGTTCGTACTATAAGAAAAGGAATGTTTAAAATACCAAAAGATCACTTAATCAAGCCCAATTTCAGATATTTGACCAGGCCAAGTCTTATTTAGTGGATTCTTTTTCCAGACGTGCTTGTTGTATCTCCTCATTTAACACTCTTCTCAGTTCACTGGAATGGCTGTTAATTAACTTTTATAGATATAACAGCGTCTTTGATTAGTTATCACAAAAGCAACGCTGAATTTTAGAACAGTGAACCAAAGAATAATTGTATAGTCTTAACCACTGCATTGTCTCATTCAAATTGCGCTTAATATTATCATTAAGAGCACCAATTAACCAAATTAGAAATTAGATAAATAATTTTACATGGATTCTAATATTAAGCAGCATATTTGATATATAATGACAGTGAATTGGGAAAAATGCATTATCAAACATAAAATAAGAATGAAAATAATATAAGTAGAATATAATGTCCATGGTAGATATAGTGGTACCTGACAAGGAATGTTGTGCCTGCTATGTGTAAAAGTAAATATCTGGAAGAAAAATTGGAAAAAAACAAGAAAACTTAGAGGTTCGTTGATATGGAAATATGTGCATATAACAAGTAAATGTAATAGTTTATAAATACCTAAATCCAAAAAAGTTACAATTATTGTACATGATATGAAGATGCATATATTATAGAAGTATTACGATTTAATACTAAAAACCTAGTATATACCTACGTTGCATATAGTATGTGCATCAGTTCGATGAAAATGGAACATACTTCAACTACAAAAGCATGGAAAAAACTTTACATGTTTCATAAGTTATGCATGCATATGCGAGATTTCTATGTCACGTTTTACATGTTTCACAAGTTATGCATGCACATGTGAGCTTATTATGTCATGTTCTACATGTTTAAGGGATTATGCATGTTTATGCAAGCTCATCTTACCATGTTATGCAAGTTTAATGGATTATGCAAGTTCACCTTACCATGTTATGCAAGTTTAATGGATTATGCATGCTTATGCAAGCTCATCTTACCATGCTATGCAAGTTTAATGGATTATGCAAGTTTAATGGATTATGCAAGTTCACCTTACCATGTTATGCATATTTAATAAGCTATGCATGTTTATGCGAATTCACCATGACATGATTTGCAAGTTTAACATGTATGCATGTTTATTATGACATGTGAAGTTCACCATGTATGTTAGGCCAAGTTACCTTTTATACCCTTATACGTTATAACGAATATGTAAGCGAGATAATGACGTTGGGAGGGCTTGGGTAAACTTAAAAATACATGAAACTAAAAGATTGGGAATTTACCTATTAAGTTAGGTCTACCCCTTGGGAATTTACCTATTAAGTTAGGTCTACCCAAGTATATGTTAACTTGTAAATATGTTTTGAAGTGGACATGACATTAGATAACATGATATGGCCAACTCGAGGTTAGACCTAGTTGTGGTGTAAATCTTCCCAGGTAACCACAACGTGGGGTCTAATGTGGGTAGTTGGTCATGTTGCACCATAAGACCCGAGGTTAGACCTAGACGTGGTGTAAATCTTCCCAGGTAACCACGGATGTCTAATGTGAGAGGTTGGGTGCGTTAAGTAATTACTGCCTCATGATTAGGGTTAAGTCATGGCCCACTAATACTTAACCAATAATGGGGATGCGAGGATTAGATGGGGATAAGTGGTCACACTTAGCTAACCTAATCCAGGTTTAGTGAGGGGTTAAAACCACACTTAACCCTCTTAGAAACCCTAGCAACGTGGTCTGTTCCAGCAGTAATCCCAGTTTGGTATCACTACAACCCTATAGCTAGGTTAGGGCGGGGCACGATTACTGGACTGATGTAAGCGACCAAAGCGACGGCTGAGTGGTACAGCGGTGCGGGTCCGGCGGGCTACGGACGTGCACGTAGTCCGATGTTGGACAAACTCGAGGCACGGGCACCAGTAGGCTTAGACTGTGCATTATTGCTTAGGTGTCTGGGGTTGACACCCGAGGGCTTGATACACCCAAGGGTGGACCCAGCGCAGTCTGACTACATCCATGTGGGCCGTATGGACACCAACACTCGACGTGTTAGGTTTATAGGGAGCCGATCGACTAGACCGTTGGGCTGGGCCTTATACTAAGGTCACTTCGTGTTATTGGGCCAAAGTTTGGGCTAAGGGATCAAGATTTGTTTTGTGGGTTTGCTAGTACACTGTGGTGCAAAGATTAATCTCGTCTATGTGATGTCACCTTTATCTGTTGCCAGAATGTTCCTCTCAGTTTCCATCATACTGTTAACTTTATTAGTTTATAGATTGATCGTAGTAGGGCTTACCAGTCTTTTTGACTGACCTGTTTTCTTTCGCTTCTTTTCTTCCGTTCCCCCCCCCCCCCCCCCCCACAGGTTCTCAGGGAGGGACTACATCTGCTTAGTGGATCTTTGACTTGCTTGTTGGATAGCTCATGTATGGATCTGAGCTAGCTGTGGCTTATCTTTTATTTCTGGGGATTAGTACTGATGTTTACTATGTATTTTGTTATCACGTATCTAGACTGGAGTTGTATTTTGGATCATGACATTTTGATATTATGTACTTGACTATGTGGGTTTTTCTGAGATGATGATGATGGGTTTTTATCTGCTACCGCTGCTTTACTTATATTTATTTTTATATACTCTGTCTTGCTATATCTCTGTGCATGTTTACCTTCACAATAACGCCCCTCCAAAGCTAGTACATTCTAGGGAGTGATCCTAGTGGACGATGGTTTGAAATTAATCTTTACTTTACAAGAGAGGTAATGATTTTGCATCGAGTCTCCAAATCTCAAGATGTAAAGCAGCCAAGGTAGCATCCAGTTTTCCACCTTTCCAACATTGAGGCGTACTTCCAGAAAATATAGACTCCATCCAGAGTAATCGGTCTGTATGTCCCAATATTCCATGTGTACCTGAACATTTGTGCACTGAAAATATTTTTATTAAATACTGAACAACAATTGAATGAAATTGTAAGATGGTAAAAAAACACTTCTTGTATATGAGACAACCCATCGTCCGGGGTTTTATTCCAATACAAAAAAGGGCTTTTGCCTTTGAATTCAATACAGAAAATTGGCAGGTACATGAAGTAGAACAATCTAAAACATCCATCAGTAATAGTTAAGAAGCGCACAATACATATCAAATTATGTAAAAAAATGATTTTTTTTTTTTTTTTTTTTTTTTTTTTTTTTTTGAATAATGACTAAAATTGCAATAAAAACATGGATCTTTTTCTTTTTATCAAGTAAAATGGGACAATAAGAGGCTTTTGAGTTTAGATTGACATAAATATAAGATTGCCAAAAATGTCCAAACATATTTATGCACATTGGAAAAATGAATATGCATAGCAAACGGCTGTTAACTTTGAATTTAGTACAGAAATTTGGCAAGTAAATAAAGCACAACAGCATAAATAAGTCCATCAGTAATAGCTATGGAGCACACATTGTATATCAAATTAAAAAAAGCTGAGTAGCGAATAAAATCACAATAAAAAAAATTAATCTCTCCATTTTATGTTGGTGCTGCCATGTACAGTGATTCCCTAATTATACATCAAAGCATATCCATATCTTGACAATACTTGTCATAAAAGAAGCCTTCATTATATTACGTGTCATAAGTCCCATAAACATAACATCTTATTGCATATTACTTGAGATGTCTGACTTTATATGTTTAGTTCTCACATCGTCATCAATTATTTTTCAGAATCACGCGAAAATGTTAATAAATATTAAACACTGTGCTTTGTTAAAAATGCATGGTTATAGCCATACCTGCTACTTCATGGTGAATATGTCTACTGTTTTATGATAATAGCCATTTAAATTAAGTACATCTCACGCCCTTTGTGCAACGACTAACACATTGTAATCTTGCTATCTTTATTCCACTATATTGTGTGGATATATAATACATTACAGCAAAATATGATGGATGAGTTCCTTCTTAATGACATGAACCAATGTCAGCAGAGTGATAGACCTCCATATATGATCTTGGTATATTGTGCAACCTCAGCACTCACATTACGGAGAAGCCACTTCCTCAGTCCATCATACTCTTGATAAGAATTTAGCAAATCATAATCATAACTTTTTTTAACATTAATATAAAATCTTTTTATATAATATAAGATTGGTTTATCATTCAAGCAGAACACTCATTTTACTATTTAAAAGGTTAAAACCCCTATTCTCTAAAACCTCGGTATAAATCGTCATAACACTTAACACTTGGCTAGTGGCTGCTCACGGTGACAGTAAAATTATAATTTATTTTCACATTTGGCAAAAGAATTGCCTTCATGCAAAATAAATATAACTCATCTATCCAATCCAAAGCTCAATGCTTCTCTTCTACACTTTGCGACAAATAGAAAGCTTCTACTTGTCGAGTAGCTTGAGAAGTGATATAATGAGCAGTGCTATGGGAAGCATAATAAGAAGATACAGTGAGCTGACTAAACTTTGGAACCACAAATGACCCAGTTGCAGCGCCAGCTCCAGAAAGCAATAACAGAGGAGGAATTTTAACAATTAGTTGCATCCATTTGGTCCTTTAACATGCTTCTGTATAAAAGGAATTCCTGTATTAACTCCAAATACTGCATCATCAATATTCATTCAATACTGTTAGTCAGGAGCAACATTATTGCTATTCTATGCAGTAAGACTCCAATTAGTAGCATAGCATAAAACATGTAAACAGAAATCAAATACCAATAGCTTGTTACGCATCAAAACACAAATTAAACAGACGCCTAACTTTTAGTGTCAGCCATACCATTCACGTTAACGTTAATAAGAGAAATAGCGAAGTTCAAAAACAAAGTATGCATGTAGAGATTGATTCCGGTAATGAAATACAATAATACAAAGATAATATTAATCTACTAAACCAAAAGATATGTATAGCAAAGATGAGCTGCAGAGCAACATCCTGCCTAATTGCCATCATCTGCACTGGAGCATTCACTAATGCCCATACTTCTGAAACTCTGATTCGCAATTATCTGCAAATTCGATATTTATATTTTTCATATTAGCAGTGTTCTCATTCAATCTGCAAAAGAGTGAAAGGATAGGATTATTCAATTTTTAACTGCCATATTTTCAATAGTGACCACATTTCAGGAGTAAGCACGTTTTGATATGGGAGTGATCACAAATCTATAAAATAGTATTTATTAAGCAGAGGCTGAGATCAATCACTTAGTTGGCTGTAGATCAATGGAGAAATTCGCTTCAATAATTAGTGAGGAGGAAGTATGCAAAAAAGAGGCAATCAGAGAGAACACCATGAGATGATGTATTTTACTAACAATGGACGGAATCCGAAAAAGAGCTCTTGATGATGAAAGGAGAGTGGAAGGCACAAGAGTGTGAGAATCATTTGACACGCAAGAAGAAAGGAAAGAATATGAAGCGGGTTACGTTAGTTTTTGAAGTATAGTTGATGATGGTTGTGCAAGAGTTCTTATCTTAAAGGGAAATAGCTTGTGATTATGTATTTATGAATTAATATGTCAGGTGAACTATCTGTGAAATGCTTGATTTGATTGTATATCTATTTGTGTGTTAGCTGCCTTTACATGAATAGCAAGGAGGATAAAAGTAAACTAACGAGTGAAGGTATGTTAGCTGTATTTTCAACTTTAGAGCAATTAAATGGTGAAAATTTGAGTAACTAGTTTGAGCTATCTACTTTGCTGCAGACTTATACACTTGAGTTGCTTACCAGTGAAGCAATTTGAACGTGTGGACGATGACTGGAAAACGTTTGCTCTAGAATTTTCAGCATTTGGTTGATAATACCTCGTTGCTTTACCGAGTCTGGTCCAATAAGTGAAATATACCACCTACATGCTCTAATCACGGGAACAATATACTGGCAATCATCAACCATAACCAGCATATTTGAAAGCAGGTTCTTCTTAATATCCAATGCAGCTACCTGGTATTTTTTTTAAGAATTTTGGTAGAATATACGGAACTTTTTAAATGACTTATAGAAAGAATAACATAAGATACAAAACAGAATTGTAAACTGAATTAAATGCTACCTTTGACAGATTTGAAATCCAAGGATAGATAACTGACTTCAACTTCAGTAAGCACCTTTCTGCCATTACCCTCTCTTTCCTGTCATTGCTAACAAGTCTTCTATATATTGATGGAGATTGGAGCCCATATGTCCGATGCATTTCTCATCTTTTCACAAAATCTGGTTAATATTTTTGCCAATGCCTTTAAAGTATTACTTAAACTAGTGGATATCAGTGGAAGTAAACATGACAAAATGTTCCAAGCGGGTAGGTTATCACTTATCACGTTGTTTTATCCCAATATCTTATCATCAGCTAAGTTCAGATACATCAAAATAAGGTCAGTTACAAGAGGATGTGGAAACGTTTTAGAACTGAATGTCAACCTGACTTCCACTTTCCAACTACCTCAACAACAAAAAAAGCCTATGGTGATTTTAGGTTTTCCTATGTTATGTTAACACTTAACATATGGGACAGTCTTCGAAAAAGATGACATGAGTGATACAAGATACAACAACCAGAAGTGTATTAATTTAGTGTAGTGCTAAAGGCACCGCAGGTTCAATTATAGGCACCGTGGCCAGCGTTCAACCACTGACCAAAGTGTCCACAGACGAACTGGCCGCGCCTTTAGCACCACACTTAATTTATTGTATCCAGATAATGTAGTAAGTGCACTAGAATATACTGCAGTGTCCGCAGCGATTTTTTTTGGGTAATTCACGAAAAAAGCATGAGTCATGACATATAAGTGGCCTTTGAAATTGAGTAGATTAAGTACTCGAGTTGCCTCAAATGTGGTGGATAATGATCCAAACGGATTATCAATGGCATATACAAAGGTCCTTAGCAATATATCAAGTTGTGAACTCATAACACCATCATCCAATTGCTAAATGCAAATGCGTCATATTCCAAGTTACAGACAGCCTACAAAAACACCATGTACTGGTGAAATATCACGGATACAGACATTTCCAGCAAATTTAGACATTGCAAAGCTGGACTCCTCATGATACATCCATAAGGTACACATACATGATTCAACTACTGTACCTTTGCTCTTGTGCTCATTACTAATTTCCCTAATGTTTCCAAAACCAAACCATCAACTTTCCCTACACAAATTTCCATCAAAAATTAGAAAAGCATAAGCTTTGCAGCTTAAAGAACAAACTAAACATAACTGCAAAAACAAACAGTGATTGCAATGATGCCCCTATATAAAGTGTAGTTCATATGTAATGTCTGTCCACCAACGAGAAGAGAAAATTTTAAACCTGAAAAATATAGGAACAAGTAACAGATGGTATAACGTGAACCCAAGACGCTTCAAAGCCAATGCAGCACTACAAAATGAAAAATTGAGAATGAAAACAAAAGGATTTTTTAGTCCTATAGATATGTAATAGGTGTTTGATTGATGTGAACAAACCCCGTAGATCTCTTCGTCATGAGATTGGATGTCCGAGATGAGAACTGGGATAAGACGCTCAGAAGAGAGAGAAACCAATTGCATTTTTGACGAATCATCTACATGTAATCGAAAGACTTGAAGGAGACCCAAGTAGGCTAAAGGTTGATTTGGGGTTGATATCATTTCTTCTACTTGTTGAATTAGTGTTTCTGCCATTGGTGATGCTCAGGTTACAGCTCTGTATACTTGCCAAATGAAATGGAAATAAAACAAATCAACAGTAAGTTATTTGCTGAGATTACCTAAGTTCAGCAAATTCTTGATTACGATCTGACTTTAGAAAACGTAAATTGGTTGAATTTAGGTTTAAAATTTTAGAATAGCACGGAGAGCCTTTTGTTTTCCCTCCACACGTCCCGCTTTTTTATTTTCTTCCCTCCAATGTTTAACAACACTCCTTGCGTCCCTTCTTAATTTAATAGAGCAGATGCACATTGGTTTATTCTATTTGCGTCTAAATTCAATTAACTGATGCAAATAGCGTTAATTAATTTCAGTTGCCATCCCAGTTCATTGACAATAATGGATGCAAAAGGGGAAGGCAATATTTGTTTTCTCTTATCTGCATCTGTTGTCTATACGGCAGATGCAAATGTTGTTTTCCTTATTTGCATCTGTTGTCTATACGGCAGATGCAAATGAGGGGACACAAAAAACAAGTTTGTTACTAGTGTAATAAGCTTTGACTGGTAAAAGATAGTAGCCATGAACTAATTAAACGATCTTGCTTGTGGTATTTCATGTATTCTTCTTAACTGATTATTTTATTCTCTTGATCAGTAATGAACTTTGGTGGAATTGATAAAGTCCCCATGATGAAACCTTCTAGGCTATAACCTTGAATTGTAGTCTCGGTGTGAAATTTCCAAAGTAAGTAACTGTTTTCATCCAATTGTACTATAATTAGTTGTGATTGAGGACTAATTACAGTTTTGGTGAGTTTATCAACAGCAACGAGGCTTTCAATCCTTCCAATACCATTGTCAGAAGCTGATGAAGCAGTATCATCGGTCATGATGAACATACGATGAAAATTAACTGAGGAGAAAGATTATTCAAAACTCTTTCGAGTTGAAGAAAATATGGATCAATGGCTGTTAAGCCTTAATGAAGCTCTGATACCATATTAAAAAATAAAATACAAGAAATAAGATTGAAGAGAAGTTTTATTATTGATGAATTATATTGTAAATCGTACAAATTATATATAGGAGTGCTCTATTTATAATACAAAAAATAAATGTAAATAGGCATGAATAATAGGCATGTGACCGTTGCATTATTATAATAGGCATGTGACCGTTGCTATGTTATAATGGGAATGTGACTGTTGCATTGTTATAACAAGCATGTGACCGTTGCTATGTTATAATGGTAATATGACCATTGCATTCCCACAATTCTTTCTTTCCTTTATTATTGATCATTCAGTTTAATGCTGATTCGGTTGCAAGCAAATATGAAATGCAATTTAATTACATATGCTAATTGGTGTGAATAGATAAAGAAAATGTGAATTGTACTTAAATATACGGTTATTCCAATTGTAATAAAATAAACACAATTTTAATTCTAACTGTTTAGCAGAAGATTGGCAGAGAATTTGCTATGATAACGATTAGAACAAAATAATTATTGAAACCCAGAGCGAATTGTCCTATAGGTAATAATTTTATCTTTATTTTTTTCACTGCTCGGAAAACGCTAGGATGTTAAAATTGTCTGAACAATTATACTGTCCAAAGCCTTCTAGTGGTTTCTATCATGTAGCACAAAATATATTCATAACTTGTAACGCATATTCTCATACTATTATAAAGAAATTTCTATTTATTGGATTTTCTGGAAAAGTTAAATAAGTGATAATTATATTAAAAAATGATTATTATGAAGTAGCAATATAAAAAGCTTTAAATTTCAATTTTGAAAACTAAACAATAAAATGAAAGCAATGATGTCTAGAGTTTGTCAAGAGATCAAATCAAACGTAATATCTGTGCATACCATGGAAAGCATAAATTATCCCAAAGAAAATGCAAAGGCGGTGCAATACAAAACATAGATATATTATATAACAAGTCAGTTATATGCGTGAAGCTAAAGAGTTAAGTCGTAGAGTAAGTTCACAATTAAAAAAAAAAGCAATGTGTGTATACCTTTTTCCATCAATATTTTCAATGCTAAAGAAGCTTAAAGAAATATAACAATAGGAAAAACACAATTGGATTTCTATTATTTTTCCATTAAAAGAAGAAAGCACTTCACTAACAATATAAAAGAAAATGCATGTAAAAAATCAACTGATAAGGGTAGTGCTAACAATGTTACCTAACTCTACCATTAAATTCCCATTATTATGAAATTAGTAGGTCTATTGTATTCCAGTCCTCGGAAGATGTTCGAATAATATTTTTTAAGTTAAAATTATTTTAAATATCAATATAAGGTTAATTTTTAGTATGTTTTAACTATATATAATAATCGATATAGAACTGAAGCTTTTGTAATCATCAAACTACATATAGATAATTTAATTACTTATCAAAATGGACGCCAATTTGCATGTCAAAAAAATATATACAAAATTCATGGATCTAAACTGGTATAAAAGGTGTGGCAAAAATCCAACGTTAGTTATCACATATATGTAAGCAAGTTTACCTTTCTATTTACTCAATCCATTTGTATTTATCCTAAAATAAAAATAATTTTAGCCAAAAAAATCCTTAAAAAGATCAATATTCATATGCTACATAATAGCAAAATCGAGGTCATGAATTAAAGAATTGGCACGAAACTTGCAACTAAAATTCTTAAGATATTTCTTTGTAGGTTTTGATGTTCGCTTTGTCCAGACTTCGTCTATGTTTTTATGTATAACCAGTATCCAAAGATATCATATCTCTGCCACAAAGTTAACCTACGAGTGTGTCATGAGGAGGGGGTCAAAACACAAAGTTCTAGTGACTGGACAAATTATACATTCTAAAATAACCTTACATATACCGTTCAGTTATGTTTTCTTGCTTATTTTGTTGTTTGGGTTAACATCACTCAAGGCTCTATACTCACGTCGTACCCCTCTATTTCCCAGTAGATTAAGCTAACATAGTATATATGTAGCTACCCCTAACATCTCAAGGTACTTCCCATAGTATCTTCCTCGCACGGTCTCCGCCGTCATGCCACGGAAGCGCATCCTCCACCGAACGACGTATGGAAATCCAAATCATAATACCACGTTACCATATAGAACAATCATCGCTATGTTATGCAAGCGTACAGAGTAATGCCCTAATGTCTACGATACACCAACTGCTGCGTGTACCTAGACCCTCACACATACATACTGTCGACTGTACTCCGAGTCCCATAAGAGGGTTGCATCAAATGCACGGAACTCGGTCGGGAGCTTTCTATATCTGTATATAGGTCCGCTTAAAGGACTTATAGTACAGATATCCAAGTATGGTCTGCTTTTTCACGGTGGCTATGGCCCCACCCAGGTCCCTCCCTCAACTAGTGAAAGACTACATCAAGAGTTAAGCGATGTGCCCCTAACAACCAATCTAACATCCAATTTGATGTATCCATCAATCAACATCTCAATGATGAAAGATCGTTGGCCTCTTGGTTTAGCTCTATTATTCCCGCATCCCACCGACTGCTGATGACAGGTACCCGATGATTACTATCTTGTATTGGTCCTGACCCAGCCTCCCCATGAGGCAACCACCAAATCAACCAACACTATTCGCCACAGCCTTCTGACTACCAAACTACCGTTGCAGTCAAGGTATACCCACTGGTGGTAACGTGTAGACTCAACCTCTGCGAGTACACAACCTGAGCGTGTACCGCAACAAAGGACTACTACTGAGTACCCCACCACATCCCTTGAAAGTCGCGTGCTTACATCTAGTCCCACCAGCAATCAAGCCGCACATCGAGTAGAGTAATCAAGTGGATGTGCTCCTCCCGTGTCTTCAGACACCCCAATGTACTACCCCGTTGGGTTCTTCACCTTCGTTCGTGCGTACTGGTTCAAGCGCATCACGCAAATATGTTATTAGACCATATGTCTAATCTTTTAATCATGCTTACTTTAACAACGGTAATCTACAACCTTTTACCCCGGATTGTACTTAGCGGAAGTAATCAACAACCCCTTTTTTAACATGTCATTTACTGTCAATTACACGTTTACAAGTTCCAATAACATGTTCTACTTAATGTATAATTAAGGATGTCTTATTTCATTCCACATGTTTGTTGTAAACATGTTACTTAATGTATATAATTAAGTACAACTTATTTCATTTCATAAGTCTACCTCATTCTTCCTTATTTGATCATGAAACTTATAGTGTCATCACCTATAATTGTTGTTTACTAATTAACTTAGTTCTCTTAACTAAGGTTTATAATAAGTTCCCTTTTTATTTATTATAAGTGAAAATTAGGCACACATCCCTAAAACGAAACTTAATTAGGCTCACATCCGGTCTAACTTTTCATGCAAATTAGGTCCCTATTTTCAAAAACATATAAAAAATATAAAAAGATATAAAAAATCACGAAAATTCATTATTAAATAAAATATGTTCACGCCAAAAAAATCAGGTGGAAAAACAATCGATAAACAAGTCAAAATCAAAATAATACACAAAACATCGGAATATGCAGTAAAATGCATGAAAACATGCACATATTTCAAATATTTGCATACATATACGCACGTATTGCCATGCCCTCTGCCTTTCAATGCATTACTGCATACAAGTATGCAGCTATTCTGAATACCAGCATATTTGTATGCAAATATTCAGCAGGTTTGCGGTTTTTTTTGCATGTGTATTTAAATAGTTGCATACATGTATGCAACTATTAGTAATAGTTGCATACATGTATGCAAATTTTTTTTTATTTGCGTGGACTGAGGGGAATATTTCCAGATTTTAGAATTTTTTTTAATGCAAGAGCGCATTTTTTTGGTGAAAAAATGGAAAAGGCGAAGTGGAAGGCGGAAGGGACAAAAATTATTAGGCGGCAGCTCAAAAAGATGGGGCAGAAACAAATGGGAAACTTTTTCCCATTTTTTTATTCCGCCTTTTTTTTATATTTAAAAAATAAAAGCGCTACAATGTAAAAAAAAAAAAAACTAAAATCTGGAAATATTAACAGAAGTTCACGGAAATTAAAAAAAACTTGCATACATGTATGCAACTATTTGATATACTTGCACACATGTATGCAAGTATTGCATGTAAAAATATGAAGCGAAAATTTTGCCTGAAGATTGTTGCACACTTGTATGCAAGAATCTGTTAAACTTGCATACATGTATGCAAAAAAAAAAAAAAAAAAAAAAAAAAAAAAAAAAAAAAACGCAAATTCAACATTTAAAATACTTGCACAGATGAATGCAAGTATTGCAAATATGTGCATGATTTGATGCAAATTACTACATTTTCACTGTTTTATTGTATTTTTTTTATTTTGATGCATTTTTGTTTTTTTTACGAGCTGTTTTTTGGGTGAGTACATGTTTGATTTAAATACGAATTTTCGTGATTTTTTTTAGTGTATTTTTGATAAATAGGGACTAAATTTACATGAAAAGTTGGACCGGATGTGAGCCTAATTTTGAAACTTAATAGTGACCTGTGCCAAACAGACCCTTATTATAACTCATGTTATATTTCCACTTGTCCCTAGGATAAGTCTACCTATTCTATTGCCTTCTCAATAATATAATTAATTATAATAAGTTATATTCCTCGTTCATCATATTTCCCTTTTAACCAAACTTTTACTGTTGTAACATCCATTTGTTTACCATCTTGTATATTTTTACATGTATCATTTATTTCTATTGATTACAATTAAGGTCACTTGTGAACCTAACGGTCATAGTTTCCTAAGACATTAATTGACAATGAAGTATCCTTATTTTATTAGTCCTAAAATATCTATTTGTTGTACCCCAACTGACATTACTAATTTACTTATTTATTGCCTGTTGTATACACATATTTTATATATGTTTAGGCACCAGACCTCTCACATTAAGTTGACCACTTGTGGATGATGGATTTGTTGGGCGGTTACTGGAAGGCTTCTAACACAGTTGAACTTAGCCTCATGTCTTAGTGCGGTCATCTACAATTTCCAAATCACTATAAATTTTCCATACAAATTAGGCATATATACTCTTTTTCCATTACTCCCAATCTCACTGTAATTTTATTTACAATATCCAATTTATCATCAACAACATTTTCAATAACATATTCACTTTTATTGTAAATTCAACAATTTCAGTATAATAGTGATTTTTAGTCCAATTAATAAATTCATAGAATAGATCTATACAATTGTAATATTCTTAACATGTAACGACCCAAGGATATTCGGCCCCGAAAATCGACATAAATACATTTACCATTACTCATGTCGACCTTCCAAATGCCGAAAACACTGGATAGTTATTAGAAAGAAATTAGAGGGTGAGATAAGAAAGAAAGAAATATTAGAATAGAAGAAGAAGAAGAAGAAGAACCAATACAACACAGAGTCTCACATCGCAGCGGAACAAAATAGAATACAGAAATAAATCTTTGTTGAGAGCTTTTAAAAATACTTACAATATAAGAGTACATCACATATCTGGACAATTATAATAATTTGTCCCATACACATCACACAGCGGAATACACACCATATATAATACGTCTGAACACCTCCAGCTCATCTCTTCATAGCATTCGATAACCTAAACCTGTACACCCCGGGTCTAACCCGAGCATTTACAAAACACCGGGTCAGTCTAGTGAACCAGAGTGAGAAAAAAACTCGCATAGTATTAAAGGGGATCATCCAACTTGATTTTAACGTTCACAAATCTTTTTGAAAGAAAAGGATAATTGTAAGACCAAATCCACACATAAACACGGACGGTTTTTACCTTACGATAACCCAAAACATTTTTGAAATCAATATCTTTTCTGATATTACAATAGTGTCTAAATACAAGTAGATATCAATCTAGCGAAACACTTGCATCTCACGCTCCACATATATAGTATAGAATCAAAACCGCAGGCGCTTATTGGAGATTGGATTCTGACTATGACAAGGTATGGAACCACCTGTCGATGTGTATCTCTAGAGGCGAATACACTGGGTTCAACAAGAACGTCTTGCAACCTGGCCCACACATGACCGACCACTCATTTCGCTTGAGTGTATCAGATGTATATCACCAACGGCTGGGCTCAAACCACCGTTTCCCGAAAAGGGACAGCATCAAAATAGATTAAAGAAGCAAAAGGAATTTATCTAGATAGGTGATTATACAACCTAATGGGAGCAACCTACATAGCCATGCTGCCTGCCCGATTTTTGTCATTTCCTGGTTGATGAGGCTTGAGGTTTGAATTTCCCTTTGGAACATCTAGTCATCATTCACTTTGAGCGCCACATCGTTAGATCCGCCAGATATCACTAACTGACGTCCACAAAAATACTCTAGTTATTTGGCTAGAGAAAAACCATTTCTCCGCCATCAACTATGGTACGTTTGAAGAAATCAACGTACGTTATCTCTTTGGAAATACTCTGTCAGATCTCTGTCCATACAAGCCATCCAGGAACAGGATGAACTGAATGCACCCTCCTACCACATCCAAGGAATCACCTTATAGATTAGTTGCAAGTAGCCCTTGCAATCCGTAGATTCCAACCATGACAGAACCACAGTTTATCTCTGGTTGCAACATCAGAGGTTATTAATAATTCTTCCGTTTATGAAGATCTACGGTCTTCAATGCCCCATTTCTATCATCTTCTGATATCTTCACGTATTCGTTGGTCGGAATGGTTTTCGAATATGAATTCGATTCCGGTCTTTCCGTACCAACAATCGTATTGGATAGATTTGAAAGTCGGTTATTTAACTATCAAAATAAATAGTGATTCAATCATGAGAATTCAATGAGTTTACTGGTTCAGTATTCAACATCAATTGACCTTTTACTTAAAACAAATGTAAATTTAAAACTCTTAAATATTTCAATATAATTTTTTGCTACTTATTTAACATAAGATTTTTCTTTAAACAAATTCACTTTTATATATCCAGTTTCCTATTTTCACTTTCAAAACATTTGCCACATTATTATCTAATATTGGGGAAATCAATTCAACTTATTTATTAGTAAAACAACATTACAAAATATCTTTTATTCGTTGCTTGAAACAAAATCCATGCTTGTTCTTATATAATAAACTTCACATTTCCCTTCTAACTCGAACATACCATTATATTTCCGGCAACCCGTTTTTATTTCCCTTTTACTTTGGAACTCTCATTATATATTTTCCACATTTCCATTAATTGTTGCACTATTATTTCTCTAATGGAAATAATACATATTTATTAACCTCTTTTACCATTTCAACTAATATCATCCGTAAATAATCCTGATGTCATTCAAGTTGGGGTATTTTAATTACCTCTTAGACCTTGATCAACAACGTTCATATCTGGAGATAAATACAAGTTGAAATCCCAAAAACCAATATTTCATTCTAATATAAATTCAAATTCCATTTAACCATTCTATTCAAAATACAGTTTCATACAACCTTCTTATCCTTTGGAAAAACTCTTTCTTGAATATACCATTCTTTCCTAATTCAATACTTAAGTAACACCACTCTTAACTCTGCCTCTTTAACCAAACTCATTTATAATTCGGATTTATTTATAAAATCCTACGACCCACTTCTTTCACCGAACTCACTTTCACCAATTTCTTTTCAAATCCATTTAACCATTCCCACTTTGGAAATCTTGTTTCAATTCCTCACTTTTGCTTAATCCCACTATTTAGTAACGTTAATTTAGAATTAACGATATAATACCTCAAACCTCTTTTATATAATCCTGTTTTATCTCAAACCCTTTTCTGAATTTCCTTTCACTTAATTCAAATATTTAAGTAACATTCATTTTACGCTATGGTATCGGCTTAAAACTTCTTTTATAACTTTGTTACAATCCCAGTTTTTAAATAAAACTTGCTCATCAACTCCCTTCACCATTCAATTGAATTTCATTCACCTCCGATTACTTTTTAAATGAATTCAATTAAAAAAATTCCTAAATTATTTTTAGTTAAAAACAATAATTTATTTCAATCATTAACTACTTCTGTAGATAATTTCTTAATCAACTAAAATAAGTAGTAAATTTCTTTTTAAAATCTTATTAAAATATTCTTTAAACTATTTATTAGACGAAATTCAAGAAAACTAATTTAATAATTAATCCCAATTAGAGCGGTCGACTTAGTCAACTCAAATATGGTTACCTCGTTAACCGATTCCAATTAATTCTCACTTTAAATTAATTAATAATGTAACTAATTTAAATACTTCCATTTAATTGTTTCTTAACCAAACAATTATCCAAATTAACTGTTAGATTAATTTCACTTTGTTTATAAATCTTATTGACTTCAGAATTTACTTTATAAAAATCAATTAATAATTAATTATAAACTAACTAAATAAATAATAAATATTTATTTCTTGTTTATAAACTTTTATTCAAAATAATATATTTCAAAATCTATTTCCAGTTATAAAATAAATTTTATAACTTCAGTTCTATCAATTCACCAAGCGGTAAATCAATATAAAACAAAACAATTTTTTCTTAGGCCATTTTCTGCCGATCACTCAACCAATATTGCCCATTGGTTAAAACTAAACACAGGTTGGATTTTCAATCAATGATCACTAATCAAGTCAATCACCTAATCATGACAGATTATGTATGATAATATGAAAATAAATAATATATTTGAGGAATCCCGTTGGATCCCTCCAACCCGTTCTTCCCTGTATCCAAATTAGTTACCTCAAATCAGATCATTCAATTTCATTTAACTGATAACAATAAATAACGAACATCAACCAATTCACAAGCAATGCAAAAAATTCAAACAATTTAAACACGTTTAATTTAACGTGACCAGTCAAGGTGAGTTACCTCTATTGGATCCAATCGTTAAAATAACGATTTGGTATTTTACTGAAATTAAATAGCAGTTTAATTTCATTGGTTAAATCAACAGATGAATATATAATTAGCAAACAATCAACCATTGGCAAACAGAACAGACAAATTAAAAACCCAATTTATATAAAATATAAATGGGAAGAACTGAGTGAGTTTAACTCACCTTGTTTTCCGTTGTCGCTAAAGCGGTTCAGTTTCCAGTTAAATTAAACTAGTGTTTAATTTAACCATAATCTCCAATAGTCTCCAATTCTGTCTCTGTCAGTTCCAAAATGGAGCATTCAGCATTACGGTCCCAATGCCTTTTGTTTGGTCAAATTCTGATAACATATTAATTAGTTATAAATATTTTAATTAAACGATTTACTTAAAGAACTATCTCTTAATCAATTTTAATTAAATCTTAATTACATTAGTTAAGTGGAAAACTGGGTTGGCACTTGTTTGAATTCCTTTCGTCCGTTCTTACGGTCTTCATTACAAGCTCCAAAATCAGAAATGATCTGTCATGATTTTCACAAAGAAATTCATTTTAAATCCTAGGTCAGTTATTTAAATTACCGGGTGATTTAAACTTTAATTAAGTTAAGTAAGGCCCATCCAGTTACTCTTATACTCCTTGTATCAATAATGAACCCGTCCCAGTTCACCTTTTATTTTGCTTCAACATTTCGTCTTCCATCTGCATATTACATAACTAGTTTAATTAATTGGTTATTAATTACATAATATTCTAAGTTAAACATTTTATAACTAGGCTAATTACGTTTTACATATCTGGCCGATTAGAAACATTACGTTCTGCTCTTTCTTCCTACACTGCTTCATCCCCAACACCTGCAAACAATCCACATCTAAGTTAATATGACTTTTACTAACTAATTTCTTGAATAATCGATTTATAATTTTAACGTACTTAATCGTTTATGTCAGGAAAGATTTTGGCATACTTCCGTTTTACCTAAGCCGGCATTATCTTCCGATTTAACCAGTTATTTCCTGCGTCCCTGTATCTCGAAGACAAACTCCAACTGTCGCTCTCCTCTTGGCGTTGACCCGCTCCATTCTCAACACGTCACTGACCCTTCTGACTTCGGTAACGCGGCCCACCTGAGACCTGCCAGAACGCCTGCTTCCGACATGCTCACTCCATACCCAAACTCTCCGACTCCATCGTCATCGCATGTCAGCATCCACCATCGAACTCCGGCGAACCGCCTAACACTGCTTCAGTAGACAATAACCACCCTCAACCATCGACACAAACTACGAGAAGCCTCGGGTACCTAGTCGCTTGCAAGAGCTCGCGAACGACAGCAACTCTCCGACGAGTTTCAGGCCACAACACCGACTAAAAATTGATCATGACCGTTCGATAGATAGGTCTCATCAATCCGACGATTTCTGTAGTTGATGATGTGCGAAAATAATCAGTGGATTCAAAGTTTGATTAAGGAAAAGGTAAGAAAGATAGAGGTCGTTCAATTCTAGTGGAGGCGCAAGTTTTACACGCATAGACCATTCAGAATTTTATACTAGGGTTTGACCGATTGGGGGGTGGGATATATATAGAACGGGATGGATTTTATATTATTTTATTTTCATGAAACTTAATGGTGAAGTAATATCCCAAAAAATCCCATATGATCTTCGTTTTTGACAAAATAAGGTAATCCTGGCATAAAAAAATATTCAGTACCCGATGGGACAGGTTTCGTCCAATTCCAATGTCGTTTGTGAAAAGTCCTTTATAATTATCGATGAAAAATCAAGCGTTTAAAATTCCTATAATTACAGAAAAAATCCAATAAATTTGAAACCTTGACATTTTACTAGACTTCTTCCTTACGGATCCAATGAAATTTATTTCGTTCAAATCGGAGTCATTTAGCCAGTCGTTTATTCGTTTAAAGTTACCCCTGTTTGAGTTGACCAAATAATATAATTGATTAGGCCGTTTATCATTGCCACGATCACATGGTAGACACGAAAATTGAAATTTCTACAATAATTAATTAATACGAATCCAATGACACTAGTTTCGTCACATTCTGAGACTATTTCCCGGTACGCTATTTTTATATGCACCGAATGCCATTTTAGACACCAAATTACCCGGTTTTCAAAAATAACAAACCATATACCTATCCTAACTCTAATCGTCGATATAAACTCAACGAAACTGGTTTCATGGCCTAACTCGATCGTCTGCTCAAGTTACACCAAAATATCTCTTTATTAAATTAAATTAATTTAACTACGCGCTATAGAAATTGATTGGGCGTTTACGGCTACCGTGGTCACATACGACATCTGTTTGCCACGCAATTCGATACCGTACAATAATTTAACGTTATGGTCCAAATGAAACTGATTTCATCGGAAACGGAGTCCGTTTGCAAAACGACTGTTTTAAATGCCTATATTTTACCAACGATTTCCATAGCGATTATTTTAAAATTTGATTTAGCCATAACTAACAGTTTATAACATGAAATCTGGAATTTTCTCTTCCATATGAAAATTATAGTCAATGTGATCCCAACGTTTCTTGTTTGGTAGAAATCCGACTTATATCGAATCCAATTGAAGTTCAAAACTCCATATTTTGAACTACCGCGCCATTTCGAGCTCGATTTATAATTTTTTAAATATATAACGTTAAAACTCCGTTTCAATAACGAATTAAATATTTAAAATCCACTAATATTTCAAATAAATTATTTAAAATAATAAATTAAATTAAATATTTGACTGCCAAAAATACGGGTCATTACATTCTTCCCTCCTTAAAATAATTTTGTCCTCGAAATTTCTAAGGTAAGAAAAATGGTATAAATCTTACTAATTTCTAAATTCAATTTATTTTAAATCAAAAACCAATTCAATACCGTATATAAATATTTTCAAAAATATCAAAAAAATTCTAACACTTTAAATTCCCGAAAAATTTCGGTAGAGTCTCCCCTGCATGGAGTGACATCTGCGATATCGTAGGAACAAATAATATGTGTACATCGACCGACATAGTCAGAAAACAAAAATCAAAACACAAAATTTATATTTTCGTGTAGGCGTACCTTTTTCGAGCGTTATTGAGCATAATTGCTCAACGTATATGCGATTTACTCATCCAGTATCAATCTGCCTAGCCATAGGCACCTGTACTTAACATATAAGTAATAAATATCTGAAATTCTGAGATAATATTTCACTAATCAACAGGTATAACTATACCAATTTCAAAATTAAACACATAGCATCAATTCATTATCAAATACCGGGTTAAATTATAAATTCCAATTCATATGCAGGTCCATTCCAGTTTAATTATACCGGAATTTATTCTTTAGTTAATAATTCACTTAGCACCATTAAATGGTTGATTATTCCATTCAAACAACTATCATCCAATGACAAACAATTCACAGCCAACAAACAATACACAACCAAAATCAATTGAATTAATGGAATTTACATTCAATATTAATATTTTATTTTGGTTTCACATATTTGAACATCAATGGATTAATATCCGATCGATTTCTATTGGATTGTTATTTATTCATTTTCAAATCCCAAACCAGCATTTATTAAATTTTGATATCATTCTTAATTAAATTACACTTATCCAAGTTAAGTCTCAATTCAAAATTTTCCAATCCAATTGGAACCTCATTCAAATCAATGAAGCACACTAATATCTCGATAATTTGATAAAATTATTTCTTTTCTACACAAAAATATAATTTGGGCAAAATTATTTCATTTATCCTCTTTACAAAACAATATTGTATCCATTGTCAGTTCAATGCTTCTCAACACTTGGAACGGATCAAACAATACAATACAAAATATTTGTATATAAAATTTACAAATACGCTCTCATATATATATACACTCAATCTCGATCTAGGGTATTACTAACCCTATCTCTATCGAGTTATACCGCAGAGCCAAGGTTATAACTAAACCAATAGCTATGATACCACTTGTAAAGGGTCTAGGCTTTTCAACCATCAACCAGTGGCCTACACTGCCACCGTGGCTTTACAATGATACCTTAGAGCTGCTTTTAGGCCAGCCTTTCGACTCGACCAACCCTCATTGTCGGGATATGTAGGGGTAAGATTCTCCCGTCTACCACCAAACCGCGAAGCGAGAACCCCTACCATGCGTAGGGATGGCAATGGGGCGGGGCGGGCGCGGGTAGTACCACCCCATCACCCGCCCCGCTGGGTGATTTTTTGCCCCATGCCCGCCCCATACCTGCACGGGTATCCATTAAACGGGTTTTAAACAGGTTGCGGGTAATGGCGGGTATTCGTGGGTATCCATTATATTTATTCAATTTATTTTTTAGTCATTTATTGAAATTATTTAAAAGTACATTTGGTAGAAATTTTTTTGACCAATGCTTAAATGCTAACCTCAAAATACCAATACATATTTAAACCAACATCCAAAAAAGAAGAGACAACAACAAAAGTATCCATCAAAATATCAACAACCAATTATAAATTGTTGAGTAAAAGCATGCACACAAATACCAAACAACCAACAACAATATTTTTTGTATTGACTATTGATAATAATTCACATTCAGTACGGGCACGGATACCCGCGGACATGGATATCTTATTATCCGTACCTGCCCCATTAATTAACGGATATTAAAAATACCCGTTTATTTTACCCATGATGGATTTTACCCATGGATAACCACGGGTACGGATTTTTTTGCCATCCCTAACCATGCGTACCAATTAAGCAATCAGCTCGGATACCACTGTAACGACCCAAGGATTTTCGGCCCCGAAAATCGACATAAATACATTTACCGTTACTTATGCCAACCTTCCAAACACCGAAAACGCTGGATAGTTATTAGAAAGAAATTAGAGGGTGAGATGAGAAAGAAAGAAATATTAGAATAGAAGAAGAAGAACCAACACAACACATAGTCTCACATCGCAGTGGGACAAAATAGAATACAAGAATAAATCTTTGTTGAGAGCTTTTAAAAATACATACAATATCATAGTACATCACATATCTGGACAGTTATAATAATCTGTCCCATACACATCGCACAACAGAATGCACACCATATATAATACGTCTGAACACCTCCAGCTCGTCTCTTCATAGCATTCGATAACCTGAACCTGTACACCTTAGGTCTAACCCGAGCATTTACAAAACACCGGATTAGTTTGGTGAACCAGAGTGAGAAAAAAAACTCGCATAGTATTAAAGGGGATCATCCAACTTGATTTTAACGTTCAAAAATCTTTTCGAAAGAAAAGGAAAATCGTAAGGCCAAATCCACACATAAATACGGACGGTTTTTACCTTACGATAACCCAAAACATTTTTGAAATCAATATCTTTTCTGATATTATAATAGTGTCTAAATACAAGTAGATATCAATCTAGCGGAATGCTTGCATCTCACGCACCACATATATAGTATACAATCAAAACTGCAGGCGCTTATTGGAGATTGGATTCTGACTATGACAAGGTATGGAACCACCTTCCGATAGTGTATCTCTAGAGGCGAATACACTGGGTTCAACAAGAACGTCTTGCAATCCGGCCCACACGTGACCGGCCACTCATTTTGCTTGAGTGTATCGAATGTATATCACTATAGGTTGGGCTCAAACCACCGTTTCCCGAAAAAGGACAACATCGAAATAGATTAAAGAAGCAAAAGGAATTTCTCTAAATAGGTGATTATACACCCTAATGGGAGCGGCCCACATAGCCATGCTGCCTGCCCGATTTTTGTCATTTCCCAGTTGATGAGGCTTGAGGTTTGAATTTTCCCTTTGGAAAATCTGGTCATCATTCACTTTGAATAACACATCGTCAGATCCGCCAGATATCACTAATTGATGTCACAAAAATACTCTATTTATTTGGCTAGAGAAAAACCATTTCTCTGCCATCAACTATGGTATGTTCGAAGAAATCAACGTACGTGATCCCTTTGGAAATACTCTGTTAGACCTCCGTCCATACAAGTCATCCAGGAACAGGATAAACTAAAGGCACCCTCCTACTACATCCAAGGAATCACCCTATAGATTAGTAGCGAGTAGTCCTTGCAATCCGTAGATTCCAACCACGACAGAACCACAGTTTATCTCTGGTTGCAACATCAGAGGTTATTAATAATTCTTCCGTTTATGAAGATCTACGGTCTTCAATGCCCCATTTCTATCATCTTCTGATATCTTCACGTATTCGTTGAACGGAATGGTTTTCGAATATGATTTGATCCCGGTCCTTCTGTACCAACAATCGTATTGGATAGATTTGATAGTCGGTTATTTAACTATCAAAATAAATAGTGATTCAATCATGAGAATTCAATGAGTTTACTGGTTCAGTATTCAGTATTCAGCAACAATCGGCCTTTTACTTAAAACAAATGTAAATTTAAAGCTCTTAAATATTTCAATATAGTTTTTCGCTACTTATTTAACACAAGATTTTTCTTTAAACAAATTCACTTTTATATATCCAGTTTCCTATTTTCACTTTCAAAATATTAGCCACATTATTATCTATTAGGGAAATCAATTCAGCTTATTTATTTGTAAAACAACATTACAAAATATCTTTTATTCGTTGCTTGAAACAAAATCCATGCTTGTTCTTATATAATAAACTTTACATTTCCCTTCTAACTCGAACATACCATTATATTTTCGGCAACCCCTTTTTATTTCCCTTTTACTTTGGAACTCTCATTATATATTTTCCACACTTCCATTAATGGTTGCACTATTATTTCTTTAATGGAAATAATACATATTTACTAACCTGTTTTACCATTTCAACTAATATCATCCGCAAATAGTCTTGATGTCGTTCAAGTTGGGGTATTTTAATTACCTCTCAGACCTTGATCAACAACGTTCATATCTGGAGATAAATACAAGTTGAAATCCCAAAAACCAATATTTCATTCTAATATAAATTCAAATTCCATTTAACCATTCTATTCAAAATATAGTTTCATGCAACCTTCTTATCCTTTGGAAAAACTCTTTCTCGAATATACCATTCTTTCCTAATTCAATACTTAAGTAACACTACTTTTAACTCTGCCTCTTTAATCAAACTCATTTATAATTCAGATTTATTTACAAAATCCTACGACCCAATTCTTTAACAAAATTCACTTTCACCGATTTCTTTTCAAATCCATTTAACCATTCCCGCTTTGGAAATCTTATTTCAATTCCTCACTTTTGCTTAATCCCACTATTTAGTAACGTTAATTTAGAATTAACGATATAACACCTCAAACCTCTTTTATATAATCCTAGTTTATCTCAACCCCTTTTCTTAATTTCCTCTTACTTAATTCAAATATTAAAGTAACATTCATTTTATGCTATAGTATCAGCTTAAAACTTCTTTTATAACTTTGTTATAATCCCAGTTTTTAAATAAAACTTGCTCATCAACTCCCTTTACCATTCAATTGGATTTCATTCACCTCTGGTTACTTTTTAAATGAATTCAATTAAAAAGAATTTCCTAAATTATTATTAGTTAAAAATAATAATTTATTTCAATCATTAACTAATTCTGTAGTTAATTGCTTAATCAACTAGAATAAGTAATAAATTTCTTTTTAAAATCTTATTAAAATATTCTTTAAACTATTTATTAGACGAAATTCAAGAAAACTAATTTAATAATTAATCCCAATTAGAGCGGTCGACTTAGTCAACTCAAACACAGTTATCTCATTAACCGATTCCAATTAATTCCCACTTTAAATTAATTAATAATATAATTAAGTTAATTACTTCCATTTAATTGTTTCTTAACCAAACAATTATCCAAATTAACTGTTAGATTAATTTCACTTTGTTTATAAATCTTATTGACATCAGAATTTACTTTATAAAAATCAATTAATAATTAATTATAAATTAACTAAATAAATAATAAATATTTATTTCTTGTTTATAAACTTTTATTCAAAACAATATATTTGAAAATCTATTTCCAGTTATAAAATAAATTTTATAACTTTAGTTTTATCGATTCACCAAGTGGTAAATCAATATAAAACAAAACAATTTATTCTTAGGCCATTTACTGCCGATTACTCAACCAATATTGCCCATTGGTCAAAACTAAACACAGGTTGGATTTTCAGTCAATGATCATTAATCAAATCAATCACCCAATCATGACAGATCATATATGATAATATGAAAATAAATAACATATTTGAGGAATCCCGTTGGATCCCTCCAACCTGTTCTTCCCTGTATCCAAATTGGTTACCTCAAATCAGATCATTCAATTTCATTTAACTGATAACAATAAATAACGAACATCAACCAATTCACAAGCAATGCAAACAATTCAAACAATTTAAACATGTTTAATTTAACGTGACCAATCAAGGTGAGTTACTCTATTGGATCCAATCATTAAAACGATGATTTGGTATTTTACTGAAATTAAACAGCAGCTTAATTTCATTGGTTAAATCAACAAATGAATATATAATTAGCAAACTGACAACCATTGGCCAATAGAACAAATAAATTAAAAACCCAATATAAATGGGAAGAACTGAGTGAGTTTAACTCACCGTGTTTTCCGTTGTCGCTAAAGTGGTTCGGTTTCCAGTTAAATTAAACTAGTGTTTAATTTAACCATAATTTCAGGTAGTCTCCAATTCTGTCTCTGTCAGTTCCAAAATGGAGCGTTCAGCATTACGTCCTAATGCCTTTTGTTTGGTCAAATCCTGATAACATATTAATTAGTTATAAATATTTTAATTAAACGATTTAATTAAATAACTATGTCTTAATCAGTTTTAATTGAATCTTAATTACATTAGTTAAGTGGAAAACTGGGTTGGCGCTTGTTTGAATTCCTTTCATTCGTTCTTGCAGTCTTCATTACAAGCTCCAAAATCAGAAATGACCTTTCATGGTTTTCACAAAGAAATTCACTTTAAAATCCCAGGTTAGTTATTTAAATTACCGGGTGATTTAAACTTTAATTACGTTAAGTAAGGCCCATCCAGTTACTCTTCTACTCCTTGTATCAATAATGAACCCGTCCCAGTTCACCTTTTATTTTGCTTCAACATTTCGTCTTCCATCTGCATATTACATAACTAGTTTAATCAATTGGTTATTAATTACATAATATTCTAAGTTCAACATTTTATAACTAGGCTAGTTGCGTTTTACATATCTGACCGATTAGAAACATTACATTCTGTTCTTTCTTCCTACAATGCTTCATCCCCAACACCTGCAAACAATCTACATCTAAGTTAATATGACTTTTACTAACTAATTTCTTGAATAAACCTTTTATAATTTTAATGTACTTAATCGTTTATGTCAGGAAAGATTTTGGCCCACTTCTGTTTTACCCAAGCAGACTTTATCTTCCGATTTAACCAGTTATTTTCTGCGTCCCTGTATCTTGAAGACATACTCCAACTGTCGCTCTCCTCTTGACGTTGTGTAACAACCCGTAAAATCTGGGCCAGTTTATTTTTTTTATTTTGGCGGATTTAGCGAATTTTGAATATTTAAAATCAATTATTTTAAATAATATCGACGAGAAATTTATTTTGAATAGAATTCGAACGTATATATTATATACGTCGTCGTTAGAATATAAATAATTATATATAATTATAAAAAGGAATTGAAAATGGCGCGGTAGTTCGATAATTCGATTTCAAAATTCAATTGAACATACCGGGTGCAAATTAAACCGAATTTTAGTGAAACCAAAAATAATGGAATCTAATTGTGGCTATCTTTCCAACGAATCCTAAAAATTGAAATTTCATAGCGGGAATCAAAAGATATGTCCAGTTGAAAATTCTGAATAATCGCTATGGAATTCAGGCCCTCAAAAATAGCCATTTTGTAAACGACCTCGGTTTTCGACGAAACCACTTTTGTTGGATCCGCAGTGTCAAATTATTGTTAGGTTTCAAATTTCGTAATTTTCTGAATCAATATGTGAGCGTGGCAAAGGAAAACGCGTTTGACCAGTTTTAGTTGATTTTAATCGACTGGAAATTGGCCATTTTTCAAACGGTCTCAGAATTTGACGAAATTAGTTTTGTTAGGACCGTATCGTCGATACGAAGCTAGAAATAATTCTTCTGTAATTTTCTGAGTCTGTATGTGGCCCCGGTAAATTGAAATGTGCGTTTAAATTGAATATATAAAGAATTATATTTTGATTTTGACGGAAACTGATCGAAACAGCCAAATCAGCTTACGATACATATCCCATTGTGTTCAGAATGGGGGTAATTAGCTAGGTGGGACAGTCGTTGGGTCTCATTTGGAGTTCAAATGTAAAGTCAACTATTGGGAATTTATTAAATAATTAAAATATTAATATATATTCATGGGCGGGCCCAAACCCTTATTCACTTTCTCCAAACCCGTTTTCTTCCCTCACTCAGCCAAAACGACAGATCGAAATCAAGTTAGGTTTAGAAAATAAAAAATATCAAATCGATCGCGCCTCTCGTTCGAAGCACCTACCGCCCTCGTTCGCCACCACCACCTCCCTACGGCGCCGCCTCACCTGATCGGAGCCCCAATTCGCGATCCCTAACGCCCCATCCCTGAAACCCGCCACCACCTCTGCTCAAAGTCGCACCGCCCCCCTGCGCGCACCAGAAACCCGCAGCCACTCCACCAGCGTCGCCTGAGCCCAGCGCCAGGCGGCCATCGCCCCTCCGACGTCAAAACCGCCTCTTTTCTCCGATAACTGTGAGTTTTTTTTATTTATTTTACTTAAGGTGATTAATTTATTTGCTGAGCCATGATTAAATTATACAATGGCGGAAGGTTTGATTTTGAAATGACCTTGTTTTAAGAAAGCAATTTTTATATATTTTATATTATGAAGAAAGCTTTGATTTTTGAGTTTAGAAGGCTTTGATTTTTAAATTTAGAAAGCTTTGATTTTTATAGGGAGAAAGAAATGATCTTTATGGTAAAGGAAGGATTTTTAATCAAGAAAAGAATGGATTTTTATACAAGAAAAGAATTGATTTTAATACAACATGAAAAGATTAGATTTTGTGTTAGCGAAAAGGTTAGATTTTAATATGTGAAGCATTATTAGAATGTGATTTTTATTTTAAAGACAACAGTATAAAAATGTGATAGTGGCTACGGGGAACGAAAGTGCCAAAAGACGAAAAGGTGAAGATTTCCTACATAAGAAGAGTCGCGGTGAATGGATTTAGCTTGGGTGAGAACTTCTCACCTTAATTCTTGTTTTCTAGTTAAAATTATATACCAGGATGCAGATGGTGCTTAGCAGCACCTGACACCCGTCGTCCACAGACCATGGATGGCTTGTTTGTTTGTTTGTTTATTTGTTTTTGATGTGTTGTTGATCGTGTGTTGTGAAATGAAATAAAATATTTATATAGTTAAAAATATAATTTTTAACGTGTATATAAAATGAAATATATATTTATAAACAAATCGAACGATTTGTTTATGTACATTGATTTGACTGATATTGATTGGGATGATAAATTTTACACATCGCCCAACTGCACAAATAAAACCTGTGTTTGATTGTTGAAACCCCACATGGGTGTTGGGATGATATTTGGCATACACTAATCCCAATTATTTAATTGTATGTCGATTGATTGATTGACAGGCTGTTATAAGCGTTAGATATCTATATTTGATGCTTATACAGTGTAGTGCACTTTGGATGATTGTTGATTATTTATCGTTGCTATTATATACATGTGTTGTATGGAATCCATATAATTAACTTTATATGGTAATTGATTGGCCCTCATTCCAATTTAGAAAATAAAGAATATTATAAAATAAAGGTTCATGTGTTGACATTACTCATCCGTTGAGATTAGTCATGTGTTGAACGAAATATTTTTACAATAAAACTTACATCTTTATCATATAGAAAAGTAGAAACTAACTGGAAAATAGATAAGATGAGTGGTCTCCTGGATGTTGATCTGATGTTGGTTTCGGCCTTCGGGGTTAATATTTAGGGAATCGTTCTCTTACCAATTTACGGTTGGAGTCTGATTTGAAATCAAACGATAGATACCATAATTTTTATAAAATATATTAAATAACAAAAATAGTCACACGTGGACAGTACTCATTCGTTGAGATTAGTCATGTGTTGACAAAAATATAGATTCATTTGTTGAATAGAACAACGGAATTATTGAAATATATAAAGTCGTGTTGATTAGAGATGCGCTATTTTGACGCGAACGATATTTATATCGATTATGAATTGAATTTGAATAGAATTGAATAGAAAATGAAGTTGAATTGAATAGATTAGAAATTGAAGTCAAATTGAATTGAATATAAAACGAATTCGAATTGAATTAAATATAAAGCGAAGTCGAATTGAATTGAATATAAAACGAATTCGAATTGAATAGAATATAAATCGAATTCGAATTGAATAGAATATAAATCGAATTCGAATTGAATAGAAATTGAAATTGAATTAAATTGAATAGAAATTGAAATCGAATTAAATTGAATAGAAATTGATTTGAATAGAAATTGAATCGAAGTGAAATCGAATTTGAATTGAAATGAATTTAAAACGAATTTATAAGGAAAAATTGAACTTTGATTTGAAATTGAAAAGGAAGTTGAAATTGTTTTTGAAACGAATTCAAAACGATTTATAAAATTCGTTTTAAATAGAAATTGACGAAATATATATTATATATATAATATAATGGCCTGAATAGAACGCGCCGCGCCGCGGCGGTTCGCGAATCTCGACCATTGACTTCGAACGGACATTACGGGAGATCCGACCGTCGGATTCTCCTAAAACTAGAACCGTTGGGTTCGTATCGAAAAGAGCTTTCCAATGAATATTAGAAATTCAAAATCTAACGGTTAGATTTGGAATTATGTCCAAATCAAATATGGAAAAGGTCGCTGTAAGTGCAGTTCGGTGGCAGTTATTGAAAACCGACTATACGGGCCTTGATAAAATAATTAAAAATATCTATAATTTGTGTAAAATCAAAAGAAATGATTTGGGGAAAATTGGGATGAAAAACTCCATATTTGAAAAGATAAAAATAGATTTTTATCAAAATGAACTAGTTTTGAACTAGAATTAAAACCAATTTATTTTTGAAATAAATAAATTGAATTTGAAATGGGTTTTAAATAACCAGAATTTCTAATATATTTTATTGGAATTGAAATAGAATGTGATTTGGGTTTATCGCGAACTATGTTTTAAATGACATCAGTTCTTTAACCCAATAAAAGGAGTTTTAATGAATCTTTAATTAGATTGAAATGAGAATTGGTAATTTAAATCATCAAAATTTGGAAATGATCGAAAGGGGAGTATCACCAGTCTTGCTCCTAGCGATAGTTAAATCTTTAATTAGATTTGAACGTGAAATGGTAATTAAATTTACCGATAACACCGTGGTGTTAGTTATGGGGTAATAACAGTTTTGCTCCATGGGATAAATAGGTTGGGATTGGGAAATAAAATAAATAATTACTTCGGTGTGGTTCGCTAATCCCGACTAGTTTGGAAAACCATAATATGGTTTGAAATGATATCCAAAGGAAGATTAAAGAATAAATTTAAAAGAATTTATCTTTGATAAAATTAATGGGAACCTTTCCCCAGGAGTGTGAGTATCTGAATAAAAGAATGTTCTGAATTGGAATGAGGGTATATTGTGTTTTATAGCACTTGTTGATTAAGATACGTGAGTTATTCAGAAAGTCCGGGTATAACCCATTCTGAATAACTGATTCGACGATGAGTCGAAGAGATTGAAGACGGTGCAAGACCGACGATCTTCACATCGAATAGATGGGTGCTACTGATGCTCACGATGGGAGTAGCTACCTTGAAGGGGGCTGAAGTGGTAGCCGTCCGGACGTGCTTGGAGGTCGATGGATATGCGAGGAAAGTGCCTCCGGTTTCGTTCAGACCCAGAACGGACTTGTAAATGGACTGTGTGTCTGACATTGGATTTCATTCTGTGTGACTGATATCGGTTGCACAGAGTGGTTTACCTGTGTGGCATGCTAAGATGCAATTGATCGAGGCTTCTGTTGAAAAGCAAAGTCTTGTGGTGATGATCAAAGCACAGCCTGTGTGGCACAGCTTTGTGTAACGTGAATTCGCGAGCCTCGCACCCCGGTTGTGAACCAAAAACGGGAGAGGACATTAGGGAGGGCATGCGTTTCCTTCTAGCTAGGGTGGTGTCAGTGACCTACCAACCCTGACATTTATATACTTTTCACCTGTGTGGTTGTTGCTGTTGCGAGGCGCCTCGGTTAGATCGGACAATCCGGGTCCGTTGGAGCCATTCGTTGGCTCATTTACGCCCCAAAGGGCGGGGAAACGCAGTGTTCAGGCATTTTAATCCACATTGGTGGACCGGCCCTGACGATCCAAAGGCTTGACTGAGTACTTGCCTGAGACACGGGCTAGAGCGTCTCGAATCGGTAGAGGACGATCCCTAGCCTCGGTTCATAGACGGAAATCCAATTTCCAAATACGTGACATTGCGGTTTTAATTGTAGAACTAGTATGGCGACATGATATATGGTACCCATGCCACCTATGATTGATACTTATGATTTGAAGATTGTTTTATACACTATACACTGATAATAGTATCAAATGATTTGTTTTAAAACGTATCAAGCATTCTTTGGCTGTTATAAGGGAAAACCCTATCCCCCGGCTTGCATTGCATTGTGTGATAGGACCTGGGTCTTATAACAGCTTCATTTTTCTTTATTTAGCATTGCGTTGTTTGTTTTATGCACTGGTATTCTTGGGAGGAAACCCGTTCCGTGTTATACGGCGTGGTCTCTTGATTTACCTAACTTTAAAAACAAAGATTAATAACTGTTTTAGTTCTCACACCAGTCACATGACTGACCTGGAGTTTATTGTTTCAACCTAAACTCTAGGTGCCCTTATTTTGACACGGGCAGCTAGTAGTTTTGGTTTTTCAGATTTATATTCACAGGATCCTGGTTTACAGCTGGAACGATATCCGGAAAGCTTTGTATCCGTATATCTCCTTCTAGTTGTGTATTGTATTATTTTCCGCTGCGATGTATTTAAATGTAATTTAAATCTCTGATATTTCTGTGTAATATTTATTTGTTTGTACTCTGTATATTCATGTATTCTGATGCATTGTTGTAATATACAACGAAATGTTCTCCCGTCCACGTTCTGATTTGCCGTGTTCTCAATACGATAAGGCGTTTCGAACGGTCTGGGTCGGTTTAGCGACTGGTTCGGACCGAGCGAGATTCCTTTTCGTCACATTTGGTACCAGAGCTTTGGTTTACAAAGCTCAGAGAACATGACACATTAGAACAATACGAAAGAATTCATCAGATATTGGATTAGTAATATCCAATTAGAATGACTCGTTAGAGATGGGATCAGTAGTATCCTAGAACGAGTGTGAAGAGTATATTTTTAAAACGAAAACAAAGTTTGTTTTGAAATTTAAATCAACTATTCGTATTTGATTATTTATTTATATGAATTTGGACAATCCAATATATAAAGATTTTGTATATATGTCTTGCAAACGTGTATTCGAAGTTTTAATGTACTGGATGGTTATAGAATCATACTCTAGTTGCCCGGGGATAATTCTGGTGATGGGGCACTATCGCCAGTATTTATTTTCGAGTAACAAAAGTGAGATTTCTATATATTTCATATTGACTGGTGTGAGAACCGAAACTAGATAGGGCTTATTGTTGTGATTTGGCATCAAAAATTTGATTTTTGTATATGTATCAAAATTATGAATTTGAAACTCTAATTCACTAATTGATTGATGTTTGTGTTGTTTGTTTATTTGTTTGATAAATTTTAACCATATAGCCAATTTAATCAAATAGTGAATTGTATCGAAACTTGGTCGCATTTGCTTGCATATATATGTACTTACATTGAACAGGTTATAGCAAGGAGGCTAGAGCAGAGAATAAAATTTGTTTGCCCGACAAATAGGTACATGTTTATCATAATTTACTGTTTTGTTTGGGTGATGATGATTTTATGAGCCTATTGGCTAGCCGCTTGGCTTTTTCTTTTTCTTTTTGAGATCAGAAGGCCTATATGGCAATTTCGGGATTTTCCCGTGGCTCCCGGTGCAGGGGAGGTTATGGCGAAATTTTTCGAAAATTTAGGGTGTTAGCCAAATTTTTGAAAAATTTGAAAAGTTCTTAGAAACTGAAAAGTTGAAGAACTTAAGCCGTAGCGAAAATAGTGGAAGTTGAGTTGATTTGTTAAACAACTTTCGGCTTCGTTCCTTTTCGGGGATGAAAAGTTTTAAGTGGGGGAGATTGTAACAACCCGTAAAATCTGGGCCAGTTTAAATTTTTTTATTTTGGCGGATTTAGCGAATTTTGAATATTTAAAATCAATTATTTTAAATAATATCGACGAGAAATTTATTTTGAATAGAATTCGAACGTATATATTATATACGTCGTCGTTAGAATATAAATAATTATATATAATTATAAAAAGGAATTGAAAATGGCGCGGTAGTTCGATAATTCGATTTCAAAATTCAATTGAACATACCGGGTGCAAATTAAACCGGATTTTAGTGAAACCTAAAATAATGGAATCTAATTGTGGCTATCTTTCCAACGAATCCGAAAAATTGAAATTTCATAGCGGGAATCAAAAGATATGTCCAGTTGAAAATTCTGAATAGTCACTATGGAATTCGGGCCCTCAAAAATAGCCATTTTGCAAACGACCTCGGTTTTCGACAAAATCACTTTTGTTGGATCCGCAGTGTCAAATTATTGCTAGGTTTCAAATTTCGTAATTTTCTGAATCAATATGTGAGCGTGGCAAAGGAAAACGCGTTTGACCAGTTTTAGTTGATTTTAATCGACTGGAAATTGGCCATTTTTCAAACGGTCTCAGAATTTGACGAAATTAGTTTTGTAAGGACCGTATCATCGATACGAAGCTAGAAATAATTCTTCTGTAATTTTCTGAGTCTGTATGTGGCCCTGGTAAATTGAAATGTGCGTTTAAATTGAATATATAAAGAATTATATTTTGATTTTGACGGAAACTGATCGAAATTGCCGAATCAGCTTACGATACATATCCCATTGTGTTCAGAATGGGGGTAATTAGCTAGGGGCGACAGTCGTTGGGTCTCGTTTGGAGTTCAAATGTAAAGTCAACTATTGGGAATTTATTAAATAATTAAAATATTAATATATATTCATGGGCGGGCCCAAACCCTTATTCACTTTCTCCAAACCCGTTTTCTTCCCTCGCTCAGCTAAAACGACAGATCGAAATCAAGTTAGGTTTAGAAAATAAAAAATATCAAATCGATCGCGCCTCTCGTTCGAAGCACCCACCGCCCGCGTTTGCCACCACCACCTCCCTACGGCGCCGCCTCACCTGATCGGACCCCCAATTCGCGAGCCCTAACGCCCCATCCCTGAAACCCGCCACCACCTCTACTCAAAATCGCACCGCCCCCCTGCGCGCACCAGAAACCCCCAGCCACTCCACCAGCGTCGCCTGAGCCCAGCGCCAGCCGGCCATCGCCCCTCCGACGTCAAAACCGCTTCTTTTCTCCGATAACTGTGAGTTTATTTATTTATTTTACTTAAGGTGATTAATTTATTTGCTGAGCCATGATTAAATTATACAATGGCGGAAGGTTTGATTTTGAAATGACCTTGTTTTAAGAAAGCAATTTTTATATATTTTATATTATGAAGAAAGCTTTGATTTTTAAGTTTAGAAGGCTTTGATTTTTAAATTTAGAAAGTTTGATTTTTATAGGGAGAAAGAAATGATCTTTATGGTAAAGGAAGGATTTTTAATCAAGAAAAGAATGGATTTTTATACAAGAAAAGAATTGATTTTAATACAACATGAAAAGATTAGATTTTGTGTTAGCGAAAAGGTTAGATTTTAATATGTGAAGCATTATTAGAATGTGATTTTTATTTTAAAGACAACAGTATAAAAATGTGATAGTGGCTACGGGGAACGAAAGTGGCAACAGACGAAAAGGTGAAGATTTCCTACATAAGAAGAGTCGCGGTGAATGGATTTAGCTTGGGTGAGAACTTCTCACCTTAATTCTTGTTTTCTAGTTAAAATTATATACCAGGATGCAGATGGTGCTTAGCAGCACCTGACACCCGTCGTCCACAAACCTTGGATGGCTTGTTTGTTTGTTTGTTTTTGATGTGTAGTTGATCGTGTGTTGTGAAATGAAATAAAATATTTATATAGTTAAAAATATAATTTTTAACGTGTATATAAAATGAAATATATATTTATAAACAAATCGAACGATTTGTTTATGTACACTGATTTGACTAATATTGATTGGGATGATAAATTTTACACATCGCCCAACTGCACAAATAAAATCTGTGTTTGATTGTTGAAACCCCACACGGGTGTTGGGATGATATTTGGCATACACTAATCCCAATTATTTAATTGTATGTCGATCGATTGATTGACAGGCTGTTATAAGCGTTAGATATCTATATTTGATGCTTATACAGTGTAGTGCACTTTGGATGATGGTTGATTATTTATCGTTGCTATTATATACATGTGTTGTATGGAATCCATATAATTAGCTTTATATGGTAATTGATTGGCCCTCATTCCAATTTAGAAAATAAAGAATATTATAAAATAAAGGTTCATGTGTTGATAGTACTCATCCGTTGAGATTAGTCATGTGTTGAACGAAATATTTTTACAATAAAATTTACATCTTTATCATATAGAAAAGTAGAAACTAACTTGAAAATAGATAAGATGAGTGGTCTCCTGGATGTTGATCTGATGTTGGTTTCGGCCTTCGGGGTTAATATTTAGGGAATCGTTCTCTTACCAATTTACGGTTGGAGTCTGATTTGAAATCAAACGATAGATACCATAATTTTTATAAAATATATTAAATAACAAAAATAGTCACACGTGGACAGTACTCATTCGTTGAGATTAGTCATGTGTTGACAAAAATATAGATTCATTTGTTGAATAGAATAACGGAATTATTGAAATATATAAAGCCGTGTTGATTAGAGATGCGCTATTTTGACGCGAACGATATTTATATCGATTATGAATTGAATTTGAATAGAATTGAATAGAAAATGAAGTCGAATTGAATAGAATAGAAATTGAAGTCGAATTGAATTGAATATAAAACGAATTCGAATTGAATTAAATATAAAGCGAAGTCGAATTGAGTTGAATATAAAACGAATTCGAATTGAATAGAATATAAATCGAATTCGAATTGAATAGAATATAAATCGAATTCGAATTGAATAGAAATTGAAATTGAATAGAAATTGAAATCGAATTAAATTGAATAGAAATTGATTTGAATAGAAATTGAATCGAAGTGAAATCGAATTTGAATTGAAATGAATTTAAAACGAATTTATAAGGAAAAATTGAACTTTGATTTGAAATTGAAAAGGAAGTTGAAATTGTTTTTGAAACGAATTCAAAACGATTTATAAAATTCGTTTTAAATAGAAATCGACGAAATATATATTATATATATTATATATATAATATAATGGCCTGAATAGAACGCGCCGCGCCGCGGCAGTTCGCGAATTTCGACCATTGACTTCGAACGGACATTACGGGAGATCCGACCGTCGGATTCTCCTAAAACTGGAACCGTTGGGTTCGTATCGAAAAGAGCTTTCCAATGAATATTAGAAATTCGAAATCTAACGGTTGGATTTGGAATTATTTCCGAATCAAATATGGAAAAGTCGCTGTAAGTGCAGTTCGGTGGCAGTTATTGAAAACCGACTGTACGGGCCTTGATAAAATAATTAAAAATATCTATAATTTGTGTAAAATCAAAAGAAATGATTTGGGGAAAATTGGGATGAAAAACTCCATATTTGAAAAGATAAAAATAGATTCTTATCGAAATGAACTAGTTTTGAACTAGAATTAAAACCAATTTATTTTTGAAATAAATAAATTGAATTTGAAATGGGTTTTAAATAACCAGAATTTCTAATATATTTTATTGGAATTTAAATAGAATGTGATTTGGGTTTATCGTGAACTGTGTTTTAAATGACATCAGTTCTTTAACCCAATAAAAGGAGTTTTAATGAATCTTTAATTAGATTGAAATGAGAATTGGTAATTTAAATCATCAAAATTTGGAAATGATCGAAAGGGGAGTATCACCAGTTTAGCTCCTAGCGATAGTTAAATCTTTAATTAGATTTGAACGTGAAATGGTAATTAAATTTACCGATAACACTGTGGTGTTAGTTATGGGGTAATAACAGTTTTGCTCCATGTGATAAATAGGTTGGGATTGGGAAATAAAATAAATAATTACTTCGGTGTGGTCCGCTAATCCCAACTAGTTTGGAAAACCATAATATGGTTTGAAATGATATCCAAAGGAAGATTAAAGAATAAATTTAAAAGAATTTATCTTTGATAAAATTAATGGGAACCTTTCCCCAGGAGTGTGAGTATCTGAATAAAAGAATGTTCTGAATTGGAATGAGGGTATATTGTGTTTTATAGCACTTGTTGATTAAGATACGTGAGTTATTCAGAAAGTCCGGGTATAACCCATTCTGAATAACTGATTCGATGATGAGTCGAAGAGATTGAAGACGGTGCAAGACCGACGATCTTCACATCGAATAGGTGGGTGCTACTGATGCTCACAATGGGAGTAGCTACCTTGAAGGGGGCTGAAGTGGTAGCCGTCCGGACGTGCTTGGAGGTCGATGGATATGCGAGGAAAGTGCCTCCGGTTTCGTTCAGACCCAGAACGGACTTGTAAATGGACTGTGTGTCTGACATTGGATTTCATTCTGTGTGACTGATATCGGTTGCACAGAGTGGTTTGCCTGTGTGGCATGCTAAGATGCAATTGATCGAGGCTTCTATTGAAAAGCAAAGTCTTGTGGTGATGATCAAAGCACAGCCCGTGTGGCACATCTTTGTGTAACGTGAATTCGCGAGCCTCGCACCCCGGTTGTGAACCAAAAACGGGAGAGGACATCAGGGAGGGCATGCGTTTCCTTCTAGCTAGGGTGGTGTCAGTGACCTACCAGCCCCGACATTTATATACTTTTCACCTGTGTGGTTGTTGCTGTTGCGAGGCGCCTCGGTTAGATCGGACGATCCGGGTCCGATGGAGCCATTCGTTGGCTCATTTACGCCCCAAAGGGCGGGGAAACGCAGTGTTCTGGCATTTTAATCCACATCGGTGGACCGGCCCTGACGAACCAAAGGCTTGACTGTGTACTTGCCTGAGACACGGGCTAGAGCGTCTCGAATAGGTAGAGGACGATCCCTAGCCTCGGTTCATAGACGGAAATCCAATTTCCAAATACGTGACATTGCGGTTTTAATTGTAGAACTAGTATGGCGACATGATATATGGTACCCATGCCGCCTATGATTGATACTTATGATTTGAAGATTGTTTTATACACTATACACTGATAATAGTATCAAATGATTTGTTTTAAAACGTATCAAGCATTCTTTGGCTGTTATAAGGGAAAACCCTATCCCCCGGCTTGCGTTGCATTGTGTGATAGGACCTGGGTCTTATAACAGCTTCATTTTTCTTTATTTAGCATTGCGTTGTTTGTTTTATGCACTGGTATTCTTGGGAGGAAACCCGTTCCGTGTTATACGGCGTGGTCCCTTGATTTACCTAACTTTAAAAACAAAGATTAATAACTGTTTTAGTTCTCACACCAGTCACATGACTGACCTGGAGTTTATTGTTTTAACCTAAACTCTGGGTGCCCTTATTTTGACACGGGCAGCTAGTAGTTTTGGTTTTGCAGATTTATATTCACAGGATCCTGGTTTACAGCTGGAACGATATCCGGAAAGCTTTGTATCCGTATATCTCCTTCTAGTTGTGTATTGTATTATTTTCCACTGCGATGTATTTAAATGTAATTTAAATCTCTGATATTTCTGTGTAATATTTATTTGTTTATAATCTGTATATTCATGTATTCTGATGCATTGCTGTAATATACAACGAAATGTTCTCCCGTCCGCGTTCTGATTTGCCGTGTTCTCAATACGATAGGGCGTTTCGAACGGTCTGGGTCGGTTTAGCGACTGGTTCGGACCGAGCGAGATTCCTTTTCATCACACGTTGGCCTGCTCCATTCTCAACACGTCACTGACCATTCTGACTCCGGTAACGCGCCCCACCTGAGACCCGCTAGAACGCCTGCTTTTGACATGCTCACTCCATACCCAAACTCTCCGACTCCATCGTCATCGCATGTCAGCATCCACCATCGAACTCCTGCGAACCGCCTAACACTGCTTCAGTCTCAACCGTCGACACAAACTCCGAGAAGCCTCGGGTACCTAGTCGCTTGCAAGAGCTCACGAATGACAGCAACTCTCTGACAAGTTTCCGGCCACAACAACGACTAAAAATTGATCATGATCGTTCGATAGATAGGTCTCATCAATCCGACGATTTCTGTAGTTGATGATGTGTGAAAATAATCAGTGAATTCAAAGTTTGATTTGGGAAAAGATAAGAAATATAGAGGCCGTTCAATTCTAGTGGAGGCGCAAGTTTTACACGCATTAACCATTCAGAATTTGATATTAGGGTTTGATCGATTGGGAGGTGGGATATATATAGAACGAGATGGATTTTATATTATTTTATTTTCATGAAACTTAACGGTGAAGTAATATCCCTTAACAATCCTATATGATCTTCGTTTTTGACAAAATAAGGTAATCCTAGCATTAAAAATATTCCGGACTCGATGGGACAGGTTTGGTCCAATTCTGAGGTCGTTTGTGAAAAGTCCTTTATAATTATCGATGAAAAATCAAGCGTTTAAATTCCTATAATTATAGAAAAAAATCCAATAAATTTAAAACCTTGACATTTTACTAGACCTCTTCCTTACGAATCCAATGAAATTTATTTCATTCAAATCAGAGTTCATTTGGCCAGTCGTTTATTCGTTTAAAGTTACCCCTGTTTGAATTGACCAAATAATATAATTGATTAGGCGTTTATCATTGCCACGATCACATGGTAAGTCCGATTGACACGAAAATTGAAATTTCTAAACTAATTAATTAATACGAATCCAATGGCACTAGTTTCGTCGCATTCTGAGACTGTCCCGGTACGCTATTTTTATACGCACTGCAATGCCATTTTAGACACCAAATTACCCGATTTTCAAAAATAACAAATTATATACCTATCCTGACTCTAATCGTCGATACGAACTCAAACTAGTTTCGAGGCCTAATTTGATCGTCTGCTCAAGTTACACCAAAATATCTCTTTATTAAATTAAATTAATTTAACTACACGCTATAAAAATTTATTGGGAGTTTACGGCTACTGTGGTCACATACGACATCGGTTTGCCACGCAATTCAATACCATACGATAATTTAATGTTACGGTCCCCTTGAAACCAATTTCATTAGAGACGGAGTCCGTTTGCAAAATGGCTATTTTAAAGGCCTATATTTTACTAACGATTTCCATAGCGATTATTTTAAAATTTGATTTAGCCATAACTAACAGTTTATAACACGAAATCTGGATTTTTCTCTTCCATATGAAAATTATAGTCAATGTGATCCCAACGTTTCTTGTTTTATAGAAATCCGACTTATATTGGATCCTGTATATCCAATTGAAGTTCAAAACTCCATATTTCGAACTGCCGCACCATTTCGAGCTCGATTTATAATTATATAAATATATAACGTTAAAACTCCATTTCAGTAACGAATTAAATATTTAAAATACACTAATATTTCAAATAAAATATTTAAAATAATAAATTAAATTAAATATTTGATTGCCAAAAATACGGATCATTACATAACATAACTGAAAATAAATTATATCGCAATTACCACAATTTACAGTTATTTAACATGTTAGGAATGATGGGGGATGTAAACGGTAAATATACCATTTTCCAAAAGGTATAATTTAAATCCACTGACCTGACAACTTTTCAATCCTTGAATTGATCCATATTTGTTATTCCAGGGCCTTCCTAACTGAATCTATTATTACAATAATCACGGATTCACAAATCTGACACTAAGAGAAAAGGGAAAGAAAGAGAAATCTAAGCAGTCAGATTTAAGAACCTACCTCATGTTGATCAAAAATTTGAACACATATGTTGTACATTTACATTCTTTATCTTCAAATCTTGAATCAGAATATCCTAAATCTAATTTATTTCTAATTTCTAAAAGATTTGGAGAGGAAAGAAAATGGTAGAGCCATGGTAGCATCTCAGAAAATATGAGTCTAAAGGTACGCCTTACTAGTCTATTTATAGGTGTACGAGAAAGTCTGGTCCATCAGATTTAACCAAGTAAAATCCGAATGGTTAATTCCAGAAAACACGTCATCTAAAAAATAGATGTGACCCGATTGGGTCGACCCCTAGGTCGACACATGGGTTGATTCATGTTAGACCTCGGTCGACCCATCGTGGGTCAAACGCGTTTTCCTGTTTCATTTTGAATTCTGTTTTAATGTCAATTAATAACGTTAATTTCTTACTTAATATACTTACCTGATTTATAATATTCCAGTTATGGCCTATCTTTAAGTTTGAATTTCGAATTTATGCGTGTATATACGCATACAATCTTTCAATTCCTTATCTGTTAATCAGTTCAATCAATAACGCTATCAATTAATTGTTTTATTCCTTTTAATGCATTCTAATTTCAAAGGCAGCTAATTTCTTAGCTATTTTCCATTTATTATGCATTAATTATTTTCTGCTCTTAACTTGAACTTTTATCTCAACATTTGAATTTATACATATATATACACGCAATTTTTTTCTTTATTTTAAATTCAAACATCGTTATGCCATCATTTATTTCTTACCTATTTTCATTGATTACAGGTTTACTTTTGATTTCTCTTTCATATATATATATATATATATATATATATATATATATATATATATATATATATATATATATATTTGCACACACATACACTATATTTACATATGCATGTATACATATATTTTTATACTCACATTTATGTATAATTTTCCGTATATGTGCATTTATACATATTTTCCCCTTAAAGTTGGCAATTCTTTAATTGTCCCTTTGAAGCGCCAACGAGACTCAAACTTGCACAACTCACTTGGGAGAGACTTGTCTCTACCAACTGGGCTACATAGGCTTTTGTTAACAATACAAAAAACAATGGTGGTCATTGTTCTTTTTAGTGTTCTTCTTACATCTATTTTTCATATTTGTTGTGATATTTCATTAAAGATATCTTTTTCATCTTAAATCTGTTTCCTGCAAACCATAGGTCTCAATTGATCAAAAAATCACCAAGGATGCAATGACGCTAATTCCATAACCAAATTCTAAAATCTTTTCAAATTTTATTTTATTATTTAATTAAAAATGCGGGGTGTTACATTCTCCCGCCCTTAAGAAATTTCGTTCCTGAAATTTAACAAGGGTATATCCAATTTTGCAGCCATTTGTGTACATCCAATTTTACAGCCATTTGTGCTAATACAATATAATAATACATGAATGAAATGAATGCCTAAGCCACGGTACCTCCTATATATATGCAATTTTTTTTCTTGAAAATCTTTTTGAAAACATGATGCACAAATCCTAAATATACTGGCAATTTCCACATGAATGCAATATTTTGAAAATCAATATACTTTTTGTAACAACCCAGAAAATCAAAACCAGTTTAAACTTTTTATTTTGGCAATTTTAATGAATTTTGAATATTTAAAAAGATTTATTTTAAATAATAACGACTATAAATTTATTTTGGGTAAAATTAGAAAGTATAAATTTACTTAAATCGAAGTTAGAATATAAATATTTATTTTAATAATAAAAGGAATTGGAAATGGTGCGGTAGTTTGAAAATTCGATTTCAAATTTCAAATGAATGTATATGATTCGAAATAAACCAGATTTTAGTTAAACCAGAAATATTTGAATCTGTTTGAATATATCTTTCCAACGAATGTGAAAAATCCAAATTTCATAGCGGGAATAAAAAGTTATGTCCCGTTGAAAATTCAGAATAGCGCTATGGAATATAGCCCTTAAAAGTGGAAATTTTGCAAATGACCTCCGTTTTTGACGAGACCACTTTTGTTGGATCCGGATGTAAAATTATCGATAGATTCCAATTTTTATAATTTTTGGAATCAATATGTGAGCGTGGTGGATTTAAATGCGTTTGGTAATTTTAGTTTGAATTTAATCAACTGGAAAATGGCCGTTCATATGGTCTCCAAATTCGACGAAATTAGTTTTGTTAGGACCGTATTGTCAAAACATAGCCAAATTTATTTTTTTGGAATTTTCGGAGTCCATATGTGGCCCTGGTAAATTAAAATGTGCGTTCAAATTCAATATATATTGATTTATATTTTAATTTACAGCAAAACTGACTAAAGCAATCGAATTGACTTACGAAATATATCCCCATTGTGTCCGAAATGGGGGTATTTGGCTAGGGACGACAGTCGCTGGGTCTCGTTTGGAGTTCGGATATAAAAATCATAAAACTTAGAAAATAAATAATAAAATAATAATATAATTATCTGTAAAAGGAAACCCTAGCCCTAACTAATCTGCTAGCCGCCGTCTCATTCAACCGATGGCTCTAGAAGCTCAAACTTCCTTCCTAATTAAATTGAAATTCGCGCAATGATTCAAAGTGCTTCTAAAGCAAAAATGGAAGAGCTTCGCACGCTCTTCAATATCATACAACCAAGATCAAAATCAGTGGAGTGTTTTGCTCGATATTCAAGCGGGAACAGGAGTCGTTCAAGGCAGTTTTTTGACATGCCTGGGCCTTTGACTGCGCCACCGCTGTCGGCGAAGGGAGAGGGGATGGGGAGCTTCCGCGTGGCGACGAGCGATCTGACTCCAACGTAACGTACGAGGAGAAAAGTGGAGCCCTAGCTAACGACGGGTTGGGTTTCTTTGACCTGGGGAAGACGACGGGGAACAGATGGAATTAGGCGGCTTAATGATGTAATTAAAGAAATTAATTATATTTTAATTATTCGTTATGTAATGAAATGCATAAAAATTCATATCTTATCCATACGAGGTCCAATCGCGCGAAACTGGATCCGTTGCGATCGTGGAGTCGAGAGCTTAACAACAAGACTAACTGGGTCCAATTTGGAGTATGTCAGAATTTTAGACAAATTCAAATTATACAGAAATTCAGATAAAAACTGACGGAGTGGATCCTAAAGTGAGAACTTCTCACTAAAATTATTTCTGTATAGTTATTTATTTCATAACTGCATATATAAACTGCTCCCCGTCGTCCACAGACCATGGACGGCTTGTTTGATTGTATTATGTTGTGGAAATTTGTTGATCGTATTGCATGGAATAGAAGGTTTGAATAATAAAAATATCATTTTTATTATATATATATAAAATATATAAATTATTCTTCTATGGAATAAAATGTTTGAATAATAAAAATATCATTTTTATTGTATATATAAAATATATAAAATATTCTTGTGTGGAATAAAATGTTTGAATAATAAAAATATCATTTTTATTGTATATATAAAATATATAAAATATTCTTGTATGGAATAAAATGTTTGAATAATAAAAATATCATTTTTATTGTATATATAAAATATTCTTTTATGGAATGAAATGTGTGAATAATAAAAATATCATTTTTATTGTATATATAAAATATTCTTGTATGGAATAAAATGTTTGAATAATAAAAATATCATTTTATTGAATGAATATAATATATAAAATATTCATGTATGGAATAAAAATTTTGAACAATAAAAAAATAATTTTTATTGGATATATGGACCATATAAAATGGTCATGTGTTGAAAATAAGTATTCATTTACAAATCGGACGATTTGTTTATGTACACCCATTTATCTGATATTGATTGGGATGATATATTTTACACATTGCCTAACTACACAAATAAAATCCGTGTTTGTTGATTGAAACCCCACACGGGTATTGGGATGATATTTGACGTACACTAATCCCAATTGTTAAGTTGTATATCAATTGATAGGTTGACAGGCTGTGATGAGCGTTAATTATTTATTTTTAATGCTTATACAGTTGTAAATTGCACTCTGAATGATTGCTGACTGTGTATGATTATAGTTGTGTACACTTGTGTATTAAATCCATATAAATAAAATTATATGGTAATTGACTGTGTCTGATTCCAATTCAGAAAGAACGAATATTTTAAATTAACGAATATTTCAAAATGACGAATAATGAATATTTTAAAATAACTAATATTTTAAAATAATATTTAGTAATGGATCAGAATATGATTTTGATGTCTGATTTGGGATGGACACGAAAATATTTAAATATATAAAGCGGTGTTGATTAAATTAACGCCATTTTGACGTGAATGATATTTATATTGATTTTATTCATTTTTATAATGAATATCGAAAAGGAAGTGATTTCAAAATATAATATTTTGAAAATATTATCATTTATATATCGATGAAATGGAATATTCAATTTTGATTTGAAATTGAATATGAAGTTGAAATCGTTTTGAAAACGAATTTAAAACGATTATAAAATACGTTTTGAATGGAAATCGACGAAATATATAGTATATATATATATTATATTTAATGGCCCGAATAGAACGCGCTGCGGTAGTTTGCAAATTTCGACCATTGACTTCGAATTGACATTACGGGAGATCCGACCGTCGGATTTTCCAAAAACCAGAACCTTTGGGTTCGTATCAAAACGAGCTTTCCAACAGATATAAGAGATTTGAAATCTAATGGTTGGATTTGTAATTATGTCCAAATCAAAATTAGAAAAGGTCGCTGTAAGTGCAATTCGATGACCGTTTATGGAAATCGACTGTACGCGCCTTGATAAAATTATTAAAAATATTAATAATTTGTGTAAATTCATAATAAATGATTTGGAAAGAATTTTGATGGAAAATTACACATTTGTAAAGATAAAAATATATTTTTATCTAAATGAAATAGAAGTATAAATCTAATGTTTTTAAATAAATAAATTGGATTTGAAATGGTTGTAAAAATAACCAAAATTTTCGATATATGAATTGGAATGAATTTTGAATCGAAATTATCTTCGGAATATTTTGATATTGGATTCCGTGATTATACGGATATTGTGGAGGAATTTGGAAGATATATATATATATATCGTTATTCCCAATATGATATTTGTTGATTTTAGAATTTGATATTGAATATAAGTCGATATGATTTCTTTTCAGAGCCTTGTATTTAATATTGAATTGGATTTTGGGTTTGTCGTGAATGGTGTCTTCATTAACACTGTTCTTAAACCCCGTGTGAAAAGAATAAATCTTTTAATTAAGGCTTAAAGAAGAATTACCAATTAATTAACATTTAACTGGAATTGAAAATGGAATATGAATTGGGTTTGTTGTGAACTGTGTTTTTAACGACATTCGTTTTTTAACCCGATTTATAGTGAAACGGGATTTTGAATCTACAGATCTCTTTATCAGGATTTAACGGGGATTTTCCAAAGTAAAGTTTTCCAATTTAATATATTAAATTGGAACTGAGTGGAATTCGATTTGATAATGATCGAAGTGAACTTCTGTGGAAGAAGACTATCAATACATATGGAATTTAAAAGGCTTTGCCGTTATTCCATTTATATTATTAGTTGGATACGGAAATTGATATCTATTATATATTGATCTATTTTCCGTGAACATTCCATAATTAATGGAATGGGATTTGGGTTTATCGTGAACTGTGTTTTAAATGACATTAGTTCTTTAACCCAGGTAAAGACAGGATTACATGTCTAACATTGTATTTCGAACTGTATGGTTGATCTCTGCTAAATATATATTTGTTTGGTGGCGGAGAATTTTTTTCTCTTTCTTAACACCCTTCTCTAAGATGTACAAGCTTAGAGGTTGTATATCGGTAGAAATCAATAGTACGGTGTAGATTATCGATGCGGCATGTTTGTGTTTCCAAAGTTAAATAATCATTAATATTGATTTTTAGGAAGATTAAAACTAAGTGGAGTTTTAATGAATCTTTCATTAGATTGAAAAGAGAAATTGATAATTTAAATTTTCAAATTTGAGAGATGATCGAGAATGGAGTATCACTAGTTTTGCTCCAAGCGATAGTTAAATCTTTAATTAGATATGAACGTGAAATGGTAATTAAATTTACTGATAACACCATGGTGTTAGATATGGAGTATTACCAGTTTTGCTCCATGGGATGAATAGGTTGGGATTGGGAAATAAAAGAAATGATTACTTCGGTAAGGTGCGCTAATCTCGACTAGTTTGGATAAACCTTAATATGGTTTGAAGGATATCCAAAGGAAGATTAAAGAATAAATTTAAAGAATTTATCTTTGATAAAATTAATGGGAACCTTTCCCAAAGGATATGAATATTTAAATATAAGAATATTCATAATTGGAATGAGGCGTATGTTGTGTTTTATAGCACTTGTGTATAATATACGCGAGTTATTCGGAAAGGCCGGGTTTATACCCATTCCGAATAACTGATTCGACGATAAGACGACGATGAAGCCGGTGGTTGAAGACCGGAATCTTCACATTGTTTGGATGATTACTGATGTCTTGATTGGGCGGTACACCCAAGACAAGGTAATAAGCGGTGATCGTCCAGACGTACTTGGAGATCGATCGGATATGCGAGGACCTCTCTCCTGTATTGGACATACGGGATGAGGAATAAGGTGCCTCCAGTTTCGTTTAGATCCCGATTGAACTTGTAAATGGATATGTGTCTGACATTGGATTTTATTCTATGTTGATTGATCTCTATTAAATATATATCTGTTTGGTGGCGGAGAATTTATTCTCTTGCTTAAAGCCCTTCTCTGTGATGTACGAGCTCAGAGGTTATTTATCGGTAGACATCAGTCGCACGGCGTGAATTTCCTGTGTGGCATGCTGAGATGCAAATGATCAAGATTAATGTTGAAAAGAAGAGTCTTGTGGTTGATGATCAAAGCACGGCTTTAATATAACATAGCTTTATGTAGCATTAATTCGCGAGCCTTACACCCCGGTATGAACCAGAAATGGGAGAGGACAGCAGGGAGGGCAGTGCGTTTCCTTCTAGCTAGGAGTGGTGTCTGGGTTTTGCAAGCCCAGATGTTTTACTTATGTGGATGATGGATAGCGAGGTGCCTCATATATATCAGTCTCTACGCAGCCGATGGATGTTAAGTCATATGGCTCATAGGCGCCCCATAGGGCGGGGAAACGCATGTTCAGGGATTATGAATCCACCATACACTTAGAGTGGACTGGCCCTACATGTTACCTAGGGCACCTAGAGTGTGTAGCCTTGAGACATTGGCTACAGTGTCTTGAAGCGGTGAGGATGGCCCCTTGCCTTAGTTCATGATGGAAATCCAATTTCCAATACATGACATTCAGTTTTATTTGTAGAGCCTAGTATGGCGACATAGTGGGATGGGGCACTATGCCGTCTATGATTGATACATTTATATTTGAAGTTGTTTTCATTCACTTTACACCATAATATTATCAAAATGATTTGTTTTAAATGTACCAAGCATGTTTGGCTATTATAAGAGAAAACTCTATCCTCCGGCTTGCGTTGCTTTGTGTGATGGGACCCGAGTCTTACAATAGCTTCATTTTTCAAAAAGCATTGCGCTGTTTATAACTGTTTATGCACTGGTATTCTTGGGAGGAAACCCTTTCCGTGTTATACGGCGTGGTCCCTTGATATACTATATTTTAAAGTAGAGTTTTAAATAACTGTTTTAGTTCTCACACCAGTCACATGACTGACCTGGAGTTTATTGTTTTAATCTAAACTCTGGGTGCCCCTATTTTCCACACGGGCAGCTAGTAGTTTTGGTTTTACAGATTTATATTCACAGGATCCTAGTTTACAGCTAGAACGATATTCAGAAAGCTCTGTATTCGTTTATCTCTTTCAGTTGTGTTTTGTATTATTTCCTGCTGCATTGTAATTTGTAAATCTCTGATATTTATCAAATGTGTATTATTTATTCATACTCTGTATATTCTTGTACTCTGATGTAAATTGTTGTAATGAGTAATGAAATGTTCTTCTATTTGTGTTCTGATTAGTCTTGTTCTCAGACAATTTGTTCTTTCTCTTCTCTTCGGAGACCGAGGAAGTTCGGGTTGTTTCATTTTGGCATCAGAGCTTTGGTTTTACAGAGCTCGAGAACAAGACATATTAGAACCAAACGAAAGAAATCTCCAGAGATTGGATTAGTAATATCCAATAAGAATGACTCGTTAGATATAGGATCAGTAGTATCCTAGAACGAGTGTGAAGAGTGTTGTTTAAAATAAAAATTAAAAACAAATACTATTTTGAAAATTTAAACCTTATTACACACATTTGAATATTATTTTTATACTGAATTTGGACAATCAAGTATATAGAGATTTTGCATATACGCCTAGCTAGCGTGTATATGAAGCCTCAACTATACTGGATAGATATAGAATCACGCTCTAGTCGCCCGGACATGATTCTGATGATGGCGCGCCATCATTAGTGTTTATGCTCGAGTTTCAAAAGTGAGATGTCTATATATTTCCAATTGACTGGTGCGAGAATCAAAATTTAGATAGGGTTTATTATTGTGGATTAGCATCCAAAAATATGATTTTTTGACTATGTATTAAAGTTATGTGCATGAAAAGCTAATCAACTAGTTGTTTGATGATTGTGTTGAGTGATTATTTAATTAAAACCAACATGTGAAAGAAAGGTAAATTTAAGCCAAATTGAACCAAATAGTGAACTGAATTGAAAATTGATTGGAACTGCATACATCTATACATGTATATAATGATCAAGTCATAAAGGGAAACTAAGAAGTGGAATGAAATTGTATGCCTGACAAATAGGTACGTGTTTACTAGTTTTCTTTTTCTTTTAAAGATTTTTGAGCCTAAGGCTGGCCGCTTGGCATTTTCTTTTTCTTTTAAAGATTTATGAGCCTAAGGATGACCACTTGGCATTTTCTTTTTCTTTTAAAGATTTATGAGCCTAAGGCTGGCCGCATGGCATTTTCTTTTTCTTTTAAAGATTTATAAGCCTAAGGCCGGCCGTTTGGCATTTTCTTTTTCTTTTAATGATTTTATAAGCATAAGGCGGGCCGCTTGGCATTTTCTTTTTCTTTTGGATGGATGAGGGCCCTGCATGGCTAGTAGAGGTTTTAAATGTCTCCTCATACAAAGGAGGTTGTGGAGAAATTTTTCAAAAATTTAGGGTGTTAGCCAAATTTTTGAAGAATTGAAAAATTCTTAGAAACTGAAAAGTTGAAGAATGAAAGCCAGAATGAAAGTTGAGTCGGTTTGTAAAACAACTTTCAGCTCCTCTCCTTTTCGAGGACGAAAAGATTTTAAGTGGGGGAGATTGTAACAACCAAAAAATCAAAACCAATTTAAAAATTTTATTTTGGTAATTTTAATGAATTTTGAATATTTGAAATGATTTATTTTAGATAATAACAACTAGAAATTTATTTTGAATAAAATTAGAAAGTATAAATTTATTTAAATCGAAGTTAGAATATAAATATTTATTTTAAATATAAAAGCAATTGGAAATGGCGCAGTAGTTTGAAAATTCGATTTCAAGTTTCAAATGAATGTATAGGATTCAAAATAAATCGGATTTTAGTGAAACCAGAAATATTTCAATCTGTTGGAAATATCTTTCCAACGAATGTGGAAAATCCAAATTTCATAGCGGGAATAAAAAATTATGTCAAGTTGAAAATTCAGAATAGTCGCTATGGAATATAGCCCTTAAAAGTGGAGATTTTGCAAACGACCTCCGTTTTCGATGAGACCACTTTTGTTGGATACGGAATGTTAAATTATCGCTGGATTCCAATTATTATCATTTTTGGATTCAATATGTGAGCGTGGTGGATTTAAACGCATTTGGCAATTTTTGTTTGAATTTAATCGACTGGAAAATGACCGTTTTTCAAATGGTCTCCAAATTCGACGAAATTAGTTTTGTTAGGACCATATCATCAAAACATAGCCAATTTTTTTTTTTTTTTTGGAATTTTTGGAGTCCGTATGTTGCCCGATAAATTAAAATGTGCGTTCAAATTCAATATATATTGATTTATATTTTAATTTAAAGAAAAACTGATTAAAACAATCGAATTGCCTTACAAAATATATCCCATTGTGTCCAAAATGGGGGTATTCGGCTAGAGGCGACAGTCCTGAGTCCCGTTTGGAGTTCGGATATAAAAATCATAAAACTTAGAAAATAAACAATAAAATAATAATATAATTATCTATAAAAGGAAACCCTAGCCCTAACTAATCTACTAGCCGCCATCTCATTCAACCGATGGTTCTAAAAGCTCAAACTTCCTTCCCAATCAAAACGAAATCCGCGCAATGATTCAAAGTGCCTCTGAAGCAAAAATGGAAGAGCTTCGCACGCTCTTCAATATCATATAACCAAGATCGAAATCAGTAGAGTGTTTTGCTCGATATTCGAGTGGGAATAGGAGCCAATCAAGGCAGTTTTCCGGCGTGCCTGGGCCGCCGAGTGCGCCACCGCTGTCGGCGAAGGGAGATGGGCTGGGGGGCTTCCGCGTGGCGACGAGTGGTTTGACTCTGACGCAACGTACAAGGATAAAGGTGGAGTCTTAGCTAACGATGGACTGGGTTTCTTTGACATGGGGAAGACGACGGGGAACAGAAGGAATTAGGGGGCTTAATGATGTAATTAAAGAAATTAATTATATTTTAATTATTCATTATAAATGAAATGTATAAAAACTCATATCTTATCCATACGAGGTCCAAATCGTGCGAAACTAGATCCGTTGCAATCGTGGAGCCGAGAGCTTCACAACAAGATTAACCGGGTCCCCATTTGGAGCACATTAGAATTTCGGACAAATTCAAATCCAATTGTTCAGAAATTCAGATAAAAACTGATGGAGTGGATCCCAAAGTGGGAACTTCTCACTAAAATTATTTCTGTATAGTTATTTATTTTATAACTGCATATATGAACTGCTACCTGTCGTCCACAAACCATGGACGGCTTGTTTGATTGTATTGTATTGTGGAAATGGACTGTATTGTGATTGTTGATCGTATTGTATGGAATAAAATGTTTGAATAATAAAAATACCATTTTTATTGTATATATAAAATATTCTTGTATGGAGTAAAATGTTTGAATAATAAAAATATCATTTTTATTGTATATATAAAATATATGAAATATTCTTGTATGGAATAAAATGTTTGAATAATAAAAATATCATTTTTATTGTATATATAAAATATATAAAATATTCTTGTATGGAATAAAATGTTTGAATAATAAAAATATCATTTTTATTGTATATATAAAATATTCTTGTATGGAATAAAATGTTTGAATAATAAAAATATCATTTTATTGTATATATAAAATATTCTTGTATGGAATAAAATGTTTGAATAATAAAAATATCATTTTTATTGTAAATATAAAATATATAAAATATTCTTGTATGGAATATAATGTTTAAATAATAAAAATATCATTTTAATTGTATATATAAAATATATAAAATATTCTTGTATGGAATAAAATGTTTGAATAATAAAAATATCATTTTTATTGTATATATAAAATATTCTTATATGGAATAAAATGTTTGAATAAGAAAAATATCATTTTTATTGAATGAATATAATATATAAAATATTCATGTATGGAATAAAATTTTTGAACAATAAAAATATAATTTTTATTGGATATATGGACCATATAAAACGATCATGTGTTGAAAATAAATATTCATTTACAAATCAGATGATTTTTTTATGTACACCCATTTATCTGATATTGATTGGGACAATATATTTTACACATCGCCCAACTGCACAAATAAAATCTGTGTTTATTGATTGAAACCCCACACGGGTATTGGGATGATATTTGACGTACACTAATCCCAATTGTTTAGTTGTATGTCAATTGATAGGTTGACAGGCTGTGATGAGCATTAACTGTTTATTTTTAACGCTTATACAGTTGTAAATTGCACTCTGAATGATGGCTGATTGTGTATGATTATAGTTGTGTACACGTGTGTATGAGATCCATATAAATAAAATTATATGGTAATTGACTGTGTCTGATTCCAATTCAGAAAGAACGAATATTTTAAATTAACGAATATTTTAAAATGACGAATAATGAATAGTTTAAAATAAATAATATTTTAAAATAACTAATATTTTAAAATAATATTCAGTAATGGATCAAAATATGATTTTGATGTCCAATTTGGGATCGACATGAAAATATTTAAATATATAAAGCTGTGTTGATTAAATTAACGCCATTTTGATGTAAACGATATTTATATCGATTTTATTCCTTTTAATAATGAATATAAAAAAGGAATTGATTTCAAAATATAATGTTTTGAAAATATTATCATTTATATGTCGATGATATGGAATATTCAATTTTGATTTGAAATTGAATATGAAGTTGAAATCGTTTTGAAAACGAATTTAAAACGATTTATAAAATACGTTTTGAATGGAAATCGACGAAATATATATATTATATTTAATGGCCCGAATAGAACGCGTCGCGCTGTGGTAGTTCGCGAATTTCGACCATTGACTTCGAATTGACATTACGGGAGATCTGACCGTTGGATTCTCCTCAAACCAGAACACACATACACACACATATATCTATATTATATATTTAATGGCCCAAATAGAATGCGTCGCGCTGCGGTAGTTCCCGAATTTCGACCATTGACTTCGAATTGACATTACAGGAGATCCGACCATCGGATTCTCCTAAAACCGGAACCATTGGATTCGCATCGAAAAGAGCTTTCAAATGGATGTAAGAGATTTGAAATCTAACGGTTGGATTTGGAATTATGTCCAAATCAAAATTGGAAAAGGTCGCTGTAAGTGTAGTTCGATGACCTTTTATGGAAATCGACTATACGGGCCTTGATAAAATTATTAAAAATATTAATAATTTTTGTAAGTCATAATAAATGATTTGGATGGAAAATTCGACGTTTGCAAAGATAAAAATATATTTTTATCGAAATGAACTAGTTATGAACTAGAAGTATAAATCCAATATTTTAAAATAAATAAATTGGATTTGAAATGGTTTTAAAAATAACCAGAATTTCCAATATGTGAATTGGAAAGGATTTTGAATTGAAATTATCTTCGGAATATTTTGATATTGGATTTCATGATTATACGGATATTGTGGAGGAATTCGGAAGATATATACATATCGTTATTCCCAATACGATATTAGTTGATTTCAGAATTTAATATTGAATATAAGCCGATATAATTTCTATTCAGAGCCTTGTATTTAATATTGAATTGGATTTTGGGTTTATCATGAATGGTGTCTTCATTAACACTATTCTTAAACCCCGTGTGAATAGAATAAATCCCTTAATTAAGATTTAAAGAAGAATTACCAATTAATTAACATTTAATTGGAATTGAAAATGGATATGAATTGGGATTATTGTGAAATGTGTTTTTAACGACATTCATTCTTTAACCCGATTTACAGTGAAATGGGATTTGGAATTTATAAATCTTTTTATTAGTATTTAATGGGAATTTTCCAAAGTAAAGTTTTCTAATTTAATATATTAAATTGGAAGTGAATAGAATTCGATTTGATAATAACCGAAGTGAACTTCTGTGGAGGAAGATTGTTAATTCATATGGAATTTAAAAAGGCTTTGTCGTTATTTCATTTATATTATTAGTCGGATACGGAAATTGATATCGATTATATATTGATCTATTTTTCGTGAAGATTCCATAATTAATGGAATGGGATTTGGGTTTATCATGAACTGTGTTTTAAATGACATTACTTCTTTAACCCAGTAAAGACAGAATTACATGTCTAACATTGTATTTCGAACCGTATGGTTGATCTCTGCTAAATATATATCTGTTTGGTGGCGGAGAATTTATTCTCTTGCTTAAAACCCTTCTCTAAGACGTACGAGCTTAGAGGTTGTATATTGGCAGAAATTAATAGCACGGTGTAGATTGTCGATGCGGCATGTTTGTGATACCAAAGTTAAATAATCATTAATATTGAATTTTGGGAAGATTAAAACTAAGTGGAGTTTTAATGAATCTTTAATTAGATTGTAAAATGAAATTGATAATTTAAATTATCAAATTTGGGAGATGATCGAGAATGGAGTATCACCAGTATTGCTCCAACGATAGTTAAATCTTTAATTAGATTTGAACGTGAAATGGTAATTAAATTTACCGATAACACCATGGTGTTAGATATGGCTATGGGATGAATAGGTTGGGATTGGTAAATAAAAGAAGTGATTACTTCGGTAAGGTGCTCTAATCCCGAGTAGTTTGGATAAACCTTAATATGGTTTGAAAGATATCCAAAGGAAGATTAAAGAATAAATTTAAAGAATTTATCTTTGATAAAATTAATGGGAACCTTTCCCAAAGGATATGAATATTTAAAGAAAAAAATATTCAGAATTGGAATGAGGTGTATGTTGTGTTTTATAGCACTTATGTATAATATACGCGAGTTATTCAGAAAGGCCGGGTTTATACCCATTCTGAATAACTGATTCTATGATAAGTCGACAATGAAGACGGTGGTTAAAGACCGGAGGTCTTCACATCGTTTGGATGATTACTGATGTCTTGATTGGGCGGTACACCCAAGACAAGGTAATAAGTAGTGATCGTCCAGACGTACTTAAGAATCGACCGGATATGCGAGGACCTCTCTCCTGTATTGGACATACAGGACAAGGAATAAGGTGCCTCCTGTTTCGTTCAGACCTTGAACGAACTTGTAAATGGATGTGGGTATAACATTGAATTTTATTCTGTGTTGATTGATCTCTATTAAATATATATATGTTTGGCGATGGAGAATTTATTCTCTTGCTCAATGCCCTTCTCTGAGACGTACGAGCCCAAAGGTTATATATCGGTAGACATCAGTCGCACGACGTGAATTGCTTGTGTGGCATGCTGAGATGCAAATGATCAAGGCTTCTGTTGAAAAGCAGAGTCTTGTGGTTGATGATCAAAGCACGACTTTAATATAGCATAGCTTTGTGTAGCGTTAATTCGCGAGCCTCACACCTTGGTACGAACCAGAAATGGGGGAGGACAGCAGGGAGGGCAGTGCGTTTCCTTCTAGCTAGGAGTGGTGTCTGGGTTTTGCAAGCCCCGACGTTTTACTTATGTTGATGATGGATAGCGAGGCGCCTCGGATATATCGGTCTCTACAGTGCCGATGGCTGTTGAGTCATATGGCTCATAGACGTCCCATAGGGCGGGGAAACACATGTTCGGGGATTATGAATCCACAATGCACTTCGAGTGGACCGACCCTGCATGTTACCTGGGGCACCCAACGTGTGTAGCCCTGAGACATTTGCTAGAGTGTCTCGAAGCGATAGGGATGGCCCCTTGCCTTGATTCATGACGGAAATCCAATTTCCAATACGTGACATTCAGTTTTATTTGTAGATCCTAGTATGGTGACATAATGGGATGGGGCTCTATGCCTTCTATGATTTATACATTTATATTTGAAGTTGTTTTCATACACTTTACACCATAATAGTATTAAAATGATTTGTTTTAAACGTACTAAGCATGTTTGGCTATTATAAGGGAAAACTCTATCCTCCGGCTGCATTATGTGATGGGACCCGAGTCTTATAATAGCTTCATTTTTCAAAAAGCATTGCGCTGTTTATAACTGTTTATGTACTGGTATTCTTGGGAGGAAACCCGTTCCGTGTTATACAACGTGGTCCCTTGGTATACTATATTTTAAAGTAAAGTTTTAAATAACTGTTTTCGTTCTCACACCAGTCACATGACTGACTTGGAGTTTATTGTTTTAACCTAGACTCTGGGTGCCCCTATTTTCCACACGGGCAACTAGTAGTTTTGGTTTTGCAGATTTATATTCACAGGATCCTGGTTTACAGCTGGAATGATATTCGGAAAGCTCTGTATCCGTTTATCTCTTTCAGTTGTGTTTTGTATTATTTTCCGTTGCATTGTAACCTGTAAATCTCTGATATTTATCAAATGTGTATTATTTATTCATACTATGTATGTTCTTGTACTCTGATGTAAATTGTTGTAATAAGCAATGAAATGTTCTTCTGTTTGTGTTCCGATTAGTCTTGTTCTCAGAAAATCCGTTCTTTCTCTTCTCTTCGAAGACCGCGAAGTTCGGGTCATTTCACTTTTGCATCCAAATTTTCCTACACTCTACCAGAGCAAGAATGTAGTTCATCTAATTTTTGCATCCAATCACTCTACATCCCAGTATATTAACCTAACACGGTATATATGTAGTTACGTCATGACCCACATTTTACGTATCGGTGGATCATAAAATATTTTTATTCAATTCTCCGGGGGTTGGATCATTCTCATATTTTGATATGTTGTTTATGGGGATGTGAGACATGTCCATAATTTTTTACCAATTTTATTTCTGACCATTTTTCCCCTATCAGTTTTGTACAGCGGATAACTTTTGATTGGGATCAATTCAGGTGCTAAGTTTAATTTCATTGGAAAGGAAATGATGTTTCGAATTTAGTAGAGTGGTCACATTAAAGATTTGGTTCAGAGGTTTGTGAGGAATCGTTGTTTTAGTGTTGCACAATTTATGTACAGGTTTGGCTAGTCATTAATTGCCTGAATTTGTGTGGCCCATTAGTAGGCTGGTTAGAGGCTATAAATAGGGGGTAGAGGCATGGAGAATAGTTTACTTTATTCACTCTCTTATTTGGTTGAGCTTGTGATCCTTCTTGCTCAATCAAATACATCTTTCCTCCATTAAATTTTAGATCTACACAAGAAGATTGAAGATCTACATCAAACAAAGCTAAATCTACATCAAGTGAAGGGAGATCGCATCAAATTGAGAGCTTTAAAGATCATTCTTCACTGTTCGGATGTGGAATTTAGCGATTTCAAGTTATTTTGAAGATTTGGTGAGTGATAAGCATCTCTCACATGGATTCAATCAAGTATACCAGTTGTTTGATCTTATTTTTCTTCATTTCAAGTTGTTTTCACATAGATCTACATTATGGTAAGTATATTTTCATTAGAATCACTATAGGATCTAATCTAGCAACTTAAATCGGTAAATTGTTGTAGTTATATAATAATTTATTGTTGTGCTAGTATGTGTTGATGATTGCTACTGATTTATGGTTGAGTTTGATCGATTTGAATGAGTTATTTGCATCGATGTTGTCATTTGGTGATGGATTGGTTGAGATTGAAGGTAGATTAGTCAAATATGGAGTCGGTCATTTTTGCATGGGTCGCAGGCTTTGGAAGCAAGAAATGATGATTGAAAACATGGCACAAGGTCGGGTTGTTTGAAGTTGGGTTGCTCGAGGCTGTGTCATTTAAAGTATGGATCGTGACTTGCGGAGCACGAAATGGAGTTGGGTCATTTTTGGTTATGGGTCGTTTTTGGCTATGGGTCATTTTTTTGGCTATGGGTCATTTTTTTGTTATGGGTCGTTTTTCATAGCAGAAAGGCTGAATTGCTTTGGATTGAATGTCGACTATAATTGATGACTATTTCATTTCGGGAATGGATGTGGCCTCGAAGTGAATTTAGGGAGGAATATTCGAAGTGATATGAAGTGTTTGTTGATTGACAAAATGCAGCGAATGTGCAGGCGACTCTAGTGTGTTTGAGCTCGTGGATAATGGTTGCTCGATATGGTATTTGAGCTTGTGGATAGTCGCCAGTAATGATGACTAGAGATTTTGGAGGCCGAGGGATTATCGTTAATCGGAGGTTCTAGTAGACTCAAAGCAGGCATAATAGGGGCACCTAAAAGGCTAGTTGGACTAGTCAAGTACCCTAGGTACGTGAATGATCTAGTTGTCTTCTGGGAAGACAAACATATGATCATGTATGGCATATGGAGTTTTGCTAGAACCGGGGTTACCATTAGCTCTTGACAGAATGGAGTAACGTAGCCATTCATACCATTGATGATGGTTTCAAGGTAGGTTTGGCAGTGATAGCCGGAGTTATAGATGTTGATTGTTTTGCTTGTATCATCTTGTGTAGATTTTCCAACGTCGAAGGAGATATCTTTTTGGTGCTTGTCTGATGTTGGTTTAGACCTTCGAGGCTTGTGCTTAGGAGATGTCGATCTCAACTAGGGTGGTCTACAATGGATAATTAGTTGCTATGTAATGACCCGCATTTTTCCAGGGGTATAATTAATTTATTTAATTATATAAATAGTGATTTAGGGAATTAAATCATCGTTAATTTAATTATAGTGAATATTTAATTAAATAATTAAATAATAATTTAATTCAGAAATAATCAAAAATATTGGAAATCACAATATTCTGTGAACGGGGTCGTCCCTTATATTTAATCCAGCTTAGAGTTGAATTATATTGACGAATATATTCAATCGACGACAGTTTGAACGTATAATTATATTATAATTAAAATCGAGCTTGAAATGACGCTGCAGTTCGCGATTTGGCGATTTGAACTTCAACTGAATGTACAGGATTCGTTTTAAGCCGGATTTCGGTGAAACAAGAAACGTGTGGAGCTGGTGGAGTATATCTTTCTAGTGGAAGAGAAAAATCGGGATTTCGTCGTGTAGATTTTGAGATATGTCCAAATCAATTTCAGAAAAGTCGCTGTGGAATTCCTTTATAATTCGTAACGCTTTATTTACGTTATAATTGGATTTTCAATATAAATTGAATATGGATTCAACCTGGACTTGGAATATCGAATATATAATTATACTGGAGCTGTATGATATTCCTCGGTGAATATATACGATAATATATATTTATTTATATTTAATTTAATTATATTTAAATATATTTATATATTTAAATGGGTCATTCAGAGCTTTAAAAATAGCCGGTTTTGCAAACGAAGTCGGAATTCGACGAAACTAATTTTGTTGGATCCGCAACATCAAATTATTGTTAGAGGTGAAGTTTCATGATTTTTGGAGTCACTGTGTGGCCGTAAGGATTTTTAGAGTGAAAAACAGTCAGTATTTTGACGGTTAAAAATACGCTGTGTGAGCATACGGAGTCAGAATTCGACGAAACCAGTTTCGTTGGGACCGTAATGTCGGACTGTAGCTGCAAGTCCAGTTTGGAGATTTTTGAATATTTTGTGTGGTCACAGGAATTTTTAGAAGTCAGATAAATAAGAAAATGACTTGAATAAAATATTATAAACTAATAAAAAATATATCTAAGCACCCTATAAATAGAACACATTTCCTCCTAAACCTAATTTCACTTTCTCCTTAGCCAAATATTTGCGCCGTCACTTTTTGCTCTCAGCAAAACACAGATCACCTTTGTAAATCCAAAAGAAATACAAACAAAATGTTATAAATCCTAAAGAAAACTTCTTTGAATCCCTTGAGAGATTTCCATCCTCCCCATATGGTTTTCACAGTGTTCGATGTTCGTTTGGTTCATTGGGTTTCTACAGAGCGAACTTAGGGTTCGGTTTTGGGAAAAATATATGCGATTTTGAATGATTTCGAGGTTGAAATTGAGATGTCGAGGTGAAATGAAGTATGTTTGCTAGGAGATGGGAGTTTCCGTCAGTTTTTGGTTCGGTGTTCACCGTGGTGGTTGAAGAAGCTGCTGTCGAATGGAAGTGGCGAGTTGGGTGGTATAAGTATGAGCTTGTAGAGGTTGAGATGAGGAGTATAATGGTGATGTCGGTTGGAAGATGTGAGGAGTAATGGTTAATCACGGAGGATCGAATTGCGTTGGAAAATACTGTCGTAGAGGAGCAGACATCGGGAGTTTTCAATTTGGGGAAGACAGTTAAACAAGGTCGGTTATTATATTGTGAAGTGGGCCGGAATGCTGATGGTGAGAGGCCCAATTACTTAATGGTTATATAGTTAATTTAATTTCAATAGAGTGTACGAACTTGTTATTAAGATATATCGTTCATACGTAATCAGATTAACGAACCGTAAGTTACGTTGGGATCGTATGGACGGGAGCAACACAATGAAGCTGACTGGAAGTGGATTGGGGCTCGTATGAATTCATGGCGAAATAAATTGTTTGATTCAAATCAAATAACAGTTTATCATTCTTTAACGATGAACTGCCAAAGTGAGTAAAACTCACCAACTCTGAACAGTTATATTTTTATAATGTATTTTTAGAACTGTTAATCATCTGTTGATTGCTGTGTGTTGGTTGATTTGATTGAACTGCTAGTCAGTTAGTGGAAAGTATATATATATATATATATATATATATATATATATATATATATATATAAACCGTTAAATATTTATATGGCAATTTTGTTTATCAGAATATTTCACATCGAAGTGAAATCGATGTTAATATTATTGTTTAACATCTGTGATGCAGGGAGACAGGTTGGAGGAATCCGACTGGATTCCTCAACAGTTATTTTATTATTTTTCATATATTGTTATATGATGTGATATAAAATATGTGGGCGATTATATGTGCTTGGACGATATTGAACATCCTGATTTGATATGATTGAATATCATAACATACCGAAATGTTGATAAGGGATTTTCAAAGTGATATTGAAAATAGAATATTTATAAATTGGAATATTTATAAATAAGAAATATTTATAAATTGGAATATTTATAAATAGAAGATATTTAGAAAGGAAATAATTTCAAACAATTTTCTTTTTGAATGGAAAGGCCTGTGTGGCGGGTTTGGGGATTTTCCCGATGCTCCCGTTACAAAGGAGGTTATGGCGAACTTTTCAGAGAATTTAAGGAGTTAGAATATTTCAAGAATAAATTTGAAAAGGAAATATTTGTAAACCACTTACAAATAGAATGAAAAAGGAAACGTTATAAAAAGGGAAAACGTTATAAAGCAGAAACCGTTATAAAGAGGAAAACGTTATAAAAAGGAAATCATTTTTTAAGTGTAGAATCGTTACTTAAAAGTAAATCTTTTCAAATGAATAAAACGTTGTTAAAAGGAGTTAGTCGAATATAGTATTCGAGAAGAGTTAATTCAGTAGAGTTAACTAATTCAGTAGAGTTAACCAGTTCAGTAGAGTTAACCAGTCCAATAGAGTTAACCAGTCCAGTAGAGTTAACCAGTCAGGTCGAGTTAACCAGTTGGGTTAAGTAAGTCGAGTTAACCAGTTGAGTTAAGTAAGTCGAGTTAACCAGTTGGGTTAAGTAAGTCGAGTTTACCAGTTGAGTTAAGTAAGTCGAGTTAACCAGTTAAAGTTAACCAAGTAGGTTTAACCAGTTAGAGTTAATCAGTTAGAGTTAATCGATTTGAGTTAAGATTTTCGAGTTGATAATCGAGTTAAGTTATCGAATACCACTTATTCGAAGTAGAAGTTATCAAATATAGTTATTTAAGATAGAGTTATTCAAACAGAGTTATTCAGGATAAGTTGCCATCTCGTACGACTGCTAGCGTAATTCGCAGGGCTGTAAATAGCCTACGGCGGTCGGATGTTTCCTGAGGGAGTCAGGCGTAACCATTGTGATCGCTGCGATCTAGAGTCAAGCGAATGGAGTTTAATCAAATATTAGTTATTCGATAGGAGTTAATCGAGTTGAGAAATAAGTTAAGTTAAATAAGTTGAGTTGATCGGGTGGTTCGACCAAGTTAGTCGAGCCTAGTTAATCGAATCAAATTGGTCGAACCAAGTAAGTCGAGTTAAGTTAGTCAAGTTAATCGAGTTAAGTTAGTCAAGTTAATCGAGTTAAGTTAGTCAAGTTAATCGAGTTAAGTTCGTCAAGTTAAAGTTATCGATGTTAGTTTCATCGAAAGGAGTTAATCGATGTTAGTTTCATCGAAAGGAGTTAATCGATGTTAGTTTCATCGAAAGGAGTTATCGATTATAGTTTAATCGAAGAGAGATTATCGAATATCGTTTATTCAAAAAGGAGCAGTCGAATATAATGTATTCGAAAAGAAGGAGTTAATCGAATATAGGTTATTCGAAGAAGAGTAATCAAATAGAGATTACTCGAAAGAGAGTTATACGTCGAACTCGGTTATATCGAATTCGGGAAAGTATCCTTTACTTTCCAGTCTTTAAAGCAAGATTTATTTATTTATAAATAAATCAGTTGTTAAGTAAATTATTCGAATTTAAAGAATGTAAGATAGATAATTCGAAGGTAGGGATTATAACGTTATCGCTGAGGTAAATGTTTTAATAAAGAAGTAGATACGTAAATAGAATACGAGGGTTATGTAAAGAAGTTGTTAAAGGATTTAAAAGATAAACTTGACCATTTCGAAGTTATAACGTTGTTTAGTTAAGGTCTGAGAGGTAATTATACCCCAACTTGATTGGTTTCCTTCTTAACTAAGAAATGGTAAGGTTTGATCGAAAAGGAGTTTTGGAAATGTTTTCCAAGTTTAAAAATACGAATCTAGAATATATAGAAACAGAAGATAAGTAAATCAATGAACTAAAGAGATAAATGTTAAATGATGATTGATCGATATAATTTCCATTTGGAAATAATATCGTTGTTTGCACAGTTGTTTTTCTTTGATAGTTAACTCATCGACTATCGAAGTTTTTGACCATTTTAACGTTGTTAATATGGAGAGACCAGTTGGATTATTATCCAAAGAACCATTCTGTATTGGCATAAGCGTTGCAAATCATTTATGCCAAGGATAATTGAAGATGGAGTAAAGTGCAAGGGCTGTTGTATAAGTCTTAGATAACAGTGACTAAGATGGATATACTGAATAATGCCTTCGGTTTGTCCAGTCCCAGGACAACTTGTATGGACGAAGGTCTGACAGAGTATATCCAATGGATTGCGTAAGTTGATCCCTTCAAATGTATATACGTTGGTGGCGGAGGAATTCGTTTCTCTTAGCTGTATACCCGTTGTATTTTTGAGGAAATCAATTTGTGATTTGGAGGGTATGACGATGTGACATTTCTAAGTGAATAAAGATGGATGTCTGACAAAGTATTTCCAGACGATCACGTACATTGATTTCTCCAACCGTACCAAGAGTGAAAGCGGAGAAGGAAACTTCTTTTAGCTAACACATAATGTATTGTTGAGGACGTCAATCGGTGATTGGATGGATTTGATGATGTGGCATTTAAAGTGAAACCGATGTGAAGATAAGCGTAGCTTCTAGCCTCACATCCGGTAAATGACAGAAATCGGGCAGGTAGCATGGCTATGTAGGTCGCACCTATTAGGGTGTATAATCACCTGATCTGGAGTTTCATTTATTTCTAAAAATCTATTGTTGATGCTGTCCCATTCGGGAAACGGTTGCTGATCCCAACCGTTGGTGATATACATTCGATACACTCAAGCGAAATGGGTGCTCGGTCATGTGTGGCCGGGTTGCAAGATGTTCTTGTAGAACCCAGTGTATTCCTCTCTAGAGGTACACGAGCAGAAGGTGGTTCCATACCTTATCATAGTTGGAAATCCATTATCCAATACGTGCTTGCGATTTTGATTGTATACTATATATGTAGAACGTGAGATGAAAGCGTTTCTGCTAGATTGATATATATTTGTACTTAGACATTATTATAATATCAGAATGATATTGCTTGTCAAAGATGTTGGATTCTCATAAGGGAAAAACCCGTTTTGTATTCATGGCGTGGTCTTATGAGATATCATATATATGTTAAACTATGTTAAACTATTTTACTCACACCAGTCCCATGACTGACCCGGAGTTTACTTTGTTGTTTTCCCCAAACTCTTGGGTGCCTAATTTTGTATGGGCAGTCAAGTAGTCGGGATTTACAGATATACTTGAAGAGCTGGAGCAGGAGGCTTCTGGATCATATAGCTATAGTTTATTTCCGCTGTGTTGTAAGTGCTGTACTCTGATAAGTGCTATTGTATACATAACTATTATATTTCAAAGTTATGTTATATAATATATGTTATTCGTTCCGCTGTGGGGTTCGTGTTACTCTGATGTTGTGTTCTTCTTCTTCTACTCTAAGTTTCTATCTTATCTATCCTCACCCTCTAATTTCTTTCATTAATTACCAGGATTTTTCGATGTTTTGGTTATCGACATCGAGCTTATGTCGATAACCAAAGTCGCTCAAAATCCGGGTCATTACATGCTATATCTTTTACTGCGTGGTTTTTATTGATTTTTGTAAAGGCTATCACTATCGGATGTGGAGGAGACATGTTTGGGATTCTTCTCTGATGATGTGGTGGTAGAATGGATGTTTGATCTACCTATTTATCATATACTTTATTGATGATGTTAGATAGCTGTTTTATCGCTCATTAAGACTATTGTCTGACTCAAGGTTTTATGTTTCCCTCTTATTACCTTGGGATGTTCATCCATGTTTTGGATGGGCAAACTGAGTAGCGGGTAGTAGATCTTGATGAGGATGATGTTGCAGAGCGATGACGAGCAGAAGGCGGATATATTATTTCCTACATATTATTATATGTTTCCATTGTTATGGTTGTAATGATACTCTGAGTGATTGTAGTGAGGCTTTTTGTACAAAATTTGGTGACGTATTCCTGTGGTACTATGGATATCCTTTTGATGATATGGAAGTTTAAAAATTCTACATAATTATGCTTCACTACTACTGCATGTTGTATATGCTCTATTATATTTTATCTTTGCGTTGTGAGTTATACGATCGGTTCCGCTTGTGTTATCCTACCCTGATGATCGTCCATAGCTGTCTGGCATGTTTTTCAGTGTATTATTTCCCTTGTTAAGTGCACGAGTTATGGGCGGTCATCACATTTGGTATCAGAGCCCTGGTTAATCGATTTTAGTCAAAGTTCGAAGATGTAGTGACATACGAGAGACGTATTTGTAGATTTCTAATGGATTAATATTATATTATACTGTATAGTATCGTAGCGCTTGAACTCCACTTGTAGTTTTTCTCATATGTGGATAAATCATTCTACTTTTTAGATTTACAACGAGTCATCAAACGGCGAGACATACTGCTAGGGAGGGGATTGTGCCTGGAGGGGAAAATGGCGGTATGCTAGATTACCCAGCTATGTTCGAGGCCATGATGGCCGCGATCATGAGAAGGTCCCCGCTCAAGAGACAGCTGCGGTAGATGTAGGGGTTCACGTGCAAGTGCCTAGGGTTGTGGACTTTGCAAAGCTAAGCAAAGACTTTATTACCCTAGGAGGAAAGCCGTTCAAAGGGACAAAGCCGATTGAAGAGATTTAAGAGTGGCTTGATACTTGCATTCAGATTTTTGGAGACTCAGGCGTTGATGGTGTGACTAAGAGGAAGCTTGCATTGAGACAACTACAGGGTAGAGCTATGGAATGGTGGAACTCTGTCATTTTAGAAACTCCAGAAGATGATATTTCCTAGGAGCAAATCCATTCAAGTTTGAGATAAAGTTTATCTCTACCATTCAGAAGTCTATTTTGTTCAAGAGGTTTATTGAGCTAAAACAGAATGGTAGGCCAATGCTGGAGTATGTTTTTGACTTCGAAGCTTTGTCGAAGTATGCTCATTCAAATGTTGAGATTCCCTATCAAAAGAACAAGAAGTTCGTGATGTGCTTGGATAAGTACCTGAGGAATCAGCTAGTTGATCATTTGGAAGATACTTATGAGAAGCTCATGGAGAAAGCTTTAAGGCACGAGAGTTTGTTTACCAAGGAAGAGTCTGTTGTTGCAGCTAAGGAAGAATCGAAACCACAACAGAATGATAATAACAAGAAGAGGAAGTAACAACAACAGAAAGGAAAGGAGGGCAAAAAGCCAAAAAGCGAGGTGATTTGCTTTAACTGCTAGCAGGAAGTCCATTTTTCCAGGGATTGCAAGGATCTGAAAGGTGAAAGGAAGTGCTTTAATTGTGGAAAGCCGGGGCATGATAAGAAGGATTTTCTAGAACAGCCGAAGGGAAAGCAGACTATGAAGGCATATGCTTTGGAAGCCATTCCTTCTTCTTCGACGACCCTTACGGCGGAGGAGAAAGGGAAGAGCATTGTCATTCAATGTACTCTTTCCATTTGAAATGTTTTCAGTTCGCATGTTGATACTGGAGCATTGCATTCTGTCATGGGTTACGGGCTTGTGTACAGGTTGGTTTGGGAACCCGAGATATGTGGTAGACCATCGGTGGTGACTGATCCAGTAGGGGGTTCATCCAACTTGTGTATGATTTGTCGTGGTCTAGTGTTGTCAAGTCATGGTTGCTCCTTTGTGTGTGATTTCTTTGTTTTGAACTTCACTGGGTTTGGGATCATATTGGGTATGGACTGGCTCAAGAGGTATGCTGCAAAAGTGGATTGCGAGAAGCTAGAGGTGATAATCGGTAATGTGGAAGGGAGATTTGTTGTGATTAGAGGTAAGATAAAAGACGAGGTCTTCGTAAGCTATTTATATTCACTTGTGATTCCACGTGGAGACTTGCACTATGTCATAGATGGCCTACAACAACCCCATAAAAGTGATGCAGTAGGTGCCAAAAAGTGTTGCTATAGGCAAAAAATGATCTGTGGCAACACTTTTTTGGTGTTGCCTTTTGCCGCGTTGCCTTAGAGTCAAAGGCAACGCCTTTGCGACTCTATGGCAATATCGGTACAGGTGTTGCCACAGGTACCACTAGAACAAAAATTATCCTTTCACAACTACTGAAAACAGTTGTAATATGTCTAGTACAGCTGGCAATCATAATAAAGTCAACATTTTTTACAACTGTTTCTAGCAGCTGTTAAAATTTGTTTTACAACAGCTAAAAGCGATTACACTTTAACTGCTATTAATCAAAGATTTTATAATATTATAAAAAATATTATCATAACACAGTATTTTATTCAAATAAATATTTTATTTTAACATTTCAAATGGTACAAATTTTTGGACTCCATTATTGTACATTCGCTTGTATATTACACAATCATTCATATTTACATACATTCCTCACTATATTGTCACTCGATTCACTCATATACAGACTCACACAACCATAAACAACCACAATCATTCATATTTACACTCTTTTTCTGCTATACACGTCCAAGTCCAAAGTAGCTTCAGCCTCTGCAATTTGTTTCATTATATATCTCTAGCATTGATGCCTGCAAGTTTAATAAACAAGTCCATCAGGGACTCGGAAAATGTGAAAAAGTTGAACTTTAGAATAAACATAATATTAATGTGAAAAATGTAAATGCATACCTGATGTGGCGTTAGTGATCGATGTTGTAACTCTGAAAATACATTAGATTGGATAGCGATCATCTCAGCCAATAAATGTTTCAAAGAAGTCCAAAAATTTAGATGTCGAAATGTACAAGATGCATAATAAAAACCTGCTCTTGAATTTGTTATGAAACTCATTTATATAGACCTCTAACCATTCTTGTACCTGTGTGTATATTGAAAAGAATAATTATAGTGAAATACACCGAAATGGAAGAGAGAATTGATTTGAGGTAAATAGAAATTTACTAAATTAATGCATCTGAATTAGAGGCAACAAAGGTAATGACCAACCCTTTGGCTTGAAACCTCATCGTATCAGTATGCAACCTACCTTCTCCATTACCTTTCTTATAATCTAATTGTCATCTCTCACGCCTAAGCTGCAGTTCAACTAGCTCCCACACATGTTCATTTCTATGCATCAATTAATGGGCATTCATCCCTAACTCACTAGCCAAATATATCTTGCAGGCATAACGCCATCTCAATGGACTTTTCCTGCATCTGAACTTGAGCCTGTCTAGAAACAGGAGTAAAAATTTTCAAGTTGGAGAAGCAGCTCTTACTACGTTCCTATTCTTGCTTGAGCAATCATCAGTTATGCCTGGTATTAGCTCACGTTTTGCTACCCTTTAGCAGTACAGGCCAATTAGTATCTGCTCACACATTTAAGTTTTAGTAACAATTCATATCCCTATTATCTACAATAAACATCACATATGTCCCATTTTTTCCAATATATGTCAAGTACCAATATCAGTTCATTTTAACCGGACTTCTAAATGCTTCACTCCTCCATATTTTACTTCAAAGTAAACAAACATAACCATAGCCATGTTCCGGAAAATAACTTACTAATCAATTGGATGAACATGATATATCAAATTTTATTTATGAGTTAAGCATGGAGTAAATATGCATGTATGATGGCTCAAATTTTACCCAATGAGTTAAACACAGGAGTTAAGCTCAAATCTTACTCATCAGTGCATTCTTTACAGCCTCCACTGCATGTCCACTAATCAATTTCATTTGACTGCAATGATATAACATGTATTAATTAACATCAAGTGATCAGAAAAAAGTGAGAATAAGAAGAAAAAATGAAAAGAAGATGAATGCAAAATCACCCATTAGCAGCCTCATCAAACTTGAGATAATGCTAATTGGCTTCCTACAAAATTTGAGCTGAGCCTGATTTTGTTTAACTCAGAAAATCATAGGAACACATAATCAGATGCGTCACTGTTTTTCACAACACAACTCAGGCTACTCAAGCTACTAAGGCAAATGCTTTATTTTTTCCGACTGCATGACTATTCCTAGTTCTTGCTAGATCCTATACCCGTTATTGTGGGTAAAATAAATGCAGTTTCCTAAAAGAAAAAGAAAGAAAAATCACAATGTTTAATGCTGTTGTAGTGAAATAACCCAAGAAATTTACAACTTGAAATAACCCAAGAAACCCAAGAAAATCATTACCACCCTGGGTCGTACTGGCGTCAATACTATCGATTCCACTCAAGTTTACATCAACTCAACGAGAGTTAGTAGCAGTCGCAGCTAGTAAAGGAATTATTGGGTTACCTGAGGGAGGCAGAGAGACAGTTGCGGTGACTATTTCAGTCTGTTCACCACGCGATCTAGTTGCCGATGAGGAAGAAGTTGCAGCTTTCTTCTCCTTACGAGCCATCATACGCAAGTTGGGACATCGATGTTTAGGAAGAAGAAGAAATCGCCAGATCTGGTTTTATGGAAGAGGACATTAACAGTCATGAATTGTTTTGATTTTAGATAATTATTTTGATTTGTTTCTAGATCTGAGGATTTATTTTTAGAAAATTGTTTTAATTTAGGGATTTGGCAGAGAAGATGGCATGAACTACGTTTCAATGGGAAAATGAAAATTTGAGGGCAAAAAAGGCGGGACATTGAAGGAAAATCACATTGACACGGATTGATAATATAGGTCGTTAGATTAGAGTCATGCAGATTACTAACTTTATTAATTTTCTAATTTGAATATATCTATGGTTGCTGCAACACATGTTGATATCCATGCTAACACATTGAAGTGTGCGTTGCAATAGACAAAAAACAACATAACAATGGCAACATTGTAGCTTGCAACACCATGGATTTTCATTGTAGTAGGCCATCTATGGCATAGTGTTGTCATTTGTGTTGATCGCTAATGAGTTCGATGATGCCTTTGACGAGGTCAAAGGGTTGCTGCCGCATCGTGAAATTAAGATTCAGGATCAATTAGGTCGAGGGTATTAGACCTATCGTTATGCTTCTTAGGTGGATGACACCTAAGGAACAACGAGAGTTATAAGTGCAAGTACGAGACCTTTTGGGAAAGGGATTCATTGAAGAAGCGTGTCCAAATGGGGTTCACCAATTTTGTTTGCAACTAAGGTTGAGGGATCTCTGAGATTGTATGTGGATCATCATGAGTTGAACAAGGTGACTAAGAAAAACAAGTATTCATTACCAAGGATAGGTGACTTGTTTGATCAGCTTAACGAAGACAAGGTGTTTTCTCAGATAGATTTGGCAGCGGGATTTCACCAACCGAGAGTAGCGTGGGATAGAGTTGTGTCCTATGCGAGTCGACAGCTGAAGCCGCACGAGAGGAGTTTTCCAATTCATGATTTGAAATCGGAAGCTATCGCGTTTGCTCTGAGGATAGGGAGACATCACCCGTTGGGAGTTCGATTCGAGTTGTCTACGGATCCGAAGTCATCGAAGTATCTTCTCTCCCAGAAGGGTTTGAATGTTCGGTAGCAATGGTGGTTAGAGTTTCTTACATCGTATGTTTTAGGAATAGCCTATACTCTTGCTAAAGGTAACGCGATGGCTAATGCATTGAGACGAAGACATAAAAGTTTGGGAGTGATGTTTTCGGTATGGAAGCACCACGAGTATTTGGCAGGTTTTGGTTTCAGGCCTTGGTGTTAGTTAGAGCTTGAGATGTGTTGGCGAGCTTATCGATATGACCTACTCTCATCAAAAGGATTGGCTAAAGCTAGAAGTGTGATACAAAGCGTATCAAGATCATCCAGAAGCTGGAACTAGAAGATATGGAATTCGAGGTCAATCGAGATGGTTGGCTTTGGAAGTAAGGGAAAGTTAGCTCCAAGGTTTGTTGGATCATTACCGATAGTCAAACGAATAAGAAAGTTCGCATATAGACTGAATTTACCTGAGAAGATGTTGGGTATGCACAATGTTTTCCATGTGTCATTTTTATGGAAGTGTGTGCATGATTCGAATGTGGTGGTATCTCTGGAACAGTAAGAAGACCTAGAAGTTTGAGTTCGTAGTTACAAAACCTCGTAAGCCGCTTCATGTTGTGGGAATGACACAAAATAGCTTAGGAGGAGGACGGTTAAGCTAATCTAGGTACAATGGAGTGAGGATGATGAGTATGAAGACGATCCATCCAGAAATCTTCATTGATGTAACCCATTAATGTCGTTTCACCTTACACCATTGTAACTTATTGTTGTTAGAATTCCACGTGCTAGGTTAAGGCTATGGATGCATGGCAGGATAGATGCTAGATTGAGTGGTAGATTGGCTGCTTGTGGATGATAGGCACGTAGAACTATTTTGGTTGCTTGTGTTTGCCTGAATTTCGGGGGCGAAATTCCTAATGGGGGAGGGATGTAACAACGCACATTTTACGTATTGGAGGATTATAAGATATTTTTATTTAATTCCTGGAGGGTTGGATCATTCTTATATTTTGATATGTTGTTTATGGGGATGTGAGACATATTCATAATTTTTACCAATTTTATTTGTGACCATTTTGTCCCAGGGCATAACTTTTGATTGGGATTGAATCAGGTGCTGAGATCAATTTCATTGGAAAGCAAATGATTTTTTCAATTTCGAAGAGTGGTCACATTAATGATTTGGTTCAATAGTTTGGGAGGAATCGCTGTTTTAGTGCTGCATAATTTCTGTATAGGTTTGGTTAGTCATTAATGAGCTGAATTGGTGTGGCCTATTAATGGGCTTGTTAGAGGCTATAAAAAGGGGGTAGTGGCATGGAGAATAGTTTACTTTTTTCATTCTTTCATTTCGCTAAGCTCATGATCCTCCTTGCTCAATCAAATACATCTTTCCTCCATTAAAATTTTAGATCTACGCAAGAAGATTGAAGATCTACATCAAACAAAGCTAGATCTACATCAAGTGAAGGGAGATCACATCAGATTATGAGGTCTAAAGATCATTCTTTGCTGTCCAAATTGGAAATATAGTGATTTCAAGTTATTTTGAAGATTTGGTAGTGATAATCATCGCTCACATCGGATTCAATCGAGTATATGGGTTGTCTAATCTTATTTTTCATCATTTCAAGTTGTTTTCACCTAGATCTACATCATGTTAAGTATGTTTTCATTAGAATCACCACAAGATCTAATCTAGCAATTTAAATCGATAAATTTATATAGTTATTCGATGATTTATTGTTGTGCTAGTGTGTGTTGATGATTGCCATCAATTTTAGGTTGAATTTGATCGATTTAAATGAGTTGTTTGCATCGATGTTGTCATTCGGTGATGGATTTGTTGAAATTGGAGGGAGATCAATCAAACATGGAGTCGGGTCATTTTTAGATGGGTTGCATGGCTTGGGAAGCAAGAAATGATGATTACAAAGGTGGCATAAGGTCGGGTCATTTGAAGTCGGGTCACTCGAAGTCGGGTTGCTCGAGGTCGGTCATTAGAAGTATGGATCATGACTTGTGGAGAACAAAATGAAGTTGGGTCGTTTTTGGCTACGGGTCGTTTTTTTTGCTATGGGTCATTTTTGGCTATGGGTCATTTCTTTTGTTATGGGTCGTTATTCATAGCAGAAAGGCTGAAGTGCAATGGATTGAATGTCGACCAAAAGTGAAGATTTTTTTCTTCGAGAATGGACGTGGCTTAGGAGTGAATTCAGGGAGGAATATTCAAATTGATATGAAGTGTTTGTTGATTGGCGAAATGCAACGAATGTGCAGATGATTCAAGCGTGTTTTAGTTCATGGATAATGGTTGCTCGATATGGTTTCTGAGCTTGTGGATAGTTGCCAGTGATGATGACTAAAGATATTGAAGGCTGAGGGAGTACCGTTAATCGGAGGTTCTAGCGACTCAAAGCAAGAGAATAATAGGGATGCCTAAAAGGCTAGTTGGACCAGTCGAGTACCCTGGGTACGTAAATGGCCTAGTTGTCTTCTAGGAAGAAAAAAATACGATCGTGTATGACGTATCGAGTTTTGCTAGAACGAAATTACCATTAGCCCTTGATAGAATGGCGTAACGTAGTCAGTCATATGATTAACGATGGTTTCAAGGTAGGATTGGTGGTGATAGCCAGAGTCATGGATGATGATTGTTTTGCTTGTATCGTCTTATGTAGATTGTCCAACGTAGAAGGAGATATATTTTGGGTGCTTGTCTGATGTTGGTTTAGGCCTTTGGGGCTGGTGCTTGGGAGATGTCGATCTCGATTAGGATGGTCTACACAGGATAATTAGTTGCTACATTTGTTACTGCGTGATTTTTATTGATTGTTGTAAAGGCTATCACTGTCAAATGCTGTCAAGACGGGTTTGGGATTCTTCTCTGATGATGTGGTGGTAGAATGGATGTTTGATCAACCTATTTCTCATATACTTTATTGATGATGGTAGATAGTTGTTTTATCGCTCATTAAGACTATTGTATAATTCAATGTTTTATGTTCCCCTTTTATTATCTTGGGTTGTTCATCCATGTTTTGGATGGGTAGACTGAGTAGCAGGTAGCAGGTAGTAGATCTTGAGGAGGATGATGCTACAGATTGATGACGAGTAGAAGGCTGAAGTATTATTTCCTATATATTATTATATGTTTCCATTGTTATGGTTGTTATGATACTCTGAGTGATTGTAGCAAGGCTTTTTGTACAGAATTTGGTGATGTATTCCTGTGGTACTACGGATATCCTTTTGATGAAACGGAAGTTTAAAAATTCTGTGCAATTATGCTTTGCTACTACTGCCTGTTGTATATGTTCTATTATTTTTTATCCTTGCGTTGTGAGTTATACGATAGGTTCCGCTTGTGTTATCCTACCCTGATGATTGCCCATAGTTTCCTGGCACGTATTTCCGTGCATTATTTTCCTTGTTAAGTGCAGGAGTTGTGGGCGGTCGTTACAAGTTACCCCCAACACCACAAGGTACTCTCATAGTCTCCTCCTCGCACTGTCTCCACCGTCATGCCACAGAAGCACATCCTTCGCTGAACAACTACGGAAATCCAAATCATAACGCCACGTTACCGCACAAAACCATCATCGCTATGCCACACTAGCGTACGAGAAATACTCTAACATCTACAATACACCACCCGGTGCGTGTACCTAGACCCTCACACGCACTTACGGTCTACTGTACTCCAAGTCCCATAATAGGGCTGCATCCAATGCATAGAACTTAATCGGGAGTGTTGACACGCTTTTTGGTCGAAGCTGTCACACGTTAAAATATTGGTTTGCAAAGCGCTCAAGCGTCGAGAATATCGTCAGAAAACACAAAGCGATTTGGTCGAAGCTGCGTCAAGAACATAAAAATGGCCTAAAACTCCCCTTTTTTAGGGGCTCGAAATCCCCTATTTTAGGGATTTCAAATCCCTTATTTCTGGGATTCGGAATCCCCTATTTCAGGGATTTCGAATCCCCTGATCAAGGGATTTGAAATCCCTTTTTTTGGGACTTGAAATCTCTTATTTCAAGGATTTCGAATCCCCTTTTTCAGGAATTTCGAATCCCCTATTTTAGGGATTCAAAATCCCATATTTTAGGGATTTCGAATCCCCTATTTCAGTGATTTCGAATCCCCTGTTTCAGAAATTTCGAATCCCCTGTTTTAGGGATCGGAAATCCCATGTTTTCGGGATTGGAAATCCCCTGTTTCAGGGATTTCGAATATCTTGTTTCAGGGATATCCAATCCCCAGCTTCAGGGATTTAAATCCCTTTTTTTAAGGATTCAAAATCCCCTATTTTTGGATTTCAAATCCCCTGTTTCAGAAATTCGAAATGCTCTTTTTAGGGGCTCGAAATCCCCTATTTCTCAAATCTCTTTTTAGGGACTCGAAATCCCTTATTTTAGTGATTTTGAATCCCGTGTTTCAGGCATTTCAAATCCCTTGTTCCATGGATTCGAAATGCCTTTTTTGGGGACTCGGAATCCCCTATTTCAGGGATTTCAAATCCATGTTCCAAGGATTCAAAATCCTCTATTTCGGGGATTTCGAATCCTATGTTTCGTGGATTTCAAATCCCCTATTTCGGGGATTCGAAATCCCTTGTTTAAAGGATTTCGAATACCTTGTTTCAGGGATTTCAAATCCCTCGTTTCAGATCCCCGATTTAAGGGATTCAAAATCACCAATTTCAGGGATTTCAAATCCCCTGTTTTAGGGATTTCGAAATACCCTGTTTTAGGAATTCAGAATCCCTTTTTCAGGGATCCGATTCCCTTATTAGGGACTCAAAATCTCCTATTTTAGGGACTCGAATCCCCTCTTTTAGGGATTTCAAATCCCCTATTTCAAGTATTCAAAGTCCCTTTTTTAGGGACTCTAAATCCCCCATTTCAAGGACTTCGAATCCTCTGTTTCAAGGATTCGAAATCCCCTATTTCATGGATTTCGAATCACTTATTTCAGGGATTCGAAATGCCTTTTTTAAGGACTCAAAATCCACTTATTTAGGGATTTCGAATCCCCTATTTCTCAAATCCCCTTTTTAAGGCACTCGAAATATCCTATTTTAGGGATTTCGAATCCCTTGTTTCAGGGATTAGAAATGCCCGTTTTATGGACTCGAAATCCTGTATTTCAGGGATTTTGAATCTCTTGTTTATGGGATTCGAAGTCCCCTGTTTTGGGGATTTCGAATCCTCTATTTTGGGAGTTCGAAATTCCCTATTTAAAGAATTTCGAATCCCCCATTTCAAGTATTTTGAATCCCCTATTTCAGAGATTCTAAATCCCTTCAGGGACTCGAAATCCCTTATTTCACGGATTTCGAAATCCTTTGTTTCATGGATTCGAAATCCCTTATTTCAGGGATTCGAAATCCACAGTTTCTAGGGCTTGAAATCCCCAACTTTTGGGATTTCAAATCCCGTGTTTTAGGGATTTCGAAATCCCCTATTTCATGGATTCGAAATCCCTTTTTCAGGGATTCGATTCCCATTTTAGGGACTCGAAATCTCCTATTTTAGGGACTCGAATCCCCTTTTCAGGGATTCCAAATCACTTGTTTCAAGGATTTGAAATCCCCTTTTTTAGGGACTCCAAATCCCCTGTTTCAACGACTTCGAATCCCCTTTTCCAAGGATTCAAAATCCCTTGTTTCAATGATTTTGAATCCTCTGTTTCAGGGGTTTCGAATCTCCTATTTCGAGGATTCCCCTATTTTAGGTATTCGAAATCCCCTATTCCAGGGATTCAAAATCCACTATTTTAAGGATTTGAATCCCCTGTTTCAGGGATTTTGAATTGCTTCGTTATTGGAATTTCGAATCCCTCCTTTACACGCTTAGGGGGGATAAGAAATTTCAAGGTATTAGCTTCCAAAGAGTCGAAATTCTATTGTGTGGTCTCCAAATCTCACCTACTCCTACCTAACTCACTCTGGCCTTCATTTGGATCTTTTTCCCTTGGATTTTTCGACTTCTGGAGCTCTGAAAGCACATTAATGGATGCCACCTTTTTCTCCATGGTCACTGAACATGGCATGGACAAGTAGAACGCTGCACAAAGTTTTTCCATCACTTTTTGGATATCTACAAGCATAATAACACTTATTTAGGCTGTTTTGGACATTTTGGATATTCCTTGGAGTTCTTCGACATTGAAGCTACTTTTTGGACATAGTTGACCTAGTCAACTTAGATTTCACTCAATGAAGAAGTAGGACATTTTAGTCAAAGTTTAGAATTGACAATTATTTTGTTATTCTATTGTAACGCTTTGTACTTAAATATTGTCTGAACTTGTACAGCATTATAATCAACAAATATATGATGAACGATTACTATGAAGTGGACTTAGATGTTAGAGCCGAACCACTATAAAAAGCTGTGTCTTTCCCGCATTACTTTACGACATCTTTAGATTATTGTGTTCACATCGCATACTCCCGGGTGTTGGCGAGCGTTGAGTCCACAACAACTTTCCACGTCAACATTTTGGCGTGCTAGGTAGTGGGGCACACGCATTTGACCCTTTCTTTGGATTACATTCTCAGATTTATCTTCGAATCTTAGGTTTGTTACTTGCTTTTCACCATGGTTAAGCACAAGAAGCTCAGCGCGGTTCCTAAAGCCTAAGGTACAGAAGGAGGGGGAAGTCAAGAACTTTCCTCGACTGGAGTTCCATCGAACTACGTCACTTGAGACAGCGTCGATGGAATGATTAAGAACTTAGCTACGGATTTAAACGCTCGACTCGAGCAACCGGAAGATGCCTTCAATACTTTTCTTACCCGGATAGAAGATCAAATAAAGAATACTTTAAGGCTGACTGGCAGGCAAACATTGTTGGAACGAGTACCTACGTTCCTCCACCTGCGAATTGGGGGCAACCCCACAAACTAATCAGAAGGTTGACACCGCTCCTCAAAATAGTACCAGTCCTGCTATACTTAGGGGAACCCTTAATCTCGACATCGCTCCAGCCCGTGATACTTTGGTAGGTCAGTTGCTTGCTTCGCTATTGGTAATGTTGCTCAAGCACAAGTGCACGCAGCTTTGGATGGTAGTGCTCCCACGGTTTTGGGAGTTAGGATTGTGCCCAATGTGGCTCCTCAGGTTGGAATTCAACCGGATATTCTTCTTGCCAATCAATCGATTCCTCCTTTCGACTTAAACACTGGGGGCACCAGTGTCGCTTCGGATAATCTTAATCAACTGCTTGCTTTTGGTAATGGATCTCAGATCGCGGATGTCATCCATCGATTCACTCGAGGCAGTGCCTCTTCTACGGACTTGGATTGTGTGACTCGTTTTCCGGTTTCTTTGGATACCAGGAACTCTCCTAACCCACCATATTTTAAGTTGCCATTGTTAGACCCCTATGATGGTCGCAAGGATCTGACCGCTCACCTAATAAGATATATTCGTCACATAGAAGTCATCTCTACTGTAGAAAATGTCATGGAGAAGTGCTTTGCGCTCTACTTAACAGATATATCTGCTTTGTGGTCCAGGTAGCTAGAGGCGGACTCCATTACTTCTTGGAATTCTTTAATTACTAGATTTGTGGAATAGTTCAGTGTCAACATTGCTCGTCCGAAAAGCGTAATGACTCTCAAAGGTATTTAGCAGAAGTCCAACGAGACTCTACGTAAATTCTTAAAATGGTTTAATACTGCGGTAGCTTAGGTCGACAGACCCGATTCATCTATGGTTTTAATGGTCGCAGTATCTGGAGTTCTTGATAAGTCTGACTCAATACTTCACTACACTAGGACCCACCGAGAGATCTCGGAGAATTTTATTTTCAAGCTGAAAGATTCCTTCGGGAAGAGGATGCGAGGAATGATAAGAAAAAAGTCCTTGACGTTAATGCTATTAAGGGCGGGAAGCCATCCGACTCTAAAATTGCTAAGGTTTCTGCTACTGCTCAGCAACCACCTTCAAGGAATGATCATCCCTCGGGAAACTATCGTAATATGGCTTGGAAACCTAGGATCCCAACGTACATTTAACTTACTCATACCCTCAAGAAGATTTATTTGGAAGTTTATCACATTGCTCTCTTCACAAAGCCTCCCGGTCGGGAGCCCACTCAGAAAGATAGAGATTCTGGCTGACACTGCATATTCCATGGCATCTGTGGTCATAATACAAACGAATGTCGACATCTCAATAATGTGATTGAAAGGCGTGTGAGAAGCGAAGAACTAGCATGGTTTGTTCGAACTCGGGATATGGTGCTGGGACAGGCATAACCCTTTCAAAGGAATCAAGACAGGCCTGGGACTAGCAGTTACCCCAGTGGCATCGTTATCAATTGAACCTCTCACTGGCTCTAATGTCTTGGATGCAAGTCTCTCTGGAATCGGTGTCTTGCAACTTGAGGACTCTGATCTTTTAGTCCTAATGGCTCTCAAATAATGAGCTCCTCATTTATGGCTTTCTCATTTTATGGCATTCTGATTTTTGGACTTCTCGAGCCCCATGGCATTGGCTCTCTCGGTTTTCTCAAATATGGATATTCGGGCTCTGTCCCCGTGGCTTTATCTTTTCTGGATTTTATGGAATGTAAATGGTTGATTTGACCCACCCATGCATGGGAGGAGTTATAATCCCAAAGCTTGCTCCTCGCTCGACAACACACTATATGGTTATAAATAAAATGGATCTTATGATATTTCTTGGTCGTTTTACTAAAATAAAGCCGCCTTGAATCTATCTACAACTCCCGGTCGTCTTGCCTCGTTCAAGATCCACTTGAGAAAATTCTTGTTTTGGAATTAGGATGGCTGAGGTCGCATATCCATGTATGGGACCAAAATGTCCTTAAGCATGCCCTTCGCGAACAATGAAACATCCAGTCTCTTCCATAAATGAATTTGAAATAAAGAATGGCTAAGTTTGCATACCTATGTACGAGACCAAAATGTCCTTGAGCATGCTCTTTACGAATGATGAACCGTTAAGCTTTCCTTTTGATTTTACTAAAAACCCCTAACCTTATAACTTTAATAAGATTACTTTGCGCGGGGAATGCCTATGGATGAAATCTAAAATCGGATTATAAACTTCAAATTTTATTTATTTATTGCCTTGGGTCGTCTTCCCTCGACAAGATCGCCTTTGGAAGACTACATCCCTCGGTTTCTTGCGAATGTGAGATCACGAAGGACAAAATTATATCCCTTGGTTTTCTTGGGAATTTGAGATCCTCAAGGAAGAAATTGCACCCTTGGTTATCTTACGAATGTAAGATCACCAAGGATGAAATTACATCCTTTGGTTGTCTTGTGAATGTCAGATCACCAAGGATGAAATTACATCCCTTGGCTGTCTTGCGAATATGAGATCACCAAGGACGAAATTATATCCTATGTTCGTCTCACAAATGCAAGATCACCTTGGATGAAAATACATGCCTTGGTCGTCTTGCTAAAGCAAGACCGCCTTGGAAAAATATGACAGCATGTGATGATCTCGTCGATGAAACCGCCAGATCGTTCACTTATGGCTATATGGATTCTTTAATCATGCAGTTTAGTAGGCTCCTCCACTCCCTCAGATATTCTGGCTATTCTGGTTATCCCTAAATGATCCAAAGTGATCATGGCCTTCTATTAATACGGTTCCAAGTGATCATGGATTTCTAATTAATACGATCCAAAGCGATTATGGCCTTCTATTAATATGATCCTAAGCGATCGTGGTCTTCTATTAATATGATGCCAAGAGATCGTGGCTTCCTATTAATGCGATCTAAAGTGATCATGGTTTTGTAAATAACACGATCCAAATCGATTGCCGACCTTCATTAATGTTCAAGCTTTCTTGTTTTCTGACTCATAAATAATATGATCCAAAGCGATCATGGGCTTTTGGATTTCTGGATTTCTCTTCTTCTCGCAAAACACACCTTCCTTCATCAAGCAAGATAAGTTTTAGGGGTCAAATTGTTGACACGATTTTTGGTCGAAGCTATCACACATCAAGATATTGGTTAGCAACGCGCTCAAGCGTCAAGAACATCGTAAGAAAACACAAAGTGATTTTGTCGAAGTCGAGTCACGAACATAAAAATAGCCTAAAACCCCTCGTTTTTAGGGACTCCATATCCCCTATTTTATGGATTTTGAATCCCCTATTTTAGGGATTTGAAATCCCCTGTTTCAGGGAATCAAAATCCTTTTTACAGGGGCTCGAATTCCTTGTTTTAGGGATATTGAATCCCCTATTTCAGGGATTTCGAATCCCTTATTTCAAGGATTTTGAATCCCATATTTTAGGTTTGAAATCCCCTATTTCAAGGACTTCGAATCCCCTATTTCAGGGATTTGAAACCTGCTTTTTTAGGGACTCGAAGTCCTCTATTTTAGGGATTTCGATTCCCCTATTTCAGGGATTCAAAATCCTTTGTTTCAGTGATTTCGAATCCTCTGCTTTAGGGATTCAAAATCCCTTTTTTGGGGACTCGATATCCCCTATTTCAGGGATTTCGAATCCTCTATTCCAAGGATTTGAAATCCCCTGTTTTAGGGAATTCGAATCCCTGTTTCAGGGATTCGAAATCCCTTGTTTCAGGGATTTCAAATCCCCCATTTCAAGGATTCAAATCCCCTATTTTAGGGATTCGAAGTTCTCTGTTTTACGGATTCGAAATCCCCTATTTCAGGGATTTCGAATCCCCTACTTCCGGCATTCAAAATCCCCTGTTTTAGGGATTCCGAATTCTTCCATCACCAAAATTTCGAATCCCATCTTCACACACTTAAGGGGGATATGAAATTTCAGGGTATTAGTTTCTAAGGAGTCGAAATTCTGCTATATGGTCCCCAAATCTCACTTACTCCGACCTAACTCACTCCCTATAAATACGCCCAAGCTTAGCCTTCATTTGGATATTTTTCCCTTAGATTTTTGGACTTCTAGAGCTCCAAAAGCAGCATTAATGGCTGCCACCTTCTTCTCCATGACCATTGGACATGGCATGGACAACTAAAATGTTGCACAAATGTTTTCCATCACTTTTTGGATATCTACAAGCATAATTACACTGCTTTTGGGATGTTTTGGACATTTTGGATATTCCTTGGATTTCTTCGACATTCAAGCTAATTTTTAACACAACTGACCATGTCAACTCAGATTTCACTCAGCGAAGAAGAAGGACATTTTATTTAAAGTTTAGAATTAACTATTATATTATTTTTCTATTGTAATGCTTTGCACTTAAATATTTTCCGAACTTGTACAACATTGTAATCAAAAAATATATGATGAATGATTACTATGAAATGGACATTGGCATCAGTGCCGAACCACTATAAAAATTTGTGTCTTCCTTGCATTACTTTACTACATCTTTGAATTATTGTGTTCACATCACATATACTCGGGTGTTGATTTCATATATTACCCCAAAATTTAGTACACCATAACCACACAGTAAAGACAACAAAATAAATATTATATAATTAAATATCTGGAGTTAAGTAAAACCGACTTTACCATTTTGTTCGTCTCAGAATTCTGGTTTAGATGGACACCAAGTTTGCGTAAATCGGATAACACATGAAGGAGATAAGAGCTTTAAAAGTTTGAACACATTTTAAAATTCAAATAGAAAAATATATAGTGTGAACCAATGGTCATAGGACGACCTATACCGATTTGGGTTGACCTATGTTAAGAGAGGTCGGCCCACGGGTAGACCCGGCAGGTAGGGGTCAACCCAATGACATGTTGACCGAATTCTGAATGATGTATTTGGGCTGTTTTGTATATTATGTTCATTGGATGAGTTGTATGGCTATATTTAAAACCCAAGAATCTAACCGTTAAGAATGGCTCTGTTAATCTATAAAAAGGTGGACCTCTCCCATTTTATCTACATATAATTGTTCTTCACTGCTTTCTGCCTCCATGGCATATTCTAAATTAAATAATAAAATGGGGAGATGCTATTGAAATTTAGATTGACAAAGAAGATTCAAGATCTGCAATCAACATACAACCTTTCTCAAGAACTATTTCTGAACCTAATACTTATCCCTATGAGTTTAAATTATTTTTAGATCTGATACCTAGAAATATACCATGACAGTAAATAAAATTGGATCTAAAACATACAGTACTACTTATAAGTTATTTTTTGTACCTGTTCTTTTACTGTTATTCATCAACGCAGTTGTTACAGTAATATATGTTCTTTTACTATCAGTTGATTAATTAGTTATGTTCATACATATTTGTCTTCCATTTCCATATTTCGCTGTTTAATATATTTCCAGTCTTGTTTACATGCCTATTTATATAGTTTGATTTGATTTTATCCTTCTCCTTTTATTTTTCCCTTTTTATTTAGCTAACCTAGGCCATAGAGAGCCTAGGCTATGTTCGATTTAAGAATGTGTATAATTGAATTTGGGATAATATATGACAAAAGGAGAACATTGAAATATTATAAATTGAGGACTTTTTTGCTGTAATTTGGGAATATAACCAAAAGGAAGAATATGCATATATGTATACATGTTAAATTAGACTTAATGCAGAGGTTAAGTATAGGACATGTTAAAATAATGTAAGTACCAGTATAGATTAAGAAAATAGAATTACTATAGCATATGTGTATATATATATATACACACACACACATCTGGGTAGGTGCCTGTTTTGGAGAAGGGGTTGTACACAATACACACATAATACTGGTACTATTACAACCATGTTTATTAATGAACTTAAACTTACTAAGTTAAACTTGATTATTAATAAGCTAAGAGGTCCCTCGTTCTGCTATTGTATCGGGTTTTAAGAACTCTTAAATCCTAGTTACTTAGGGGCACAAGCTTAGGGGGTTTGGCTTGTGTTAATCTTGCTGTCTGGATCCCATATCTATCGGTATTCCAATTGGTATCTTGTTAGGTAGCCTCGCACTAGGTAGGGGCAAGGGAATGCTTTACCGAATTGGATTGTAAAAGGTTCCAAAAGAGGAAGGTGGGTACAGGCACGTTCCGGCTGAGTCATGAGCGTGCATGTGTCCAATTATGGAAACTAAGACATTGTAACACCAGTAAATAGGTCTGTGTTCTATTAGTTGCTGGGTTAGGGGGTGATATACCCTACTGTCATGGCTGACACAAGGTATTTACGTAGTAAGGAGCCGATCACATGGGTAGTAATTAGGGTAACACCTAATCCTGTTATGTAATTTGGGTAACACCTAATCATGTTATGTAATTATGGTAACACCTAATCCTATTATGTAACTAAGGTAACACCTAATCCTGTTATGTAATTAGGTAACACCTAATCCTGATACACTAGCGTTGGTGTAGAGAAAAACTTATTCTTGGGATATAAATGAAAAGCTTTACTTGATCCTTTCCTTATCTTGTTATATCTTGCTCTTTTGTACTTATATGTTACTATACTTTCTCATCCCATCATTTGATACCTCTATTTTATGCATATCTGAAAATCACTTGAACTCATTAGGCTTTACGCCTGGCCTATTTTTTTTGCTTCTTTCTCTTCCTTCCACCTAGGTCCTCAAAGTGGTAGCACTCCGCAATGATCAGGATTTTCTTTCAGCTTGGATCAGGACTTCTTCCAATTTGATGTACAGCTTTGACTATGTTTCTACTTTACTATGACTTGTAAAAAGGGATGTGATTTTGCTTTATTGTACTTTGATGTTTTTGCAGACAGTTTTATATGAAGTATTTGGTATTTGACGATGTAACTAGTTTGGAACAATTATTTGCTTTTAGTAATAAAAGTTAATTTTCTGCTGCCTATTTATATCTTCCTTGAGAAATTTTGTTTCTGTTTACCTCTTGCGCTTAACGAAACTTAATGCATTCTCTTATGAGTGACATTAACAAACATGGGGTGTCACAGTCCACAACTTTCCACGTCAACAAGGATCTTTCTATATCTGTATAGTCCGCTCAAAGGACTTATAATACAGATATCCAAGTATGGTCTGCTTTCCAACGGTGGCTATGGCCACACTTAGGCCCTTCTCTCAACTAGTGAAAGACTACATCAAGAGCTAAGCGATGTGCCCCTAACAAACAATCTAACATCCAATTTGGCATGTCCATCAACCAATGTCTCGATAGTGGAATATAAATGGTCTCTTCGTTTAGCTCTAGTCTTTCTGCATCCCACTGACTGCCGATGACAGATACCCATCGATTACTATCCTGTATTGGTCCTGGCCCAACCTCTCCATGAGACAACCGTCGAATCACCCAACGCCATCCGCCATGGCCTATTGACTCCCAAACTAATGCTGCAGCCAAGGTATACCCACCGGATGGTAACGCGCATACCCAACCTCTACGAGTACAACCTGAGCGTGTACTGCAGTAGAGGACCACCACAGAATAATACCCTACCACGTCCCTTGGAAGTCGTGTGCTTCCCTCCAGTCCCACCAAGCAATCAAGCTGCATATCGAGCAGAGTAATCAAGTGGATGTGCTCCTCCCATATCTCTAGACACCCCTATGATCTACCCTATTGGGTTCTTTACCTTCGTTCGTGCGGACTGGTCCAACCGCATCATGCAAACGTGTTATTAGAACCTACACTTATTCTTTTAATCACGATTATTCTAACGACAATAGTCTACAACCTTTTACCCTTGATTGTAATTAGAGAAAGTAATCTACAACCCCTTTTTACCATGTCATTTACTATTAATTATATGTTTACAAGTTCCAATAACATATTCTACATAATGTATAATTAAGTATATCTTATTCTAATCCACATATAGGTTGTTAACATTTTACTTAATGTATATCATTAAGTACAACTTATTTCATTCCATAAGTCTACCTATTTCTTCCTTATTTGATCATGAATATTACACCGTCATCACAACCTATCGTTGTTTTTACTTATTAACTTAGTTCTCTTAACTAAGGTTTATTAATAAGTTCCCTTTTTATTTATTATAACCCAGGTTATAATTCCACTTGTTCCTTGGACAAGCCTACCTACTATATTGCTTCTTATTAATATAATTAATTATAATAGGTTATATTCCCTATTCATCACATTTCTTTTTTTTAACCAAACTTTTACTATTGTAACATCCATTTCTTTACCGTCTTGTATATTTTCACATGTACAATTTATTTCTATTGATTATAATTAAGGTCACTTGTGAACCTAACGGCTATAGTTTACTAAGACATTAATTGACAATGAAGTATCCTTATTTTATTAGTCCCAAAATATCTATTATAATTATTTGTTGCTTGTTGTATACATATATTTTATATACGTTTAGGCAGCAGACCTCTCATATTAAGCTGACCACTTGTGAATGCTAGATTTGTTGGGCGGTTTCGGGCAGGCTTTTACCACAGGTTGAACTTAACCTCGTGTCTTAGTGCGATTATCTACAATTTCCCAATTACTGTAAATTTTCCACACAAATAAGGTATCTATTCTTTTTCCATTATTCCCAATTTCACTATGATTTGATTTACAATATTTAATTTGTCGTTAACAACATTTTCAGTAGCATATTCACTTTTATTGTAAATTTCAGTATTACAGTGATTTTTAATCCAATTAATAGATACGTAGAATAGATCTATACAACAGTAATATTCTTAACATAACTGAAAATAAATTATATCGCAACTACCATAATTTGCAGTTATTTACCATGTTAAGAATGATGGGGGATGTAAATGGCAAATATACCATTACTCAAAAGGTATAATTTAAATCCACTCACGTGACAACTTTCGAATCGTTGAATCTGATCCAAATTTGTTATTCTGTGGCCTTCCTAACTGAATCTATTATTAAAATAACCATGGATTCACCAATCTAACACTAAGGGAAAAGTCAAAGAAAGAGAGAGATCTAAACAAGAACTTACCTCACGTTGATTTGAAATCTGACTACATACGTAGAAAGATTTACGTTCTTTATCTTTAAATATAGAATTAGAATATCCTAAATCTAATTTATTTCTAATTTCTGAAAGATTTGGAGAGGAAAGAATATGGAAGAGCCTTGGCAGCATCTCAGGAAATATGGATTTAAAGCTAGGCATTGTTATTCTATTTATAGGTGTACAAGAAAATCTGGTCCATCGAATTTAACCAAGTAAAATCCAAACAGTTTATTATAGAAAACACATCATCTAAAAAATAGATATGACCCAATTTGTTTGTGGTGGGTTTTTAGTGTTACTTCGCATCAAAGTTTTAAAAATTAATATTTTATTTCTTAGGGTTTCCTATATAAAGCCATAACAAGTCAAACCCTAAGTTTCATTTACCCAACGGTCAATAAAATTTCCGGCTGCCACTATTTCCAAACCAACGCACCTTATTCTCCAGTTTTCATCTCCAAATTGTTCCTAATTCTCTAATCGAAATCGAAATCGTTCGAAGGCATTAACGGAGAGCTCATCGAGCTCTACCTATTTGACAGCTGTGATGGAGTTTCATTGGCCGAGGTGATCAGGGTAGCACTAGAAAGGCCTGGCGGTTCGGAGATCATCGGCGAGGCGTAGCCGCATATGTTGGCGATCTTGGATCAACGTTCACTACAACAAACATCACTTTTCGCAACAAGCAATATCTGTTGCAGTAGACTTATTGCAACAGGCCTATGCCCCTTGGTATAGCCGAAGTTGCGAAAAGTCCGCAACATTTTCTGCCTGTTGCAATAAGATGTTGCGGTATATTTTTTTGCAACAGGATTTTGCTGTTGCAACAAATCATTTTGCAACAGTATATGCCTGTTGCAATAAAGTCATAAATCTGAAGATTTTTTTTTATAGCTTATAGATATTACATGTTAAATGTATTTGTTTTAATAATAGTGTATATCACAGAATGAAATAAACAAATAATTTTTTATTTTAACAAGGTTTTAATAGTACAAACAATTACAACAACAAAAGCCTAAGAAAATTAGCAATATTCATCACCTCAAAGACACTGCAAAAAGTACAAACTCAGTGCAAAAATCTCATCCCTTTAAGACCTAAGCGACTTAAAAATATTCCCATTGCCGCCCTTGGGATAAAACCCACCCGGCGTCTTCGCAGTCCCTTCCCCATAAACAATCTTTAGAATCTCTTCTAAAGTTCTATCATACACTATAGAATATTCATTTTCTGCTATCACATTGCCTGGGATCCTCCCTTCCGTTCCCTTACCTGGAGGCATAAATATCCTTTCGTCTTTCATTCCCGCTCCTCCAAGCTTATTCCTCAATTCAGATATCTTATCCGTTAACTGTGCCACTATCATCTTGTACGGCTCAATCGTCTCCATTCCTCTCTATACAGAATTGTTCTTATCACCATTCATGTTCTTTAAGAAGAGATTAAAAACTGCACTGGAAAAAGCAAACAATAATAGTCGAATGATACATTATACCTTTCAATGAACACAAAATAAATAAAATTATACACTAAAGCATAAGCAGCATGCAGCAAGCTTCAACCTTTTCACCGTCCTGCAATGATTAGAACCAATCTTAGAAAAATTAATAGCAAGAACGAAACAACTTAGAAATGTGCTTTGTACCTTGTGTCTATACCTCTTAGATATATACGTCAACTTTAACAGCAGATTGGCTAATTCTATAACACAAGAAAAAAATGTTAGTACAAACCAAGCCAAGAGAAACAAGCTGCTTTTACAGAGTGTGAGAGCCAAGAAACCAAGACAAAAACAATATGACATGATGCTGGACAAATTAGTTGGGTAGAGTTGGTTTGTATCTTGGAGACAAGCCCAAAAAAATTTATTCATTTCATTTTTTTAACCAATCCTAAGGACCATAGACAAAATATTTACTACTATGGAACCATCTTTCATGATGTCATCGTGATGTATTAATTTTTAACGGTGTGGACTGTGAAGTGAGATAACAGTGACTCGGTGAGAAACCAAACAACGAAATTCAATATTTACATTTAATCAAAATTGATTTGATCTGGTACCAGTAAAGCTAACATAATCCATTTAATAAAATATCAAAAATGAAAAGTACGGGCCATAGCTATAGTTTACCACCCCAATTAAATTAACAAAATATGAAGACATTGTGTTAGAAAAAACAATCAATTAATGAACAAGTTTGTCAGTTTACCTTTTCAACATTTGATTTATACTGCTGCTAAACTTCATCATGCAAAACAAGCCAGCTATCTAGCTCAAGTTTTTGCCAAGAAAACATTTTTTTTATTAATTCCTCATACCAAAGCTTTCAGAACATAATAATCAAAAGAATATGCATAATCGAACCATTGTAGAACATTTTAGTTTGGGTCACTTTCCAAACTCAAATCAAGGTCAATTTCCGAAGGAAAGTCACCTTCCCTCCCACATTGATTTGCTCCAACCACCGGATCAGATCCAGAAGGAGTAGAAGAAAGCCCAAAATAAGGGTAGCAGATTGATTGCTAATGGAAATAGAAGTAGGAGTACTACATTATTATGTTTTGTGGTTACATAACCACTGCGGCGTCGCTCATCGATCTTGAGCTAGGCATCACGGATGAGGACGAGATCACCAAATCGAAGAGCCTGAAGCAGGTCGAGACGGTCACGAAGGCGAAGCAAAGGAATACCAGGGAAAATGTCGCGCTCGGTTTTTTTCCAATGGAGGCAACGTACGAACTAGACGAAGGACCGCGTTTTTGCTACCAGTAGGGTTTGGGGGGACGGTGGAATTGGGGTTAGGGTTTGTGATGGAAATTGAAACGTAAGTACTTGGAGCATTCTGGGAAGCGTAGTGCGCGTAGACATGACTAGGAGTAGGAGAATGGCCAGGAGAGAGCATCGTGTTCTGTATTGAAATTAGGGATCCGAGATACTGTGAACCAGTATTTGGGGAAAATGGGAAGCGGGAAATGAAAGTTATGGCGGTAGAGTAAGGAAAATGGGAAGCGGGAAATGAAAGTTATGGCGGGAGAGTAAAAATGATTTACTAACCCGAAAAACGTAAGATTGACAGTAGTTAAACTTTAAATTTAAGGTACAAGGTCAAAAAACTATCAATTATTATTTTTGAACATATATGAAAGCATCATTTTTTAGAAAATTTAATGACAACTTAAACGTTGATTTAATATATTTAAAAATACTAGAAAAAGGTTAAAAACAACGATATCAACAATTACTAATTACAAATAACTGATTAATTCATAATAATACCTCTTTTATACACAAATTATAAATTAATTCATGTAAAAAATTATTATTAATTGTTAATTACTCTTTTATAGTTATATTAATCAATTATTTTTTATTTATTGATTATGAATTTATTAATTATTTATATATATATATTCATATTTTGAATTAATTATTAATTTTTATCCATTAGTTATTGATTATTATTATTATTAATTATCAGTAATAAATGCCACTTTCTAATAATTAAATCCTATTATTAATTAATAATTATTATTAAATATTAATCTTAAATATTTTATAATTACTAATAGTTAATTATTTAGTAGTATCTATTTAAACTTAATTATTAAAAGTTAATCATTAAAACTGCTAATTACTTATTGACGGTTAATTATAAGTAGTCATTTATGACGTCTTAATTATAAAATGCCACTTATTTTTAATAGTATGTTTATCGCAACAGACTTTATCAGTTGTAAAAATAATACAGTTTATTGCAAGTGGTGAAAAAAGTTGCTAAAGATATTTTTTTGCAACAATTGTGGAAGCGTTGTTGCAAATAATATACTTGTTGCAACTGGTATGGATGAGCAGTTGCTAAAAATATGTTTTCGCAACTGGAAGGGAAGCGCAGTTGCTAATACTATGTTTTTCGCAACAGGAAGAAAAGACATGTTGCTAAATCGCATCTATTGCAACTGGTACGAAATGTCTGTTGCTAAACATCATTTACTGCAACTGTCACATGTTGCCAGTTGCAAACAACTAGTTGCAATAGGGTATTTTTCTTGTAGTGTGTGGATGAAAGCGTGAGTTTTAAAGTGTATTCAACATATATCTCATGCTATTTTTCTCCTAGATTAATCATTTCTTATTTTCATACTTGCAAAAATCGGTGCTTACGCAAATTTCATGCTTTTAATTTATTTATTCTGTTGTCGGTATGATATCTCCATATTTGGTTATCTTAATCATCGTTAAATGTTTCACTCACTTTTTCCCTGTTGCTTCACAACGATCGTGATTTGCTGTGGTGGTCAAATTTATGGGTAACTACACATTTGATTGATCTTTGCAGAACTTTGTTATCCTATTTGGCTGAGGGCTCACATTCGCTCATTAAAATTTAGAATTTGAATGTTGTCAGTATTTAATTGTGCACATTTTTGCATATAGTATACCCAATTATTTACTTTTTTGAAAATTTGGATAGTATTACACACTGCATTCTATGAAGATGTGTAGTAAAATAATATCAATAAATTAAATTATATTTTTAGCTCTCTTTCCCTTCTTTAGCGGAGTAGTTGATATTGTTTGAATAAGAAAGGGGTGCGTATGAATTTTCTCCTCGCATGCGAAGTTTGATAGGAAAATGTGAAGCAACTAATGATTCTACAGACTGAAAAATAAATTAAAACTCACTTCTATCTGAAAAAAACGCTCCTTATTCGACATTGGAGATGATTATACACCAGAAAAGAAAACGAGTACAAATTATTATTGGAAATGTTGTAACTATCATTCTATGTCATAGCCTATGGACATTCCAGCCCCTCTCCCTCCCCTATAAAAAAAGCTCAAATCATTTTTTTCTCTCCGTTTTACATGGTGACCTATTTACGTCTTGGGTGTTTTCCCTGCCAATATTTTCCTACACTATAGACATTCCAACATGTTGGTCCGCGTTGTTCCTATGTGCGCATCATGCATTGCGTTGGGATGCAAGTACATGTTGTTCTGACATTGTGACATTACTTAGGATCCTCTTCTACCAGTTTGTCGCCCGCTTCCACCTTCAATGAAGCAATATGATAGTGCTACTGCAAGTCAACCGTTGATCCACTATCGGATGTCGTCGACTTTTTTGAACTTAAGATTTGAATTTATATCTTGGCCATTTTGGATCTTTGCATGATAGACTAATTTATTTGTTGTTTATAAGGAAAAATTCATGTCCATGGTCTGGCATGATCCATACAATCACCACCATGTTTCTTCCCTTCATTTCAGTTGGAATGATGAAAAAGTAACACTAAACTGATGTCTATTTTTGGATTTTTCCTAACCATCAGTAAGATATTACTCATTAAGCTGGCTCTGGAGTTGTGGTTAATATTAATGCCATCCAACTAACCTTATATTCATTCAAGTACAAGCATTGTATGCATAACAAATACAAAGTTATTTAATAATGTTTGCATCAGTTTCTTACACTGCTTTCTAGGAAATAATCCTATAACAAATAATAATTTAGGTCACATGTTTATTTCAATCGATATTATATGGTACCTACTCCATTTTATATTGTAAAAACAAAGTTCCATGTCTCAAGATATGACTACTTATTTCAGTCAATTTGGAAAATAAAAAGGAAAAAACTTCTTGATGTATGCTAACACGGATCCATCAAAATTCAATGCTACAGTAGTCATTTCAACAAGCTTACTGCTTCATATGATAAATTTTGCAATACATATATGATAGTTGAATAGCCATACGAAGTGTGCTTCCTGGGTCCATGCTATACGCTAATTTTTTTAAACCCATATTCCAAATGAAGGTTTGGTTTATAAAAATGAAATATATTATTTACCGTTTTATTGAGTTAATAATTCGTACTACTAGCATTTGATGCTTATTGACTACTCAAAATTATTTTCCATCATCATTTTTTTTTCTTTTCATACTTTTATCATCATTGGAATTTAATAAAATTATGCTAAATCGATTTATTTAATTTATTTATGTTTCTTGATTAATCAATGATCAGTACATGGGATAACTGCCAAATATCCATCCTTATCTTCAAATGCAGATATTGGATATCTGATATCCTGACATAAATTTGGGGTGTGGATATGACACTATGTACACTAAATGAACCTATAATTTATGTTTTAAAATTTCAGATTTAATATACTGTCATTCTGTATGCTAAACATTTACAACTGAGCTTTATTTGTAAATTAAAATTTAAATGTAGATAATTAAACATTGGAATGAGATCATCTCAGTTCATTTGTGTCCAACTCTAACGTTCAATGCATCCACTAAAATTTCAGCATACATTGTATGATTTGATCAGTAAACGGGTTCGTTGGTGCTTTTAAAGTGAATAAATGATTCATATGGAATTAATCTCAAAACTAATATGTGTGTGACTAATGAATACATCAGTAAAATGCATGTATGAATAAAATGTATTAAATTTGTCTGTACGGAGATATCATCTCAATTCATTTGTGTCCCATTTAAATGTTTAATGTATCCAATTAGATTTCAATATACACCATATGATTTACTTATTGTATGGGTTTACCCAAACTTTACAAAGAATATTGATCGAAATAAATTTGACACATGAGTCAACCAAAATGCAGACAAAGGGATTGAGCCTGTCTAAAAAGGACAGAGGCTTTCTTCCTGATGTATTACAATTTTTTTGTCTTAACATACATATTATCCATAGTATTTAGACAGAATCCAATTGCCGTTTCGGTCCCAATCTACATTTTGCTGGGACAGCTTCATATTTTTAGTTGTAGTCGTTGTTCGACAGTTATGAAATCTTTTACTCCTACAGTGATAAATTGAATTTTTTTACCAATTTAATAGGAGTAGCCAACAATGCATCTTCTGGAATAATTCACTATCAAAAGTTCACATGGTTACCTTGCTATAATAATTTACTCATCTCATTTACTAAGGTTGTTATCCTAACATGTGTGCTGCTTTTTTAAATACAACAAGCTTATGTACTGTGCTGACTGACGAAGCTAGGTATTATTTCTCTACAGATAACCATGACTGACGTCCTTCAGCTGTCCATCCCGTGCAGATTAGCTACTCAGCAAAGTTGCACCTGATTGTGGACTTATTTACATGAACTATGTTGCACCTCATTTTAAAAAAGCTTCAGTTACTATTCAATCTGTCCAGACTATGTGTTATGTTCCTGAACCTTAACATGATCTTATCTGTAGATTTTCAGTTCTGTAACTAGCGTTGAATATCTCCTCCCAAAAATTAGCAACTTTCTTTATATGTACTGTTCACTAACTCTGATGTTGTCCTATTAATATGGCTTTGTCAGCTTTTTGCAGTTTTATGAATAAAAGTTGATCTTGCATTGCCATTGGTGGCAAGTTTTCCAATGACATATATCACCTGTTGTGCCTGAGATGAATTGCCTATTTTGGAAATAAACTTGGTTTTAAGGAAACAAATAAATTTGGTTTTAATAGGAAACATTATGTAATAAAGTTAATTACTGTATTAATGGAAGGCTAAAATAAATGGTAAGAGATATCAAATGAAATTTGATATGTTAAGGAAAGTAGAAATTAGGGGTTAAGGACAATTCTAGAGAAGAAGACTCTAGAATCCTTGTAATGCTATAAATGTAAGTGTAATCTTTCAATTTGTGGTATGAAGAAAAATGAAGCAATGAAAGTTTTCTTAATTATTCTTCTTTCTTCTAATTTCTTCTTCTTCCTCCTCTAAAATTTCCAGCAAATTGGTATCAGAGCCAGCTATTCTTAGAGCTTGTGAGGTTAAAAAAAAAAAAATTGTGTGTTCTTCTAATGTCTACTGCAACAAATTTTTCACTTTCCATTTTTCTTTTTAAAGGAGAAAATTATCAATCATAGGCTATCAAAATGAAGTCATATCTAAAGGCTTTAAGCTTATGGGATATCATTGAAAATGATATTGATCCCACTCCACTTCCACAAAATCCAACAACCACCCAAGCAAAAAAATATGACGAAGATATGGCAAGAAAGTCAAGGGCACTTTCCTATCATAGAGAGAATTGGAAAGATGGCCTATAAGGTGGGATTGCCCGAGAAGCTAGCCGGAGTGCATAATGTCTTTCATGTCTCGCATCTCCGAAAGTGCCTACATGAGTCCGCTGAGGTGGTTGAACCAAGCATTCTTGAAGACATTGAGGTAGAGAAAGAAGCAACCTTAAGAAGATCTCCGATTCGTATCTTGGGAACAGAGATCAAGAAGCTAAGGAATCAAGAGGTCAAGTTGGTGAAAGTTCAATGGGGTGAAGCCGACGAAGATGCAACTTGGGAAACCGAGAAGAAGATGCGTGGGCTTTATCCATTTCTTTTTTAGGGTACATTCTCGATCTCTTTTCCTAATTAGCGTATCTTTCTTTTATCCGCGTTTATCTAGTTTATCTTGTTTCGTAGATCTTGTCATGAGAACCTTAGGTAGAAACCCTTGGTTGAAGCATGTATTTGAAACATGTTATGCTTGATGGTTGCAAGTGGTTGCAAGTGTTTGCACGTGGATACTCGTGGATGCATGATACACATTAGGCACTAAGATCGGCTCACACACTTTCATGTTGCATATGCATGAGTGCTTATACTTATTCATGGATGAAACTTGTTGAGCTATCACGTGGATGTTGCATATGGATTAATATTATGTGCACTCATGTAGAGATTATAAATTATGTTAGGAATTTGCATACATATGGACTCATTTCACTAACATATTTTGCATTAAGGAGGTTTACTGTATCAGTAACCGCCTGATTTTTGCATTAGATAAGTACATATACACACACCTTTGCATATGATCATACAACATTTAGAATCCTTTAAGGACAATGACTGCACGTGGATGATGTTTTGAGTAGATGGATGATGGATAGTAGGATACGTTCTTCCTAACTTGGAGATTTTGGGGACGAAATCCTTTAAGGAGGGGAGAATGTAACACCCCGTAATTTGAACATAAAAATTCACAAATTAAAGTATACTTAATTAAGTGAAATGGGTTGCGCAGAGAAATATATATATATATATATAATTGAAAATTAAATAAATAAATATGCAAAAATGTTCAAAACAGCGAATTGGGAGAGGGGAATAACCGAACCGGCCGATTTTTGAGGTCGACCCGAGCCTGCTGGGTCGACTAGGGGTTAATCCAGGGTGTTTGGCTGTCAACCCGTGGGCCGATTCGCTCAAATGCAGATTTTGCATTTGAATGGTTCTCATGGTTCAGCTTTAATCTAAAGGCCCTAGATGGTTCCTACACTTGACTTCTTCCCAAGACATGCTTTGATGGCTTGGATTGAATCTAGGGTTAATCCTATGGCTAATACTATCCTAATCCTCTATAAAAAGACCCCTAAACTAAGCCTAAATCACCATTATTCAATCCTACAACTAAACTATGTCAAATTTGTTCCTCTCATGGCCTCCACTCTCATGCTAAAATTTATAAGCCTATTTCTATGAGAGATTTTGAGTTCATACAAGTGCTTTCAAACTTGTATGAGTGTTCTTAGTTTGCATTCAAGTCAAGTTGCAACATTTCTATTTCAAAGCAAGGATTTTTATTGATTTGGCGCAAGGGTTTTTCAATTGGGGCTTTCATATTTTGGTCCTTGCATAAGGGCTTCGTCTCAATCTTTATAATAAATATTCATTTGTGTCTTCATAGCGTAGTAAGCCCTTTTCTACTTTCTTTTTATTGAACTCTAAAGTTAAATGAATGATGCAAGTTTGGGGTTGATCATTATGATATGCAAGTTTGGTTGATCATTATGATATGCAAGTTTGGTTGATTATTATGATATGCAAGTTTGGTTAATCATTATGCTATGCAACTTGGTTTAATCATTATGTATGACACATATTGCTATGTTATGCAAGTTAAACTTGATGTTGTGAGCATAAAGCTCCAAGCTTTATATCAAAGGTTGCATTTTGGCAACATGAAAGTTATCATATCCCTTATGATAACTTGCATGTGAGGCTAAATGCGAACTTCTAGCAACTTCTACATGTCATTTATCACCATGTATCACTCATATGCTAAGTTTGGTTTTATGCATGCTTTTGAAGCCTAACGATGCAATATGCAAGTATATGAACATATGTACATCTCATATGCCACCATGATAAACTTGTGGCTTCAACACCTTTTTGTCATGATTATGCCAAGTTCCCTATTTTACCCTTTATGCGTTGTTGCGATTATGTAAACGATGGGATTACGTTGGGGTTGGGTAAAATTATGACATGAACATGATTTTTATAACATAACGTGATATGTTAACTTGTAATTATGTTTTGGAAACATAATGGACATGACACTTAGAAAATATGAGTGTGGCCAACTCGAGGTTGGGTTGAGTTTGTAGCATAAATCTACCCGGACCCGCCCGGCTTAACTAGTGGCTACAAACAATAGGACCCAATGTGAGAAGTTGGTCATGTTGTGCTCGAACCCGAGGTTAGACCAAGTTGTGGTGTAAAGCTACCCGGACCCGCCCGGCTTAACTAGTAACCACAACAAAGTCTAATGTGAGAGGTTAAAGCACATTAAGTTAATTAATGCCTCCTGATTAGGGTTAAGTCATGATCCACTTAATACTTAATCAATTTGGGCTGGATGGGTTAATCGGGGTTAAGTCACGAACCTTGGGTATACTTAACCAATTTAATCCACGTTTGGATCGGGTTAACCACATTTAACCCGTTAAGGAAACCCTAGTTGCGTGGTCCTTTTCAGCAGTAACCCTCTTGATAGTATCATAAGACCCTAGGACTAGGCTAGGGTGGGGCACGATTACTGGGCTGACATGTAAGCGACCAAAATGACGGCTGAGTAGGTACGCCGGGGTAGGTCCAGGCGAACTTTGGTCGTGCACATAGTCCGGAGTTGGAGAATCAGGCACGAGTACCAGTAGATCTAGACTGCGCATACTTGATTCGTGTCTGAGGTTGACACCCTAGGACTTGATACACCCTAGGGTGTACTTAGCGCAGTTTAACTACATTGCATGTTTGGGCCGTATGACACCCACACTTGACGAGTTAGGCTTATAGAGAGCCGATCGACTAGACCGCGTAGTTGGACCTTAATTTAGGTCACCTCATGATGATGGGCCAAGCTTGGGCCAAGGGATCAATTCTTGTTTTTACTTGACAGAATGCTAGTACACCCGTGGTGCAAAACTTAACCTTAATTATGTGATGACACCTTTATCTATCTTGTTAGTTAATCATCATGCCAGTATGTTGTTATCCTTATGTTCATCTCAGCTTCTCATGCCAGTTAACTTTACTAGTTCATAGACAGATAGTAGTAGGGCTTACCAGTCTTTTTGACTGACATGTTTACTTTTGCCTCTTTTCTTCCGTTTCCCCCCCTCAGGTTCTCAGGGTGGGAACATTGGAGCTTAGCTTGGATCTTTACAGCTTGCTTACTGGATTTGCTCATGTACGGTTTTGGACATTGAGCTAGCTATGGTTTATCACTTCATTTTGGGGATAGTACTTTATGTATTTTAGTTTTTCAGTTTATGCTTTTATCTAGACTTTGTTGTTGGAAAATAATGACCAAGTACTTTGTTGTAACATGACTATGGTTTTGAAATGCTAAGTTTTATCCGCTGCTTTACTACTCGGTTTTACTTATATGTTCTGTCTTGTGATATCTACATGCATGTTTACCTTGTTTAACGCCCCTCCAAAGCTAATGTCCTTGCAAGAGTGGCATTGGCGGAGGTGGGGTGTTACACCCTACTTCGGAGCGACCGACTTAGCCATGCTGCCTGCCCGATTTCTTTCATTTATCGGTTGATGAGGCATGAGGTTACGCTTCATCATCACATCAAATTCACTTCGAATGCCACATTGTCAGATCCATCGAAAATCACTAATTGACGTCTACAACAGTACATTACGTGTTAGCCAAAGAAGTTTCCTTCTCCGCTTCCACTGTTGATACAGTTGAAGAAATCAATGTACGTGACATTTCTGGAAATACTCTGTTAGACATTCATCCATACAAGTCATCCAAGAACAGGATGAATCGAAGGCACTATTCAGTACATCCATCTTAGGCACTATTATCTAAGACTTATACAATAGCCCTTGCACTTTACTCCGTCTTCAATTATCTTTGGCATATATGATTCGCAACGCTTATGCCAATACAGAGTGGTTCTTTGGATAATAATCCAACCGGTCTCTCCATATTAACAACGTTAAAATGGTCAAAAACTTCGATAGTCGGTGAGTTAACTATCAAAGAAAAACACGTGTGCAAACAATGATATTATTTCCAGATGGAAATTATATCAATCAATCATCAATCATATATATATATATATATGTATATATATATTCATATTTCCTTATTTTCTATGTTTAGAAAATATACGTTATTAACACTAGAAAACATTTCCATTGTTATTTACATACCACTATCATTTCACAACTATCAGTCCCTGTCTGTAAACTAGTAGGAGAACAATTCTCTAAGTATAAACCCCGAAGGCCGAAACCAACATCAGATCGATACTCAGAAAACTATTCGACTTAACTAATCTCTAGTCAGTTTCTAATCTTGTTTAACTCTATTTCTTTTAACTGTGTTCGATTAACTTCTTTTGAATAACTATGTTCAATTAACTTCTTTGGAATAACTATGTTCAATTGACTCCTTTTTGATGACTCTATTTGATAACTCTAATTGACTAACTCTTTTCTATCTTGTAAATTTCCTTTTATAACCCTATTTATTTTCGCAATAAATATTCATTTATTCTATCTATTTATCAAATAAATATTCCTTTATTCTATTTATTTACTTTCTACGTAAATATCTTTCTTTATACTTATATTTACTTCTTAAATAAATATCGTTTTACACTTCTATTTACTTGCTAAGTAAAAAATCATTTGATAAAATTCTTTGATTTTATAATTATTCCCTTTCTAAATATCTCCTATTTATAAATATTCCAATTTATAAAAATTTTATTTTCAATATCACTTTGAAAATTCCCTTATCAACATTCCGGTATGTTATGGTATTTAACATATCAAATCACGATGATAAATATCGTCCAAACACACATAATTGAAAACAGATTATATATCACATCATATATCACAATATATGAAAAACAGTAAAATAAATGTTGAGGAATCCAATCGGATTCCTCCAACCTGTTTCCCTGCATCCACGGATGTTACACAATAAAATCAACATCACTTTCAGTTCCATATGATATATTCTGTTAAACAGAATCAATATAGAAATTCAACTAATTGATTAACAGTTCAATCAAACAATCAATACACAGTCAATCAACCAATATTTAACAGTTCTAAAAATACATCATGAAATTATAAACTGTTCAGAGTTAGTGAGATTTACTCACATTGGACTATCATCGTTAATTAACGATAATTGTCGTTCGATTTGATTCAGACGGACAATTTATTTTACAATAAATTGTAGCGAGCTCAAATTCACTCCCAGTCAGTTCCAGTGTGTAGCCACCGTCCATACGATCCCAAGGATCTTGTTTTGCTAAATTCTGATCACGTATGAAGAAGTTATGACTTATACTAGTTTATACAAAATTTAAATTTAAATTAAATTAAATTTCCCTCTTTATAAATGGGCTTAACCCTTGAAATGAAGTCCACCTTCACGTGTATAGCCCAGAACCGCACTACCTCTTCTCCCTCAAATCGCCCGTGACCTACTCTAAACATGCTCCACCATTTCCATCAACTTCGATCCCCTTTCCACGCTCATACCTTCACCGATTCAAAAACCAACCACACCAATCTACTCACCATCGTACCAGCTTCCTCACTGAACACGCAACGTTCAAGTCGACATCGGAGAACACCATCTCGTTCTCAGCTCACGCCTCGCCTACAGGAAACCCTCCGACCAAAATCGCCACCGCAAACCCCCATATTTGCATACTAGATGCGGTTTCATCTCCACAATCCGAATATACTATCCAACATTCCAATAGAAACACCAAAATCCCAATTTACCTAACCCTAACCTCACGGTGGAACTTCGGAGCTCCAATACATTGCGTCGAGTCTATTAAAACTTGTACTGGGTTGAAGCAATTTGCACCAGGGATTCAAAGGCGGTTGTTTTATGCTTTATAGATTTTTGTTTAAATAGATATGAATTTTTGAAAGGAGGATTTATTATTTCCTGAAGAGTGAATGCGGCACAGATTTTATTTAGGTTAGAAGATGAGTTAAGGATGGTATTTATAGGTAAACCAAAATATCTAGATATTTTATTTTTGATTATATTATTCATTTTTAATCAATTTTCTATTTGTACTCGTCTTTAAAAATCCTTACGATCAGATACGATACCTAAAAATCATGAGAATCGACATGCAGCTAGAGTTCGACATTACGGTCCCAACGAAACTGGTTTCGTTGAATTTCGACTTCGTTTGCTCACACAGCGTATTTTTAACTGTAAAAATACTGATTGTTTTTACTCTAAAAATCCATACGGCCACACAGTGACTCTAAAAATCACGGAACTGGAAATCTAACAACTATTGGATGTTGCGGATCCAACAAAATTAGTTTCGTCGAATTCTGACTTCGTTTGCAAAAGTGGCTATTTTTAAAGCTCTGGATGACCCATTTAAATATGTAAATATATTTAAATGTAATTAAATAAAATATTAATAAATTAATATTATCGTATATATTCGTAGTGGAATACCATACAGCTCTACTGGGATTTATAACTTGATATTTCAAATCCCGATTAAATCGATATTTGATTTAAAATGAAATTCCTTTTTAAAATATAAATAATTCCTTTATAAATTATAAAGGAACTCCACAGCGACTTTTCTAAAATTTGATTTGGACATAAATCAAAATCTACACGACGAAATCCATATTTTTCTATTCCACTAGAAAGATATACTCCACCAGCTCCACACGTTTCTTGTTTCACAGAAATCCGGCTTAAAACGAATCCTGTACATTCAGTTGAAGTTCGAATCGCCAATTTACGAACTGCAGCACTATTTCGATCTCGATTTTAATTATATTATAACTCTGCGTTCAAACTGTCGTTCAAATAATATATTCGTTATTCTAATTAAATTCTGAACTGAATTAAATATCACAGATGATTCAGTTCACACCATATCGCCATTTCAGCCAATTCTGATCATTTCAGAATTAAATATATTATTTACTTATTATTTTAATTAAATATTCACCATTATTTAATTCCACGACCATTTAATTCACTATATCACTATTTATGTAATTAAATAAATTAATTATAATACCTCTGCAAATGCGGGTCATTACAGTCTTCCCCACTTAAAATAATTTCGTCCTCGAAATTGCTAAGGTAGAGAACGACCCTATCGACTGGTTAGAACATATTTGTTCACTTCTTAACTTCAGTTTCAACTGAACCAAATTAATTTCAATTAAATTATTATTTAATTCTTATCAACGAAAATTTTCAAAAATCCTAAAAATTTTCTAACGCCTTAACTCTTCGAAAATTTTCGCCAGCACCTCCTTTGTACTGGTCAATAGATCAAACTTTAACTCGCCTCTCTGGGCCATCTTCATCCCAAAAGAAAATCAAACAGCCAAGCGGCTTGCCAATTCGACTCATAAATCTTATATCCAATAGAAATACAAACTTGTACCTTTTGTCGGCATATCATTTTATCCTTTCCACCTGTTATCAATTCAGCGGATACAAGGGTCATCCCAATCAAATTCCAATCTGCTTTTATCCACAACACAACCATTCGCTTATATCCGAGCCAAATATCATTTCAACTCGAGTTTCTTCTTGATTCCCAACTCTTAACTTGATTATCACATCACACTTCAAATTTAAATCTCACAATCCAATTTGTCTTGATATCATTCTAATTCTATCTCAGTTACCACTTTACTGGCTTTACTTTAATTCAAATTTGCTTTCACAAATTTCTGTTAAATTTGTTTTTAATTCAAACAGTTTTCCCTGGGAGTTTTTAAACAGTTTACTCTTTGCAAAAATCAAATTTTCCTTTTTGAAATACAACACAACTTGTTTTTCCCAAAACAATTCAAAAACAAAATCTTTGGTAGTAATCCATCACTTACAACTCGAAAATGAACACTGATGATGCAGCTGTCATCATCAGAATCTATTTTCTAGCGATCGAAGTGAGTTCAATACTATAAAACCATTTCTAAACATTTCCACTTTGAAATTCATTTCAAAATACTATTCACACTGCTTGTAAAACAATTTAAAATCTCCCAAGATCTAAAATTTTCCTTATTTTTAATCCAAATCCATTTACAAACACTTATCCAATTTTCCAAAATTCTAATTCAATTCTGATTTGAATTCCAGATTTCATTCATTTGCTTTCATATTTCTTTCTTATATGAATTCTGATTGGTTATTTACATAACCATTTTGCATTTTTAAAATCTTACTCGATTATAATAACAACCAATATGTCCACTATATTATAATTTTGATATATATATATATATATATCTTCTCTATATCAAGATATACCTTGGGTAAACTTATTTTAATTTACCCTCTTTTCATAACATATCGTGTCGACCCATCGTATTCGAGTGTTTAGTAACTCCTACCGATATAGTGGATCAAACTGATCGACCAGAACTCATAAACAACTCAACCAATAAATCACCACAATATAAAATAATTTTTATATCAATAACAAATACGCTCACTTGTATATATATACTCAACTCAATCTAGGGTATTACTAACCCCATCTCTACTGAGTCATGCCACAGAGCCAAGGTAATTACTTAACTTAAGCTTTGATACCAACTGTAATGACCCGAAAATTCGGTCCAATTTGAGTTGACCAAATAAAACACATCTAACCCCAATTGTACTGGAATCGGGAAATTAATAGAAAGAAAACAAAGGGTGAGGATAGATAAGATAGAAACTTAGAATAGAAGAAGAAGAACACAACATCAGAGTAACACGAATCTCACAACGGAACGAATAACATATAATATATAATCATATGTTTGAAATATAAATCTGTACTTGAATATACATATCATTTTCAAAGTACAACACTTACAACACAGCAGAAATAAACAATAGCTATATGATCCCAAAGCCTCCTGCTCCTGCTCTTCAAGTATCTGTAAATCCCGACTACTTGACTGCCCGTACAAAATTGGGCACCCAAGAGTTTAGGGAAAACAAAACTATATAAACTCCGGGTCAGTCATAGGACTGGTATGAGTAAAACAGTTTAAAACAGTTTGAACAGGTAAACGATATCTCATAAGACCACACCGTATAACGGAACGGGGTTTTCCCTTATGAGAATCCAAATTATCTTTATATCAAAAACCTTTTGATATTATAATAATGTCTATCAACCACAATATAATAATCATCTAGCAGAAATGCTTTCATCTCACGTTCTACATATATAGTATACAATCAAAACCGCAAACACGTATTGGGCAATGGATTTCCAACTATGACAAGGTATGGAACCACCTTTTGCTAGTGTACCTCTAGAAAGGAATACACTGGATTCAACAAGAACATCTTGCAACCCGACCACACATGACCGACCACTCATTTCGCTTGAGTGTCTCGAATGTATATCACCAACGGTTGGGATCAGCAACCGTTTCCCGAATGGGACAACATAAACAATAGATTTTTAGAAATAAATGAAACTCTAGATCAGGTGATTATACACCCTACTTCGGAGCGACCGACTTAACCATGCTGCCTGCCCGATTTCTGTCATTTACCGGTTGATGAGGCTTGAGGTTACGCTTCATCATCACATCAGATTCACTTCGAATGCCACATTGCCAGATCCATCGAAAATCACTAATTGACGTCTACAACAGTACATTACGTGTTAGCTAAAGAAGTTTCCTTCTCCGCTTCCACTCTTGGTATGGTTGAAGAAATCAATGCACGTGACCTTTCTGGAAATACTCTGTCAGACATTCATCCATACAGGTCATCCAGGAACAGGATGAACCGAAGGCACTATTCAGTACATCCATCTTAGGCACTGTAATCTAAGACTTATACAATAGCCCTTGCACTTTACTCCATCTTCAATTATCTTTGGCATATATGATTCGTAACGCTTATGCCAACACGGAGTGGTTCTTTAGATAATAATCCAACCGGTCTCTCCATATTAACGACGTTAAAATGGTCAAAAACTTCGATAGTCGGTGAGTTAACTATCAAAGAAAAACACGTGTGCATCCAGATGGAAATTCTATCAATCAATCATCAATCATATATATATATCTATATATATATATATATTCATATTTCCTTATTTTCTATGTTTAGAAAATATACGTTATTAACACTGGAAAACATTTCCATTGTTATTTACATATCACTATCATTTCACAACTATCAGTCCCTGTCTGTAAACTAGTAGGAGAACAATTCTCTAAATATAAACCCCGAAGGCCGAAACCAACATCAGATCGATACTCAGAAAACTATTCGACTTAACTAATCTCTAGTCAGTTTCTAATATTGTTTATCTCTATTTCTTTTAACTATGTTCGATTAACTTCTTCTGAATAACTATGTTCAATTAACTTCTTTGGAATAACTATTTTCAATTGACTCCTTTTTGATGACTCAATTTGATAACTCTAATCGACTAATTCTTTTCTATCTTGTAAAATTCCTTTTGTAATCCTATTTATTTTCCCAATAAATATTCCTTTAGTCTATTTATTTATCAAATAAATATTCCTTTATTCTATTTATTTACTTTCTACGTAAATATCTTTCTTTATACTTCTATTTACTTCTTAAATAAATATCGTTTTACACTTCTATTTACTTGCTAAGTAAAAAATCGTTTTATAAAATTCTTTGATTTTATAATTATTCCCTTTATATATATCTCCTATTTATAAATATTCCAATTTATAAATATTTTATTTTCAATATCACTTTGAAAATTCCCTTATCAACATTCTGGTATGTTATGGTACTTAACATATCAAATCACGATGATGAATATCGTCCAAACACATATAATTGACAACAGATTATATATCACATCATATATCACAATATATGAAAAACAGTAAAATAAATGTTGAGGAATCCAGTCGGATTCCTCTAACCTGTTTCCCTGCATCCACAGATGTTACACAGTAAAATCAACATCACTTTCAGTTCCATATGATATATTCTTTTAAACAGAATCAATATAGAAATTCAACTAACTAACAAGCAGTTCAATCAAACAGTCAACTCACAGTATATCAACCAATATTTAACAGTTCTAAAAATACAACATGAAACTATAAACAGTTCAGAGTTAGTGAGATTTACTCACATTAGACTATCATCGTTAATTAACGATAATTTTCATTCGATTTGATTCAAATGGACAATTTATTTTACAATAAATTGTAGCGAGCTCAGATTCGCTCCCTGAAACGACCCGCAAATCCGAGCTATCTGAGTTGACTAAATACACCACACGTCCAACCCAAATAACACAGAAATACGAACCATTAATAGAAAGAAGTTAGAAGATGAGAAATAGGGAGGAAGAAATATTAGAATAGAAGAAAAACGAAGATCACAACTCACAGCGGAACGAATAAAATATATTATATAACATAAGCTTTGAAATACAAATCTGTTTGGTACATATATACATACCATCATCAGAGTACACATAACATTTGATTCAGCGGAAGCAACTCTAAATAACTAACGTTGAAGCCTCCTGCTTCAAGCTCCTCCAAGTGTATCTGCAAAAGCCTGAAACACTTGACTGCCCGTACAAATTTGGGCACCCAAGAGTTTAGGAAAAACAAAACAAAACAAACTCTGGGTCAGTCATGGGACTGGTGTGAGTAAACTCCAACCACTTGTTTAACCTTTAAAATCCTTTCAAAAGAAAAGATAATAGTAAGACCAGCCCACACATAAACACGGACGGTTTTTACCTTACTATAACCCAAAACACTTTGATACGAAAATCCAGTGATATTATAATAATGTCTACATCAAGTAAATAACCAAATAGCAGAACGCTTGCATCTCACGCTCCACATATATAGTATAAAACCAAAAACCGCATGGCGCTTATTGGAGATTGGATTTCCAACATGACAAGGTATGGAACCACCTTCCGACTATGTATCTCTAGAGAGGAATACACTGGGTTCAACAAGAACATCTTGTAACCCGGCCCACACATGACCGACCACTCATTTCGCTTGAGTGTATCGAATGTATATCACCAACGGTTGGGATCAGCAACCGTCTCCCGACTGGGACAGCATCGAATAGAATAAGAAATTAAATGAACCTCTAGATAGGTGATTATACATCCTAATGGGTGCGACCCACATAGCCATGCTGCCTGCCCGATTTTTGTCCTTTCCCGGTTGTTAAGGCCTGAGGCTACGAATACTTACCATTCATTGATAGCACAATCACTTGAATGCCACATTTTCAGATCCGTTAATCACTAGTTGAGTTTGCACAAACATTCTGGATATTATGCTAAGGGATAAATCCGTTGCAACCATATATATTTATACAGACCAACCCATTTGATCATTGGAAATACTCTGTCAGACATTCGTCCATTTACGTTCGTTCTGGGATTGAACGAAACCGAAGGCACCATTTCTATAAATAGAAAAGCCCTTGCACTTTACTCCGTCTTCAATATATCCAGCATACTTGGTTCGCAACGCTTATGCCGATACGTAGTGGTTCTTCGGATAATAATCCAACCGGTCTCTCCATATTGACAACGATGGTCAAAAACTTCGATAGTCTGTGATTTAACTATCGAATAAAAACAAGTGTTCATCCAACATATCAAACAAACCACTGGGCTCTTTAATTAATATTTCACTAATTAAATCTCTTCTCCATTTCCTTATCAATATTTGTTACCTAAATATTTTCAATAATCATCTTGCCTCTTATGCCCTTTTGGAAAACGTTTCCAAATATTAACTTCTTTTATTTTCTATATATTAGAAAATGTCTCTATTTGCAATTGGAAACAATTCCAATCATTTATCTCTATCCCGACTATTTTAATTATACTCAGGAAATATTTATTTGTTATATTTCCAAAATTCCATCACTTGGGTTTAAAACGAATGTTGTGTAAAACATCGTTACAACAACCCAAAATATTTTATTCAACTAACTCTTTTACAAACACTTCTCTTCGAGACTGGATCTTGCTATTTATCCATTAAAAATGAAATCAATCAAGTTGGGGTAAAATTACCTCTCAGACCTTAACTGAAAACATCCTCAACTTCAAAACGGCAAAACCACTTACTTCGAATAAACACACTATACAATCCAATTGTTCATTTTTAAAACATGTATAAAGTTCGCTTTCTATTTCTAATTTATAGATTTCCCTTTTTGTTTCCAATATTCGATTTTTATATTCACTTACCTATCGAATTCTATACGTCGATATAATGATTTCTAACTATCAAAATATCTTTAAAAATATTCTAACTCCTTAAATTCCCGGAAAAATTCGCCATAACCTCCCCTGTATCGGGAGCATCGGGAAATTTCAAATAGCTTCCCCGGTCCTTCTAATCTCAAAAAGGAAAAGAAAAAGCCAAGCGGCTTGCCGATACGGCGCATAAAACCCATATATGAATTTAAACATGTACCTTTTTGTCGGGCACATAAATAAAAATCTTCATATACTCCATCCCATATCTGTTTAACACCTGTTCACCTGTTTCCAATTCAATTCAACTCAATCCATTCGTTTTAATTCAATTTTGAATCGTTTGAATTCAGTTTCGCTCAATTATTCTTTAATTAGCCCTTTTGCCTATTTCACTTCTTTGTTTGAACATAACATGTTCAAACAAAATATTCAATTAGCTTATATCCAAATTGAATTTCAAGTTTCCAATTCTAGCTTCCCTTTCGATTTCGAATATAAATTTTCAAATCGAATTCACTTATTCAAAGCCCAATATCAATTCAAAATCCCATTAACTAATTACTATTCAAATTAGTTAGTTCTATTCAAAGTCAAAAATCTGATTTCTGTTTCAAAATCAAATTCATTACTTCACTTGAGTTCACATATAATTACAACTCAGAATCTGAAATTTTCTAAATAGAATTTTGAATTTTATTCGTTTAAAATCCTTTTATAAAATTAAATAAACCGTTATGGGTTTAAAACGATTTTGGCGCTGTTTTTCTGAAAGTTTGATTTTGACATATCTCAAAATCTATACGACGAAATCCAGATTTTTTCTCCTTCATTAGAAAACTATTATCAAACCGGTCCTGACGTTTCTTGTTTCGAAGAATTTCGACTTCAATTGCGTTCTGTATACTCAATTGAAGTTCGAATTGCCAATTTACGAACTGCAGCGCTGCGGCGAGTTCGTTTTAATTATATTTATATATATAAACCTTTAAACTTCTTTAAAATGAATTCAACTCCATTTTAACTCTATTTGAATTTCTTGATTTAAATTCCAATCTCACTTTTATTTGAATTCTATATTCAAATTCCAATTCCTTTTCTATTTGATATTCAAATTCAATACTTGAATTTCTATTTGAATTCCCTATATTCAAATTCTATGTTTGAATTCATTTGAAGTCTCTTATTCAAACTCTATATTTAAATTCCATTTGAACTTCTATATTCCAATTTCTATATTTGAATTCTATTGGAATTCAAATATTCAAACTCCTTTTTAAATTCTATATTCAAAATTCCATAGTTTAAAACCCATTTGAATTTCATATTCAAATTCCATAGATCAAATCCTATTTGAATTCAATTTGAATCTCTTATATTCAAATTTCATTTTCCATTTCCATTTGAATTCTAATATTCAAATTCATCTCCAACCCCATTTGAATTCTAATATTCAAATTTATTTTTAACACCATTTGAATTTCTTCACTCAAATCCATTTGAATTCCCTTGAATCCAAATTCCATTTCAAAACCATTTGGATTTCCTATTTTGAAATCCTATTTGGAATTCTATTTCCAATTCTACTTTGAAAATCCTATTTCAAAGTTTATTTCAAATTCTATTTTGAAATTCTACATGCAAATCTCTATTTGAATTTCTTTATTCGAATTCCTTTGAATTCAAATTTTATTTTAATTCCTTGAATTCAAATTCTATTTTTCAGTCTAATTTCGTCTATTCAAATTCTATTTGAACTTCAATTTGAATTTCTAATATTCAATCTCCTTTTAAAATTCAAATATTTAAACTCCTTTTAAAATTCAAATGTTATACTCAAATTTCATTTGAGTTATATATTTGAAAATTTCATTTCACATCCTATTTTGAAATTTCATTTCAAATTCCAATTTCACACTTGTATTTCTATTTCTGAATTATCAAATGATAATTCTTTTCACTTCATTTATAACTTCGTTATAAAGAACTATTTATAAACTTCGTTTATAAAGAAACTACTTGTTTTATTTTTCAAAAACAAGTTTATATTTTATTTCCATTTAAAATTCAAATTCTATTTAAAAATAGAATTTTCCCTTTTTAAATCTCAAATATCCTTCCACGATATTTTTATAAATCAATATTCAAGCCCAGTGATATTTTAAACAATCAAATCAACCAATTTTCATTCATTTGATTTTTAACACATCATATATGAATATATATGAAATCAAACAAACCGCAAATAGATAATATATTTTTGAGGAATCTTGTTGGATTCCTCCAACCTGTTTTCCTGCATCCACAGATGTTAGCACATAAATAATACTCATTCTGCTTCGTGGCAGAATATCGCGGTATAGAAGGTCATCCACTAATCATAGCGTGGGGCGTATAGGGTAATCATCCGCTATGAAACTGCGGGCATCCGCTAATGAGACTGCGGGAATCCAACCAATCATCAACCCAATATATATATATAATAGCCTAAATAACTAATATATAAAACAACCAGAAAGCATTCACATAAGCAACAAACAATTATTTTTAATGAAATAAAAATAATTCTAAAGGTGAGTGAGATTTACTCACCAGGATTTTTGTTTCCTGAGTATCCTGTTAATTTGCATATCGTCGCAACTGCGAAATCCACTCAACTTGATTCATGATTTTTCCTTGATTCATTCTACGGTTTACATCGTATTATTAGTTAACATGATTATCTACGTAAAATCAATTAAATAAAAATACAGGGTTATTTAAATAACTAACTAACTTAGTTGAGCTTTTAATATGATATTCCTTAATTAAAGAGACCATTATATTAAATGAATTTAAGCAAAAAATTTCCTATGTATAAAACAATTCCAAACTAAATCATAATTTCATATTTAAATGATTAGTCTATAAATTTTATCCCTTTATTAACTAACTCTATATACATTTTTACCATTTCTTTAATCAGTTAATGATAATCTAAACTAATTTGCTTTAACTAGTTACCAATTATATAAATAAATCTTGAATAAAAACAAACAAACAAAAATACCTTAATTGCAAACTCGTTCTTCCCTAAATTTCCAATACCGTAATGATCCTCTTCCCAAATCCTTATTGCTGGAATCGAACTCCAGATTTGACATCGCACCTTCCCTATCTGCAGAAATCTCGTTTTCTTTCAATAAATTCGAACTCCAATAGCTAGCAATAGTAGTGTCGGCCTTCCCTGAAACACAGTGCCTCATCGCTACACCCAATATCCCACCCATACTCGAGTCTGACCCCATAATTCGCTCCCAAAGACCGTAACCCTAAATCAAAATCCTGCTCAGACCATCGCAGTGGACTCCAGTGGCAGCGACCCATGCGCTTGAATTGTATTTTGATTTGAAATTTAGTTAATATAAAATATCTTGCGGTCCCTAATTCACAATGTCGAACCGCTATTTTTACTTAACGACTGACATCTCTAAATTATACTACTATTCTGAATTTAACAGATCTGATTCTGAAATTAAATTGACCGTATATAAAAAAATAGCTATATTGAATAATATAATTTAAATTCAGAAAAATAAATTCCTCAAAAATAAATAAATATTATTATTCTAATTCACACAGAATTTTGTGTTAGATCATCTATATTGTTTCTAATCCAGTTATAACTTTGAATCCAATTATTTATCGTTTTTTCGAAAATTCGACAGACTCGAATTAAATCATATTCGATTATAAATCGAGAAATTCCATATAATTGTCCATAAATATTATCACTCAACATTTAAAACAATATTTAAAGGTTTAAAATAAATCGATAAAAGTCCGGGTCGTTACACTCCCAGTCAGTTTCAGTGTGTAGCACCGTCCATACGATCCAACGAATCGTGTTTTGCTGAATTCTGACCACGTATGAAGAAGTTATGACTTATACTAGTTTATACAAAATTTAAATTAAAATTAAATTAAATTTCCCTCTTCATAAATGGCCTTAACCCTTGAAATGAAGCCCACCTTCATGTGTATAGACCAGAACCGCACTACCTCTTCTCCCTCAAATCGGCTGTGACCTGCTCTAAACATACTCCACCTTTTTCATCAACTTTGATCCCCTTTCCATGCTCATACCTTCACCGATTCATAAACCAACCACACCAATCTACTAACCATCGTACCAGCTTCTTCACCTAACACCCAACGTTCAACTCGACATCGGAGAACACCATCTCGTTCTCAGCTCATGCCTCGCCTATAGGAAACCCTCCGACCAAAATCACCACCGCAACCCCCCATATTTGCATACTAGATGCGGTTTCATCTCCACAATCCGAATATACTATCCAACATTCCAATCGAAACACCAAAATCCCAATTTACCTAACCCTAACCTCACGGTGGAACTTCAGAGCTCCAATACATTGCGTCGAGTCTATTAAAACTTGTACTGGGTTGAAGCAATTTGCACCAGGGATTCAAAGGCAGTTGTTTTTTTGAAAGGAGGATTTATTATTTCCTGAAGAGTGAATGCGGCGCAGATTTTGTTTAGGTTAGAAGATGAGTTAAGGATGGTATTTATAGGCAAACCAAAATATCTAGATATTTTATTTTTGATTATTTTATTTATTTTTAATCAATTTTCTATTTGTATTCGTCTTTAAAAATCCTTACGATCAGATACGATACCTAAAAATCGTGAGAATCGACATGCAGCTAGAGTTCGACATTACGGTCCCAACGAAACTGGTTTCGTTGAATTTCGACTTCGTCTGCTCACACATCGTATTTTTAACTGTAAAGCTACTGATTGTTATTCACTCTAAAAATCCGTACGGCCACGCAGTGACTCTAAAAATCACAGAACTGGAAATCTAACAACTATTTGATGTTGCGGATCGAACAAAATTAGTTTCATCGAATTCTGACTTCGTTTTCAAAAGTGGCTGTTTTTAAAGCTCTGGATGACCCATTTAAATATATTAATATATTTAAATATAATTAAATAAAATATTAATAAATTAATATTATCGTATATATTTGCAGTGGAATTCCATACATCTCTACTGGGATTTATAACTTGATATTTCAAATCCCGATTAAATCGATATTCGATTTAAAATGAAATTCCTTTTTAAAATATAAATAATTCCTTTATAAATTATAAAGGAATTCCATAGCGACTTTTCTAAAATTTGATTTGGACATAAATCAAAATCAACACGACGAAATCTAGATTTTTCTCTTCCACTAGAAAGATATACCCCACCAGCTCCACACGTTTCTTGTTTCATAGAAATCCGGCTTAAAACGAATCCTGTACATTCAGTTGAAGTTCGAATCGCCAATCTACGAACTACAGCGCCATTTCGAGCTCGATTTTAATTATATTATAACTCTACGTTCAAATAATATATTCGTTATTCTAATTAAATTCTGAACTGAATTAAATATCACAGATGATCCAGTTCACACCATATCGCCATTTCAGCCAATTCTGATTATTTCAGAATTAAATATATTATTTACTTATTATTTTAATTAAATATTCACCACTATTTAATTCCATGACCATTTAATTTACTATATCACTGTTTATATAATTAAATAAATTAATTATAATACCTCTACAAATGCGGGTCATTACACTACGTTTTGTTGATCTACAGCCCTTTTCCTGGATTTATCTTCTCCCCGTTTCTTAGCACTATGACCAAAAAATAAAAATAAAATTATATCATCTTATTCATTCCAGACCGTGTGCGTAGCACGGGTTTACATTAGTATGAGTTGTGATGCAGGGGACCAGTTAGAGGGATCCAACAGGATTCCTCAATGTTTTGGATGTTATTTTCTTTCATATTTTACACCTATGAACTTTCTAACATAACCAACCTTAAAATTTCATTTGGATTACGATTGTTGAACTAAATTTAACGTTGATGTGTTATTAATCAGTAAACAGTAATGGTTGGGTGATTGGTAAAAGATGGCCAAAAATACTTCTTTTAAGACGTTGATTCACTATTAGGGGAATTGACTAAGTTTGAAGCTATAAAATTTATTTTTATAACAAAACCAAGGTTTTAAAATTTATTTATATAAGTTATAATATAGGTTTAATAAATAAATCAATATTTATAACTGGGTTTTATAAAGAAATTATAAGATGATTAGCGAATTCCTGTATTATATATAAGTTTTATAATTGGAGATCTCGAGTGTTAAAACTTAACTAAGTTTTGTAATTAACTTTTTATGAAATTATAAAACCATGTTTTGTGATTAAATGAGTTTATGAGCGATTTCGGCTGTTTTGAACAAGTGTAATAATAGTTTTGTTGAACTTGTAAAACGACGCACATATGAGATTAGATTTTAGAATTGAAATGTATAAAAATTTAGATATTTAAAAAAGAATTTATAACTGTTTTAGTTTGATTTCGAAACAAATTATAAAGGACTTGTTTCAAAATCGAACAAGATTTAGTAATATTTGAAGTATAAAGAAATGGAAATCAAGTCCTGTTATAAGATTTTAAACGAATTTTACAAAGGATTTTTATAAAGGGATTTTTATAAATAAATCCATGTTTTGTTGACATGGTTTATAAAAGTGATTTAAAGCAAATAAAATGGTTTTAATATAGGATCCCTTAATAATTGAATTAAGTAAAATTGATTTTATTGGAAAGAGATTTTCAAATGCAAAAAAAGGGTTTTAAAAACCATATGTAAATTGAATGGTAAGTGGAACGAATTGCGATATATTGGATATCATAATTTATGTTCAAGATTTATCAATCTTGAAGATGAGAATGTTGTTGAGTCAAGGTTGGAGAGGTAAATAAAATACTCTAACTTGAACGACTTCATTTGGTATTTGAGGGATAGTAATTTGAAAATGAAAGTGATGTTGGAAATTAAATTATTATTTCCATAAGTGATATTGCAACTTTAATTTGCAAAGTTTATAAGTTATATAAAAGTGTAATACGCCGTATTTTCCGTGCATATTAAAGTAACGAATTAAAGAATACTTAACTGTAAAAGAAGAATTAAGGGAAACGGGTTACGCCATTGCATTCGTCTCGAAATTCTGCTTGAGATAGAGCCCGAGTTTGCGTAAATCGGACTCCGTATGAAGAAGTTATGGAGTTCAGAAAATTTCAAGTTCAAAAAGAAATTAAATTAAAATAATAATTAAGAGTCAAAACAGTTCAAAATTCGAAAATTCAGTCAGAGCTGCCTAAGCAGGAAATTTCCCGCTTAGGGTGTCGACCCCCCAGGGGGAGTCGACATAGGTGTCGACCCCCCTATAGGGGAGTCCCCCCTCACCCCCCTCGTAGGGAGTCGACCCCTTTTTGATCATGTTCCAGTGACGATTTCTAAGTCATTATGGCATATGTGGTGATTTCTGGTTGGCTCTCTTTGATCTGAATGGCCCTAATTACTCCTAGGTTGATCTAATGGCTCATATTAATCTAAACTTCTATATAATCACCTCAAACCTCAACCCTAGACCTCATAATTTCATTCCATGAAGTCGTCATGCCGTCCATCTCCAAACTAGCATAGCCTCCATTTTTCTAGAAATCAGGTTAGAAAGCCCCTAATCGAGTCTAAACTAGAGAATCAATAGTCTACATTAAAGGATAGCTTTTCAGTTTCAGAAATCAGATCCCAGAAAACAAAATTTGTTCATTTGTTTGTAAGTTCAGTTATTCATTAGATTTGAACAAATAAAAGTCATGACTTATAATGTAAAGACCCGCAAATCCCCGCCCTTTGAATCGACCATAAACCACACAGGTCTGACCCAAAAAGTGAAAATCTACGAATACTTTAACTTTGGGCATACAACATATTAAAACAACAACAGAAGACTTTTATAACACTATAATAAATGTTACATCAGAGTACAGAATATACATATCAGAGTACATTGGAATATAATTACAGTGGAAGATAAAAACAAAAAAAATGTAATATACTGCAACGGAAGAACACAGCGGAAGACTCTCTATCTCTGGACCCAGCTTTAAGCTTCAACCTAGAATCCTGTTTAATATATCTGCAAAAATAGCTACTCGACTGCCCGTGTGGAAAATATGGGCACCCGAGTTTGCCAGTGGACAAACTACAGGTCAGTCATGGGACTGGTGTGAGAATTCTACTTAACCTATATAATATAATAAGGCTAATCACAGGACCACGCCACTTTCGCGGAACGGGTTTTCTCCTATAGATTGCCAGTGCATGACTAAAGTAAATCGTCAAAATAACGCAATGCTTTTTAGAAGAATGAAACCATTATAAGACCCAAGTCCCATCACACAATGCAACGCAAACCGGAGGACAGGGTTTTACCTTATAATGATCAAAAGATGCTTGATACGATAAACACGGTATTATATAATAATAGTGTGCAACCAATTTGAAATACATCAAAGTAAATGTATTAATCCTAGACGGCATGAGTGCCCCATCCCACTATGTCGCCATATATAGGTATACAATCAGAACCGCGTGATGTCGTATTGGAAATTTGGGTTTCCATCTGAGTCAAGGCTAGGGAGGAGATCCTTACCGATTTGAGACACTCCAGCATTCTAGGATTGGTACTCTGTCCAACCCTTGGATAGCTGCAGGGCCGGTCCACACTTACTTTTGTGGATTAGTTATGCCTGAACACACGTTTCCCGGTCCTTTTGGACCTATAATACGGCCAGTGGCGACCGCATAAACCGAGGTCTCGAAAAATCCAACAACCACAATAAATAAATGCCAGCGCTAGTAGGTCCCTGGCATCACTCTAGCTAGAAAGAAACGTGTGCACTCCCTACGTTCCCTTCTCCCGTTTTTGACTCTACCAGGCTGTGAGGCTCGCGAAGTCACGATATACACAAAGCTATGCCTAAATAGACTGTGCTTTGATCATCAACCACAAGGCTCTGCTTTGCAACAATAAGCCTTGATCAAGTGCAACTTGGCATACCACATCAACAACTCATCTCATGCGATTGGTAATTATTTAACATACAAAAGGGTGTTAAGCAAGAGAATAAATCCTCCGCCACCATGCATTTATATATTAAATAAAAACCAATTTAATTACATGAAATAAATTTCAATGTCAGGAATGTTATCCATTTACAAGTCCGTTCTGGGTCTGAACGAAACAACGTATCCGTCGATCTCCATTACGTCTGGAAGATCATCACTTTTTACCTTGCCTTGGGGGATCAGTCCCAATTCAAGATATCAGTCACCATCAACCAAACAATGTGAAGCTCTCCGGTCTTCAGTCACCGTCTTCATCTTCGACTCTTGATCGTTGTGATGATTATTCAGAATGGGTTAGACCCGGTCTTTCTGAATAACTCGCGTATTTGTAATTAAAATCAACCATACGCCACATTCCAACTGTGAATATCCTTTTAAATAAAAATATTATTTATATTAAAAGATTCTCATTAATTTTATCAAAGATAAAATAAATTACATTTTAATCTTTCTAAAAAGATTTATTAATATTCCAATTTTGATTTTTAATACAAGAATCATTATTACAAGATTATTAATTTCAATAAACCAATCTTGTCTTAAATTGGGTTAAAGAACTAGTGTCATTTAAAACACAGTTCACGATAAACCCAAAACCAATTTCCAAAATATGGAATTTCTACAGAAACCAAATCAACAAATAATCGTTATAAATTTCTGTACCGGACTAACATTATAAATGGAATAACGGCAAAGCCTCTTAAATTCCATATATAATATCGGGCTTCTTTTACAGAAGTCCATCTCGATTATTATCAATCGAATTTCCACTTAATTCCAATTTAATATATTAAATTGGAAAATTCTAATTTTAGAAAATCTTCTTTTAAATTTATAAAATAGATTTATAAATTTCAAATAATAATTTCATATCACAAAGTATAATGGCAAATTCTAATAACCTTAATTAAAGGATTTCTCTTTAAAATATTAGTTATTATAAAAAAAATCATATTTAAAATAATCATTAAAAATATTCTTTATACAACAGATTTTTATCTTTTACAAATATTCTTTGTTTTAACATATACTTGATAAAAATATATTTTTATATTAAAATATATTCTTTATATAAAAATAATTTCTAATGTAAGAATATTCTTATTTAAAAGAACATCTGAATCAAAATGCGACTCAAACATTTACCATATAATTTTGGATTATATGGATTTCACACATTTCATAAATAACGATAACAGTAAAATCATCCATTTCATCCAAAGTGTAAATTCCACTGCGTAAGCGTTAAAATTAAATAATAACGCTCCTCGCAGCCTGTCGATCTAACGATCAACATACAACTAAATATTGGGATTAGTGTATGTTAATTTTCATCCCAACACCCGTGTGGGGTTTCAACCAACAAACAAATAATAAAATATTATTTGTGCACTTGGGCGATGTGTGAAAGTTATCGTCCCAATCACATACACAAGTCGGGTAACTTGTGAATGGAAGTGTAACACATAATATATAATCATGACAAGAGAAATGTCTCTTTTACATTACATATAATTCTATTGTAATGAACGAATAAGAATAACAACTTTGTCTCTATTGACAAATTTCTATTTCGCTAGTTTAAACCCAAGCAAAAATGGTTAATTTGTTTTTGACAATCCTAGTGGGACAAAAATGATAAATTTTTTGTTTTGACAAAATAAATATTTTGATTTAACTAACCTATCTTGACAAGCATAGGTCTTGCCAAACATAAAATATACATTTATATACAGATTGCTTTACTAATTCATTTTGACAAAAATGAATATTTTTGACAAAATGCCTATTTTGGTTTAACTAATTTCCTTAATGAAATATGAGCTTTATTAAGAATATATATATATATTAATGTATAATCCTTTTATTATTTCTAATTAAAAAAAATAGAAAATAATATTTTCAACACTACCCTCTTATTTTCATCTAAAGTGTAAATAGAGATATAATTTCTCAAACTATGTTTTTATTTGCGTCAAAGGACAAATATAAATGTAATCTTTTGAAGTTATGTGTTCATTCACATTTGAGTTACAAATAGAGTTGTAACTTTTTAATATATGTTTTATTTGCATCAAGAAATGCAAATAAAAATGTGACATCTAATTTTCATGTCTTATTCTTTTAAAATCATATTTTATTTGCAATGGAGAATGCAAATAAAAGTGTTCTTTTTAATCCACATATTATTTGCAATGGAAATTGCAAATAAAAGTATTCTTTTAAATTCTCATATTATTTGCAATGAAAATTGCAAATAAAATTATTCTTTTCTTCTTTCTAATGTTTTCTTTGTATTGTAAATAGTGAATAAAGATGTAAACTTCATTTTTGATCGTTTTTGTTCGCATTTAAACCTCGCAACAAAAATGTAACCTTTGTTTTTACTAAATTTGTTTGCATCTAAATTTGCAAACAAAAATGTAATTTTTATCTTCTTGTTTTATTTGCATGATAGAATGCAAATAAAAATGTATTTTCTATTTTCTATGTTTCGTTTACACTGTAGAATGTAAACAAAAATGTGAACCTTTAATTTCTATGTTTCATCTGCATTAATGAAATGCAAACAAAATGTAAAATTTATTTCTATGTTTCATTCGTATTATGAAATACAAATAAAAGGTGTACCTTTATTTTCATGTTAAATTTGCATTGAAAAATGCAAATAAAAAGGTGTACTTATTTTATATGATACATTTGCATCATGGAATGTAAATGAAAAAGTCAACTCTTAATTCCATGGTTGATTTGTTTTAGGGAACACAAATAAAAAGAGAACCTTTAAATTTCATGTTTATTTGTGTTAAGGGACACAAATAAAAGACATATATTCTTTTTAAATCACATATTATTTTATTTCCAATAAAGAATGCAAACAAAATGTGTTCTTTAATCTATTCGCATTGTGAATGCGAACAAAAAGTAAATTTTAATTTTTGATGGTTTGTTCGCATTTGTGGATGCGAACAAAAGGATAGATTTTAATTTTAATGATTCGTTCGCATTTGTGGATGCGAACAAAAAGGTAGATTTTAATTTTAATGATTTGTTTGCCTTTGTGGATGCAAACAAAAAGATAATTTTTAATTTCAATGATTTGTTCGCATTTATGGATGCGAACAAAAAGGTGAATTTTGTTTTGAAAGGTTTGTCTGCATTGTAAATGCAAAACAAAAAGCAAATTTTATTTTTACGTTATAAAAAAAAGGTAAATTTTATTCTCAAGTTATATTTATGTTTTCTACCATATTGTTTGCATCTAAAATTGCAAACAAAAACATGTTTTTATTTTCACCATTTGTTTTATATTTTCTTTTCTATTAATGAATTTGCAAGAAGAATGTAAATTGAAGCACATTTTGTTTTCTATGTATATTTGCATCGAGGAATGCAAATAAAAGAAAAATTTATTTACATAAAAGAAATGCAAATAAAATAATATTTTATTAAAAGTAACTCTTTTATTTTAATGTAAATCTTTTTTAACATTTTGTACGCGTCAAGGGATGCAAACAAAATATAATTCTTTTTATTTTAAACATTTTATTCGCATTGAGAAATGCAAACAAAATATAATTCTTTTTACTTTAAAGTAAAACCTTATCTTTATTTATTTTATATTTTTTTTGGATTGAGAAATGCAAACAAAACACCATCCTTTTATTTTTAATATTGAATTGATAATTTACCTCAATTCAAATAAAAAGATATTTTCCCTTTTTTCTTTCTCTTTTTATTTTCTATGATGAATTGATAGTCCTAGATCAAATCACATAAAGAGGCAGATTTTTTTTATTTATACGTTAAATTGATTACATAGATCAATTCAAAATAAAAAAAAACAAACTTTTTATCTCTATGTTGAATTTTGAGTTAATAACTAGATCAAATCACAAATTGTCAAGTGATAACATATGAAAGTGATAATCAAATTTCTTTGTTTTTGAATTGATAAATTAAATCAATCCAATTCTAACACAAGCGATGACACATAAAGGTGATAATCAGTTTCTTTGTTTTGGAATTGATAAATTAAATCAATCCAATTCTAATCACAAGGGATAACATATGGATGGTGACCATTTTATTTCCTTTTACTTTAAATTGATAATTAGATCAATTTAATTTTAATCCAAAGTGATAACATGGCAGTGATAACATGGCATAGTATAAACATGAAAATCATATGGATTTATACGAACTATTCAATCATAGAACAATCATCACCAATCATGACCAAACAAACAGATCTGAATCGTAATCATATATATATATTAACATCGCGAACTAATAACTTAATTAATAAATAAATTTAAATTAAAGAATCTCACAGTCGTTCGTGATTAGCCCAAAATTTCAACAGTCCAGATTAGTCTCATTTCTGTCCAGAGGTGTAGATCCTTTCAATACGATCCATCGCAACGAAAATTTCTGAATTCCGATTACATATGAAAGAGTTATGACTATTTAAATATTTACACATTTAAATGTATAATTAAATTAATTATTAATTACATTAATCCTTTGTCCACGTTCTTCTTCCACGTTCTCATCATTCTTCTTTCCAGAACTACAGAACCCCAAAGCTCCATCGACCAACTCAATTTCGCACCTCTTTCCATACCTCCAGCAATCGATCGAACTAGCTCACTCCATGAACTTAGATCTCAACCGCATGGAATTAAAGATCCAAAGAAGTACAACAAAACTCGTGTAGAAGTTGGATTTAATTTCATATTGAATTGAGAGATTTTATGGGATTTTAATTGGAGTGTTTAGGCCATTGAACATGGGAGTGGCGGCTTCAGAAAAGAGAATGAGATTAGAGTTTTGTTAATCCTATATTTATAGGAAAAAGGAAGTAAATAAATAAAGGGTTGATTTATTATTTTATTCTTTAACCCTAAAAGGCCCGCGACTCCATACGTTGTATGTTACAATGGGAAATAAATTGTTGACGAAGGCTGATATGGCATCTTATTTCTCATTTAAATTTCAAAAGAAAATGGAGGAAAGAAATGAATGGCGTCATTAATTGTTTAACGCTAATGGTTAGAATGTTTATGTGTGTCTCAATTTTTTTTTTTAAACCATATTGATTGGCTTATGTGTCAATCAATGCTTAATTAATTTCTACGTGCGTAATTAATGGTATATGAACACTTCTCTTTATATGCATGGATTTAGAGAAATTCAAAATCATGTTCATTAATTACAAGAATGTGCTTACTATATATATATATATACAAAATAAAATAAAAAAATAAAAACCTTCCCTTAATGTCTAATAAATCAAAACTTTGAATATAGAATTTGAACATTATTTGTATTTTGTCAAAAGACATATAGTCAATGCATAATTAATACGCACACGCGCGCGCACACACACATACACATATACATACATACATATATATATATATCTAGAATATTTTAAACATGTTAATTAGTGTGCAATCAACCCGTGCAATTAATTCACAACGTGCGACTTATACGTTTCCATATTTTTATTACATTCTTTTCCGGTTTTGACATGTGTCTAAATTCCAAATTCAATCGTGCAATTAATATGCTTGTATACATTGAAATTTTATTTATGTATATTTACGCGAGATTTTTAATTATTTCATTTATGTATGCATTCTCCAATTACATAATTTATTAATTACTCATGATGGTTTATATGTCTAAACTCATATTTATTCATTCAGTTCTATTTTTAACATAACCGGTATTTTTAATGTTTTTTAACACTGCTAAACTAAAAAGATGAAACTTTTCATCGAGATGAATTTTATGGTATGACAACTTCCAAACAAAATTATGCTTATATTTACATGTTTACAGGTTCACAAATAAATGTTAATCAATGCCAATTATTAACATGTTTAAAATCAATGTAAAATAGCATGTTTACTTAATAAATGTCACGTTTACAAATAAAAGCTAATTAACATATTTTTAAAGCTAAGTGTTAATTATAAATCAATTTCATGTCTTGAATTCTCTAAACCAATACATTCTAAGTTATGTTTATCATTTATAGCATGTTTTTAACAAAATTTTCTTAAAATAAAATTTTAAATTAGTTCTGATTTTCCTGGTTGTTACAATCTCCCCCATTTAAAATCTTTTCGTCCTCGAAAAGGAACGAAGCTAAAAATTGTTTAATTAACTAACTAGATTTTCATTCTTTTATTGATTTCTATAATTTTATAGTTGATTAACTTTTCAAATATATATAACTTTTATATTCGAAAAAATCATATTTTCTAAAATCAAATTATATATATAATTACAAGTACGTTGATTATTAACTCTTCACTCTGAACTCATTCTAGGGCATTACTAACCCCATCTCTAATGAGTTTACTCATTCTAGGATACTGCTGATCCTATCTCTAATGAGTATTCTTATTGTATATTACTAATCCAACCTCTGATGAGTCTTCTGTTTAGTTCTAACGAGTTGTACCCCAAAGATTTGAGCTAACCAGAGCTCTGATACCAACTGTAAAGACCCGCAAATCCCCGCCCTTTGAATCGACCATAAACCACACAGGTCTGACCCAAAAAGTGAAAATCTACGAATACTTTAACTTTGGGCATACAACATATTAAAACAACAACAGAAGACTTTTATAACACTATAATAAATGTTACATCAGAGTACAGAATATACATATCAGAGTACATTGGAATATAATTACAGCGGAAGATAAATACAAAAAAAATGTAATATACTGCAACGGAAGAACACAGCGGAAGACTCTCTATCTCTGGACCCAGCTTTAAGCTTCAACCTAGAATCCTGTTTAATATATCTGCAAAAATAGCTACTCGACTGCCCGTGTGGAAAATATGGGCACCCGAGTTTGCCAGTGGACAAACTACAGGTCAGTCATGGGACTGGTGTGAGAATTCTACGTAACCTATATAATATAATAAGGCTAATCACAGGACCACGCCACTTTCGCGGAACGGGTTTTCTCCTATAGATTGCCAGTGCATGACTAAAGTAAATCGTCAAAATAACGCAATGCTTTTTAGAAGAATGAAACCATTATAAGACCCAAGTCCCATCATACAATGCAACGCAAACCGGAGGACAGGGTTTTACCTTATAATGATCAAAAGATGCTTGATACGATAAACACGGTATTATATAATAGTAGTGTGCAACCAATTTGAAATACATCAAAGTAAATGTATTAATCCTAGACGGCATGAGTGCCCCATCCCACTATGTCGCCATATATAGGTATACAATCAGAACCGCGTGATGTCGTATTGGAAATTTGGGTTTCCATCTGAGTCAAGGCTAGGGAGGAGATCCTTACCGATTTGAGACACTCCAGCATTCCAGGATTGGTACTCTGTCCAACCCTTGGATAGCTGCAGGGCCGGTCCACACTTACTTTTGTGGATTAGTTATGCCTGAACACACGTTTCCCGGTCCTTTTGGACCTATAATACGGCCAGTGGCGACCGCATAATCCGAGGCCTCGAAAAATCCAACAACCACAATGAATAAATGCCAGCGCTGGTAGGTCCCTGGCATCACTCTAGCTAGAAAGAAACGTGTGCACTCTCTACGTTTCCTTCTCCCGTTTTTGACTCTACCGGGCTGTGAGGCTCGCGAAGTCACGATATACACAAAGCTATGCCTAAATAGACTGTGCTTTGATCATCAACCACAAGGCTCTGCTTTGCAACAATAAGCCTTGATCAAGTGCAACTTGGCATACCACATCAACAACTCATCTCATGCGACTGGTAATTATTTAACATACAAAAGGGTGTTAAGCAAGAGAATAAATCCTCCGCCACCATGCATTTATATATTAAATAAAAACCAATTTAATTACATGAAATAAATTTCAAAGTCAGGAATGTTATCCATTTACAAGTCCGTTCTGGGTCTGAACGAAACAACGTATCCGTCGATCTCCAGTACGTCTGGAAGATCATCACTTTTTACCTTGCCTTGGGGGATCAGTCCCAATTCAAGATATCAGTCACCATCAACAAAACAATGTGAAGCTCTCCGGTCTTCAGTCACCGTCTTCATCTTCGACTCTTGATCGTTGTGATGATTATTCAGAATGGGTTAGACCCGATCTTTCTGAATAACTCGCGTATTTGTAATTAAAATCAACCATACGCCACATTCCAACTGTGAATATCCTTTTAAATAAAAATATTATTTATATTAAAAGATTCTCATTAATTTTATCAAAGATAAAATAAATTACATTTTAATCTTTCTAAAAAGATTTATTAATATTCCAATTTTGATTTTTAATACAAGAATCATTATTACAAGATTATTAATTTCAATAAACCAATCTTGTCTTAAATTGGGTTAAAGAACTAGTGTCATTTAAAACACAGTTCACGATAAACCCAAAACCAATTTCCAAAATATGGAATTTCTACAGAAACCAAATCAACAAATAATCGTTATAAATTTCTGTACCGGACTAACATTATAAATGGAATAACGGCAAAGCCTCTTAAATTCCATATATAATATCGGTCTTCTTTTACAGAAGCCCATCTTGATTATTATCAATCGAATTTCCACTTAATTCCAATTTAATATATTAAATTGGAAAATTCTAATTTTAGAAAATCTTCTTTTAAATTTATAAAATAGATTTATAAATTTCAAATAATAATTTCATATCACAAAGTATAATGGCAAATTCTAATAATCTTAATTAAAGGATTTCTCTTTAAAATATTAGTTATTATAAAAAAAAATCATATTTAAAATAATCATTAAAAATATTCTTTATACAACAGATTTTTATCTTTTACAAATATTCTTTGTTTTAACATATACTTGATAAAAATATATTTTTATATTAAAATATATTCTTTATATAAAAATAATTTCTAATGTAAGAATATTCTTATTTAAAAGAACATCTGAATCAAAATGCGACTCAAACATTTACCATATAATTTTGGATTATATGGATTTCACACATTTCATAAATAATGATAACAGTAAAATCATCCATTTCATCCAAAGTGTAAATTCCACTGCGTAAGCGTTAAAATTAAATAATAACGCTCCTCGCAGCCTGTCGATCTAATGATCAACATACAACTAAATATTGGGATTAGTGTATGTTAATTTTCATCCCAACACCCGTGTGTGGTTTCAACCAACAAACAAATAATAAAATATTATTTGTGCACTTGGGCGATGTGTGAAAGTTATCGTCCCAATCACATACACAAGTCGGGTAACTCGTGAATGGAAGTGTAACACATAATATATAATCATGACAAGAGAAATGTCTCTTTTACATTACATATAATTCTATTGTAATGAACGAATAAGAATAACAACTTTGTCTCTATTGACAAATTTCTATTTCGCTAGTTTAAACCCAAGCAAAAATGGTTAATTTGTTTTTGACAATCCTAATGGGACAAAAATGATAATTTTTTTGTTTTGACAAAATAAATATTTTGATTTAACTAACCTATCTTGACAAGCATAGGTCTTGCCAAACATAAAATATACATTTATATACAGATTGCTTTACTAATTCATTTTGACAAAAATGAATATTTTTGACAAAATGCCTATTTTGGTTTAACTAATCTCCTTAATGAAATATGAGCTTTATTAAGAATATATATATTAATGTACAATCCTTTTATTATTTCTAATTAAAAAAAAATAGAAAATAATATTTTCAACACTACCCTCTTATTTTCATCTAAAGTGTAAATAGAGATATAATTTCTCAAACTATGTTTTTATTTGCATCAAAGGACAAATAGAAATGTAATCTTTTGAAGTTATGTGTTCATTCACATTTGAGTTACAAATAGAGTTGTAACTTTTTAATATATGTTTTATTTGCATCAAGAAATGCAAATAAAAATGTGACTTCTAATTTTCATGTCTTATTCTTTTAAAATCATATTTTATTTGCAATGGAGAATGCAAATAAAAGTGTTCTTTTTAATCCACATATTATTTGCAATGGAAATTGCAAATAAAAGTATTCTATTAAATTCTCATATTATTTGCAATGGAAATTGCAAATAAAATTATTCTTTTCTTCTTTCTAATGTTTTCTTTGTATTGTAAATAGTGAATAAAGATGTAAACTTCATTTTTGATCGTTTTTGTTCGCATTTAAACCTCGCAACAAAAATGTAACCTTTGTTTTTACTAAATTTGTTTGCATCTAAATTTGCAAACAAAAATGTAATTTTTATCTTCTTGTTTTATTTGCATGATAGAATGCAAATAAAAATGTATTTTCTATTTTCTATGTTTCGTTTACACTGTAGAATGTAAACAAAAATGTGAACCTTTAATTTCTATGTTTCATCTGCATTAATGAAATGCAAACAAAATGTAAAATTTATTTCTATGTTTCATTCGTATTATGAAATACAAATAAAAGGTGTACCTTTATTTTCATGTTAAATTTGCATTGAAAAATGCAAATAAAAAGGTGTACTTATTTTATATGATACATTTGCATCATGGAATGTAAATGAAAAAGTCAACTCTTAATTCCATGTTTGATTTGTTTTAGGGAACACAAATAAAAAGAGAACCTTTAAATTTCATGTTTATTTTTTGTTAAGGGACACAAATAAAAGACATATATTCTTTTTAAATCACATATTATTTTATTTCCAATAAAGAATGCAAAACAAAATGTGTTCTTTATTCTATTCGCATTGTGAATGCGAACAAAAAGTAAATTTTAATTTTTGATGGTTTGTTCGCATTTGTGGATGCGAACAAAAGGATAGATTTTAATTTTAATGATTCGTTCGCATTTGTGGATGCGAACAAAAAGGTAGATTTTAATTTTAATGATTTGTTTGCCTTTGTGGATGCAAACAAAAAGATAATTTTTAATTTCAATGATTTGTTCGCATTTATGGATGCGAACAAAAAGGTGAATTTTGTTTTGAAAGGTTTGTCTGCATTGTAAATGCAAAACAAAAAGCAAATTTTATTTTTACGTTATAAAAGAAAAGGTAAATTTTATTCTCAAGTTATATTTATGTTTTCTACCATACTGTTTGCATCTAAAATTGCAAACAAAAACATGTTTTTATTTTCACCGTTTGTTTTATATTTTCTTTTCTATTAATGAATTTGCAAGAAGAATGTAAATTGAAGCACATTTTGTTTTCTATGTATATTTGCATCGAGGAATGCAAATAAAAGAAAAATTTATTTACATAAAAGAAAGGCAAATAAAATAATATTTTATTAAAAGTAACTCTTTTATTTTAATGTAAATCTTTTTTAACATTTTGTACGCGTCAAGGGATGCAAACAAAATATAATTCTTTTTATTTTAAACATTTTATTCGCATTGAGAAATGCAAACAAAATATAATTCTTTTTACTTTAAAGTAAAACCTTATCTTTATTTATTTTGTATTTTGTTCGCATTGAGAAATGCAAACAAAACACCATCCTTTTATTTTTAATATTGAATTGATAATTTACCTCAATTCAAATAAAAAGATATTTTCCCTTTTTTCTTTCTCTTTTTATTTTCTATGATGAATTGATAGTCCTAGATCAAATCACATAAAGAGGCAGATTTTTTTTATTTATACGTTAAATTGATTACATTGATCAATTCAAAATAAAAAAAAACAAACTTTTTATCTCTATGTTGAATTTTGAGTTAATAAATAGATCAAATCACAAATTGTCAAGTGATAACATATGAAAGTGATAATCAAATTTCTTTGTTTTTGAATTGATAAATTAAATCAATCCAATTCTAACACAAGCGATGACACATAAAGGTAATAATCAGTTTCTTTGTTTTGAAATTGATAAATTAAATCAATCCAATTCTAATCACAAGGGATAACATATGGATGGTGACCATTTTATTTCCTTTTACTTTAAATTGATAATTAGATCAATTTAATTTTAATCCAAAGTGATAACATGGCAGTGATAACATGGCATAGTATAAACATGAAAATCATATGGATTTATACGAACTATTCAATCATAGAACAATCATCACCAATCATGACCAAACAAACAGATCTGAATCGTAATCATATATATATATATATTAACATCGCGAACTAATAACTTAATTAATAAATAAATTTAAATTAAAGAATCTCACAGTCGTTCGTGATTAGCCCAAAATTTCAACAGTCCAGATTAGTCTCATTTCTGTCCAGAGGTGTAGATCCTTTCAATACGATCCATCGCAACGAAAATTTCTGAATTCTGATTACATATGAAAGAGTTATTTATGACTATTTAAATATTTACACATTTAAATGTATAATTAAATTAATTATTAATTACATTAATCCTTTGTCTACGTTCTTCTTCCACGTTCTCATCATTCTTCTTTCCAGAACTACAGAACCCCAAAGCTCCATCGACCAACTCAATTTCGCACCTCTTTCCATACCTCCAGCAATCGATCGAACTAGCTCACTCCATGAACTTAGATCTCAACCACATGGAATTAAAGATCCAAAGAAGTACAACAAAACTCGTGTAGAAGTTGGATTTAATTTCATATTGGATTGAGAGATTTTATGGGATTTTAATCGGAGTGTTTAGGCCATTGAAAATGGGAGTGGCGGCTTCAGAAAAGAGAATGAGATTAGAGTTTTGTTAATCCTATATTTATAGGAAAAAGGAAGTAAATAAATAAAGGGTTGATTTATTATTTTATTCTTTAACCCTAAAAGGCCCGCGACTCCATACGTTGTATGTTACAATGGGAAATAAATTGTTGACGAAGGCTGATATGGCATCTTATTTCTCATTTAAATTTCAAAAGAAAATGGAGGAAAGAAATGAATGGCGTCATTAATTGTTTAACGCTAATGGTTAGAATGTTTATGTGTGTCTCAATTTTTTTTTTTAAACCATATTGATTGGCTTATGTGTCAATCAATGCTTAATTAATTTCTACGTGCATAATTAATGGTATATGAACCTAAAGACTTCTCTTTATATGCATGGATTTAGAGAAATTCAAAATCATGTTCATTAATTACAAGAATGTGCTTACTATATATATACAAAATAAAATAAAAAAAATAAAAACCTTCCCTTAATGTCTTATAAATCAAAACTTTGAATATAGAATTTGAACATTATTTGTATTTTGTCAAAAGACATATAGTTAATGCATAATTAATACGCACACGCGCGCGCACACACACATACACATATACATACATACATATATATATATATATATATATATATAGATATATATATCTAGAATATTTTAAACATGTTAATTAGTGTGCAATTAACCCGTGCAATTAATTCACAACGTGTGACTTATACGTTTCCATATTTTTATTACATTCTTTTCCGGTTTTGACATGTGTCTAAATTCCAAATTCAATCGTGCAATTAATATGCTTGTATACATTGAAATTTTATTTATGTATATTTACGCGAGATTTTTAATTATTTCATTTATGTATGCGTTCTCCAATTACATAATTTATTAATTACTCATGATGGTTTATATGTCTAAACTCATATTTATTCATTCAGTTCTATTTTTAACATAACCGGTATTTTTAATGTTTTTTAACACTTCTAAACTAAAAAGATGAAACTTTTCATCGAGATGAATTTTATGGTATGACAACTTCCAAACAAAATTATGCTTATATTTACATGTTTACAGGTTCACAAATAAATGTTAATCAATGCCAATTATTAACATGTTTAAAATCAATGTAAAATAGCATGTTTACTTAATAAATGTCACGTTTACAAATAAAAGCTAATTAACATATTTTTAAAGCTAAGTGTTAATTATAAATCAATTTCATGTCTTGAATTCTCTAAACCAATACATTCTAAGTTATGTTTATCATTTATAGCATGTTTTTAACAAAATTTTCTTAAAATAAAATTTTAAATTAGTTTTGATTTTCCTGGTTGTTACATATAATGAAGCGAAATTAGAACTATGTCTAGTTGTAAGGTAATTGTATTCTGATTCATGTTTATTCCTGTAGCAATTCTGAAATTACCTATGCCTACGTGACTATTGTGATTGATACAACTTATCATGTTGTATATTAATTTGGTGATGAACCTATCATGTTGTATATTAATTTGGTGATGAACCTATCATGTTGTATATTAATTTAGTGATGAACCTATCATGTTGTATATTAATTTGGTGATGAACCTATCATGTTGAATATTAATTTGGTGATGAACCTATTATATTGTATATAAATTTGGTGATTCTTTTATGATATGTTATATGCATGATCATAAGCTAAGTCATGTTCATATATGCGTATATGTCTAGATCTACATGCTTAGATGTTTAGATCTATGTAAATTTGGTCCAACTCAAATGCAAGTTCACATTTACATGCTTAATTAAATTTGTGTAGTACTACGCCAAATTTATATCACACATGCTTAGTTGATCTATACTATTTTATGCCATTGGAATGTTACATGTCCCTTTGCTTTTCCCTTTTTGTTTATGAGTTAGGCTAATTTGCGAGCCTAACGCTCTATGTAATTTATGCGAACAAATAACGGGGGATACATTGGGAAAAATATATTACATGCTATTGGCATAGGTTGGCTCATAATCATGTAAATGATTAATGGCATGAAATGGTATAATTTGTATACCTAAGAATTATAGACAAAATTTAGAAGGGTAAATGGGACATGAGTTGAGTTGACAATATTGGTGGATAATTTACATATAAACATAAATGGTAAATATGTAAATTAATCAAAAAGATGAATATGCCTAACCCGAGGTTAGATTGAGTTACGGTGTAAGACTGCCCGGAACCGCCCGGCTCATCCAGCAACCATAACTATACAGATCTAATGTGAGAGGTTAGCGCATTAAGCCCAATGACCCAAGGTTAGATTGAGTTGCGGTGTAAGAGTGCCCAGAACCGCCCGGCACATCTATTGACCGCAAGAATATAGATCTAATGTGAGAGGTGGGTGCTTTAATGAATGAATTAAAGCTAAGAAGCAGGCAGGCTAAGAATGGTAGGGTTAAGTAAATTAAGGCAACACTTAACCAATACAACATGTTAACTAAACTGAAGGGTGGGGGTTAGGTTAATTTGAGAACACTTAACCATTTTGACATGTTGATTAGGAAACCCTAGTAACGGGGACCCATTTCAGCAGTAACCCACATAGATGTATCATGGCACCCTGAACTAGGCAAGGGAGGGCACGATTACTGGGCTGATTATAAGCGATCAAGATAACGGCGGGTGGTGCAGCAGTGTAGGTTCTGGTGGAGTATGGGCGTGCATGTACTCCGACATGGACAAATCAGGCACTGGGCATCAGTAGTATACACTGTGCATCTTGGATTTGTGTCGGGTTGCCACAATTGGAATTGATACACCCCATGGTGGGACCAACACAGGTATCTACAATCAAGCGGGGCCGAATGACATAGGTCATAAATGCATGCGAGTAGAAGCCGATCGATAAAGGGGATCTTTTTATCATGAACACATGGTGCTAGTTGAAAACACTTGTTAGTAGGTGCAGAGAAATAGAAATGAGTGCGATAGTATATTCAGCTTATCTTGCCTTATTTATTGTTATCTTATTTCTAGGGGATTGTCCTAGGTTTAGTTTATTCATGTCATGATCCTTTTTCCTGTTTACATGCTAAATAATCACTGGACTTACTAGACTTATGTCTGACCCGTTTTCGTTTGCCTTCCTTTCTTCCGTTCCCCCCTCCCAGGTCCGCAGGGAGGGAATACTTCAGCTTAGTGCAGACCTTTTCAAGGTTGAAGAGAGTAAATGTATTGCTTGGATTCTCTTTTCTTGGGTTATGGCTGTGGTTACACTTTTATTCGGGATTTATGTTGCTTTACTTCTGTTTTATACTTCTTTATGTACTTGCAGATTTAAATCAAGACAAATGTTTTGTTGTAATAATTTAGAAGTTGGGTTTTGAGACAATGCTTGAAATGTTTTGACTGAAGCACGCTATTTAATAAATAAATTCAGTTTTCCGCTCTTTATATGTCTATCTTGTTAGTTATCTGTGTCTTTTACCTAAAATGCTTCACCAAAGTTAATGCATTCCCTTTGTGAGTGACCTTAACGGAGGTGGGGTGTTTAAAGAAGCGTTTTTTTTAGAGAAAAGTATTGTTGTTGAAAGACATATTCCCCAAAGCCATAGACACTATCTTTTAGTTCTCTATTTGAATCTCTTATTACTTTCTTTCCACCATAGTCTCGTAGGCATACGACATGTCGAGGGCGAAGTAGTGCCAAACCTCCATCTGTAGCCGCAGAAGCTTCACCTGCGGCTAATCTTCTTTCAAGCTTTGTAGGTTGCCGTGCGATGGAGGTAGTTTCGAGAAACTTGTCAACAAGCTACACAAGGAAAGTAAGGATGAGAATAAGGGAGTTTGGGCCAAGGAGCACAAGCCCAAGGATAAGAAGCTGGTTGATATGGCTTAATCCACGCAGAAGGAGAAAGGTGAAAAGAAAGAGGCCAAAGTGGAAGAATTACAAACAAGGGATTGGAATATAAGGAGGGTGGAAGAAATAATAGATCACGCGACAAGAGGAAGTGTCTTTTCTGTGGTATAGCGGGTTATTTAATTGTAGGAAGAAGAAGACAAGTGGTGAAGTAGGGCATCTTATCAAGGATTTCCCGAAGGACAAGGGCAAGGGCAGAGGACAGGACCTACTTCTGGAGGATAGGTTCTTGCTCTCATGGCACCAGGACAGGGGAGAGATAGAAACATTTTTGTTGAAAGTTTGACTTTTTTTCGAACCTTGTTTAACTCTGGCGCTTCACATTCTTTTCTATCTACTTCCATAGTTGAGTCTTTGCACCTTAATACAAGTAGGGTAGAGGATCCCATTATTGTTTCAAATCCAATTGGTGATTTGGCTCATTTTTGGTTTGTAAGAATTTGAGAATAGCTATATTAAGTATTAAGTTTAAGTTTTATGCTTATGTTTTTGGTTTCATGGGCTATGGGTTGATTCTAGGCATGGATTGGTTAGCTAGAAACTGTGAAAGGAGGGTAGTCAGATTTTTGACTTGCCTCGGGAATACCCTCGAGATTTCGTGCGATCCTAAGGGATAAATTTGGCTTAGCAACCTAGAATCACTTGATGCATCTATCGACGATTTGCGATCCGTTGGAGTAGTCCATGAGTACATAGATATTTTTGATTAGGTTAGGGGTTTGTCCCCTAAAAACACGAGATAAACTTATGCATATTTCTAGTTGACAATGCAAAGCCAGATGCATTACCTGTATGACACATGACTCCAAGGTAAAAGCGGATGGTTCACTTCGCTTATGCATAGATGATATTTTGGTTTTCTCTCAGAGTGGGGAAGAACATGCTTTGTATCTAAGGGAAGTCTCGAATACCCTCCAAGCGCATCATCTTAAAGCTAAGTCCTCCAAATGCCATTTTGGAGGAAAGAAGTGAGGTTCTTAGGACACATGGTCTCTAAGGAAGGGATAGCGGTGGATCCTAAAAAGGTAAGGTCGTAGCAGATGCCTTAAGAAGAAAAAGGTTGAATTCAAGTCCCCATTATGTGAAAAGGAAAAGTTCAGAATACATATTAGCCTTTGATTTTAAAACCTTCGGTTAAGTTAGTAGTTGGCATCGCTAGGAGTAAGACCTACGCTTTTGGATCAAATAGGGACTTCACAAAAGACTCTCAGATAGTTGACGCAATGGATAAGATAAGCAGAGAAGAGACCCCTAGTCACCTTAATAAATACGGTTGGTAACATGGTTAGCATCTGTTTATTTTCAAGAGATAATTCTTGGAATGTTAGCATGACACAACAGAAGTTGTAAACTAGAAGGAGAAGAGGTGGAACGAGAGGCGATAGTGAGATGAGTCTCAACTTATATTTGTGAAACAAAAATTAGGAAGCTACGCAATCATGAAGTTAAGACAGTCAGAGTACAACAGAATGAAGCTCAAGAAGATACGACTTTTAAGATATCCTTTTTCTCGAGGGTATATCCTTGATCTCTTTTTCTAGGAGTTCTATACATAGTTGTTTCTATTTTTTTAGATACATCCTCTAAGTCATATCTTTGATCCTTAGGTAGGAGCCAATGTATGTAAACATGTGTTTGAAACATGTTATGATTGATGGTTGCAAGTGGTTGCAAGAGGTTGCTAGTGGTTGTTCGTGGATGCGTATACACACACATTAGGCACTAGATCGGCTCAGTCACTTTCATATTGCATATGCATATCTGTATTTGTATATGGATTGAAACTTGAGGTGTTATCATATGGATGTTGCATTTGTATGAATTATTGAGCACTCATGTAGAAGTTATAAAATACGATTAGGAGTAATTGCATACATGATGGACTCATAGCACTAACATAATTCGCATTAAGGAGGTCAACTGAATCAGTAGACCATCTGATTTTGCATTAGATAAGGACATATACACACACTATGCATATGTTCATGAAAAGCATTAGAGACCTTTTAAAGACAATGGATGCCTGTGATTGAATCATTGAGTAGATGGATGTTGGATGGTAGGATAAACATTCTTCTTAACTTAGAGATTTCAGAGACGAAATCCTTTGAAGGAGGGGAGAATGTAACACCCAGTATTTTCCGTGAATATTAAAGTAATGAATTAAAGAATACTTAATTGTAAAAGAAGAATTAAGGGAAACATGTTACGCCGTTGCGTTCGTCTCGGAATTCTGCTTGAGATAGAGCCCGAGTTTGCGTAAATCGGACTCTGTATGAAGAAGTTATGGAGTTCAGAAAATATCAAGTTTAAACAGAAATTAAATTAAAATAATAAGCAAGAGTCAAAACAGTTCAAAATTCGAATATTCAATCAGAGCATTCTGAGCGGGAAATTTCCCGCTCAGGGGTGTCGACCCCCCAGGGGGAGTCGACATAGGTGTCGACCCCTCTATAGGTCGACACAGGTGTCGACCCCCCTATAGGGAGTCGACCCCTTTTTGATCCTGTTCTAGTGACGATTTCTGAGTCATTAGGGCATATATGGCGATTTCTGGTTGGCTCTCTTTGATCTGAATGGCCCTGATTACTCCTAGGTTAATCTAATGGCTCATATTAATTTAAACTTCAATATAATCACCTCAAACCTCAACCCTAGAGCTCATAATTTCATTCCATGAAGTCGCCATGCCGTCCATCTCCAAACTAGTGTAGCCTCGATTTTTCTAGAAATCAAGTTAGAAAGCCCCTAATCAAGTCCAAACTAGAGAATCAATATTCTACATCAAAGGATAGCTTTTCAGTTTCAGAAATCAGCAGAAAACAAGATTTGTTCTTTTGTTTGTAAGTTCAGTTATTCTTTAGATTTGAACAAATAAAAGTCATGACTTGTAATGAAGCGAAACTAGAACTGTGCCTAGTTGTAAGATAATCGTATTCTGATTCATGTTTATCCCTGTAGCAATTCTTAAATTACCTATGCCTACGCGACTATTGTGATTGATACAACTTATCATGTTGTATATTAATTTGGTGATGAACCTATCATGTTGTATATTAATTTGGTGATAAACCTATCATGTTGTATATTAATTTGGTGATGAACCAATCATGTATATTAATCTGGTGACGAACTTATCATGTTGGATATTAATTTGGTAATGAACCTATCGTATTGTATATAAATTTGGTGATTCTTTTATGATATGTTATATGCAAGACAATAAGCTTAGTCATGTTCATATATGCTTATATGTCAAGATCTACATGCTTAGATGTTTAAATCTATGTTAATTTGGTCCAACTCAAATGCAAGTTCACATTTACATGCTTAATTAAATTTGTGTAGTACTATGCCAAATTTATATCACACATGCTTAGTTGATCTATACTGTTTTATACCGTTAGAATGTTACATGTCCCTTTGCTTTTCCCTTTTTGTTTATGAGTTAGGCTAATTTGCGAGCCTAACGCTCTATGTAATTTATGCGAACGAATAACGGGGGATATATTGGAAAAAATATTAAATTATATGCTATTGGCATAGGTTGGCTCATAATCATATAAATGATTAGCGACATGAAATGGTATAATTTGTATACCTAAGAATTATAGACAAAATTTAGAAGGGTGAATGGGACATGACTTGAGTTGACAACATTGGTGGATAATTTACATATAAACATAAATGGTAAATATGTAAATTAATCAAAAAGATGAATATGCCTAACCCGTGGTTAGATTGAGTTACGGTGTAAGACTGCCCAGAACCGCCCGGCACATCCAGCAACTGTAACAATACATATCTAATGTGAGAGGTTAGCGCATGAAGCCAAAAAACTCGAGGTTAGATTGAGTTGCGGTGTAAGACTGCTCGGAACCGCCCGACACATCCAACGACCGCAACAATATAGATCTAATGTGAGAGGTGGGTGCTTTAATGAATGAATTAAAGCTAAGAAATAGGCAAGCTAAGAATGGTAGGGTTAAGTAAATTAAGGCAACACTTAACCAATACAGCATGTTAACTAAACTGATGGGTGGGGGTTAGGTTAATTTGAGAATACTTAACCATTTTAACATGTTGATTAGGAAACCTAAATAACGTGGACCCATTTCAGCAGTAACCCACATAGATATATCATGGTACCCTGAACTAGGCAGGGTGGGGCATGATTACTGGGCCGATTATAAGCGGTCAAGATAACGGCGGGTGGTGTAGCAGTGTAGGTTCTGATGGAGTATGGCCATGCATGCACTCCGACATGGACAAATCAGGCACTGAGCATCAGTAGTATACACTGTGCATCTTGAATTTGTGTCGGGTTGCCACCATAGGAATTGATACACCCCATGGTGGGACCAACACAGGTATCTACAATCAAACGGGGCCGAATGACACAGGTCATAAATGCATGCGAGTAGAAGCCGATCGATAAAGGGGATCATTTTATCATGAACACATGGTGCTAGTTGAAAACACTTGTTAGTAGGTGCATAGAAATAGAAATGTGTGCGATAGTATATTCAGTTTATCTTGCCTTATTTATTGTTATCTTGTTTCTAGGGGATTGTCCTAGGTTCAGTTTATTCATGTCATGATCCTTTTTCCTGTTTACATGCTAAATAATCACTAGACTTACTAGACTTATGTCTGACCCGTTTTCTTTCGCCTTCTTTTCTTCCGTCCCTCCCTCCCCTCCCGATCCGTAGGGAGAGAATACTTCAGCTTAGTGCAGACCTTTTCAAGCTTGAAGAGAGTAGATGTATTGCTTGGATTCTCTTTTCTTGGGCTATGGCCGTGGTTACACTTTTATTGGGGATTTATGTTGCTTTACTTCTGTTTTATGCTTCTTTATGTACTTGGAGGTTTAAATCAAGACAGATGTTTTGTTGTAATAATTTAGAAGTTGGGTTTTGAGACAATGCTTGAAATGTTTTGACTGAACCACGCTATTTAATAAATAATTTCAGTTTTCCGCTGTTTATATGTCTGTCTTGTAAATTATCTGTGTCTTTTACCTAAAATGCTTCACCAATGTTAATGCATTCCCTTTGTGAGTGACCTTAACGGAGGTGGGGTGTTTACAAAAAGTGTTGGTGTTAATACCAAACAATGTATCACATGACATTGTTTGGCCCAGATGTGATTGTTATTATATTTATATCATTTGGTTAAGTATATAAAGATATTATCTAAGTAGTGAAAGTAATATGGTTTTTTGAATACCCTTATTCTAAGAGATAAGTGTATGGCTATGGTTTTCGAAGTAATGAAAACAAAAGATTGGTGAATATACTTGTCCTGTTGAGATATGTATATGGAATCGATTTCTAAGAATCGATGAAATGATTTTAGTGAATGGTTTTAATTGAAGCAGTCTGTGCTGCAAATGAACTTAACTGTATAAATATAGATTGATAGTTAAAAATTCAAATACAAATAAATTCCCATTTTACTTATAACATGTTGGTTCGAGGAACCAGAATTGGAACCATATCTAACCGACTTTGCGTTTGAAAATAAATTTGTAGGTATGTTGAGGCATAAAGATGATTTAAAGGCATATGCCTTGAAATGGATATGACTGCTTGTTGCTATCTCTGGTTAGCTACCAAGATTACACTTGTAGCAGTAGTCCCTACGTTTTGGGGTTCGCATGATGCGAGGACTTCTTATTACTAATCCTATGGATTTTTCTGACAGTATGTAGTAAAAGAGTACATTTGGTTTGTCTTATTCCTAGACAACTTATACGGATGGATTTCTTACATTGCATTTATTTTATCACATGCATTGATTTTTACAAATATACATCTGTTTAGGTGGCGGAGAAGGCAACTTCTCTTAGCGTAATACCCTTCTCTGAGACGTATTAGCTCGAAGGTTGTATTTTTGTGCAAGTCAAATAGTAATTGATGAAATAGTGATGTGACATCCAAATATGGGTGTCTGCCATGTATGAAAGGCAAAAACTAGCCTCTAGCCTTATGAACTGGTAATGACTAAAATAAAGGATATGCTTCAGGGCTAAGTTTGTAGCAACCAAGTAGGGTATCGTCACTACCCAATCTAGATCGGACGACCCTTTGATTAGTGCATGCTGAGGTTTTGTTGCTGATCACAACCAAGATGGTTACAATTATTAAATTTCAAATCATTTTCGAATATAAATATTCAAGTACCTGGAGTAACATTACAATTATTAAATTTCGGGGCTACTACGCCATATAAACTAAAACGTAGGTACTTATTGGAGAATAGGTTTTCCATACAAATGATCAGGCTAAAGCTTTTCCTTTTCCACGATTTAGGAACCTCTAAAGGGATATCCTGAGAATCCGATGCATTCATATATCCTTTGCCAACACAAAACCGACCAACCTCAGTGTCCTGCACTTAGATATACAACCTCTACTTAGATATGCAACCTCTTAAGATCGTATATCTTAGGGAACAGTGTTAAGCTAAGAGAAGGTGTCTTTTCCGATGCCATGATGTATAATTGTTAAAAGTTAAAACATGAGTTCCAGAATGCAATCGTTAGAAAATCATCCGTACGAGTTCGTTCTTGGACTAAAAGAAACCGAAGGCGCTTTTCCTCAGCCATTATCTGGCGAGAAACCCTTGCAACCCAAAGATTCCACATATGTCAGGACCACTTCTATAAGTATTCTCATAATAAGCTACTACCCGAGAAGTCAACAAGCAGTCCTTCCAATGTGAAGGTCCTCGGTCTTCATTAACCGTCATCTTCATATGTCTTCATTCACATCATTCGTCGCAATGCAAATTAGTTTAAAGTGGTTTTCGGATAGATATAAACTAAATATGATTTTGGTTCCTTCGAATCTAATTATCGATTAATATAAAAGAATATGGATCATAACTAGATTTTGAATAACCCTTCTTTTCTTAATTAAAAGAAATTTCTCTTTAAATTTCTTGTAAAAAAATAAATTTTATCCATATCGATAAATCTTTCATTTTAAGAAACTCATTTGATGAATCCAATTAAATTTATTATACTTAGCTAACCCCATTTATAAATAGTTTGCTTTCGAACAACATTTCCCATTTTATGTCCACTATCCAAAATCGTGAATACTATAATCTTACTAAATTGCTTACTTTGATTTATTTAAATCTAAAGGGTAATCCACAGTCCAAAATCATGAACATAATCCCATGTAAAATCTAATTTAATTAGGCTAATTCATTCTTTTGTATATTTACAAAATCTCATCTTTTTGACTTAGTGTGATTCTAAATAAATTCATTTCTTCACATTGGCTAATTTAAAATAAATTTCCTTGCTTATTTAATGAGTCGAATTCTTTAACCTCTTAATGGGTTAGAAACAATGTAATTTAAGACATCGTTTAGTGCAAACCTAAAACAAATCTTAATTAACATTATTGTGTATGTAGGATCATAGAGACTATCTAATTTTACTCAATCTTAATTTATGTATTCAACGAATGCTATGGGCAGAATAACAGTGAGATCACCTTTTAAATTTCACGATATTATAAGATTATCTTTATGAAATCAAAATTAATTTCATTTCAAATTGTAAATCTTTTATACTTAACTTGTTTCTGATATTTAAATTTTATTTCTTTATTCGGTAATTATTCTAAGTTGAACTCTCATAATTTCTTGGCCTGAATAAATCAAATTCAAAATTTCGTCCATCAGACCAGTTCAGATAGCTAAGGAGAGCAGGAAACTGGGTTCCTGACCCAAGCCTTGACACTATCGTTCTATCACCCTAAAAGTAGTCATGTTATTTGATTGACTCTAATTCATTTTCTTCTATTTAATTTATACAGTATTTGGGCTTTCTGCAACACCTCACATTTTTAATAAATAAAACAAATTTGAAAAGCTTTCAGAATTTGGTCCTAGAATTAGTGTCATTGTGTCCGTGGCGATTTTCTGATCAATTTAGACCTATGGTTTGCAGGAAATGAATTTAAGATGAAAAAGATATATTTAATGAAATATTACAACAAATATGAAAATAAGATATAAAGGAAACACGAAAAATAACAATGATCGCCATTGTTTTTAGTTTTGCTAATAAAAGCCTATATAAACCAGTTGGTAGAGATAGGTCTCCCCTAAGTGACTGGTGCGAGTTGGAGTCCCGTTGGCGCTATATTTTAATTTTACAGGGAGGGTAAAGAATTTCAAACTCTAAGGGGAAAATATGTATAAATGCATATATAGGAAAATTATACATAAAGGTGAGTATAAAAATATATGTATACGTAAATGTAGTATATGTGTGTGCCAAAAATATATATGAAATAGAAATCCAAAATAAACCTGTAATCGATTAAAATAGGTAAGAAATAAATGATGGGATAACGCCATTTAAATTTTCAAAAAAAAAAACGCATATATATATACGTATAAATTCAAATGTTGAAATAAAAAGTGCAAGTTAAGAGCATAAAATAATTAATGCATAATAAATGGAAAATGGGAAAGAAATTAGCTGCCGTTAAAATCAGAATGCATCAAAAGGAATAAAACAACTAATTGATAGCATTATTAATTGCATTGATTAACGGACAAGGAACTGAAAGATTGGATGAGTATATTCATGCATAAATTTGAAATTCAAACTTAAAGACAGGCCGTATCTGGAATATTATAAATCAGATAACTATATTAAGTAAGAAATAAAATTTATTAATTAACATTAAAACAGAATACAAAGCGAAGTAGGGAAACGCATTTGGACCCGGATGGGTCAACCCATGTCTCACATGGGTCGACCTACGTGTTGACCCATCTCTAAGGTGGGTCGACCCAATCAGGTAAGATCTTTTTTTTTAGATGACGTGTTTTCTGGAATAAACGGTTCGGATATTACTTGGTTAAATCCAATGGACTAGACTTTCTCGTACACCTATAAATAGACTAGCAAGGCCTAGCTTTAAATTCATATTTTCTGAGATGCTGCCAAGGATCTTCCATTTTCTTTCCTCTACATATCTTTCAAAAATTATAAATAAATTAGCATTAGGATAGTTTGATTCAAGATTTGAAAATAAAGATTGTAAATCTACAACATAGGTGTTCATATTTCTGATCAACGTGAAGTAAGTTCTTGATTCTGATTGTTTAGGTTTCTCTCTTTTCTTTCCCTTTTCTCTTAGTGTTAGATTTGTGAATCCGTGGTTATTTTAATAATAGATTCAGTTAGGAAGGCCACAGAATAACAAATCTGGATCAGACTCAAGAATTTGAAAGCTGTCAGGTGAGTGGATTTAAATTATACCTTTTGAATAATGGTATATTTATCGTTTACATACCCCCATCATTCATAACATGTTAAATAATTGTAAATTATGGTAATTCAGATATAATTTATTTCAGTTATCTTATGAATATTATTACTGTATAGATCTATTCTATGATCTGTTAATTGGATTAAATATCATTGTAATACTGAAATTGTGAAATTTACAATAAAAGTGAATATTTTACTGAAAATGTTGTTAATGACAAATTGGATATTATAAATCAAATTACATCGAAATTGGGAGTAATGGATAAAGAGTAGATATGCCTAACTTGTATGGAAAATTAACAGTGATTTAGAAATTGTAGATAATCACACTAAGACACGAGGTTAAGTTCAACTTGTGGTAGAAGCCTGCCCGGAACCGCCCAAAAAATCCAGCATCCGCAAGTGGTTAGCTTAATGTGAGAGGTATGGTGTCTAAACATATATAAAATATATGTATACAACAAGCAATAAATAAATAAATTAGTAATGTCTGTTGGGGTACAATAAATAGATATTTTAGGACTAATAAAATAAGGATACTTCATTGTAAATTAATGTCTTAAGAATCTATGATCGTTAGGTTCACAAGTGGCCTTAATTGTAATCAATAGAAATAAATGGTTTATGTGAAAATATACAAGACGGTAAAGAAATGGATGTTACAACAGTAAAAGTTTAGTTAAAGGGAAATGCGATGAATGGGGAATATAACCTATTATAATTAATTACATTAATGAGAAGGCAATATAATAGGTAGGCTTGTCCTAGGGACAAGTGGAATTATAACATGTGTTATAATAAATAAAAAAGGAACTTATTAATAAACCTTAGTTAAGAGAACTAAGTTAATAAGTAAATGACAATGGTAAGTTGTGATGACAATGCAAGATTCATGATCAAATAAGGAAGAATGAGGTAGACTTATGGAATGAAATAAGTTATACTTAATTATATACATTAAGTAACATGTTAACGCCAAACATGTGGACGGGAATAAGATATACTTGATTATACATTAAGTAGAACATGTTATTGGAACTTGTAAACATGTAATTAACAATAAATGATATGGTAATAAGATGGGGTTGCAGATTGCTTTCTCTAATTACAATCTGGGGTAAAAGATTGTAGATTCCTACTGCTAAAGTAAGCGCGATAAAAAGATTCGAGAAAGGGTTTAATAACACGTTTGCGTGATGCGCTTGGACCAATCCTATAACGACCTAAGGGAACTCGACGCCCGAATTCCGATAATAATACATAAATCCCGTATTAATTGCCAAAACTCAAGTATCGAAAGCACCAGATAGTTATTAGAAAGAAATTAGATGGTGAGATAAGAAGGAAAGAAATATTAGAATAGAAGGAGAAGAAAAACCAACACAACACAGGGTCTCACACCGCAGTGGAACAAAATATAATACAGAAATTAATCTTTACTGAGAGTTTGAAAAATAAAACTTACAATTATCAAAGTACATCAACACATCTATACAATTATAATAATCTGTCATCATATACGACACACAACGGAATACACACCAAATATATATCATACGTCTGAACTTCTCCAACAGGTCTTCTGAAGTTCGCAACATTCAAATCTAAACCTGTAAACCCGGTCTAACCCGAGCATTACAAACGCCGGATCAGTCTGGTGAACCAGAGTGAGAAAAAACACACTAAGTATAAAGGTATCACATAACTTGATTTTAAAGTCAATATTTTCTAAAGAACAAGGGTAATCGTAAGACCAAATCCACACATAAAAACGAATGGTTTTTACCTTACGAAACCCAAAACATTTTTGAAAACAATATTATTCTGATATTATGATAATGTCTAATACAAATAAATAACAATCTAGCGGAACACTTGCATCTCAGCTGCACATACATAGTATAAAATCAAAACCGCGGGTTCTTATTGGAGAATGGATTTTCATGGCAAGGTATGGGAAACCACCTTTCTGATAATGTACCTCCAGAGATGAATACATTGGGGTTCAATAAAAACATCTTGCAACCTGGCTAAAGATGATCAGTCCCTCACTTTACTTGAGAGTACCGAATATATCATCACCACGGTTGGGGAACAACCAACTGCCAAAAGCATAAAAAAATAAAAGGGACAACCAAAGGCATTTGATTTCTCCAGATCAGGTAATGATATACCCAAATGGGTGCGACCCACATACCCATGCAACCTACCCGATTTTATACCATTTCCTGGTTGATGAGGCTTAAGGTTAAACTCTTTTGGAACATATAGCGACCATTTACTTTAAATGTCACATCGTCAGATCCATCAAATCACTAATTGACGTCCACAAATATGCTCTGGGTGTAGAAGTGCCCTTCTTCGCCACCAACTCGGTATATTTGTAAAAATCAACGTATGTGGTTTTTAGGAAATACTCTGTCAGACATTCGTCCATACAAGTCATCCAGGAACAGGATGAACCAAAGTTACTCTTCCACTGCATCCAATATAGGAATCAACCCATGGATCAGTAGCGAGTAGTCTCTGAAATCCATAGATTTCAACCATGATAGGATCACCATCAAAATATCTCTGGGTGCGAACCCAGAGAATTTGACAAGTAGTCCTTCCGCTTATGAAGATCTGTGGTCTTCAACTGCTCTATCTTCGATCAGCATCTTCGCGTATTTTCTGGTTCAGAATGGCTTCTGAATCTTAGTCTTTCCGTTCCAACAAGCATATAGGTTAGATTTTGATAGTCAGTTATTTAACTATTAAATAAATAATCATGAGAATAAAATGAGTTTACTAGTTCAGTACTCAACATTACTTTGCCTCTTTAAGTAAAAACAATTAACGATGGTTAATATAAACTCTTAAATCTTTCAATATTATGAATATAGTTTGTCAATTCTTATTTAACATAAGTTTATTTTCAAAACTATTTTATTTTAATATTTAGGAAAATATCCTATAATCATATCTAATTTTCTATTTTACTATCATATTCAAAACATTTGCTACGCCATTACTCATTACCTAATATTGGAAATCAATTTATATAATCACTCATAAAACAACATTACGAAATCACTTTTGTTCCATTATTTGAAAACAATAACCAACCCTTATTCTTTTAGAATAAATCCATTCCGAAACTTCACTTTTCAATTCATTTTTCCTCAAAAAATGTCATTATATTTCCATGCAATTCCCTTTTATTTCCTTTACTTCAGGAATATCATTATATATATATATATTCTCAAATCTTGCAATTAATGTTGCATTATTATTTCTTATATGGAAATAATAAATTATTCTTAACCTCGTTCCCATTACAAACTAATATCATCCTCAGATAATCCTAAAGTCATTCAAGTTGGGGTATTATTTACCTCTCAGACCTTGATCGACAATGGTATGAGTTGTAATACAAAACCGATATTTATTTTAATATTAAACCAAAACCTCATTTAGCTATTTTACTTAACCATGATCTTATAATCCATTTCTTAGTTTTGGAAATCTCCTTTTTAAATACAATTATTATTACTTAATTCGTTGATCAAGTGAATGTTAATTAAACATCCCTTTTACTATAAATTCCTTTAACCAATTTGTTTTATAACTCGTATTTTATTACAAAATCCTATTCTTAAATCCTTTACCCCATAATATTTCAAAAATCACTTTTCCCAATTCCTTTAAACAATTCCCTTTTATGAATCCTATTCCAGTTTCATCCATTTTACTTAATTCCATTATTAAGCAACATTAATTTAAAATCGATGCTTTAACTCCACCCCTTTTTTATAAATCTTGTTTATAAAACTCGGGTATAATATAAACCCTTTTTATCTCAATTTCCTTTTTCTAACTTCAAATATTAAGTAACCATTTAATTTGAGATATCTTACTCGGTTAAACTCCCGTTTATAACTTCGTTATAAAAACTTGGGTTTTGATATAAAACCCGTTCATAAACTCCTTTCACAATTCAATTAGATTTCATTACAACTACACTTAAATTATTCTTAATTAGAATAATAATTTTCTTCATCATTAACTACTATAGACGTAGTTAACTTCTTTAATAACTAAATAAATAGTAAATTTCTTTTTAAAATCTTATTAAAATTAAAACAATTATTCGTTAAACTATTTCATTAGATTAATTGACAATAAACTAATTTAATAATCAATTCTAGTTAAAACGGTCGACTTAGTCAAGTCAAAACACGGTTATCTCATTAACCAATTTCAATTAGTCCTTCCTTTAAATTAATTAATAATATAATTAATTTAACTAATTTCCATTTAATAATTTCTACAAAAACAATAATCAAACTCTTAACCTTTAGATTAATTTCTTCTCATTGGCTTATAAATTTTATAACATAAGCGTTTTCTTTATAAAATCGTTTGGTAAGTACTTATAAACTTAAATAATAAACAATAAATATTTATTTTATTTTATTCAAAATAATTTATTTAAAAATCTATCTTCAAATATAAAAATAGATTTTATTTTTATCGATTCACCTGACAGTAAATCAATATTTTAAAGTGATTGATTTATAGGCCATATGCTGCCAATTACTCAACCAATTCTACCCACTGGTTGAAACAAAACAAACATTGAAATTTCAGTCAATGATCAACAACAATCATTTATTTAATCAGAACGGTTCATATAATGATAATATGGAAATAAAGAACATTTAATATATTTGAGGAATCCAATTAGATCCCTCCAATCTCTTTTTCCCTACATCCAAATAGGTCATCTCAAATAAACTCATTCAATTAAATTTAACTAATAATTTCAGTAATAGTAAATAACGACTATTTAACATCAACCAATTTATTTAATATTAACAAAACAACTCAAATAATTTATTTAAATTAGAAACGTTTGTTTTAAAACGTGACCAACAATGTAAGTTACCTCCATTGGGTCCAATCGTTAAATAAAGAGTTGGCATTTCATTGAAATTAAACAACGTTTAATTCCATTGGTTTAATCAACATATGGATATATAATTAACAAACAATCAACCATAAGCAACCATAGCACACATATTAAAACCCCAAATTATATAAAATATAAGTTGGAAGAACTGAGTGAGTTAAGAACTGAGTGAGTTTAACTCACCTTGATTTCGTTTGTTGCTTAAGCAATTTGTTTAATTTAACTAAAAATCTAGCAGCTTTCGACACCATCCAAACTGTTTCCAGAACGTAGCGTTCATAACCACAGTTCTAATGTTTCTTGTTTTGTTTCTACTAAGATATGCAACAGTCATTAACGTTAAAATATTACGATTTAATTGAGAATATAAATTCTTTAATTAAGTTTAATTATAATCTAATTATTTTTACTTTAAAATAATGGCTGATTTCTCCCTTCATCCCAATATCATTCAAAACACCTTTAGCTTGCATAAAACAATCACCACTTTATCACGTATCCGAACCTGTCATGAATTTTAAACCAAACATCATCAATTAAAAATTCATTAACTTGATCCTAGCTTAAAGTGCTTTGACTACTTTGATTATAAGCTTTTAGAAGAAGATTTATACGGTTAGATAATTACACAACATTCAGATTTTATGGCTCGATCATCTTTTCTTATCCAACCTGATGTTTCAGCATATTCCTGCAAGTAAATTAACGTTTATAAGATATACGATTTTAATTTAGTCAACTAATTTAATTAACAAACTTAATTAAATTATATTTAACACTAATTAACTACATTGGATTCAAGACTTTGGGCCGACTTCTGTTTCTACTCTCCTCGCTCTCATATTTTTCCAAGTAGTTGTTCTTCACGATAATACAATGCATCGACCCCCAAAATCTTTCGTCGCACTATCCCATAGTTGTTCTAACCACTACAAGAATTGAACGGTATTGCAACGGACACTTCCAACGGCTGTTGACCAACGGCTTCCAACGGAAGTCAAAATACGTATATTTATTCCATATGTAAAATATGCGCCGTTGGAAACTGTTTGCGGCCGTTGGTTTGAAGCCGTTGCCCCCCGTTACACGGACTGGAGCACAAATCAGCCGACGCTGCTTCTTCTTCTTCATTTCACCAAACCCACCGTTTTTACCCCAAAATCTCCAATATTCCCCCCTTCCATTTCTGAAATTGCCAATTTCTCTCCATCTTCCTCCTAGGGTCTCTCTTACTCTATCAAAGCACTCTCTCAACCTCTCTAATCTCCTATTCTCTCCGATTTTTAGGTATGTGTTTATCCTAATTTTTGTTTAGTACCTTATGTTTAGTGTAATTGAAGCATAATTAGAGTATGTTTGTGTGTGTAGTGCTGTTAATTAGTTGTTAATGTGGGGTTTAATCATTTTAGTTGTTAATTTAGGGTTTTTAGTAATAAATTACTTAGTTGTTATTATGATCTAGAGTTTGAATTAGTTGAAGTAGTTGTTGTTATTGAGATTGTGTTTATAGATTTTATTGATTATGTTTGTAATCTAGGGTTTGATTAGTTAAAGTTGACTATGTATATATGCATATATATAGTGTTATGTATATATATACACGTATATATAGTTGACACTCTATGCATTTGTTTATTTGGTTAAGGCCCAATTCATCGAAAACAATATTTAATTTGTCGAAAACGTGTCGTGGAAATACATATATTTAAGTTTGTGTTTTTTCGGCTAAGGCGCACAACGGCGCTAAGGCGCACAAAGGTGTACAAAAAACACTTCAATCACAAAAAAAAGCAAATCATATAATATGTTATATTCATAAAGCCTTAGAGAGTTTTTTTGGCCCCGTCTGATAAGTATTGTATATAATCATGATATGATGTTCGTTTTATTAACGGAACGGACATTTATATTTATTGTATACAATATTTATTGGATTTGTCCTTTGTATTGGACATTTACGAATACAATAACGAAATTAAATCTCATAAAATATTTCATTTTAAACGGTTCTCAAAATTTCAAAAGCACTTCCTTTATGTTCCCTGTGTACACGCAATTGTGTACTATTTAGGGAACTAAAGGGAAGTGCTGCCGAATTTTTTTTGAATCTTTTAAATTGAAAAGATTTACGCGATTTAATTACGTTATTGTATTTGTAATGGGAGGTAGGATAACCCACCATTAAATGATCAATTGACATAACATGCATTAATCACTAAAATTGTTTTAACACATTGTCAATGCAAATTTTATCATCATAATTAATATGTAAAAGAAATGTTTTCATTAAAATACAATCTTAGCGTTTGAGCGATCGGACACAAAAATTATGAATCTAATTTTATATAATTCTTTCTAATTTTATATGTACTTAGAAAAAATGGACGATTATTTTAATGATCGAAGCTGGATGTACAAACGAAGAGAAACCGATGGCATAATAAACAAACATTTTATTAATGGTGTCAGCGTGTTTATTGATTTCGCTTTAAGTAACAATGGAAACGACGTCGAAATCCGTTGTCCATGTAGTAGATGCAAGTTATGGAAGCATTTGATACCGCAAATGGTTAGAGTTCATTTGCGTCAGTACGGTTTTGTGCCGAACTATTTAGTTTGGGATCGTCATGGAGAACCGTTAGCATCTACTTCTATACAAGTTGAGGAGGCAGCGAATAATGAAATTGCCACGACGAATCTCGTAGAACAAATGGTTGAAGGTGCTGCACGTTCTATGTTCCTGGTTCAACAATTTAATGAAAACGTTGGTAATGATGACGATGGTAATGATGAAGAAGAACCAAATATTGAAGCCAAAAAATTATATGACTTATTAGATGCCGCAAAAAAACCCCTTTGGGAAGACTGTGAAAGCGGAACTCAATTATTAGTAACTGCTGAATACATTGCGATGAAATCTAAATACAACCTCACAGAAGCTGGATTTACAGCTGTTGTACAAGCTGCGAAGCGGCATATGCCTCCCAATAATTTAATGTGCGAAAACCATTATGAAGTAAAAAAAATGATGTCGGCCTTTGGTTTACCGTATCAAAAAATAGATACATGTCTAAAGGGTTGCATGCTATTTTGGAAGGAAGATATCAAGCTTAAGAATTGTAGAATATGTAATCAAGAAAGATACCAACCAAGAAAGAAAAGGGAAAGGAAATCCCGTAAAAACGTATGCATTATTTACTGATTATTCCTAGACTTCAAAGGTTATATGCATCTTCTGTAACCGCGCAACATATGAGATGGCACAAGGTGAGAACACAGGAAGAAGGTACGTTAACACACCCATCTGATGGAGAAGCATGGAAGCATTTTGATCAAAAGTATCCCAATTTTGCATCTGAGAGTCGCAATATTAGACTAGGTTTATGTACGGATGGGTTTTCACCATTTTCTCAATTTGGTTCTAAATATTCATCCTGGCCTGTAATTGTAACACCTTATACCGTGGATGTGTATGAAAACTCCTTTTATGTTTCTTACAATTGTCGTCCCTGGTCCTGATGATCCGACACAAGGAATCGATGTTTATTTACAACCGTTGATTGAAGAATTAAAAAAATTGTGGTATGAACGGGTAGAAACGTATGATATTTCCCAAAAGAAAAACCTTCGTATGCATGCTTCTCTATTGTGGACAATTAGCGATTTTCCTGCTTATGCGATGCTTTCAAGTTGGAGTACGGCTGGTCGTCTAGCTTGTCCGTACTATATGGAAGAAACAAGAGCATTTTCTTTACCTATTGGAAAGAAAATTTCATGGTTTGACTGTCATAGATGTTTTCTTCATATTAATCATCCTTTTAGAAGGGATAAGAATTTTTTTACAGCTAATAGACTTGAAACTTTACGACCACCTAAAGTATGGACAAGTGAGGAAATTTATGAACTTGTACAAGATTTTCCCAAGATTCATGAAATCGGAGTACAGACAGAAATTCAAGGTAAATCATCAATTCATAATTGGTGGAAACAAAGCATATTTTGGGAGTTGCCTTATTGGAAAGATCTTCTGATTCGTCATAATATTGACGTGAAGCATAATGAGAAAAACGTGTTTGATAACGTAATCAATACAATTTTGAATGTCAAGGGGAAGACGAAAGATGATTTGAAATCCAGACGTGATATTGAAGTAATATGTAATCATCCGGAGCTTCATATAAAGCCAAATGACACCAGAAAACCGAAAGCATGCTATGAACTGGATACTAATCAAATACAAATATTTTTAAAATGGATGGAAGGGTTAATATTCTCGAATATTATATCTTCCAATCTCGTAGATGTGTTGACTATAAAAACAGTAAACTTAGCGGGATGAAAAGCCACAACTGTCATGTTATGATGGAAAATTTATTGCCCGTCGCTTTCAAAGAACTATTGCCCGTGAAAGTTTGGACTGTTGTAACAGAGCTTAGTTTGTTCTATATAGAGCTTTGTTCATCTACATTAAAAATTGACCATCTACGTAAACTAGAGGAAGAAATCCCCATATTACTCTGCAAATTGGAAAAAATATTTCCTCCAAGGTTTTTCAATGTTATGGTGCATTTACCTATTCATCTTCCATCAGAAGCACGTCTTCGAGGGCCTGTGCAATACGGATGGATGTATCCATTTGAAAGGTATATTAATATTCAGTTAATTAAATTTTGGTTAAGTGTATGAAAAAATAATTTACAATAATTCTAAACAGGTATTTAAATCATCTAAAGAAAAAAGTGAGGCAGAAAGCTAGAGTTGAAGGTTCTATTTGCAAATCATACACTGAAGAAGAAGCTTCATTTTTTTTCTCTCATTATTTTAGTGATCATGTTAACATCTCATTTGCAAGTACTGCACGTAATGATGTAGGCATTGATCAAGATGACTGCCAAGTGACTTTATCTATTTTTAAAAAACATGGTCGGCCTTCTGGTAGATGTGTGGAGGAATGGCTGAACGATAAAGATTACAATGCAGCACACACATATATTCTTCTCAATTGCACCGAAGTTGCACCGTTCGTTAGGTACTATACTTATGCATCTATGTATACATGTATTGTATCTTTAATCATATATGTAACGTATGTCCTATAATTGCAGCATTTATGAATCACAGTATCCAAACGGCGATATCAGCAAAGAATTCGCTAGTTGGTTTACTAATTATGTTTTTGATCCAACAAATTGTATTGTGGATGAAGGATTGAAACACTTGGCATTGGGACCTAACAGAAATGTGAAGACATATCCAATATTCTTTGTCAATGGATATAAATTTAACACTAAAGAATATGGTGCTGAAAAATTAACTGACAATAGCGGTGTATTTGTTAAAGGTAGTGATGATCCAAACAACCATATACACGATTTTTATGGCGTGCTAAACCAGATTCTGCAATTGACATATTTCACAAGACCCACGGAAGAAGTATTTTTGTTTAAATGCAACTGGTTCAGCAATGTTCCAGGTTCTGGAATCAACATGCACCCAAAATATAATCTTACAGAAGTAAGACATACGTCCCATTATTATAAGTACGACCCTTTCGTACTTGCCAAACAGGCTCTTCAAGTATATTATGCTCCTTATCCTTCTATGAGAAGAGACAAAATAGATTGGTGGGCTGTTTTCAAAACCAAAGCAAGGTTTACATTTGACGGGCGTAATATCCCCGAAGACCAAGCTTATCAAGCAGACGTCGAGGAAAATGCAGAAATAGTAATAACCGACGATCAAACGGATTTTGGACCTCTAAACGATGAATCGAATGCATTAATTAATGTATTCGAGACTACAGATGAACCATATATGGAGGAGGAAATAGAGTCGGAATCTGAAAGTGATGAGGACGACTAACTAATACTCCTCATTTTCAAAAGGTAATTTTATGTTATGACATTTCTATTATCAAGTAACCATATATTTATTTTTATGACATTTCTATCACTACACCATAATGGCCATTTGGCAACTCTTATTTTTTTCAACTGCCAACACTTATATGTGTTATAGACTAGCGACACTAATATGTGTTGCCATAGCAAATATGTGTCACCAAAAATGTGCTAACACTTGTATGTGTTGGTAGGCCTAGTCAGCCCTTCTTTTCTAAGGGCAAAAGGGTAACTTATCACACACAAACCCTATTCTTACCTCAACACTTATTCCTCAACGTATATTGCTTTACGGCCGCATCATAGATAAATAAAAAATGGGGCTTAGAAGAAATTATATCAGCGATTAGCTAATCCTCTCTCCACTGCTTCGATCCTCTCAAATCCTCTCTCCATTACTTCGATTTGGAGCTTCTACGATTTGGGCCTTCTACGAATTGGGGGCTTCTACGAATTGGGGCTTCAGGTAAAAAATCGATTTTTTGTTTGTTAACATGTGTCCCTTCGTTTATTTAACTTGTATACAGATCGATTAGTCTAATTTAGCACTGCTTTTGCTATATGTAATCCTATACATAAGTTTGTGTTATGTGTTAGTCAACCAATACTATATTCTTGACTTACAGATAGGACCTGCCTTGTTTGTAAGGATGGGAATGTATGAATTTTGATATATGATCGATGCAACTATAGTTTGCATCTAAACAGTTTTTGAACTCACAATTTGGTTGCACATTTATATATATACTGATATGTATGAAAAGTGCAAATACAATCATATATCCACTATGATTCTAGGACTGCCTATGATTTAATGAACATATATGTATAGACATGTATGTATTTGAGCTGTTGGTTAAAACATCTTTTGTGCTTGAACATATATTGATGATATATATATTTATAGTGATAAATTCACAATGTATGTTCAGTTTTCTATAATTACAGGAAAACATGCTTTCAATTTTGTTTCAGTTTTATACTAATTGTATAAATAATTGATTCGAAATACTAAATTTGTAAAAGGTCATATCAACATGCAGAAAATGACCTTATGGATTTATAAATGACCAACACTCATATTCATTGTTAAGATAAATCTGGCACTAATTTTGGGACTTGGCTAGGAGTTATGTTTTGAACCTAATCTTCCAAGCCTATGAATGATTGGCTCAGAATTATATTTGCACAAGTTCATATACATGTAAATCACGAGTTCAAACATCATTACTATTTAAGAATACATGGTGATGTATCTGTTAGGCAATAGTGAATTGTTGTTTAATAAGTTATGTAATTCCCTATTTAATCAGTTTTGATAGAATATTGACCACACCGCTTATTTATGGAAATATACCTGAATTGAATCTGAAATACTGCAAAATTTGTTTGTAGTCATACTCTTAAAAGAATCATCATTGGATGTATTTCCTTTGTTTTTTTTTAAATTTGCTGTTTTCTGAACCATTGTAGTATATTAACCATAAGTGATGGAATATGATAATGTGTACATAGGTTTTGAAAAATTATTGCAAATATGATTTGTCTTACTCTCAAGCTGTTAATTTTGTATTATAAAAAAAATGAACATTAAATCTGTTTTGGAACATTTTTTACTGTTCAACATCGCTTGACAATTATATACCTGATATAATTGCTTAACTCTGTTTACATTAATGTAATGAGCAGATATGTGATAATTTAAATTTATTGTGAATCTGATTTGCAATAAAAATTATAAATTGGTTTGCCCCTTACATATAAGATTAGGACCCATACTTTGTTGCATAATATTTGATGCTTGGATTGTATAATATTTGATGCTTGGATATGATCTTTATAGACATGGTTTTATGGCATGCACTGCAATTCATCATAATTAATATGGTATAATTGTACGTGTGTCTTACGGATGTACATATACATAAATCAGACATATTCCCTAGCACATAATTTTGTATTAACCTGCATCTTTACTGGACATTGAAATTGCATTCAAGATACAATTACACTGAGTAAAGTTCACATATTTTGTATTCAAGATACAATTACACTGAGTAAAGCCCATCAGTAACATTTCGTAATTGTTCTCTGAAACTGAGCAATGCTCAGTTTCGAGTTCTCGAAACTGAAACTGAGCATTGCCCAGTTTCGAGTTCTCGAAACTGAAACTGAGCATTGCTCAGTTTCGAGTTCCGAGTACTCGAAACTGGGCAATGCTCAGTTTCAGTTTCGAGAAATCGAAACTGTCGAGAACTCGAAATTGAGCAGTTACGAAACTGAAACTGAGCAATGCTCAGTTTCGAGTTCCGAGTACTCTTCATTTACGATTCATTTTACATTATTATTCAAATCAGTTAAAACTGCAGCATAGAAAATTCATTCAATACATATTGATATATTCAATGCACTTACTTGAGTCCACACTTCAATCAATTACGATTATAAAAATGATTTCAATATTCATTGTCGTATATCGCTTCTTTTTTCATTTGCAAAATCCAACCCTTTGGGCAGTTTGGAGTGAATGTCTTCCCCTTGACAAATGCTTCAGTTTGGAGTGAATGTCTTCTTTTTTCATTTGCAAAATTCAATTACGATTATAAAAATGATTTCAATATTCATTGGGGTTGCTGTTGAACCTTGGGCAGTTTGGAGTGAATGTCTTCCCCTTGACAAATGCTTCGGTGCATCTTGTAAAAATACTGTATTGTAAATGCTTCGGTGTGTTGGTTTCCATTTTGAATTCTTCGGTGTGGGTACTTATTTGCAAGTTAAATAGGATCATCAGGTCTAATGGCAGTACATACTTCAGGAAAAACGGCAGGACATACTATGAAAAACTGTTGCAAACATGGCTTGAGCTATTATAACTTCTCCAATACTAGTCAGATTCTATAAATTCTTGTTTCAATTGATAGTTCATATTATCTGGTTTTTGCATATTCATTTCTAAGTCAATCTAAGGTCATTAACACCTCTGTATATGGTCTGGAAATCATACATGAGAGGGTTTTTGGTAACCTGGGCATAATAACGACTTGTTTCGACATATGCAGAGCCTGTGTCGACACATAAATCGACACAGACACTACCTGTGTCAACACAGGCCGAGAGAAATACCCATGTTATTTGTTTTGATACCAGAGTGTTACTCCTAGTCTTGGTGGATTTTTAGTGAGGATTTTCTATGATTTTTTTAGCCTAATTCGAGAATATATCCCAAAAAATATTATGTTGTAATTTACCAAGCATCCAAACTAAACTTATAAGACTGTTTTGGCACATCTTTATGATGAATTTTAGAAGAAATATTCGATGTTCCTTACCACTTTGCTTAAGTGCCAAACTATGCTTCATGCAATTGGTTTAGTTTGCTTCCATAAGGATTTTCAGAATTCGAAAATTGTGATCATTACAAATTTTTATATTTCATTCCATGTGGTTATCTTGATGATTTCCGAGCATACGGGCACGATTTCCAAATAAATTACTTTTAAATGAATTTCTTGATAATTGATATATACGCTTACAATCCTTTTCCATCTTGATATTGTTGCTATTTATTTATTTTCTGCAGATGTCCTCCCACTCAAGGCCTTCGACCGATAATCCGTCTGTCTATTCAGACGATTCGAGTGATCCTCCTTAAATTGTTTGTTCATCCGAATCTCATGCACCAACTACATTTAGCTTTATAGAGTCGAGCTTAGAAAGAGATCTGGCATTATTAAGTGTACATAATGATATGACACCGCCTACCAGATCGACATTACCAACAAGATTGCCACCCTTGCCAACGTTATATGTTGGAGAAGTACAATCTCGAAGATTGCTATGTCGTTGCAACATTGAACCAATATTTAAAACATGCTATTTGAATAAAAACGTTGGACGTCGATATTTTATTTGTGCAAACACTGGAACTCTTAGAGACTGTGGATTCATCCATTGGATTGACGAACCATTATGTGATCGTGGTGTGGAATTTGCGTTGGAGGTTCTTTAAGAAAACAGAAGGCTTAAAAAGGAGCTTAAATTGCAAGATTTCATCTAGTTCAATAGACAAAAGATGTGTCAAAATTAAGAAGGTATGATTTTGAACTTATAACATTTACCACTATTTGAAACTTAAATGATGCTATTTAATTAAATGCACGCAGGAAGCAGTGAAACAGAGAAAAAGATAAATTTTGGTGGTACAAGCTATGCAAATTTTTGGATGTACGGTTCGTTATATGGCTGGAGTTTCGCATTTGGTACTTGTAGACTTCAAATATGAAAAACATCTTGCATTTTGTTAATTATGTATTGTGTTTACTATGGAATATGATATTGTATATGTGTTGAATTTAGTATCTTTATGTATTATTAGTTTTTGTTAGTTTGTAGTTTGTTGTTGTCACGAATATGGATTTTTTTTCTTATGGATTTCGTTACACGTTATGTTGAGATAATATCATAGATGAATCCATATTAAATAGAGATTATGCCATCTTATATGCCAATATAAGCGTTAGCAATGAATATGTTTGCAACTCTTATATGTGTTACCATATCTTATGGTTCCAACATTTATAAGTGTTAGCAACGAATATGTTTGTAACTCTTATAAGTGTTACCATATCTTATAGTTCCAACATTTATAAGTGTTAGCAATGAATTTCCTGTAACACTTATAAGTGTTACCATATCTTATAGTTCCAACATTTATAAGTGTTAGCAGTAAATTTCGTGTAACACTTATAAGTGTTAGCAATGAATAGGTTTGTAACACTTATAAGTGTTAGCAGTTACTCTGTTTGTAACACTTATAAGTGTTACAGGAAATTCCTCACAGGCCGTTGGTGACACTTAAAAGTGTTACGGAAATTATTTGTAACACATATACTTGTTGGGAATCCACTGTTTTGGTGTAGTGTATGAATCAAACTCATATGTTAACTAGACATATCTATGAATCAAACTTATATTTAACACTCCTATGAATCAAACTCGATTATATGTTAACTAGACAAATCTATGAATCAAACTTATATTTAACACTTCTATGAAACGAACTTGTACTCATGTTATGACATTTCTATTATCAAGTACTCATGTTATCTAATACCATGTTTTTACATATAGTTAGTTCATGTTATGTTATGTTACGTCATGTTATGTCATGTTATGTTATGTTTTGTTATGTTTTTGTTTGTAACAGGTATGGCGTCAGGTGGCGAGGAGGGTGGTCCATCGTCGGAGTTATCCCGTCCTGTGGTCTGGCTTAAGCCAAAAGCATCAAAAGGGTAAAAACTAAGTTTTTAGTATAAATTTAATTTAAGTACAATAGATTATTTAAATTGTTGTTCTAGCAACCATGTATTTTTTTCCCGTTTAACATAGGGGGTTTGAGTTGGAGCCGTCCAATACCGTTTTGAGGATATCAAAACGTGCTTATCAGGCCCGCATGACTACATGTTGGCCCACTTGGAGCTCGATACCCGACTTAGTTAAGGAGACCATATGGCAGGATTTTTTGGTATGTATGTATGATATAACATTTCTTATATTAAGTACATGCTCCTATTTGATAACTTTATATGTATGCTATTTATAAAAAAACACAGGGTGCGGTGGATCTCCAGGAGACGGATTTGGATCTCGTTAAGCGCCACTGGAACAGTAAAGTGGCAGCAAATTACAGACAAATAATGAACACTTTAAAATCAAGTGGGAAAAGGCAGTCTTGGGTGAGCGAGTCAGTGTGGAATGATCTACTTACTTATTGGAATAGTAATGAGGACTTTCTGGTAAATTTTACTGCATATTTTTAATTTAAATTATTCTATTCAATTAGTATGTGATTTAGACTAAGACAATTTTTTTAAAATTTAAATGTATAGGCCTCGTCTGAGAGAAATGCAGCTAATAGGAGCAAGAATCCGGTTACGCATCGAGGTGGGTCCAAGTCATTTCAGCATCATCGTGAGGATCTGGTATATTTTGTAATTGCACAGTTTAAAATTTTAATTCATAACTAGTTAAAATTAATAGTTGATTTAAGTTTAAGTTTTAATTTACATGTGTGCATGTTTATTTCAGGAGAGAGCGCGTATGGCTCCTGTGTCGTACTGGGATGTTTTCGAGCATACACATGCATTGAGTCAGACTGACGATACAGGCTCAGTTTCGTACACTTGGGACCATGATGATAAGGCGCGTGAGAGATATGTAAGTATAAAATAGTTAAGTAGACTTATAATTTAATTAAAATAGTGTTATCTAAATTTATTTTATTTTTTTTAACAGGAGAAATTTCAGGAGCAAAGGGCGCAGGTACTGGAAGCTACAGGGAGGACTGGGCTGACCAAGGAAGATGAGGACAAGATATTTGATGCTATCATGGATCCTGGTATCCGAAACAGACGATATGGTTATGGAAATCTAGAGGTAATACTAAAATTTATAATAAAAACTCAAATGTATTCGAACTACTATTATGAAATACTGAAAATCTGAAATTATATACAGATTACAGCATCTCAGCAGATGTATCAGAAGACTCAGGAAAAGGAAGAAATCGCACAGTTGAAAGCACAGATTGCAGAGCTTCATGAACGTGATCGTTACCGTGAAGAGCAGATGGAGTTGCTTAACTTGCGATCGGCAGAGTACATTACCCAGCACGGTACGACACCTTCATCTTCAGGGGGAGAGAGTTGATCAGGTTAGCTTGTTTTGATGTGTTTTGAGAGTTGGTGAGGCTTGCTACATGCATGGTAGTTGTATATATTTTGTTATGATGGTTTGGACATGATGTTATGATGGTTTGGTGATGGTACGGTTTGGACATGGTGTTGGTTATGTTGTTTTGGAGATGGCTATGTTATTTTGGACATGGTGATGGTTTGGTGTTGTTTTGGCGAAGTTTGGTGGTAATGTTATGTAAATATTGGTTAATTTATGTGTTTTGTGTTTGTTTTTTATTTCGTATTGTGTTTGGGTGTATATATGGTTGAGATTGTGAGTTATATGCCCGAAATGGAGTAGTTCAGAATGTTTTATATTTGTTGTGTGGCTTGTAGTGGTAAATCTAAAATCTGTAAAAAAAACACCCAGATTTCCAATGGCGACCAACGGCCTTCGACGGCTTACGGGTCATTCCATACAAACGGTTTCCAACGGCCTATTTGCTCAAAACATCATACACGTGTCCTTATTTATCAGTTGGAAGCCGTTGGAAATTAAGCATCGTTTGCGTTGGAAGTTGTTGGAAGCCGTTGATCCGTATACCAACGAATTGACCAACGGCTTCCAACGGGGTTTCCAACGGCCGCCAACGGCCCCTGGCCGTTGGAAACCCCTGTTCCTCTTGTTGTGAAACCAATGATTCTTACTGCAAGTTAATGGGTGCAGCATTAATTTATATCTAATCAACATACAATATGGCAATAACTATATATAGAGAAGTCAACAAGTTTAAACAAATAATGAGTTTAGGATAAGGATGCCAACAATTAATTTGCAGTGTATAGAGTTCATGCAACGGGACGCCATATTATTGAGATACAATATAATTAACGCTATTATACAAATCAGAAGGCATCGAATTAATTTCAAACATCTCTGATTTCATTAGACAAGAAAAAAGAATCAAATACAATAAAAAGTAAATAATAGTATCCAAAATATGAAACTAATAGATGAACAAATCAATTCAAATCAAAGGAAAAATAAATAATAGGGAAAGTTGAAGGAGAAAAATCTAGATTTTGTTGTATATAACAGTGTTGTATACACAATTACATGATTTTTGATTGATGATAACAACCAAATATATATTAATATAAATGTGTTTACTATTGTACGGTTATATAACATTACAGACAGGAACATAATATTTATATTTAAATAGAATACGACTGTACACAATTCCATACATTCACACAGTATTTTAATTAAATAAAATATTATATTTCAACATTCAAATAGTACAAATTATATGACTCCATTATTTGTACACATTCATAGATATTACACATGATACTATACTTGTAAATAAATTAAATACGATAGACATGTTTATTTGAACATAATAAAATAATATTTTATTTCAGTCAAACTTGTTTGTTACAAATATCAGTACAATTTTCTCTACAACACTCATATAGTCACTTTGTCCATACAAATCATATATATATATATATATATATATATATACAGACACATTTACTGACACTGCTTCATTCACTGTCATTAGTCTTCTGTTATCACAGCACTTCACTGTCAGTCTAGTCATCTTCATACCTGTCATATACAGAAACATACACACAGTATATAGAACATAAATAATTTTCAAAATACACACGAAAATAAATTCTATTTTTAAAATTTTATTTGCCTCAGATTTCTGGTGTGTTTCTCATCATTTTTCATGACTTGATCTGATCTGTGTCTAGTCAGTTAGTGTATGTATAGTACATGAACAGGAAATCTTGTCTGATGGCTGCATATACACATGTGTATAAATATACACGTGTGCACTACCATGCCAATCAGCAAGCAACTGAGGAGCAACCAAAGTGGACTAACTCGACTCAGTGCACAGATCTTTGCCAAGCCAAAGTGAAAAACAACTCAACATAAACATGGCATGGTCAAGCAAAAGTGCAAACTAACATACATTTACAAATCAGTATGAAACAACATGAAGTGGCCAGGTCTGTGCAACATTACTGCATGGTCTATACATATGTTTGGTCAAAAAAGGAAGCTCAAATACATGCAACATAACGGTCACAAGTACACAGTGCAAGTAATACACATAATGGTGCATATGAATGAATGTACAAATGTACAAGTTTGGTTCAGGCATGTTATATTCTCATGAACAAGTTCAGTTTTTTCTTCTTTCTCGAAATAGTTGAGTCAGTTTTTCAAATGCAACAATATATGGGGCTAAACATGATTCAAACACACGCATGGTCGAGCTTACTCATGTATGCAACAACTATTCAGAATAAAAGGCATGTTCAAGATCAAATCCTATATGCACAGAATAGTGTGGTGCCACAAACTAAGCCAAACAGTTCAACTAAATCAAAACACAACTACAAAGTAGAGCATAACCAAAATATTGGAGTTTATATGGAAGAAGTGATTGGTTGAAGCATGATCATGTGAACATAATGGAGACATTGTGCAACAGTAAGAAGCACAGCAAGAAATACATGGGTGGCGCACACAACAACAATACATGGTGCAAGAGGCTAACTCACACAACAAATATACATGTATAGCAATGCAAATGTGGTGCAACAGTTCATGGACGCATATGTGTCGAGCAACTCAAATGGCTAGATCTGTGGTGAACGGAGTAATCACAGTAGCAACTTTCCTATGCAAATACAAGGATGCAACCATATCTGAACATAGTCAAGTACAAGGTGAAAGTATCAAGTCAAAGGGAAAACATGGTGACATACAGGAGGTGTTTGAGAAGCATGAAATCATGAATATCACATGAATAGTACTGCCAACATGTTATTCAGCATTTACAAACAAACAGCAAGGTTAAAGCCAGTGTGAACAACAAGTGAGCAGCATAGTGAAACTGATCATTGTGTTTAATAAAACCAGAAAAGTCAAGTGCAATCAGGAAATGAGAAAGTTCATGACAAGGCATGAAATCAACAAATATCAATGTGAATTCAAGGAATATGCTTTTCTAAAATTCAGCAATCAGATGTGCTGGACAAATGTTTAAGGCAAGAGTTTGTTTGATTTCAAATATTCATAATTTTTTTTGGTAAGAAAAATCTTGCAGGCAACAAGCAAGTTATTTTAGGAAACAAACAATTTTTTTATTCAATTCTTTCTCCAAAATTAATTGCATACTATTTAATGGACCAAAAACATTTCAAGAATGAATCAATTCAGAATTCACAAGGGTCTATATATCAAAGGCCAAACTCATGTCCAGATTAAGTCACGAAGTGATAATGTTTCAAGAGGCCACAACTTAAATAACGCAATTCTTTATAGCCAAGAATATCAAAATAGGAAACATAACAAATCAGTGCAAGTCATTTACTTTTGAAATCAGAGGAATCTAAGGATTCGACTTACCCTATCTATTCACCAATCATCACAGGAAGGTATGAAGATCGAAACCAAAAAGCAACTCGCAAGAAAATAAAACAAAAAAACTCTTGATACTCACGATTATTCGATCATCTTCAAATCAACGAGATCCAAGACAAAGACCAGATCGATCGAAAAGTCAAGCAAAGGATTTCAGCCTCAAAGCATTGATTTATCAAAATCATGATCGAGATTTGTATTTCCAGAGAACCCTAGACTTTGAAGCCAACCGCCATTTTTTTAACAAAGCAAAGGATCGGGAAAAAGAGAATGCAAATAGGCCGGCCATGTGAAAAGGGGCTAAGCCAAGTTTAAAAGGGGATGACCCTTATCTTTAACTCCTAGGGGTTTTTAAGCTTTTTTTTCTTTTTTTTATGTTTAAATTTGTATTGTTTTTTAATTCTGTTGTTTTTTGTAAAACTGTCTGAACAGTTCTAGAGTTTGTAAAATCTAGAGAGATTCAGTTAGGGGTTAATTGACAGTTTACTAGAGTCTGTAAAAACTAGGGTTACGGATTACGGGTTTGTAATACGGGAAAATCTGGTCGAGGGGATATCGGTTAGTCTAGGGTTTTGAGCATAGGATTAGAATAGGAGCGAGGGGTTCGCATGTGTACATGGTCTTGTATGCGGGATTTGTTCTTTTACCTAGTAGAAAACTTAGGAATGCAACAGTAGGCAGGGTTTTGCCGAAGCTGGGTATATCTGTGTGTGATTTATTTTCTGCACTTTTATTTTTGCTGCATTCTGTGATCTTTTTATTATTTTAATATCCTGTTAGATTTATAATTAAGAGAAAAACTGCGATTAACCCTATTCCGCCCTTTAGGGTTAATCTAGATCCAACAAGTGGTATCAGAGCAGGTATTTTTGTTTAACTCTAGAGTAATGGTGTTCCCTAGTTGTCAGTCCATAGAGAGTCAGTCTAGTCATTTTCCCTCTATTTTTAATGGTACAGATTTTCTAAATTGGAAATTAGAAATGAAATCCTATTTAAAATCTGTTGATATTAAATGTTGGAATAGTATTATAAATGAGTATGATATTGTAAATAGGGTTGATATTGAATTTAATTTACGCGCTACTCATATCTTATATTCATATATTGATGATGTGCAATATAGCCTTATTTCCCATTGTTTAACTGTGCAGGAAATCTGGCAGACTCTCGACACGCTGTATGGAAAAACTAACAACTGCTCAAAACCCCAGAAAGTCAACTCAGCTTAAGATTTGTGCTTAACAGGTTGTAAAGATGGAAATTCGGATGGAGACTCAACAGGAAATATCTCTTACAAAGATTTAACTCATCGTTTAAATGGTTTAACTGAATCTGTTGAGAATCTAAAATCTAAAAAAAAAACTTCTGAAATCTGAGAAGCTTGAGTTGATCTGCAAAATTAATCTTTTGGAATCAAAACTCAAAAATGTTAAGAAATATTCAAATTCTAATTGCAAAAACAATTTAAATTTGAAAATTAATCTTGTTCGTCAAAATAAAAATATTCAAAAACTTGAGAATGAAATTCTGATTTTAAAAGAGAACAAGATAGAGCTTTGAAAGCACAAACAATTGTTTGCAAAAAGAATTTTAAAAATTTTAGATGACTAAAATTCCAAATATATTTTTGCTGAAAAACAAAGCTCATTGAAAACTGAGTCTATTCTAAATGAGCTAGAAAGTGAGATTGAAAAACTCAAGAAATTTGAATCTGAAAGTCGAAAACGTTTTGAATTTGAAATTGCTGAGTCCCAAACCAAAATTAAATTGCTTAGTGATGAAAATTTGGTTTTGAAAACTGATTTTGAAAAGAGTAAGATCGCTGAAAACCGTTGTTCAAATTTAATGAAAGAAAACAGTGATCTTAAAACTGATATTCCACAACTTGAATCAATTTTGAGTAAATTTTCTGAAAGAGAAAAATCTTTGAATATGTTGTTGAAAAACCAATTTCCTGCTGGAAATAAACGTGGACTCAGATTTGAGAAAACAAATGTTTTGGAAAGTGGAATTCCAATGATTTGAAAAATCCTTCAAACTGCTTTGGAAAGAATCATTTTGAAAATTCAAACTCTGAAAATTTCAAAGGATTTTCTAATTATAATCGAAGTGGGAGTTTGTTGTATAACAAACCATTTAAACAATCTCGGATCCCAAAAGGAAATAAATCAAACTTCATTAAATTCAAACAGATTTGGGTTCCAAAGGGTACGAAAGTAAAATCAGACGGATTGTTATATATACAAGTCTGGGCACCAAAACGTATGAATACAACTGCGAGTGGTTTTACATATTTTGTTAGACCACTCGATTCCTTAAATTTTTAGGTACCGAAGGAGGATGAGGAGTTGCTTTGCAAAAGAGAAATTGGATTCAAACAGCTTCATATCATTGAATCATTTTTAGCTCCTTAGCCAAACTTGTTGAGTTAGAGATTTATTTACTCACATCAATTTCAGGTATAACCTCTAAACTCAACTTTGTAAATATTCTCTGTTTTTTTTTGTTCATTTCCTCTTCTATCTCCTTCTGTTTTTCTTTTTTTATTTATCACTGCCATATTATTTCCTTTTATTCTGAGCTTCTTTGACTTCCAACTGCAAAACTCTTGATTTTCTGGATATTTTCTTTGCTTGAAAGAAAATCCGATGTTTTAAATCTTATCCGGCCCTTTAATCTAAACTTGTATAAATCTGCAATTGTTTTGAAGTTCATTTTTTTATTTTCTGAATTCTTAATAGTGTTGATGTATTCTTGTTATATCTTGAACATTGTTAATATGAATTCCAAATTTTTTGAAGATCTGAATATTTGATGAAATTTCACACACCTCTGCTATTTGAGTTTCTTCTAATTCATTTTAGAAACGATTGAAATATTATACTCATTACAGCACTCTGCTATTTCTCAATTGTGATAACTTCATTGATTTTTCAGACTGGGTTGGATATTTTAAATTGTCTTGAATCATCAGTGATACATCGTGAAATTCATCTTTATTCATGATCATTTTTAGTCGAAATATGTTTGTTTGAAATCATCTGAAATTCTTGATATTCTGAATCTCACATACCTCTTAAATTTGAAGTTATCAATCTTATGTGACTGATTCATTATATCCTAGAACTTGACATTGATTCGAGTGATTTCAAATAAATTATTTTTTGGATCATGAATATTTCTCAAGCTTGATGTAAATGATCTGAAATTTCTCTTGGGCTTGTCAGAGATACTTGTGAAGATTTCTTATGAAAAAATTGTCTTAAATTTCTCTATTATTTCATGGTTATTTAATTTAAATATTTGTTTGTTTAAAATCATTTGAAATTATTGATTTATTGAATTTCACACATATTGTAACACCGCACATCCATTAAGGTCACTCACAAAGGGAATGCCTTAACTTCAATAGAGCATTATGGGTACTGGAACAGAAATCTTACAAGACAGACATATATAAAACAACGGAAAGTAAAGTGGTAGTACTTAAAATCATTTATTAAATATGATTGTTTACAATAAAAGCCCATCAACTTCCAATACCCAATTACATAGCTAAAATATCTGTCTTGCTCAAAAACAAAGAAGCATAAAAACAAACTGTAGTATTCCCCAATAAAGCAAAGCAAGCCATAGCCAAGAGAAATCCAAGCCATACATGAAAGAGCCTTGGAGCTTGGTAAGATCCGAACTAAACTGTATTCCCACCCTGTGAACATAGGGGGGGGGGGGAATGGAAGAAAAAGAGGCAAAACAAAATGGGTCAGTCATAAAGACTGAGTAAGTCCTAGTGACTTTCAGCACAAAAATAGTTAAGGATAATATGGCATAAGTAAACTGAAAGTAAACATAAGCATGATGACAAGATAAGCAACATGCAAGATAACTAAGGTTAACACGATGTGATTTTTGTCAAGTAACATCGCAAGGTTCCCATTCAAGATAAACTAAGTATAATTTCGTAAGATTCGTATCAAGCATAACAAGATTCCTCTGCTTCGCAATTAAAAGATTTCTGTGATATCTATTTGCTCTGTACCACCTAACTAGCATCCTCACAAGTATCTTACAAGGAATGATCCGTATTCTTACTAGAACTCCAACTAGTGTACTATGTAACAAGGATCCTTACCCCCTGCTAGTGTCCCCACTAGTAGCCCATGTTATATAATAATGTGATCCTGCCTACTGAACATAAGTGATAATAATAATGGTAGTTTCGTGTACCCCTAGCTGCTGTCATAGGTGCCGCCTACTCCTATCTCCACTAGTCGTACCCACTACCTTCCCCATTCGATCGTCTCCCTAACTCGTAGATACCCGTGCTGGCCCCACAGTGGGGTGTATCACTTCCCAAAGTGGCAACCCGATACAACAGAGATGCACGGCTTATACCTACACGATGCAACAACGTCTTACCTACCAGCCTGGGTCCACACACGCATATGAAACCCGTTGGACTTGGGTTGCCACCGCTAACCCGTTTTGACCTCTTACAATCAAACCCAGTATGCGTGTCCCATCCTCGACATGGGTCGAGCTCACAAAGATACGTAATGGGCTACTGGTCTGAAAAGGGTCCCCTTTTCTCGACACAAGCTTCCCACCTATGCTTGGTCCCCTCTAGTAACTCTTACTTAACCCCTTCTTATTCATGTCCACTTACATGCTCAAATTTTGGTTAAGTATACACCAGTTATTTCTTACATGTTACCCATATCCCCCATTTAACCCCTACATCATCCTCATGTCTTAATACATGCTTTATCTTGGTTAAGTGCTTATAGGTTATATTTTACATGTCATTCATATTATCCCCAACGTCTGGGTTTAACCAAGCGCCTTGGCTTTATCTGCCATTAGACCCTATGTCTATCCATTAATTATGCGCTTGTGCTACCTCATCAGTCTTATCATTTAACTTGGTTATTTCCATTCATACCAACCTTCAACTTTGCTTATTAATTCAATTCTTAACTTGCACTATATTAAGTCCATTAATAAGCCCACAACATGTTATTCCTATGATTCATACATTAACCCCCGTTATGGTACAATAACATGTTCTTATTCAATCTTTTACAACCAAGTACCCCTTAACTTACAAACACATTGGAGAGAGAGAATAATTCCCTAAATACCAACCCCGAAGACCGGAATCAACATCAGATTGATACTCGGAGGATTATCCAACCTAACCAATGTTTTGTTCCTTTTTATAATATAACTTATGTCGCCTTCAATTGTAAATTCATTCTTGTCTTTACATATTGCTTAATCTACGATGAAGCACATCTTTCCTTATTACATAAGTTATCTCATCTTATCTATTGTTCCGCCTAACTTACTTTATTCTATAAGTTATCATTCCCACTTAGGCATTAATTAAGATTTACTTAACTCAACCATTCATGTCATAACGGTTACGTGTCATTAGCCTGGTCATATTACTTAACCCACCTGTTCATACCATATTGGTTAAGTGTTCTTAGTTTACTTAACCCTATCCACTGGTCTAATTACCATGTTATATTGGTTAAGTATTACTATTCGTATTTCCATATGTCACCCACATGTCACCCACTTAACCCCCATGTCCCACCACATGTTTATCTGGTTAAGTATTTCTTAATTCATTAAGGCCGTAACCCTAAAAAGACATCTCACATTAGACTGACATTTATGGCAGCTGGATTTGCTGGGCGGGTCAGGGCAGTCTTACACCATAAAAGAGTCTAACCTTGTGTCTTTACAACTGTTACGCTTTTAATTTGGGCCTAGGACCTCTCACATTGGGCTACCATTTGTGACTACTGGATTTGCCAGGCGGGTCCGGGCAGTTTTACGTCACAAATGAGTCCAACCTCGTGTCCTAAGTATTGATTATCACTTATGATCATTTACCCCCGTCTTAATAATTTCCCTATTCAAATTATTAATTAATTCCTAATTTAACGATGTCCATAATTGACTCAATTATGTTCATCAATTAATGGTATGCAAAATCATACCGATTTTACCGCAATTTACCTTATGCCATTAAAGGCAACTTATCTCAATTTATATTTATCCCTCCTTTAAGGCTATTACATTCCAACTACCCAAAACCCACTTAGGCGTGTTCATATTAGCCCCTTTTTAAGACATAAATTATCATGTGTATTTCAACTACAAATCTCACATAATTGACATATGCCCAAGTTCTAGATTATATATCGGTTTTACATATGCCCAATTCATACCAAATCTACATATGTTCAGTTCATGCCGTTTTATACGTATGTCAAATTTATGTCAATTTACACCTATCAAGTTCTAGCCAAAAATTACATATGCCAATCCCAATTCTTACGATTACCCTTTTAATGGCAATACCCAATTATCCAATTCTATATTATGCCTTCGATTCTACTAAACACACATATATAACTAGGCAATATCTCGGTATTTCCCTCGTATCCAATCGCACATAAGTCGCAGTTTAGGCCTAGGTCCGAAATTGACCTAGGTTCATCAAAGGAAAATAAATAGGGGGAGGTAGAAGTTGCAATGAAATAAGATCAGGGAGAAAATAGCATAGATCATCATGATAGGCATAAAGATTAGATCTTGATAATACTATCAACATAAATCCAAGAAACTGATTTACAACGACTGAATAGAGCATGAACTAGACATAAGAATGGAGATGAACAAGTCTCAAAACTCAAGGTTCAAAGGTAAATAGGAATATATCTGAATTGATAAACATGCTTATATCCAATTACACTTTATTCCATAGCCATATTAAATTTAAGTATTTTAATCTAAAAAGTAACTAGAACTTACATAGCATAGCTAGCGAATTTAGGAACTGAAATCGATGTAGAAACGTTGTAGAGTTGTTAATTCATCTCCTTGAATTGTTGTAGAAGTCTTCATCTTTGCATTGGATTGCGTATGAAAGCTTAAGAAGAAGATTAGAGACGGCGGCCATGACCAAGAGGGATTTTAGCAGAGTAATGGTGGCTAGATGTGTTGTAGTGAATTAGGTTTAGACATCAGGGGGTTTATATAGGTTTTAGGACTAGTCTAGGCCCTTAGATTAACCCTAGTTTAGATCTGAACCATCCAATCTCGTCACAGGCCAATAGAACAGACCCAAAGGAGCAAGCAGGTGCACCAGGCCAACCTGGTCCTGGGGGGTCGACTCCCCAGTCGACCTGGGGCTGGGCGGGAGATTTTCCCGCCCAGTCTGTTTGGGGCTGAATTCAAAATTTGAAAATCTGTTTTCGTTTTCTGATTTTTCGTGAAACTTCTAGAGGCCATATCTTGGTCATACGGACTCCGATTTGCGAAATTTCGGACTCGTTTCCAACCAGAATTCCGAGATGAACGCAACGGCGCAACCCGTTTCTCTTGATTCTTATTTTAAAATTTAATTCTGCCTTGATTCTTGTATTAACTTTTTATAAAAATTCGGGTTGTTACACATATCTTGAATCTGAAATTAATAATCTGGTATGATTGATTCGCTGAATCTTGAGAGTTTCGTATTCCTCAAATGATTTCAAATAAATGGTATTTTTAATCATTGGATCATGAATCATCTTATGTGACCGTCATCTTGACAAGTCTGATTTGAAACTATTTCTTGTGCTGCTCTGATACTGTGTTTCAAATAACTGCTTGTTCTTGTCTACAACTTTGATAAATGTGCCAAATTTGTTGATTTTTTTCTGGTTGGGCTTTGTGATTAAAATTTGTTAATAAGGACACCAATTTGTATCAGATGTGCTGATTTTTTTGTAAATATTTTTTTCTTGTCTTGTATAGATCCCCATATCCCTCTTGTAATTGATTTTCAATTTTAAAATTATTTATTGATTATTCATTCAGAAATTGAAATCAATATCCAAATTGAACTGTATTTATAATTCATCAAAATTATTATCAGATTTTGAAATTGTGATGAATTGTGATTGCAGTATATTTCACAATGAGAGGAGATTTTATTTAGATTTTCATGATGGTTGAACATTTATTATAATATCTTTGAATTGGTGATTATTTCACAACCATTTTCTTTATCTACCATTATTCTGTCACTCATCATGTTTTTATATTAATGTGGAGAGTTTAATATTATTCAAAAAATCTTCTTGAATAATAGTGGAAATATTTGTGATTGAAATTGGACTATGTTATTATTCAGAATTGGTGATAATTGGATTTTTTTCAATAGTCCCGGTACAGTTGAGCATATTTCATAATATAATTAATTTAGAAAATTTTTTCACAGGCTATTTCTGTACCTACCGCATTTCTAACATCCATTTTTGGTTTTATATATTAAGGAGTTTTTCATTTTGAAGCTGAAAATAATAAATATATGATTAATCATAACTGTGTCTCTAACCTCATTTAAAAATCCAAGCTCTGGTCTTGCATGGTTATGAGACAACTTATATTTTAAGCTGCGACTGACCTCATTTAAAAATCCAAGCTCTGGTTATGCGTGGTCAGTGTGCTCTTAAATAAAATAAAAAGAAAAAGGAAATATTGTGCTATAAATTGAAATTAATCTGAAATTCTCTTTAGCCTATAAAACCTAGCTTATTAATCCATCTTTCTAATCTGTGAAATGTGTTTAAATCTTATGACATATTATGATTTGTTGATTGACAGCTATTGGGATTTGAGATTATACTACATTGTCACTTAAGTTGAATTTATTAATTATAGTCCACATCCATCACTGTTTTTTGCTTCAATTTATAAAATTCTTTTGAAAATAATTGCAAACGTATGTTTTTGAAACTCTCTCCATTTTTATAATTTTCATCGTAAAATCGTCATTCTCTACAATGTGAAATATGCCACCAGTTCTCAGTTTATTATGATTTTTGTTTGACTAATTGAGATTTGTGATGATTATTCTTCCTCTTATGCTGAAATTATATTATTTAGTCATTTCTCATCTATAATTTAATTTCTGAATCCTTTTGATGATAGCAAAAGAGGGAGAATGGATTGAGATTTTTATTTATGAGTGAATATTTTATAAATATTTTTAATTTTGAAAATTCATTCAATTTTCATGTTTCTTCACTTATGCACAGTTATAGGGGGAGTGTCTGTTGTAGGAGGAGCTTACAAATAAGAGGAGTTCAGTTCTTCACTCTCAAACATATTTATTATATTCAAAATCCTCATATTTGTTTGTCATCATGAAAAGGGGGAGATTGTTATATATATCGGTGTTGTATACACAATTATATGATTTTTGCTTGATGATAACAACCAAATATATATTAATATAAATGTGTGAGCTATTGTACGGTTATATAACATCACAGACAAGAATATAATATTTATATTTAAATAGAATACGACTGTACACAATTCCATACATTCACACAGTATTTTATTTTAATAAAGTATTATATTTCAACACTCAAATAGTACAAATTATATGACTCCACTATTTGTACACATTCACAGATATAACACATGATATTATACTTGTAAATAAATTAAATACGATAGACAAGTTTGTTTGAACACAACAAAATAATATGCACAGAACATGAAGTGGCCAGGTCTGTGCAAAATACTGCATGGTCTATACATATGTCTGGTCAAAAAAGGAAGCTCAAATACATGCAACATAATGTCACAAGTACATAGTGTAAGTAATACACATAATGGTGCATATCAATGAATGTACAAGTTTGGTTCAGGCATGTTATATGCTCATGAACAAGTTCAGATTTTTAATTCTTTCTCGAAATAGTTGAGCCAGTTTTTCAAATGCAACAACATGTGGGGCTAAACATGATTCAAACACACGCATGGTCGAGCTTAGTCATGTATGCAACAACTGTTCAGAATAGAAGGCATGTTCAAGATCAAATCCTATATGCACAGAACAGTGTGGTGCCACAAACTAAGCCAAATAGTTCAACTAAATCAAAACACAACTACAAAGTAGAGCATAGCCAAAATACCGGAGTTTATATGGCAGCAGAGATTGGTTGAAGCATGATCATGTGAACATTATGGAGACATGGTGCAACAGTAAGAAGCACAACAAGAAATACATGGGCGGCGCACACAGCAACAATACATGGTGCAAGAGGCTAATTCACACAACAAATATACATGTATAGCAATGCAAATGTGGTGCAACAGTTCATGGACACATATGTGTTGAGCAACTCAAATTGCTAGATCTGTGGTGAATGGATCAATCACAGTAGCAACTTTCGTGTGCAAATACAAGGATGCAACCATATCTGAACATGGTCAAGTACAAGGTGAAAGTGGCACGTCAAAGGGACAACATGGTGACATACAGGAGGGTTTTGAGAAGCATGAAATCATGAATATCAAATGAATAGTACTGCCAACATGTTATTCAGCATTTACAAACAAACAGCAAGGTTAAAGCCAGTGTGAACAACAAGTGAGCAGCATAGTGAAACTAATCATTGTGTTTAAAAAACCCAGAAAAGTCAAGTGCAATTAGGAAATGAGCAAGTTCATCGCAAGGCATGAAATCAACAAATATCAATGTGAATTCAAGGAATATGCTTTTCTGAAATTCAGCAATCAGATGTGCTAGACAAATGTTTAAGGCAAGAGTTTGATTGATTTCAAATATTCAGAATTTTTTTTGGCAAAAAAAATCTCGCAGGAAACAAGCAAGTTATTTCAAGAAACAAATAATTTTTTTTAATCAATTCTTTCTCCAAAATTCATGAAATATTATATAAGGGACCACAAACATTTCAGGAATGAATCAATTCAGAATTCACAAGGGTCTATATATCGAAAGTCAAACTCATGTCCAGATTAAGTCACGCAAGTGATAATGTTTCAAGAGGCCACAACTTAAATCACGCAATTCTTTATAGCCAAGAATATCAAAACAAGAAACATCACAAAATCAATGCAAGTCATTTACTTTTGAAATCAAGGAATCTAGGGTTTTGAATTACCCTATTTATTCACCAATCATCACAGGCAGGTATGAAGATCGAAACCAAAAAGCAACTCGCAAAAAAATAAAAACAAGAAAACTCACAATACGCACTATTATTCGATCATCTTCAAATCAACGAGAGCCATGACAAAGACTAGATCATCGATAAGCCAAGCAAAGGATTTCAGCCTCAAAGCATCGATTAATCAGAATCGCGATCAAGATTTGGATTTCCTGAGAAACCCTAGCCTTTGAAGCCAGCCGCCATTTTTTTTAACAAAGCAAAGGATCGGCCAAAAGAAAATGCAAATGGGCCAGCCAAGTGAAAAGGGGCTAAGCCAAGTTTAAAAGGGGATGACCCTTATCTTTAACTCCTAGGCTTTTTAAGCTTTGTTTTTCTTTCTTGTTTATGTTTAAATTTGTATTGTTTTTTAATTCTGTTTTTTTTTTGTAAAACCGTCTGAATAGTTCTAGAGTCTGTAAAATCTAGATAGATTCAGTTAGGGGTTAACTAATAGTTTACTAGAGTCTGCAAAAACTAAGGTTACGGATTACGGGTTTGTAATACAGGAAAATCTAGTCGAGGGGATATCGGTCAGTCTAGGGTTTTGAGCGTAGGATTAGAATAGGAGCGAGGGGTTCGCGAGTGTACATGGTATTATATGCGGGATCTGTTCTTTTTCCTAGTAGAAACCTTAGGAATGAGCAGTAGGCAGGGTTTTGCCGAAGCTGGGTATATGTGTGTGTGATTTACTTTCTGCACTTTTATTTTTGCTACATTCTGTGATTTGTTTATTATTTTAATATCCTGTTAGATTTTTAATTCAGCAAAAAACTACGATTAACCCTATTCACGCCCTCTAGGGTTAATCTAGATCCAACAAATTTTCCCATCCTCTATGTGCTAGTCATATTGTGAAGTTGTCATTGATACAACTCTAATGTTGCAATCAGTAGCTAAAGGTAAGTAATATGTGAAAATAGACATATAGAGTATTTACTTTAAGTATCATCGGCATGTGATGCTTATAGGAAATCGGAATAGTTAAATACAAACCGTATTTCAGTTTTTGAAATATGATTATGAATGAAGACCATCATAGCCACAGTCCAAATTAGTGAAACTTCAAATCACCACAAAATGACTAATTTAGTTTTTGGAGGTATGTAATAAGTTTTTGTGAAAATAACATAAGTATTTCTTCTTAAATACCAAATGCACTATGAAGCTCATTTGTTGGATCTAGATTAACCATATAGGGGGGGTGAATAGGGTTTATCACAGTTTTTAACTAAATTAAAAATCAAACAAGATATTAAAATAATAAACAGATCACAGAATATAGCAGAAACAGAAATGCAGAAAATAAATCACACACAGATATACCCAGCTTCGGCAAAACCCTGCCTACTGCTGCATTTCTAAGGTTTCTACTAGGTGATAGAACAGATCCCGCATACAAGACCATGTACACTTGCAAACCCTACTCCTATTCTAACCCTACGCTCAAAACCGTAGACTGATCGATATCCACTCGATCAGATTTCCCTGATTACAACCCCGTAACCAGAAAATCCTAGATTTACAGACTCTAGTGGACTGTCAGTCACCACCCTGACTGAATCCCCTAGTATTTTACAGACACTAGAAACTGTTCAGAATTGTTTAACAAACAAACAAATACAAAACAAATTAAACACAAAAACTTCAAACCCTAGTAAATAAAGGAGTTAAAAATAAGGGGTCATCCTCTTTTTAGTTGAGTTCACTTGGCCGGCCCAATTATAATTCAATTAGCCCGATCTCTTTTCGTTTTGCTCTGGGAAAAATAATGGCAGCTGGAAATTTGGCTATGGTTTCTCCAATAAATCCCCAAATCGAATCGATCTCTTGATGAAATGAAGTTCTCTGATGCTTGACTTCTCTGTTGCTTTCTGCTACTTCGATTTGGAATTTGTTCGGTCGAAAACGATTGAAAAATTGTAAGTTTTCTCTGATTTGAAATTTTTGCTCTCGAGTTGATTGTAGTTTTTTATTTCTCTTTTAATTGTTGAGTGGTAATTCGATACAGCCTATGATGAAAAATGGTGTGAATAAATATAGGGTAGAATCGAAACCCTAAAACTCTGATTTCACCATAAATGTCTTGACTGATTTTGCGGTTTCCCCTTTTGCAATTCTCGATCAAAATTGATTTTCTGAAGTCATTTGTTGCCTGATTTGATTAATTTGACATTGAATGTAATGAAGCAATTTTCTGGAAAATAATTTCCTGGCCCTTATTTGCTCGGCTTGAATTTCTGAATTTATTGATAAAGAACTTGCAGAAAACAAGAAACAATTCGAACTAGTTTGTCATTTTAGGAAACTTCTTGTGAGATTGATAAATCGCTGTCATGCAGATTTCCTGAAAGAAATTTTATTGATATATACTTGTCAAAAACATTGTGGTCACATTAAAACTTGCCAAACATGATTTCTTGATTGAATTTTTGCCAGTGTATTTCCAGACAGTTTCTTTCCTCTTTTGCTTGATACGGCTTTGAAGGAAAAAAGTTGCCAAACACTGTGATTTCTGAATTGAATGACTTGTCGAGATTTTGTTGTGGTTTCCTCATTTGAAAACATAAAAGTTGTTCACTGGTTTCTTATCCAAAAAATGGATCACTGTATTTGCTTGATTAAAAACAGTTGTCAAGTATGCAACTACATTTCTGGAAAGAGATATTGCATGTTGTTTTTCTTGTATTGCTTGATTGAGTGCTTATCAACTTTTGCCTGTTGTTCTACAAATATGATATCTTGCCAAAAACAGTTTTGTGAAATCTGATTTTCTTGATATTCACTTGTCTATGCTCAAACATGGCTGCCTCGTTTACATGTACACCATGCTGACATGATCTTGTGCACACCATGTTTGCTGTTGCCACCTTGTTGTACCTGAATCCTTCATGCTGTTATGATCAATGTAGTTCTGAACTTGTGCACTTTCATGTTTGACCTGTTTTTGAACAAATCCTGCTCCACTCACCTGGTGCCTGCATGTTTGTATTTGTGTTTGACCTTCACCATTGTTTATGACCCATCATGTTGATGCTGTGTTGAACATGTATATGTATCACCATGCTTATTCACCATTCCTTTGTGCACCATGTTTCAGTCATGTATGCTTTATTTTTGCTATGTCATACACCATCTATATGCTGCACTATTTCTTGACCTGTTGCCTCGACCACTTGAATGCGAAATGATCTGCCATGCTTGCTTTGAGTTTCACTTGTAATATGCTGCTTCATGATTCAAAATTGATCTGCATGGACCATTTGCTTGTGCATTCTTGCATGGCTTGGTCTGACATGAATCAACACCACAATGTTTAGCTTCCATACTTGTACTATGTTGTAGCTTTGACCATGTTGAAATCATTTGATCATTTGCTGGTTTGAGTGTCGCCTTGTCATCATTATGTTGTGTGCATTTGTATTATCTTATATGAGCTCGACCACACTTTGTCTATACTTGAGTTACATATTGATGTTGACCCATTGCTTCATTGATGCGTTGACTTGTTTGAACTATTTGCATGCTAATTTGTGATCATATGTATACATGACTTTTGTTGTCTCGACTATTTGATGTTGTTGTTGTTGCGCTGAGTCGAGATGGTCCACGTGGCTACTCATCAGTTGCACACTAAATTGGCGAGGCAGTGCACACGTGTATATATATACACGTGTGTATATGCAGCCATTCAGAAAAAAATATTATGTCCTTGTACATATACAAACTGTCTGTCTAGACACAGATTTATCAGATCAAGTCATGAAAAATGATGAGAAACACACCAGAAAACTGAGGCAAATAAAAAAAAATTTCTAAATTAAAAAAATTATATTCGCATGTATTCAGTTTGAATTCTATTGCAGTGTGTGTGTTTCATGTGTATGACAGGTATGAAGACTGGACAGACTGTGAGCTGTGAAGACAGAAGACTGAAGAACATAGTGTCAATGTGTCTGTAACAGTGTCAAAACAAATGTGTCTATATATGAGTGTGAATATGAGTCTGTATATGAATTGTATCAGTGAAGTGTTGTAATGACCCGCATTTTCCAGGGGTATAATTAATTTATTTAATTGTTTAAAATAGTGATTTAGGGAATTAAATCGTCGTTAATTAAATTATAGTGAATATTTAATTAAAATAAATAATTAAATAATATATTTAATTCAGAAATAATTCAAAATATTGGAAATCACAATATTCTGTGAACGGGGTCGTCCTTTAGATTTAATTCAGCTTAGAGTTGAATTATATTGACGAATATATTCAGTCGACGACAGTTTGAACGTATAATTGTATATTAATTAAAATAGAGCTCGAAATGGCGCGGCAGTTCACTATTCGGCGATTCAAACTTCAACTGAATGTACAGGATTCGTTTTAAGCCGGATTTCTGTGAAACAAGAAACGTGTGGAGCTGGTGAAGTATATCTTTCTAGTGGAAGAGAAAAATCAGGATTTCGTCGTGTAGATTTTGATTTATGTCCAAATCAAATTTTAGGAAAGTCGTTGTGGAATTCCTTTATAATTTTATAAAGGAATTATTTATATTTTTAAAAGGGATTTCAATATAAATCGAATATCGATTTAATTGGGATTGAAATATCAAGCTAGAAATTCACATAGAAATATTCTGAAGTTGTACGGTATTCCTTTGTGAATATAGACGATAATATTTATTTTTAAATATTAAATTTAATTATATTTAAATATGTTTATATATTTAAATAGGCTATTTGGAGCTTTAAAAATAGCCACTTTTGCAAACGAAGACAGAATTCGACGAAACTAATTTTATTGGATCCGCAATGTCAAATAGTTGTTAGATTTCCAGTTTCGTGATTTTTAGAGTCACTGTGTGGCCGTACCGATTTTTAATGTGAGAAACAGTCAGTATTCTGACAGTTAAAAATACGATGTATGAGCATACGAAGTCGGAATTCGACGAAACCAGTTTCGTTGGGACCGTAATGTCGAGATGTAGTTACATGTCCAGTTTGGTGATTTTTAGGTACCGTATGTAATCACGAGAATTTTTAGAAAGCAAAACGAGTATATAAAAGAGAATATGCCGAGAATATTCTTTTTATAAAATATCTAAAATTGCTATAAATACCCTCCTTAACCCTTAAAAACCTAATTCACCTCATTCACAAGTCAAGGCAAAATCTGCCGTAACTTATCTCCTTTCCAGAAAATGAATTCCTCCTTCAAAAATCCATAACAAATGAAAATAAAATTACATAAATCTCAATATCAATGTATTCGAATCGCTGAGGGTTTTTCTTCGAGTTTGTAGTCTTTTTGTTGGGTGCGATCAGTAGTTGTCGAGTTCGTTTTTGACACAGCGTTTCTAGGGTTGATCTTTTCGAGAGATTCAAGCTGTGAATCAAGTTTCTGGGTTTGTTTTCGGGGTCTAGAAGGAATTCCACACATGCGGTGATGATTTGGTAGGCTTCGGTGTTGATTTTGTATAATCGACGGGCAAGGGCGCAAGACAGAAAGGGGTCTCGAGTTCGACGTTTAGGGTATGAAGAGAAAGTGGAATCGAAGGGGAAAACGTTGGTGTTGGCTGTTTGTGAATCGGTGGAAGGGATAAGGGAGAATGGAGTGGAAGTTGCCGGCCATGGGATTGGGAATTTACTGGAGCACGGTATTTTGAGGTCACGGGGAAGAAAAGGGGTGGGTCTGGGCTATTAAGAAGTGGAGTTGGGCCCAATGGTAAAAGTTAAGCCCAATTGTTTTAATTAGAAATTTAATTAATTCAAAGTTTAATTTAAATACCGTACAAACTTATCAATGCTATAACTTGTACATACATAATCACAATCACGAACCATCAGTCACGTTGGGACTGTATGGACGAGAGCTTCACAATGAAGCTGACTGGAAGTGGATTGGGGTTCGTTACGATTTATGGCAAAATAAATTGTCCATCTGAATCAAAGACAGTTAATCGTTTTTAACGATAACAGTCCAATGTGAGTAAATCTCACTAACTCTGAACAATTTATAATTTCATGTTATATTTTTAGAACTATTAAATATTGGCTGATTGACTGTGTGTTGACTGTTTGATTGAACTGCTAGTCAGTTAGTTGAATTTCTATATTGATTCTGTTTAACAGAATATATCATATGGAACTGAAAGTGATGTTGATTTTATTGTGTAACATCTGTGGATGCAAGGAAACGGGTTGGAGGAATCCGACTGGATTCCTCAACAGTTATTTTATTGTTTTTCATATATTGTTATATGATGTGATATAAAATCTGTGGGCGATTATATGTGCTTGGACGACGAGATTTGATATGATTGAATACCATAACATACCGAAATGTTGATAAGGGGATTTTCAAAGTGATATTGAAAATAGAATATTTATAAAACGGGATATTTATAAATAAGAGATATTTATAAAGTGGAATATTTATAAATAAGAAATGTTTATAAATTGGAATATTTATAAATAGGAGACATTCAAAAAGGAAATAATTACAAACCATTTCCTTTTTGAATGGAAAGGCCTGTGTGGCGGGTTTGGGGATTTTCCCGATGCTCCCGTTACAAAGGAGGTTATGGCGAATTTTTCAGAGAATTTAAGGAGTTAGAATATTTCAAGAATAAATTTGAAAAGGAAATATTTGTAAACCATTTACAAATAGAATTGAAAAGGAAACGTTATAAAAAGGAAATCTTTATAAAGTGAATAAAGTAAATCAAATATGGTATTCGAAAGGAGTTAAATCGAATATGGTATTCGAAGGGAGTAAATCGAATATGGTATTCGAAAGTTAGTAAAACGAATATGCTATTCGAAAGGGGTTAGTCGAGTTAGTTAAATAGAGTTAACTAGTTCAGTAGAGTTAACTAGTTCAGTAGAGTTAACCAGTTCAGTAGAGTTAACCAATTCAGTAGAGTTAACCAGTTCAGTAGAGTTAACCAGTTCAGTAGAGTTAACCAGTTCAATAGAGTTAACCAGTGAGTTAAGTAAGTCAAGTTAACCAGTGAGTTAAGTAAGTCAAGTTAACCAGGGAGTTAAGTAAGTCAAGTTAACCAGTGAGTTAAATAAGTTAAGTTGATCGAATCTATTCATCCGATAGGAGTTAATCAAGTTAAGTTAAATAAGTTAAGTTAAATCGAATCTAGTTATTCGATAGGAGTTAATCAAGATGAGTTAAATAAGTTAAGTTAATCGAATCTAGTCATTCGATAGGAGTTAATCAAGTTAAGTTAAATAAGTTAAGTTAATCGAATCTAGTTATTCGAGAGGAGATTATCGAATATAGTTTATTCGAAGGAGTTATAAATTATTAGTTATTCGAAGTGAGTAGTCAAACATTGGTTATTCGTAGTGAGTTAATCGAATATTGGTTATTCGAAAAGGGGAGTTATCAAATCGAATAGATTAAAGGAGTTAATCGAATATAGTTTATTCGAGTAGAGTTAGAGGAGTTATCGAATAAAGTTTATTCGACAGGAGTTAAGTGAATAGTTAGATTAATCAAAGTGAATTAGTTAAGGTAAACTAAGTGAATTAGTTAAGTGAATTGGTTAATTTAACCAAAGTGAATTTGTCGAGTTAATCAAAGTGATTAGTTCAGTTAATCGAGTTGAATTTGTCAGTCGAGTTAATAAATGGAGTTAGTCAAACCAAGTAAAACCAGTCAGAGTTAATTAATTAAGGTTGACCAGTTAGAGTTAATCAATCAGAGTTAATCAAATAGAGTTAAGTAAAATTAGAACTGACTAGAGATTAGTAAATTGAATGGTTTTCTAAGTGTCTATCTGATGTTGGTTTCGGCCTTCGGGATTTATACTTGGGGAATTGTTCTCATACTAGTTCACAGTCAGGGACTGATAGTTGGGGAAGAGTAGTGATTTGTAAATAAGCAAATGGAAAACGTTTTCCAGTGTTAATAACATATATTTTCTAAACATAGAAAATAAGGCAATGTGAATATATATATAGATATATGTTGATGATTTACCGATATAATTTCCATATGGAAATAATATCATTGTTTGCACACTTGTTTTTCTTTGATGGTTAAATCGCAGACTATCAAAGTTTTGACCATTTTAACGTTGTTAATATGGAGAGACCGGTTGGATTATTATCCGAAGAACCACTCTGTATTGGCATAAGCGTTGCGAATCATATATGCCAAAGATAATTGAAGACGGAGTAAAATGCAAGGGCTGTTGTATAAGTCTTAGATAACAGTGACTAAGATGGATATACTGAATAGTGCCTTCGGTTTGTCCAGTCCCAGGACAACTTGTATGGACGAAGGTCTGACAGAGTATATCCAATGGATCGCGTAAGTTGATCTGTTCAAACGTATTCACGTTTGGTGGCGGAGGAATTCGTTAATCTAAGCTGTATACCCGTGTTACTTTAGGATAAATCAATTTGTGATTTGGCGGGTATGACGACATGACATTCTAAGTGAATGAGGATGACTTGTGTTGATGAATGTCTGACAGAGTATTTCCAGAAAGGTCACGTACATTGATTTCTTCAACTATACCAAGAGTGGAAGCGGAGAAGGAAACTTCTTTAGCTAACACGTAACGTACTGTTGTAGACGCCAATTAGTGATTTTCGATGGATCTGACAATGTGGCATTCGAAGTGAATCTGATGTAATGATAAAGCGTAGCTTCTAGCCTCATCAACCGGTAAATGACAGAAATCGGGCAGGCAGCTTGGCTAAGTCGGTCGCACCGAAGTAGGGTGTATAATCACCTATCTATAGAATATTCATTTGTTTCTTAAATCTATCAATGTTGTCCCATATATATACGGGAACGGTTGCTGATCCCAACCGTTGGTGATGTACATTCGATACACTCAAGCGAAATGAGTGGTCGGTCATGTGTGGCCGGGTTGCAAGATGTTCTTGTTAAACCCAGTGTATTCCTCTCTAGAGGTACACGAGCAGAAGGTGGTTCCATACCTTGTCATAGTTGGAAATCCATTATCCAATACGTGCTTGCGATTTTGATTGTATACTATATATGTAGAATGTGAGATGAAAGTGTTCTGCTAGATTGATATATATTTGTACTTAGACATTATTATAATATCAGAATGATATTGCTTGACAAAGATGTTGGATTCTCATAAGGGAAAAACCCGTTCCGTATTCACGGCGTGGTCTTATGAGATATCATATATATGTTAAACTATTTTACTCACACCAGTCCCATGACTGACCCGGAGTTTACTTTGTTGTTTTCCCTAAACTCTTGGGTGCCTAAATTTGTACGGGCAGTCAAGTAGTCGGGATTTACAGACTTACCTGAAGAGCTAGAGTAGGAGGCTTCTGGATCATATAGCTATAGTTTATTTCCGCTATGTTGTAAGTGTTGTACTCTGATAAGTGTTATTGTATACATAACTGTTATATTTCAAAGTTATGTTATATATTATATGTTATTCGTTCCACTGTGAGGTTCGTGTTACTCTGATGTTGTGTTCTTCTTCTTCTATTCTAAGTTTCTATCTTATCTACTCTCACCCTCTAATTTCTTTCATTTATTACCGGGATTTTTCGATGTTTTGGTTATCGACATCGAGCTTATGCCGATAACCAAAGTCGCCAAAAATCCGGGTCGTTACAAGTGTTCAAATAATGGAGTTGTAAATCTGTACTATTCAATATTGAAATAAAATATTCTTTTCAAATAAAATACTGTGTGATTATTTAGATTTATGTACAGCCGTATTTTATTTAAATATAAATATTATATTCCTGTCTGTGATAACTATATAAAACAGTATAGAACAAACACATTTATAATTATATATATTTGGTTGTTATCATCAAACAAAAAATCATATAATTGTGTATACAACACTGTTATATACAACAATCTCCCCCTTTTGATGATAACAAACAAATAAAAGATTTTGAATACACTAAATGTGTTTGACAGTGAAGCACTGAACTCCCCCTATTTGAAAACTCCCCCTACAACAGAAACTTCCCCCTATTTGAAAGCTACCCCTACAACAGAAACTCCCCCTATAACTATGCATGAGTGAAATGAATAATAATGAATTTTCAAAATTAAAAGTATTTATAAAATATTCACTCATAAATCAAAATCTCAACCCATTCTCCCCCTTTTGTTATCATCAAAAGGATTCAGAATTAAAAATATAGATTAAAAAAAATGACTAAATAATATAGTTTCAGCTTAAGAGGAAGAACAGTCATCATAAATCTCAATCAGTCAAACAAAAATCATAATAAACTAAGAAATCGTGGCATATTTCACATTGTAGAGAATGACAGATTTACGATGAATTTTATAAAAATGGAGAGAGTTTTGAAAAACAATTCATTTCCAATTATTTTCAAAGGATTTTTATCAAAATAAAGCACAAAAACAGTGATGGATTCAGACTATAATTATAAATTCAATTTAAGTGACAAAATCGAATAATCTCAAATCCCAATATCTATCAATCAACAAATCATAATACGTCATAAAATTTTAACACATTTCACAAATTAGAAAGATGGATTGATAGGCTGGTTTTTATAAATACCAAGGAGAATTTCATATAAAAATTTATTTAGCCAATTTATTCCTTTTTTTTAATCTATTTAAGAGCACACTGACCACGCATAACCAGAGCTTGGATTTTTAAATGAGGTCAGTCGCAGCTTAAATTATAAGTTGTCTCATAGCCATGCATAACCATAGCTTGGACTTTTAAATGAGGTTAGAGACACACATATATATTTATTATATATATTTATCATTTCAGGTTTAAAAGAAAAAACTCCTCAGTATATAAAACCAGAAATGCGGTAGGTACAGAAATGGTCTGTGAAATAAATTTCTAAATTAATTATATTATGAGATAAGCTCGACTGTACTGGGATTATTGATAATTTTCAATTATCACTAATTCTGAATACTAATATAGTCCCATTTCTATCACAAATAATTTTCACTGTTTTAAAACAAGATGATTTTAAAAAAACTCTCCACATTAATATAAAATCATGATGGATGGCAGACCGGTGATAGATAAAGGAGATGGTCGTGAAATAATTGCCAGTTCAAAGATATTATAATAAATATTCAACCATCATGAAAATCCAAATAAAACCTCCTCTTGTTGTGAAATATACAGCAATCACAATTCATCACAATTTCAAAATCTGATAATAATTTTGATGAATTATAAATACAGCTCAATTTGGATATTGATTTCAATTTCTGAAAGAATAATCAATAAATAATTTAAAACTTGAAAATCAATTACAAGAGGAATTTATACAGATTTATACAAGGGAAAAAATGTGTATGGTGTCTATACAAAGTGAAAATTCAAAGCAAATGGATGAAAAAGCTGATACCAATTTTAGTCTCCCTTATCGAAGAATTTATTCACACCCTAAATTTCAAACACAAAGCCCAAATAGAAAAAACTAACAAATTTGGCACATTTATCAGAGCTGCAGACAATAACAAGCAATTATTTGAAGAATTGTATCAGAGCAGCAAACAAATCATAAACAAGCAATTACAGAATATTTTCAAAACAATATCAGAGCAGCACAAACATCAATTTCAAATCAGACTTGACAAGATGTTGGTCACACAAGATGATTCATGAACCAATGATTAAAAAATACCGTTTCTTTGAAATCATTTGAGGAATATGCAGATTTCAGAATTCAATGATTCGATCACACCAGATTATTAATTTCAGCTTCAAGATTTGTGTGAGATTCAATAAATCAATAATTTCAAATGATTTTAAACAAACAGATATTCAAATCAAATTATCATGAAATAACAGAGATTTTTAAGACTTGATTTTCAAATCAAATTTTCACAAAAATTCAGACAAGCCTAAAAGAAATTTTAGATCATCTATATCAATTTTGAAAGGTATTCATGATCCAGAAAAATAGAATAATTTATTTGAAATCACTTGAATCGATGTCAAGTTTTGGAATATAATGAATCAGTCACACAAGGTTGATAATTTCAAATTTAGGAGGTGTGTGATTATTCAAAATATCATTAATTTCAGATGATTTCAAACAAATAAATTCTAGCCATAATGATCATGAGTAATGATGATTTTCAAGATGTATCACTGAGATTTAAGATAGATTAATTTCCAATCCAATCCGAAAATCAAAGAAATTTTCGCAACTGATAAATAGCAGTGTGCTGTAATGAGTATAACATGTTAAGCGTTTCCAAAATTAATTGGAAGAAACTCAAAACAGTATAAGAGTGTGAAATTTCATTAATTATTCAGATCTTCAAAAATTTAGAATTCAAATTAACAGTGTTCAAGATATGGCACGAATACATCAACACTGTTATGAATTCAGAGAATCAGAAAACAAACTTCAAATCAATTGCAGGTATTTACAAAAATAAATTCAAGATCTGGACATGATTAAACACATCAGAGTTTTATAGAAATGAAGCAAATTTCCAGAAAGAATATGAATTCTGCAATATGAAGTTAATGAAGCCTAAGAAGTTACAAAGGTATGATAGTGACAAATCAAAACAAAAGAAAACAAAGAAAAAATAAACAGAAGGGATAGAAGGAGAAATAAACAAAGAAAAATAATAATTCCAAAGATGAGTTCAGAGATTATACCTGAAATCCATGTAAAACAGAATCTCCGACTCAACAAATCTTGGCCAAGGAACTGTAAAGAGTACAGAAGTATAGAACAACTTGAAATCAATCTCTTTTCAGCATAGCAGTTCCTCAACCTTCACTGGTACCTAACAGCTGAGTGAATTAAGTGGTCTAACAAAATTTGTAAAACCACTCTGAAATATGTTTAACACTTTTGGTACCCAAACCTGTTTGTATAACAAACCATCAGAATTAACCTTTGTACCCTTAGGAACCCAAATCTGTTTGAACTTGACGAAGTCCGTTTTATTTTTTGAGATCCAAGAATGTTTAAATGGTTTATTATAAAACGATTTCTCATCACAATTTTGACTCAAAAGACCTTTGAAATTCTCAGTGTTCAAATTTTCTGAGCAGTTCTTTCCAAAGCAATTTGAAGGATTTTTCAAATCATTTGAATTTTGTTTTCCAAAAACATCATTTTTCCCAAAGCCAAGACCAGATTTATTTCCAATAGAAACTTGGTTTTGTAACAGCATATGCAATGATTTTTCCCCACTAGAAAATTTATCCAAAGTTGATTCTAATCGTTGAATTTTGGATTTTAGATTGCTATTTTCTTTTAGTAAATTTGAGCAATTATTTATAGCGATCTTCTGTTCAACATTGGACTGTTTCAAAACCAAATTCTCATTTTCAAGCAATTTAATTTTGGCTTGGGATTCGGAAATTTCAATTTCAAATCGTTTTTGTTTTTCAGACTCAAAATTCTTGGATTTTTCAATCTCATTTTCAAGTTCTTTCAAAATCAAACCACTTTTCACCAAATTTTCATTTTCAGCAATTTCAAATTTGGAATATATATCAGTCTTAAAATTTTCAAATTCCTTTTGTAAAAAGTTATTCAAACTTGATAACTCAATCTTGTTTTCTTTTAAGATCAGAATTTCCTTTTCAAACTTTTGAATATTTTTATTGAGATGAACAAGATTGGTTTTCAATTTTAAACAATTTTTGCAATCTGAATTTGAAGAATTTTTTAAATATTCAAGCTGTGATTCCAAATCATCAATTTTGCTGGTCAACTCAGAATTCCTAGATTTTAGAGATTTGTTTTTAGATTTGAGTTTATCAACAGATTTAGTTAAATCAACACACATATAAACCAAATCTTCGTATGAGAAATTTTCAACTTCAGCATCCGTTGATTCTCCATCATCTGATCCTTCTGAATTTTCATTTGTAAATCCTGTTAAATAGAATTCTGAATCGGAGTTGACATTCTGGGGTTTTAACCTGTTGTCAGATTTTTTATACAACGTGTTGAGAGTTCTCCAGATTTCTTGCGCAGTCAGACAATGACAGATAAGATTAAACTGTTCAGTGCTAAGATAATCAAATATAATTTTCATAGCACGAGCATTGAAAGTAATATCTTCACTATCAAACCCATTGATAACAACATCCTAACATTTAATATTAACATATTTTAAATAAAATTCCATTTTGGATTTCCAGTTTAAAAAATCTGTTCCATCGAAAATAGTTGGAGATGAACTGGCCTGACTCTCTATCGGTTGACAACTAGGATTACCCATGACTCTAGAGTTAAAGAAAATACCTGCTCCGATACCACTTGTTGGATCTAGATTAACCCTAAAGGGGGGGGGGGGGTGAATAGGGTTTATCACAGTTTTTAACTATATTAAAAATCAAACAAGATATTAAAATAATAAACAGATCACAGAATATAGCAGAAACAGAAATGCAGAAAATAAATCGCACACAGATATACCCAGCTTCAGAAAAACCCTGCCTACTGCTGCATTTCTAAGGTTTCTACTAGGTGATAGAACAGATCCCGCATACAAGACCATGTACACTTGCAAACCCTGCTCCTATTCTAACCCTACGCTAAAAACCGTAGACTGATCGATATCCACTCGATCAGATTTCCCTGTTTACAACCTCGTAATCAGAAAATCCTAGATTCACATACTCTAGTGGACTGTCAGTCACCACCCTGACTGAATCCCCTAGTATTTTACAGACACTAGAAACTGTTCAGAATTGTTTAACAAACAAACAAATACAAAACAAATTAAACACAAAAACTTCAAACCCAAGTAAATAAAGGAGTTAAAAATAAGGGGTCATCCTCTTTTTAGTTGAGTTCACTTGGCCGGCCCAATTATAATTCAATTAGCCCGATCTCTTTTCTTTTTGCTCTAGGAAAAATAATGGCGGCTGGAAATTTGGCTAGGGTTTCTCCAATAAATCCCCAAATCGAATCGATCTCTAGATGAAATGAAGTTCTCTGATGCTCGACTTCTCTGTTGCTTTCTGCTACTTCGATTTGGAATTTGTTCGGTCGAAAACGATTGGAAAATTGTAAGTTTTCTCTGATTTGAATTTTTTTCTCTCGAGTTGATTGTAGTTTTTGATTTCTCTTTAAATTGTTGAGTGGTAATTCGATACAGCCTATGATGAAAAATGGTGTGAATAAATATAGGGTAGAATCGAAACCCTAAAACTCTGATTTCACCATAAATGTCTTGACTGATTTTGCGGTTTCCCCTTTTGCAATTCTCGATCAAAATTGATTTTCTAAAATCATTTGTTGCCTGATTTGATTAATTCGACATTGAATGGAATGAAGCAATTTTCTGGAAAATAATTTCCTGGCCCTTATTTGCTCGGCTTGAATTTCTGAATTTATTGATAAAGAACTTGCAGAGAACAAGAAACAATTCGAACTAGTTTGTCATTTCAGGAAACTTCTTGTGAGATTGATAAATCGTTGTCATGCAGATTTCCTGAAAGAAATTTTATTGATATATACTTGTCAAAAACATTGTGATCACATTAAAACTTGCTAAACATGATTTCTTGATTGAATTTTTGCCAGTGTATTTCCAGACAGTTCTTTCCTCTTTTGCTTGATACGGCTTTGAAGGAAAAAAGTTGCCAAACACTGTGATTTCTGAATTGAATGACTTGTCGAGATTTTGTTATGGTTTCCTCATTTGAAAACATAAAAGTTGTTCACTGATTTGTTGTCCAAAAAATGGATCACTGTATTTGCTTGATTAAAAACAGTTGTCAAGTATGCAACTACATTTCTGGAAAGAGATATTGCATGTTGTTTTTCTTGTATTGCTTGATTGAGTGCTTATGAACTTTTGCCTGTTGTTCTACAAATATGATATCTTGCCAAAAACAGTTTTGTGAAATCTGATTTTCTTGATATTCACTTGTCTATGCTCAAACATGGCTGCCTCGTTTACATGTACACCATGCTGACATGATCTTGTGCACACCATGTTTGCTGTTGCCACCTTGTTGTAGCTGAATCCTTCATGCTGTTATGATCAGTGTAGTTCTGAACTTGTGCACTTTCATGTTTGACCTGTTTGTGAACAAATCCTGCGCCACTCACCTGGTGCCTGCATGTTTGTATTTGTGTTTGACCTTCACCATTGTTTATGACCCATCATGTTGATGCTGTGTTGAACATGTATATGTATCACCATGCTTATTCACCATTCCTTTGTGCACCATGTTTCAGTCATGTATGCTTTATTTTTGCTGTGTCATACACCATCTATATGCTGCACTATTTCTTGACCTGTTGCCTCGACCACTTGAATGCGAAATGATCTGCCATGCTTGCTTTGAGTTTCACTTGTAATATGCTGCTTCATGATTCAAAATTGATCTGCATGGACCATTTGCTTGTGCATTCTTGCATGGCTTGGTCTGACATGAATCAACACCACAATGTTTAGCTTCCATACTTGTACTATGTTGTAGCTTTGACCATGTTGAAATCATTTGATCATTTGCTGGTTTGAGTGCTGCCTTGTCATCATTATGTTGTGTGCATTTGTATTATCTTATATGAGCTCGACCACACTTTGGCTATACTTGAGTTACATATTGCTGTTGACCCATTGCTTCATTGATGCGTTGACTTGTTTGAACTATTTGCATGCTAATTTGTGATCATATGTATACATGACTTTTGTTGTCTCGACTATTTGATGTTGTTGTTGTTGCACTGAGTCGAGATGGTCCACGTGGCTACTCCTCAGTTGCACACTGAATTGGCGAGGCAGTACACACGTGTATATATATATACACGTGTGTATATGCAGCCATTCAGAAAAAAACATTCTGTCCCTGTACATATACAAACTGTCTGTCTAGACACAGATTTATCAGATCAAGTCATGAAAAATGATGAGAAACACACCAGAAAACTGAGGCAAATAAATATTTTTTTTCTTTTTTTTTAAATTAAAAAAATTATATTCGCATGTATTCAGTTTGAATTCTATTGCAGTGTACTGTGTGTGTGTTTCATGTGTATGACAGGTATGAAGACTGGACAGACTGTGAGCTGTGAAGACAGAAGACTGAAGAACAAAGTGTTAATGTGTCTGTAACAGTGTCAAAACAAATGTGTCTATATATGAGTGTGAATATGAGTCTGTATATGAATTGTATCAGTGAAGTGTTCAAATAATGGAGTTGTAATTCTGTACTGTTCAATATTGAAATAAAATATTCTTTTCAAATAAAATACTTTGTGATTATTTAGATTTCTGTACATCCGTATTTTATTTAAATATAAATATTATATTCCTGTCTATGATAACTATATGAAATAGTATATAACAAACACATTTATAATTATATATATTTGGTTGTTATCATCAAACAAAAAATCGTATAATTGTGTATACAACACTGTTATATATAACACATTATTTATCATGCATATGGAAATGGAAACTCGTCCATAGCTAACACAAACAAAAGACTTATGTGCTTACTCTGTGAAGCTTAACTATTAACAGATTTGCAGAATATCTACATAAAATGGATGGTACTAACCTCTTTGCAAACTATGTACCCTGATTCTAATATCAATCAGCTACTGAGGATAATCAATCTCATCCGTGGCACCATAATTATTTGTTGATCCTAGCAGCGACCGTAAACCTTGAATGAGAAGAAAGGCATGAGATTAGTACTCTTAATGGGTTAATAATTTAGCCTCCATGGTCAGTCCATGAGGTGATACACAAATTACAACCAATAGATTGGACAACAATTATAAAATACACAATAACTCTGGAAACAGTTAACTAAATTTAGAATAACTCAACAACCGTTTACTAACATGCAGGAGTAGAACAAGGCAAGGCAGTGTACCTTATCTCAATTCAAAAGGAAAGAAAGAAGAGCGATAGTGATAACATAGGTATTTACGATAGAATACTGTGAAAATGCAAGTTTTCAATTTCTTACAATAGTTGATGTTGCTAGATAATCCTATGGTAAAAGTACAACTTTGTATTAGGTGAATTTTTTTGTTATGTAAATGTAAGTAAAAAATAATATTTCAATAGATATGGAAAATTTTATTAACAAATTTCTGATGTACTGTATTTTATAGTTTTCAGCACATGTTTTATGATAATAGGGTGAGCATATACACTTGCTATATGATAATAGGTTGAGCATATATGCAATATAGGAAAACAGGTATTTGTTGTAGGAGATGAAAGAAATCTTCTAGTATTACCAAAAAATGTCATTCAAGCAATTGTATCAACCATCAATTAATTGAAATTGAAAGATATTCTCACTATTACATATTGTAAATATCCAGTAATGGGAAATTACTTATTGTAACACAGACATTGAATAATAAGGACTAATTTAGTAGTAGCATTAATTGCGGAGAAAACCTACGATGGGTGTAGGTAAAAAAAACTGTTGGCAAATAAAATATAAGAATAAAAAACATTTCCGTTTCAACTATTGCTAACTTAAGGTAGTATAGTATGCGCAAGAAAAGAAACAAATATAGTTGAGTAGTGTACGTTTGTTTCCATGAATAAATATACTTGTATAATTACTGATGACGCATTTCCATTCATGTCTTAACAAAGTATGTAATATTAGTCGTATCATGATATTTGTGCATCATCAAGTACGCAATACGATCGTACAATCAGAAAATATTAAGAGATTAGTTCCACGTGTCTATATATTTGTAGGTAAATGCACTAATTTTGTTGAAGTCATGGCTTGGAAAGGAACAAAATAGTAAATATTAAAGTGCATACTTTGTAAATGCAGTAAGTGCTGGCGAGAAATAGTATACAACAAAATTAAAATGTACACCATATTCATAGCCAAACTACATCATTTTATATAAGCATAAGTTATAGCCAAAATCACAAAATTTTATAATTCATCTCCTTGTTTTATATTCTAGCCTATTAAAACACACAAACTTTCACCTCATCGTTCAGGTTTTTTTTTTTTTCATGTTCAACATTAGTATATAATTAAATTTGAAGCTTCTTGCTAATCTATCTATCTTCCTTTTAGTTTTAGCATATTCTATATCTTGCTTCTTCCCTTCGTAAATACATAAGAATAACGTAGCTAATAATTTTGTAATCAGTTTAGTTATATAAAATGAATGAGAAGACAATATTTGGCTCCAACATAAATCATTCACTACCTTCCAAAATGAAAATATTTTTAAGAAGCATGAAAATCACACTTAATTTTAGAAAGTAATTGAAAACATTAAAAATTAATAGTTGATATAAAATTACTTTCCCTTAATAGAATAATTGATTATAATTTTGAATACTTATAATGCATGTGTCAAGAGAGTTAACATTTACATAGACAAAATAAATATCATAAATAATATCATACCAAATATTGAATAAATTCAAATCTTATACCAAAAAATTTATCATGCCTTTAAGCAAGCTGCACTTGAATTGGATTTACTCTTTTGGGTTTCTTTCACTATGCAACATCAAATTTCAGTTAAAATGCATTGATATCTCTGATTTAATAACAAGATATTTACGTCTCGATTTTGTGATATCTACTATTTAAAATCAAGTCATTAACACATCATTTTTTGCCTATAAGAAGCAATTGATAAAAATATATCTCGTGCATGAAGAAACTTTTTATTTTGAAGTGCATTTCCCATACAGGCAATTTCATAAACCATGGTTCCCACTACTAACAAAAAACTGAAAAGAAAAATACATAGAAATAAATAAATAATAAGGTTTGATGTTTGTTAACCCATTTAACAAAAAGGATAAACGGGATTAATCATACTGTAAGTTTATTACAGACAGGTTATTTATTTTATAAGTCTTACTTTACTGAAGAAACAAAGGTCGGAAGTTAGTTTTTCTCAAAAAAAAATTACTCAGCTCCCATTTAAACTAACAAAACTCGCTCTAGGATCCTACGTTGATCTTAGACATTGTAATCCTTATTTTGAAGTTCAAAATTACCAATATTCTAGTTTTTGTGTTATTTGTCATTAGATGATCATGTAAGTCTTTTTTGGTAGCAACTTGCATTAGTCAGCAATAGATCTCTCAAAAATCTGTATTGCTTGCACAGTTAAATTACAACTTATTCTAACTATCAACCCATCAATAACATTTTAAAAAAATGAAAATTGATAACATGTGTAATCCCATTGAATAAAAAAAATGTGAATTTCAAAAATAAAAGTTGCAAAATTAAATAGCAAACAATGTCTGCAAGCATGATCATGCTTTTAGATCTCAAAGGACATGTTAGTAAACGAAATAAACTGTAATAACCTGGAAATCCGAGCCAATTTAAAATTTTTATTTTGGCAATTTTAGCCAATTCTGAATATTTAAAATGAATTATTTTAAATAATAACAGCGAGAAATTTATTTTGAATAGAATTCGAACGTATATATTTATTAAAATCGTCGTTAGAATATAAATATTTTATTTTAATTATAAAAGGAATTGAAAATGGCGCGGTAGTTCGATAATTCGATTCCGAATTTCAAATGAATGTACCGGTGCAAAATAAACCGGATTTTAGTGAAACCAGAAATATTTGAATCTAATTGAGAATATCTTTCCAATGAATCTGGGAAATCAAAATTTCATAGCGGGAATTAAAAGATACGTCCAGTTGAAAATTCAGAATAGTCGCTATGAAATTCTAGCCCTTAAAAATGGAAATTTTGCAAACAACCTCGGTTTTTGACGAAACCACTTTTGTTGGATCCGCAATGTCAAATTATTGCTAGGTTTCAATTTTCATAATTTTTGAATTCAATATGTGAGCGTGGCAAAGGAAAACACGTTTGACCAGTTTCAGTTGATTTTAATTGATTGGAAAATGGCCGTTTTTGAAACGGTCTCGAAATTCTACAAAATTAGTTTTGTTAGAACTATATCTTCAATACGAAGCTAGAAATAATTTTTAGAGACTGTATGTGGCCCCGGTAAATTGAAGTGTGTGTTCAAATAGAATATATATTGAATTATATTTTGATTTTGATGAAAACTGATCGTAACGATCGAATTAGCCTGCGAAACATATCCCATTGTGTTCGGAATGGGGGTAATACGCTATGGGCATCAGTCGGTGGGTTTCGTTTCGAGTTCGAAACAAAAAGTTACTTTTTTGAATTTAAATTAAAATAAACAATATAACTATTATATATTATCTCCCCCTAACCTAGGTCAGTTTTATTTCAAAATCGATTTCCCATTTTTAGGAAAAAACCCCGACTTCCCCTGTCTGAATCCGCCGCTCTGGCGAATGCTCCTCCCCCCGCCCCCTTCTCAGACCGCCGCTTCAGCCCTCAGTCTCCCCTCCATCGATCTCGAGAGAAATCGCCACACCCCAAACGAAGGCCGATGCCTGCAAGGAAGCCGCGAGCTCCAGCTCCTTCCACCGCCGCGCCAGAGGCGAAGTCCGCCTCCTCCAGCACCGGCGTGGGCCTTGCGCCAAGGGCTGTCAATGGGTCGTGTCGGGTCGGGTTCGGGTCGGGTCAAGTCGGGTTCGGGTTGATTTATAAACGGGTCGGGTCAACCCGTTTATTAAACGGGTCATATTTTCCCAACCCTAACCCGACCCGTTTATAAACGGGTTGACCCGACCCGACCCGCGTAACCCGTTTAACTAAATGGGTCGTGTCAGGTCGTGTTGGGTCGGGTTTACCTGTTTGACCCATTGATAGATATTGCCTACTAATATAAGCAACAAAAGAGTCAAATCATCAACATGCACACTGTTATATAATCACCAACATGCAACAAGTTGCAAAGTCACCAACAGACAACACATATATAAAGCATGAAATCCCCATATTCAAAAATCATTTTCTATACATAGGTATATATTCCTATACTGCATAAATTAAAGACTACCAGTATGGAAGAGATACAGTTGTTATAAGTAAAATATAACTAACAACATATAAGAATAAATTAGTAAAATATAATAGCTTACATATACGAGCATACTGATTATTGCATACATAAAAGACTAACACTAATAGTATACATAAAAGACTAACAATATGGAAGAGATACAATATATAATCGGGTTTGGCGGGTCAAAATCGGGTTAGCGGGTCAACCCTAAACCCACCCGTTTATAAACGGGTCAAATTCGGGTTGACCCGAAAATGACCCGCTAACTAAACGGGTCGGGTTAACCTGCTAATTTCCGTGCGGGTTTCGGGTCGGGTCACGGGTCGGGTAGGAAATTGACAGCCCTACTTGCGCCCCTCCTCAGTCCAACTCCGACCACCTCAGCCGCTGAGGACCCCCTTCCCTCCTCTGAACGATGGAAAAAGTGAGCTTCTCTCTTTCTTTACTTTATTTTAAATTCAGTTTTAATATGAACACATAGATTAAATTCAATTTTATAGATTTTTTTAAACAATAGAAAAGTTTGGTTTTTAAATGAATAAAGATTCGATTTTTTATAGTTAGAAAGGCATGATTTTTATAAACAAAGGTATGATTTTTATAATTAAATAACGAAATAAAAATTCGATTTTTATATATTGAATAGCGAAGTAAAAATAGAATTTATACATATATAATAACAAAATAAAAAAAATTTGATTTTTATATATTGAATAACGAAATAAAAATTCGATTTTTTGTATATTGAATAGCGAAGTAAAAATAGAATTTTTACATATAGAATAACGAAATAAAATTTTGATTTTTATATATTTAATAGCGAAGTAAAAATTCGATTTTTATTTTTATGTAGTGGCTACGAATAATAAAATTGACAAAAGGCGAGCACGATGAAGATTTCTGCATATGAAGAGTCGTGGCATTTGGTTTAGCTATCGGTGAGAACTTCTCACTTTTAATTTAATTTTCTAGTTAAAATATACTAGGATGCAGACGGTGTTTAGTAGCACCCGACACCCGTCGTCCACAGACCATGGACGGCTTGTATGCTTGTTTGTTTGATTTTGATGTGCAGTTGATTGTTTGATGTGATGTGAAATAAAATATTTATATAGTTAAAAATATTTTATAGTTGAAAACAGAATTTTTAACTTGTATTTAAAATGAAATAAATGTAAACAAATCGGCGATTTGTTTATATGCACACATTTGACTGATATTGATTGGGATGGTAAATTTTACACATCGCCCAACTGCACAAATAAAATCTGTGTTTGATTGATTGAAACCCCACATGGGTATTGGGATGATATATTACATACACTAATCCCAATAATTAGTTGTACGTCTATCGATTGATTGACAGGCTGTTATAAGCGTTAAATATTTATATTTAATGCTTATGCAGTTGTGAGGTGCACTCTGGATGATGGTTGATTATTTATCGTTGTTATTATATACATGTGTTGTAGAAAAATCCATATAATTAACATTATATGGTAATTGATTGGGCCTCATTCCAGTTTTGAAAAAGAATATTTGAAATAGAATATTTGAAAAAGAAATATTTGAATAGAAATATTTGGAAAAGAAATATTTGAATAGAAATATTTGAAAAAGAAATATTTGAAATAGAATATTTGAAAATAGAAATATATGAAGCCATGTTGATTAGATTTGCGCCATTTTTACGCGAGCGATATTTATATCGATTTTATTCGTTTTTATAACGAATATCGAAAAGGAAGTGATTTCAAAATATAACATTTTGAAAATATTATCATTCGTATATCGATGATGTGGAATATTCAATTTTGAATTGAAATTGAACAGAAAAGAATTCGAATTGAAATTGAATAGAAATGAATTCGAATTGAAATTGAATTAATTTGAAATTCAAATTGAATTGAAAAAGATTTGAAATTGAATTAAAAATCGATTTGAATTAAAATCAATTTGAAATGAATTTAAAACGAATTTATAAGGAAAAAATCAATTTTGATTTGAATTTGAAATGGTAGTTGAAATCGTTATGAAAAAGAATTTAAAACGATTTATAAAATACGTTTTAAAAGGAAATCGACGAAATATATATGATAAATATGATATATATATATATATATATATATATATATATATATAATGGCCTGAATAGAACGCGCCGCGCCGCGGCAGTTCGCGAATTTCGACCATTGACTTCGAATGGATATTGCGGGAGATCCGACCGTCGGATTCTCCTAAAACCAGAACCGTTGGGTTCGTATCGAAAATCTAAAGAATATTAGAAATTAGAAATCTAACGGTTGGATTTGGAATTATGTCCAAAGTAAATTTGGAAAAGGTCGTTCTAGGTGCAGTTCGATGGCCGTTGTTGGAAATCGGCAGTACGGGCCTTGATAAAATTATTAAAAATATTAATAATTTGTGTAAAATCATAAGAAATGATTTGGTAAGATTTGGGATGAAAAATTCCATATTTGAAAAGATAAAAATATATTTTTATCGAAATGTACTAGTTTTGAACTAGAAATAATAATTTATTTATATTTAAAATAAATAAATTGGATTTGAAATGGTTTTGAAAATAACCAGAATTTCCAATAATTGAATTCGAATGGATTTGAATCGAAATTGTCTTTGGAATATTTCGATATTGGATTTCGTGATGATACAGATATTGTTATGGGAATTTGAAAGATATATTTATATCGTTATTTCCAATACGATATTTGTTGGTCGCAGAATTTGATATTGAATATAAGCCGATATAGTTTCTATTCAGAGCCTTGTATTTAATATCAAATGTGATTTGGGTTTGTCGTGAATGGTGTCTTCATTAACATTGTTCTTAAGCCCAGTTGAGAAAAAGATTAAATCTTTTTATTTAGATTTAATGAAGTGCACCAATTAAATAATATTTAATTGGAATTGAATTGATATTGATTTTTGGGTTTATCATGAAAAGTGTTTTAAATTACACTTGTTCTTTAACCCGATAATTAATGGAATGTGATTTTGGGTTGTCGTGAACGGTATCTTCAATAATACTGTTCTTAGACCCAAAGGAGTTAAGAAAATCAGAAACTAATTGGAGATTAGTTAAGTTGAATGGTTTCTAGGGTATTGATCTGATGTTGGTTTCAGCCTTCGGGGTTAATACTTAGGGAATTGCTCACTTGCTAATTTACGGTTAGGGACTGATTGAAATGCGATGTGATTTTAGGGTTTATCATGAACCGTGTTTTAAATGACACTGATTCTTTAACCCAGTTAAAGAATAAAACTAAGTGGAGTTTTAATGAATCTTTAATTAGATTGAAAAGATCGAGAATGGAGTATCACCAGTTTTGCTCTAGGCGATAGTTAAATCTTTAATTAGATTTGAACGTGAAATGGTAATTGAATTTACCGATAACACCATGGTGTTAGATATGAAGTATTACCAGTTTTACTTCATGGGATGAATAGGTTGGGATTGGGAAATAAAATAAATAATTACTTCGGTGTGGTTCGCTAATCCCGACTAGTTTGAATTGATATTCAAAAGAAGATTAAAGAATAAATTTAGAAGAATTTATCTTTGATAAAATTAATAGGAACCTTTCCCTAAGAAAGTGAAATTTAGAAACTAACTGTAAGTTAGCTAAGTTGAACGGTTTCCTGGGTATTGATCTGATGTTGGTTTCGGCCTGCGGGGTTAATGTTTGGGGAATTATTCTCTTGCTAATTTACGGTAAGTGACTGATGAATTGGAATGAGGCGTATGTTGTGTTTGTGTAACACTTGTTTATTATATACGCGAGTTATTCAGAAAGACCGGGTTTATCCCATTCCGAATAACTGATTCGACGATGAGTCAAAGAAGAAGACGGTGGTTGAAGACCGGAGGTCTTCACGTTGTTTGGGTGATTACTGATGATCTTGATTGGGATGTACACCCAAGAGGAGGGAATCGGTTGGTGATCGTCCAGACGTACTTGGAGATTGATGGATATGCGAGGAATAAGGTTCCTCCGGTTTCGTTCAGACCAAGAATGGACTTGTAAATGGATGTGTGTCTGACATCGGATTTCATTCTGTGTGATTGATATCGGTTGCATAGCGTGAATTGCCTGTGTGGCATGCTAAGATGCAAATGATCAAGGCTTCTGTAGAAAAGCAGAGTCTTGTTGTAACGACACGGATTTTGCCCGGACCTAATCGACCGCTAAATCGACCAAGACCGTTCAAAACTCGCATACGTTAACTTTGGGAATACAAAACATTAGAACAATAACAGCAGACTTTTATTACATTACAATAATATAACATCAGAGTACAGAATATATCAGAGTACAAATAAAGTAAACTACAGCGGAAGATACATTACAACAGATTTAATACATTAAACAGCGGAAGACTTCTAAGCTCTGGACACAGCTTTAGGCTTCGATCCAGGATCCTGCTAAAGAGAGAGATATCTGCAAAAAGCTACTCGACTGCCCGTGTGGAAAAGAGGGCACCCGAGTTTGCAAAGTGAAACAAACTACGAGTCAGTCATGGGACTGGTGTGAGAATTCTAAACTAATTTAACTAATAGTAATAAGGCAAATCCAAGGACCACGCCGCTAATGCGGAACGGGTTTTATTCCAATGGATTGTCGGTGCATAAACTAAAGTAAATCGAGAAATAACGCAATGTCTTTTTGGAAAAATGAAACCATTATAAGACCCAAGTCCCATCACACAATGCAACGCACACCAGAGGATAGGGTTTTACCTTATAATGGTCAAAAGATGCTTGATACGTATAAAACGGATTTGATATTATTATTAGTGTATCTATGTTTTAATAAAAAGATTTGAATCATAAGTATCAATCCTAGACGGCATGGTTACCATATAGCATGTCGCCAATACTAGTTCTACAATCAAAACCGCAAGGTCGTATTGGAGATTTGGATTCCATCATGAGTCGAGGCTAGGGGCAAGCTCCTCTCCGATTCGAGACACTCTAGCAAATGCCTCAGGATCCCCCGCAGTGAACCCTTGGATCTTCAGGGCCGGTCCCCGCCTATGGGCAGTGGATTAGTTATGCCTGAACACACGCTTCCCGGTCCCTTTGGACCTATAGTATGACCACCAACGGCCTATAAAAATAACGAGGCGCCTCAAAATCCATCATCCACATAAGTAAAATGTCAGGGCTGGTAGGTCACTGACACCACTCTAGCTAGAAAGAAACGTGTGCACTCCTTGCAGTCCGTATCCCGTTTTTGACTCATACCGGGGTGTGAGGCTCGCGAAGTCACGCTATACACAAAGCTACGCCTAAACAGGCCGTGCTTTGATCATCAACCACAAGGCCTGCTTTTCAACAAAAGCCTTGATCAATGCATCTTAGCATGCCACATTGTCAGTCCATACTATACCATTAATTTCTACCAATATATAACCCCTAAGCTTGTACGTCTCAGAGAAGGGTGTTAACCTCCAAACAGATATATATTAAGAGAGATCAACGAATGTAGTATAAGGGACTACAACTTCAGACATACATTCCATTTATAAACTTATGCCCTGGGTCTGGGCGAAAGTCAAATCCGTGCAATCAACACTACGTCCGGACGGCTACTACTGTCGCCCCTTCAAGGTAGCTACTCCCATCATGGGTCTCAATAGCAACACACCCATTCGATGTGAAGATCGTCGGTCTTCAATCACCGTCTTCAACTCTTCGAACGTCGTATCATTATTTGGAATGAGAGTAAACTCGGACTTTCCAAATAATTCTCGCATATATAAATTTGTAAACCATTCTATATCGTTATTTATTCTTTTATAAATATCGTCCATTCATTTCATGTATATATATATATCGTCCATTCATTTCATAAATATCGTCCATTCATTTCATGCGTATAAATATTGTCCATTCATTTCATGCATATAAATATATCGTCCATTCATTTCATGCATTTCATATGCGACTTCATGCTTTTTAAAACATGTTAAATTTTCATATGCGGTTCATGCTTCTAAATCATGTTTCATTTCATATTTTTATATTTTTATTCGCATGTGAAATGTAAATAAAAATTCCCTTCTTATTTTCATCTTTTTATTTACATGTGAAAAGTAAATAAAAGTTTCATTTTTATTTTCATCTTTTTATTCGCATGTGAAATGTAAATAAAAGTTTCATTCTTATTTTCATTCTTTTATTTACATATGAAATGTAAATAAAAAGTTTCATTACTTTTATTTATATAAAATATATAAATAATATGACCATTTCATGTTTTCATTCATTTATTCATTTATAACATGAAAATATTCATTGCTTTATGGTTCATTTTCCATTTTCGATCACTTTCTTAATTCAGTGATCTTAACTACTTAATTCCCTTTCAATCTAATTAAAGATTTAATTAAAATCTTAGTTAGTTTTAATCTTCCAAAGTCATTATTAAATGATTATTCAATTTTTAGGGAATTAATTCTATCATAAATTCGGGTTAAAGAATAAATGTTATTTAAAACATAATTCACGATAAACCCAAATTTAAATTTCATAAATTTCCCATTTAATATATATAATTAGACATCATTTATTTCAGAGTATTTCATTTAATCTTAAATAAAATATTTGTCATCTTCGATTTCCTTTATAAAATGTATAACATAATTTATACGGGTTAAAATGGAGTTACTATTTTAAAATGGACTGAATAGCCCAATTCATTTTCCTTATCCATTTATTATGTTTATCTTTACATTTTATTATTTAATAGCGGGCCGGACCTCTCACATTAGGCCTACAACTTGTGGATGCTGGATATGCCGGTTGGTTCCGGGCAGACTTCTACCACAGGTTGGGCTTAACCTCGTGTCTTGACCCAATTCGTATTTGCGCACTTGGACCTCTCACTTTAGGCCCAACATTTATGGCTGCTGGATATGCCGGTTGGTTCCGGGCAGACTTCCGCCATAAATGTGACCTAACCTCGTGTCCAGGTACAATTAATAATTATCATTATACTTATCTCTTAAAAGTATTATTTTAAAACATTTCATATTTTAGAATATCTAATTTCTAAAATATCTTTCATTCTTTTACTTATCCTTTCATTTCAGTAAACATTAATCTTTCCATATTAATATCATAAAACTATTCCCAAAATGTTTCAATTGTTATATCAAAACTTACCATTTTGATATTAAATGAAATCTTCCTCAATTAATCCATTTATGTTAAATTTTAAAATCAAATCTTCTAAATTTACAAGTTAACGTAAAAACGAGATTTTTCGATTCAAATCTTCATTATTATAATTGGAATGAAATCTTACCAATTTAAACTTTTTATTTCATCCTTTTTAAATGGGCAATCTTCTTAATTAAATCGTCCATTAATTCCATTAATTGAGTAAATAATGAAAATATTTCAAGTTCCTCAATAACGCTAATTATACATTCACATTCATGTACAACTTTCATGTGCAATATCCATATATAAATTTTTTTATATTTTTAATCAGAAACACTACGAATATATTTATTTACATATTTTACTTAAAAACGCTTAAAATAAACTTGCATTCATGTTTTTGACATAACAATAAAAATAAATTTGCATTCATATTTTTATGTAAATAAAAAAAAAAGTTTCATTCATATTTTAACAGAACGATGCAAATAAAGTTTGCATTTATATTTTATCAAAACAGTGCAATTAAGTTTGCATTCTTATTTTATCAAAAACAATGCAATTAATGTTGCATTTATATTTTATAATAAACAATGCAATTAAGTTTGCATTCTTATTTTATCAAAAACAATGCAATTAAGTTTGCATTTATATTTTATAATAAACAATGCAATTAAGTTTGCATTCTTATTTTATCAACAACAATGAAGTTATAATTATTTTCTAAATTTACCTAACTCGCTAAAAATAAGTTATCAATCTTATTTTAACTTAAACAAATGAAAGTATATTTATTTTCTACTTTCACTTAACGCGCTAAAAATATAACAACACTCATATTTTTACATAAACGCTGGAAATAAGGTTGCATTCCTATTGTGACATTAACTATGAAAATAAGTTTATTTTCTTAAATTTTATTAAGACGCTAAGGCTATTTTAATAATCTTATTCTTACTTAAGTGCTAAAAATATAATATAAATTTGCTATTTACACTCACGCACTAAAATGTGGTTATTTTCCTATTTACATGACCGCACTAAAATTATGGTCATCTTCCAATTCACATGACCGCATACAAAAATTAATAACACACCGAATATGGTGTCGCGCTTGCATACCAATAAAATGATAAATAACATAATATGGGGTGTTCAAATCCATTCCAAACCATTCAATGAGCAACATGTAGATTAATGTTAAGCATTCATGTCGACAAACAATAATGACAACATACAATATGGTATTAAATCTTCATGCCATCGCATATAATAACATCATAAGATGTAGTGTCGCATTTTTGTGTCAAGATCCCAACTTTGTTTTTTTTTTCATCTAAATAAAATAAGATTTTTTTTTTATATTATAAAAATCCTAACTTGATTTACAAATATAATTAAAAGATTTAAACTTTCTTTTATAATATAAAAATCCTATCTTTATAAATTTTAAATAAAGATCTAATCTTTGTTCTTAACACATCATAAAATAAAAGATCAAATTTTTATTCTCAAAACAACATAAAACACAAAATCTAATTTTTTTATTTGTCAAAACAACATAAAAAAAAGAAGATCAAATCCATTCGTGTAGATTCCAACAACGCAATTCATATGACAATCATCCAAACACAAATCCAAACCCAAGCATCAACATGTAGTCATACATCACGGATCTAGTTCACTTCTCAATAAATTATTTAAATAACAAAAAATAATAATTAAATTAAAAATAGAATCTCACATTGATTTTTGCTGAAAATTTGTCTGTCTCGGATTCAGCTCTGGTCTGCGCCATCGCGAAGATCTCGGAAAGACGAGTCCAACGCAATTTACGGTTCGTCAATCGGACCTCGTACGAGAGAGTTATGATTTATTAAAGTTGGACATAATTAATTAATATTCGTGAAAAATACCTAAAAATTTCACTGTCTCAGAATTGGACAAAATTAGTGTCCACGCGTCCATCTCGTCGCCACGATCCCAACGCACCTGAAATCGTTGATTTTCGACTTCGTATGAGTGAGTTATGCAATTTTAAAGTTCTGGAAATTAATTAAATAATTTAAAAATAAAATAGAAAATACCCTCAGCCCGTTGACCGAAAAACACTGTTCACCGCCGAACTTTGACCGAACTTTGCCGCTGCCTCGGGCCACCTGACGCCACGGGACCACCGCCAATGTCTTCGTCTTTGCGAGACGCACCACCACCAGAAAGAGCCGCCCCTAAAGCTTCTCCGATCATCGGGAAATCGCCTAGAAAGGATTTCGCCTCGCGGGTCCCACAGGCCGCCTCACACCTCCAAACTGCCTGAAATTTTCTGAGCATCTTCGTCTTGCGTAGACGAAGAACTTCCGTGTTCGTGACTTCGTCTAATTCTTCCTCGATTCACGGGAATTTCTTGATTTACGTTTTGAGTTTCTGAATTTCGAAAATAGCGAGCTTTAAGACGAGATTCCGGCGAATCCGAGTGTTGTTTGACAAAACCGACTACGCCATTAGCTTCGTATCGTCGAGACCTTCGAGAGGACATATAATTTGCTATGGTTTGAAGAGATTTTATTTTCGACAAATTTTAGAGGAAGAGAGAGCCGCCATGGAAATTGAGAAAAATGATGGAAAAGAGAAGTGGCTGCTGTGTATTTCGAATTTCAGCCCTAAATTCTGAGGAAAAAGATAATATATACTATGGGTCTACTTTTGGTTTGGGCCCAAATATCATTACGTGTCCAATTACTAAATTTTCAACTGTTTTCTTCAATTCAAAAATTCTTATAAATACATGCTGATTTCAAAATTAATAAAATTTTAAACATAATTATTTCAGGTCATTACGAATCCAACGAACCTGATTTCGTAATTTTCCGAGTCCGTATGAATTTATTATGAATTTCCGAAGTCTGAAAATATGATATTTTTCACTGTAAAAATTATACCGGCCACAAAATAATTCTAAAAATTATAAATTTTAGAATTTAAACTTATTTTAATATTCCGAATCCATAGAAACTGGTCTCGTCGAATTCGGAGTTCGTTTGCAAAAATTCCATTTTTCAGGTGTATATTTTAATATTTAAAAATACCAAAAATAGTGGAATTTTTCCGAAACTCAAAAATATAAGTTCTTATAGTCATTTTTATATGTAAATAACATTCTGAAACCAATGGAGATGGTTTCGGGTCCTAATTCCTTATTCTGCAAAAATTTTACGTTTCGGGCCTTATATATAATATATACGAATTCTATAGCGTTTTTCCTGAAAATTTAATTTTCTCATAACTTACAATTTATAAACTGGAATCTTAATTTCTGAAACTCTTTGGAAAGATATTTTAAATACGGTCCTAGCGTTTCTTGTCTCGTCCAATTCCGATTTATATTTTATTTTATATAATTTTTCAAAGTTGGAATTTCAAATCTGAAATTACCGCGCCGTTTTCAGGCTCGGAATGGATTTAATATAAATTTCAAGTTTGCGCTCGAAATAAAATAAGTTTTTCATCGTTATTATTTAAAATAAATAATTTTAAATATATTCATTCATTAAAATTTCTTAAAATAAAATTTTAAAATTAACCCCAAAAATCAGGGTTGTTACACTTGTGGTTGATGATCAAAGCACGGCCTTTGTGGCATCGCTTTGTGTAGCGTTAATTCGGGAGCCTGTAACAACCCGGAAAATCTGGGCCAGTTTGAAATTTTTATTTTAGCGATTTTAGCGAATTTTGATTATTTAAAATGAATTATTTTAAATAAAAACGACGAGAAATTTATTTTGAATATAATTCGACGTATATATTATACGCGTCGTCGTTAGAATATAAATATTTATATATAATTATAAATAGAATTGAAAATGGCGCGGTAGTTCGATAATTCGATTTCAAACTTCAATTGAATGTACCGGGTGCAAAATAATCCGGATTTTAGTGAAACCAAAAATAATGGAATCTAATAGTGAATATCTTTCCAACGAATCCGAAAAATCAAAAGTTCGTAGCGGGAATCAAAAGATATGTCCAGTTGAAAATTCTGAATAGTCGCTATGGAATTCAGGCCCTTAAAAATGGACATTTTGCAAACGACCTCGGATTTCGACGAAACCAGTTTTGTTGGGTCCGTGATGTAAAGTTATTGCTAGGTTTCAAATTTCCTAATTTTTCGAATCAATATGTGAGCGTGGCAAAGGAAAACGCGTTTGACCAGTTTCAGTTGAATTTAATCGACTGGAAATTGGCCATTTTTCTAACGGTCTCCGAATTCGACAAAACTAGTTTTGTTAGGACCGTATCGTCAATACGAAGCTAGAAAATATTTTTCTGGAATTTTTCTAGTTAATATATGACCCCGGTAATTTGAAATGTACGTTTAAAATGCAATATAAGGATTTAAATGTAATTTCAACGGAAACTGATTGTAACGATCAAACCAGCTTACGATACATATCCCATTGTGTTCGGAATGGGGGTTAAACGCTAGGGACGACAGGCGGTGGACCTCGTTTTGAGGTCGTTTGAAAAAGTTGACTTTTTGAATTAAAATAATTAAATAATAATAATAAAAAAAAAAAAAAAAAAAAATTTAAACCTCCTCCTTAAAACCGCTCTGGCCCCCCCCCCCCAAATCATTATTTCAGAAATCAAAACAAACAGAAAAAAAAAAAGGGGGATCGAGCGCGCCCCTAGGCGGCGCCGACCACCGCCGTCCTCCGTTCTCCCCTAGCCGCTTCTCCTCCCCCTCACGCGATCGACGCCGCCACCCAGGAGGACCCCCGCCGTCCTCGATCTCCGCCAGACCCCCCCTTTCTCGCCTCGCGTCCCGCTCCTCTCTCCTCCGCAGTCAAAGCACCCAAAGCCCCCCCCGACGCAAAGAAGCCTTCGCCGCACCACCGCCTACCCCCCCCCCCCCTCCAGTGATGTCCGCCGATCTCTTTTCCCCCCCCCCTCTCCTGTAAGTAAAACTGTTTTTTTTATATTTTTATTTTATATTACAGTAAAATTGATTTTATTTTTGTTTAGAAATCTGAATTTTGTTTAGGTAGAAATCTGAATTTTGTTTAGGTTGAAATCTGAATTTTATTTAGGTTGAAATCTGAATTTTATTTAGGTTAAAAACTGAATTTTATTTAGGTTAAAAACTGAATTTTATTTTGTTTAAAATCTGAATTTCATTTTGTTTAAAAACTGATTTTAATTAATGTTTAAAAACTGATTTTTGTTTAAAGTAAAATAAAAACTCGATTTTTATATATTGCACTTCGAAATAAAAACTCGATTTTTATATATTGCACTTTGAAATAAAAACTCGATTTTTATATATTGAACTTTGAAATAAAAACTCGATTTTTATATATTGAACTTTGAAATAAAAACTCGATTTTTATATATTGAACTTTGAAATAAAAATTCGATTTTTATATATTGAACTTTGAACTAAAAATTCGATTTTTATATATTGAACTTCGAACTAAAAATTCGATTTTTATATATTGAACTTCGAACTAAAAATTCGATTTTTATATATTGAACTTCGAACTAAAAATTCGATTTTTTATATTGAACTTCGAACTAAAAATTCGATTTTTACATATGTAGTGGCTACAACAACGAAGATGCGATGACGAGGAAGATTTCTATCAACGACGTGCCGTGGAGCTAGGATAGCTATCTGTGAGAACTTCTCACTCTTAATTCTCTTTTTCTAGATATATATATATACTAGGATGCAGACGGTGCTTATTAGAAGCACCCGACACCCGTCCACATACCATGGACTTGTTTGTTTGGATGTTTGGTGATTGATTGAGATATTGGTTTGAATGTGGTTTGTGGTGTGAAAAATCGAATCGATAAATTGGTTAGGATTAGACGTGCGCCGTTATAAGGCGAAGGAGTAAGACTAGGTTAGATTCTTACTCCAAATTTTGTAGTTTGCATAACGAAAGTGATTTGATTGATGTGTGAATGGCGTGGGCCTTCACTAGACCGGGGATAAGGCTAGGCCTTGTCCCGTTTCTAGTATCGTGCCGTTATGCCGCCGAAATTTTCTAAAATATGTTAGAAAAATAAAAATAACATTTTATTTAAAGAATGAATTGAATAGAAATTCATAGGTTGAAATAAAATGTTTTATCGTTAAAAATATAATTTTTAACGTGAAGTGAATAAAATAAAATATTCATTTATAAACCGGACGGTTTGTTTATGTACACCTATTTGAATGACATTGATTGGGACGATAAATTTTACACATCGCCCAACTGCACAAATAAAATATGCGTTTGATTGTTTGAAACCCCACACGGGTGTTGGGATGAAATTTGAAGTTCACTCATCCTGATTGATTAATATGTCGATCGATCGATTGACAGGCTGTTATAAGCGTTGAATATCTATATTTGATGCTTATACAGTGTAGTGCACTTTGGTTGATGGTTGATTATTTTTCAATGCTATGATATACATGTGTTGTATGAAAATCCATATAATTAACTTTATATGGTAATTGATTGGGCCTCATTCCAATTTGAAAAATAAAGAATATTATAAAATAAAAGTTCATGTGTTGACAGTACTCATTCATTGAGATTGGTCATGTGTTGAACGAAATATTTTAATAATAGAAATATTTGAAATAGAATATTTGAAAATGGAAATATATGAAGCCGTGTTGATTAGATGCGCCATTTTGACGTGAACGATATTTTTATCGATTTTATTCATTTTGAAATGGATATTGAAAAGTAATTTTGAAATCAAATATTTCGAAATGAATTGAATTGAAAACGATTTCGAAATGAATTGAATTGAAAACGATTTCGAAATGAATTGAATTGAAAACGATTTCGAAATGAATTGAATTGAAAACGATTTCGAAATGAATTGAATTGAAAACGATTTCGAAATGAATTGAATTGAAAACGATTTCGAAATGAATTGAATTGAAGACGATTTCGAAATGAATTGAATTGAAAACGATTTCGAAATGAATTGAAAACGATTTCGAAATGAATTGAATTGAAAACGATTTCGAAATGAATTGAATTGAAAACGATTTCGAAATGAATTGAATTGAAGACGATTTCGAAATGAATTGAATTGAAAACGATTTCGAAATGAATTGAAAACGATTTCGAAATGAATTGAATTGAAAACGATTTCGAAATGAATTGAATTGAAAACGAATTCAAATGGAATTGAAAGCGAATTGAAATGAATTCAAATTGAATTGAAATTCGAATTGAATAGAAATGAATTTTAAAACGAATTTATAAAGAAGAATTCAATTTTGCTTTGAATTGAAATAGAAGTTGAAATAGAATTTGAAACGAATTTAAAACTATTTATATAATTCGTTTTAAATAGAAATCGACGAAATATATATTATATATATTATATATATAATATAATGGCCTGAATAGAACGCGCCGCGCCGCGGCAGTTCGCGAATTTCGACCATTTATTTCAAACGGACATTACGGGAGATCCGACCGTCGGATTCTCCTAAAACCGGAACCGTTGGGTTCGTATCGAAAAGAGCTTTCTAATGAAAATTAGAAATTTGAAATCTAACGGTTGGATTTGGAATTATGTCCAAATCAAATTCGAAAAAGGTCGCTGTAAGTGCAGTTCGATGGCCATTGATGGAAATCGACTGTACGGGCCTTGATAAAATTATTAAAAATAGTAATAATTTGTGTAAAATCATAAGAAATGATTTAGAAAGAATTGGGATGAAAAACTCCATATTTGAAAAGATAAAAATAGATTTTTATCGAAATGAACTAGTTTTGAACTAGAATTATAATTCTATTTATTTTTAAATAAATAAATTGAATTTGAAATGGTTTTAAAAATAACCAGAATATCCAATGATTGCATTGGAGTGGAATTGAATCGAAATTGTCTTCGGAATATTTCGATGTTGGAATTCGTGATTATACGGATGTTGATATGGAAATTTGAAAGATATATACATATATCGCTATTTCCAATACGACATTTGTTAGTCGTAGAATTCGATATTGAATATAAGCCGATATATTTTCTATTCAGAGCCTTGTATTGAATATCGAATGTGATTTGGGTTTGTCGTGAATGGTGTCTTCACTAACACTGTTCTTGAACCCAGTTGAGAAAAGATTAAATCTTTTTATTCAGATTTAATGAAGTGTACCAATTAAATAACATTTAATTGGAATAGAATTGATATTGATTTTTGGGTTTATCGTGAACAGTGTTTTAAATAACACTTGTTCTTTAACCCGATAATTGATGAATGTGATTTGGGTTTGTCGTGAATGGTGTCTTCATTAACACTGTTCTTGAACCCAGTTGAGAAAGGATTAAATCTTTTTATTTAGATTTAATGAAGTGTACCAATTAAATAATATTTAATTGGAATTGAATTGATATTGATTTTTGGGTTTATCGTGAACAGTGTTTTAAATAACACTTGTTCTTTAACCCGATAATTAATGGAATGTGATTTTGGGTTTATCGTGAATCGTGTTTTAAATGACACTGATTCTTTAACCCAGATAATGATTAAAACTAAGTGGAGTTTTAATGAATCTTTAATTAGATTGAAAAGATCGAGAATGGAGCATCACCAGTTTTGCTCCAGGCGATAGTTAAATCTTTAATTAGATTTGAACGTGAAATTTAGAAACTAACTGTCGGTTAGCCAAGCAGAATGGTTTTCTGGATATTGATCTGATGTTGGTTTCGGCCTTCGGGGTTAATATTTGGGGAATTATTCTCTTGATTAATTTACGGTTAGTGACTAATGAATTGGAATGAGGCGTATGTTGTGTTTGTGTAACACTTATTTAAAATATACGCGAGTTATTCGGAAAGACCGGGTTTATCCCATTCTGAATAACTGATGCGACGATAAGTCGAAGATGAAGACGATGGTCGAAGACCGGAGGTCTTCACGTCGTTTGGGTGATAACTGATGATCTTGATTGGGCTGTACACCCAAGAAGATGGAAACAGTTAGTGATCGTCCAGACGTACTTGGAGATCGATGGATATGCGGGGTACTAGGTGCCTCCGGTTTCGTTCAGGCCCAGAACGGACTTGTAAATGGACTGTGTGTCTGACATTGGATTTCATTCTGTGTGACTGATATCGGTTGCATAGAGTGGTTTGCCTGTGTGGCATGCTAAGATGCAAATGATCAAGGCTTCTGTTGAAAAGCAAAGTCTTGTGGTGATGATCAAAGCACGGCCTTTGTGGCGTAGCTTTGTGTAACGTTTACTTCGCGAGTTTCGCACCCGGTATGAACCAAAAACGGGAGAGGACATCAGGGAGGACTTGCGTTTCTTTCTAGCTAGAAGTGGCGTCAGTGGTTTTACACGCCCTGACGAGTTTGACTTATGTGGTTGTTGCGGTTGCGAGGCGCCTCGGTTATATCGGTTTCGGCCGAATGCATTCTGGTCGGCTGACGGACCAGACTTACACCCCATAGGGTGGGGAGACGTATTGTTCAGGCATAATAATCCACTCCGTGTGGACCGGCCCTGACGATCCAAGGGGCAGTTGCGGCTGTTCCTGAGGGGCGGGCTAGAGCGTCTCGAATCGATGGAGGACTATCTTTTGCCTCGGTTCATAGATGGAAATCCAATTTCCAAATACGCGACTCTGCGGTTTTATTTGTAAACCTATATATGGCGACATAGTGGCATGGGACGCTCATGTCGTCTACGATTGATACTTATGATTTGAAGTTGTTTTATACACTATGCACTTATAGTAGTATCAAATGATTTGTTTTAAACGTATCAAGCATCCTTTGGCTGTTATAAGGGAAAACCCTATCCCCCGGCTTGCGTTGCATTGTGTGATAGGACCTGGGTCTTATAACAGCTTCATTTTTCTTTATTTAGCATTGCGCTGTTTGGTTATGCACTGGTATTCTTGGGAGGAAACCCGTTCCGTGTTATACGGCGTGGTCCCTTGATTTACCGAACTTTAAAGACAAAGATTAATAACTGTTTTAGTTCTCACACCAGTCACATGACTGACCTGGAGTTTATTGTTTTAACCTAAACTCTGGGTGCCCTTATTTTCGACACGGGCAGCTAGTAGTTTTGGTTTTGCAGATTTATATTCACAGGATCCTGGTTTACAGCTGGAACGATATCCGGAAAGCTTTGTATCCGTATATCTCTTCTAGTTGAGCTTTGTATTATTTTCCGCTGCTATGTATTTAAATGTAATTTGAATCTCTGATATTTCTGTGTAATATTCATTTATACTCTGTATATTCTTGTAATCTGATGCACTGTTGTAATATATAGTGAAATGTTCTTCTGTATGCGTTCTGTTGTGGTTTGTTCTCGAACTATCCGACACTTTCCTTTACGGGGAAGTTACGGGTTTTCACAGTTGGTATCAGAGCTTTGGTTTACCAAAGCTAGAGAACAAGACACATTGGAACCGTACGAAAGAATTCATCAGATATTGGGTTAGTAATATCCAATTAGAATGACTCGTTAGAGATAGGATCAGTAGTATCCTAGAACGAGTGTGAAGAGTAAATTTTTAAAGTGAAAACAAATTTTTGTTTTGAAAATTTAAAATCAATTATTCGTATTTGATTATCTATTTATATTGAGTTGGACATTCCAGTATATAAAGATTTTGCATATACGCCTTGCAAACGTGTATTTGAAATTTTAATATACTGGATAGATATAGAATCACATTCTAGACACCCGGAGATGGTTCTGATGATTGATCGATCATCATCAGAATCTATGTTCGTGTTTTGAAGATGTGATATTTATATATTTCCTATTGATTGGTGTGAGAACCAAAATTAGATAGGGCTTATTGTTGTGATTTGGCGTCAAAAATCTGATTTTTGTATGTGTATCAAAATTATGAATTTGAAATGATAATTCACTAATGGATTGATGTTTGTGTTGTTTGTTTATTTGTTTGCTAATTTTTAGCCATTTAGCCTAACAGAACCAAATATTGAACTGTATTGAAAATTGGTCGCATTTGCTTGCATACATATACTCACATTGAACAGGTCGTAGCAAGGAGGCTAGAGCCGAAGAATAAAATTTGTTTGCCCGACAAATAGGTACATGTTTACTACATAATTTCCTGTTTTGTTTGGGTGATGATGATTTTGTGAGCCTATTGGCTAGCCGCTTGGCTTTTTCTTTTTCTTTTTGAGATCTGAAGGACCGGGGAAGCTATTTGAAATTCCCCGATGCTCCCATTGCAGGGGAGGTTATGGCGAAATTTTTCAAAAATTTAGGGTGTTAGCCAAATTTTTGAAGTTTTGAAAATTCTCAGAAACTGAAAAGTTGGAGAATGGAAGCCTGATCGATCGTAGAGTTGATTAATCAAACCACTTTCGACTTTGTTCCTTTTCGGGGACGAAAAGTTTTAAGTGGGGGAGATTGTAACAACCCGGAAAATCTGGGCCAGTTTGAAATTTTTATTTTAGCGATTTTAGCGAATTTTGATTATTTAAAATGAATTATTTTAAATAAAAACGACGAGAAATTTATTTTGAATATAATTCGACGTATATATTATACGCGTCGTCGTTAGAATATAAATATTTATATATAATTATAAATAGAATTGAAAATGGCGCGGTAGTTCGATAATTCGATTTCAAACTTCAATTGAATGTACCGGGTGCAAAATAATCCGGATTTTAGTGAAACCAAAAATAATGGAATCTAATAGTGAATATCTTTCCAACGAATCCGAAAAATCAAAAGTTCGTAGCGGGAATCAAAAGATATGTCCAGTTGAAAATTCTGAATAGTCGCTATGGAATTCAGGCCCTTAAAAATGGACATTTTGCAAACGACCTCGGATTTCGACGAAACCAGTTTTGTTGGGTCCGTGATGTAAAGTTATTGCTAGGTTTCAAATTTCCTAATTTTTCGAATCAATATGTGAGCGTGGCAAAGGAAAACGCGTTTGACCAGTTTCAGTTGAATTTAATCGACTGGAAATTGGCCATTTTTCTAACGGTCTCCGAATTCGACAAAACTAGTTTTGTTAGGACCGTATCGTCAATACGAAGCTAGAAAATATTTTTCTGGAATTTTTCTAGTTAATATATGACCCCGGTAATTTGAAATGTACGTTTAAAATGCAATATAAGGATTTAAATGTAATTTCAACGGAAACTGATTGTAACGATCAAACCAGCTTACGATACATATCCCATTGTGTTCGGAATGGGGGTTAAACGCTAGGGACGACAGGCGGTGGACCTCGTTTTGAGGTCGTTTGAAAAAGTTGACTTTTTGAATTAAAATAATTAAATAATAATAATAAAAAAAAAAAAAAAAAAAATTTAAACCTCCTCCTTAAAACCGCTCTGGCCCCCCCCCCCCAAATCATTATTTCAGAAATCAAAACAAACAGAAAAAAAAAAAAGGGGGATCGAGCGCGCCCCTAGGCGGCGCCGACCACCGCCGTCCTCCGTTCTCCCCTAGCCGCTTCTCCTCCCCCTCACGCGATCGACGCCGCCACCCAGGAGGACCCCCGCCGTCCTCGATCTCCGCCAGACCCCCCCTTTCTCGCCTCGCGTCCCGCTCCTCTCTCCTCCGCAGTCAAAGCACCCAAAGCCCCCCCCCGACGCAAAGAAGCCTTCGCCGCACCACCGCCTACCCCCCCCCCCCCCTCCAGTGATGTCCGCCGATCTCTTTTCCCCCCCCCTCTCCTGTAAGTAAAACTGTTTTTTTTATATTTTTATTTTATATTACAGTAAAATTGATTTTATTTTTGTTTAGAAATCTGAATTTTGTTTAGGTAGAAATCTGAATTTTGTTTAGGTTGAAATCTGAATTTTATTTAGGTTGAAATCTGAATTTTATTTAGGTTAAAAACTGAATTTTATTTAGGTTAAAAACTGAATTTTATTTTGTTTAAAATCTGAATTTCATTTTGTTTAAAAACTGATTTTAATTAATGTTTAAAAACTGATTTTTGTTTAAAGTAAAATAAAAACTCGATTTTTATATATTGCACTTCGAAATAAAAACTCGATTTTTATATATTGCACTTTGAAATAAAAACTCGATTTTTATATATTGAACTTTGAAATAAAAACTCGATTTTTATATATTGAACTTTGAAATAAAAACTCGATTTTTATATATTGAACTTTGAAATAAAAATTCGATTTTTATATATTGAACTTTGAACTAAAAATTCGATTTTTATATATTGAACTTCGAACTAAAAATTCGATTTTTATATATTGAACTTCGAACTAAAAATTCGATTTTTATATATTGAACTTCGAACTAAAAATTCGATTTTTTATATTGAACTTCGAACTAAAAATTCGATTTTTACATATGTAGTGGCTACAACAACGAAGATGCGATGACGAGGAAGATTTCTATCAACGACGTGCCGTGGAGCTAGGATAGCTATCTGTGAGAACTTCTCACTCTTAATTCTCTTTTTCTAGATATATATATATACTAGGATGCAGACGGTGCTTATTAGAAGCACCCGACACCCGTCCACATACCATGGACTTGTTTGTTTGGATGTTTGGTGATTGATTGAGATATTGGTTTGAATGTGGTTTGTGGTGTGAAAAATCGAATCGATAAATTGGTTAGGATTAGACGTGCGCCGTTATAAGGCGAAGGAGTAAGACTAGGTTAGATTCTTACTCCAAATTTTGTAGTTTGCATAACGAAAGTGATTTGATTGATGTGTGAATGGCGTGGGCCTTCACTAGACCGGGGATAAGGCTAGGCCTTGTCCCGTTTCTAGTATCGTGCCGTTATGCCGCCGAAATTTTCTAAAATATGTTAGAAAAATAAAAATAACATTTTATTTAAAGAATGAATTGAATAGAAATTCATAGGTTGAAATAAAATGTTTTATCGTTAAAAATATAATTTTTAACGTGAAGTGAATAAAATAAAATATTCATTTATAAACCGGACGGTTTGTTTATGTACACCTATTTGAATGACATTGATTGGGACGATAAATTTTACACATCGCCCAACTGCACAAATAAAATATGCGTTTGATTGTTTGAAACCCCACACGGGTGTTGGGATGAAATTTGAAGTTCACTCATCCTGATTGATTAATATGTCGATCGATCGATTGACAGGCTGTTATAAGCGTTGAATATCTATATTTGATGCTTATACAGTGTAGTGCACTTTGGTTGATGGTTGATTATTTTTCAATGCTATGATATACATGTGTTGTATGAAAATCCATATAATTAACTTTATATGGTAATTGATTGGGCCTCATTCCAATTTGAAAAATAAAGAATATTATAAAATAAAAGTTCATGTGTTGACAGTACTCATTCATTGAGATTGGTCATGTGTTGAACGAAATATTTTAATAATAGAAATATTTGAAATAGAATATTTGAAAATGGAAATATATGAAGCCGTGTTGATTAGATGCGCCATTTTGACGTGAACGATATTTTTATCGATTTTATTCATTTTGAAATGGATATTGAAAAGTAATTTTGAAATCAAATATTTCGAAATGAATTGAATTGAAAACGATTTCGAAATGAATTGAATTGAAAACGATTTCGAAATGAATTGAATTGAAAACGATTTCGAAATGAATTGAATTGAAAACGATTTCGAAATGAATTGAATTGAAAACGATTTCGAAATGAATTGAATTGAAAACGATTTCGAAATGAATTGAATTGAAGACGATTTCGAAATGAATTGAATTGAAAACGATTTCGAAATGAATTGAAAACGATTTCGAAATGAATTGAATTGAAAACGATTTCGAAATGAATTGAATTGAAAACGATTTCGAAATGAATTGAATTGAAGACGATTTCGAAATGAATTGAATTGAAAACGATTTCGAAATGAATTGAAAACGATTTCGAAATGAATTGAATTGAAAACGATTTCGAAATGAATTGAATTGAAAACGAATTCAAATGGAATTGAAAGCGAATTGAAATGAATTCAAATTGAATTGAAATTCGAATTGAATAGAAATGAATTTTAAAACGAATTTATAAAGAAGAATTCAATTTTGCTTTGAATTGAAATAGAAGTTGAAATAGAATTTGAAACGAATTTAAAACTATTTATATAATTCGTTTTAAATAGAAATCGACGAAATATATATTATATATATTATATATATAATATAATGGCCTGAATAGAACGCGCCGCGCCGCGGCAGTTCGCGAATTTCGACCATTTATTTCAAACGGACATTACGGGAGATCCGACCGTCGGATTCTCCTAAAACCGGAACCGTTGGGTTCGTATCGAAAAGAGCTTTCTAATGAAAATTAGAAATTTGAAATCTAACGGTTGGATTTGGAATTATGTCCAAATCAAATTCGAAAAAGGTCGCTGTAAGTGCAGTTCGATGGCCATTGATGGAAATCGACTGTACGGGCCTTGATAAAATTATTAAAAATAGTAATAATTTGTGTAAAATCATAAGAAATGATTTAGAAAGAATTGGGATGAAAAACTCCATATTTGAAAAGATAAAAATAGATTTTTATCGAAATGAACTAGTTTTGAACTAGAATTATAATTCTATTTATTTTTAAATAAATAAATTGAATTTGAAATGGTTTTAAAAATAACCAGAATATCCAATGATTGCATTGGAGTGGAATTGAATCGAAATTGTCTTCGGAATATTTCGATGTTGGAATTCGTGATTATACGGATGTTGATATGGAAATTTGAAAGATATATACATATATCGCTATTTCCAATACGACATTTGTTAGTCGTAGAATTCGATATTGAATATAAGCCGATATATTTTCTATTCAGAGCCTTGTATTGAATATCGAATGTGATTTGGGTTTGTCGTGAATGGTGTCTTCACTAACACTGTTCTTGAACCCAGTTGAGAAAAGATTAAATCTTTTTATTCAGATTTAATGAAGTGTACCAATTAAATAACATTTAATTGGAATAGAATTGATATTGATTTTTGGGTTTATCGTGAACAGTGTTTTAAATAACACTTGTTCTTTAACCCGATAATTGATGAATGTGATTTGGGTTTGTCGTGAATGGTGTCTTCATTAACACTGTTCTTGAACCCAGTTGAGAAAGGATTAAATCTTTTTATTTAGATTTAATGAAGTGTACCAATTAAATAATATTTAATTGGAATTGAATTGATATTGATTTTTGGGTTTATCGTGAACAGTGTTTTAAATAACACTTGTTCTTTAACCCGATAATTAATGGAATGTGATTTTGGGTTTATCGTGAATCGTGTTTTAAATGACACTGATTCTTTAACCCAGATAATGATTAAAACTAAGTGGAGTTTTAATGAATCTTTAATTAGATTGAAAAGATCGAGAATGGAGCATCACCAGTTTTGCTCCAGGCGATAGTTAAATCTTTAATTAGATTTGAACGTGAAATTTAGAAACTAACTGTCGGTTAGCCAAGCAGAATGGTTTTCTGGATATTGATCTGATGTTGGTTTCGGCCTTCGGGGTTAATATTTGGGGAATTATTCTCTTGATTAATTTACGGTTAGTGACTAATGAATTGGAATGAGGCGTATGTTGTGTTTGTGTAACACTTATTTAAAATATACGCGAGTTATTCGGAAAGACCGGGTTTATCCCATTCTGAATAACTGATGCGACGATAAGTCGAAGATGAAGACGATGGTCGAAGACCGGAGGTCTTCACGTCGTTTGGGTGATAACTGATGATCTTGATTGGGCTGTACACCCAAGAAGATGGAAACAGTTAGTGATCGTCCAGACGTACTTGGAGATCGATGGATATGCGGGGTACTAGGTGCCTCCGGTTTCGTTCAGGCCCAGAACGGACTTGTAAATGGACTGTGTGTCTGACATTGGATTTCATTCTGTGTGACTGATATCGGTTGCATAGAGTGGTTTGCCTGTGTGGCATGCTAAGATGCAAATGATCAAGGCTTCTGTTGAAAAGCAAAGTCTTGTGGTGATGATCAAAGCACGGCCTTTGTGGCGTAGCTTTGTGTAACGTTTACTTCGCGAGTTTCGCACCCGGTATGAACCAAAAACGGGAGAGGACATCAGGGAGGACTTGCGTTTCTTTCTAGCTAGAAGTGGCGTCAGTGGTTTTACACGCCCTGACGAGTTTGACTTATGTGGTTGTTGCGGTTGCGAGGCGCCTCGGTTATATCGGTTTCGGCCGAATGCATTCTGGTCGGCTGACGGACCAGACTTACACCCCATAGGGTGGGGAGACGTATTGTTCAGGCATAATAATCCACTCCGTGTGGACCGGCCCTGACGATCCAAGGGGCAGTTGCGGCTGTTCCTGAGGGGCGGGCTAGAGCGTCTCGAATCGATGGAGGACTATCTTTTGCCTCGGTTCATAGATGGAAATCCAATTTCCAAATACGCGACTCTGCGGTTTTATTTGTAAACCTATATATGGCGACATAGTGGCATGGGACGCTCATGTCGTCTACGATTGATACTTATGATTTGAAGTTGTTTTATACACTATGCACTTATAGTAGTATCAAATGATTTGTTTTAAACGTATCAAGCATCCTTTGGCTGTTATAAGGGAAAACCCTATCCCCCGGCTTGCGTTGCATTGTGTGATAGGACCTGGGTCTTATAACAGCTTCATTTTTCTTTATTTAGCATTGCGCTGTTTGGTTATGCACTGGTATTCTTGGGAGGAAACCCGTTCCGTGTTATACGGCGTGGTCCCTTGATTTACCGAACTTTAAAGACAAAGATTAATAACTGTTTTAGTTCTCACACCAGTCACATGACTGACCTGGAGTTTATTGTTTTAACCTAAACTCTGGGTGCCCTTATTTTCGACACGGGCAGCTAGTAGTTTTGGTTTTGCAGATTTATATTCACAGGATCCTGGTTTACAGCTGGAACGATATCCGGAAAGCTTTGTATCCGTATATCTCTTCTAGTTGAGCTTTGTATTATTTTCCGCTGCTATGTATTTAAATGTAATTTGAATCTCTGATATTTCTGTGTAATATTCATTTATACTCTGTATATTCTTGTAATCTGATGCACTGTTGTAATATATAGTGAAATGTTCTTCTGTATGCGTTCTGTTGTGGTTTGTTCTCGAACTATCCGACACTTTCCTTTACGGGGAAGTTACGGGTTTTCACAGAGCCTCACACCCCGGTGTGAACCAAAAACGGGAGACGGACCTCAGGGAGGATGTAACGACCCAGATTTTTGAACAGTTTATTTTAAATATTTAGTATGGTTTTAAATATTGAATTCATAATATAAATGAATTTTATATTGAATTTATCGAATGAATAATCGATATGCGAATTAATATCAAATATATTGGGTATCGTAATACGAAACAATAATAATTGAATTCAAAAAAAAAAAAAACAAATTGAATCGATCAATATAAATTCTATTTGAATTAGAACGATAATAGTGATTTATTTTCGATGAATTAAATCATTTGAAACAGTCTTATATTTTATATCGATCTAATTTAATCATTTGTTTAAAATTGATATTTTTTCCCAGATGACCGAATTAGGTTTCAGAATCTGTTCTAGTATGTCCAGGAGAGTGGCTAAACACTAGCAATGCCAGTCGCTATGCTAAAATTAGAGTTCTAAACAACGAAATAATTTGCACCTAATTAAATCACATCGGTTCATTTTAAATCTAAATATAAAATCAAAATAATAAAAAAAAGGGCCGACCTATATGTCTCTACACCGTAGCCTATTTCTTCGAGCAGTACATTCTGCTTCCTTCCTTTCCAACAAAGTAAAACATGAATTAAATTGCGTAGATAAATTTTCTTCCTCGAGCTCAAAAATCTGTCCCCCTTCTTCTGAATCAAAGAAACACCAAATTAATGGTGTGTACCTTCTGTTCTTGTTCGTATTCTATATAAACCAGTCGAACCTTTTATTTCATTCCATCCGAACCAACGAAGCCAATTCAACTCCTCCTTTTCATTCTCCACTTCCATTCAAACTCCGAATTTCACAAACAAAAAAAAATAATAGAAACCGCAATTCGAAAACAAGATTATGAAGCTCCAACGTGTTCTGGAGCGACTGCGTTGCAAGGAAGGGTTGCGCTGTGTAATTCGAAAGGGGGCTAAATCCAATTTGCGCTCAAGGACCGCGGCTTCCAGGGAGGTCAACATCATATCTGAGGCACTCAAATTCAGGAAGAGGTGCGATGGAAATCGCTGTATCCTCTGAAGCTCGTCGTCGGTCTAAAGTTGCTCGATTTGGGGTCAGTACAACTATCGTTGGTTCATTTCGAGGTCAGCATGCCATTCAACGGGAGAGAAGAGCACCAGTGGTCGGTTTTTAGTGGCATGCGATGGTCCGATAGCCGATTCGATTTCGAGCTACATCTATAGATCGCGATTGATGGTTTTTGGGGTTGCGTTCAAGTTTCGAAGTTCAGAAGGCCAAGGCGATAGCGGCTCTTTGTACGGAAGCATAAGGTGGAGGATTCAATTTATAAGGTAATTAACATAAGTATTTTTATTTTTGTAAAATAAATTTTTATGTAAGTGCATGGAAATTAATTTAAAACTGAAATTAGCATACTGTTTGATCATAAACTCTAGTTAAACATGTATATTTAACTAGTATGTAAGTAAATTTTAAATTAACCATTAAGTAGGTATTTAAGGTTTAAATTGGAATTTGTTACATGCGGGTAATTTATTAAATTAAATTAGTATAATTAAATAACTGAAATTTATTTATACTGTTTTACATTGAAAAACAGACGGCTGGAGAAATCACTGTGAAATCTATATAATTGGCTTCATTGGATATTCAGCAAAATAAAATCTCGGTGAGTAAATCTCACTCACCTTTAGAATTATTTTTATCTCATTAAAAATAATTGTTTTGTTGCTTGCGTGAATGCTTTCTGCTTGCTTTATATATATTAGTTATTTAGGCTATATATATATATATTGGGTTGATTGATTGGTTGGATTCCCGCAGTCTCATTAGCGGATGCCCGCAGTTTCATAGCGGATGATTACCCTATACGCCCCACGCTATGATTAGTGGATGACCTTCTATACCGCGATATTCTGCCACGAAGCAGAATGGGTATTATTTATGTGCTAACGTCTGTGGATGTAGGAAAACAGGTTGGAGGAATCCAACTGGATTCCTCAAAAATATATTATCTGTTTGTTTATTTGTTTGCATATATATTTTTATATATGATGTGTTAGAAAAATAAATAATTCGTTGCTTGGTGTGTTTAAATATCACTGGGCTTGAGTAATGATATTTAAAAATATCATGAAAGGATAGTGGAGATTTAAAAAGGAAAAATTCTATTTTTAAATAGAATTTGAATTTTAAATGGGAATTAAAGTATAAACTTGTTTTAAAATAAAACAAGTAGTTTCTTTATAAACGAAGTTTATAAATAGTTCTTTTATAACGGAGTTATAAATGAAGTAAAAAGAATTATCATTTGATAATTCAGAAATAGAAATACAAGTGCGAAATTGGAATTTGAAATGGAATTTCAAATAGGATGTGAAATGGAATTTTTAAATATATAATTCAAATGAAATTTGAGTATAACATTTGAATTTTAAAAGGGAGTTAAATATTTGAATTTTAAAAGGAGATTGAATATTAGAAATTCAAATAGAAGTTCAAATAGAATTTGAATAAAAGAAATTAGAATGGAAATAGAAATTTGAATCCAAAGACTTAAAATAAAATTTGAATTCAAGGGAATTCGAATAAAGAAAATTCAAATAAAGATTTGAATGTAGAATTTCAAAATAGAATTTGAAATATAGAATTTCAAAGAAGAATTGAATAGAATTTGAAATATAGAATTTCAAGGAAGAATTCAAATGTGAAATTTGAATAAAGATTTGAATGGAATTCAAATATGAAATTTGAATAGAGATTTGAAATAGAAATTCGAGTATTGAATTTGAGCATGGAATCGAATAAAGAAATTCAAATAGAGATTTGAATATGAGATTTCAAAATAGAATTTGAAATAAACTTTGAAAATAGGATTTTCAAAGTAGAATTGGAAATAGGATTTCAAATAGGAAACCCAAATGGTTTTGAGATAGAATTTGAATTCAAGGGAATTCAAATAAATTTGAATATTAGAAATTCAAATGGTGTTGAAAACGAATTTGAATATTAGAAATTCAAAAGGGGGCGGAAATGAAAAATGAAATTTGAATATAAGAGATTCAAATAGGATTTAATCTATGGGATTTGAATATGAAATCCAAATGGGTTTTAAACTATGGAATTTTGAATATAGAATTTAAAAAGGAGTTTGAATATTTGAATTTCAATAAATTTCAAATATAAAAATTGGAATATAGAAGTTCAAATGGAATTTAAAAATAGAGTTTGAATAAGAGAATTCAAATGAATTCGATCATAGAATTTGAATATAGGGAATTCAAATAGAAATTCAAGTATTGAATTTGAATATCAAATAGAAAAGGAATTGGGATTTGAAATATAGAATTCAAAGGTGAGATTGGAATTTGAATCAAGGGATTCAAATAGAGTTAAACGGAGTTGAATTCATTTTAGAGAAGTTTAAAGGTTTATATATATAAATATAATTAAAACGAACTCGCCGCAGCGCTGCAGTTCGTAAAATAGCGATTCGAACTTCAATCAAGTATACAGGACTCAATTTGAGTCGGAATTCTTTGAAACAAGAAACGTCAGGACCGATTTGATAATAGTTTTCTAATGAAAGAGAAAAATCTGAATTTCGTCGTATAGATTTTGAGTTATGTCAAAATCAAATTTTTAAAAATGCAGCGCCATAAACCATTATAAACCATAATGGATTTTATATATAAATATTGGGATTTTTAAGCAAATAAAAATCCGGATTTCCATTTAAAAATCTAGACTTGAGTTAGAAAATAAATGTGAACTCAAGTGAAGTAAAGAAGATGATTTTTGAAACAATAATCATATTTTTGATTATTGAATAGAATTAACTAAATCAAAGAAGAATTAGTTAATCGAGTTTGAACTAAAATCGAACTTTGAAAAGTGAAATTTGGGATTGTAAATATATATTCGAAATCGAATATAGAACTAAAATTGGAATTTGAATTCAATTGATTGATAAGTAAGTGGAAATATATTTGGAAACGTGTTATATTCAAATATACAAGCGAGATAGGCAGAGAGTTAGTTAAAGAATTACTTTAACGAATTGAGTCAAACGAGTGTACGAAGTTGAAATAAATGGGACAGGTATAGACATACAGGAGACAGGTATGGGGCAAGGATAATGCAGGTATATAAATAATGTGCTCGACAAAAGGTACATGTTTAATGCATATATGAGATTTGATGCGCCGTATCGGCAAGCCGCTTGGCTTTTCCTTTTCCTTTTTGATTGAGGAAGATACCGGGAAGCTATTTGAAATTTCCCGATGCTCCCGATACAGGGGAGGTTATGGCGAATTTTTCCGGGAATTTAAGGAGTTAGAATATTTTTAAGATATTTTGATAATTTGAAATCATTGTATCGACGTATTGAATTCGATAGGAAAGTGAATATAAAAATCGAATGCTGTAAACAAAAAGGAATAGAGATAAGTGATTGGAATTGTTTCCAATTGCAAATAGAGATTTTTCTAATATATAGAAAATAAAAGAAGTTAATATTTGGAAACGTTTTCCAAATGGCATAAGAGGCAAGAAGATTATTGAAAATATTTGGTTAACAAATATTGATAGAGAAAATGGAAAAGTAATTTAATTAATGAAATATTAATTAAAGGGCCCAGTGATTTGTTGATATGTTTGGATGAACACTTGTTTTTATTCGATAGTTAAATCACAGACTATCGAAGTTTTGACCATCATTGTCAATATGGAGAGACCGGTTGGATTATTATCCGAAGAACCACTCCGTATCGGCATAAGCGTTGCGAACCAAGTATGCTGGATATATTGAAGACGGAGTAAAGTACAAGGGCTTTTCTATTTATAGAAATGGTGCCTTCGGTTTCGTTCAATCCCAGGACGAACGTATAGGGACGAATGTCTGACAGAGTATTTCCAATGATCAAATGGGTTGGTCTGTATGAATATATATGGTTGCAACGGATTTATCCCTTAGCATAATATCCAGAATATTTGTGCAAGCTCAACCAGTGATTAACGGATCTGACAATGTGGCATTCAAAGTGATTGTGTTATCAATGAATGGTAAGTAATCGTAGCCTCAGGCCTCAACAACCGGGAAAGGACAAAAATCGGGCAGGCAGCATGGCTATGTGGGTCGCACCCATTAGGGTGTATAATCACCTATCTAGAGAAATTCCTTTTGTTTCTAAATCTATCGATTCTGCCCATTCGGGAAACGGTGGTTTGAGTCCAACCGTTGGTGATATACATTCGATACACTCAAGCGAAATGAGTGGTCGGTCATGTGTGGGCCGGGTTGCAAGATGTTCTTGTTGAACCCAGTGTATTCCTCTCTAGAGATACACAGTCGGAAGGTGGTTCCATACCTTGTCATGTTGGAAACCCAATCTCCAATAAGCGCCATGCGAGTTTTTGATTTTATATTATATATGTGGAGCGTGAGATGCAAGCGTTCTGCTATTTGGTTATTTACTTGATGTAGACATTATTATAATATCATTTGATTTGATATCAAAGTGTTTTGGGTTATAGTAAGGTAAAAACCGTCCGTGTTTATGTGTGGGCTGGTCTTACTATTATCTTTTCTTTTGAAAGGATTTTTTTTAAAGTTAAACAAGTGGTTGGAGTTTACTCACACCAGTCCCATGACTGACCCAGAGTTTATTTTGTTTTGTTTTCCCTAAACTCTTGGGTGCCCAAATTTGTACGGGCAGTCAAGTGTTTCAGGCTTTTACAGATACACTGGGAGGAGCTGGAAGCAGGAGGCTTCAACGTTAGTTATTTAGAGTTACTTCCACTGAATCAAATGTTATGTGTACTCTGATGATGGTATGTATATATGTACCAAACAGATTTGTATTTCAAGGTTTATGTTATATAATATATTTTATTCGTTCCGCTGTGAGTTGTGATCTTCGTTCTTCTTCTATTCTAATATTTCTTTCTTTCTATTTCTCATCCTCTAACTTCTTTCTAATAATGAGTCGTATTTCTGTGTTATTTGGGTTGGACGTGTGTTGTATTTAGTCAACTCAGATAGCTCGGATTTGCGGGTCGTTACAGTTGGTATCAGAGCTTAGGTTGAGCGAATACCTAGGCTTGTGTGGCATGTGCTCATTAGAGATAGGGTCAGTAGTACCCTAGAATGAGTTGAGTGTATATATACGTGAGCGCGTATTTGTAAATTGATATATAAAAAAAAAATTTATATTGTGTTGGCTAGTCTGTTGAGTGGTTTATGAATTCTGGTCGAATCGTGGGACGCCACGACGTCGATAGGAGTTTGTAAACACTTGAACAGAGAAATTCGACACAGTATTGTTTTAAAAAGGGTAAATGAAATAATTTTACCCAAATTCCTATTTTTATATAGAAGGAATAATTTTCTGAAATTATTATATTATATGGATGTGTTGATTGTTAAGATTATAATCCAACAAGATTATAAAATTAAAATGGTTATTTATAACCAAATAGAATTTGTATATGAATTAAATATACAAATGAGATGAATTAGAATTAAATTCAAACCAGAATTAAGAATTCAAAAATCCTGGGAAGTTGACAAATATTTTTCAAAGTAATATAGATTTGTTTAGAAGGATTTGAAAGAAAATCATTTTAGATGAATTTTGAAATAATAAAGCACTGAACTCACTTCAGTGGCTGGGAAATAATTCTGATAATGATTGCAACATCATCAGTGTTCATTTTCAAGTTTCTAAGTGATGGATTGCTACCTTAGAAAATTTTTGATGGAAATTTGTTTGAAAGAAAACAAGTGGTTTGAAAATTCAAATGTTTTGAATTTGAAATGAAAATAAATATATGTATATATGTATGGGATTTCAAAAAGAATTGGAAAAGAAACCCAAGGATTTGAATTCTGGAATTGAAATTTAATTTAAACAAGTTAAATGGGTCGAAGTGAATGAATTGATTAGAATCAATTTGAATAGGTTTAATGGAATATGGATTGGATATAAATGGATTGATCGTAGATCATTCGAATCAAATGTGTGAAGACCAAAAGTTTTGGTTGGAGTGAATTTATTGAAATATGAGGAGTTGGGTTTCAACATAAGAGAGATATTGAAAAGAAATGGATTTGTACCCTTTTTCCTACCTTAGCAATTTCGAGGACGAAATTATTTTAAGGGGGGAAGAATGTAACGACCCAGATTTTTGAACAGTTTATTTTAAATATTTAGTATGGTTTTAAATATTGAATTCATAATATAAATGAATTTTATATTGAATTTATCGAATGAATAATCGATATGCGAATTAATATCAAATATATTGGGTATCGTAATACGAAACAATAATAATTGAATTCAAAAAAAAAAAAAAATAACAAATTGAATCGATCAATATAAATTCTATTTGAATTAGAACGATAATAGTGATTTATTTTCGATGAATTAAATCATTTGAAACAGTCTTATATTTTATATCGATCTAATTTAATCATTTGTTTAAAATTGATATTTTTTCCCAGATGACCGAATTAGGTTTCAGAATCTGTTCTAGTATGTCCAGGAGAGTGGCTAAACACTAGCAATGCCAGTCGCTATGCTAAAATTAGAGTTCTAAACAACGAAATAATTTGCACCTAATTAAATCACATCGGTTCATTTTAAATCTAAATATAAAATCAAAATAATAAAAAAAAGGGCCGACCTATATGTCTCTACACCGTAGCCTATTTCTTCGAGCAGTACATTCTGCTTCCTTCCTTTCCAACAAAGTAAAACATGAATTAAATTGCGTAGATAAATTTTCTTCCTCGAGCTCAAAAATCTGTCCCCCTTCTTCTGAATCAAAGAAACACCAAATTAATGGTGTGTACCTTCTGTTCTTGTTCGTATTCTATATAAACCAGTCGAACCTTTTATTTCATTCCATCCGAACCAACGAAGCCAATTCAACTCCTCCTTTTCATTCTCCACTTCCATTCAAACTCCGAATTTCACAAACAAAAAAAAAAAAATAGAAACCGCAATTCGAAAACAAGATTATGAAGCTCCAACGTGTTCTGGAGCGACTGCGTTGCAAGGAAGGGTTGCGCTGTGTAATTCGAAAGGGGGCTAAATCCAATTTGCGCTCAAGGACCGCGGCTTCCAGGGAGGTCAACATCATATCTGAGGCACTCAAATTCAGGAAGAGGTGCGATGGAAATCGCTGTATCCTCTGAAGCTCGTCGTCGGTCTAAAGTTGCTCGATTTGGGGTCAGTACAACTATCGTTGGTTCATTTCGAGGTCAGCATGCCATTCAACGGGAGAGAAGAGCACCAGTGGTCGGTTTTTAGTGGCATGCGATGGTCCGATAGCCGATTCGATTTCGAGCTACATCTATAGATCGCGATTGATGGTTTTTGGGGTTGCGTTCAAGTTTCGAAGTTCAGAAGGCCAAGGCGATAGCGGCTCTTTGTACGGAAGCATAAGGTGGAGGATTCAATTTATAAGGTAATTAACATAAGTATTTTTATTTTTGTAAAATAATTTTTTATGTAAGTGCATGGAAATTAATTTAAAACTGAAATTAGCATACTGTTTGATCATAAACTCTAGTTAAACATGTATATTTAACTAGTATGTAAGTAAATTTTAAATTAACCATTAAGTAGGTATTTAAGGTTTAAATTGGAATTTGTTACATGCGGGTAATTTATTAAATTAAATTAGTATAATTAAATAACTGAAATTTATTTATACTGTTTTACATTGAAAAACAGACGGCTGGAGAAATCACTGTGAAATCTATATAATTGGCTTCATTGGATATTCAGCAAAATAAAATCTCGGTGAGTAAATCTCACTCACCTTTAGAATTATTTTTATCTCATTAAAAATAATTGTTTTGTTGCTTGTGTGAATGCTTTCTGCTTGCTTTATATATATTAGTTATTTAGGCTATATATATATATATTGGGTTGATTGATTGGTTGGATTCCCGCAGTCTCATTAGCGGATGCCTGCAATTTCATAGCGGATGATTACCCTATACGCCCCACGCTATGATTAGTGGATGACCTTCTATACCGCGATATTCTGCCACGAAGCAGAATGGGTATTATTTATGTGCTAACGTCTGTGGATGTAGGAAAACAGGTTGGAGGAATCCAACTGGATTCCTCAAAAATATATTATCTGTTTGTTTATTTGTTTGCATATATATTTTTATATATGATGTGTTAGAAAAATAAATAATTCGTTGCTTGGTGTGTTTAAATATCACTGGGCTTGAGTAATGATATTTAAAAATATCATGAAAGGATAGTGGAGATTTAAAAAGGAAAAATTCTATTTTTAAATAGAATTTGAATTTTAAATGGGAATTAAAGTATAAACTTGTTTTAAAATAAAACAAGTAGTTTCTTTATAAACGAAGTTTATAAATAGTTCTTTTATAACGGAGTTATAAATGAAGTAAAAAGAATTATCATTTGATAATTCAGAAATAGAAATACAAGTGCGAAATTGGAATTTGAAATGGAATTTCAAATAGGATGTGAAATGGAATTTTTAAATATATAATTCAAATGAAATTTGAGTATAACATTTGAATTTTAAAAGGGAGTTAAATATTTGAATTTTAAAAGGAGATTGAATATTAGAAATTCAAATAGAAGTTCAAATAGAATTTGAATAAAAGAAATTAGAATGGAAATAGAAATTTGAATCCAAAGACTTAAAATAAAATTTGAATTCAAGGGAATTCGAATAAAGAAAATTCAAATAAAGATTTGAATGTAGAATTTCAAAATAGAATTTGAAATATAGAATTTCAAAGAAGAATTGAATAGAATTTGAAATATAGAATTTCAAGGAAGAATTCAAATGTGAAATTTGAATAAAGATTTGAATGGAATTCAAATATGAAATTTGAATAGAGATTTGAAATAGAAATTCGAGTATTGAATTTGAGCATGGAATCGAATAAAGAAATTCAAATAGAGATTTGAATATGAGATTTCAAAATAGAATTTGAAATAAACTTTGAAAATAGGATTTTCAAAGTAGAATTGGAAATAGGATTTCAAATAGGAAACCCAAATGGTTTTGAGATAGAATTTGAATTCAAGGGAATTCAAATAAATTTGAATATTAGAAATTCAAATGGTGTTGAAAACGAATTTGAATATTAGAAATTCAAAAGGGGGCGGAAATGAAAAATGAAATTTGAATATAAGAGATTCAAATAGGATTTAATCTATGGGATTTGAATATGAAATCCAAATGGGTTTTAAACTATGGAATTTTGAATATAGAATTTAAAAAGGAGTTTGAATATTTGAATTTCAATAAATTTCAAATATAAAAATTGGAATATAGAAGTTCAAATGGAATTTAAAAATAGAGTTTGAATAAGAGAATTCAAATGAATTCGATCATAGAATTTGAATATAGGGAATTCAAATAGAAATTCAAGTATTGAATTTGAATATCAAATAGAAAAGGAATTGGGATTTGAAATATAGAATTCAAAGGTGAGATTGGAATTTGAATCAAGGGATTCAAATAGAGTTAAACGGAGTTGAATTCATTTTAGAGAAGTTTAAAGGTTTATATATATAAATATAATTAAAACGAACTCGCCGCAGCGCTGCAGTTCGTAAAATAGCGATTCGAACTTCAATCAAGTATACAGGACTCAATTTGAGTCGGAATTCTTTGAAACAAGAAACGTCAGGACCGATTTGATAATAGTTTTCTAATGAAAGAGAAAAATCTGAATTTCGTCGTATAGATTTTGAGTTATGTCAAAATCAAATTTTTAAAAATGCAGCGCCATAAACCATTATAAACCATAATGGATTTTATATATAAATATTGGGATTTTTAAGCAAATAAAAATCCGGATTTCCATTTAAAAATCTAGACTTGAGTTAGAAAATAAATGTGAACTCAAGTGAAGTAAAGAAGATGATTTTTGAAACAATAATCATATTTTTGATTATTGAATAGAATTAACTAAATCAAAGAAGAATTAGTTAATCGAGTTTGAACTAAAATCGAACTTTGAAAAGTGAAATTTGGGATTGTAAATATATATTCGAAATCGAATATAGAACTAAAATTGGAATTTGAATTCAATTGATTGATAAGTAAGTGGAAATATATTTGGAAACGTGTTATATTCAAATATACAAGCGAGATAGGCAGAGAGTTAGTTAAAGAATTACTTTAACGAATTGAGTCAAACGAGTGTACGAAGTTGAAATAAATGGGACAGGTATAGACATACAGGAGACAGGTATGGGGCAAGGATAATGCAGGTATATAAATAATGTGCTCGACAAAAGGTACATGTTTAATGCATATATGAGATTTGATGCGCCGTATCGGCAAGCCGCTTGGCTTTTCCTTTTCCTTTTTGATTGAGGAAGATACCGGGAAGCTATTTGAAATTTCCCGATGCTCCCGATACAGGGGAGGTTATGGCGAATTTTTCCGGGAATTTAAGGAGTTAGAATATTTTTAAGATATTTTGATAATTTGAAATCATTGTATCGACGTATTGAATTCGATAGGAAAGTGAATATAAAAATCGAATGCTATAAACAAAAAGGAATAGAGATAAGTGATTGGAATTGTTTCCAATTGCAAATAGAGATTTTTCTAATATATAGAAAATAAAAGAAGTTAATATTTGGAAACGTTTTCCAAATGGCATAAGAGGCAAGAAGATTATTGAAAATATTTGGTTAACAAATATTGATAGAGAAAATGGAAAAGTAATTTAATTAATGAAATATTAATTAAAGGGCCCAGTGATTTGTTGATATGTTTGGATGAACACTTGTTTTTATTCGATAGTTAAATCACAGACTATCGAAGTTTTGACCATCATTGTCAATATGGAGAGACCGGTTGGATTATTATCCGAAGAACCACTCCGTATCGGCATAAGCGTTGCGAACCAAGTATGCTGGATATATTGAAGACGGAGTAAAGTACAAGGGCTTTTCTATTTATAGAAATGGTGCCTTCGGTTTCGTTCAATCCCAGGACGAACGTATAGGGACGAATGTCTGACAGAGTATTTCCAATGATCAAATGGGTTGGTCTGTATGAATATATATGGTTGCAACGGATTTATCCCTTAGCATAATATCCAGAATATTTGTGCAAGCTCAACCAGTGATTAACGGATCTGACAATGTGGCATTCAAGGTGATTGTGTTATCAATGAATGGTAAGTAATCGTAGCCTCAGGCCTCAACAACCGGGAAAGGACAAAAATCGGGCAGGCAGCATGGCTATGTGGGTCGCACCCATTAGGGTGTATAATCACCTATCTAGAGAAATTCCTTTTGTTTCTAAATCTATCGATTCTGCCCATTCGGGAAACAGTGGTTTGAGTCCAACCGTTGGTGATATACATTCGATACACTCAAGCGAAATGAGTGGTCGGTCATGTGTGGGCCGGGTTGCAAGATGTTCTTGTTGAACCCAGTGTATTCCTCTCTAGAGATACACAGTCGGAAGGTGGTTCCATACCTTGTCATGTTGGAAACCCAATCTCCAATAAGCGCCATGCGAGTTTTTGATTTTATACTATATATGTGGAGCGTGAGATGCAAGCGTTCTGCTATTTGGTTATTTACTTGATGTAGACATTATTATAATATCATTTGATTTGATATCAAAGTGTTTTGGGTTATAGTAAGGTAAAAACCGTCCGTGTTTATGTGTGGGCTGGTCTTACTATTATCTTTTCTTTTGAAAGGATTTTTTTTAAAGTTAAACAAGTGGTTGGAGTTTACTCACACCAGTCCCATGACTGACCCAGAGTTTATTTTGTTTTGTTTTCCCTAAACTCTTGGGTGCCCAAATTTGTACGGGCAGTCAAGTGTTTCAGGCTTTTACAGATACACTGGGAGGAGATGGAAGCAGGAGGCTTCAACGTTAGTTATTTAGAGTTACTTCCACTGAATCAAATGTTATGTGTACTCTGATGATGGTATGTATATATGTACCAAACAGATTTGTATTTCAAGGTTTATGTTATATAATATATTTTATTCGTTCCGCTGTGAGTTGTGATCTTCGTTCTTCTTCTATTCTAATATTTCTTTCTTTCTATTTCTCATCCTCTAACTTCTTTCTAATAATGAGTCGTATTTCTGTGTTATTTGGGTTGGACGTGTGTTGTATTTAGTCAACTCAGATAGCTCGGATTTGCGGGTCGTTACAGAGGACATGCGTTTTCTTCTAGTTAGAAGTGGTGTCAGTGCTTGAACTGGCTGGCATTACTTGTGTGGTTGTTGGAATTGGAGGCACCTCGGATTTATCGGTCGTTCGCGAACCGATGGAGTCATTCACTGGCTCATTGACACCCCAAAGGGCGGGGAAACGCAGTGTTCAGGCATTTTAATCCACATCGGTGGACCGGCCCTGTCGCTCCAAGGGACGATGCGTTCTGTTCCTGAGACACGGGCTAGAGCGTCTCGAATTGGTAGAGGACTATCTTTTGCCTCGGTTCACAGATGGAAATCCAATTTCCAAATATGTGATTTTGCGGTTTTAATTGTAGAACTAGTATGGCGACATGATATATGGTACCCATGCCGTCTATGATTGATACTTATGATTTGAAGTTGTTTTATACACTATGCACCTTAATAGTATCAAATGATTTGTTTTAAACGTACTAAGCATGTTTGGCTATTATAAGGGAAAACCCTATCCCCCGGCTTGCGTTGCTTTGTGTGATAGGACCTGGGTCTTATAATAGCTTCATTTTTCCAAAAAAACACTGCGCTGTTTTGTTATATGCACTGGTATTCTTGGGAGGAAACCCGTTCCGTGATATACGGCGTGGTCCCTTGATATATCCGTTTTAAAGTAAAGTTTTAAATAACTGTTTTAGTTCTCACACCAGTCCCATGACTGACCTGGAGTTTATTGTTTTAACCTAAACTCTGGGTGCCCTTATTTTGACACGGACAGCTAGTAGTTTTGGTTTTCCAGATTTATATTCACAGGAACCTGGTTTACAGCTAGACCGATACTCGGAAAGCACTTTATCCGTGTATTACTTTCAGTTGTGTTTTATATTTTTTTCCGCTGCTATGTAATTTATTGTAATCTCTGTTATTTATCAAATGTATTTTATTCATTCATACTCTGTATATTCCTGTATTCTGATGGAATTGTTGTAATATACAATGAAATGTTCTTCTGTCTGCGTCCTTTTGTGTGTTGTTCTCGAAGTATCCGCTCTTTCCTTAACGGGGAAGTTACGGGTTCTCACAGTGGTATCAGAGCTTTGGTTTACAAAGCTCAGAGAACAAGACACATTAGAACCATACGAAAGAATTCATCAGATATTGGATTAGTAATATCTAATGAGAATGACTCGTTAGAGATGAGATCAGTAGTATCCTAGAACGAGTGTGAAGAGTATATTTTTCAAATGAAAACAAGTTTCGTTTTGAAATTTAAATCGTTTTATACGTATTTGAATATTTATTTTAAATTGATTTGGACAATCCAATATATAAAGATTTTGCATACATGTCTTGCAAACGTGTATTCGAAGTTTTAATGTACTGGATAGTTATAGAATCACACTCTAGTTGCCCGGGGATAATTCTGGTGACGGGGCACCATCGCCAGTATTTATTTTCGAGTGATAAAAGTGAGATTTCTATATATTTCCAATTGACTGGTGTGAGAACCAAAACTAGATAGGGCTTATTGTTGTGATTTGACATCAAAAATGTGATTTTTGACTATATATCAAAATTATGTGATTTAGAATATAACCAACTAATTGATTGATGGTTGTGTTGTTTGATTATTGTTTGATTAATTAAATGTTGAACCTTTAACCAAATTGAATCAAATAGTGAGTTGTATTGAAAATATATCGCATTTGCATGCTTATACATGTACTTACACTAAACATGTCATAGCAAGGAGGCTAGAGCAGAAGAATAAAATTGTTTGCCCGACAAATAGGTACATGTTTACCATTATTTACTGTTTTGTTTGGGTGATGATGATTTTATGAGCCGATTGGCTAGCCACTTGGATTTTTCCTTTTCTTTTGGATTGAAGAAGGCCATGGGAGTCTATATGAAATATCCCGAAGTCCCCGGTGCAGGGGAGGTTATGGCAAAAAAATTCGAAAATTTAGGGTGTTAGCCAAATTTTTGAAAAATTTGAAAGGTTCTTACAAACTGAAAAGTTGAAGAACATAATCCGTAAAGAAAATAATGAAAGTTGAGTTGATTTGTGAAACAACTTTCAGCTTCATCCTTTTCGGGGATGAAAAGTTTTAAGTGGGGGAGATTGTAATAACCAGGAAATCCGAGCCAATTAAAAAAATTTTATTTTGGCAATTTTAGCGAATTCTGAATATTTAAAATGAATTATTTTAAATAATAACGGCGAGAAATTTATTTTGAATAGAATTCGAACGTATATATTTATTCAAATCATCGTTAGAATATAAATATTTTATTTTAATTATAAAAGGAATTGAAAATGGCGCGGTAGTTCGATAATTCGATTTCGAATTTCAAATGAATGTACCGGGTGCAAAATAAACCGGATTTTAGTGAAACCAAAAATATTTGAATCTAATTGAGAATATCTTTCCAATGAATCCGAGAAATCAAAATTTCATAGCGGGAATCAAAAGATACGTCCAGTTGAAAATTCAGAATAGTCGCTATGGAATTCTAGCCTTTAAAAATGGAAATTTTGCAAACGACCTCAGTTTTCGACAGAACCGCTTTTGTTGGATTCGCGATGTCAAATTATTGCTAGGTTTCAATTTTCATAATTTTTGAATTCAATATGTGAGCGTGGCAAAGGAAAACACATTTGACCAGTTTTAGTTGATTTTAATCGACTGGAAAATGGCCATTTTTCAAACGGTCTCAGAATTCGACGAAATTAGTTTTGTTAGAACCGTATCGTCAATACGAAGCTAGAAATAATTTTTTTGGAATTTTTAGAGATTGTATGTGGCCCCGGTAAATTGAAGTGTGCGTTCAAAATGAATATATATTGAATTATATTTTGATTTTGACGAAAACTGATCGTAACGATCGAATTGGCCTGCGAAACATATCCCATTTTGTTCGGAATGAGGGTAAAACACTAGGGGCGTCAGTCGGTGGGTTTCGTTCGAGTTCGAAACAAAAAGTTACTTTTTTGAAGTTAAGTTAAAATAATTATGTATAAATATTATATATTATCTCCCCCCCCCCCCTCTAAACCTAGGTTAGTTTTATTTCAAAATCGATTTCCCTCTTTTAGAAAAAAAACCCTGACTTCCCCCGTTTGAATCCGCCGCTCTGGCGAATGCTCCTCCCTTCGCCCCCTTCTTAGACCGCCGCTTCAGCCCTCAGTCTCCCCTCCATCGATCTCGAGAGAAATCGCCACACCCCCAACGAAGACCGACGCCTGCAAGGAAGCTGCGAGCTCCAGCTCCTTCAACGAAGACCGACGCCTGCAAGGAAGCTGCGAGCTCCAGCTCCTTCCACCGCCGCGCTAGAGGCGAAGTCCGCCTCCTCCAGCGCCGGCGTGGGCCTCGCGCCCTTCCTTAATCCAACTCCGACCACCTCAGCCGCTGAGGACCCCCTTTCCTCCTCCGAACGATGGAAAAAGTGAGCTTCTCTCTTTCTTTACTTTATTTTAAATTCAGTTTTAATATGAACACATAGATTAAATTCAGTTTTATAGATTTTTTTAAACAATAGAAAAGTTTGGTTTTTAAATTAATAAAGATTCGATTTTTTATAGCTAGAAAGGCATGATTTTTATAAACAAAGGTATGATTTTTATAATTGAACAACGAAATGAAAATTCGATTTTTATATATTGAATAGCGAAGTAAAAATAGAATTTTACATATAGAATAACGAAATAAAAAAATTTGATTTTTATATATTGAATAACGAAATAAAAATTCGATTTTTATATATTGAATAGCGAAGTAAAAATAGAATTTTTACATATAGAATAATGAAATAAAAATTTGATTTTTATATATTGAATAGCGAAGTAAAAATTTGATTTTTGTATATGTAGTGGCTATGGATAATGAAATTGACAAAAGGCGAGCACGATGAAGATTTCTGCATATGAAGAGTCGTGGCGTTTGGTTTAGCTATCGGTGAGAACTTCTCACTTTTAATTTAATTTTCTAGTTAAAATATATACTAGGATGCAGACGGTGTTTAGTAGCACCTGACACCCGTTGTCCACAGACCATGGACGGCTTGTACGCTTGTTTGTTTGATTTTGATGTGTAGTTGATTGTGTGATGTGATGTGAAATGAAATAAAATATTTATATAGTTAAAACTATTTTATAGTTGAAAATTGAATTTTTAACGTGTATTTAAAATGAAATAAATATAAACAAATCGGACGATTTGTTTATATACACACATTTGACTGGTATTGACTGGGACGATGAATTTTACGCATCGCCCAACTGCAAAAATAAAATCTGTGTTTGATTGATTGAAACCCCACACGGGTATTGGGATGATATATGACATACACTAATCCCAATAATTAGTAGTATGTCTATCGATTGATTGACTGGCTGTTATAAGCGTTAAATATTTATATTTAATGCTTATGCAGTTGTGTGGTGCACTCTGGATGATGGTTGATTATTTATCGTTGTTATTATATACATGTGTTGTAGAAAAATCCATATAATTAACATTATATAGTAATTGATTGGGCCTCATTCCAGTTTTGAAAAAGAATATTTGAAATAGAATATTTGAAAAAGAAATATTTGAAAAGAAATATTTGGAAAAGAAATATTTGAATAGAAATATTTGAAATAGAATATTTGAAAATAGAAATATATGAAGCCGTGTTGATTAGATTTGCACCATTTTGACGCAAGCGATATTTATATCGATTTTATTCGTTTTTATAATGAATATCGAAAAGGAAGTGATTTCAAAATATAACGTTTTGAAAATATTATCATTTGTATATCGATGATGTGGAATATTCAATTTTGAATTGAAATTGAATAGAAATGAATTCGAATTGAAATTGAATAGAAATGAATTCGAATTGAAATTGAATTAATTTGAAATTCAAATTGAATTGAAAATGAACTGAAATTGAATTAAAAATCGATTTGAATTAAAATCAATTTGAAATGAATTTAAAACGAATTTATATGGAAAATTTCAATTTTGATTTGAATTTGAAATGGTAGTTGAAATCGTTTTGAAAATGAATTTAAAACGATTTATAAAATAAGTTTTAAAAGGAAATCGATGAAATATATATATTATATTATATATATATGGCCTGAATAGAACGCGCCATGCCGCGGCAGTTCGCGAATTTCGACCATTTACTTCGAATGGATATTACGGGAGATCCGACCATCGGATTCTCCTAAAACCGGAACCGTTGGGTTCGTATCGAAAAGAGCTTTCTAACGAATATTAGAAATTAGAAATCTAACAGTTGAATTTGGAATTATGTCCAAATCAAATTTGGAAAAGGTCGCTGTAAGTGCAGTTCGATGGCCGTTTATGGAAATCTGTTGTACTGGCCTTGATAAAATTATTAAAAATAGTAATAATTTGTGTAAAATCATAAGAAATGATTTGGTAAGAATTGGGATAAAAAACTCCATATTTGAAAATATAAAAATAGATTTTTATCGAAATGAACTAGTTTTGAACTTGAAATAATAATTTATTTATTTTTAAAATAAATAAATTGGATTTGAAATGGTTTTGAAAATAACCAGAATTACCAATAATTGAATTGGAATGGATTTGAATCGAAATTGTCTTTGGAATATTTCGATGTTGGATTCCGTGATGATACAGATATTGTTAGGGGAATTTGAAAGATATATTTATATCATTATTTGGTCGTAGAATTTGATATTGAATATAAGCCGATATAATTTCTATTCAGAGCCTTGTATTTAATATCAAATGTGATTTGGGTTTGTCGTGAATGGTGTCTTCATTAACATTGTTCTTAAGCCCAGTTGAGAAAAAGATTAAATCTTTTTATTTAGATTTAATGAAGTGTACCAATTAAATAATATTTAATTGGAATTGAATTGGTATTGATTTTTCGGTTTATCGTGAACAATGTTTTAAATTACACTTGTTCTTTAACCCGATAATTAATGGAATGTGATTTTGGGTTGTCGTGAGCGGTATCTTCAGTAATACTGTTCTTAGACCCAAAGGAGTTAAGAAAATCAGAATCTAACTGGAGATTAGTTAAGTTGAATGGTTTCTGGGGTATTGATCTGATGTTGGTTTCGGCCTTCGGGGTTAATACTTAGGGAATTGCTCACTTGCTAATTTACGGTTAGGGACTGATTGAAATGCGATGTGATTTTAGGGTTTATCGTGAACCGTTGTTTTAAATGACACTGATTCTTTAACCCAGTTAAAGAATAAAACTAAGTGGAGTTTTAATGAATCTTTAATTAGATTGAAAAGATCGAGAATGGAGTATCACCAGTTTTGCTCTAGGCGATAGTTAAATCTTTAATTAGATTTGAATGTGAAATGGTAATTGAATTTACCGATAACACTGTAGTGTTAGATATGAAGTATTACCAGTTTAACTTCATGGGATGAATAGGTTGGGATTGGGAAATAAAATAAATAATTACTTCGGTGTGGTTCGCTAATCCTGACTAGTTTGAATTGATATTCAAAAGAAGATCAAAGAATAAATTTAGAAGAATTTATCTTTGATAAAATTAATGGGAACCTTTCCCTAAGAAAGTGAAATTTAGAAACTAACTGTAGGTTAGCTAAGATGAATGGTTTCCGGGGTATTGATCTGATGTTGGTTTCGGCCTTCGAGGTTTATGTTTGGGGAATTATTCTCTTGCTAATTTACGGTTAGTGACTGATGAATTGGAATGAGGCGTATGTTGTGTTTGTGTAACACTTGTTTATTATATACGCGAGTTATTCAGAAAGACCGGGTTTATCCCATTCCAAATAACTGATTCGACGATGAGTCGAAGAAGAAGACGGTGGTTGAAGACCGGAGGTCTTCATGTCATTTGGGTGATTACTGATGATCTTGATTCGGATGTACACCTAAGAGGAGGGAATCAGTTGGTGATCATCCAGGCGTACTTGGAGATCGATGGATATGCGAGGAATAAGATTCCTCCGGTTTCGTTAAGACCCAGAATGGACTTGTAAATGGATGTGTGTCTGACATCGGATTTCATTCTGTGTGATCGATATCGGTTGCGTAGCGTGAATTGCCTGTGTAGTATGCTAAGATGCAAATGATCAAGGCTTCTGTAGAAAAGCAGAGTCTTGTGGTTGATGATCAAAGCACGGCCTTTGTAGCATCGCTTTGTGTAGCGTTAATTCGTGAGCCTCACACCCCGGCGTGAACCAAAAACGGGAGACGGGCCTTAGGGAGGACATGCGTTTTCTTCTAGTTAAAAGTGGTGTCAGTGCTTGAACTGGCTGGCATTACTTGTGTGGTTGTTGGAATTGGACGCGCCTCGGATTTATCGGTCGTTCTCAAACCGATGGAGTCATTCGTCGGCTCATTGACGCCCCAAAGGGCGGGGAAACGCAGTGTTCAGGCATTTTAATCCACATCGGTGGACCGGCCCTGTCGCTCCAAGGGACGATGCGTTCTGTTCCTGAGACACGGGCTAGAGCGTCTCGAATTGGTAGAGGACTATCTTTTGCCTCGGTTCACAGATGGAAATCCAATTTCCAAATACGTGATTTTGCGGTTTTAATTGTAGAACTAGTATGGCGACATGATATATGGTACCCATGCCGTCTATGATTGATACTTATGATTTGAAGTTGTTTTATACACTATGCACCTTAATAGTATCAAATGATTTGTTTTAAACGTACTAAGCATGTCTGACTATTATAAGGGAAAACCCTATCCCCCGGCTTGCGTTGCATTGTGTGATAGGACCTGGGTCTTATAATAGCTTCATTTTTTCAAAAAGCACTGCGCTGTTTTGTTATATGCACTGGTATTCTTGGGACGAAACTCGTTCCGTGTTATACGGCGTGGTCCCTTGATATATCTGATTTAAAGTAAAGTTTTAAATAACTGTTTTAGTTCTCACACCAGTCCCATGACTGACCTGGAGTTTATTGTTTTAACCTAAACTCTGGGTGCCCTTATTTTGACACGGGCAGCTAGTAATTTTGGTTTTGCAGATTTATATTCACAGGATCCTGGTTTACAGGTGGAACGATACTCGGAAAGCTCTGTATCCGTGTATTACTTTCAGTTGTGTTTTGTAAATTTTTTTCCGCTGCTATGTAATTTATTGTAATCTCTGTTATTTGTCGAATGTATTTTATTCATTCATACTCTGTATAATCCTGTATTCTGATGGAATTGTTGTAATATACAATGAAATGTTCTTCTGTCTGCGTCCTTTTGTGTGTTGTTCTCGAAGCATCCGCTCTTTCCTTAACGGGGAAGTTATGGGTTCTTACAGTGGTATCAAAGCTTTGGTTTACGAAGCTCAGAGAACAAGACACATTAGAACCATATGAAAGAATTCGTCAGATATTGGATTAGTAATATCCAATGTGAATGACTCGTTAGAGATGGGATCAGTAGTATCCTAGAATGAGTGTGAAGAGTATATTTTTCAAATGAAAACAAGTTTCGTTTTGAAATTTAAATCGTTTTATACGTATTTGAATATTTATTTTAAATTTATTTGGACAATCCAATCTATAAAGATTTTGCATACATGTCTTGCAAACGTGTATTCGAAGTTTTAATGTACTGGATAGTTATAGAATCACACTCTAGTTGCCCGGGGATAATTCTGGTGACGAGGCACCATCGCCAGTATTTATTTTCGAGTGATGAAAGTGATATTTCTATATATTTCCAATTGACTGGTGTGAGAACCAAAACTAGATAGGGCTTATTGTTGTGATTTGGCATCAAAAATGTGATTTTTGACTATATATCAAAATTATGTGATTTAGAATATAACCAACTAATTGATTGATGGTTGTGTTGTTTGATTATTGTTTGATTAATTAAATGTTGAACCTTCAACCAAATTGAATCAAATAGTGAGTTGTATTGAAAATTTATCACATTTGCATGCATATTCATGTACTTACACTAAACAGGTCATAGCAAGGAGGCTAGAGCAGAAGAATAAAATTGTTTGCCCGACAAATAGGTACATGTTTACCATAATTTACTATTTTGTTTGGGTGATGATGATTTTATGAGCCGATTGGCTAGCCGCTTGGCTTTTTCTTTTGGATTGAAGAAAGCCATGGGAGGCTATATGAAATATCCCCAAGTCCTCGGTGCAGGGGAGGTTATGGCAAAAAAATTCGAAAATTTAGAGTGTTAGCCAAATTTTTGAAAATTTTGAAAGGTTCTTAGAAACTGAAAAGTTGAAGAACTTAAGCCGTAAAGAAAATAATGAAAGTTGAGTTAATTTATGAAACAACTTTCGGCTTCGTTCCTTTTCGGGGACGAAAAGTTTTAAGTGGGGGAGATTGTAATAACCCGGAAATCCGAGCCAATTTAAAATTTTTATGTTGGCAATTTTAGCGCATTCTGAATATCTAAAATGAATTATTTTAAATAATAACGGCGAGAAATTTTGAATAGAATTCGAACGTATATATTTATTCAAATCATCGTTAGAATATAAATATTTTATTTTAATTATAAAAGGAATTGAAAATGGCGCGGTAGTTCGTTAATTCGATTTCGAATTTCAAATGAATGTACCGGGTGCAAAATAAACCGGATTTAAGTGAAACCAAAAATATTTGAATCTAATTGAGAATATCTTTCCAATGAATCTGGGAAACCAAAATTTCATAGTGGGAATCAAAAGATACGTCCAGTTGAAAATTCAGAATAGTCGCTATGGAATTCTAGCCCTTGAAAATGAAAATTTTGCAAATAACCTCGGTTTTCGACGAAACCACTTTTGTTGGATCCGCGATGTCAAATTATTGCTAGGTTTCAATTTTCATAATTTTTGAATTCAATATGTGAGCATGGCAAAGGAAAACGCGTTTGACAAGTTTTAGTTGATTTTAATCGAGTGGAAAATGGCCATTTTTCAAACGGTCTCGGAATTCGACGAAATTAGTTTTGTTAAAACCGTATCGTCAATACGAAGCTAGAAATAAATTTTCGGGAATTTTTAGAGACTGTATGTGGCCCCGGTAAATTGAAGTGTGCGTTCAAATTGAATATATATTGAATTATATTTTGATTTTGACGAAAACTGATCGTAACGATCGAATTGGCCTACGAAACATATCCCATTGTATTCGGAATGGGGGTAATACGCTAGGGGCGTCAGTCTGTGGGTTTCGTTTCGAGTTCGAAACAATTTTTTGAAGTTAAATTAAAATATATATATATATATTATATTATCTCCCCCCTCTAAACCTAGGTCAGTTTTGTTTCAAAATCAATTTACCTCTTTTAGGAAAAAAAACCCCGACTTCCCCCGTTTGAATCCGCCGCTCTAGCGAATGCTCCTCCCTCCGCCCCCTTCTCAGACCGCCGCTTCAGCCCTCAGTCTCCCCTCCATCTATCTCGAGAGAAATCGCCACACCCCCAATGAAGACCGACGCCTGCAAGGAAGCCGCGAGCTCCAGCTCCTTCCACCGCCGCGCCAGAGGCAAATTCCGCCTCCTCCAGCGCCGGCGTGGGCCTCGCGCCCCTCCTCAGTCCAACTCCGACCACCTCAGCCGCTAAGGACCCCCTTCCCTCCTCCGAACGATGGAAAAAGTGAGCTTCTCTCTTTCTTTACTTTATTTTAAATTCAGTTTTAATATGAACACATAGATTAAATTCAGTTTTATAGATTTTTTTAAACAATAGAAAAGTTTGGTTTTTAAATTAATAAATATTCGATTTTTTATAGTTAGAAAAGCATGATTTTTATAAACAAAGGTATGATTTTTATAATTGAATAACGAAATAAAAATTCGATTTTTATATATTGAATAGCGAAGTAAAAATAGAATTTTTACATATAGAATAACGAAATAAAAAATTCGATTTTTATATATTGGATAACGAAATAAAAATTCGATTTTTATATATTGAATAGCGAAGTAAAAATAGAATTTTTACATATAGAATAACGAAATAAAATTTTGATTTTTATATATTGAATAGCGAAGTAAAAATTCGATTTTTATATATGTAGTGGCTACGGATAATGAAATTGACAAAAGGCGAGCACGATGAAGATTTCTGCATATGAAGAGTCGTGGCATTTGGTTTAGCTATCGGTGAGAACTTCTCACTTTTAATTTAATTTTCTAGTTAAAATATATACTAGGATGCAGACAGTGTTTAGTAGCACCCGACACCCGTCGTCCACAGACCATGCACGGCTTGTATGCTTGTTTGTTTGATTTTGATGTGTAGTTGATTGTGTGATGTGATGTGAAATGAAATAAAATATTTATATAGTTAAAAATATTTTATAGTTGAAAATAGAAGATGCGATCTGGTGAACACAAATATACAAATGTCCACTGGCACCATTTATCAACAATATGGAATTTTTGAAACTATTTCATCAACGATTAAAATATAGGAATTCCGTCTTTATTGCATATATGTTTGGGTAATTTCATTCTTACTTACTTTTTAACTAGTGCTTCCTAATAATTAAATTAAGATCACTTCAGTCATATGCATTCAGGGCCGACCCCTAACCAAAGCGAGTAAAGCAGTCGCTTAGGGCCGCATAAAATTTGGGGCATCACATCGCAATTGCTCCTTCAAAAAAAAATGGCTTTAAGATCTTCGGGTGACAGAACATGATTGACCAAGATGACCAGCGACAGCGACTTCATCTTGGTTGGCTCTATCTTCTCATCCGATCGCAAAGGCAGGGTAAGCGTCGGAGAACTCCAGCCCCAAGCTTTGCACTTGGCAAATCGAATTCTAATCTAGGACAAACAATGAAGCAATATAAATTAGGTTTTTGGAATTAGAATATTCGAAATTGTGATTGTGGCTCACTACAAGAAAAATACACTATTGCAACTAGCTATTGGCAACAGGAGACACATGACAGTTGCAGTAAACGATATTTAGCAACAGACCTATTATAGCAGTTGAAATAGATGAGATTTAGCAACAGGCCTTTTCATCTGTTGCGAAAAGAATATTTTTAGCAACTGTCCTTCCCTTCCTGTTGCGAAAGCGTACTTTTCGCTACTGTGCTTTCACAACAGTTGCAACAAATAAATAAATTTTAAATAATAATAATAAACTAATGGATAAAAATTAATAATTAATTTGAAATATGAATATGTATAAATAATAAATGAATTAATAACACTACAAGAAAAATATTTAATAAATTATATACGCAATATTAATAATTAAGAAGCAACAATTACTATTTTATATTTACTATTTAATTGTAATAGTTGATAGTTATATTAAATACTTAATATTTTAAAGGTTGTAATTAATAATTACTAAATAATAAATGCATTTTCGTGTTTTTACAGATTTATAATTGTATTTTTCAACTAGCAACGAACTTTATAATTTTATATGATAGTGTTATAAGTTTTCTATAAGCTCCAAACTCAGTCTTTTGACTTTTTTTTAAATAATTTTATAATTTTACAATAAATGATTTTTAACAGCTCATATTTTTTTACAGTTGCTATAAAGAGTTTGAAACAAGCGTTATACGAGGTCAGTTGCAACAAGGACATAAAATTTTCATTTTCCTTCTTTCAATTATGGTCTACCCACCCTTACCAGTGGAAAACTTCTCGAAGTTCCACCTAAGGTAACTTGCAACAAACATCGCACTGAAATCCCAAATCAACAAACCCTAAAACTAATTACAATTCAAACAAAATTCAATCACACGTTAATGGCAGCTAGCTAGATCTGATATTTCTCTTCGTTTATTTTGTCGCTGCCACTCTTACCTTTCCACTGCTTATCCACCCCTGCCTCCAACTCCTCCGTCTCCTCCTCTCATTCGTCCATCGCCGCTTTTCCTTCTTACGCTTGTCCTAAATCTAACCATGTTTCCTTTATTCCAAGCTCTGAACGCTCTTTCCTCCTTCCACTCAATCTGTCTTTCCTTTGTCTCCGAATCCAAGCACATACCTAATTTTCCAAGAAACAGTAATAGATGAATATGGAGACCAAAAGCAGTGATTCGCTTTTCCTCACTTCTTCAACACAGTGTGCACCACCAACACCGCAGCTACTCCAGAACTTTCTAGGCAGCGGCTGACAGCGAGATGGCATTTGAAGCATTTAAGCAAACCTGCGATTTAATCTTTACAGGTAACCAGTGTTATTCATCGTTCCATTTGAATCTATTTCATTTTCTGTTCTGATTGGAAAATATATTTTCCTATGTTTTCTTTAAAACTGAAATTCAGCCGTGTGGGTTTTTGTCAAGCAATGGATTTATATGTTTCTTTGCATCAAAATACAATGTTTAGTGCACTGCTTTTTGGCTTAGTACTTGCAATTTCATTATTATTATATTTTTTTACTTTGTTTCTCACCAAACCAGCAATTGAAGCTGTGGACTTTTGTTTGATAAATAAGTCTAAAGTGATGAATAGACAAAGGGATATCAGTTTTAGGTACCTTGGTAATATTGGTATGCTCATGGTTAAATTTTGTTTAAGTAATTTAACTTCGTATAAGTTGGAATATAAGAATATAGGGTGGGTTGTTTGCAATTATGAACGTTCGGCTATTCACCTAGTTTTGTACGCATACAAATATTAATGAATAAAAACAGAAATTCCAAGTACAGACTTGATTTAGCTTCTTTGATGATGCTCTGATTCAAGAGGAGCATTGTTTAGTGAATAAGATTCCACCGTGGGTAACTGATTTGTACATAAAATTTTATTGAGTCTAAACACCACTTTTTATTGGGACTTGCATAATAAAAAGGGGAAGTATTGTTTACTCAAAAAAACCTTATGATATCACCAAGTTATAATGCATCATTCAAGTTAGAATTCTATATTTTGTTGCTGTGAATTTAGTACTGGTAAGGAAAGAATTTGGGAAGATTTATGCTTTAAAATCAATCCCATATTTAACCCATGTTAATTAAGATTAAAAACCCAGTAGAAAAAGCATAAGTTTTGGTTTAAGCCTACAGCCATAATTGATGTCAAAGTATGTATACATTGGAATAAAGGTTAGCATAGGGATAAAGATAGCCAGTCACACGCTTAATACACATATTTGTATATATGTTGCCTTGTATTTGTAATGGTCCGTAGTAGAAAGAAATGCTCTGTTTCCTTATTTGTCAGACTGGCCATATTTATGCTTGAACCCATGACCGTCCCTTTACTTTATATTTGTTGATTATATACCTTGTTGTTGGTTGAGAATAAGTATTTAAGACCTGAAGTATGTTGCCCCAATATGTTTAGACCTGAAGTATACCATAAGTTGGCTTACTATGTCAAAATGTCTTATCTCAGTTTCCCACCATCTACGGAAATTAATCCTCTAAAGAAAACATAGTTTGTAGCTTTTATATAAGAAGCATTAAACATGTTTTGGCAGGCTCAAATAAATAGGTATTAAAGCCGTCGGCACCAATAGAAATATTAGAGTTAAGACTGAAAGGGAATTTTGAATTTCCATATCGATGACATTGGAAATGAGAGATAGTAATTCAACATTAATGGTAGAAGGAATGCTAGTTTCGAGCTTCGTTTTTGTCTAGTCATTTGAAGTGGTAATACAGTCATAGAAGTAGGAAATGCCTGCATGTTACTAAGTCTTATATGAATCTTACATAGTAGCCTTACCACTATAGTCTTCTTCTTCTTCTTTAACCATAATTTAGGACTTACATGGAATCATTTTGCATAAATTTTGCAGCTTTTTCTAGTTGGAACCATAATTCTGGCCCTGCATGACACAAGCGATGTTTTTACGAAATTAGCTAAAACCTGCAAGTACTCTGAAAAAGAAATGGCAGCAAACATTAGCTTTGGCATTTTTGCAATAACATGGCTGTCGGAACGTCTAATATTTTTTCCATTGTGGATCATCATAATTGTCAGATTTGCCTTTTTTTCCTTCTCAAACACAATGTATATACCCTTTCATTAGTTTTCTTCATACTCTCAACTGATTATTGTTTTAAATGTGCGTGTGTTTAGCATGGAAATTCTGGAACCACTGAAGACACATAGTAGCCATCCATATACCTTGTACCGTATACTCAACTCAATGCTTCTAATGCTACTTACCTGCCACATATAATGGTGGAAGCTCATATGTAAGGTGATCTTTAGGACGTTACACAGTAATAGAAAGGTGGGAAAAGATATTCGTTCAGGTTAGATTAGTTGCTTGCATGTTTCTTTTTCTTGTTTCAGGCTTTCTTGTCTCAGTGGATACATAAAATCTGATTCTTATGTGCCACTGATAATTAAATGATGGATATTGTTCTCAAGCTTTCTTGTCTCAATGGATTCTTATATGACTTTGCAAAGCTGCTATCTTTTTAATTCACTTTTTTCTTTATAATATGTTGGTTCATGTTTTCATTGTTTGCGTTAAAATTAGAAGTTTAATGTGTATTATATTGCTTTTGGAAGGTATGGGTTAACGTAACCATGGATCCTGAAGCTTTTCTACTAAGGTCTACTTCGGAGATGTACACCATTCAAGAGGCCATTGGAACAACCTGGCGTGGCACAAAGACTTCGTTTTACTAGAGTAGTATGTGCTATTTAGTTTTCCGGTGTTATCTTGTACTATATTTTGGAATTGTTGGTACGTTATGCGTTTATATTATGTATGGATCATGTTTGTTTCTATGCTAAATCTTGAATGTAACTTTGTTGCAATTGTTTGTATTATTAAAACTTTTTTGAAATAAAATTTTTATTTGTTTATTTCATTTCGTGGATACACTTACTAGAACGAATACATTTAATATGTAGCATCTATAAGCTAAATTTAACCTGATTTTTTTTATAGATTTATAAATCTGTTGCAATGGGCATATAATGCTGCAAAAGGTTCTGTTGCAACAGTAAAAGACTGTTGCAAAAAAGTCTACTGCAACATCTTATTGCAACAGACGGACAATGTTGCGAACTTTTTGCAACTTCGGCTATATCAACAGGCGCAGATCTGTTGCAATTGGTCTACTGCAACATATATTGCCCATTGCGAAAAGTGTTTTTTTTTTTTGTAGTGGTTGTTGCTGTGGTTGAATTGAAACTTTCTGCTTGTGATCAGGGGCGGATCCACTCCTACCTCAGCTAGGGCAGTGGCCCTAGCTCAAAATCCCTAATCATGGCCAAAAATCCCTAAATCCGTTCGCTTGCCCCTTCTGAATTGAAGCTTCTGCCCTAGGTGAAGGCTGACAAACGCAATTTGGACAAGAATATGAGGTGCAACTAGATTTGGTGCTAGCTATGCTAAGAAGCTAGGTCCGCCACTACTTGTGATTATGGTTGAATCAACTCTTGAAAAGGTATATTCGAATTATTTTAGTTGTTTATTCCTTCTTCATTCAAATAGAACCCTTACTCTGGAAGCCTGTATATTCCACGTTTTATTTATTTCAAGTTACGCTGAAGATGCTTTTGTGAATTTCACCGTCTCAGTTTACTATATTTGCGCAGGAACTTCGAAATTCATTGCCAGTGTAGATGTAAGGAAAACTAGGTAATGAGCAGTTGAAGTTAAAAGGTAAATACAAACTGTAGAATTCACTTGTAATTTGTAATAAAGGCAAATGAGAACTCATGCTATTATGTATGTGACAATTTTCAGATTAAGCATCAGTAAAATAAAATATAGAGCGAATAAAATATTGGTTTCAAAATTTCGGTAACAAAGTTGGAGATGGGCAGACTAAAAACATAATTGATCCTCACTGACTGGTTATGAAGTCAGTACATCCCATTTCAGTAAAATTGCTGGTTTGAAGATTGGTTAAAATTAAATAAAAATGTTACGTGCCTATATCAATTACATATAATTCACGGTGCCCATCTCCAAATTGATTAATTTTAAGATTTTATCTATTATGCAGTGTGATATTGTACTTTCATATAGATCGCTCAATTGGAAAAATCAAATTGAAACATAACTGAGAATCATCTTCTTTTGAACAGGTCCCCACATAGGTGGTATGAAATTTTTGTGGTACTTCACTTATATTTTATAGTCTATTAACTTGAATATAAAAATATCATTAGTAGTTTTGCAAGTCAGAAGACTAGTAGAATGTTTATAAGCAATCAGCATCAATTTGTTGTATAACTTGAATTATTACTGCGAATAGAGTTATTTCCTTTTTCCTCTTCTCATTGTTGATTAACGTAAATTGCTTTTTAGTCGGTGTTGTATCTTTAGTTTCTTTGTAAGGGCCTGGGTTTTGTGATTGGCTTTAGGTACCTAATATCCTAGGACCGACCCTATATGCAGTATTCATATTAATCAAAAGTATCAAAAACTGCAAAAGATAAAAGATTTTCATTTTCCTCAAAATGCTGAAACAATTTGTTTTTTAAAGCTCCTTGTTTAATCAATAAAAAAAAAAAAAAAAGAAATAAAGCCAGTTTCTAATGATGATCGTATGTTGTATTCATGATCTAGGCTGCGTTTGTTTAATTTCTAATAGCTAAACAGTCCGTGTATTAAAATATAAATACATTTTATTGTATGTACTTAGTATAATATACATTTTATTGTTTCCTTATGTATAATTCCACTTACTATAAAATAATCAATTTGATTACCAGTTACTGCCACTAGATTATGTATTAAGCACATCCCAGTTAGCTAAATTTGTCAACATGGTTTTTTCCACTTCTCTTTAGCATCTAATTTAGAGAAAAAATACCATTCTAAATTAAAAATATTAAATCAGTCTAATATTACATCATTTTATCAAATATGTTGCCCTGAAATCATATAATATTTGTAAATATTGGCTTATAATTATAATCTAGTTTTTTCTTTAGCATCTAATATTATATGAACTAAATATGTATTTTTGATGAAGGGAAGCATATTTGTATTCATGTTTTGTAGTTATAATGACTTGTCCTCTATCTGTAAATCTCATGCCTAATTTATATAAAAACACATTCACATAAGAAAACAAAATTTTAAATGGTGCACATGAATCTATATTAGTGAAATAAACTACAAAACAAAATTTGAACTTAAAACTTACAGATTGTGAAGCAAATATTATTCAGATTCATCCTGCAACATGAAAAGTAAAAGCTGTCATATAAGTGTGCATACATAAAGGAATAAATTCACAGTATTAACAACTAATAAGAGAACATATGATCTTTTATCAATTATCATAATATAGAAATAACCAAATCAAAGCAACCTTTTCCTGATAATATCTTGGTTTTGTTGTTATTAACATGTTGCCCGCATATTACTCCGTTTAGAACCATGCATGGCAAATGAAGACTTTATCTCAGGGGCGGCCTTGGGGTAAGGCCACCAAGGCGGCCGCCTAGGGCCTCCGACCTCATACGGCGTTTACTTGGACATATTTTGATAGTTTAGGGCCTCTGATATCATGATTTGCCTAGGACCTCCGATATTTTTTTGTGTTTCAGGGCCGGCAGTTAATCTGATGCATGCTCAACCCTGGATCAAGCTACAATAGTTCAATATATAAACAACGGGAGTAAGTTGGGAAAGAAAATGAAATTTAAATACCAAATTTTCAGCAAATAGAAAAATAACTGTGAAACTTCTTGTGCATGTTTCCACTATCAATTTGAAGCATACAAAATTTAAAATTATATAAAAATCATTAACTAATCCTATCTTTCATCTTGCAGTTTTTAGAACCAATGTCAAATTAAGAGTTGGATTGAATTTCAACAAAATAGCAATATTTCTCCCTATAGATTGGTGCTAATTTGATTAGAATTTGTACACAAATAAACTAAAGAAAAATTTACTCAAAATTAAAAATCAGTAATAAAAAACAGTAAATTGTCTGCTCTCGAATTATGTTTCTCCTACAATGAAAGCACAAATAACTATAGTCACCTCCATTTCTTGTTGATTTCAAATAATCGATGACCAGTGGTTTTCTTTATTAGAACTTTGCTGCTGCAAAGGGAAAATGGAAGGGAATAGGAATGCTTGAAAATCAACTATCAAGAGGTAGAACCGAACAACCCTAAGTTAATTTATGGTTTGGGAAACCAAAAAAACGGTGGGGTGAGAGAGAATAAGTAGACGACAAAGGGAAAACAGAGATGTGCTACATATTGCAAATTATGTCTATAGAAATGATACGCATGCGTCGGGAAGGAAGAAGGTGGAAAGCTAGATGAAGGAAAATGGCACAAGGGAGGAGGGAAAAAGGTAGATGAAATACGAGCGAAAGAAACGCGGAAGGGAATAGCATACAACATGAAGGCAGAGACGATTGGCTAAACATTACACGTGTCATGCTCACATGCATTGCTCAAAGAAATTAGAAGAGGCTTGAGAGTCATCTAAAAACAACTCAGCTTTAATAATATAGTATAGATATCAATTTATACATGCATATAAATTAGATAATCTATTCTAATTCATTTAAGATGAATCTTCCGCTTAAAAGCAGGTAATGTCAAATGTCATCTGTTCACAAACGGGAATATATATTGACAACCACCAAGACAACAAATCATCCAAAACATTCAAACACACAATTTATATACCAGCAACAATGAATATTATTATACTAAATAACAACATTCACAATATTCCAGAAAGTGTGAAAGTTAACTCACCAGCCATTTCAATCGACCATTTCGCACCATTTTATCTAATTTTCAACAGATGTTTAAAATTAGACAAAATTCCAATTGGCTCCAAACGAACCCAATCCAGCTTATGCGCGTAGCTATCGCAAATACGATTCCAACGTATCTCATTTCATCATGATCTGATCTTATATGAATTCTGCTTGTTATAAGTCTGAATACACATTTAATTATTTAATTTAATTAAAAGCTATTAAAGACTAATTATTCACCTTCCTAAACACGTGTTTAACAACCTAACCCATATTTAAACTTTCTTCTCCATTCGATATCCCACTCTGTAACCCTCTTCATCATGGTCGTAAGTTCATCCCTCTCGCTTGAGCTTGTCACTTCACAAAAACACTCTCAGTCAATTCCAACATACTTTACTTCACGAGCTCTAACCTCCCAGCTCACCCATCATCCATTCGATCATCTACATTAAAACATGACGCCGAGCAAGTCGCGTGACACATTGCCCCAAATCTAACCAAAACTTGCTCGTAGGTGCTATACTCCATGCTAAGCATGAATCCACCTTTAATTCGAGCTAACTCGCTTCCCATTGAGATAAAACTGAAGCCATAAGAGCCACAATTTACCGTTCACAACAGTCGAACATCATAATATAGTGTTGCACCGCCAAACTCTCACCAAATGAAGAACAATGGAAAGCTAATTCAAAGGTCTCTCCTTTCCAAAAAATTTATTTTTAATTGAATTGATTTTGATTTTAAAGGGAGCAAGGTTCTTAGTTTTTTTTTAAAAATAAGAAATAGTAGTTGAGAAAAGTGAAAGAAACGAGTAGTAATGAACTAGGATTCAGTGTGATGATTATCTATAGGCAAGATTTTATAATATTAAATTCACTTATATATCATTTGATGTTTTTAGTGCGCAAAATCACATAACAATTCAGATCGCTATGAAACTTGAAACCATATAATAATTCAATATTTCGAACTCGATGAAACTGGTTTCGCCAAATTTTCAGATTATTTAAAAAATTACTAATTTACATGTTAATCACAACCGTTTTAAACTAAATTTAATTTCAAAACACAAAAATCATTGATATTAATTTTTTATTATTATTCTAATTCAAATAGATTTTTTCATAGCTTCAAAAAAAAAACTTAACTGAATTGTAAACTTAAGATTTACATTTTCAAGTTAGTTTAACATTCTATATCTCATCTAGACTTTAATTCAAATCATTAAATCTTAAAATTAATCATTTAAATATTTAAATAAATTAAGTACTCTTATATAAAAATCTGTGTTGTTACAAATTACGACCTATCGTAGCAAAGAGACGACGATTACAATGATAATACAGAAATCTACAACATCGTCCTAAAGCAAATTAGAAAAGAGGGCATATGGTTTTGGCTAAGGAGGATAGGTTTTGATTTCATAGAATATACAAAAACAGAAGTAAAATATTGATCAGTTTAAAACTAATTTTCGAACTATTAACAATTTTTGAATTTGAAAAAGAGTTCAACAACAAAATTCTTGCAGATTCTTTTCTCTATAATTTAAAAAAGGAAAAAATGGATTTCTATTATGTTTGAAGGAGATAAGAGTGAAACAGTAAAGGGTATTTTCATATAAGAAAATCAAAATCTGAAAGTTGGTCTAAAAGACTCACGATTTTGGAACGTTAAAGCACAAAATTTGAAAAAGCGACTGACATGAAAATTGTAGTTAACTTGATTTTGCAGAGTCTATAAAAATGAAAAATTAATTCGTGTTTTCTATAGGGAAACGTTTATAGGAATAGGCGAAAATCTAAAACAGAATAGAAAAACGAAAACTAAAAAGGGGATTAGGGTTAAGATTTATGACTTTTAGCTTTCTCAAGAAGCCAGATGAAGAATACGATAAATAATTGGAAACAGCAATGCAAAGCACAAATGTCATCAATATTTGCACATTTTACAATGTAAATCGCAAATACAAAGCAAACGAAAGCGGATTTTGATGAAACGAGACACCTTAGAATTTGATGTAGAATTCTTTCATTTAAAATTTAAAATTTCAAACTTTTTAAATTTTCATACGAATTCAAATTTGACCACTTTTTGACAAAAAAAATATTTTCAGAAATTTGCCCCTTTTGGTAAATGTGATCAAACACAAGATCAAATGGAATCTTATTATATAAGTTTTAAAATTTTATATTTTGAACTCAAATTCGAGTAATAACTTCAACTTATTCAGATTTGTGGGTTATTACATAAATTATGAGCATTGAAATGAAATATTTTCAAATTTATAAATTTGCATTTGTCAAATTGAATTAATTAATGAATATCAACCTAAAATTATTGACTTTAAATCTTAAAAGTTGAAATTGGAATTTAAATCGAATTTAACCAATTTTTGAAAAAATTAGTTGTAACAAGAGACTTAGAAAATTAAATTTAACCAATTTAATGTAATATGTTTAAATTTGAATTAATATTTAAACTTTTTAATTAAATCTAATTTTTAATTGGGAAATTTAAATGTGATTTGGCTTGAACCTTGAAGTGATTTGAAACTTATTTCAAATTGAAATATGAGATTGAAGATTTACGATGAACTTTGAAACATGGAATTAGGTTCAAATGGTTTAAGAGGAAATAAACCATGTTATCTCCAAATATTATATTGACATTAATTTTAAATCAGTATTATTTTAAATTTATATTTAAATTATTTGCTCTTATACTATTTGTTTCATTCTATTCTATAAATTAATATTTTCAATCAAACTGTTATATTTCAAATTTGATTAATTCATATATATATAACGGTGTCTATTTTGGTACAAAACTAGACATAAATTGGGAAACACAAAATCTATTCTGTACTTTTCAGAAAGCCTTGCCCCTACTTCGACGTAAGCATGCCCTACCTCTGTTATGAAGTTGGGCAAATTCTGCTTATGTCTCGTTCCGTAGAAGGGAATGAAATCTCAAAAGGAGCACCTAAAGCATGCCAAGCCACTGCTTTAGGAAAAAACCTTAAAATGGAAAAGAATTGGTTAAAACCATAAGCAATTTCAAATCAATTACTTCCGAAAGAAGATGTGCAGATTTCTACAACCTTATTACCTGAGTAAGGGTTTCAATATTTTTATGAGCTGAAGGAGGCTTCATGCATATTAATTGCTTCAAGAATATGGTTTTCTAGGCTTATAACATTTAGTACCGATTTGGATTTTGGGCCTTTTGTTAAGCTGAAAAGGGCTTCATTTCTATTATTTTCCGATGATGGTTTTCTATTATTACCCAAACCTGGGTTTCGAGTCTTCTATTAAGCCGAAATGGCTTCGTATCTATTTTTTTCCAGATGACGGTTTTCTGGATTTCTATTATTACTCGAATGTAACATCCCATATTTTTGGTTATCCAATATTTAATATATTTTATTATATTAACTACTGAATTGGAATTATAAAAGGATTTATTATATATAATTTGTTTATTAAATGACATCTATACGTATATTTTATATTTAATTATAATTCGAGCTCATAACGTCGTGGTAGTTCGTAATTTACGTTTTGAACTTCAATTGAATATACAGAATCCGATTTAAGTCGGAATTCTGTAAAACAAGAAACATTTGAATCTATTTGATAATAATTTTCTAATGAAAGAGAAATATGGAGATTTCATATTATAGATTGTGAGTTGTGTCCAATTCAAATTTTCAAATAGTCGTTGTGGAAATCGTTTATAAATTATAACGATTTATGTAAGGAATTTCTATATAATTTGAATATTGTTTAACCTAGGATTTTAAATATTGAGTTTTACATATATATATTTGTTTACTTTGAAGCTGTATAATATTTCATTTGGAGATATACATTAATAATAATTTTTTATTGTTTAAATATGATTATTTTGGATTTAATTATATTTTTATCAATACTTTATAAACTTTAGAAATAGTTCTCTTTTCAAACAGTCTCCATTTTCGATGAAATGAATTTTATTGGAATACGTATCGCTAATTATTACTAGATTTTCAATTTGGAGTCGATCGGAGTTGTTTTGTCTGTGCTTGCAACTTAAGGGTGATCCGATGAATAATTCAGAACTAAAATAATGTCGTTGTGCAAATAGAGTCGGTTTTCAACAAAATTAATTTCATTGGAATCGGAATGTTAAGACATAATAGTGTGTCCATTTCCATTGTGTTTGGAGTTCGCGTGGAGGTACTTCTATTAAATGGTTGGTGGTAAACAACGATGATAAATGGTAAATTTAAGTACCAGATTAAAATAAAATAAATATATAACCTTAATCTCTAAGCAATGAAGTACCTGCCAAACCTAAGTTTTCTACCCTAAGCTATTCCTTCATGGTTAAGTTCTACAAAAGTGAAAACGTGGCCTAAATAGTGCATCCTACCCAAACAAAGTACACTCTATGTTGTTGCACAACTACCCAACATTGGCCTAGAAAATGAAACTCATTATGTCTAACCTATTGCATTTTTTTGCAAAGCATTCGCTTAGTCTCATCACGTAATAAAAACAACTACCTATATTTTGAATTATAAACTCAAGAGCAGGCTACCGATATGAGAAAAACTCAGCACAGTCATATGTGAAAACAGTGTAGACCTTCATCTAGCTTCTGCATGCTTACCTTGAATATACACTACAAGCCTATGCAAAAAGAAAATACATGCTATATTTTCCAACCTGCCATCCTAACTGTTGTAACACCCCATAATTTTAACAACATTAAAGATGATAAATTAAAGGGTAATTAAATAAATTTTCAGAATTAAGTAAAATGGTCTGCACCATTGCGTTCGTCTTGGAATTATGGTCAAAATTGACATTTGGTTTGCATAAAACGAACATCGTGTGAAGAAGTTATTAAGGTTTGAAGTTTCTATACGCATAAGAAGAGTATATATATATAATTAATCGGGAAATTCAAAACAGTTCAAAATCGCAGAAAAAAGTGGAGCGAGAAAATTCCCGCCCAGGGCTGTCGACCCCATCAAGGGGGTGTCGACCCTTGGGCCGACCCCATAAGGGGGGTGTCGACCCATAGGTCGACCCAATAAGGGGGGTCAACCCCCTACTACAGATCTGGGCAGATTTTAGGGTTTCAGACGGTTATATATATGACTCCATTTCTCTTGTTTTTCGGTACGAAAAACAATGGAGGACTAAATGCTGCCTCTACCTAGATTAAATCAAGCCTTTTTCTTCTTTAGCAATCAATTCATTTAAGTTTAGAGATATGTGATTCGATATCTGGAATCTCTCTTCTATTTTCCTAGATTCAGTCACAGTGAGTCTACGTTAGTTTTAGATCTAAATAATTAAAAAGTTAATCTTGACAAAACTATAACTTGGATCTAAGCCTGTGACTGTTTGAATCATATCAGATCTACTATAACATGTGTATCTAAGTTATTCTGATATGACTATGAACTAGATCTAAGCCTATACCTATTTATCATGTCATATAAGTCATTGGTTGTAGATCAAATTCACTTTTTAGACCACATCATGCCTGTTCCTACTATGTTTATGGTTAAATCAGATCAGTTGTTAGCTGGTTATCTAATTCCTTGTTTAGATCTTATCATGCCTATTTATGATGTCCCTATATGTTAGAATCGGTTATATTGTCACATGTTCATCAGATCTGTTCCTATATGCCTATCTTGTCATTATGCCATTATATGTTTATGCCTATTTCCGCCATCATATGTCAATCTTGTTAGTATGATCATTTCTCTCCTATTCCCTTCACCTTTCCCTTTTATTTTTATAGCCAGGCTACCTTCGAGCCTAGGCATGCCGCTGAAATATGCGAACGCGTTAAATTGGGAACGAGGGGAAAACGGTAAAATTGGGCCATAACTTGTAATTGGAAATTTGGGCGTAACTTGAATGAAATATATGAATATGAATTTGGGGCATATGGTTATTATGAACATAACTTAGGAAAGGGGCATGAAAACCTATAATGACATAGGAATAATTGGTTGATAACGGAAATGCCTAGATTTACAGTTTTAGAAACTGTGACCACACTTAGACACGAGGTTAGATTACACTTGTGGTGGAAGTCTGACCAGAACCGACCGTCATATCCAGCGACCACAAGTGATGAATCTAATGTGAGGGGTCTAAGTGCAAAAACTCATGACGTGCTGAAACACGAGGTTAAGTCTGACTTGTGGAAGAAGTATGTCGGGAACCGACCGACATATCCAGCATCCACAAGTAGTAGGCTTAGTGTAGGAGGTCTAACACATTATAACCATAAATAAATATGGTAATGAATTGAAATACTTAACCTGGTTGAATCCATAGGGATTGTATGAACATGTTAACTTGAGTAGGGGTTACTTAACTTGTTTGAAACACTTGCTGGGTTAAGTAAATCTTGGGCTGGTGGGTAATATTTATATATAGGCCCACATATTTAACTAGTGGGGTTATGCAATCTTTTACTCTGGTATGGCATAACCTGTGGAAAAACCTAGTGGGGATGCAAGCGTAGGGGGAAGCTTGTATCATCTTGTGTATGGGACCCGTTTCCGTGAGTAACCCATATATAGGTATCAAACGAGTACTCCGAACTAGGTCGGAGTCTTGGCACGCTTATTGGGCTAATTGTAAGAGATCCAAACGTGGGGGACGGGGTGGGCGGCGCATTCCGACGAGGTCATGTGCGTGAATAGGTCCGACAAAGGAGGTTTAGACACCGTGACACCTGTAGATATGGTTATGCACATCCTGAAAACTAAGGGTTGCCACTTTAGGAAGTGATACATCCTACTGTGGGGCCAGCACAGGGTATCTACGGAGTAGGGAGCCGATCGATTAGTGTAGTAATTAGGGTACATCTAGAATCTGGTATGTTAGGAGCTCGTTATTATCCTTAGGGTTAACTGGTATGTTGGGTAACATGTTGATTGTATGGGGTTAAAACCTCTCACTAGAAGTAAGCCTAAGTCAATTGTCTTATAGTTATTGGGACCATCTCATTCTAGTTATACTAGTATTACTACAGACAGAGAGAAAGAGAAAGTTTTAGAGAAGCGCAATATACTCTATCATGTTTATCCTGTTTAGCTTGTCATACCTTCCTTTTATGATGTTATCTCTCTTATCCACTTTATATGCCTGTCATGATACTTTTACTTATTTATATGCTAAAAGTAACTGGACTCGCCATACTTTATGTCTGACCCATTTTGTTTCCTCTTCTTTCTCTTCCATTCCCCCCCAAGGTTCTCAGGGTGGGAATACTCAAGCTTGATCAGGATTCTGCTTTCATCTTGCTTGGAGCTGCATAAATGTACTGCTTGATTTCTTGTTTCTCTAATATGGCTATGTTTTGGGGATTATGCTTCTTTTATTATCGTATTATGATGTTATAAGTACAAGACAGAAATTTTCATGATGTACTGGGTTTTATGTTTTTCAGACATATGATGTAACTATGTTTTGAACTACGATGCTTTATGATTAATAAAGTTTTAAATTCTGCTGCTATTTCATATCTGTCTTGTAATGTTTCTATTTTTGTTTACCTATAACGGTTCACGAAACTTAATGCATTCTCTTAATGAGTGACATTAACGAATGTGGGGCGTCACACTTGGTATTAGAGCTGAAGGTTACTAGATCGGATAAAAGACTTTGAAAATTATTTTCAAAAAGTTTTGAAAGGAAGCATTTTCAAAAGAAAAGTCTGTTTTGAAAAACATATTCTCTAAAGCCATATGTAATATCTTTCGACCCTTTGTCTAGATCCCCTTCCTTTTCTTTTCAGCATGTATGGGGACCTAATATTCCTGAGGGTGTTACGATACCAAGCTGGTTCCGTAGATATCTAGAGGCCACAACGCCTACCGATGGTCAAACTGACGTTCCTTCCCCAGCTGCACCCGTCGTTCTTCCTCCTCCGCGTGTAGATAATTTCTCTAAGATCTGCAATGATTTCTGTGCTATGGGAGGAAAGCCATTCCGTGGAACCGAGACGATCGTAGAGGCAAGGAATTGGTTCAAAGAAATGGAGGATTTGTTTGGAATTTTCGAAGTTGATGATCGTAGAAAGATTCAGTTAGCCGCTTGGCTGATGAAAGATGAGGCTTCATTCTGGTGGGAAGTGACGCGGGTAGGGCGTCCAGTGGAGACTTGGGATGATTTTCGATAGCGGTTTGAAATGAAGTTTCTTTCTCAATTTGAGAAAAATATGCAAATGGAAAGGTTTTTGGCACTCAAGCAAGGAGGCATGACTGTCAAAGAGTATGTTAACAAGTTCAATCAACTGGCGAGGTTTGGGTTGGAGCTAGTAGATACCTTGCATAAGAAAGCTTTGCAGTTTGCTAAAAGACTGAATGAACCCTTCCACGGGTTAGTTATGTCTCATACTTCGCTGGGAGCAACTTTTGAAAGGCTCGTTGATATGTCCTTGATGCATGAGGAAGATAAAGCTGAAAAGAAAGAAGTTAAGGTTAAGGAAACACAATATGGGCCAAGAAAGGACAACAACAACAACAATAGAAGAGCGGGAAGAATGACAAGACTAAGGATAAGAGTAAGTGCCAATTGCGGATGCGAAGGTCATTTGGTAAAGGATTGAAAAAGAAGAAAGAATGCTTGCTTCAGTTATGGAGAGGTTGGACACTTTTCTAAGGAGTGCCAAAAGAAGCAGGGACAAGGTCAAAGGGCAGGATCTTCTAGAGGAAAGTTTGATTTCTCTTTCCAATCATCCTATTAAAACTCTTTTTTATTCTGCCTCTTCACATTCATTATATATGATTTTGTGGTTGAATCTTTACACCTTAATACTAGTATGATAGTGGATCCCGTTGTTGTCTCAAACCCCATTGGTGGTTCGACTCATTTGTCCATGATTTGTCGAGGTTTGAGATATCTGTATTAAGCGCCGAGTTTGAGTGCGATGCATATGTGCTCGGTTTTATGAGCTATGGTTTGATTCTAGGGATGGATTGGCTATCCATGTATGATGCCATTCTAGATTGTGAGAGGAGGGTCGTTAGACTTTTGACTTGCCATCGGAGGACCCTCGAGATTTCTTGTGACCCTAAGGGGTCTGTCATGCTTAGTTTCCTAGAGTCTCTTGACGCATCTATTGATGATCTACGATCTGTACCAGTAGTCCGTGAGTATTCTGATGTTTTTGATGAGGTTCGGGGATTACCTCCGAGACGGGAGATCGATTTTCGTATATTCTTGGTAGACAATGCAAAGCTAGTTGCATTGCCTGTGCGCCATATGGCTCCAAGAGAAAGAAGGGAGCTTAGCAAGCAGGTGGGGGAGCTACTTGAGAAAGGGTTTATTAGGCGAAGCATATTTGAATGGGGTTCTCCTGTGGTATTCGTAACTAAGGCGAGTGGTTTGCTTCTCTTATGTGTAGACTATAGAGAGTTGAATAAACTCACGAAGAAGAACATGCACCCACTCCCGAGGATAGATGATCTGTTTGACCAGCTTGTTGGTGCATCTGTTTTCTCTCAGTTAGACTTGGCCATGAGGTTTCATCAAATGAGGGAGGCCGAGGATAGTATAGACGAGGCCACTTTTAGGACTCCAGACGGTTTCTTTGAATGGCACGTTAGGCCTTTTGGGTTGACGAATGCACCCACCTATTTTGTTGATTTGATGAGTAGGGTGTTTCGAGAGTTCCCAAATAAATTCGTTGTGGTCTTTATTGATGATATCTTGATTTTCTTGAAGAGCGAGGAAGAGCGTACCTTACATATAAGGGAAGTTTTGAAAACTCTGTGTGTGCATCAGCTTAAGGCGAAATTCTCCAAATGCCATTTTTGGAGAAAAGAAGTGAGATTTCTAGGGCATGTAGTCTCTAGAGATGGGATAGTAGTAGATCCCGCGAAGGTAGTTGCCATTCAAGATTGATAGATCCCAATGAATGCAATGGAGGTGAGAAGTTTTCTTGGATTGGTGGGCTATTATAGGAAGTTCATTAAGGACTTCGCAAAGATATTATCCCCACTCACCAGGCTGACGAAGAAGAATCTGACATTTCATGGGATATAGATTGTGATGTTGCTTTCCAATGATTGAAGAGGGCTTTGACAAAATCCCTAGTCTTGACCTTGCCCGATGGGAACAAAGTGTTTACAGTATATACTGATGCATGTGGTACAAGGCTTGGTGTGCTTCTGATGGAAGAGGGAAGGGTAGTATGATATGAGGGTAGACAGCTAAGAGTTCATGAGAAGAGCTACCCTACCCATTACTTAGAACTAGCTGCCATAGTATTCACGCTTAAGACATGGCGCCATTATTTGCTTGGAGAAAAGTTCGAGTTGTACACTAATCATAAATCTCTCAAGTACTTGTTCTCGCACAAGGATCTTAATTTAAGGCAAAAAAGGTGGATGGAGTTCCTAGCATTATGACTTCGAGATTTCTTTTACCCCTGGCAAGGGTAACGTGGTGGCAGACGCACTGAATAGGCAGAGGATGGGCTTAAGTCCTCTGTTTGTGAAGATGAAAGGCTTGGAGTTTATATCGACTTTTGACTTTATACCCTCCACCGAGTTTTTGCCTAGCTTATTTGCATTACTGGAGGTGCAACCTACTCTTATGGACCAGATAGGAGCTTCATAGCCAAAGGATCCACAGGTTTTAGACATCTTGGAAAGGCTCAGTAAAGGGGAGATTCTAGTCACCTCAGTAGATATTCCATAGACGATAGAGGGTGGTTGCGACGAGATGGAAGGCTTTGTGTTCCCCAAGTTGGGAATTTGTTGAAGACAGTCCTAGAGGAAGCTCATCATTCTAAGATGACTATTTATCCAGGTGGTGATAAGATGTATAAAGATATGAAGAGGGTTTTCTTTTGGGTTAGGATGAAGAAAGATGCGGCGGAGTTTGTTTCTCAATGTTTGATTCGCTAGCAAGTAAAAGCTGAGCAAAAGAAGCCCGGTGGTTTGCTTCATTCTTTGGAGGTCCCGTAATGGAAGTGCGAGGGCATCTCTATGGATTTCATGGAGTACCTTCCAGTATCGTAAGTGATCGTGACCCCATTTTCACTAGTGAATTTTGAAGGAGCTTGCAAGAAGCATTAGGTACACAGTTGTGTTTGAGCACCGCTTATCACCCTCAGACAGATGGACAAACAGAAAGGGTGAACAGAGTTCTTGAGGATCTTTTAAGGCTGTGTATCCTAGATTTTGGAGGGACTTGGAAAGAGCACCTTACTTTAGTGGAGTTCTCCTATAACAACAGTTATCAAGATAGTATTGGCATGACACCTTTGAAGCATTGTACGGATGACCCTGTAGGTCACCAACTTGTTGGTGGGAATCTACAGAAAGACTTCAACTTGGACCAGATATGGTTAGAGAAACGTCCGAAAAGACTGATCTTATCCGCAGATGAATGAAGACAGCTCAGGATAGGCAGAAGTCCTACCCAGATAAGAGAAGGACTGATATTGAGTTTGAGGTAGGAGACATGGTTTTCATTAAGGTATCACCTTTGAGGAATGTGGTTAACTTTTGATATGTAAGGAAATTGGCACCAAGATTTGTGGGGCTATTTCCCATAATAGAGAGGATCGGTCAAATGACCTATAGAGTAAAGCTACCAGAAAGACTATTTGGCATTCATGATGTTTTCCACGTTTCTCATTTTAGGAAATGCTTGGATGATACATCAGAAGTAGTTGAGCCGGTCATATCGGAGGAAGTAGAGGTGGAACGGGAGGCGACAATTAGACGAGTTCCTACCCGCATTCTTGGATCGGAAGTTAAGAAGCTACGTAACAGAAAAGTCAAGTTGATGAAAGTTCAGTAGGGAGACAACCAAGAGGATGCAACTTGGGAGACCGAAGACAAGATTCGCGCTTCGTACCCTTTTCGTTTCAAGGGTATCTTCTTAACTTCCTTTCCAGAGCTTGTAGCTATACTTGTTTCTATCATTTAAGTATATCCTATCGATCGAATCTTCGACCTTTAGGTAGGAATCCCATGGATGTAAACATGTGTTTGAGACATGTTATGTTTGATGGATGCAAGTGGATGCAAGTGTTTGCTAGTGGTTGCTTGTGGATGCATATACACACACATTAGGCACTAGATCAGCTCAATCACTCTCATACTGCATATGGATATGTAGGCATTTTTCTTCTTTTTATGAATGGAAATGGATGTATCATCATATGGATGTTGCATTGGACGAATGATTGTGCACACATATAGATCTTACATGTTATAATAGGATTATTTGCATACATGATGGATTCATGGCACTAACATACATTGCATTAAGGAGGTCAACTGAATTAGTAGACCGCCTGATCTTTTGCATTAGTATTGGGACATATACACACACCTTTGCATATGTTCACATAAGCATTAGAAGTTTTAAGGACAATGGATGCCTGTGATTGGTGGATGAGTAGATGGATGCGGATGTTAGGATATAGATTCTTATTAACTTGGAGATTTCAGGGACGAAATCCTTTGAGTAGGGGAGAATGTAACACCCCTTGAATTTAACAACACTAAAGATGATAACTAATGGATAATTAAATAAATATTCAGAATTCAGTAAAATGGACTGCACCATTGCGTTCATCTCGGAATTCTGGTCACTTGGTTTGCATAAAACGGACACCGTATGAAGAAGTTATTAAGGTTTAAAGTTTGTATACGCATAAGAAGAGCATATATATATATATAATTAATTGAGAAATTCAAAACAGTTCAAAATCGCAGAAAAAATGGAGCGGGAAAATTCTAGCCCAAGGGTGTCGACCCCGCTACGACAGATCTGGACAGATTTTAGGGTTTCAGATGGTTATATACATAACCTATTTCTCTTGTTTTTCCACACCAAAAAAAATGGAGGACTAAATGCTGCCTCTGCCCAGATTAAATCAAGCCTATTTCTTCTTCAACAATCAAGTCATTCAAGTTTAGAGATCTGTGATTCGATATCTGCAATCTTTCTTTTATTTTTCTAGATCCAATCACAGTGAGTCTACGTTAATTTTAGATCTAAATAATTAAAAAGTTAATCTTGACATGACTATAACTTGGATCTAAGCCTATGACTATTTGAATCATATCATATCTGCTGTAACCTATGTATCTAAGTTATTCTGACATGACTATGAACTAGATCTAAGCCTATACCTATTTATCATGTCAGATCTGCCATTATTTGTAGATCTAATTCACTGTTTTGATCACATCATGCATGTACCTACTATGTTTGTGGCTAAATCTTATCTGTTGTAAGTTGGTTATCTAATTCATTGTTTAGATCTTATCATGCATGTTTATGATGTCCCTATTATGTTAGAATCAATTCTAATTTCACAAGTTTATCAGGTCTGTTCGTATATGCCTATCTTGTCGTTATGCCACTATATGTTTATGCCTATTTTCACCATTATATGTCAGTCTTGTTAGTATGATCATTTCTATCCTCTTCCCTTTATCTTTTCCCTTTTATTTTTATAGCCAGGCTACCTTTGAGCCTAGACATACCGCTGAAATATGCGAATGCATTAAATTAGAAACGAGAGGAAACGGTAAAATTGGGGCATAACTTGTAATTGGAAATTTGGGCATAAATTGAACGAAATATATAAATATGAATTTGGGCCATATGGTTATTATGAACATAACTTGAGAAAGGGGCATGAAAACCTATAATGACATAGGAATATTTGGTTAATAACGGAAATGCCTAGAATTACAGTAATAAGAAATTGTAACCGCGCTTACACACGAGGTTAGATTACATTTGTGGTGGAAGTCTGCTCGGAACCGACCACCATATCCAGCGACCCCAAGCGGTGAATTTAATGTGAGGGGTCTAAGTGCATAACACGTGACATGATGAGACACGAGGTTAAGTTCAACTTGTGGAAGAATTCTGTCCGGAACCGACCGGCATATCTAGCATCCACAAGTGGTAAGCTTAATGTGGGAGTTCTAGCACATTATAACCATAAATGAATATGGTAATGAATTGAAATACTTAACCTGGTTGAATCCATAGGGATTGTATGAAAATGTTAACTTGAGTAGGGGTTAAGTAAACATGTTTGAAACAGTGGGTGGGTTAAGTAAATCTTGGGTTGGTGGGTAATATTTCTATATAGGCCCACAAACTTAACCTATGGGGTTATGCATTCTTTCACTCTGGTATGGCGAAACCTATGGAAAACCTAATGGGGTTGCAAGCATAGTGAGAAGCTTCTATCATCTTGCGTATGGGACACGTTTCAGTGAGTAACCCATATATAGGTATCAAATGAGTACTCCAAACTTGGTCGGAGTCAGAGCACGCTTACTGGGATGATTGTAAGAGATCCAAACGTAGGGGACGGTGTGGGTGGCGCATTCCGACGGGTCATGTGCGTACATGGGTCCGACAGAGGAGGTTTAGACACCGTGACACCTGTAGTTAGGGTTGTGCACATCCTATAAACGAAGGGTTGCCACTTTAGGAAGTGATACATCCTACTGTGAGGCCAACACAGTGTATCTACGGAGTAGGGAGCCGATCGATTAGGGTAGTAATTAGGGTACATCTAGACTCTAGTATGTTAGTAGCCCGTTGTTATCCTTAGGGGTAACTCCAGTATGTTGGGCTGCCTGTTGATTGTATGGGGTTAAAACCTCTCACTAGAAGTACGCCTAAGTCTACCATCTTATAGTTATTGGGATCATCTCATTCTGGTTATACAAGTTTTGGTGCAGACAAGGAGAAAGAGAAAGTATTAGAGAAGTGCAATATACTCTATCATGTTTATCCTGTTTACCTTGTCATACCTGCCTTTTATGATGTTATCTCTCTTATTCACTTTATATGGCTTTCATGATACTTTTACTTATTTATATGCTAAAAGTAACTGGACTCGCCAGACTTTATATCTGACCCATTTTTTTTTTCCTCTTCCATTTCCCCCCCAAGTTCTCAGGGTGGGAATACTCAAGCTTTATTAGGATTCTGCTTTCATCTTGCTTGGAGCTACTTAGATGTACTACTTGATTTCATGGTTCTCTATTATGGCTATGTTTTGGGGATTATGCTTCTTTTATTATTGTACTATGATGTTTTAAGTACATGACATAAATTTTAATGATATACCGGGTTTTATGTTTTTCAGACAACCATGTTTTGAACTACGATGCTCTATGATTAATAATGTTTTAAATTCCAGTGCTATTTTATATCTGTCTTATAATGTTTCTGTGTCTTTTTACCTATGACGCTTCCCGAAACTTAATGCATTCTCTTAATGAGTGACATTAACGGACATGGGGTGTCACACCAGTATACGGCCTACTGTTCATTCTTGGATGCCAACGCTCTTTTGGTATAAATACGCATCAATCTTCATCAATTTTCTTTACCCCAGCTTCTCTTCGCATATATATATATATATATATATATATATATATATATATGCATATCGTCCTCTTTAATATGTCAAAATAAGATCGAAACATTATATATATAATTATATAAATAAATGCTGGAATGAATGCAATTATGGGGAAGGCAAACAATTGGAGGGGATAAGCAGTGGGGTAGGAATATTAGAATATGGGTGAAGCATATGTGGAGAGGGCAGAGCAGATTTATTTCAAGTTGTTTATTTCGATATAAGAAACAACACAGGTCGAAGGGCCGATACTGGTGAGGGGGAAGGACTGTCGGTCAGAGCATTGACTGGAACTAGTGGTGGCGGATGTTCAGTGGAGTGTGAAGTACGTACGGTGTGGGCAGATGGAATATCTGGTTCGGGGAAAGAAGGGTGGGTGTTTGCACGATGGGAAGTAGGCTCGGCGGAGGTGAAACTTAATGAAGGGGGAATTTGCGTGAAGAAACAGTAGCAATGGGAGGAAATGGAACTTACATGAGCATTATAAACGAGTTGATGGGGAAGAAGTGTGAATAATTGTCTGGAGAAAAACATTTCGAAGTGCCTAATGAGGTATTCATGTGCCTAATTACAAATAATATGCCTAATAGGGATTTCATTTCTAATTGATTTATATAGGCCTAATCAGATTCAAGTCACCATTTATATAACCGTGTAGTGCGATACACGTGTCTAATACTAGTACAACATGGCCAGTTTAGATTTAGATATGCGTAACTAGTTAAATGTGCCTAGATTATAGTTTGGATTTTCAAACATTCTGATATATATGCCCATTTTCGAATGCTTCCCGAAATGATTTAGTTGTGCCCAATCAACGGATAAAATTATTACTGAAGTTTTAATAATAATAGATTATAATTAAAGGTTATAATAATGTAAATTTGAATACCGAATATCATATTAAATATATAATGGTGTCATGCAGTAATGGAAGTGGATAAAACAATGAGACGTTGGAACCGCATCGACGTGCGTGACATTTTGAAGCCGAATTGGAGGGAGTTGGAGACAACTAAAATTTTCGGTTAAATCAAACGTTGGTTTAATTTAATTGGAACAAACCGTTTTGACGATGGATGGAAACCCAACGTGAGTATAACTCACTTAGTTTTGTCCCACTTATATTTAGATAAGTTGGGTTTATTATTTGTGTGCTATGGTTGTTTGTTATTGGATGATTACTGCATATATATTTATATATTAACCGAACCAATTAAATTAAACGTTCGTTTAATTTAATTTAACTAAATCGTTATATTTAACGATTGTAACAAATTGAGGTAACCTACCTTGTTGGTCACGTTTATAATAACATAAACGTATAAATTAACAACTGGATGTTTAAATTAATGTTATTGTTTGATTATTAAAATTGTATATGTTGACTGAATTGAATGATATTGTTTGAGGTAACCTATTTGGATACAGGGAAAAACAAGTTGGAGGGATCCAACTGTATTCGTCAAATAATTTCAGTGTTATTTATTTTCATATTATCATTATATGAATTGTTCGGATTGGATGATTGATTTGGTTGTTACTCGTTGACTTGTTCAACGTTTGTTTTGTTATAACTAATGGGCAATATTGGTTGAGTAATTAGCAGATATGGCTTATAAATCAATCGTTTTTATAATTATTGATTTACTATTAGGTGAATCAACAAAAATAAAGTTATAAAATTTATTTTTTAACTAAAATTAGTTTTTGAAAACTATTATTTTGAATAAAAGTCAATGAAAATGAAAAAAATATTTATTTTTATTATTTAAGTCTATAAGTAAGTATTAAATGATTTTATGAAGCAAATTGTTTATGTTAACAATATTTATAAGCGAATGAACTGAAATTAATGTAACAGTTAAGAGTTGGGTTAATTGTTTCTAAGAAAAAATTAAGTGGAATTATTTTAATTAATTTAAAAGGAAGAAATGATTGGAATTGGTTAACGAAATAACAGTGTTTTGAGTTGACTAAGTCAACTGTTTTAAATAAGATCGATTATTAAATTAGTTGTTGTTAATTAATCTAATGAAATTATTTAATGAATATTTGATATATTATTAATAAGAATTTAAAAATGAAATCTAATATTTATTTTAGTAATTGAGGAAGAAATTAAGTAAGTGCTTCTTAAATGAAATCCATTTAAGTAAGTAAACGGTTTTGGAATAAAATATGGTTAAGTTTTGAAAAGAGGTTATGAACGGGTTTTATATTACCAAGTTTTTATAACGAAGTTATAAAGGAGATTTTTAAGTGAATATGATAGCTTAAAATAGATGTTTACGTATTATTTAAATTAAGCAAGAAGAGATTGGGAAAAAAAGGGTTTTGTATTAAATCCGAGTTTTATAAATAAAGATCATAAAAGGATACAATGCTAAAACGTTGATTTTAAGTTGATGTTGCTTAATAATGAGATTAAGTGAAGTGAATGTAATTGAAACGAGATTTTCAAAGAGGAAAATGGTTTTAAAAGCAAACGTTTTGCAGATTTGAATGGAGTTAAGGGGATTAGAAACTAACTGGAGATTAGTAGAGTTGAATGACTTCTTAAGTGTCGATCTGATGTTGGTTTCGGCCTTTGGGGTTGATATTTAGGAAATTATTCGCTTACCAATTTAAGGTCAAGGACTAATGAATGTTGAAGTAACGGAAATTAAAAAAAAATTGTGAAAATATAACCGTAGTTTCGAGGTTTAAGGAATTAACGAGATGAGTTTGAATAAAGGGAAGTGTCATTTAGTGTTTTCGAGAAGAGAAATGAAAGAGATTTCATAACGATGTTTTTACGTGATATTTTTTGAACTAAAGTTGGGAATATATATACATGTTTTAATTCTAAAATATTAAAATGATTCTAAAAATGTCCTTATATTAAAATAAGAAATGAAAATCCATATTTGTGGTAGTAAAGGATATAAGAGTTTTAAATTCACCTTCGGTAATTATTTTGAATTAAAAAGTCCAAGTGACGCTGAGTACTGAATTAGTGAACTCATATTTATTTTCATGTTTTTTTTTATTTTTTTTATTTGATAGCTAAATAACAGACTATCAAATCTGACCTATATGATTGTTAGTACGGAATGACCGGGATTGAATTTATATTCGAAAACCATTCCGAACTAGCAAATATGAAATCGTCGAAGATGTGGATTGAAGATGGAGCAGTGAAGACCATGGATCTTCGCAAGTAGAAGAACGACTTATCGAATTTCTATGGCATGCGTCTAGTGTTATTTGATATTTAACTCTGACGTGATTGGATTTTGCGAACTTGCAAGGACTACTTGCTACTGATCTATATGGTGATTCCTAGGATGTGGTAGCAGGGTGCCTTTGGTTTGTCCAGTCCCATGACAACTTGTACGGACGAATATCTGACAGAATATTTCCAAAAGGATCACGTGTGTTGATTTCTTCAAACGTACCGAGTTGGTGGCAAAGAAGGGAAACTTCTTTTTCCTAACAACCAGAGTATTTTTATGGAAATCAGTTAGTGATTTCCGGTGAATCTGACGATGCGACATTCAAAGTGAATGGTGGTATTCTATCTTTAAGAGTTAATTATAACCTCAAGCCTCACAATCGGGAAATGACAAAAATCCGGCAGGCAGCATGGCTAAGTGGGTTGCTCCCAAGTAGGGTGCATAATCACATATCTAGAGAAATTCCATTTCCTTCTTAATTCTATTCGATGCTGTCCCATTCGGGAGACGGTTGCTGATCCCGGCCGTTGATGATATACATTCGGTACACTCAAGCGAAATGAGTGGTCGGCATGTGTGGCCGAGTTGCAAGATGTTCTTGTTGAACCCAGTGTATTCCCCTCTAGAGATACACTTTCAGAAGGTGGTTTCATGTCATTGCTGGAAATCCAGTCTCCAATAAGCGCCAGTAAGATTTGATTGTATACTATGTATGTGGAGTGTGAGATGCAAGCGTTCCGCTAGATTCTATTTTTATTGTATTTAGACACTATTATAATATCAGGAAAGATATTGATTCAAATGATATGTTTTTGGTTATCGTAAGGTAAAAACCATCCATGTTTACCTGTGGATTGGTCTTATGATTATTCTTTCTTTCTAAAAGAGATTTTAACTTTAAAATCAAGTTGGATGTTGTTTGTATACTTAGTGGGTTTATCACTCTGGTTCACCAGACTGATCCGGCGTTTGAAATGCTTAGGTTAGACCGAGTTTTACGAAGGTCAGAAGGCGTGCTGGAGGAGTTCAGACGTATTGGTACCTATTCCACTGTGTGTTGTATATGAGGACAGATATATAACTGTCCAGATGTATTGATGTACTCCGATGATTTGTAAGTTTATTTCAAGCTCCCAATAAAGTTTTTTCTATATTTTGTTCCACTGCTATGTGAGACTCTGATTTTGTTGTTTTCTTCTTCTTCTATCCTAATATTTCTTTCTTCTTATCTCACCCTCTAATTTCTTTCTATTAACTATCTGGTGTTTTCGATACTTGGGTTTTGGCAAGTGATACGAGTTTTATGTATTATTGTCAAAATTCGGGCGTCGAATCCGCCGGGTTGTTGGATCGAATTTGTGTTTTGGTCTTTTATCAAGCCGAAAGTGGCTTCGTATATATTATTTGCTGATGATGATTTTCTGGATTTCTATTATTACCCAAATATGAGTTTCGGGTGTTTTATTAAGACAAAAATTGCCCTGTATCTATTAGTTCTAGGTGGTGGTTTTCTAGATTTGTATTATTATCCTAAGCTGGGTTTTGGTTCTTCTATTAAGCCGAGGGCGGTTTCATATTCTATTGCTTTTGGATGATGGTATTTGGAATTTCCTTACATTATTACCTGAATTTAGGTTTTTGACCTGATATAAACTAAAGGGAAATTCTCTTACAACCAATTATTTTAGGAATACATAGTTCTTAACATTATTATTTTGTTATCAAGATTTAAGGTTTCAGACCCCTATGATAATATAAGTGATCTATCTATTAAAACTGGAATCTTAGAGACTTTGAAACCAATGGTGGTTAAAAATTTATTGATAATAGAGACCCAATGTCACATTATTAGTACGCACACACAGATTTAAAATGTTTTCATAACTAAAAGATATAGATTCCTCACTATTGTCATAATAAAGTATTCTAAAAATAAAAGCAACAAAAATATGCAAATGAATCAAGTTTCCATTACAAAGAATATGAATCAAATGCTTTTTATACAAATTATAAGATATTCTAGTAATACAAAAATAAGAATCAAGTCCGTTGGATCTTTTCTGTAAGGTTCTTTGATGAAATCAGATCCAAAACACATTTGAGAATGGTTTATAACACATCTTTGGGTTTCTTCTCTTTATATCTCATGGCTTCGTTGTTATAGACGAACTCAATCTTAAATTTAAGAGAGAATGTTCTTAAACTTTGGTTGCTCCCCAAAGAACTTTATTGGCACCTTCGTATTTAGCCTCTCGTCTCTTAAAAGAATATATCTCGCCATGAAGCTTTTCAATTTGGGCCACATAATTACCGAAAGGCGGTGGATATATGCATTCTTTTTCTCCTTAATCTTTCTATTTTAGTTTTACAGAATCAGCCTAGTCTCTTATGACCCATTTCTCTAAGACCCTTGGAGGATTTACTAAAAATTAATACTTTGTCGGAGGACCACTGTTCCGATGGAAGATGTTCCGGAGGATCCGGAATCTAAATTTGAAATTCCTTCTCTCATGATAAATTACAAAGACGTACATGAAGATTGACTATCTTCCAATTAGAATTCTAATTCTCCAATTCTATGCCTGAAACTTTAGCATTTAATTATTAAAATCCACTTTCGGGTTTTCCTTGACTTAACGCATGGTCACTTCTAAATCTATACTCATTTGAAAAAGTTTTTGCTTCGAATATTTCAATTGAGTTTTTGGTCCATGAGCTAAATCTTTTTCCATTTGATGCTTCTTAAACCTGTCGAAAGTAAGGGGACTACCTTTGGATTTTGAAGGAATGATCTCGCTTAAAACTTTTATTTGTTTGACTTTAGGGCACTATATGTATCCGCTGTCGAAAGTGATGGTGACGATACAGGGTCCTAATCAATAAACACAAATATACTATGAAATAAATTCTTTATTATCACATGAAACTGCCACATTGGTTTTGAAATACATTCATATTTGTAAAAATATGAAAATAATAGTATATTTCTTATAAGAATGAAGTAGTATGCTCTATGATCATTTTGAAATGTTATATGTGGCATTCTCTAAGAAGCATTTCTTTGTCACTCCCTAAAAAGTCAAAATGAAACCTAGGATGCTCCATTTGAAGTTTGTATAATTCTTTTAGAAAGTCTTGCTGAGCGGATCCTAATGATTTAATTAACGAGAAACTCTCCCGTGGGCTTGGATATGATTGGTGATACTCCTGTACAGTCTCCGCTGGGCCAGCAAACCATCGCGGATTCGATCGCAGGCATCTATAGCACAAACGTCTCTCTTAGTCCAATGAATTTTGGCAAAAAGTTTCGAGTGATGGGGCTACTTGAAGTTCTAGTTCTCTGTCATTATATAACAACACAACCTCCATCATACAAAACCAAAATTTATATGATTATTTAACAAAAATATTGTCCTTACAACTATTAAATACAAGTTTCAATATATGCAAACACACCTAAAAATCTCTCTCTCTCTCTCTCATGATCCTTCGAAAAATTTCAAGTTTTATCTTAAAGAAGGAAGGCTTTCGACAAAGTTACGATTTCTCCAGGAAGAGAAAATGTAAGCTTTGCTAACCTAAATTCTTGATGATCCAAACACTCTGACGTGGGCTCTCCCATGCAAAAGCTTTATCCTCATTGCCAAAAAGGTAGCAAAATCTTGTAAAAAATTAATTCTAGAAATAATTATTGAAGGAAAATTTTTATGCTATTTCACTTATTTAAATTTAACTTGTGAAAGAATACTTCTAACTAATTTGTTGCAAGTTTATTAGCAAATAGGACAAATACATGGACATCACCAGGGATGTGATTGAAAGAAGATAATATTTCAAAAGGAAAAGCATTGATACCTAAGCCAAAAGAGGAGAAGTGCTAATCATGATCTCTTTTCCCTTTGAGCACTTATGGGTCTCGTCCTTCCTCTCTATATGGGAACCACGATTGTCGCTTTCCAAAGGATGCAAAGAAGACGACCCTTCGGAGGTTCACCGACAGTTGAGGTCTCATATTCCCCTTCCTAGGCTTCCTCTTCTTTGGAGTCCTACTCGATAGATGGAATTCAAAGGAAAGAAGAGCTCTTACACCCACTTCATTTTCGAAGCTGCCTCACCACAAAGAAGTGCTTTGGCGGAGGACCAAAACTTTGTAGCATGCGTTTTGGAAGCATACCAAAACTTAGGGCTGGGCATTTCTTACAATTTTTCAGCATATACTATAAGTAATGGAGCCATAAAGAAATTTTCAAGCACTTTGTCGTAAAAATGGTATAGAAAAGCATACACTTTCCTTTTAGCCTCTAAAGGGAATCCATAACCTTTTCCAAATTTCGCTTCTTACTTACCATGAATTTTTTCGAAGAAGCACGCTCATTTTCTAATAACTTTTGCAAGGATGAGCACTCCCCTCTAATGTCTTCTTCCTTTCAATTATTTAAGAGCACTCACCTTTCAACTCTTTAAGTTCCGTTTTCAAAGCGCTGCTTTCATCAAAGAAAGCATAAGTGAAGGACTTGGCTATAGAATCTTCCTTACCAGCTTCGTTGGAAGCAGCAACCAAAGATGCAAATTTATTATTTAATTCCTCAACCTCCTTCCTAAGGTGTGAGGCCTTGTCTTTAGATACAAAAGAGCCATGGTGTTAGGAAAACCAGCTTTCCGAAAGCTAGAAATTGAAAAGCAAAAATATAAGTAAAAATGAAAGAAATTAAAGGTAAGGAACAAAATGTCTCTGACTAGTTATAGAGGAAGACAGAAGTTATCAAAGGAAGAAGCAAAGGGGAATCCAAATCCGATTTCACCAACTTAGAAAAACCAACAAGATGGCTTAGTGAAAGAACAATAGTGGTTTCGGTAATAGAAATGAGAGGGGGAGGCGAAAGCTCCTTTTCAACAAGGCCTAATATCGAAAAGCTGAAGTTTCAAACAACAATTTTTTTTGAAATTAAATCAGAAGTGAAATTATACCATCGAGAGAAGGCTCAGTACTGCTTGTTAAAGTAGCTATATTTTTTGGTGATGGGAAAGCTTCCCTGCCATCACCCTCTACATCTGAAATATACAGTCAATTTTAAAGAGAATTTGACTCTTTTATGAGCAGGCTCCTTAGGAGAATCCTTCGAAATTTCTCTTAGGCCACCTTAAGGACATTATAAAGTAAGTGAAACATAGAGAGATCTTTATTCTCTAAATAAATAAGAGAAGGCACATAAATAAAGAGAGAAGCCATAAACTCCGTAAGGAGATACTGAAATAAGTTAGAAAAATGCAATGAGAAAAAGAATATTTACAGGTATAAAATAACAAAGTGGAAACTTACTTCAGGGAATAAATAAGATAAATGATGAGGAGGTAAACTTCAAATGGTAACCTCAAGCCAGTGGAGGCTACCTATCAATGGAGAAACCATTACAGGAGGAGCCCTCGGGATCCTTTTCTTTTATGGGAGAAGGTTGTATTATGGAGATTGGAAACTCTAAAAAGCATGGTCCACTTCCCCAACATTTATGAATCCTCTCTGAGATCATTTATTATTTGGTCAAATTATCCTCAGAAGCATTCAGCATATCTTATACAAAACAAGGATTAGAAGAAATACCTAGCAAAAAGTGTAATAACAATTGCACAACAGATGAAAAATCCTTACCAAGTTTTATGAACTTCTTGCTGATCCCATGAGGGCACAAGATGAAGAACAACAAGGTCTCCCAGTCTCTGTATTTTTTGATAGGTTCACCAATCTATGATTTCGCGGGATTAACCCGATACAAGATGGGACTGACCTTGCCAGTTTTGACCAATCAAAGAAGATTATGAAGAAACGAAGCGCTTAGGGACTGGCCTCTAGATTTAACAGTAGCCATCTCCAGAAACAAAATGTAAGTGTATGTGTTTGGGGATAGCTGGATGGGATCTAGTTGCTTTTGTTAAAGAAAGCGTGATAGTAAATCCAAGAAAGGATAAAATCTACCATGCCAAATACGGCAGCTAGCGTAGAAGCCTTCTAGAGGGTCATCAACAGAGGAGCGTTCAAGCAGTGGAATGACTTCCACATCGAAAATAAAAAATCATCAAGGATACAGTCCACCTCCGTTTGGGTGGTAATCAAGGACCTTATCGAAATAACAACAACTTTTTCATCCCTCATCTTCACTATCTTCAGAGGAGGTGAAGAGGATTCATCGGCATCGAGGGATATTTTTAGAGGAGACTTCTAGGCACCATTTTTCTCACCCATGACGCTGCCTGATGACATTGTTATTTAGTTATGATAATAGTAATACTTAAGAAATTAAGAATAAAATACCTTGTATACCATTCCTTAAAAAAGCACCATGAAACCAAATGATAATGTAATTAAACAAGAGTGCTTCTGGAAGAACGGGCAGCCGAGGATATAAAACGAAAGCCACTTGAACAATGATGATTTATTTTAAATTGCCCTCTAATTTATGATGAAATTCTTTCTCTTTTGTGTGCTGAAACCCTGAAAATAAGGTTATTATGAAAGAGTAAAGGATCAGAAAAACCAGAAGGAACATGTTTTGTGATTTAATGACCAGTTATTTAATCACATTGTGATGTATAAGCCCAAAATATAAACCTTGGACCTACTAAAATCACTCAACTGAATCATGATTTGGCCCAAGCAGATTCAATCCAGAAAAAGCATATAAAATACATAAAAGTATGACAAAACTTATGAGATCAAATTGAAATCGAAAAGTGTCAACTCGTGATCGAAATTCACAAATCCTTTGAGTTTCAAAATTGGCTCCATTAATCAATTTAAACCCAAATCAATTATCATTTTTCACACAAGAAATTAAATGGGTCAAAAACCTTAAATAAGTCAAAATCCATGAGTTAATTATGAAATCAGGGTGATAGATAAAGCACTCACTTGGAATTGATGATTGAAATGGTTCTAAGAAACTAAACTTATTTGGTAAACTTCGATGTTGTGGTTATGAAACAATATTTGCTAGTAACAAGAAAGAGAGAAATACGAAATGCCTTTTTTTTATAAAACAAGGGATACAAGAGAAGAAAAAGTAACCATTTATCAAGATCTAATTGTTCAGATAGGGTTGCAAAGAGGCAGGAACGATGTTACATACATCGAAATTGGAGCAGCTAACTTGAAAAGTCAAGAACGCCCCATCATTAGCGGCCGAAGGGGGGCAATTGTTAGCACTAAAATATTCAAAAGTAAGTAGATCTTGAAGCTAAGGTGAAGGGTTGTTAAGGATAACAGGCTTTCGACAAAGATAGAACTACCTCATAATCATTTGCTTTCAGAGCCAGAAATAAAGAGGGTAAGGAATCTTCTCCTCAAGAAAAGCCCTATCGGTATAAGCCAAAGGGCGTGATCACCAGAGTGGACATTTGCAAGCATGTAGTGCTAAGCTTAATACACCTTTCAGATTAGCCCAAGGGAAAATACGAGAGATCTTAGGCCACCACCAATTGATCACCATAAGAAGTCCTCGAGTGAAGAGGAAGATGAAACCACAAGCAACATCAAAAGCCGAAAGCTCCTGCTAGCTCACTTCTCCCGCAACTTGTTAAGATTTTTAGTTTTGGAAGAAGTACATTGGAAAGAACTACATCGGTACGATAATACTCTTCTAAAGGAAAGATGGAGGCACCTTCATTAAACCTCTGCATCAGCTTCCGCGGAAAACCCAGGATGAAGTCCATATGACAAGGAGAGGGCCAACTCGCATTAATAAATATGATCCTAGGAGTTCATAGTCGGGATTCAATTTCTTATTCTGAATACCATATCTCTAAGTTTGAGTTGTAAACCTAATTCCTAAATAAATTTAGGGAAAAAGTCTGTAATTATAGAAGTTATTAATAATGATCTTTTTTTCTAACAATTGAGGCAATGGAATCGTAATTTCTTGATTATTATTTTATTATCATGTCATAACTTTGCAGGTTACACATCAAATAGATTCGAAAGATAATTAATTAATCAAAGCACTTTCCAAAAGTCTGTAAAAGGTCATATATATCGGAATAGACTAACTATACCTACTTAGAGTTCTGAATATCTCAAACATGATAGTTTGTACCTAACGATAATTCTCTAAGATAACTGAATTCAACAAGATCCAAATTGCCTTTCCACATACTTGATAGGAATTTCATCAGATTTACCAAAAGAACATAAACATATGGTCAAATAATGGTTTCCTAAGATGAACTAAATTAATAAGAGCCCAACGTTCACATTTGTAAGACCGAAAAATCCTTCGCTAGCCTCATCGAAAGAGTATCTCAGAGACCTACATTATAACGCCCTACCCCGAGACCCACTTCATAAAGAGCATTAACAAGTAACGTCGTTTATTAAAGCAGAGAATTGGACTTGTTAAGAGAGAACAACCATAGTTCTAAATTAGATGTGTGTAGAATATGTCGACTGTATGTACAATTTTTTATTTTTTTTATCCCAAGTGAATTGAAGTACTGGATTCATCATGAAGCTACAATGACTAATAATCAAATTCAGAACACAATATACACAAATACACGAATAACATATCACATAATCTTACAACAACAAATACAACAAATGCATGTGCTACAAACTCGAATGGTTATGCATAACCATATACAGATACAACATGTCTCAAATAATAAAGATACGACAACTTAAATACACGATACACAACTAGGAAATAGTCTCAGAAGAGATAGTCCAAGATGGGTTGGCTAAACGTGAATCAACCGAAAGCTACAACCCAAAATAACTCGGTATGACCTGAGTAATAAATACATGGATTAGGTAGGCTAGAACTTGTCATTAATAGAAATGACGATTATAAGAGGATAGGGAAACCTTCCCGTTGTTGCCAATGTGTGATATAAGTATTATCACATGCTACCTAAAGGGAAGCATCATAAGTTCATCTTTAAGACTCAAGGAAAATTTTATAGGTAATATGCATGTGGTTCATCTTTAATACCTTCTATAAGTAGAAATAGATAATGGATATGAATCATATAAAGAATCATCTTAAAACAGTATAAAACTTCATAAATCGATTTAATAGAACTAAATGAGAGTTCAAAGCATCATATTTGAAATCACCATAAAATGATAAATATATGTAAGCCTTCATCTCTCATAAGGTTATAATAAACATCATCATCAAAGGTGAAATCGAAAACATCTAAAAGAAGAAATAGTGCATGTGCTACATCGTGATTAGTACAATACATGGTACCATAAATATCATGATGGTTGGAGTCGAGTAGCATCTTAACCATCGTGACATCATGATGGCTATGGTATATAACATAACGGAGACCCCAGTCTATGGCGTTATAAAGACCTGAGTTAAATAACATCATGATAATCAGAGTCGAATATATATCGACGACTCCAGTTAAGGACTCGTGGGTCCATTGTGCTAGTAAACATCGTGAATGTGTCTAAACTTCTCAAATAGAAACCTACAAGGCATCAACGTGTGTCACATACCATACGATTACACCTTACAGTTTACTAGCCACTAGTCGATGCCATATCAGAAAATATCATAAACATCACAAAATATACATCACCTTATTTCATCGACGAGTATTATATTATACCCGACTTGTCTCATCGTATTGACGAGTAATTATTGGCATCGTAAGTTGTCTCATCTCATCGAAAAGTGAAAGCCATCATAAAATCTTTCAATCATTACAAAACTCATCATAAAGGGCTTGTGACCGTTGTTGATATCGATTTGTTCTTGGGACAGCAATAAATAAGCACAATTTTTACTAAGCAAACATTAAAATTTTGAAAAACTTAAAATATGAAACTCGTAGCTCTATGTATGTGCTTTTTAGAACATCGAAAGTTATATGATTTGGATAAGAAAAGAGTAACTTATGGTCAATACAATTTTCAAACCTGTGATGGTTGTTGTTGTCGATTTGTTCTCTGGAAAACAAGTAACAAGCACAATTTTGATCAAGCGAACATTAAAATTTTGGAAGTATCAAAATATAAATCCTGTAGTTCATAATCTAAGCTTTTCGAATCATCTAAAATTATCAAATTTGGTTAAGAAATGAAATAGTTATGATCAAATTTGTTTCAGATTCAACACAGAGCAAATGCATGTTTTACTCTCGGGATAGCAGTAGAAAATTACAATTTTGAGCAAGATAACCTCAAAATTCCTAAAAACTCAAAAGATGAACTTGTACTATATGATCTAAGATTTCCAAAACATTGAAAAATATCAAATTCAATTAAAAAACAAAAAAAGTTACTGTCAATTTCATTTCAGTTTCAAACACAGCAATATAAGTTTTGCTCTCAGAATAGAAATATTAAAATTCAATCTTGACCTAGCTAGCTTATGAATTTCAAAAAGCTAACTGCATGAAACTTATAACACATGATTTATGCTTTTCAGGACATCTAAAATCGTCAAATTATGTTAAGAAACGAAAACTTTATGGCTAATTTCAATATTAGACTCAAACTTGGGAAATTTAGTTAAAGATAGAAATGTATTTTTGTTTTCAAATCTGTTTTAGGTCAATCAAATTGCAAAATCTCAAAAGGTGACCTGAATAGAAATTGTTCCTTATCGAATCTAGTTTCTAACAAAAAAATTGACCTTAAACCAATAAGAAACGTGAAAATTATGGTTATATTACTTTTATGCATACATACATACATACATACACACACACACACACACACACACACACACACATATATATATATATAATATTTCAGCACTTTGGTAGCAAATCATATGGTATATGAATTTTGCAACATTTTTACACAAAAACTTCATTTCTTGTTAGAAATTTGTGAGTTTATACTATTTTATTGTAAGTTGTACTGCTTACCTTATCTTGAGCAAAAATTTGACGATTCAGTAAGATTAAGCCTGCAAGATTAAAGCTTGGACCTCCTCGTAGCTTGTAAGTTGGAAATGTCTCATATGCAACCCACAAATTACTGTTACTTTTCTTTCTCCTTAGTTTTAGAAATTAATTGATAGGTTTGCTGAAGCTTTGCTTGATGATGAGATAAAGTTTAGAAGCTTTACCTCTAACTTAATTTGAAGATTGATTTAGATTCAGAAAGATAGAGAGAAAGGAGTTTGTTACATTCATAATTTTCTCAATAAAGAATAAGGAGGAGAGAAAGAATGTTTCTCTCGAAAAAGAAAATCACGTACTATATTTTTTTCCCTAGGTCCATACGTTTACCACTTAACACGTTGCTTAATTCTTGGGCTCTGTTAAGCCCATTTAACTTAAATGTAATTTAGCTTAAGTTAATTATGGCATGTAGGTTAAGCATGTGCCAAAATGACTTGATTAACATAGAAATCATCTTATTTTCTACCAAATTATCACAAAACACATAATTTGGTCTTACTAAATTTTTATAGAACTTGCTCAAAACATTATAAAACCTTTTCAAAACCCAAATTCAAAGCAATTAACACAAGAATTATATTTTACCAACAAATTGTACAATTTAGAATTTCATGTAAAAAATTTACATTTTAAGTTTATACTTGTACAAAACTCAAAGTTCAAATAAAAATATCTTATACCAACTTATAAAATTATTTTCACATATAAATATTTATTTCCATCAATATGTACATTTCTTATTCAATCAATAATGTAATAATTCATAATTTTTGTGCTAACGCATATCACAACAATTCAAACCATTCCGTAACTCGACTATAAGAGTGGGTATTCTAAAAATACCACTTAAGTTTAACATTATTTCAAATTTCAAACACTTTTAATTTCTAGAACACTAACTGTATTCACTTTATACTTTCAAAGCACTAAATTTTCATTAAATAATACTTTAATTCGTTTCAAATAATATTAAATCACCCTTTCATCATAATTTATCATGTTACTTAGTTGTGATGACGACACAAATCGCTATCGCCTTGCCATCCAAATTTATTATTCTCGTTTAATGTACCGGCTTAATACCATTCTTACGAATATTTTCAATTATTATTCCAAAAACCACTTATTAATAATGTGCTCAATGGTCTTGTATAAGCATTTAAGAAATTCTTATCGATGGCTGATCAGATGTACCGATTAGAACCCCTTAAAATACCCAATAGACAATCCAACATAAAAGTTATTAACGAAACTTTTTGTTCATATGTAGTTGTTTCTATTGTTTATTATCACCGATAACCTTGCTTTGCCCTAATAAAAAGCAACCATATACCAAAAATTTCCATGTTAATAACTTGATTTACATCCATAACTCAGTTAAGATTTAACAACATGTATCTATCAATATTTCCCATCTCTTAATCCCACCTACATATTTATTTAATTTAGCTCAGCCAAGATAATTTACTTGTTTCCGTTGCGCACTTTGAATTTTATTTCAATTATAGTATTCATTTTCCTAACATAATTTTCACTTTTATTATCCTGTATTTAATTCATCTACGCATCCCAATTAATTTCATCCAATTCAAAAATCACCTAAACAAAAAAAAGATGAGGTTTATATTTCGTTAAAATTTTAGACCCAATATTTATGCACCGAAAGAATTAGCGCATGAAAATTTCTACTAAGAACACCACTCATGGAATACTATGGAATGAAATACTCATTCCTTAAGCTAACGTCCTACACGACTCATAGATAAGGAACACTAGATAGGAACAACAATGAAAGCGATAATGTAAACACGATTGTTATCATTCTATGTTGTAACACATGTAATGTTCTGGTTCTATTCTATGTCCATGGTACATTTTTTTGAATACATCTTTGATACCATTTTGTAATGCCCACCCCGAGGCCCACCGCAATAAAGAACATGAACAAGTAATGTGATCTAGAGCGGAGATAAGATTAACTATAAGCAACCAACTGTAGATCTAAATTAGATGTGAGTCGAATAATTCAATTGGGAATAAAACTTTTTTCTTTCTTACCTCAGGTGGATCGACATACTCGATTCATCTAATATAAAGCTACGATGGCTAAGGATCGGATTTAGAACACAATACACATAGATACACATATAACAGACTATTGAACATATCACATAATCTTATAACAGCAGAATACAACAAATACATGTGCTACAAACTTGAATGGTTATACATAACAATAGACAGATACAACATGTCTCATAGAAAATATAAAATAACCCAAATACTTGATACACAACTAGGAAATAGCCTTAAAAGAGATAGTCCAAGGTTGGTCAGCTAACCACGAACCGATCGAAAGCTACAACCTAAAACAACTCGGCCTGATCCAAGTAATAAATACATGGGTCAGGTAGGCTAGAACTTATCAGTAGGAAAGATGATAACAACAAAAGAAAAGTAAATCCATCTCATTGTTGCCAACAAACGATATAAGTATTATCACATAATACCTAGAGGGAAGCACCATATGTTCATTTTTAATACTCAAGGTAAATTTTATAGGTAATATGCATATGGTTCACCTTCAATATCTTCTATACGTAGAAATAGAAAATGAATATAAACTATATAAAGAATCATCTTAAAACAGTCTACAACTTTATAAGTCCATCATAATAAAACAAAATGAGAGTTCTAAGCATCATATTTGAAATCACCATAAAACCATAAATATATGTAATCCTTCATATCCCAAAAGGCTATAATAAAAGTGAAATTAAAAACATCTAAAAGAAGAAATACTGCATGTGCTACAACTGGCTAGTACTATATTTGGTACCATAAACATAGTGATGTCTGGAGTCGAGTAACATCTTAACCATCGTTATATCTATAGTCTATAATATCATGGAGACCCTAGTCTTTGACATCGTAAAGAACCAAGTTAATTAACATCGTGATGATCAGAGTCGAATATCTGTCGACGACTCCAATCAAGGACTAGTGGTCTATAGTACTAGAAAATATTGTGAATGTGTCTCAACTTCTTAGATAAGAACCCAGAAGACGTCAATGTATGTCTCATACTATACGTTCTCGCCTATCGGTTTGCTAGCCGTTAGTCAATGCCACATATGTTCTTTGATTCCCCCTCATCTTATAGACGAGTGTTAAATGATACCCGACTCATCTCATCTTATTAACGAGTAATGATTGGCACCCTAACTTGTCTCATCTCATTGACAAATGAAAGCCGTAATAAAATCTCTCAATCATAAAACCCATCATATGTGATTGTAGTTGTTGTCGATTTGCTTTCGAAACAACAACAACAACAAACAAGCACAATTTTTATCAAACAAACATCAAAATTTTGGAAAATTCAAAACTTGAAAATTGTAGTTCTATGTCTAAACTTTTCAGAACATCCAAAATTATTGAATTTGGATAAGAAATGAGTAACTTATAGCTAGCAAATTTTTTAGACCTACGATGGTTGTTGTTGTCGATTTGTTCTCGGGACAACAACAAATAAGCACAATTTTGATCAAACAAACATTAAAATTTAAGAAATCTCAAAACTTGGAACTTGTAATTCCGAATTTAAGCTTTTAAAATCATCTACAAATATCAAATTCGGTTATGAAATGAAAATTTTATGATCAAATTTGTTTCAGATTCAACATAGATCAAATATTTGTTTTTCTCTATGGATAACAATAAAAAATATAATTTTGAGCAAGATAACCTCAAAATTCTCGAAAATCATAACATGAAACTTGTAGTACATGATCTAAACTTTCAATAACATCTAAAATTAGCAAATTCGGTTAAAAAATTGAAAATGCTACAGTCAAATTTGTTTTAGTTTGAAATACAGAGCTGTATAAGTTTTGCTCTCGGAATAGCAAAAGAAAAATTCAATTTTGACCTAGCTAGATTTTGTTTTAAAAAAACTCAATATATGAAACTTGTAATACATGATTTAAGCTTTTCAAAACATCTAAAATTATCAAATCTGGCTATGAAGCAAAAAACTTTATGACTAATTCAATATCAGACTCAAATTTAGAAAATTAAAATAAAGACAGAGTCATATTTTTGTATTCAATTTTGTTTCAGGTCAATCAAATGGTAAAATCTTGAAATGTAATCTTAATGACAATTATTCCATATTAAATCTTGTTTTTAACAAAAAAATAACCCTTAGAAGGAAAAAAACGTGGAAGTTATCATTGTTTTACTTCATTGCACTCCTATTATATTTTAGCAATTCGATACCAAATCATATGGTACATGAATTTTGCAACATTTTTACACTAAAACTTTATCTCTTGCTAGCAATCTATGAGTTTACGTTAGCTTCTATAGGCTTTACTACTTACCTTAGCTTGGGAAGCGATTTGATGAATTCAGTTAGGTTAAGCCTACAAGATTGAAGCTTGGACCTTCTCCCAGCCTGTAAGTTGGAAATGTATCACATGCAACCCATAAATTACTATTACTTTTCTTCCTCCTTAATTTTGTAAATTAATTAATAGATTTGTTGAAGCTTTGCTTGATGATGAAATAAAGACAAGAATCTTTTCCTCTAACTTAATTTGTAGATCGATTTAAGTTTAGTAAGATAAAGCGAAAAAAGGTTGTTACTTTTATAATTTTCTCTGGAAAGAAGAAAGGGGAGAGAAAGAATGTTTCTTTCCAAAAAGAAAATCACGTACTATATTTATTCCTAGGTCTAGAAGTTTCCCTCTTAACACTTGCTTAATTCTGGCGCTTGGCTTAGCCCATTTAACTTTAGTGTAATTTAGCTTAAGTTAATTATGCCATGTGGGTTAAGCATATGTCAAAATGACTTGCCTAACACACAAATCATCTTATTTTCTACCAATTAGCAGAAAAAACATAATTTGATCTTACTAAGATTATATACAACTTTCTTAAAACATTATTAGACCTTCTTTTAAACTCAAATTTAAAGCAATTAACATAAGATTTATATTTTACCAACAATCTGTACTTTACAATTTACAATTTTATGTACAAAATTTACATTTTAAGTTTGTACTTGTACAAAACTCAAAGTTTAGACACAAATATCTTATACAAACATATAAAAATTTATTTTCACATCAAAAAGGGTTCGGGTTGGGGTCTCATCCATTAATGGTGATAGGGGAATTTATCCTCTTCCTTTCTTTGCTTTCCTTATCTCAATGTCCTCGTCTCCTTCTCTTCCTTTTCAAACCACTCTCACTTTTCTCCCCTCATTTTTGTCGCTGCTTTTGCCTGAATGGAAGAACCCCAATCCTTTTTATCAAGTGCTCATATCTGACCCTTTTTTATTTGATTCCCCCTAATTTCTTTGATCCTTGCCCCTCCAACAACCCGTCCTTATCTCATGCCAGTCTTCTATACTATTCTATAATGCAGTGTCCCTTCTCGTATTTGACAACCCCACTGTAGTTGCCTCGTTAGTTCTGGTGTTGATAACCCTACTGGCCTCTTAACTGTAATGCCTACATGAGGTTTCCAAGAGTGTGTTTTCCATTTCATTTCTTGGTGATGTTTTGTGTTGTCTTGGTCTGGCTAAAGCTAGGAGTTCTGGATTGGCGAGGGTTCTGCTGGTGATCTTGTGTAGGTCACGGTGGTGGGATTCAACAACTTCGGGAAATGATTTCAATTTGCTATGGTGGTGGAGGTCCCTGTTCTAAGGTAGAGTTTCATTGCTTCTCTGTTTGGTCTTGCAACATGTTTTCGTTTTCGTGGTGTTTTTCCTGAGTTTTTATCAATGGTTCATCTTTTTGTATCTAAGTTGTCGATTGTGTTGCCTGTTAGTGTTGCAGGGTTTTTTGGAGTGTGATTTATGGATGATTGTTTTTCCTTGGGAGTTTGGAGTTTGTTTTGTGCCAAGTTGTTGTTTTGCAGTCGTGGTTCATTTTGGCTGTCATAAATGGATCTTGTTCGACAATGTTTGGTTTATCATTGCTGCTCTACTTGGCTCTCTAGTGATAGCGTTGGCTACAGAGGAGTTTCTTGGGTTTGCAGCCCAAATCTCATTTGTCCTTTCATGTGTGCTCATATTATTTTTGAATGGATGTTGGATTTGTCAAAATGCTATCTAGCTTGGCCGAAAGCTATTGTGCTGAGCTATTTGGCGTGATTTCAGCATGTCAGAAGTTTATATTAATCCAAACTTATTGTGGTTGCCAGTTGCTTGTGACCTCTCCAAGTCAAATCTTTGCTACCTAGTGCCTTAAAGCTACACTTTATGACTGTACTTGCCTTTTTGTATTGTGGTGTACTGTTCTTTGAACAGTGAATGGTTTACTTTATTTGTATAGTGTTTGAATTAATATTTATTGTTTTGTTATGTAATTTTCACTTCTTCTAAAGTACGCAATGATCTTTGTAATTCTCCCTACGTGGGGTTTGAGGTCATATATCGTAGTCCAGAAATATCTTATTTTCTACCAAATTATCACATAACACATAATTTGGCCTTACTAAATTTTTATAGAACTTGCTCAAAACAATATTAAACCTTTTTTAAAACACGAATTCAAAGCAATTAACAAGATTTATATTTTACCAATAAATTGTATAATTTAGAATTTCATGTACAAAATTTACATTTCAAGTTTGTACTTGTACAAAACTCAAAGTTTAAACAAAAATATCTTATACCAACTTATAAAATTATTTTCACATATAGATATTTATTTCCATCAATATATACATCTCCTACTCAATTAATAACATAATAATTCATAATTTTTGTGCTAACGCATGTCACAACAATTCGAACCATTCTGTAACTCGACTATAAGAGTGGGTATTCTAAAAATACCGCTTAAGTTTAAGATAATTTCAAATTTTAAACACTTATAATTTCTGGAACGCTAACTGTATTCACCTTATACTTTCAAAGCACTAAATTTTCATAAAATAATACTTTAGTTCGTTTCAAATAATATGAAATCACCCGTTCATCATAATTTATCATGTTACTTAGTTGCGATGACGACAAAATCGCTATCTCCTTGCCATCCAAATTTATTATTCTTGTTTAATCTACTGGCCTAATACCATTCTTATGAATATTTTCAATTATTATTCCAAAAACCACTTATTAATAATGGGCTCAATTGTCTTGTATAAGCATTTAATAAATTCTTATCGATCGTTGATCAGATGTACCGATCAAAACCCCTTAAAATACCCAATAGACAATCCAACACGAAAGTTATTAATGAAACTTTTTGTTCACATGTAGTTGTTTCTATTGTTTATTATTATCGATAACCTTGCTTTGCCTTACTAAAAACAACCATATACCAAAAATTTCCATGTTAATCACTTGATTTACATCCATAACTCAGTTAAGACTTAGCAACTTGTATCTATCAATATTTCCCATCTCTTAATCCCACCTACAGATTTATTTAATTTAGCTCAGCCAAGATAATTTACTTGTTCCGCTGCGCACTTGAATTTTATTTCAATTATAGTATTCATTTTCCTAACATAAATTTTCACTTTTATTATCCTGGATTTAATTCATCTACCCATCCCAATTAATTTCAACCAATTCAAAAATCACTTAAACACAAAAAAGATGAGGTTTATATTTCGTTAAAATTCTAGACCTAATATTTACGCACCGAAAGAATTAGAGGATGAAAATTTCTACCAAGATATGCTACAGATGATAGGACACCACTCATGGAATACTACAGAATGAAATGCTCATTCCTAGACGTATTCCTTAGGCTAGTCTCCTACACGACTCATAGATAAGGAACACTAGATAGGAAAAACAATGAAAGCGATAATGTAAACACGATTGTTATCATTCTATGTTTAACACATGTACTATTCTGATTCTATTTTGTGTCCATCGTACTTTGTTTTAAATACATCTCTGATACCATTTTGTAATGCCCACCCTGAGACCCACCCTACTAAAGAACATTAACAAGTAATGTGATCTATCAGGGCGGAGAATAACATTGGCTATAAGCAACCAACTGTAGGTCTAAATTAGATGTGAGTCAAATAAGTCAATTGGGAATACAACTTTTTTCATTCTTATCTCAGGTGGATCGACGTACTAGATTCATCTAATATAAAGCTACGATGGCTAAGGATCGGATTTAGAACACAATACACATAGATACACAAATAATAGACTATTGAATATATCACATAATCTTGTAACACCAGAATATAACAAATACATATGCTACAAACTCGAATGGTTGTACATAACAATAACATGTCTCAAAGAAAATATAAAACAACTCAAATACTTGATACGCAACTAGGAAATAGCCTCAAAACAGATAGTCCAAGGTTGATCAGCTAACCACGAACCAACCGAAAGCTACAACCTAAAACAACTCGGCCTGATCCAAGTAATAAATACATGAGTCGGGTTGGCTAGAACTTATCGGTAGTAAAGATGATTGTAGTAAGAGAAAGGTGAATCCGTCTTGTTGTTGCCAACAAATGATATAAGTATCATCACATCCTACCTAAAGGGAAGCATGATATGTTCATCTTTAATACTCAAGGTAAATTTTATAGGTAATATGCATATGGTTCACCTTCAATATCTTCTATACGTAGAAATAGATAATGGATATAAACCGTATAAAGAATCATCTTAAAACAGTCTAAAACTTTATAAGTCCATCATAATAAAACTAAATGAGAGTTCTAAGCATCATATTTGAAATCACCATAAAACCATAAATATATGTAATCCTTCATATCCCAGTAAGCTATAATAAAAGTGAAATCAAAAATATCTAAAAAAAGAAATATTGCACGTGCTACAACTGGCTAGTAATATATTTGGTACAATAAACATAGTGATGTCTGGAGTCGAGTAACATCTTAACCATCGTGATATCCATAGTCTATAATATCATGGTGACCCCAGTCTATGACATCGTAAAGAACTAATTTGCTTAACATCATGATGATCAGAGTCGAATATTTGTCGAGGACTCCAATCAAGGACTCGTGGTCTATAGTACTAGAAAACGTTGTGAATGTGTCTAAACTTCTCGGATAGAACCCAAAAGATGTCAATGTACGTCTCATACTATACGTTCTCGCCTATCGGTTTGCTAGCCGATAGTCGATGCCATATATGTTCTCTGATTCCCCCTCATCTCATAACCGAGTGTTATATGATACCCGACTCAACTTATCTTATTAACGAGTAATGATCGACATCCTAACTTGTTTCATCTAATTGTCAAATGAAGATCGTAATAAAATCTCTCAATCATTATAACACCCATCATATGTGATTGTTGTTTTTGTCGGTTTGCTTTTGAAACAACAACAAGAACAAACAAGCACAATTTTTTATCAAACAAACATCAAAATTTTGAAAAAATCAAAACATGAAAGTTGTAGCTCTATATCTAAACTTTTCAAAACATCCAAAATTATCGAACTTGGATAAGAAATGAGTAACTTATGCTCAACAAATTTTTTAGACCAACGATAGTTGTTGTTGTCGATTTGTTCTCGGGACAATAACAAACAAGCACAATTTTGATCAAACAAACATTAAAATTTCCGAAATCTCAAAACATGAAACTTGTAATTCAGAATTTAAGCTTTTAGAATCATCTAGAAATATCAAATTCGGTTATGAAATGAAAATTTTATGATCAAATTTGTTTCAGATTCAACACACATCAAATATTCGTTCTCGCGGGATAACAATAAAAAATTATAATTTTAAGCAAGATAACCTCAAAATTCTAGAAAAATCATAACATGAAACTGATCTAAACTTTCAATAACATCTAAAATTAGCAAATTCGGTTAAAAATTGAAAAATGCTACAGTCAATTTTGTCTTAGTTTGAAATACAAAATTATATAAGTTTTGCTCTCGGGATAGCAATAGGAAAATTCAATTTTGACCTAGCTACATTTTGATTTTAAAAAAACTCAATATATGAAACTTGTAATACATGATTTAAGATTTTCAAAACATCTAAAATTATTAAATTTGGCTATGAAACAAAAACTTAATGGCTAATTTAATGCTAGATTCAAACTCAGAAAATTAAAATAAAGATAGAAACATATTTTTTCATTCAATTTTGTTCAGGTTAATCAAATGGTAAAATCTCGAAAAGTAATCTTAATGAAAATTGTTCCATATTAAATCTTGTTTCTAACAAAAAAAGGACCCTTAGACGAAAAAAAAACGTGGAAGTTATCATTGTTTTAGTTCATTGCATTCCTATTATATTTTAGCAATTCGATACCAAATCATATGGTACACGAATTTTGCAACATTTTTACACTAAAACTTTATTTCTTGCTAGCAATCTATGAGTTTATATAAGCTTCTATAAGCTTTACTACTTACCTTAGCTTGAGAAACGATTTGATGAATTCAGCTAGATTGAGCCTACAAGATTGAAGCTTGGACCTTCTCACAGCCTGTAAGTTGGAAATGTATCACATGCAACCCATAAATTACTATTATTTTTCTTCCTCCTTAATTTAATAAATTAATTAATAAATTTGTCGAAGCTTTGCTTGATGATGAGATAAAGATAAGAAGCTTTTCCTCTAACTTAATTTGAAGATTGGTTTAGATTTAGGAAGATAGAGAGAAAAAAGGTCGTTACTTTTATAATTTTCTCGGGAAAGAAGAAAGAGGAGAGAATGTTTCTTTCCAAAAAGAAAATCATGTACTGTATTTTTTTCCTAGGTCTAGAAGTTTCCATCTTAACACTTGGTTAATTATGGGATATGGCTTAGCCCATTTAACTTAAGTGTAATTTAGCTTAAGTTAATTATGCCATATAGGTTAAGCATATGCCAAAATGACTTGCCTAACCCACAAATAATCTTATTTTCTACCAACTAGAACAAAACACATAATTTATATCTTACTAAGTATCTATACAACTTACTCAAAACATTATTAAACCTTCTTTTAAACTCAAATTTAAAACAATTAACATAAGATTTATATTTTACCAACAAATTGTACTTTACAATTTACAATTTTATGTACAAAATTTACATTTTAAGTTTATACTTGTTCAAAACTCAAAGTTTAGACACAAATATCTTATACAAACGTATACAAATTCATTTTCACATCAAAAAGGTTTCGGGTTGGGGTCTCATCCATTAATGGTGATAGGGGAATTTATCCTCTTCCTTTCTTTGCTTTCCTTATCTCCATGTCTTCCGTCTCCTTCTCTTCCCTTTTCGAATCACTCTCACTTTTCTCCCCTCATTTTTGTCGCTGCTTTTGCCTGCATGGATGAACCCCAATCCTTTTTATCAAGTGCTCAGATCTCACCCTTTTTTCTTTAATTCCCCCTAATTTCTTCGATCCTTGTCCCTCCAACAACCCGTCCTTATCTCATGCCAGTCTTCTACACTATTCTATGATGCACTGTCCCTTGTCGTATTTGGCAACCCCAATGTAGTTGCCTCATTAGTTCTAGTGTTGATAACCCTACTGGCCTCTTAACTGTAATGCGCTACATGAGGTTTCCAAGAGTTTGTTTTCCATTTCATTGCCTTAGGTTGTTTTTTGTTGTGTTGGTCTGGCTAAAGCTAGGAGTTCTGGATTGGCGGGGGTTTTGCTGGTGGTCTTGTGTAGGTCTCGGTGGTGGGATTCAACAACTTTGGAAAATGATTTCAATTTGCTATGTTGTGGAAGTCCCCAGTTCTAATGTAGAGTTTCATTGCTTCTCTATTTGGTCTTGCAACATGTTTTTGTTTTCGTGGTGTATTGGCTAAATGTTTATCAATCATTCATCTTTTTGTATCGAAGTTGTCGATTGTGTTGCCTGTTAGTGTTGCAGGGTTGTTTGGAGTGTGATTTATGGAGGATTGTTTTTCCTTGGGAGTTTGGATTTTTTTTGTGCCAAGTTATTGTTCTTCAACTGTGGTTCATTTTGGCTGTCATAAATAGATCTAGTTCGACAATGTTTGGTTTTTCATTGCTGCTCTACTTGGCTCTTTGGCGGTAGCGTTGGCTATAGAGGAGTTTCTTAGGTTTGCAGCCCAAGCCTCATTTGTCCTTTCATGTGTGCTCATGTTATTTTAGAATGGATGTTGGATTTGTCATAATGCTATCTAGCTTGGCCGAAAGCTGCTGTGCCGAGCTATTTTGCATGATTTCAGCATGTCAGAAGTTTATGTTAATTTGAATATATTGTGGTTGCCAGTTGTTTGTGACCTCTCCAAGTCAAATCTCTGCTACCTAGTGCCTTAAAGCTACACTTTGTGACTCTGCTTGCCTTTTTGTACTGTGGTGATACTGTTCTTTGAACAGTGAATGGTTTACTCTATTTGTATATTGTCTGAATTAGTATTTAATGTTTTGTTATGTAATTTTAACTTTCTTTTGAAGTATGCAATGATCTTTGTAATTCTCCCTACGTGGAGTTTGAGGTCGTATATCGTAGTCTAGAAACAGTATTTAGCTCTAGTCCAGTAATCTTGTATAGATATAGTTAATGGACTACTTTAAACTCCCATAGTGGTAGACATTCCACCTTAACAACCGAACTAGCCAGTTGGTAATCTGTCAATCTCTTGTAATATTGTAATTATTATTTGATATAACAATAAGCGTTTGCAGTCAGTTTAAAAACCGGTCGGCTCTACCAAAAAATATATTATTTCCATATATAAATATTGATTTCCATCAGTATGTACGTTTCTTATTTAATCAATAAAATAAAAAGTCAAAATTTTAGCGTTAATGTCAAAAATTCACTTTTAACAACGATCCATAATTTCATTTCACTTAAACACAATTCATACTTTATATATATATATATATATATATATATATATATATATATATATATATATATATATCAACTTATAATTTCTTAAAAACAAATTCATAACTATTGATCATCTACTTATAAAAATTTAATGCTTATATTGAAATATATCACTTAAATCTTGATTGCTACTCAATATTTTATGTTTTCAATATTCACTTAAACCACAAAAAATATAATTTACAAACACGGAATGGAATAAATTTCTTGTTACATCCAAGGTATACAATTAATTCCAATGCACACAACTGTATAAATCACAAATTCTTTTATTCCAAAACATAATTTATTACATGAGTCTGATTGAACAATTAATTAAATCCTTCTTGGTTTTAAAACACACATAACATAATATAATCGGCCAAGCTCAGACACTCAAACCACGGGTTGTAACATACATGGTTATCTATCACAGAAAATTTAAGAATTCTCAGTCACCACGCCGAGGACTAATGGACCGACCGAAGGTTCCATACCAAAACCAGCAAAAAGGCATCAACTGAAACCAATTCAATCGAGAATTCAAGTTATTTCCAAATGATCCTCCATCACATTTTTTTACCTATTATTGTATCTTTTTTCTATAGGAACCAACTTTTGGAAGTCACTGAATGCGTCTAACATGAAATTTATGATAAAATGATATTTATGCCTGACCTAATCATTTCTCAAGTAAAGGATTACAAAATACACTACTTTGGGTATTAACCATAAATTTGGCTAATAGATACCACATTAACAAAAGAGAAAGCTCATTTAGACACAAAATGATAACAAAATTAGGACATAACGGGTTTGCACGTTGGATTGCCCCTTGCATACCATCGCTTCATATAAACACAAAATTATCTCAATTTCTGTATAATTATGTTTCAAAGATAGTTGTTCGCTTAACTAAATGACAATACTAAATTTTATTACAAGTATAACTTATATAAATCACTTAACATATATTTTTTTACTTAAAGAAAGATAAACGATTTTATTTGTAATTGGTAACACAATAAATTAATAATATACCATACACATAACTTCCACTTTTACCAAAATTTATGAATACGTTGCTTCCATAACTTTACCGTGTGCAACACACCTGACACACATCAACATTTGTAGTTTTTTAAAAGAAAATAGTTTTGATTTTAGAAACATGATTTAAATATATGATTAATATTCAAATTTAATTTTGGAAAAAGCTAATTTCTTAGTTTACCGAAATAAAATAAAAAAAGCAAATGTAGTCCTTACCTAAAAAACTAAACAAAGAGCGGGTGGAGGTACCCATATTAAATAATAAAAACTAGATTATAATTAGTTTGCCTTTATCATCTGGGAGACTGAAAGCAAGTGTATGTATAAGGGCTGAACGGATATGGCCGGTGGAGGCAGTTGCGCACGAGTAGATATGGTCGTTCGTTCAATAAACGTGACTATTCGGAACAGTCGAACCCGTTTTGTATGGTCACCTACGCGCCTACGTACCCCAAGCGCCCACATTTAGCCCATAATAATATTTTATAGGTCCAAACCATTTTATCCCAAACCATTGTGTCCATTTCTAATCCCAAGTTATTGATTCACAACATCCTATTCAAACTCTTCATATAACAGATGAGTTACACCATAATATTTACTGATGTAGGACAAATACTTATTGAAATCTTCCCAATAATCCACCACAAGAATGAAATAATTATCTATTTATGCATACAAGAAAGTACCTTTTGTTTAAATTTTTCTCCTTAGTGCATATATTTATGTTTCAACAAAATATTTGGTAGTAAATACTTAAATCAAAATCCAATGCGATGAAATGAAATACATGAACACATGAATATTATCATGCTTCTATAAAATGTCATAACCATAAATTGGTTATTAATTTCCTCCTAGTTTTCATGAACAAGTATAAAGTTATATTCAAACTCTAATGAAAACATTGTTTCTTATGTTCATATAGGTGTCTATTCTTTTGTTACTATGGACAAGCGATCAACACTTTTCTGTAGCTTGCTCTTACCCTTTAAACCTTGAATAATATATGGTTGGGTTTCCATTGCAGGTGATTAGAATGATTTCAAACCCATTTCACCACTAGTAGTTTTCACCATTTCTCTAAGTAATCCTTTAGTTAGTGAGTCTGCTAGATTTTCCTTTGATCTAACAAATATAATAGTAATGATACCATCTACAATTAATTCTCTGACATATGCATGTCTTAAACTTAGTTATATGTCTAGACTTTCCACTATATATCTTATAATAAGCTATACAAAATGTAGCTTCGCTATCACAATAAACAGAATGGCTAACATTGGATGTGGATACAACTATATTTCTAATAGTAAATTTCTTAGCCAGTCCGCCTCCTTACCCGATGCATCTAGGGCAATAAATTCTGCTTCAACTGTAGAATGTGTTATAACTGTTTGTTTCTTGGAGGCCCAGGATATAGCACCTCCTCTAAGAGTAAAAATCCATCCAGTAGTTCCTTTATTATCGTTTTCACGTGTTGCACCACTTGCATCTGAATATCCTTGCAGAAGTGCTGGGAAATTTCCATAATAAATTTATAATCTCATGGTCTGTAGTAACCCGGATTTTCGGCGACTTTGGTTATCGACGTAAGCTCGACGTCGATAACCAAAACCTCGAAAAATCCCGGTAATTAATGAAAGAAATTAGAAGGTGAGAATAGATAAGATAGAACTTATAGAATAGAAGAAGAAGAAGAACATCATCATCAGAGTATACACGAATCTCACAGCGGAACGAATAAAATATAACCTAACATATCTTTGAAATAACATCAGTATATGTATACAATAGCACTTTTCAGAGTACAACACTTACAACACAGCGGAAATAATAATAGCTATATGATCCTGAAACCTCCTGCTCCAGCTCTTCAATGTATCTGCAAATCCCGACTACTTGACTGCCCGTACAAATTTAGGCACCCAAGAGTTTAGGGAAAACAAAACAAATAACTCCGGGTCAGTCATGGGACTGGTATGAGTAAACTCAATTCACTTAAAACAGGTATATGATATCTCATAAGACCAAGCCGTGAATACGGAATGGGTTTTTCCCTTATGAGAATCCAAATAACTTTTCGAAGCAATATCATTCTGATATTATAATAATGTCTAAGTACAAATAAATATCAATCTAGCAGAAACGCTTGCATCTCACGTTACTACATATATAGTATACAATCAAAATCGCAAGCACGTATTGGATGATTGGATTTCCAACTATGACAAGGTATGGAACCACCTTCCGATCAGTGTACTCTAGGAACGGTACACTGGAGTTCAACAAGAACATCTTGCAACTCAGCCACACATGACCGACCACTCATTTCGCTTGAGTGTATCGAATGTACATCACCAACGGTTGGGATCAGCAACCGTTCCCGTATATATATGTGACAGCATTGATAGATTTAAGAAACAAATGAATATTCACTAGATATGTGATTATACACCCTACTTCGGTGCGACCGACTTAGCCATGCTGCCTGCCCGATTTCTGTCATTTACTGGTTTATGAGGCTAGAAGCTACGCTTTATCATCACATCAGATTCACTTCGAATGCCACATTGTCAGATCCATCAGAATCACTAATTGACGTCTACAACCATACATTACGTGTCAGCTAAAAGAAGATTCTTTCTCCGCTTCCACTCTTGGTATAGTTGAAGAAATCAATGTACGTGACCGTCTGGAAATACTATGTCAAACATCCATCTTCATTCACTTAGAAATGTCACATCGTCATACCCGCCAAATCACAAATTGACTTATCCAAAAATAACACGGGTATACAGCTAAGAGAAACGAATTCCTCCACCACCAAACGTGAATACGTTTGAACAGATCAACTTATGCGATCCATTGGATATACTCTGTCAGACCTTCGTCCATACAAGTTGTCCTGGGACTGGACAAACCGAAGGCACTATTCTGTAAACAGGATAGCCTTGCATTTTACTTCGTCCTCAATTATCTATGGCATATATGATTCGCGACGCTTATGCCAATACAGAGTGGTTCTATGGATAATAATCCAACCGGTCTCTCCATATTAACAACGTTAAAATGGTCTAAACTTCGATAGTCTGTGAGTTAACTATCAAAGAAAAATAAGTGTGCAAACAACGATATTATTTCCAGATGGAAATTATATCGAACAAACATCATTTAACATTAATCTCTCTAGTTCATTTATTTACTTATCTCATGTTTCCCTATATTCTAAATTCTATTTTTTTCTTTTATCATAAAACATTTCTGATTCTCGTTTAGAAAACATTTCCAAAACTCCTTTACGATCAAACCTTACCATTTCTTAGTTGAGAAGGAAGTCACTCAAGTTGGGGTATAATTACCTCTCAGACCTTAACTGAACAACGTTATAACTTCGAAATGGTCAAAGTTTATCTTTTAATCTTTAAAAACTTCTTTACGCCTTTCTCGGATTCAATTTTACAAATCCACTTCTATATTTAAAACATTGGTTATAACGATAACGTTATAATCCCTACTTTCGAATTATCTAACTTTAATTACAACTTCTATTCTTATTAGTGAATAATTAACCTAACACTTATTTATTTATAAATAAATAAATCTCTATTTAAACACTGGAAAGTATAAGTACTTTCCCGAATTCGATATAATCGAATTCACCGATTAGCTCTCTTCGAGAAATCTCTATTTGATTAACTCTTCTTCGAATAACCTATATTCGATTAACTTCTTCTCGAATAAACGATATTCGAAAATCTCTCTCTTCGAATAACTAATATTCGATAACTCTTCCTTTTCAAATATCTCATATTTGAAAATCTGTAATAACCCGGAAAATCTGGGCCAGTTTAAAATTTTTATTTCGGCAATTTTAGCGAATTTTGATTATTTAAAATGAATTATTTTAAATAATATCGACGTGAAATTCATTTTGAATATATAATTCGACGTATATATTATACGCGTCGTCGTTAGAATATAAATAATTATATATAATTATAAATAGAATTGAAAATGGCGCGGTAGTTCGATAATTCGATTTCAAACTTCAATTGGATGTACCGGGTGCAAAACAATCCGGATTTTAGTGAAACCAAAAACATTAGGATCTAATAGTGAATATCTTTCCAACGAATCCGAGAAATCAAAATTTCATGGCAGGGATCAAAAGATATGTCCAGTTGAAAATTCTGAATAGTCGCTATGGAATTCAGGCCCTTAAAAATGGACATTTTGCAAATGGCCTCGGATTTCGACGAAACCACTTTTGTTGGGTCCGTGATGTCGAGTTATTGCTAGATTCTAAATTTCATAATTTTTCGAATCAATATGTGAGCGTGGCAAAGGAAAACGCGTTTGACCAGTTTCAGTTGATTTTAATCGACTGGAAAATGGTCATTTTTCCAATGGCCTCAGAATTCGACGAAACTAGTTTTGTTAGGACCGTATCGTCGATACGAAGCTAGAAAATATTTTTCTGGGATTTATAGAGTTCGTATGTGACCCCAGTAATTCGAAATGTACGTTTAAAATTCAATATAAGGATTTAAATGTAAATCAAACGGAAACTGATCGAGACGTCCGAATCAACCTACGATACATATCCCATTGTGTTCGGAATGGGGGTAAAATGCTATGGACGACAAGCGGTGGGTTCGATTCTGAAGTCGTCAGAAAAAGTTACTTTATGAGAATATAATTTAATAATTAAATAAATAAAAATATAAAAAAAATCTCTTTCCCCCCCCCCTTTAACTCTGGCCCCCCCTTTTTTCTTCAATAGGAAATCGAGATAAATAAATAAATAATAAAAAAAAAAAATGTCGAGCCCCCCCCCAGGCGATTCCACGCTCCTCCTCCCACCTTATCACTGCCGCGCCAGAGACTGCCGTACCCCCCCTTCCTCCTCCGATCCTTCTCCTTCTCCTTCCTCCCTCCTTGTCCTCTCCGCTCGAACCCGTCCCTCCCTTCGAGTCAAAAACGCGAACGCCAGAGCCCCCCCGTGATGTCCGCCGACCTTCCCCCCCTTTAGCCACCTCCGGCGAACTCAGAGAGACCCCCCCCCCCCCGAAGACGCTGTAAGTTTTTTTGTTGTTATTTTTTTATTGTTTTATTTTATTTCATGTCTTTTAGATAAAAATATAGTTTTAAAAATTGATTTTTTTATGCTAAAGATTATGTTTTTAAATAATAAAAGGTTATATTTATTTTATGAAGAAAAGGTTATATCTTAAATAGGTTAAGGTTAAATTTCTATAGTAGAAAGCTTTGATTAGTTTTTTTATATATAATAAAAAGACATGATTTTTAGAAGCATAAAAAGAAAATAGATTTTTCTATGAAAGGGCAATTTTTTTTTTGTATAATATAGAAGTTCAAAATATAATCTTTTATATAGTAACAATATCAAAATCAAATTTTTATAAGATGCAGATGTTAAAAATCCGATTTTTAAATATTGAACTTTGAAGTAAAAATTCGATTTTTATATATTGAACTTTGAAGTAAAAATCCGATTTTTAAATATTGAACTTTGAAGTAAAAATTCGATTTTTATATATTGAACTTTGAAGTAAAAATCCGATTTTTAAATATTGAACTTTGAAGTAAAAATCCGATTTTTAAATATTGAACTTTGAAGTAAAAATCCGATTTTTAAATATTGAACTTTGAAGTAAAAATCCGATTTTTAAATATTGAACTTTGAAGTAAAAATCCGATTTTTAAATATTGAACTTTGAAGTAAAAATGCGATTTTTATATATTGAACTTTGAAGTAAAAATTCGATTTTTATATATTGAACTTTGAAGTAAAAATTCGATTTTTATATATTGAACTTTGAAGTAAAAATTCGATTTTTATATATTGAACTTTGAAGTAAAAATTCGATTTTTATATATTGAACTTTGAAGTCAAAATTTGATTTTTACATATGTAGAGAATACGGGCGACGAAAGCGACAAAAGGCGAGAGCGTTGAAGATTTCTATAAATGAAGAGTCAAGATGATTGGATAGCTATATGTGAGAATTTCTCACCTTTCAATTTCTTTTTTTCTAGTTATATATATATACTAGGATGCAGACGGTGTTTAGTAGCACCCGACACAATCGTCCACAGACCATGGACTTGTTTGTTTGGTTGCATAGATTAGTTGGATATTTGAATTGAAATTGAGTTGTTTGGGTGGATTGAATGAATTTGATTGATGTGTGAATGGCGTGGGCCTTCACTAGACCGGGGATAAGGCTAGGCCTCGTCCCGTTTCTAGTATCGTGCCGTTATGCTGCCAAAATTTTCTAAAATAAGTTAGAAAAATAAAGATATCATTTTATTGAATAAATGAATTGAATAGAAATTCATAGGTTGAAATAAAATGTTTTATCGTTAAAAATATAATTTTTAACGGGAATGTGAATAAATAAAATATTCATTTACAAACCGGACGGTTTGTTTATGTACACTGATTTGACTGATATTGATTGGGTCGATAAATTTCACACATCGCCCAACTGCACAAATAAAATCTGTGTTTGATTGTTTGAAACCCCACACGGGTGTTGGGGTGAAACTTGAAGTTCACTCATCCTGATTGATTAAATATGTCGATCGATTGATTGACAGGCTGTTACAAGCGTTAGATACCAATATTTGATGCTTATACAGTGTAGTGCACTTTGGTTGATGGTTGATTATTTTTCCATGCTATTATACATGTGTTGTATGAAAATCCATATAATTAACCTTATATGGTGATTGATTGGGCCTCATTCCAATTTAGAAAATAAAGAATAATATAAAATAAAGGTTCATGTGTTGACAGTTTCATCCATTGAGATTGGTCATGTGTTGAACGAAATATTTTAGTAATAAAATTTACATCTTTATAATATAAAATAAAGGTTCATGTGTTGACAGTACTCATCCTTTGAGATTGGTCATGTGTTGAACGAAATATTTTGATAATAACAACTATTTTGAAAAAGAAATATTTGAAATAAAATATTTGAAATAGAAATTTATGAAGCCGTGTTGATTAGATTGACGCCATTTTGACGTGAACGATATTTATATCGATTTTATTCATCTCGAAATGAAATGAATTGAATTGAAAACGATTTCGAAATGAATTGAATTGAAAACGATTTCGAAATGAATTGAATTGAAAACGATTTCGAAATGAATTGAATTGAAAACGATTTCGAAATGAATTGAATTGAAAACGATTTCGAAATGAATTGAATTGAAAACGATTTCGAAATGAATTGAATTGAAAACGATTTCGAAATGAATTGAATATGAAACGATTTCGAAATGAATTGAATATAAAACCAATTTGAATTGAATCGAATAGAAAACGAATTCGAAATCGAATTTAATTGAAAACGAATTCAAATTGAATTGAAAGCGAATTGAAATGAATTCAAATTGAATTGAAATTTGAATTGAATAGAAATGAATTTTAAAACGAATTTATAAAGAAGAATTCAATTTTGATTTGAATTGAAATGGAAGTTGAATTTGCTTTTGAAACGAATTTTAAAACTATTTATATAATTCGTTTTAAATAGAAATCGACGAAATATATATTATATATATAATATAATGGCCTGAATAGAACGCGCCGCGCCGCGGTAGTTCGCGAATTTCGACCATTTATTTCAAACGGACATTACGGGAGATCCGACCGTCGGATTCTCCTAAAACCGGAACCGTTGGGTTCGTATCGAAAAGAGCTTTCTAACGAATGTTATAAATTTGAAATCTGACGGTTGGATTTGGAGATACGACCAAATCAAATTCGAAAAAGGTCGCTGTAAGTGCAGTTCGATGGCCGTTGATGGAAATCGACTGTACGGGCCTTGATAAAATTATTAAAAATAGTAATAATTTGTGTAAAATCATAAGAAATGATTTGTGAAGAATTGGGATGAAAAACTCCATATTTGAAAAGATAAAAATAGATTTTTATCGAAATGAACTAGTTTTGAACTAGAATTATAATTCTATTTATTTTTAAATAAATAAATTGAATTCGAAAAGGGTTTTAAAAATAACCAAAATTTCCAATGATTGCATTGGAATGGATTTGAATCGAAATTGTCTTCGGAATATTTCGATGTTGGATTTCGTGACTATACAGATGTTGTTATGGAAATTTGAAAGATAGATATATATATATCGTTATTTCCAATACGATATTTGTTGGTCGTAGAATTTGATATTGAATATAAGCCGGGATATTTGCTATTCAGGGCCTTGTATTGAATATCAAATATGATTTGGGTTTGTCGTGAATAGTGTCTTCACTAACACTGTTCTTGAACCCAGTAGAGAAAAGATTAAATCTTTTTATTTAGATTTAATGAAGTGTACCAATTAAATAATATTTAATTGGAATTGAATTGATATTGATTTTTGGGTTTATCGTGAACAGTGTTTTAAACAACACTTGTTCTTTAACCCGATAATTAATGAATGTGACTTAGGGTTTATCGTGAACCGTGTTTTAAATGACACGGATTCTTTAACCCAGTTAACGATTAAAACTAAGTGGAGTTTTAATGAATCTTTAATTAGATTGAAATAATCGAAATGGAGTATCACCAGTTTTGCTCCAGGCGATAGTTAAATCTTTAATTAGATTTGAACGTGAAATGGTAATTGAATTTGCCGATAACACCGTGGTGTTAGATATGAAGTACTACCCGTTTTACTTCAGGGGATGAATAGGTTGGGATTGGGAAATTAAAACAAATGATTACTTCGGTAAAGTTCGTTAATCCCGACTAGTTTGAATTGATATTCAAAAGTAGATTGAAGAATAAATTAAAGAATTTATCTTTGATAAAATTAATGGGAACCTTTCCCTATGAATGTGAAATTTAGGAATTAACTGTCGGTTAGCCAAGCAGAATGGTTTTCTGGATATTGATCTGATGTTGGTTTCGGCCTTCGGGGTTAATATTTGGGGAATTATTCTCTTGATTAATTTACGGTTAATGACTGATGAATTGGAATGAGGCGTATGTTGTGTTTGTGTAACACTTATTTAAAATATACGCGAGTTATTCGGAAAGACCGGGTTTATCCCATTCTGGATAACTGATACGACGATAAGTCGAAGATGAAGACGATGGTCGAAGACCGGAGTTCTTCACGTCGTTTGGGTGGTTACTGATGATCTTGATTGGGCTGTACACCCAAGAAGATGGAAACAGTTAGTGATCGTCCAGACGTACTTGGAGATCGATGGATATGCGGGGTACTAGGTGCCTCCAGTTTCGTTCAGACCCAGAACGGACTTGTAAATGGACTGTGTGTCTGACATTGGATTTCAGTCCGTGTGATTGATCTCTATTAAATATATATCTGTTTGGCGGCGGAGAATTTATTCTCTTGCTTAACGCCCTTCTCTGAGACGTATGAGCTCAGGGGTTATATATCGATGGATATCAAACGCATGGAGTGAATTGCCTGTGTGGCATGCCTAAGTGGCAATTGATCGAGGCTTCTGTTGAAAAGCAAAGTCTTGTGGTGATGATCAAAGCACGGCCTTTGTGGCGTAGCTTTGTGTAACGTTTGCTTCGCGAGTTTCACAACCGGTATGAACCAAAAACGGGAGACGGACCTCAGGGAGGGCATGCGTTTCTTTCTAGTTAGAAGTGGCGTCAGTGGTTTTACATGCCCTGACGAGTTTGACTTATGTGGTTGTTGCTGTTGCGAGGCGCCTCGGATTGATCGGTCGTTCTCGAACCGATGGAGTCATTTAGTTGGCTCGTTTACGCCCCATAGGGCGGGGGAACGCATGTTCAGGGTTTAAGTTTAATCCACATCGGTGGACCGGCCCTGTCGCTCCAAGGTCACTCGAGCTCTGACCTGTGGCTCGGGCTAGAGAGTCACGAATCGGTTGAGGACTATCTTTTGCCTCGGTTCATAGATGGAAATCCAATTTCCAAATACGTGACATTTGCGGTTTTATTTGTAAACCTATATATGGCGACATGATATATGGTACCCATGCCGCCTAGGATTGATACTTATGATTTGAAGTTGTTTTATACACTATACACTTATAATAGTATCAAATGATTTGTTTTAAACGTATCAAGCATTCTTTGGCTGTTATAAGGGAAAACCCTATCCTCGGCTGCGTTGCATTGTGTGATGGGACCTGGGTCTTATAACAGCTTCATTTTTCTTTATTTAGCATTGCGCTGTTTGTTTTATGCACTGGTATTCTTGGGAGGAAACCCGTTCCGTGTTATACGGCGTGGTCCCTTGATTTACCTAATGATTTAAAATAAAGATTAACTGTTTTAGTTCTCACACCAGTCCCATGACTGACCTGGAGTTTATTGTTTTAACCTAAACTCTGGGTGCCCTTATTTTGACACGGGCAGCTAGTAGTTTTGGTTTTGCAGATTTATATTCACAGGATCCTGGTTTACAGCTGGAACGATATCCGGAAAGCTTTGTATCCGTATATCTCCTTCTAGTTGTGTATTGTATTATTTTCCGCTGCTATGTATTTAAATGTAATTTAAATCTCTGATATTTCTGTGTAATATTTATTCATTTATACTCTGTATATTCTTGTAATCTGATGCATTGTTGTAATATACAGTGAAATGTTCTTTTATATGCGTTCTGTTGTGGTTTGTTCTCGAACTATCCGACGCTTTCCTTTACGGGGAAGTTACGGGTTTTAACAAAATCTCACTTCGATTAAACTAAAATCGATAACTCCCTTCAATGAAACCAACATCGATAACTCCTTTCGATGAAACTAACATCGATTTATTTAACTCGACGAACTTAACTCGACTAACTTAACTTACTTGGTTCGACCAATTCGATTCAATTAACTAGGCTCGACTAACTTGACTAACTTAACTCGACTTACTTAACTTAACTTATTTCTCAACTCGATTAACTCCTATCGAATAACTAATTAACTCCAACTGGTTAAATCTAACTGATTAACTCTAACTGATTAACTCTAACTGGTTAACTCTATTTGACTAACTCGACTTGACTAACCCCTTTCGAATAGCATATTCGTTTTACTAAATTTCGAATACCATATTCGATTACTAACTTCGAATACCATATGCGATTAACTAACTTCGAATACCATATGCGATTAACTAACTTCGAATACCATATTCGATTAACTAACTTCGAATACCATATTCGATTAACTAACTTCGAATACCATATTCGACTAACTAACTTCGAATACCATATGCGATTAACTCCTTCCGAATGTCTATATTCGATTTTACTTTATTCACTTTATAAAGATTTCCTTTTTAACAACGTTTTATTCATTTGAAAAGGTTTACTTTTAAATAACGGTTCTACACTTTACAAATGTCCTTTTTATAATGTTCCCTTTCAATTCTATTTGTAAATGGTTTACAAATATTTCCTTTTCAAATTTATTCTAGAAATACTCTAACTCCTTAAATTTCCGGGAAAATTCGCCATAACCTCCTTTGTATCGGGAGCATCGGGAAAATCCCCAAACCCGCCACACAGGCTTTTCCATTCAAAAAGAAATGTTTTGAATTTATTTCCTTTTCAAATATCTCTTATTTATAAATATTCCAATTTATAAACATTTCTTATTTATAAATATTCCACTTTATAAATATCTCTTATTTATAAATATTCCATTGAAAATATTCCCTTATCAACATTTCGGTATGTTACGGTGTTTCAACATATCAAATTACGATGTCCAATATCGTCCATACACACACAATCAACAACATGTTATAATTCACATCATATATCAAACTATATAAAAAACAATAAAATAACTGTTGAGGAATCCAGTCGGATTCCTCCAACCTGTTTCCCTGCATCACAGATGTTAGACAATATAGATAACATCACTTTCAGTTCCATATGATATATTCTGTTAAACAGAATCAATATAGAAATTTAACTAACTGACTAGCAGTTCAATCAAACAGTCAACACACAATCAATCAGTCAATATTTAGCAGTTCTAAAAATACAACATGAAAATATAAACTGTTTCAGAGTTAGTGAGATTTACTCACATTTGCGCGTTGTAACACCCCAACTCCGCTAGGGTCACTCACAAAGGGAATGCACTAGGTTTGGAGGAGTATTATTGGTAAACATGCACAGAAATATTACAAGACAGAACATATATAAAATAGCGGAAGTAAAATCAAACTTTCATAACATGAATAAATAAGGTCTAAAACCTTTTACATCAGAGTACATCAAAACCTGTCTTGCAATAATAAAGAAGCATAAAGACTTTTTCATAAATTATTCCCCAAGAAAAAGCAGTAAAGTAGCCATAGCCAAGAAAAATCCAAGCCATCCATGATGACCTTCAAGCAGAAGAAGTCCGAACTAAACAACAGTATTTCCTCCCTGTAACCTGGGGGGAACAGAAGAAAAGAGGCGAAACAAAACGGGTCAGTCAAAAAGACTGAGTAAGCCCTATCTACTATTAGTATAAAAACTAGTAAAGTTAACTGACATGAGAAACTGAGATGAACATAAGCACGATAACAAGATAGATAAGCTAAATCAAAATAACAGGATGAACTACTGAACTCAGATAAACTAGGGTGTCGTGATAAACTACGATGTCAAGATAAAACAAGGTATCACATTGTCAGGTTTCTATCAAGTATAATATCCCAAGATATCTATCGCGTATAACGTCCCATGTATCTATCCTGTATGCCTGCTCTGCACCTACCGTACTAGTATCCCAACTGTATTACGTGTTATCCGTGAATGACCCTTACTCAAAAGTCGTGTAATGGTCCATGTCAACCTAATATGCCGCATATATAGGTTACTCAACTCATATGTTTCTTTCCATGTATAAGTCCAGTCCTTTGCCGTAGGCCGTACGGGCTTTCTCATGTAAACGGTTTATCCTTGGAGTTGTTTTGGACTGCAACCCTTGATCTAGTTGTGTTTCCTTACCATGAACTATCGCGCGTCCACTTAGGATTTATGCCACCTAGGACCGCTAGGGATTATGCTACCTAATGAACGTTTTCGTGTCTCGGTTTGGGTCTTGGCCACCTAGGACCACTAGGGATTACGCCACCCGTCAACCGCGCCCTTGATCCCACGTATGTATCGTGAATCGTTTTCCATGTCTAGATGCACATGTTCCCCAATGTGCCATCCGAGTTCCGTGCCAGGGCAAATCAAGAAATACGGAACTCGGTCGGGAGCTTTAAATCGTCTGCCGATGCAGATATCAAGGTCTGTTTTTGTACCCGTGGCTATGGTCCCACGTGACCCCTCCCTCAACTACTGAAAGGCAGTCTAAGAAAAATCATGTATAAGAACCACTCCACGGCCCCGCTATAGCCCACTTTCCTACGGGCCAACCTCACCCATGACTCGATAGCAAGCACATGGTCTATTGGGGGTTCCCTGCCTTTCCGTACGTACACGATTGACTAAAGATGGTAGGTAGTCGGCGATGTGCTATCCAGGGCAAAAACCAAGAATCGTCAACTCCACGCTAATCCATCCCCGTCTTTAGGTCGCTCGCATAGCAACCAAGGCATACTCTTGGTCCTTCTAACGCAGACCTTAAACTCTCATGGGCCTAGTATAATTACCTGGCAGCCCACAGAGGGATCCCAAGAATATCCTCACGTCCCCCGAAGCTTCCACTTCGGCACCCAGTGCGCTGGAGCTTTTATCCAAGTCAGATAGCTTGCTCCTCCTCGTATACTAAGCGATGACCTACCGTATCAGGTTACTCATCGCTTTGAGAACTAGTCCTATGTCCTTAGCTAAGAATTATTACTTAGTTACCCTTCAACTAAGGTTTACCACTTAGCCTTATTCCCGTTATCCTTGATTAACCACGATTTTCTACCTAGTTCCACTAACTAGGGTTTGTCTATTGGGTAAAGTGTTATCATCCAAGTCCATGACTTAACCTGCCCACGAATCACGTCAAGATTGGCTAAGTATTTAAGTTCAAGACTTAGCCCTACAAGTTGGTTAAGTGTACCCAGAGGCTCATGACTTAACCCTATCGAGTCAAATTGGTCAAGTACTAGCTTACCTTAATCCTATCGGATTATCTTGCTAGATCAATTAAGCATAGACTATCTTAATTCCATCAAATTATCGAGTCGGATTGGTTAAGTATAGGTTAGCTTAACCCCATCCTCTAATCGTACTACAATGGTTAAGTACATTCTAAGAAGGTCTTGTGACTTAACCTTATCAGGTCCGCGTATTAGATTGGTTAAGTGTGGGTTACTTAACCCCATCAAATCATCATGTATATTTGGTTAAGTATAAGTTGCTTAACCCCATTAAATTACCACGTTAAGTTGGTTGAGTATTGGTTACTTAACCTCATTGAATTACCAAGTTTAAATTGGTTAAGTGTTTAACTTAACCCCATCGAATTACCGTGTTTAGATTAGTTAAGTGTGGATTACTTAACCCCATCTAATTACCCAGTCGGATTAGTTAAGTGTAAATTACTTAACCTCATCCCCTAATCATCTTGCATGGTTAAGCGTCATTAAGAAATCAAACCCGATCCCACTTAACCTTACCAAGTTATCGTGTTGGATTGATTAAGTGTTGATTAACTTAACCCCGTCCACTAGTCGTATAAAAAATGGTTAAGTGTCATTAGGCGAATCAAGTTACTTAACTTACCCAACCTTGTCATGTTTTGTTAAGTATCATTAGCCTAATCAAATTACTTAACCCACTTGTCCATGTCATATTTGGTTAAGAGTCATTAATCAAATTGTCTTAACCCTATTATGTGGCATTAATTACTTAATGCACCTTCACCTCTCACATTAGACTTTGTTGTGGTTACTAGTTAAGCCGGTCGGTTCCGGGTAGCTTTACACCACAACTTGGTCTAACCTCGGGTTCGAGCACACATGACCAACTTCTCACATTGGGTCCTATTGTTTGCAACTACTAGTTAGGCTGGTCGGTTCCGGGTAGTTTTACGTTGCAAACTCAACCCAACCTCGAGTTGGCCACTTTCATGTTTAGTTTAGTGTCATGTTCATAGTCAAGTTTTCAAGCAATTGGGTAGACCTAACTTAATAGGTAAATTTCCAATGGGTAGACCTAACTTAATAGGTAAATTCCCAAGCTTATGTTTTTATGCATACTTACATGTCAACTTCCATGTTATATTTCAAGTCATGTTTTCAAGTATAAACACATGTCATATTTAACGTTACATGTTGTCCTGTTTATACCCATTTACCCAAATCATGTTCATGTCATTATGTTTTCCTCATAATGTGACCCCAACGCTTTTAAACTCGCATATATGTTCGCAACAACGTAATGGACCAAAAGAAGAGACTTGACAAAGGCATGACAAAAATGGATATTAAGCCACAAGTTAATCATGGTGGCAAATGGGGCACAAATGTGTTCATTAGCTTGCATGTTACATTCTTAAGCCTCAAAACATGCATAAACCCAAACTTGGCACATAAGCGAATCATGGTGACAAAAGACATGGAATGATGACTAGAAACTCGCATATATCATCATATAAGGGTTATGACTTCATATGCAAGTTGACATAATGATTATGAAGATTCTCATGTTGCATAATGCAACATTTCAACATAAAGGTTGTAGCTTTTAGCTCATAAGATCAAGATAATGACTTCATAAACTTGCATGACATAGTAGCATATATCATTCTCAATGATCAAACCCAAACATGAACATTTAACTTCATAGTTAATATCTAAGAGTAGGGAAGGGCTTACATTGCTATGAAGGCCTAAATCGATTAAACTAAAGCTTGTGATGAAGCTTATGCATGCCATCATCCAAAAACCCAAAGATGGATGCCCCAAATCACTAAAAACACCACCTTTATGAACAAAGATCAAAGCTTTTGTCTTGAAATCAACTTGAGAAGCTCTCATACTAACATAGGGACTCTCTAACACTCTCATGATCATGAAACCTTTCATAGAAATGAAGTGGAGGCTAGGATAGTTGAGTGGAGGCCATGAGAGTAGAAATTTTGCCATAGTTTAGTTACATGAGTGAATAATGAGGGATTAGGGGGGGTTTAGTGGTTTATTTATAGAAGATTAGGCTAGTTAGGACCCTTAGATTAACCCTAGGACCAACCTGAACCGTCAGATTTCAAACCAGGCCCAAAAACCTAGCCAAGATAGAGAATAGGTGCACCAGGCAAGAATGCTCGTCTGAGCCAAGTCGACAGGGCTGTCGACTTGGTCAGACCAAGTCGACTCCCAAGTCGACAGGGCTGTCGACTTGGGTACTGTGGCGGGAACTTTTCCCGCCTGGCCCAACTGGCCCAATTTCCCAAGTTCAAGTTTGAATTTGAAATCTGTTTTTACTTAGAAATTTTCTGAAAACTTTGTTGGGCCTTAATCGGGTCATACGGACTCCGATTTTCGAAAACTCGGACTCTATTTCGCGTATTTTTCCGAGACGAACGCAATGGCATAGCCCATTTAACTTGATTCTGAATTTAAAATTAAATTCTGCCTTGATTCTCGTCTTAATCATGTTATCGAAATACGGGTTGTTACACGCGTTAACCGAAAAATATCGGTTTGCGTTCGTTATTTGAGACGGACAATTTATTTCGCCATAAATTGTAATGAACCCCAATCCACTTCCAGTTAGCTTCATTGTGAAGCTCGTCCGTACGATCCCAACGCAACTTACGGTTCGTAAATCTGATATCGTACGAGAGAGTTATCGTATCGACAAGTTAATATATATTTAAGTTTAAATAAAAACTTAATTAAAACTCCATTGGGCTTTACCAAACATATTCGACCCACTTTCCCTTCATGGACACCCAGCCCGCCACGTAAATCCTTCCTCCTCCATCAGTAAAGCTTTCGATCCCTGCTCCTCAAAATACCCAATACCGCACTCCCACAAACCGTAACACCCCTCGTTACTTCACGGATTCGAGAACTGCAACCACCACAACACTCTACTTCGCATCGTCATCAACCTCCACTCAACAAAGGTGAGCTCGCACCCATGAACGGAACCCCGTTCTCAGCCTTGAACCGCACCTGCATGCCCTCATATTTTGAAACTTGGAACTCCTCACTGAAATCACACGTGGTACTGCTTCCTCCTCACTTTCATTACACCACTCATGCATGTCCATCGTGTATAACAGGTGCCCCCCTTCTCTTTTGGTTCCATTCGCTTCCAGACCTCCATACCAAGAAAAACGCAACCTCCTGCCGTGACTTCTTGGACCTCACGCCCTTCAGAAAAGGATCGACAATACTTGCGTCGAGTTCCACAAAAACATGGGGTACAGGCGGATGCCAAATTGGTTGAGAAATCCGGAAACGTATACACCTTGATTTATACGAATTAATTTCTATTTTACTTTGAAAATTTTGAAGTATGATTTTTCCTTTCGATGTGAACATGAGGGACGACGGCAGAAATTTTGATCTGTTGACCTTAGATGAAGTCGAATTAGGTTTTAAGATGTTGGGGGGGGTGTTTATATAGGGTAGGGTGGGAAAAAGAAAACTATTATTTTATTTTAATTAACTTACACGCGAAGTCTCGTCCCACCACACGCCCGTACGATCTCTGTTTTCGACAAGCCAAGCTATATTCCTGGCATAGAAAAATATTCTGGATCTAATGGGACAGGTTTCGTTGAATTCCGACAACGTTTGCGAAAATCCCTTAGAAAATATCCGTGAAAAACACCGAGCATTAATTCCTTAAAATTACAGAAAAAATATTAAAAATATGAGGCCTTGACGTTTCACTAGACCTCTTTCAAAGGTTTCGTATGAAACTTGTTTCGTTGAATTCCGAGTTCGTTTGACCAGTTAACCATTCAGTTTAGTCTGTTTTAAGTTAAAAACATAGCGTACCCCACTATGAAATATTCTGTTCACGTAGAGACTGATGTAGACAGAAACAAAAATACCATTGAAATTAGTGACGTGCTCTGGTCCCAAAAATGTAATAATACCGGTAGATGAACTCATATTATGAAACCCCGAAATGTCGATACAGGGTGCCAAATACTCCAAATAAAAAGTTGCTTATTAAATTAATTAAAAATTACAGTAAAATTCTAAAAATTAAATTATCACTATTTCCCAAAAGGACCTTGTCTAGATTCAAACCCGATCTCCAGTTATATCGAATAAACCGTTACGGTCGATAAACGATTCTATAGCGACTATTCTAAAATTTGATTTGGACATATCTAAAAATCTACCCGACGAAATCCCGATTTTTCTCTTCCACTAGAAAGATATACTCCACCGGCTCCACACCTTTCTTGTTTCACAGAAATCCGGCTTAAAACGAATCCTGCACATTCAGTTGAAGTTCAAATCGCCAAATAGTGAACTGCAGCACCATTTCGAGGTCGTTTATAAATATATTATAAACTATACGTTCAACTGTCGTCGATTCAATACAAATCGTTATTATATTTCGAATCGAAACTCCACCAAATCTCGTATGCTATTCAATTCACACGATATTGTGAATTTCACTATTTCTGACTATTTCGACATTATAATATATTTTATTATATTATAATTATTAATTAAATATTCAATATTATTTAATTCACGTTCTCGATATCGATAAATCGATATTAAATAATTAAATAAATTAATCGTTCAATAGCTAAAAATGCGGGTCACTACATTCTTCCCCACTTAAAATAATTTCGTCCTCGAAATTGCTAAGCTAGGGGACGACCCTATCTACTGGGTAAAAACTTATCTGTTTACCTCTTATCTCCGGTTTCAACTGAACCAATTAATATTGACTAAAATATTAATTTATTCCGACTAACTAAATTTTCAAAAATTTTGAAAATTTTCTAACACCTTAACTTTTCAAAAAATTTCGCCAACACCTCCTTTGTACTGGTCAATATCTCAAACTCCAACTCGCCTCTCTGGGCCTTCTTTAACCCAAAAGAAAATCAAACAGCCAAGCGGCTTGCCAATTCGGCTCATATATCTCATATCCATATATAATATAAACTGGTACCTTTTGTCGGGAATATCAACTCTATCACTTCCATATGCTATCAACTCAGCATATACCAGTGTTATTTCCATCAAATTCCAATCAGTTCATATCCTCAAAACCAAATCGAATTTCATTCGAACCTGAATATCAAAATTTCAAATTCTTAACTCATCAACCCAATTCCATAACAGATTATTCTCTAATCCAATTCAATTCTATTTAACTCTGTTTAAATTTCAACTTATTTTTACCATCTCATTTTATTTAACTTCACAAGTTAAATTTTAATTTCTAGAACTTAAATTCCTGGGTAAATTTCAAATCAATTTGAAATCATAATACCAATTCAAAACATTTGAATTTCTAAACACCTTGTTTTTCTCAAAACAATTCAAATCAAAATCTCTGGTAGTAATCCACCACTTAGAACTCGAAAATCTCACCGATGATACCGCGCAGTCATCATCGGAATTACTTTCCAGCGACCCAAGTGATTTCAATACTATATCATTTCAAAACCATTACCGAATACTTCCATTTTGAAAACATTTCAAAATCTCCCAGGAACTTAAAATTTCCTTATTTTAATTCCAAATATGATTTAAATTCATATTCAATTCATCTTATTTCATATACTTTACTTATATGAATTCTGATTGGTTACATATAACCATTTCACCTGTTATAATCTTACTCGATTACAATAGCAACAAATATATCCTATATATGATAATATAACACGTATCCATACTGTGTCGGTCCATCGTATTCAAGTGTTTATTTACTCCTACCGATACAGTGGATCAAACTGATCGACCAGAACTCATAAACAACTCAGCCAATGAATCCCCACAATATAAAACCATTTTTATATCAAATACAAATACGCACTCTTATATATACTCAAACTCAATCTAGGGTATTACTAACTTTATCTCTACCGAGTCACGCCACAGAGCCAAGGTAATTCTTAACTTAAGCTCTGATACCAACTGTAGTAACCCGGATTTTCGGCGACTTTGGTTATCGACGTAAGCTCGACGTCAATAACCAAAACCTCGAAAAATCCCGGTAATTAATGAAAGAAATTAGAAGGTGAGAATAGATAAGATAGAACTTATAGAATAGAAGAAGAAGAAGAACATCATCATCAGAGTAAACACGAATCTCACAGCGGAACGAATAAAATATAACCTAACATATCTTTGAAATAACATCAGTATATGTATACAATAGCACTTATCAGAGTACATCACTTACAACACAGCGGAAATAATAATAGCTATATGATCCTGAAACCTCCTGCTCCAGCTCTTCAAAGTATCTGCAAATCCCGACTACTTGACTGCCCATACAAATTTAGGCACCCAAGAGTTTAGGGAAAACAAAACAAATAACTCCGGGTCAGTCATGGGACTGGTATGAGTAAACTCAATTCATTTAAAACAGGTATATGATATCTCATAAGACCACGCCGTGAATACGGAACGAGTTTTTCCCTTATGAGAATCCAAATAACTTATCGAAGCAATATCATTCTGATATTATAATAATGTCTAAGTACAAATAAATATCAATCTAGCAGAAACGCTTGCATCTCACGTTACTACATATATAGTATACAATCAAAATCGCAAGCACGTATTGGATGATTGGATTTCCAACTATGACAAGGTATGGAACCACCTTCCGATCAGTGTACTCTAGGAACGGTACACTAGAGTTCAACAAGAACATCTTGCAACTCAGCCACACATGACCGACCACTCATTTCGCTTGAGTGTATCGAATGTACATCACCAACGGTTGGGATCAGCAACCGTTCCCGTATATATATGGGACAGCATTGATAGATTTAAGAAACAAATGAATATTCACTAGATAGGTGATTATACACCCTACTTCGGTGCGACCGACTTAGCCATGCTGCCTGCCCGATTTCTGTCATTTACTGGTTGATGAGGCTAGAAGCTACGCTTTATCATCACATCAGATTCACTTCGAATGCCACATTGTCAGATCCATCAGAATCACTAATTGACGTCTACAACCATACATTACGTGTCAGCTAAAAGAAGTTTCCTTCTCCGCTTCCACTCTTGGTATAGTTGAAGAAATCAATGTACGTGACCGTCTGGAAATACTATGTCAGACATCCATCTTCATTCACTTAGAAATGTCACATCGTCATACCCGCCAAATCACAAATTGACTTATCCAAAAATAACACGGGTATACAGCTAAGAGAAACGAATTCCTCCGCCACCAAACGTGAATACGTTTGAACAGATCAACTTATGCGATCCATTGGATATACTCTGTCAGACCTTCGTCCATACAAGTTGTCCTGGGACTGGACAAACTGAAGGCACTATTCTGTAAACAGGATAGCCTTGCATTTTACTTCGTCCTCAATTATCTTTGGCATATATGATTCGCGACGCTTATGCCAATACAGAGTGGTTCTATGGATAATAATCCAACCGGTCTCTCCATATTAACAACGTTAAAATGGTCTAAACTTCGATAGTCTGTGAGTTAACTATCAAAGAAAAATAAGTGTGCAAACAACGATATTATTTCCAGATGGAAATTATATCGAACAAACATCATTTAACATTAATCTCTCTAGTTCATTTATTTACTTATCTCATGTTTCCCTATATTCTAAATTCTATTTTTTTCTTTTATCAGAAAACATTTCTGATTCTCGTTTAGAAAACATTTCCAAAACTCCTTTACGATCAAACCTTACCATTTCTTAGTTGAGAAGGAAGTCACTCAAGTTGGGGTATAATTACCTCTCAGACCTTAACTGAACAACGTTATAACTTCGAAATGGTCAAAGTTTATCTTTTAATCTTTAACAACTTCTTTACGCCTTTCTCGGATTCAATTTTACAAATCCACTTCTATATTTAAAACATTGGTTATAACGATAACGTTATAATCCCTACTTTCGAATTATCTAACTTTAATTACAACTTCTATTCTTATTAGTGAATAATTAACCTAACACTTATTTATTTATAAATAAATAAATCTCTATTTAAACACTGGAAAGTATAAGTACTTTCCCGAATTCGATATAATCGAATTCACCGATTAGCTCTCTTCGAGAAATCTCTATTTTATTAACTCTTCTTCGAATAACCTATATTCGATTAACTTCTTCTCGAATAAACGATATTCGAAAATCTCTCTCTTCGAATAACTAATATTCGATAACTCTTCCTTTTCAAATATCTCATATTTGAAAATCTCACTTCGATTAAACTAAAATCGATAACTCCCTTCAATGAAACTAACATTGATAACTCCTTTCGATGAAACTAACATCGATTTATTTAACTCGACGAACTTAACTCGACTAACTTAACTTACTTGGTTCGACCAATTCGATTCAATTAACTAGGCTCGACTAACTTGACTAACTTAACTCGACTTACTTAACTTAACTTATTTCTCAAATCGATTAACTCCTATCGAATAACTAATTAACTCCAACTGGTTAACTCTAACTGATTAACTCTAACTGATTAACTCTAACTGGTTAACTCTAACTGGTTAACTCTATTTGACTAACTCGACTTGACTAACCCCTTTCGAATAGCATATTCGTTTTACTAACTTTCGAATACCATATTCGATTACTAACTTCGAATACCATATGCGATTAACTAACTTCGAATACCATATGCGATTAACTAACTTCGAATACCATATTCGATTAACTAACTTCGAATGCCATATTCGATTAACTAACTTCGAATACCATATTCGACTAACTAACTTCGAATACCATATGCGATTAACTCCTTCCGAATGTCTATATTCGATTTTACTTTATTCACTTTATAAAGATTTCCTTTTTAACAACGTTTTATTCATTTGAAAAGGTTTACTTTTAAATAATGGTTCTACACTTTACAAATGTCCTTTTTATAATGTTCCCTTTCCAATTCTATTTGTAAATGGTTTACAAATATTTCCTTTTCAAATTTATTCTAGAAATACTCTAACTCCTTAAATTTCTGGGAAAATTCGCCATAACCTCCTTTGTATCGGGAGCATCGGGAAAATCCCCAAACCCGCCACACAGGCTTTTCCATTCAAAAAGAAATGTTTTGAATTTATTTCCTTTTCAAATATCTCCTATTTATAAATATTCCAATTTATAAACATTTCTTATTTATAAATATTCCACTTTATAAATATCTCTTATTTAGAAATATTCCATTGAAAATATTCCCTTATCAACATTTCGGTATGTTACGGTGTTTCAACATATCAAATTACGATGTCCAATATCGTCCATACACACACAATCAACAACATGTTATAATTCACATCATATATCAAACTATATGAAAAACAATAAAATAACTGTTGAGGAATCCAGTCGGATTCCTCCAACCTGTTTCCCTGCATCACAGATGTTAGACAATATAGATAACATCACTTTCAGTTCCATATGATATATTCTGTTAAACAGAATCAATATAGAAATTTAACTAACTGACTAGCAGTTCAATCAAACAGTCAACACACAATCAATCAGTCAATATTTAGTAGTTCTAAAAATACAACATGAAAATATAAACTGTTTCAGAGTTAGTGAGATTTACTCACATTTGCGCGTTAACCGAAAAATGACGGTTTGCGTTCGTTATTTGAGACGGACAATTTATTTCGCCATAAATTGTAATGAACCCCAATCCACTTCCAGTTAGCTTCATTGTGAAGCTCGTCCGTACGATCCCAACGCAACTTACGGTTCGTAAATCTGATATCGTACGAGAGAGTTATCGTATCGACAAGTTAATATATATTTAAGTTTAAATAAAAACTTAATTAAAACTCCATTGGGCTTTACCAAACATATTCGACCCACTTTCCCTTCATGGACACCCAGCCCGCCACGTAAATCCTTCCTCCTCCATCAGTAAAGCTTTCGATCCCTGCTCCTCAAAATACCTAATACCGCACTCCCACAAACCGTAACACCCCTTGTTACTTCACGGATTCGAGAACTGCAACCACCACGACACTCTACTTCGCATCGTCATCAACCTCCACTCAACAAAGGTGAGCTTGCACCCATGAACGGAACCCCGTTCTCAGCCTTGAACCGCACCTGCATGCCCTCATATTTTGAAACTTGGAACTCCTCACTGAAATCACACGTGGTACTGCTTCCTCCTCACTTTCATTACACCACTCATGCACGTCCATCGTGTATAACAGGTGCCCCCCTTCTCTTTTGGTTCCATTCGCTTCCAGACCTCCATACCAAGAAAAACGCAACCTCCTGCCGTGACTTCTTGGACCTCACGCCCTTCAGAAAAGGATCGACAATACTTGCGTCGAGTTCCACAAAAACATGGGGTACATGCGGATGCCAAATTGGTTGAGAAATCCGGAAACGTATACACCTTGATTTATTCGAATTAATTTCTATTTTACTTTGAATTTTGAAGTATGATTTTTCCTTTCGATGTGAACATGAGGGACGACGGCAGAAATTTTGATCTATTGACCTTAGATGAAGTCGAATTAGGTTTTAAGATGTTGGGGGGGGGGGTGTTTATATAGGGTAGGGTGGGAAAAAGAAAACTATTATTTTATTTTAATTAACTTACATGCGAAGTCTCGTCCCACCACACGCCCGTACGATCTCTGTTTTCGACAAGCCAAGCTATATTCCTGGCATAGAAAAATATTCTGGATCCAATGGGACAGGTTTCGTCGAATTCCGACAACGTTTGCGAAAATCCCTTAGAAAATATCCATGAAAAACACCGAGCATTAATTCCTTAAAATTACAGAAAAAATATTAAAAATATGAGGCCTTGACGTTTCACTAGACCGCTTTCAAAGGTTTCGTATGAAACTTGTTTCGTTGAATTCCGAGTTCGTTTGACCAGTTAACCATTCAGTTTAGTCTGTTTTAAGTTAAAAACATAGCGTACCCCACTATGAAATATTCTGTTCACGTAGAGACTGATGTAGACAGAAACAAAAATACCATTGAAATTAGTGACGTGCTCTGGTCCCAAAAATGTAATAATACCGGTAGATGAACTCATATTATGAAACCCCGAAATGTCGATACAGGGTGCCAAATACTCCAAATAAAAAGTTGCTTATTAAATTAATTAAAAATTACAGTAAAATTCTAAAAATTAAATTATCACTATTTCCCAAAAGGACCTTGTCTAGATTCAAACCCGATCTCCAGTTATATCGAATAAACCGTTACGGTCGATAAACGATTCTATAGCGACTATTCTAAAATTTGATTTGGACATATCTAAAAATCTACCCGACGAAATCCCGATTTTTCTCTTCCACTAGAAAGATATACTCCACCGGCTCCACACGTTTCTTGTTTCACAGAAATCCGGCTTAAAACGAATCCTGTACATTCAGTTGAAGTTCAAATCGCCAAATAGCGAACTGCAGCACCATTTCGAGCTCGTTAATAAATATATTATAAACTATACGTTCAACTGTCGTCGATTCAATACAAATCGTTATTATATTTCGAATCGAAACTCCACCAAATCTCGTATGCTATTCAATTCACACGATATTGTGAATTTCACTATTTCTGACTATTTCGACATTATAATATATTTTATTATATTATAATTATTAATTAAATATTCAATATTATTTAATTCACGTTCTCGATATCGATAAATCGATATTAAATAATTAAATAAATTAATTGTTCAACAGCTAAAAATGCGGATCACTACATGGTCTTTTAAGGTAACCAAGAACTTTTCATATTTCTTTCCAATGTGAAGTGCTTGGTTTATGCGTATATCTAGATAGTTTGCACACAGGGAAAGAAATATCTGGACCAGTGCAATGCATTGCAGACATGATACTTCCAATAATGCTTTCATACTCTAGTTAAGCCATTGTCTTTTCATAATTTGCTAACAATTTAATCAAAGGATCATAAGAAAAACTTCCTTTTATAACATTTAAGTGTTTATATTTAAGAAGCAAATTTTCAGTATAATGAGATTGGCATAATGCATATCCACCACTATGTTTCTTTACTTTGATTCCTAATATAGTGTCAACCTCATTTAAATCTTTCATTTAAAACATAAAGTCAAATATTTCTTTGTCTCATTAATACCTTCCATATTTGTACCAAATATTAGTATATCGTCCACATATAAGCATATTATAATACCATATCTATTAGCGATCTTAGAATATACGCATTTGTCTACATTATTATGTTTGAAACATTTAAACAAGATCACAGAGTCAAACTTCTCATCCCACTATTTTGGTGCTTGCTTCAATCCATATAACGATTTAACCAGTTTGCAAACTTTATTTTCATTTTCAAGCATAATGAAACCTTCTTGTTGTTCCATATATAGTTCTTCATCAAGATTACCATTTAGAAAAGTTATTTTAACATCCATTTGATGTATATGCAACCCATGAATAGAAGCAAGTGCAAAAAGAACTCTAATGGATGTTAATCTTACTACAGGAGCATGTAACGACCCAACCTTTTGACTGCCTCAAGTCGGTAATTAAATCAACTCGAATCGTTCAAAAGGATAGATTGTTATTGCTTATGAAGTTGAAATACAAATCATTACAGAATCAGAAAACAGAATATCCCGCAGGGAAGAAAATTTATACAATATTTCAAAATCTTTTACAAAATATCAGAGTGCATAAATACAGATACAAAGGAAGAATGAATATAGAACCATACTGATATTCGATAATAAGCAGAAATGGGCATAACTGCAAATGACATAGCAGATGGATAGCTGGATCTCCAACGAATCCCGAGCTTTAATATATATATATATATATATATATATATATATGTCTCCAAGCTGAATACTTGGTCTGACGTGGGCATTTTGCAAGGAAATAAACAAACAAAATACACGAGTCATGACTAGCAGCCTTACATAAGTGAATTAAACCAAATGAAGTGTCCACTGAAATGTACAATAACTTAAAGGATGTATGGGATTCCCATCCTTTAAGGATCCATGAAACTAATACATATATAATAGTATGCTATTATTGTAATGTCTATTCAGTAAAGTAAATATAATGGAAATAGCATAAGCGGGATTACCATATCACCCTTACGCAGTTTATACGCATCACAGTCTATACAGTATTGTAAATTCACTGCACTGGTGTTATCAGAGGGCACTCCATAGAAAGAAATACTAGAACAAAATCGTATGGAGCTCGTATAGGATAAATAAGACAAGGCACACAAGGCAATGCCCAGGGTAGGATTCTACCAGTTGCACTCCCGGACCGGTAGTAATGCATAGCGGCAACTACCACCCACCTCAGCATGCACTCCAAAATCAAGGGAGTCCCCTAAATCAATCAGAACAGTAATAGAGATGGTATCGAAGAGGCGTGTCCGGTATGAGGTGCGACCTCAATTAGTCATTGTATAGCTCTTGTTTTAGTCATTTTAATTATGACCTGAAGGTCAAGGCAATTTCGTCATCGTTCGCCTTCTTCGATCAAGTGGTCGCCTACAAGCCATCTTGTTGTTGTTCCGATACTCCATCACATACACAGTTGTTAAAGTGGTATCGGCACTGATAGAGAGTATGTCACTTACCGACTCCGGTCTCTTCAACAACCGACACTTACATTTTTTTTCATACCGTGGCCAATATATTTGAAATCATATTCCAAGCATCGGAAATCGATTTACTTCAAGTATTTCCCAAAATCAATTGCTCAAAACATTCGTCATTGGTTCGGTTTAAGATTATAAGACCAATATTCACCATTTCTTTGTCAACCATTGGATTTTAAGTTGCAAATTCCATGAAATATTGTTATTGCTTGAAATCCTTTGTTCACCCTTTTGGATTCACTAGACTAGATTGGACATAGATTTCTATCTGAATTAAAATATATTTAGAAAGTTAAGTTTTGAAAATAGTATATGTATATTGAAAGTAATGTATAAACATATGTATAATCGAAAAAATATATGCATATTAAATTGAAAATAATGTATAAACATGTATATTAAACTGAAAGTAATGTATAAATATATATAGTTGGAAAAATATATGCATATTAAATTGAAAATATTGTATAAATGAATATATAGATAGTTAGAAAAGTATATTAAATTTAAAATATTTTGTAAACATATATATATATATATATAATGTAGTTGGAAAAGTATTATAAAATTCATATAGTTAAAGTAATCAAACCATTTTATAGGAAATTATTTACAAAATCGAGTAATGAGAAAAAAATTACTTCTACGAAATTGACATTCTATAAATAATATTGATCCAATCTAAATCCAAATCCATGTCTTAGAAATTTCTTTTCCCATCAAAATTTCTCCTTTAACCAAATTCCCATTTATTTGGTTCAATTTCAATACTTCATGGTTAAAACGATTTTCAAGCCAATGTTCACCTTGGATTCGACATATCCATTTCATATAATAAACCCCAAACCACTTATAGCGTTAGCTATAAATCAAAAATGTGATTTGCTAAATTCTAGCTTGTTAACAAAACTCGTACTACCATGATATAAATAACATATTCCTTTTTAGTTTAACACTTCACATTAACAAAAATCCTTCTTACATTTACATGGCGAAAGTTCATCTAACAAATCACATATTAAAATAAGTTTTGAAAAAAAATAGGTATCAAGTCTTTGCAAATCCTTTACATTAAATCATTAAATTCCTAAATTCTCAAATTCTTAAGTTTTATCGCATGAACGTAAAGCTATGAAGAATTTATTTAAATAAATAAAAATTTAAGTGTTAACTTGCAAAAATCACTAAAAAATTTATTTTCATACAAATTGGATTTCTATAAGAATTTAACAAAAATTTGAACAAAACTACTTTTGAACCTTTTCTTTATGCTATATAGAAATGTCATTTAAAATTTCTACTTACAAAATTGACAAAATATTCAAAATATTTTTATTTTATTGACCACGGTGTCCGTATAAATTTTCCTATCCTATGGTCAAGTGATACAGATATTTATCGTTTCAATCTGTTCTTTAAAAATATTCGAATCTCGGGTATGTATCATTTCAACCCGCATCCCAAATCGATTCGAATACACAGGGGTTCGGGTATGTATCATTTCAACCCGTAATGGTTTCTAATCAAAAAGGGGACTTGCATGGTGAGACAACAAACATAACGTGTCAAGCATACATCCATAGTGTCATATGAAATAACAATGTTTGTTGCATGTGCACAACCACAAAGCAAACAAATCTAGAGCACCCTAACATTCCATTCAACATTTCAAGTGTTTAATTCACTTAGTAATCAGTTAGTCTATGAGTGAGGAAAACTCACCTTCTATGGCAAAATGAGAAGACACGATATGAGTAGGATGACGCAAACGACTACAAGGAGAAATTCGCTACTTAGAATAATGGTACGATTTTTATTCAGAAAAGCGGACAAAATTTCACGTATAACTTTATGCCAAAAGAATTTCAGTCAAAATAATTGACCAAATCCCAAAGTGGCTACAGCCAGGTTTGAACTAGTGAACTCTCAGGTACTAGCTACCCATCAAACCACTCAACTATGTATCATTTTTGTTCAAAACAGAGAAGAGTGACTTTGCATGCATCAGCAAAATAGTTAAGAGGAAACACAACACCAATTTAGTAAAGATCCTCCTATGTACTTCACCGTTACCGTGAAGTACTGAGCCGAATCTCAGAGAACAGTGCATGTATAACGTACGGGTTTGTAATTTCATGCATGCATCATCACCCGATCTTACAAACTGAGATGATTAAACTCATGGTTCTCAAGGTGTTCGAGGCCACTAGTGAGCTATTAGTATAGTAGTGGTTGCTGACACTATTTTAGAAAGAGTTTTGGAAGCTATACATTTATATAATAAAACATGTGCATGCATGTTTACTGACATAAGTAACCAACGAAGAAAACAAGATTGAAACTCACGACAAGAGGTTCCAAGATTCTGAAATTGGGTACTGACGCTGGCGGTCCACTGGAGCAGGTAGCACCGACGGAGGAGTGGAGCTGAAATACAACAGTAGGCTAAGGACATATTTCTGGCAAAATAAAGCTTCTCATGTATGTATATACTTTAAGGATATATACATACTGTCAAACTCAAGCAAAGGCATGCGTAAGGATACTCACGCAAGCACGGAGCACGTCGCCGGAGATGAAGCTGAGCTTGGATACAACGTTGCGCCCATAACCGATGAAGTTAAGATTGGACGGGATAGAGGAATGTTGGCGGCTCGACTGACGAACTCAGGCACGGACCACTAGAGAGGAACTACTCCACGCTGTTTTTTTTTTCTTTTTCTCTTCAGCTGACACAAAGGGTAAGTGAGCATCAGATTCCGCGAATTGCACGAGGACTTTGGCAACCGGCGTTCGACTAGCGTTAGGTGAAGTGCGTGAGGTGGTAACATACACAGCTTGTAAGCACAGTACAGTTTTTTGCCTTTAGAGGGTAGAGACATGTTTTAGACTTTTGAGAAAACTAGAGCCATGAGGTTTGGGGTAGGAGGACTATTATTAGCGTGGAGCAGAGAAATTGGGTACTGAGAGAAGGAAAGGAAGTGGGTAGGTGGCTTCTCACGTGAAGGAGAATGGGAGCTGCGAAGAGGACATGTGATTGACATAAAAATGTGTTTATTTTCTGCTCTTATATTTTATCTTTTGCAAATAAATAAATGATACTTTGGGTATTTTTATGTGTTTTTACAGGTTGTCAGTTAATGTCTCATCCATTTAAATTAAATTCCAACTACAAAGAAAAAGCTACTTCCCCGTATCAATGCTAGTTCAGTTGCAAAAGAAATTGTAGCTCAATGTTAAAGGCTTTGAATTGTGTATAGAATGGTCTGAGTTCGATCCTTGGCAAGTGCTATTTTTATGGAGAAAGAACACGAATGTTTCACACCCTGCCTCATGTGTTTTGAAGAATAAATGAATTGAGTGATATATATTATATATATAGTCATATATATATATATATATATATAATATGCACTTAATAAGGATTTTTGAATTTTAGCGTGATCCTCTCAAGAATTTAAATCCAATCAATCACATTTGATTGTCATGCAAAAAGAAGGGGAAGGTTTTAATTATACATCTTTAATTAAACACGTTCTTATCTTCTCACTGACTGTGCAGAGCATCAAAAGGAAGGACATTGATTACAATTTTTCAATCAAGCGTCATGAAAGGAATATTCCTTCATCTTTGGAAATGATATTTTCATATATTTATTTTGTGGGCCTTGTATTCAAATAGAAAGAGAAGGCTACATACTGTATAAAAAGACCATTGTATCATTGTAAAGGGGATTTCATCTTTTTTCTCGATTATTCTGTATTCTCGTTTATGAATAACAAAATTTTTTTCCCATTTAAGTTGATTGTTTTTTCTTTTATTTCATAACAATTTGTGTGTCTACTTAATTAGTTTTGGTAGAACACATATTGTTATTTTCTCTTATTACTGCATGTTAGCTGTGATGACCCCAAACTTCCACGGAATGAAAGCAGGAGTAATCATTTTTGGAATACAACATAAATACAATAAAATAGAACACAGATACAATATAGCAAAGGAAATTCATAGAGTAATAACATTATAGCAGCGGAAAAATATAATGTCATCAATCACAGAAAATCCACAGTCACAAAAACTAAGCTATTACAACAAGTTTTGCAGAAAAGAAATAAGTTTGATGTCTAAAAAGAAAAGAAAAGATGCCATAGAAACAAAAGATAAATGTCTTCAAGCTCCAAGTCATCACCTCTCTACTTCAGTAAATCCAAGAGAAATGATAAGCGGCTCCAAAGAAAAACTCCAAGCAAAGAATGAACCTGTCTACTTGGCTTCCCGTGTGGAAAAGAGGGCACCCAAGTTTGCAAAAAGGTGAAACAAACTATGGGTCAGTTGTTGGACTGGTGTGAGAATTCTTAAGTAAAATAACTAGTAGATATAAGGCAAATCCAAAGACCACGCCGCTAACGAGGAACGGGTTTACTCTAATGGATTGTCGTGCATAATTTAAAGTGTCATAACAAATAATTAAATACATCGTAAACAACGCAATGCTTTTGGAAAAATGGAATCACCATAAGACCCAAGTCCCATCACGCAATGCAACGCACACCAGAGGATAGGGTTTTACCTTATGGTGATTAAACATGCTAAATACGGCAAATACGCATCTAATATTATTATTAGTGTATATGAAAGCATTTCAAAGTAAATGTATTAATCCTAGGAAGCATAGGTACCATATACTATGCCTCCGTACTAGTAATACAATCAAATTCGTCGGTTCGTATTTGGATTTTGGTTTCCACCATGAGTCAAGGCTAGAGCGGAGCTCCTTACCGATTCGAGACACTCTAGCTAGTGCCTCAGGATTCCCCGCGGAGAACCCTTGGAAATAGCAGGGCCGGTCCGCAAATACAGCTTAGCGGATTGGCAATTCCTAAGCACACGTTTCCCGGTCCTATAGGACCTATCCGAGGCGCGCCACATTCCATCATCCACATAAGTAAAGTATCAGCGCTGGGACGTCCCTGACACTACTTCTAGCTAGAAAGAAACGTGTTGCTTTCCCTGCGTTCCTTTCGCCCGTTTTAGACTCTACCGGTTTGTGAGGCTCGTGAGGCTACGTAATACACAAAGCTCTGCTTATTCAAGCAGTGCTTTGATCGTCACCACAAGGTTCTGCTTTTCAACAAGAAACCTTGATCATTGCATCTTAGTATGCCACACTGTCACTCCATGCCATACCATTGCTTCTCCATCAATACATAAATGGGTGTTAAGTAGAGAATAAATTCTCCACCACCAATATTTATATATTAACAGAAAATCAACAATATGATATATAACGAAGTACGATGTCAGACACACCATCCATTTAAACTTATGCTCTGGGTCTGAACGAAAGTCAAATCCGTGAAACCAACACGTACGTCTGGGCAATGACCTTGACCCATGAATTGGTAGCAAGTCAATTCAGGGTCTCGATCGCTGTCCATTCGAGGGAAGATTTACGGTCTTCATACGTCGTCTACTTACTTCGATCTTTAACGCCGCTGGATTAATTTGGGATGAGAATATCTCGGACTTCCCAAACAATCCTCGTATATATATACATATATATATATATTTTGAAAATCCTTCTTATTTGTTAATAATTATTTTTATTAACAGTTCATTCTATTTTAATTATTTAAAATAGTCAAACTTCTTATTTAACGACGCATTCTCAAAATCATATTTTTATTTACATTAATTAAAATGTAAACTTGCATTTACATGCCGCATTCTTACCTATTTACATTGAATAAAATGTAAACTTTCATACGGTGGAATTCCTTTTTTTTAACATTAAAATAATGTAAATTTTTCCCTATGGTATATACACTTTTTATATTAACATTTAGAATAATGTTAACTCATCCTACGATGCATATTTTCTTAATTTTAACATTAAAGATAATGTTGACTTATCCTATGGTTAAATTACCCTTTATTAACATTAAAAATAATGTTAACTCACCCTATGGTGTTATTCCTTCTTAATTTCATAAAAAAAATGTAACTTTCCTACGGTCAATTCTCTTTTATGTTAACATTATAAAATAATGTAAATTTTATCCTACGAAGTAATTCTCTTAATATTAACATTAAAAATAAATGTATATTAACCCTATGGTTAAATTATCCTTTATTAACATTAAAAATAATGAAATCTCATCCTATGTTAAATTACTTTATTACTTTACATTAAAAATAATGTAGCTCGATCCTACGGTTAAGTTACTCTTTAATTTAACATTAAAATTATGTTAATTCAACCTACGGTTGAATTTCCTTTATTTTAACATAAACAAAATATAATGTTAATTCATACTACGGTGGAATTCACTATATATTAACATTAGAAAACAATGTTAATTCATCTTACGGTCAAATTCCTTATATACTAACATTATAAATAATGTTAATTACCCTATGGTGAAATCCTTTTATTTAAACATTAAAAATAATGTTAAATCCTTCTACGGTGAAATTCTTTTTCTTTAACATTAAAAATAATGCTAATCATCCTACAATGTAAATTCTTTTTATTTAACATTAAAAATAGTGTTAATCATCCTATGGTGTAAATTCTTTTTATTAACATTAAAAATAGTGTTAATCATCCTACGATGTAAATTTTTTTTATTAACATTAAAAATAGTGTTATTCATCCTACGATGTAAATTCTTATTTGTATCATTAACAAAATTGTTAATTTTCATTCGATGTGAATACTTATTTTTAACATTGACACAAAAATGTTAATTTACCATACGTTGTAAATACTTTTATATTAACATTAAAAATATTAATGACATCCTACGGTTAAAGTTTTATTATATTAACATTAAAAATGTTAATTACATCATACGGTGTTATCTTTAACATTAAAAATGTTAATTTACACATGCGGTGAAATTACTATTTAATTAACATTAGAATAATGTTAATTGCTCATGCGGTGTAGTTTCTTATTATTAACATTTAAAAATAATGTTACTTTCTCATACCATGTAAATTCCTTATATTTAACATTAAACAAAATGTTAATTTCTCATCACTTTAATTTTACATAATTCAATGTAAATTTCATGTTAACACAAATTCCTACTTTGGTTTTACATAATTAAATGTAAATTTATGTCATTCCAAATTTCATACCTTAATTTTACATAATTAAATGTAAATTTAATGTTAACACCAATTCCTACTTTAATTACATTGATAAAAATGTAATCTTTTTCCTACGGTGAAGTCCTTGAATATATTACATTAATAAAAATGTACACTTTATTTACATATCACATTCTTAATAAAATAAAACGTAAACTTTAGTTACATTTCACATTCTCAATTTGTTTACATAAAATAAAAGGTAAACTTTAGTTACAATTCTAAAAATTTAAATTTGACTTGCGGAGTAAATTCTTATATATATTACATTAATAAGAATGTATATTGTGCATACAGTTAAAATTACCATTTTATTCACATTACAATTTATTCACATTAATAAAAATGTGTTACATGTCTAATAATTTATTTTATTCACATAAGTAAAAATGTGAAATTTTACATGTCCAATATTTAATTTATAATATTAACATTTAAAATGTTAATGTCATCATACGGTTGAATTTTTATAATATTAACATTAAAAATGTTAATGTACATACGGTTGAATTTTTATAATATTAACATTAAAAATGTTAATTTCATCCTACGTATTATTTCTTTTTATATTAACATAAAAAAAATGTTAATGTACACTTGCGGTAAAATTACTATTTAATTAACATTAAAAATGTTAATTTTTCATGCATTGAAAATTACTTATTAATAAAACCAAAATAAATGTTAATTTTCCATACAACGTAAACATCAAAATAAATGTCAATTTTTCCCTATTTCAATTTTACAAAAAAAAAAAGAATATGTAAATTTCATCACAAGTCGCGTTCTTATTTACATCAAATAAACTGTAAATTCTCATCACATCGCATAACAACATACAAATACAACAATAGGATCAGATTCGATACTAACATCGAGGTAAATTGCAAGATGGGGTTTCACACAGCATATGTAAAATCAACATGGCATAGTTAAATAAATAACACATAATTAATTTTAATTAATTATGAATTCAGATTTAAGCCTAAAATTTCAGATCTAATCACATAGCACTATAGGCAATTTAGATTTCACATCATATGTTATGAACGGTTTAGATCTATGTTTAAACATCGTGTCATATTAATTCTACCGTTAATAATCATGCAAATAATAATTAAATAAATTATATTAAATTTAAAAAAAATAAAATTCTCACCCTAATCAGTCCCAGCAAAGCCTACTCGTCGCCACGGTCCTGTCGGATCTGAAATTTTCAGATTCGGGGTTCATACGCATTAGTTATCAATGTTTGAATAATTCCGACTTTTAACAACTGCTGCAACAACGCTTAAAAGCGTCGCAAAATCTGAAGCATACCTTATTTTCAGAATTTGTTCAAAACTTCAAATTCGATTTTCTGGAGTTGTAGTTGACGAAACGACGAGCCGTTTGTTGGAGAAGGACCGGCTACGAGAGAGCTACGCACGGCCAGAAGGTGGCGAGGTGCGGCGGCGGCATGTGGGGCCTAGGGGGGCGCGACCGGCGGACCTTTGGAGGGACGGGGCGGGCGAATCGAGGCACGAGAATGGCTGAGGTTGGTACCAAATCGAAGAGCTCGGCGAGAGCTTCGAAACGAGTACTCACACGCCAAATTCCGTTAAGAAATGAGAGAGAAAACTGAGTTTGAATTTTTGAAGAGAGGTGGGTTTGGAGCTTCAGCAAATGACGGCTTGGAGATGATGAACAGTGATTTTCGTCCTTTTATAATATAATATCAGGGTTAACTAATTATTAATTAGCCCGTTTAAGCCCGTTTTGGTCCGAACCCCGATTTAAGCCTGCTTACTGTCGTTCTTAAGGTTTTGAGGCCTTCTGAACGCAATGGAACATGTTACAGGACCCAATTCCGAAATTTATTATGAGTTCTGAAATAATTATATTATTTTATTAATATTTTAATGTATACCGTACATGAAAATTCACCGAGGTCACAAATTAACTTCAAAAATTCTCGAAAAATATATTTAGCTATGTTTTGATGCTGTGGACTTATGAAAATTAATTTCGGTCAATTCTGAGCCCGTATGAATTTTTTTATGAATTTTTAAAGTCAAAAATTGTCCGTTTACACTGAAAAATCAATTATAATTATATACTAATTCCAAAAATTACCGAAAAATCATTTTTAGCTTTGTTTTGATGATACGAATCCAACAAAATTTATTTCGTTGAATTCTGAGACTTTTTGAAAAATGACTATTTTTAAGGCCAGTATTTAATATTAAAAATATATTTTTAAACAAATAATTTCCGAAACTCGAAATATATAAGTGTTTACTGTTTTTCAATGCAGAAACATCATTTCGAACTCAATGGAAGTGGTTTCGAGTCGAAATTCCTTTATATGCAAAAAGTAGCATTTTTGACCTATGCAAATTACCCAACGACCTTTTTAAAAATTGAATTGGCCATAACTTTTGATTTACGCTATGAAATTTCGATTTTTCGGATTCGTTGGAAAGATATTTTTAAATAGATTCTAATATTTTTGGTTTCACTAAAATCCGTTAAATTTTGCATCCTGTATGGTCAGTCAAAGTTCAAGTTTGACTTTTCAAACTACCGCGCTATTTCTAGCTCTTTTTATATTTAAATCAAATTTGTTCGTTTTAACTTCGATTAAAATAAATAAATCATTAAAAATACTTTAAATTCATTAAAATAAAATTTTTAATTTGGCCCTAAAATTCCGGGTCGTTACAATCTCCCCTCCTTAAGAACTTTTCGTCCTCGAAAAGGAAAAAGAAAAATAGAAGAGGAAGAATAAACACAGAGAATGTTTTTAACAGAGATGGTACCGTCTATAACATCAGGCTTTCCACCGAAGAAGTTGGTCCTTTCGTTCCTTCGTAAATATGTGCCAATTGAGCATCGCCACTTCACTTAGTCTTCTTCGAATGCACGATCAAAGGGAGAGTCAAAACAACTGAAATGGTGATTCTAAGAGATAGAAAAGATCGAAGGACGAAAGAAAAGATGACGATAAAGTGACTGGCTATTATGTATCCCATGAAATGTTCGCCGTAGAATATAGTGATTCTACGTAAACGAATTATTGTAAATATGTTATATTCCGCTTTGTAAACCAAAGCTCTTATACGAACTGTGATGACCCCAAACTTCCACGGAATGAAAGCAGGAGTAATCATTTTTGGAATACAACATAAATACAATAAAACAGAACACAGATACAATATAGCAAAGAAAATTCATAGAGTAATAACATTATAGCAGCGGAAAAATATAATGTCATCAATCACAGAAAATCCACAGTCACAAAAACTAAGCTATTACAACAAGTTTTGCAGAAAAGAAATAAGTTTGATGTCTAAAAAGAAAAGAAAAGATGCCATAGAAACAAAAGATAAATGTCTTCAAGCTCCAAGTCATCACCTCTCTACTTCAGCAAATCCAAGAGAAATGATAAGCGGCTCCAAAGAAAAACTCCAAGCAAAGAATGAACCTGTCTACTTGGCTGCCCGTGTGGAAAAGAGGGCACCCAAGTTTGCAAAAAGGTGAAACAAACTATGGGTCAGTCGTGGGACTGGTGTGAGAATTCTTAAGTAAAATAACTAGTAGATATAAGGCAAATCCAAAGACCACGCCGCTAACGCGGAACGGGTTTACTCTAATGGATTGCCGTGCATAATTTAAAGTGTCATAACAAATAATTAAATACATCGTAAACAACGCAATGCTTTTGGAAAAATGGAATCACCATAAGACCCAAGTCCCATCACACAATGCAACGCACACCAGAGGATAGGGTTTTACCTTATGGTGATTAAACATGATAAATACGGCAAATACTCATCTAATATTATTATTAGTGTATATGAAAGCATTTCAAAGTAAATGTATTAATCCTAGGAAGCATAGGTACCATATACTATGCCTCCGTACTAGTAATACAATCAAATTCGTCGGTTCGTATTTGGATTTTGGTTTCCATCATGAGTCAAGGCTAGAGCGGAGCTCCTTACCGATTCGAGACACTCTAGCTAGTGCCTCAGGATTCCCCGCGGAGAACCCTTGGAAATGGCAGGGCCGGTCCGCAAATACAGCTTAGCGAATTGGCAATTCCTAAGCACACGTTTCCCGGTCCTATAGGACCTATCCGAGGCGCGCCACATTCCATCATCCACATAAGTAAAGTATCAGCGCTGGGAGGTCCCTGACACTACTTCGAGCTAGAAAGAAACGTGCTGTTTTCCCTGCGTTCCCTTCGTCCGTTTTAGACTCTACCGGTTTGTGAGGCTCGTGAGGCTACGTAATACACAAAGCTCTGCTTATTCAAGCATTGCTTTGATCGTCACCACAAGGTTCTGCTTTTCAACAAGAAACCTTGATCATTGCATCTTAGTATGCCACACTGTCACTCCATGCCATACCATTGCTTCTCCATCAATACATAAATGGGTGTTAAGTAGAGAATAAATTCTCCACCAGCAATATTTATATATTAACAGAAAATCAACAATATGATATATAACGAAGTACGATGTCAGACACACCATCCATTTAAACTTATGCTCTGGGTCTGAACGAAAGTCAAATCCGTGAAACCAACACGTACGTCTGGGCAATGACCTTGACACATGAATTGGTAGCAAGTCAATTCAGGGTCTCGATCGTTGTCCATTCGAGGGAAGATTTACGGTCTTCATACGTCGTCTTCTTACTTCGATCTTTAACGCCGCTGGATTAATTTGGGATGAGAATATCTCGGATTTCCCAAACAATCCTCGTATATATATACACATATATATATTTTGAAAATCCTTCTTATTTGTTAATAATTATTTTTATTAACAATTCATTCTATTTTAATTATTTAAAATAGTCAAACTTCTTATTTAACGACGCATTCTCAAAATCATATTTTTATTTACATTAATTAAAATGTAAACTTGCATTTACATGCCGCATTCTTACCTATTTACATTGAATAAAATGTAAACTTTCATACGGTGGAATTCCTTTATTTTAACATTAAAATAATGTAAATTTTTCCCTATGGTATATACACTTTTTATATTAACATTTAGAATAATGTTAACTCATCCTACGATGCATATTTTATTAATTTTAACATTAAAGATAATGTTGATTTATCCTATGGTTAAATTACCCTTTATTAACATTAAAAATAATGTTAACTCACCCTATGGGGTTATTCCTTCTTAATTTCATAAAAAAATGTAACATTCCTACGGTCAATTCTCTTTTATGTTAACATTATAAAATAATGTAAATTTTATCCTACGAAGTAATTCTCTTAATATTAACATTAAAAATAAATGTATATTAACCCTATGGTTAAATTATCCTTTATTAACATTAAAAATAATGTAATCTCATCCTATGTTAAATTACTTTATTACTTTACATTAAAAATAATGTAGCTCGATCCTACGGTTAAGTTACTCTTTAATTTAACATTAAAATTATGTTAATTCAACCTACGGTTGAATTTCCTTTATTTTAACATAAACAAAATATAATGTTAATTCATACTACGGTGGAATTCACTATATATTAACATTAAAAAACAATGTTAATTCATCTTACGGTCAAATTCCTTATATACTAACATTATAAATAATGTTAATTACCCTATGGTGAAATCCTTTTATTTAAACATTAAAAATAATATTAAATCCTTCTACGGTGAAATTCTTTTTCTTTAACATTAAAAATAATGTTAATCATCCTACAATGTAAATTCTTTTTATTTAACATTAAAAATAGTGTTAATCATCCTACGGTGTAAATTCTTTTTATTAACATTAAAAATAGTGTTAATCATCCTACGATGTAATTTTTTTTTTATTAACATTAAAAATAGTGTTAATCATCCTACAATGTAAATTCTTATTTGTATCATTAACAAAATTGTTAATTTTCATTCGATGTGAATACTTATTTTTAACATTGACACAAAAATGTTAATTTACCATACGTTGTAAATACTTTTATATTAACATTAAAAATGTTAATGACATCCTATGGTTAAAGTTTTATTATATTAACATTAAAAATGTTAATTACATCATACGGTGTTATCTTTAACATTAAAAATGTTAATTTACACATGCGGTGAAATTACTATTTAATTAACATTAGAATAATGTTAATTGCTCATGCGGTGTAGTTTCTTATTATTAACATTTAAAAATAATGTTACTTTCTCATACCATGTAAATTCCTTATATTTAACATTAAACAAAATGTTAATTTCTCATCACTTTAATTTTACATAATTCAATGTAAATTTCATGTTAACACAAATTCATACTTTGGTTTTACATAATTAAATGTAAATTTATGTCATTCCAAATTTCATACCTTAATTTTACATAATTAAATGTAAATTTAATGTTAACACCAATTCCTACTTTAATTACATTGATAAAAATGTAATCTTTTTCCTACGGTGAAGTCCTTGAATATATTACATTAATAAAAATGTACACTTTATTTACATATCACATTCTTAATAAAATAAAACGTAAACTTTAGTTACATTTCACATTCTCAATTTGTTTACATAAAATAAAAGGTAAACTTTAGTTACAATTCTAAAAATTTAAATTTCACCTGCGGAGTAAATTCTTATATATATTACATTAATAAGAATGTATATTGTGCATACAGTTAAAATTACCATTTTATTCACATTACAATTTATTCACATTAATAAAAATGTGTTACATGTCTAATAATTTATTTTATTCACATAAGTAAAAATGTGAAATTTTACATGTCCAATATTTAATTTATAATATTAACATTTAAAATGTTAATGTCATCATACGGTTGAATTTTTATAATATTAACATTAAAAATGTTAATGTACATACGGTTGAATTTTTATAATATTAACATTAAAAATGTTAATTTCATCCTACGTATTATTTCTTTTTATATTAACATAAAAAAAATCTTAATGTACACTTGCGGTAAAATTACTATTTAATTAACATTAAAAATGTTAATTTTTCATGCATTGAAAATTACTTATTAATAAAACCAAAATAAATGTTAATTTTCCATACAACGTAAACATCAAAATAAATGTCAATTTTTCCCTATTTCAATTTTACAAAAAAAAAAGAATATGTAAATTTCATCACAAGTCGCGTTCTTATTTACATCAAATAAACTGTAAATTCTCATCACATCGCATAACAACATACAAATACAACAATAGGATCAGATTCGATACTAACATCGAGGTAAATTGCAAGATGGGGTTTCACACAGCATATGTAAAATCAACATGGCATGATTAAATAAATAACACATAATTAATTTTAATTAATTATGAATTCAGATTTAAGCCTAAAATTTCAGATCTAATCACATTGCACTATAGGCAATTTAGATTTCACATCATATGTTATGAACGGTTTAGATCTATGTTTAAACATCGTGTCATATTAATTCCACCGTTAATAATCATGCAAATAATAATTAAATAAATTAAATTAAATTTAAAATAAAATAAAATTCTCACCCTAATCAGTCTCAGCAAAGCCTACTCGTCGCCACGGTCCTGTCGGATCTGAAATTTTCAGATTCGGGGTTCATACGCATTAGTTATCAATGTTTGAATAATTCTGACTTTTAACAACTGCTGCAGCAACGCTTAAAATCGTCGCAAAATCTGAAGCATACCTTATTTTCAGAATTTGTTCAAAACTTCAAATTCGATTTTCTGGAGTTGTAGTTGACGAAACGACGAGCCGTTTGTTGGAGAAGGACCGGCTACGAGAGAGCTACGCACGGCCAGAAGGTGGCGAGGTGCGGCGGCGGCATGTGGGGCCTAGGGGGGCGCGACCGGCGGACCTTTGGAGGGACGGGGCGGGCGGATCGAGGCACGAGAATGGCTGAGGTTGGTACCAAATCGAAGAGCTCGGCGAGAGCTTCGAAACGAGTACTCACACGCCAAATTCCGTTAAGAAATGAGAGAGAAAACTGAGTTTGAATTTTCGAAGGGAGGTGGGTTTGGAGCTTCAGCAAATGACGGCTTGGAGATGATGAACAGTGATTTTCGTCCTTTTATAATATAATATTAGGGTTAAATAATTATTAATTAGCCCGTTTAAGCCCGTTTTGGTCCGAACCCCGATTTAAGCCTGCTTACTATCGTTCTTAAGGTTTTGAGGCCTTCTGAACGCAATGGAACATGTTACAGGACCCAATTCCGAAATTTATTATGAGTTCTGGAATAATTATATTATTTTATTAATATTTTAATGTATACCGTACATGAAAATTCACCGAGGTCACAAATTAACTTCAAAAATTCTCGAAAAATATATTTAGCTATGTTTTGATGCTGTGGACTTATGAAAATTAATTTCGTTCAATTCTGATCCCGTATGAATTTTTTTTTGAATTTTTAAAGTCAAAAATTGTCCGTTTGCACTGAAAAATCAATTATAATTATATATTAATTCAAAAAATTACCGAAAAATCATTTTTAGTTTTGTTTTGATGATACGAATCCAAAAAATTTATTTCGTTGAATTCTGAGACTTTTTGAAAAATGACTATTTTTAAGGCCAGTATTTAATATTAAAAATATATTTTTAAACAAATAATTTCTGAAACTCGAAATATATAAGTGTCTACTGTTTTTCAATGCAGAAACATCATTTTGAACTCAATGGAAGTGGTTTCGAGTCGAAATTCCTTTATATGCAAAAAGTAGCATTTTTGACCTATGCAAATTACCCAACGACCTTTCTAAAAATTGAATTGGCCATAACTTTTGATTTCCGCTATGAAATTTCGATTTTTCGGATTCGTTGGAAAGATATTTTTAAATAGATTCTAATATTTTTGGTTTCACTAAAATCCGTTAAATTTTGCATCCTGTATGGTCAGTCAAAGTTCAAGTTTGACTTTTCAAACTACCGCGCTATTTCTAGCTCTTTTTATATTTAAATTAAAATTGTTCGTTTTAACTTCGATTAAAATAAATAAATCATTAAAAATACTTTAAATTCATTAAAATAAAAATTTTAATTTGGCCCTAAAATTCCGGGTCGTTACAATCTCCCCTCCTTAAGAACTTTTCGTCCTCGAAAAGGAAAAAGAAAAATAGAAGAGGAAGAATAAACACAGAGAATGTTTTTAACAGAGATGGTACCGTCTATAACATCAGGCTTTCCACCGAAGAAGTTGGTCCTTTCGTTCCTTCGTAAATATGTGCCAATTGAGCATCGCCACTTCACTTAGTCTTCTTCGAATGCACGATCAAAGGGAGAGTCAAAACAACTGAAATGGTGATTCTAAGAGATAGAAAAGATCGAAGGACGAAAGAAAAGATGACGATAAAGTGACTGGCTATTATGTATCCCATGAAATGTTCGCCGTAGAATATAGTGATTCTACGTAAACGAATTATTGTAAATATGTTATATTCCGCTTTGTAAACCAAAGCTCTGATACCAACTGTGATGACCCCAAACTTCCACGGAATGAAAGCAGGAGTAATCATTTTTGGAATACAACATAAATACAATAAAACAGAACACAGATACAATATAGCAAAGGAAATTCATAGAGTAATAACATTATAGCAGCGGAAAAATATAATGTCATCAATCACAGAAAATCCACAGTCACAAAAACTAAGCTATTACAACAAGTTTTGCAGAAAAGAAATAAGTTTGATGTCTAAAAAGAAAAGAAAAGATGCCATAGAAACAAAAGATAAATGTCTTCAAGCTCCAAGTCATCACCTCTCTACTTCAGCAAATCCAAGAGAAATGATAAGTGGCTCCAAAGAAAAACTCCAAGCAAAGAATGAACCTGTCTACTTGGCTGCCCGTGTGGAAAAGAGGGCACCCAAGTTTGCAAAAAGGTGAAACAAACTATGGGTCAGTCGTGGGACTGGTGTGAGAATTCTTAAGTAAAATAACTAGTAGATATAAGGCAAATCCAAAGACCACGCCGCTAACGCGGAACGGGTTTACTCTAATGGATTGCCGTGCATAATTTAAAGTGTCATAACAAATAATTAAATACATCGTAAACAACGCAATGCTTTTGGAAAAATGGAATCACCATAAGACCCAAGTCCCATCACACAATGCAACGCACATCAGAGGATAGGGTTTTACCTTATGGTGATTAACATGCTAAATACGGCAAATACGCATCTAATATTATTATTAGTGTATATGAAAGCATTTCAAAGTAAATGTATTAATCCTAGGAAGCATAGGTACCATATACTATGCCTCCGTACTAGTAATACTATCAAATTCGTCGGTTCGTATTTGGATTTTGGTTTCCATCATGAGTCAAGGCTAGAGCGGAGCTCCTTACCGATTCGAGACACTCTAACTAGTGCCTCAGGATTCCCCGCGGAGAACCCTTGGAAATGGCAGGGCCGGTCCGCAAATACAGCTTAGCGGATTGGCAATTCCTAAGCACACGTTTCCCGGTCCTATAGGACCTATCCGAGGCGCGCCACATTCCATCATCCACATAAGTAAAGTATCAGCGCTGGGAGGTCCCTGACACTACTTCTAGCTAGAAAGAAACGTGCTGCTTTCCCTGCGTTCCCTTCGCCCGTTTTAGACTCTACCGGTTTGTGAGGCTCGTGAGGCTACGTAATACACAAAGCTCTGCTTATTCAAGCAGTGCTTTGATCGTCACCACAAGATTCTGCTTTTCAACAAGAAACCTTGATCATTGCATCTTAGTATGCCACACTGTCACTCCATGCCATACCATTGCTTCTCCATCAATACATAAATGGGTGTTAAGTAGAGAATAAATTCTCCACCCCCAATATTTATATATTAACAGAAAATCAACAATATGATATATAACGAAGTACGATGTCAGACACACCATCCATTTAAACTTATGCTCTGGGTCTGAACGAAAGTCAAATCCGTGAAACCAACACGAACGTCTGGGCAATGACCTTGACCCATGAATTGGTAGCAAGTCAATTCAGGGTTTCGATCGCTGTCCATTCGAGGGAAGATTTACGGTCTTCATACATCGTCTTCTTACTTCGATCTTTAACGCCGCTGGATTAATTTGGGATGAGAATATCTCGGACTTCCCAAACAATCCTCGTATATATATACATATATATATATATATATTTTGAAAATCCTTCTTATTTGTTAATAATTATTTTTATTAACAATTCATTCTATTTTAATTATTTAAAATAGTCAAACTTCTTATTTAACGACGCATTCTCAAAATCATATTTTTATTTACATTAACTAAAATGTAAACTTGCATTTACATGCCGCATTCTTACCTATTTACATTGAATAAAATGTAAACTTTCATACGGTGGAATTCCTTTATTTTAACATTAAAATAATGTAAATTTTTCCCTATGGTATATACACTTTTTATATTAACATTTAGAATAATGTTAACTCATCCTACGATGCATATTTTCTTAATTTTAACATTAAAGATAATGTTGACTTATCCTATGGTTAAATTACCCTTTATTAACATTAAAAATAATGTTAACTCACCCTATGGTGTTATTCCTTCTTAATTTCATAAAAAATGTAACATTCCTACGGTCAATTCTCTTTTATGTTAACATTATAAAATAATGTAAATTTATCCTACGAAGTAATTCTCTTAATATTAATATTAAAAATAAATGTATATTAACCCTATGGTTAAATTATCCTTTATTAACATTAAAAATAATGTAATCTCATCCTATGTTAAATTACTTTATTACTTTACATTAAAAATAATGTAGCTCGATCCTACGGTTAAGTTACTCTTTAATTTAACATTAAAATTATGTTAATTCAACCTATGGTTGAATTTCCTTTATTTTAACATAAACAAAATATAATGTTAATTCATACTACGGTGGAATTCACTATATATTAACATTAAAAAACAATGTTAATTCATCTTACGGTCAAATTCCTTATATACTAACATTATAAATAATGTTAATTACCCTATGGTGAAATCCTTTTATTTAAACATTAAAAATAATGTTAAATCCTTCTACGGTGAAATTCTTTTTCTTTAACATTAAAAATAATGTTAATCATCCTACAATGTAAATTCTTTTTATTTAACATTAAAAATAGTGTTAATCATCCTACGGTGTAAATTCTTTTTATTAACATTAAAAATAGTGTTAATCATCCTACGATGTAATTTTTTTTATTAACATTAAAAATAGTGTTAATCATCCTACGATGTAAATTCTTATTTATATCATTAACAAAATTGTTAATTTTCATTCGATGTGAATACTTATTTTTAACATTGACACAAAAATGTTAATTTACCATACGTTGTAAATACTTTTATATTAACATTAAAAATGTTAATGACATCCTACGGTTAAAGTTTTATTATATTAACATTAAAAATGTTAATTACATCATACAATGTTATCTTTAACATTAAAAATGTTAATTTACACATGCGGTGAAATTACTATTTAATTAACACTAGAATAATGTTAATTGCTCATGCGGTGTAGTTTCTTATTATTAACATTTAAAAATAATGTTACTTTCTCATACCATGTAAATTCCTTATATTTAACATTAAACAAAATGTTAATTTCTCATCACTTTAATTTTACATAATTCAATGTAAATTTCATATAAACACAAATTCCTACTTTGGTTTTACATAATTAAATGTAAATTTATGTCATTCCAAATTTCATACCTTAATTTTACATAATTAAATGTAAATTTAATGTTAACACCAATTCCTACTTTAATTACATTGATAAAAATGTAATCTTTTTCCTACGGTGAAGTCCTTGAATATATTACATTAATAAAAATGTACACTTTATTTACATATCACATTCTTAATAAAATAAAACGTAAACTTTAGTTACATTTCACATTCTCAATTTGTTTACATAAAATAAAAGGTAAATTTAGTTACAATTCTAAAAATTTAAATTTCACCTGCGGAGTAAATTCTTATATATATTACATTAATATGAATGTATATTGTGCATACAGTTAAAATTACCATTTTATTCACATTACAATTTATTCACATTAATAAAAATGTGTTACATGTCTAATAATTTATTTTATTCACATAAGTAAAAATGTGAAATTTTACATGTCCAATATTTAATTTATAATATTAACATTTAAAATGTTAATGTCATCATACGGTTGAATTTTTATAATATTAACATTAAAAATGTTAATGTACATACGGTTGAATTTTTATAATATTAACATTAAAAATGTTAATTTCATCCTACATATTATTTCTTTTTATATTAACATAAAAAAAATGTTAATGTACACTTGCGGTAAAATTTCTATTTAATTAACATTAAAAATGTTAATTTTTCATGCATTGAAAATTACTTATTAATAAAACCAAAATAAATGTTAATTTTCCATACAACGTAAACATCAAAATAAATGTCAATTTTTCCCTATTTCAATTTTACAAAAAAAAAAGAATATGTAAATTTCATCACAAGTCGCGTTCTTATTTACATCAAATAAACTGTAAATTCTCATCACATCGCATAACAACATACAAATACAACAATAGGATCAGATTCGATACTAACATCGAGGTAAATTGCAAGATGGGGTTTCACACAGCATATGTAAAATCAACATGGCATGGTTAAATAAATAACACATAATTAATTTTAATTAATTATGAATTCAGATTTAAGCCTAAAATTTCAGATCTAATCACATAGCACTATAGGCAATTTAGATTTCACATCATACGTTATGAACGGTTTAGATCTATGTTTAAACATCGTGTCATATTAATTCTACCGTTAATAATCATGCAAATAATAATTAAATAAATTAAATTAAATTTAAAAAAAAATAAAATTCTCACCCTAATCAGTCTCAGCAAAGCCTACTCGTCGCCACGGTCCTGTCGGATCTGAAATTTTCAGATTCGGGGTTCATACGCATTAGTTATCAATGTTTGAATAATTCTGACTTTTAACAACTGCTGCAACAACGCTTAAAAGCGTCGCAAAATCTGAAGCATACCTTATTTTCAGAATTTGTTCAAAACTTCAAATTCGATTTTCTAAAGTTGTAGTTGACGAAACGACGAGCCGTTTGTTGGAGAAGGACCGGCTACGAGAGAGCTACGCACGGCCAGAAGGTGGCGAGGTGCGGCGGCGGCATGTGGGGCCAAGGGGAGCGCGACCGGCGGACCTTTGGAGGGACGGGGCGGGCGGATCGAGGCACGAGAATGGCTGAGGTTGGTACCAAATCGAAGAGCTCGGCGAGAGCTTCGAAACGAGTACTCACACGCCAAATTCCGTTAAGAAATGAGAGAGAAAACTGAGTTTGAATTTTTGAAGAGAGGTGGGTTTGGAGCTTCAGCAAATGACGGCTTGGAGATGATGAACAGTGATTTTCGTCCTTTTATAATATAATATCAGGGTTAACTAATTATTAATTAGCCCGTTTAAGCCCGTTTTGGTCCGAACCCCGATTTAAGCCTGCTTACTGTCGTTCTTAAGGTTTTGAGGCCTTCTGAACGCAATGGAACATGTTACAGGACCCAGTTCCGAAATTTATTATGAGTTCTGGAATAATTATATTATTTTATTAATATTTTAATGTATACCGTACATGAAAATTCACCGAGGTCACAAATTAACTTCAAAAATTCTCGAAAAATATATTTAGCTATGTTTTGATGCTGTGGACTTATGAAAATTAATTTCGTTCAATTCTGAGCCCGTATGAATTTTTTTATGAATTTTTAAAGTCAAAAATTGTCCGTTTACACTGAAAAATCAATTATAATTATATATTAATTCCAATAATTACCGAAAAATCATTTTTAGCTTTGTTTCGATGATACGAATCCAACAAAATTTATTTCGTTGAATTCTGAGACTTTTTGAAAAATGACTATTTTTAAGGCCAGTATTTAATATTAAAAATATATTTTTAAACAAATAATTTCCGAAACTCGAAATATATAAGTGTTTACTGTTTTTCAATGCAGAAACATCATTTTGAACTCAATGTAAGTGGTTTCGAGTCGAAATTCCTTTATATGCAAAAAGTAGCATTTTTGACCTATGCAAATTACCCAGCGACCTTTCTAAAAATTGAATTGGCCATAACTTTTGATTTCCGCTATGAAATTTCGATTTTTCGGATTCGTTGGAAAGATATTTTTAAATAGATTCTAATATTTTTGGTTTCACTAAAATCCGTTAAATTTGCATCCTGTATGGTCAGTCAAAGTTCAAGTTTGACTTTTCAAACTACCGCGCTATTTCTAGCTCTTTTTATATTTAAATTAAATTTGTTCGTTTTTACTTCGATTAAAATAAATAAATCATTAAAAATACATTAAATTCATTAAAATAAAATTTTTAATTTGGCCCTAAAATTCCGGGTCATTACATTAGCGTTCATCCGTTTGATTAGATTCAAGGGCACATACTACTTTTAATTTTCTGTTATTGTTCTAGTTATTTTCTTTATCTAGTAATTGGTTCCTTTCCTTTCAGTTGTCGAATTCGATATCGGTCTGATTAGATTCAGATTCGTAGTAATTTCAATAACATTAATTCAAAAACAACTGCAAATTTTGTCTAACTCGCCTAAGAATAGATAAATAATAAGATTTAAACACCTCCTTGTGATTCGACCTGCATATTACATGACATGTGCGCTTGCAGAATTTAATTAAAAAATTCGCACTTTTCTAGTTCATAGAAAAGTGACAATAAAGTTTTTGGCGCCGTTGCCGGGGAGGTAACGATTAAATTTTATTGTTTATTTAATTTGTGATTCGTGTTAGTTTTTACTTTTATTTTTATTTAAAAAAAATCTCTTTATTAGTTGATTTTGTATTAAACATTGGTGCTAGAATCATCTAAACAAGTGAAGAGAAAAAAAATTCTTACAACTTTTGTCTCTTAGTTTCTTTTCTCTAATCTCATCTATTTCCTTCCTTCCCAATTTTTACATTTGTTTGTTTCCCTCTTGCAAATTCATTCCTACCTTAGACAAAAAAAGAACCTGTCAAATTTTCTTGACTTTATTTCCTTTTTCTCTTTCATTTATTTATTTCCTTTTTATTCTCAATCTCTTTATTTTCTTTTATAAATTCTTCCTTCTTTTCAATTCTAAAAAAAACCTTTCAATTTTTGCTTTATTTCTTTCCATCTTTCCATTTCTTTTCCCAATCTTCTACGTTCTCTTTCTTCTTTTACAAATCAGAAAAAAAGAAAATTCTTGTCATTAATTTCTTTCCATTATACAAGTTCTTTCCATTTTTTTATATTTTCTTCTTACAAATCTCTTTTTGTTACAAATCTCTTTCCCTTTTTTTTTAAAAAAAATTCCTTCTGCAATTTTTTCTTAGTCTTGAAATTCTCTGCCACGACAAACGTTCAAAACTTCCTTCCATCATCAACAGTCGAACCAAATCCAAACTAGCATCCTTCTATTGTCATCATCCAACTTCCAATGCAACCATCCTCAGATCTTCAGTCCTGCTCCAATACCACCGATCACCATCTACATATACCACACATTCATTCAACAATCAGTCAAACCCCTCATCATTTTCACAGACCACCTGCGTTGCCATCAACACCACATAACCCAATGTCATAAACCAACAGCAACTGCCCATTCCACGTCCATCCACATCCTACCTTACAGACATCACCACGCAAATAACCCATTTCCCCATCAATACAAATTCAAACCCATCACCAACAGATTACGTCACCGCAAATAACTTCATCCTTACCACGTCCATATTTCACCACTCACTTCCCAATCACTACCCAAATCCGCTCACAACCCTAGCCGATCCAGAGCCTGAATCGAAACATTTTTTTAAAAGAAGAAGAAAGAAGGCATGAATTATTGAGTGGGTTTGTTACTTTGAAGAGTAGTCTTGGGTTTCTTGAAATAGTTTATTTGTGAGTAAACGTGTGGTTCAATTTGGGTCTTGTTTGTGTGGTAATAAGAAAAGTGGCTGGTTTTTATTTTTCTTTCTTTCTGGGGCGTGTGAAATTGGGTTAACTGCCGTATTTACTCTTGGAGGGGCGACTTTGTTTCTGGTTAAACCATCTGTTGGATTTTAAGCGTGCTTGTTTTCCTTGTTGGGTTTGCTTGTTTTCTTTATTTTTCTTTTCTTCCTTTTTTTTATTATTTTATTTGTGGTTTCTGACTAGTTTGTTTTTTTATCTTATTGAGCCTAGTTTTGTTAAGTCTAGTTAGTTTGTTTTGCTTATTTTTTGTTTTGTTTTTGTTTGTTTTTTTAAACTTAGTTTTGTTTTAATTTGCAACCTCATTTATTTGCTTTTCAAAAATAAAATAAAATAAATAAAATAAAATCAAAGATTGAAGCAAAAGCAATAAACAGGGAATTCAGAGTTCAAGCTATAAATAAGGAATTCAAATCAAAGACCAAAGTGTTCAAGCAACAAAAGAACAAGAAATTTAGAGGTCAATCAGTTGCATACAGTGGGATTTCAATCATTGACACTACTTAAATTCTCTAGAAGGACAGTCATACCCCACTGTAATATTTTCTAAACTCTACAGGTGCTTTGCTACGAAAAAAATATATATAGACATTGCTTGTAAAAAATTTCTGCAGGGGCAGCGACTTGCTTGTACAATTTTAATTTCTGCAATTATTTGTGTTTGATTGTTGTTTTGACTGCATTTTGAAATAAATTTAGTTACGAGCACAGCCCAAACAAACATAAGGTGAGGAAGTCATTACCTTTCCTTGGCTCCAAAACAATTAAATTCGGTCATTTGCATACTCCCTGGACTTAAATAAAAAAATTGATTAGACGTTGGCCTTAGGAGCAAAAACTCAAGCTCAATAGGACAAACAAATTGGGTTAAATATCTTAGATTTAAAAATTTATTTTGCTGTGTGGAATTCGTTCTATTCCTTTTGTAAAGGACAGTGATACGTACTACATCAGGAATTTTTCGACATTCTAGCAAATTAACTTTTTCAATCTATTTATTTAATTTGATTTGCAAAATATTTAACTGTAAGAGTGTATTTTGTGAAATTGATCTTCTCAAGGATTTGATCGCTGATATATAGTAGTTCAATTTATTGAACTTCTAGCAAAAGAGGTTGCATACTACCCGTAAAACATTGGTCGTATCCCTAAGTATTTATACTATACGTGAACGGCTATAAGACCCTCTTCCCCCTTCAAATCGAGATTGTCAATTAATAAAATACACTTGAGTTCATTATTTATTTTGATTAGGAGCTTCTTATGTCAACCTAAAGTCTAGGATTTTCTTTGTTTGCATTTAACATCAATGAGTGGAAAAGTATTAGCCAACACAATTCTCCTAGAGGTTCTCAAGTAAACCAAAACTTTCAAAACGAGATGGATCAAAATCAAACAAATCAAAACTTGCAAAATCTCAATATGGAAATGGATAGACCCTTATCTCTTCGAGATCGATGTTATCCAACTAGGACTGTTCAACCCTCTGTCATCGTGTTCCCACCAGCTGAAGCAAACAATTTTGAGCTTAAACACTCTTTTATTTAAGGGGTGCCAAAATTTACTGGTACTGAAAATGCTTATGAATTTCTAAGTGAATTTGAATTGTATGCATCCACAACAAAAATGCAACAATTGTCTAATGAATCGATCGAGCTAAGGCTAATTCCATTTGCACTACTTGAAAGCGCTAAAAGATGGCTAAATTCTCTTCCAAAACATTCCATAAGAAGTTGGGATGAATTTGTCACTATATTCTTGAAAAAGTTTTTCGATTTCCATAAAACTCTCAAAATTCGAACCGAGATAAATTAATTTTGTCAAAATGAGGGGGAAACTTTTTCAAATTATTTTGAGAGATTCCACCAACTACTATATAGTTGCCCTCATCATGGAATTCTAAAAGATCACTTATGTCAAATTGTATATGAAGGGCTAAACTATCAGTCTAAAACTCAACTAGAATCAATGTGTGGAGGAGACTTTATGTCTAAGACAACCGATGAAGCTTTGCAATTCTTAGAAGACTATTCTGAAAAGAACATGCAATGGGAGTTAATTTGTGTTCCCACTCGTACTTCTACTAGAGGAGTGCATGTCGTGGACCCAAGTCAAATTTCCTTAGAAAGTCAAACTCCTCAAGCCGGAGAAGGGATACCCCACTATTACCCTCAAGACCAAGCTAATGCTATAGCTGAAAATAATCCTTACTCATCCATGTACAACCCTAGTTGGAGGAACCACCCCAACTTTTCTTGGCCAAATCCTAATAATTCGGCAAACCCATCTGAAACACCCACCTCCATTAAGGTCACTCACAAAGGGAATGCCTTAACTTCGGTGGAGGTTTATAAGTAAAAGTCACAGATAAAACACAAGACAGATATAAACACATATGTATAAGCAGCGGAAAACAAACAGACTTTCATTTCATAAATACGTGTTCATACAAAACATTTCCATAATTGTCTCATAATAACTTCCAAAACATTACATCATCATTTCTGTCTTGATTATTAAATAAAGAAGCATAAAACATAATAAAAGTTGCATAAGTCCCCATAGAACGTGCCCAAAAGCCATAGCAAAGGAAAGAGAGTCCAAACCATACATCTACTAACTTGAAGCTTGCAAAGAGTGTGACTAAGCTGGGTTGTTTCCTCCATGTGGACCTGGGGGGGGGGGGGGGGACGGAAGAAAAGAAGACAAAAGAAAATTAGAGTCAGACATAAAGCCTGGTAAGTCTAGTGACTCTTCAGTATGAGAGTAAGAAAAAGGGCATGATAGGTATAAACTGGAAATAGGAAAGTATCATAAACTAAGATAAAGCAGTTTGAACTGAATATACTTATCGCACCCCACACTATATCTCTGTACTTACTTGCATTGTCTCAATTGGCACCCCATGATCGGGGTGAAGTGATCCCCTTTCTAAAGATCGGCTCCTACTCGCAAAATCAATGCGTCATACGGCCCTCAATGATTGTAGATACCTATGCTGGTCCCACCATGGGGTGTATCAAGTCCCATGGTGGCGGCCCGACACAATCCTAGAATGCATAGGTTATACAACTGGTGCCTAGTGCCCTGTTTGTCTGCTCCGAAGTGTGTGCATGCCCGCACTCCGTTAGAACCCATACTACTGCACCAACCGCCGTCGCTTTTGACCGCTTACAATCAGCCCACTAATCGTGCCCCACCCTGCCTAGTTTTAGGGTACCATGATACCTAATTGGGTTACTGCTGAAATGGGTCCCCGTTACTAGGGTTTTCTAGTCAAACATGTTAAGTGGTTAAGTGTCTGTATTTACCTAACCCCACCCACGAGTTTAATTAACATGTTGAATTGGTTAAGTGTTTTAATTAACTTAACCCTACCATCCTGACTTGTCTGTCCTTAGCTTTTTAAAGCACCGACCACTCACATTAGACAGGTATTGTTACAATTACTGGATGTGACGGCCGGTTCCGGGCAGGTTTACACCATAACTGAATCTAACCTCGGGTCCTTATTGGGCTCAATGCTTAACCTCTCACATTGGATAGGTATTGTTGTGATTACTGGACAGTCGGGCGGGTCTGGGCAGGTTTACATCACAACTCAATCCAACCTCGGGTTAAGCATACTTGTATTTTCTAAATTTACATATTTGTCTCTATTGCTTATTATATGTAAATTTGTTAAACATTAAATATTGTGGCCACTTTCCAAGTTCATCATTTTTGGTATAAGAATTTTATACCATTTAAGTGCCAACAATTATTGGCATGTGCCAAACATGCCAATACATATATTTTTCACCAATTTATGTCAAGTTTCCTATAATCACCAATTTTTCCCCAACGTTACCCCGTCTAAATATTAGGCTAACAATCTTAGCCTAATTTTTTGTCCGCATGATTTTTAACATATATTATTAGGCTAAAAACTTAGCCTAATTTAGCGTACACAAAATTGGCATAAAGAGATTCACTAACATAAACATGACATAAGTGTAAACTTGGCATTTTCGGCATAGTCAAAATGAACATCATAGGTGTGAACTTGCAAAATAGTCAACATGAATATCATAGGTGTGAACTTGCAATGTAGACTAAATCAACGTACATATATGTGAATTTGCAACATAGACTAAATCAACTTACATATATATGAACTTGCAACATAGGCTAAATCAACTTATCTATATGTGAACTTGCATTGAAATAGGGATCTAACTAAATAGGTATCACATGAATTAGCATATGGTTTAGACAACATAAGCCTAAACATGTTTAGATCTAGGCATAACATCGAACATCACTAGCATATGACAAGAATATGACATGTCCATAAAGTAAGTATAATTTTATCACATGTGTGAACTAGATCCAATCATATGTCCAATTATAACATGAAACATGTATTAAAGTGGATCTTGGCATGGATCCAGTTATGAACTTGCAACTTTTGTATAAACATATGAGCATGTATATGAATTTAATCATTTAGGCATAGAGGTTTAGCATAAAGTATATACATGAGATCTTAATCACATGCAACTTATATAATCACATAAACATATAGGTGTAGGTATGAACCAAATAACTTGTATGTGAATTTGAATAGATCCAACATCAACTAAATTAATCCACAAACATTCTAATGGATCCAACATCAAGTCAATTATATCACAAACATCCAACACCATTCACAACACAATCATTGCAACACATAGATATGAATTAACATCGTCGTTATACAATAGCACAATTCCATTTCCATTTTACATCGAATCAAATCGTAATTTTATTCCCATCGGAAAAATCACTATACTTATTAACAAACGACGAACTTGAATTCTGGATTCTGAGTTATGAATTTGCAATGCTTTCCTATAGGTAGATAAACGTTGTTTGATTCTTGTTTTTTCTTTAGTTTTGCTCGTCTCTAAGCTTTCTTCAAGTGGAGGCTACTCTTGGCTTCCTTCCAGCAGCATGACAACTCTAGCTCTATTTTATTTGTGTGAATTTAGGTTGGAGACTAAGGTTGTTTATATTGAATTTCAAACTAATTAGAGCCGTCGATGAAGCTAGAGATAATCAAGGCCATCCCTCTCAAGAGAAGCCAATCAGAAAGTGACAAATCAGCCCTAGTGACACAGCCAAGCCCTAGAAACCAAGCCAGGACCTAGCTTGGTCGACCTGTAGGTCGACCAAGCAGGTCGACCTGTAGGTCGACCCCCAGGTCGACTACATAGTCGACCTGGGTACCCAGGTCGACTCCCAGGTCGACCCCCTGGTCGACCTGGGTCCTGGGCGGGAAAATTCCCACCCAGCCCAGTTTGGTCCAGTTTTGAATTTTGAACATGTTTTCGGGCTGTTTGAATTTAAAATCGAATTCTGAAACTTCCGGAGGTCATAACTCCTTCATACAGAGTCCGATTTACGCAAACTCGGACTCTATCCCAAGCAGAATTCCGAGCCGAACGCAATGGAATAACCCGTTTCCCTTTATTTTTTTCAATTAGAATTAATTATACTTTAATTTGTTAATTTACTGTTAACAGAAAATTCGGGGTGTTACATTCTCCCCTCCTTAAAGGATTTCGTCCCTGAAATCTTCAAGTCCATAAGAACGTATATCCTGACATCCAATCGTCCATCTACTCAACCAACAAACACAAGCGTCCATTGTCCTTAAAAGACTTCTAATGCTTCATGATCATATGCATAGTGTGTGTATATGTCCTTATCTAATGCAAAAATTAGGCAGTCTACTGATTCAGTTGACCTCCTTAATGTGAATCATGTAAGTGTCGTGAATCCATTATGTATGAAAATTTTTCCCTACTCATAATTCTACATGAGTGCGCAACCATTCATACAAATGCGACATCCATATGACAACATATCAAGTTTCAACCACATACAAATATGAATACATATATGCATATGCAATATGAAGTAACTAAGCCGATCTAAAGCTGAGGTTGTGTGTGTATATGCATCCACGAGCAACCACTTGCAGCCATCAACCATAACATGTTTACATCCAAAGGGGTTTCTACCTAAGGATAAAGGATAATATCGAGGAGATATACCTAAAAAGATAGATACAAGCACAACTTAAGGAAAAAGAGAGATCAAAGATGTACCCTCAAAAAGAAAAGGGTAGGCCGCGCGTATTCTGTGCTCAGTTTCCCAAGTTGCGTCTTCCTCGGCGTCGCTCCACTAAACTTTGACAAGCTTGACTTCGCGGTTGCGTAGCTTTTTCACTTCAGTTCCTAAGGTGCGGGTTGGAACTCTCCTCACAGCTGCTTCGCATTCCACTTTGGCTTCTTCTAGAATGCTTGGCTCCACCACTTCCGCAGATTCATGTAGACATTTCCAGAGATGAGAAACGTGAAAGACATTGTGAATTCCAGCCAACCTTTCGGGCAGCTCTACTGTATAAGCCATCTTCCCAACCTTCTCCATGATAGGGAATGGTCCTACAGATCTTGGTGCTAGCTTTCCTGGTGATCCAAAGCGAACGACGTTCCTTAAGGGAGATACCTTAAGGAAAACCTTGTCCCCAACCTCAAACACAAGGTCGGTCCTTCTTTTGTCTGCGTAGGATTTCTGTCTATCTTGGGCAGTCTTCATTCTCCTTCGTATCAAGCCCACTTTTTCTGAAGTCTCTCTAATCATGTCTGGCCCAAATATGAGCTTGTATGTAGACTCCCACCAACAAGTTGGTGATCGGCACGGTCTTCCATACAAAGCTTCGAAGGGCACCATGCCGATGGTGGCTTGGTAGCTGTTGTTTTAGGAGAATTCCACTAAAGGAAGATGATTCTCCCATGTTCCTCCAAAGTCAAGAAAGCACAGTCTCAGAAGATCTTCTAATATTCTGTTCACCCTTTCCATCTGACCATCAGTTTGGGGGTGATAGGTCGTGCTCAATCATAACTGTGTGCCTACAGCTTCTTGCAGACTTCGCCAAAATTCGCTCGTAAAGATAGGATCTCGGTCACTCACTATGCTGGAGGGCATTCCATGGAGTCGAACTATTTCCTTGAGATAAAGAGAAGCTAGAGACGAGGCAGTCCTACTGTTGGTAGGTATAAAGTGGGCGCTTTTTGTGAGCATGTCCACTATTATCCAAATGCTAGTGTTCCCCCTTTTTGACCTAGGCAACCCATCAATGAAGTCCATTGAAATGCTATCCTACTTCCATTGCGAGACTTCTAGAGGATGAAGCAGTCCTCCAGGCATATTTTGTTCCACCTTGATCTATTGGCATATCACACACTTAGAAACGAAATCTGCCACATCCTTTTTCATGCCACTCTAAAAGAAAACTCTCTTTACGTCCTTGTACATCTTGTCTCCACCTGGGTGTATTGTCATCTTGGAATGATGTGCTTCCTCAAGAACCATCTTTACTAAATCCCTTGCTTGTGGGACGCATAGTCTTCCATCCCGCCTTAGCCAACCCTTATCATCGATGGAGTACCTATTGAGGTGACAGGAAGTTTCGCCCCTAATTAGTTTATCAATCACATCCACAAGCTGAGGGTCTTCACGTTGTGCGGCCCCTATTGAGTCTAAAAGAGTGGGTTGTACTTCTAGTGATGCCAACAAACCAGGTACAAAATCAGAGGAGGGCCTAAAGTCAAAACTGGCTATATACTCCAAGCTTTGCCTCTCTACAAAAAAAGGGCTTAAGGTCAGCTTCTTTCTACTCAAGGCGTCTGCTACTACGTTGCCCTTGCCAGGAGTACAAGAAATCTCAAAATTATACGAGGCAAGGAACTCCATCCACCTTTGTTGCCTCAAGTTAAGATCTTTCTGCGAGAAGAGATACCTCAACGATTTATGATCACTATACAATTCGAACTTCTCACCTAGGAGATAATGGTGCCAAGACTAAAGTGCAAAGACGATGGCGGCCAACTCAAGATTGTAGGTTGGGTAGTTCTTTTCATGAACTTTCAGTTGTCTTCCACCATTAGCTACTACCTTCCCTTCTTGCATCAGAACAGCGCCTAGTCCTATTCCATAAGCATCCGTGTATACTGTGAACATCTTGCTTCCATCAGGCAAAGTCAGAACTGGGGCTGTTGTAAGAGCCCTTTTTAAGCGTTGGAAAGCAATATCACAATCCTAATCCCAAGCGAACACTAGATTCTTCTTTGTTAGCTGAGCTGAGATTTTCGCGAAATCTCTAATGAACTTTCGGTAAAACCCGGCTAGCCCAAGAAAGCTTCGGACTTCGATTGCATTTCTTGGTGTCTTCCAATCTTGCACTTCCACCACTTTCGCGGGGTCCACAGCTAACCCCTCTTTGGACACTACATGTCGAAGAAACCTTACCTCTTCTCTCCAAAAGTGGCACTTGGAGAATTTTGCATTTAGCTGATGTGCATGGAGAGTATCCATGATTTTCTTCAGATGCTGAGCATGTTCTTCCTCATTCTTTGAAAAGATCAAAATATCGTCTACGAAGACCACCACGAATTTATTGAGGAATTCTCTGAACACCCTGCTGCCCATTAGGTCTACGAAATAAGCGGGTGTGTTTGCCAAGCCGAAAGGCATGACAAGCCACTCGAAGAAACCGTCTGGCGTTCTGAACGCCGTCTTATCAATGCTATCTTCAGCTACCCTTAGCTAATGGAACCCAGTAGGCAGATCAAGTTGGGAGAAGACCGACACACCTACCAGCTGACCAAACAAATCGTCTATTCTAGGAAGCGGGTGTCTATTCTTCTTAGTTAGCTTGTTTAGCTCCCTATAGTCCACACAAAGACGTATTGAGCCATCTGCTTTGGTGGCGAATGAGCACCCCATTCCAAGATACTCTGCCTTATAAACCCCTTCTTGAGAAGCTCCTTAACTTGCTTACTGAGCTCCTTTCTCTCCTTTGAAGCCATGTGTCTGACAGGTAAAGCTACGGGCTTCGCATTATCAACAAGATATACGCGGAAGTTTATTTCCCGCCCTGGAGGTAAACCCTTTACCTCTTCAAAGACATCTGGATATTCACGGACCACTCTAACCGACTGCAAATTCTCAACAGAAGCATCAAGCGACTCTAGATTACTAAGCATAACAGCATTCAAGGGATTACAAGAAATTTCTAGAGTGTTACCGAGCCGAGTCAAGATTCTAACCACTCTTTTCTCACAATCAAGAATGACACCATTACTGGATAACCAGTCCATGCCCAAGATCAGCCCATATCCCGAGAAGCCCAAAACAAAGGCACTACATCTAAACTCAACACTTAGAATAGAGATTTTCAAATCCAAACAAACCATTGACAAATAAGTTGAGTCCCCAATTGGATTTGAAACAACCAAGGGATCTTCTATCATACTAGTGTCTAGGTGCAGAGATTCTACTAAAGCAGATGAAATAAAGGAGTGTGATGCACCGGAATCAAAGAGAGTGCGAACTGGATGATCATATAGATAAACTAAGATTTCTACAGAAATATTTCTACCTCGTTCCTGCAGAGGTGCCACTAGTGCGTGAACCTGTCCCCCTGAAGTGGATCCAGTTCTCTGTCCTTGCCTCCGCTTCTTTGGGCAGTCCTTAGCCATGTGTCCAGTCTCGCCGCAATGGAAACAGCCACCATTAATCTTCGCCTTCTTCTTTCTGCAGTCTTTCACTATATGTCCAACAATGCAACAGAAATTACACTTTCATTTTTCATGAGGTTTGTTGTTTTTCCCGCATTTCTTTGAATCAGCCTTCTTGTTCTGTGACCCTTCCCCCTTCTTGTCTTGAGGCACTTCTGTTTTTGCCTCTTTCTTGCCTTTATCTTCCTCGTGTAGCAGCGCCATGTCCACCAAGCTTCCATAAGTCGCTCCCATGGGTATATGGGTCATAGCAAGGCTGTGTAGAGGCTTATTCAGACCTTTGACGAAGAGAAGGGCCTTCTTATGTTGGGTGTTTACTAAATCCAGCCCAAATCTGGCCAGTTGATTAAACTGATTGACATACTCCCTGATCGTCATACTCCCTTGTTTAAGAGTTAGGAACTTCTCCATCTGCAGGCTTCTTTCAGCTTGGGAGAGGAATTTCATCTCAAACCTCATCCTGAAATCTTCCCAAGTTTCAACTGGCCTCTCAGCATGGGTAACTTCCCACCAATAGGAAGATTCATCTTTAAGGAACCATACTGCTAGCTGTATCTTTTGCCTGTCGTCAACTTCGAAGATGACGAACAAATCTTCAGTCTCCTTCAGCCAGTTCCTTGCTACCACAAAGGATTTAGTTACATAAAAGTTCTTTCCACCCATTTCCTTGAAGTCTCTACACGTCTTAGCGAAAGTATTTCCACTAGGAGGAGGAGGAGGAACCGTTGCCACTGTGGGAGGAGGAATGTATGTTAGGCTCGCACCATTGGCCCTAGCCTCTAGGTACCTTCGGAACCAGCCAGGTATCGGTACTCCTTCTGGAAGGTTAAGATCTCCAGGACATGCTGGAACAAAAAAAGGAAAGTATTCAAGGCAAAAGGATAGAGAGATAGTGCATATGGCTTTGGGGGACTATGCCTTTTAAAAACAATGTTTTTCCTTGAAAAAAATATGCTTCTTTAAACTTCTTTTTGAAAATAGTTTCAAAAACCTTTATCTAATCTGGTTAATCTGTGCTATGATACCAAGTGAAACACCCCACCTCCATTAAGGTCACTCACAAAGGGAATGCCTTAACTTCGGTGGAGATTTATAAGTAAAAATCATAGATAAAATACAAGACAGATATAAATATATATGTATAAGCAGCGGAAAACAAACAGACTTTCATTTTATAAATACGTGTTCATACAAAACATTTCCATAATTGTTTCATAGTAACTTCCAAAACATTATATCATCATTTATGTCTTGATTATTAAATAAAGAAGCATAAAACATAATAAAAGCTGCATAAGTCCCCATAGAACATGTCCAAAAGCCATAGCCAAGGAAAGAAAGTCCTAACCATAAATCTACTAACTTGAAGCTTGTAGAGAGTCTGACTAAGCTAGGTTGTTTCCTCACTGTGGACTTAGGGGGGGGGGACGGAAGAAAAGAAGACGAAAGAAAATTAGAGTCAGACATAAAGCCTGGTAAGTCTAGTGACTCTTCAGTATGAGAATAAGAAAAAGGGAATGATAGGTATAAACTGGAAATAGGAAAGTATCATAAACTAAGATAAAGCAGTTTGAACCGAATATACTTATCGCACCCCACATGATATCTCTGTACCTACTTGCATTGTCTCAACTGGTACCCCATGATCGGGGTGAAGTGATCCCCTTTCTAAAGATCGGCTCCTACTCGCAAAATCATATGTGTCATACGGCCCCCAATGATTGTAGATACCTATGCTGGTCCCACCATGGGGTGTATCAAGTCCCATGGTGGTGGCCCTACACAATCCTAGAATGCATAGGTTATACTACTTGTGCCCAGTGCCCTGTTTGTCTGCTCCGAAGTGTGTGCACGCCCGCACTCCGTTAGAACCCACACTGCTGCACCAACCGCCATCGCTTTTGACCGCTTACAATCAGCCCAGTAATCGTGCCTCACCCTGCCTAGTTTCAGGGTACCATGATACCTAAATGGGTTACCGCTGAAATAGGTCCCCGTTACTAGGGTTTTCTAGTGAAACATGTTAAGTGGTTAAGTGTCTGTATTTACCTAAACCCACCCATCAGTTCAATTAACATGTTGAATTGGTTAAGTGTTTTAATTAACTTAACCCTACCATCCTGACTTGTTTGTCCTTAGCTTTTTAAAGCACCGACCACTCACATTAGACAGGTATTGTTACGGTTACTGGATGTGCGGGTCGGTTCCGGGCAGGTTTACACCGTAACTCAGTCTAACCTCGGGTCCTTATTGGGCTCAATGCTTAACCACTCACATTGGATAGGTATTGTTGTGATTACTGGATAGCCGGGCGGGTCCGGGCAGGTTTACATCACAACTCAATCCAACCTCGGGTTAAGCATACTCGTATTTTCTAAATTTACATATTTGTCTCTATTGCTTGTTATATGTAAATTTTTTAACAATTAAACATTGTGGCCCAATTTCCAAGTTCATCATTTTTGGTATAAGAATTTTGTACCATTTAAGTGCCACCAATTATTGGCATGTGCCAAACATGCCAATACATATATTTTTCACCAATTTATGTCAAGTTTCCTATAATTACCAATTTTTCCCCAATACTTATACCAATTATTGGCATGTGCCAAACATCCAGTAACCGTAACAATACCTGTCTAATGTGAGCGGTTGGAGCTTTAAAAAGCTAAGGACAGACAAGTTAGGATGGTAGGGTTAAGTTAACTAAAACACTTAACTAATTCAACATGTTAATTAAACTGATGGGTGGGGTTAGGTAAATACAGACCCTTAACCACTTAACAGTTTGACTAGAAAACCCTAGTAACAAGGACCCATTTCTGCAGTAACCCAATTAGGTATCATGGTATCCTGAAACTAGGCAGGGTGGGGCACGATTACTGGGCTGATTGTAAGCGGTCAAAAGCGACGGCGGTTGGTGCAGCTGTGTGGGTTCTAACGGAGTGCGGGCGTGCACACACTTTGGAGCAGACAAATAGGGCACTGGCACCAGTAGTATAACCTATGCATTCTAGGATTGTGTCGGGCCGCCACCATGGAACTTGATACACCCCATGGTGGGACCTGCATAGGTATCTACAATCGTTGGGGGCCGTAGGACACAGATGATTTTGCGAGTAGGAGCCGATCTTTAGAAAGGGGATCACTTCACCCCGACAATGGGGTGCCAGTTGAGACAATGCAAGTAGATGCATAGATATAGTGTGGGGTGCGATAGTGTATTCGATTCAAACTGCTTTATCTTAGTTTATGATACTTTCCTATTTCCAGTTTATACCTATCATGCCCTTTTTCTTATTCTCATACTGAAAAGTCACTAGATTTACCAGGCTTTATGTCTGACTCTATTTTTCTTTCGTCTTCTTTTCTTCCGTCCCCCCCCCCCCCCGGGTCCACAGGGAGGAAACAACTCAGCTTAGTCAGACCCTTTGCAAGCTTCAAGATAGTATATGTATGGTTTGGACTCTCTTTCCTTGGCTATGACTTTTGGACACGTTCTATGGGGATTTATGCAGCTTTTATTATGTTTTATTCTTCTTCATTTAATAATCAAGACAGAAATGGTGATGTGATGTTTTGGAAGTTATTATGAGACAATTATGGAAATGTTTTGTATAAACACGTATTTATGAAATGAAAGTCTGTTTGTTTTCCGCTGCTTATACATATGTGTTTATATCTGTCTTGTGTTTTATCTGTGACTTTTACTTATAAACCTCCACCGAAGTTAAGGCATTTCCTTTGTGAGTGACCTTAATGGAGGTGGGGTGTTTCACTTGGTATCAGAGCACATATTTACCAGATTAGATAAAGGTTTTTTAAACTATTTTCAAAAGAGAAGTTTAAAGAAGCATATTTTTCAAGGAAAAGCGTTGTTTTTAAAAGGCATAGTCCCCCAAAGCCATATGCACTATCTCTCTATCCTTTTGTCTTGAATACGTTCCTTTTTTGTTCTAGCATGTCTGGAGATCTTAACCTTCCAGAAGGAGTACCGATACCTGGCTGGTTCCGAAGATACCAAGAGGCTAGGGCCAATGGTGCAGGCCCAGCAGACATTCCCCCTCCCACAGTGGCAGGGTTCCTCCTCCTCCTCGTGGAATTACTTTCGCTAAGACGTGTAGAGACTTCAAGGCAGTGGGTGGAAAGGACTTTTATGTAACTGAATCCTTTGTGGTAGCAAGGAACTGGCTGAAGGAGATCGAAGATTTGTTCGTCATCTTCGAAGTTGACGACAGGCAAAAGATACAGCTAGCAGTATGGTTGCTTAAAGATGAATCTTCCTATTGGTGGGAAGTTACCCATGCTGAGAGGCCAGTTGAAACTTGGGAAGATTTCAGGATGAGGTTTGAGATGAAATTCCTCTCCCAAGCTGAAAGAAGCCTGCAGATGGAGAAGTTCCTAACTCTTTAATAAGGCAGTATGACGATTAGGGAGTACGTCAATCAGTTTAATTAGCTGGCCAGATTTGGGCTGGATTTAGTAAACACCCAACACAAGAAGGCCCTTCACTTCATCAAAGGTCTGAATGAGCCTCTACACAGCCTTGCTATGACCCATATACCCATGGGAGCGACTTATGAAAGCTTGGTGGACATGGCGCTGCAACACGAGGAAGATAAAGGCAAGAAAGAGGCAAAAGCAGAAGTGCCTCAAGACAAGAAGGGGTAAGGGTCACAGAACAAGAAGGCTGATTCAAAGAAAGGCGGGAAGAACAACAAACCCCATGAAAAAAGAAAGTGTAATTTCTTTGGCATTGTTGGACATATAGTGAAAGACTGCAGAAAGAAGAAGGCGAAGATGAATAGTGGCTGTTTACATTGCGGTGAGACTGGACACATGGCTAAAGACTGCCCGAAGAAGCGGGGGCAGGGACAGAGAACTGGATCCACTTCAGGGGGACAGGTTCACGCGCTGGTGGCACCTCCGCAGGAACGAGGTAGAAATATTTCTGTAGAAAGCTTAGTTTATCTCTATGATCATCCAGTTCGCACTCTCTTTGATTCCGGTGCATCACACTCCTTTATTTCATCTACTTTAGTAGAATCTCTGCATCTAGACATTAATATGATAGAAGATCCCTTGGTTGTTTCAAATCCAATTGGGGGATCAACTTATTTGTTAATGGTTTGTTTGGATTTGAAAATCTCTATTCTAAGTGTTGAGTTTAGATGTAGTGCCTTTGTTTTGGGCTTCTCGGGATATGGACTGATCTTAGGCATGGACTGGTTATCCAGTAATGGTGCCATTCTTGATTGTGAGAAAAAAGTAGTTAGACTCTTGACTCGGCTCGGTAACACTCTAGAAATTTCTTGTAATCCCTTGAATGCTGTTAAGCTTAGTTATCTAGAGTCGCTTGATGCTTCTGTTGAGAACTTGCAGTCGGTTAGAGTAGTCCGTGAATATCCGGATGTCTTTGAAGAGGTGAAGGGCTTACCTACGAGGTGGGAAATAGACTTCCGCATATATCTTGTTGATAATGCAAAGCCCGTAGCTTTACCTGTCAGACACATAGCTCCAAAGGAGAGAAAGGAGCTCAGTAAGCAAGTTAAGGAGCTTCTTAAGAAGGGATTTATAAGGCGGAGTATCTCGGAATGGAGTGCTCCAGTGGTGTTCGCAACCCAAGCAGATAGCTCACTACGTCTTTGTGTGGACTATAGGGAGCTAAAAAAGCTGACTAAGAAGAATAGGAACCCGCTTCCTAGAATAGACGATTTGTTTGATCAGCTTATAGATGCGTCGGTCTTCTCCCAACTTGATCTGGCTACTGGGTTCCATCAGCTAAGGGTAGCTGAAGATAGCATTGATAAGACGACGTTCAAAATCTCGGACGGTTTCTTCGAGTGGCTTGTCATGCCTTTCGGCTTGACAAACGCAACCGCTTATTCCGTAGACCTAATGAGCAGCAGGGTGTTCAGAGAATTCCTCAATAAGTTCGTGGTGGTCTTCGTAGATGATATTTTGATCTTCTCAAAGAATGAGGAAGAACATGCTCAGCATCTGAAGGAAATCATGGATACTCTCCGTGCACATCATCTAAAAGCAAAATTCTCCAAGTGCCACTTCTGGAGAGAAGATGTAAGGTTTCTTGGACATGTAGTGTCCAAAGAGGGGTTAGCTATGGACCCCGCGAAAGTGGTGGCAATGCAAGATTGGAAGACACCAAGAAATGCAACCGAAGTTCGAAGCTTTCTAGGCTAGCCGGTTTTTACCGAAAGTTCATTAGAGATTTCGCGAAAATCTCAGCTCCACTCACAAGGCTAACAAAGAAGAATCTAGCGTTCGCTTGGGATTTGGATTGTGATATTGCTTTCCAATGCTTAAAAAGGGCTCTTACAACAGCCCCAGTTCTGACTTTGCCTGATGGAAGCAAGATGTTCACAGTATACAGGGATGCTTGTGGCATGGGACTAGGCGTTGTTCTGATGCAAGAAGGGAAGTTAGTAGCTTATGGTGGAAGACAATTGAAAGTTCATGAAAAGAACTACCTAACCCAGGATCTTGAGTTGGCCGCTATCGTCTTTGCGCTTAAGTCTTGGTGCCATTATCTTCTAGGTGAGAAGTTCGAATTGTATACAGACCATAAATCGTTGAAGTATCTTTTCTCGTAGAAAGATCTTAACTTGAGGCAGCAAAGGTGGATGGAGTTCCTTGCCTCGTATGATTTTGAGATTTCTTATACTCTTGGCAAGGGCAACGTAGACCTTAAACCCTCTCTTTGTAGAAAGGCAAAGCTTGGAGTATATAGCCAATTTTGATTTTAGGCCCTCCTCTGATTTTGTACCTAGTTTGTTGGCATCACTAGAAGTACAGCCCACTCTTTTAGACTCAATAGGGGCCGCACAACATGAAGACCCTCAGCTTGTGGATGTGATTGATAAACTAATTAGGGGTGAAACTTCCAGTCACCTCAATAGGTACTCCATTGATGATAAGGGTTGGCTGAGGCGAGATGAAAGACTATGCGTCCCACAAGTAAGGGATTTAGTAAAAATGGTTCTCGAGGAAGCATACCATTCCAAGATGACAATACATCCAGGTGGAGACAAGATGTACAAGGACGTAAAGAGAGTTTTCTTTTGGAATGGCATGAAAAAGGATGTGGCAGATTTCGTTTCTAAGTGCGTGATATGCCAACAGGTCAAGGCAGAACAAAAGAAGCCTGGAGGACTGCTTCATCCTCTAGAAGTCCCGCAATGGAAGTGGGATAGCATTTCAATGGACTTCATTGATGGGTTGCCTAGGTCAAAAAGGGGCAATACTAGCATTTGTGTAATAGTGGACAGGCTCACAAAAAGTTCCCACTTTATACCTATCAAGAGTAGAAGGACTTCCTCGTCTCTAGCTTCTATTTATCTCAAGGAAATAGTTCGACTCCATGGAATACTCTCCAACATAGTGAGTGACCGAGATCTTATCTTTACAAGCGAATTTTGGCGGAGTCTGCAAGAAGCTGTAGGCACACAGTTATGCTTGAGCACGGCCTATCACCCCGAAACTGATGGTTAGACGGAAAGGGTGAACAAAGTATTAGAAGATCTTCTGAGACTGTGCATTATTGACTTTGGAGGAACATGGGAGGATCATCTTCCTTTAGTGGAATTAGCCTACAACAACAGCTACCATGCCACCATCGGCATGGTGCCTTTCGAAGCTTTGTATGGAAGACCGTGCCGGTCACCAGCTTGTTGGCGGGAGTCTACAAACAAGCTTATACTTGGGCCAGACACGATTAGAGAGACTTAAGAAAAAGTGGACTTGATACGAAGGAGAATGAAGACTGCCCAAGAAAGACAGAAATCCTACACAGACAAAAGAAGGACCTACCTTGAGTTTGAGGTTGGGGACAGGGTTTTCCTTAAGGTATCTCCCTTAAGGAACGTCGTTCTTTTTGGATCCGGAGGAAGCTAGCACCATGATTTGTAGGACTGTTCCCTATCATCAAGAAGATTGGGAAGATGGCTTATAGATTAGAGCTGCCCAAAAGGTTGGTTGGAATTTACAATGTCTTTCACGTTTCTCATCTACGGAAATGTTCACATGAATCTACGGAAGTGGTGGAGCCAAGCACTCTAGAAGAAGCCGAAGTGGAACGCGAAGCAACTGTGAGGAGAGTTCCAACCCGCATCCTAGGAACTGAAGTGAAAAAGCTACGCAACCGCGAAGTCAAGCTTGTCAAAGTTCAGTGGAGCGACGCCGAGGAAGACGCGACTTGGGAAACTGAGGACAGAATACGCGCGGCCTACGGAAAGTTATGGCCATCGGAAGTTTCTGAAGATTCAAAACAGCTCGCAGGAAAATTTAAAATTCAAACTGAAAGTGCAGAAGCGGGCTGGGAGGGAAGAATTCCCGCCCAGGCAGGTCAAATGGTGGGTCAACACTAGTGTCAACCTGCCCCCACAGGTCGACTATGGTGTCGACCTGGTTGTCGACCTAGGTCTGGCGGCTAGGGTTTTTGACTGAGCCTGTTTTTGACTGAGTGATGACCCATTAGGGTTTTGACCTAATCTGGTTGGCTGGGATTAGTTCTGAGTTGATCTAACGGTCTAAATGAATTCTAAACTCTATAAATACATAGGTAGTCTCTCACCCTAATTCATAAGAAAAATAGAATAGCTACCGTCATACCGCCGCCATGGAACTCAGGGGAGCTGCCGCCAACTAAGAAGGAAGAAAAGCTAATCAAATTCTAGTTCCACCTAACTCTAAAGCAAAGCAAAACTCTTTTCTTCTCTAAATTGTGAGTATGATAGTCTTAACAAGATTATTATCATTTTAATTAGGTTAATTCATGAATGGATTATGAGTAGATGATGTGAATTGTCGTATATGTTATCATGTATGTTATTAATCCTATGCTATGTGGTGATGATATCCTATATGTTGTAAATCATGCTATGATGATGTTATGTATGTTGAAAGTTTCTATGCTAAGTTGTGATGAATCATACATGTTAAAAAGCCATCTATGCTAGTTAGTTCATATTAATTAAATCATCATGTTTGGGCTATATTGATCTATATGACAAGTCACATATGCAAGTTAGATTGATTAGAAAAGCTATGAACATACACCATGACATCTATTATGACATCTAGAATTATGCTATGACATATGTGATATCCAATGCTAGTTCACACCATCATTATGTTGCCTAAAAACCCCATATGCAAGTTTATGTATAGATTTGGGCTATGATCATATCATGTAAATTGTGACATTTAACAAGTTGACACCTTTTGATCCTTAACATGTGTAGTTTATGCAAGTTTCACCCCTATTATGATTAGATTTATTTTAATTGTCTATACGTTAATTTATCTTTGTGCTATGTGTTAGACTATTCAAGTCTAGCCTATATTATGCATTGAATAAGCGAACGTATAAACGTGGGGTAGGGGTAATATTAAGGATTTAATAATAAGAAGTTGGGGTGCAATTGATATGATTTTGCATGCCATGAGTGGATGACCATAATTGAGTCAATTATGGACATCAATAAAAGTGGACTTAATTAATAATTTGGATAGGGAATTATTAAAAAACTGGGGTAAAAGATTATAAGTGATAACCAATGCTTAGGACACGAGGTTGGACTCGTTTGTGACGTAAACCTGCCCGGACCCGCCCGGCAAATCCAGTGGTCACAAATGTCAGCCCAATGTGAGAGGTCCTAGGCCTAAACTAAAGCATAACAGTTTTAAAGACACGAGGTTAGACTCATTTATGGTGTAAGACTGCCCGGAACCGCCCGGCAAATCCAGCTGCCATAAATGCCAGTCTAATGTGAGAGGTCTTTATGAGGTTATGGCCTGAATGAATTAAGAAATACTTAACTAGATAAACATGTAAAGTGGGACATGGGGGTTAAGTAGGTGCCTTGGGTGGCATGAGGAATCTAGTGGGTACCCTTAGTGGCATGTGAAATACGATTAGTAAGACTTAACCAAACACACATGTAAATGAACATGACTAAGAGGGTTAAGTGGGATATACTAGTGGTGACAAGCTTAGGTGGGTAGCTTGTGGGGGCCCATTTCAACCAGTATCCCAAACGTATCTTTGTGGGCTCGACCCAAGTCGAGGACGAGACACGCATACTGAGTTTGACTATAAGAGGCCAAAACGGGGAGCGGTGGCAACGCAAGTCCAACGGGTTTCATATGCGTGTGTGGACCCGGGCTGGTAGGTAAGACGTTGTTGCATCATGTAGGTATAAGCCGTGCATTCTCAAGTTGTATCGGGTTGCCACTTTAGGGGAGTAATACACCCCACTGTGGGGCCAGCACGGGTATCTACGAGTAGGGAGCCGATCGAAAGTGGGTAGTGGGGTACACCTAGTGGAGATAGGGGCAGACGACACCTATGTAATCAGCTAGGGGTACGTAAGGCTATTTATATGTTTCTGTGTGAAGCAAGTGGGATCAACCTTTAGGGTGACTGGTGCAGTGCAGTGTAGTAATGTGCGGTGCAGTGTAGTAATTATTCGTTAGTAATTAGGTGTGCCTTTACCGTTATCTTTAACATTATCTTAAAAGTTATCTTTATCTTCCTAATAGTTCATAGACATTTACTTGTCTTCTAGCTTATGCCTTAGTCTAGTTATTTTGATAATATTATTGTTAGAATTATCATACTCGCCAGACTTTATGTCTAACCCCCTCCATTTCTATCCTTTTTCCCCTCCAGGTCCCTAGGTTGGACCCAGCTCTAGTGGAGTTTGATTGGATTGCTTTATCTCTCTTGGAAATCTTGGACCGTTGAAGTAAAGTCCATCTTGTTATCTTTTTAATGGCTATTTGTGTAATGGGATTATGTATTTTGTTTTATGAAGATGGATAATGTACTTGACTCTGATTAATGGTTTTGTAATGTAATAAACATGTTTCCACTGCAATAAAATGAAGTTTTAGATTTCCAAGTACTACTTATTATCTGTCTTGTTGTAATTTTTCTGTTCTATATTCACTTATAACCTCCATGGAAGTTAATGCATTCCCTTTGTGAGTGACATTAATGGACGTGGGGAGTTACACGTGGTATCAGAGCTTAAGGTTACCAGAACAGATATATTTTTTAGAAAAACTATTTTTCTAAAGTATTTTTGGAAGAAGTGCTTTCAAAAACATGTTTTAATGAGAAATTTAAAGAGGAAAATTTTCAAGAAAAACATAATCCCCAATAGCCATATCTTTATCTTTCGAATTCTCCATTTTGAATCTTTCCTTTTTTGTTTCAGCATGGCTGAAGATCTTAACCTACCAGACAGTGTGACGATACCAGGATGGTATAGGAGGCTATTAGAGGCTAGGGTTGCCGCAGGTCCGACCAATGTTCCTCCACCACCAGTTGCACCCATTCCTCCTCCTCCTCCTCCTCGCATAGATACTTTTGCAAAGATGTGCCAGGAATTTAAGGCTATGGGTGGAAAACCCTTTCAAGGGTCAGAAACGTTCGTGGAAGCTAGGGATTGGCTTTGGGAGGTGGAAGAATTGCTAGAAATCTTTGAAGTGGAAGAAGGAAAGAGAGTTAAATTAGCAGCTTGGTTGATGAAGGGAGAGGCCTCGTTCTGGTGGGAGGTCGCTAATGGGGAGCATCCTGTTGATTCTTGGGCAGATTTTAGGCGTAGGTTTGAGGCGAAGTTTCTCTCAAGGAGAGAAGAGAATCTATATATGGAAAAGTTCTTGACATTGAAGCAAGGAAGCTCATTGGTGAAAGAACATGTTAAAAAATTTAACCAGTTAGCAAGGTTTGGCTTGGATTTAGTGAACACGTCGGAGAAGAAGGCACTGAGGTTCGTTAATGGATTGAATGAACCGTTGCAAGGGTTGGCTATGACCCACATCCCTATGGGGGCCACCTCTGAGAAGCTTGTAGACATGGCACTCATGCACGAGGAGAAAAGCGCTAAAGTTGATAAGGCACCCAAGAAGAAGGGGGATCAGAAGAAACCCCAACAGCAAAACAAGAAGGGTGGTACAGACAACAACGACAAAGGAAAGAAGAAATGTTTTAACTGTGGGACACCAGGTCATCCCAGCAAGGATTGCCGAAAGAAAAAGAAGACTGGTTGTTTCCATTGTGGCGAAGCGGGACATCTAGTGAAGGACTGCCCAAAGAAGGGGCAGAGGGCAGGAGCTACCTCGGGAGGATAGGTGCAGGCTCTTATGGCACCAGGGCAAGCAAGGGAACAAGTTCAGGCTCTCGCGGTCCCACCGCTGCAAGAACGAGGTAGAACCATTTCTGTTGAAAGCTTAGTTTTTCTGTTTGATCATCCTGTCCGTACCTTATTCGATTCGGGCGCATCGCATTCGTTTATCTCTACATCATTAGTTGAATCACTGCACTTAAACACCAGTTTAGTAGAGGATCCCTTAGTTGTTTCGAATCCAATAGGGGGCTCAGATTATTTGTCTATGATGTGTTTGGATTTGAAAGTTACTATACTTAGCGTTGAGTTTAGATGTGATGCTTATGTTTTGGGATTCACGGGCTATGGGCTAATTTTAGGAATGGATTGGTTATCCAGAAATGGGGTCGTTCTTGATTGTGAAAGGAGAGTAGTTAGGCTCATGACTCGCCTTAGTAACGCTCTCGAAATATTTTGTAATCCCATAGATTCCGTTATGCTAAGTTATTTAGAATCGCTTGACGCGTCTGAGGAAAATCTACGATCTGTTAGAGTGGTCCGAGAATATTCGGATGTGTTGGAGGAGGTGAAGGGCTTGCCTCCCAAGCGAGAGATAGATTTTCGAATATATCTTGTGGATAATGCGAAACCAGCATCTTTGCCAGTACGCCACATGGCTCCATGTGAAAGGAGGGAACTCGATAAGCAAGTGAAGGAGTTGCTTGAGAAGAGGTTCATAAGACGTAGTATATTGGAGTGGGGTGCTCCAGTAGTAGTTGCCACGAAGGCGGATGGGTCCCTTAGACTTTATGTGGACTATAGGGAACTTAATAAGCTTACTAAGAAGAAAAGACACCCACTGCCGAGGATTGACGATCTCTTCGATCAGTTAGTTGGCGCCTCAGTGTTTTCGCAGTTGGACTTAGCCACTGGTTTCAATCAGTTGAGAGTGGCTGAGGATAGCATAAACAAGACTGTCTTTAGGACTCCGGACGGTTTCTATGAATGGCTAGTGATGCCCTTCGGTTTGACAAACGCCCCCGCATACTTTGTTGATTTGATGAGTAGGGTGTTTTGGGAGTACCTTAACAAATTTGTGGTAGTCTTTGTAGACGATATCCTGATCTTTTCTAAGGATGAAGAAGAGCATGCCCTACATCTTAGGGAAGTGTTGGAGACCCTACGAGCGTATAATCTTAAAGCCAAATTTTCTAAGTGTCGCTTCTGGAGGAAGGAAGTACGATTCCTAGGGCACGTGGTTTCCAAGGAAGGGATAGTTGTGGATCCCGCGAAGGAAGTGGCCATCCTAGATTGGAAGGTCCCCAAAAATGCTACCGAAGTGAGAAGTTTCTTGGGGTTGGCAGACTACTATAGAAAGTTTATCAAAGACTTCGCAAAGATATCAGCTCCATTGACATGCCTGACGAAGAAGAGCCTAGTTTTTACATGGGACGTAGATTGCGATGATGTGTTCCAACGTTTGAAGAGAGCCTTGACCTCAGCCTCAGTCTTAGTGCTGCCAGACGTGAGTAAGCCATTTACCGTATATACTGACGCTTGTGGGACAGGACTAGGCGCAGTCTTAATGCAAGAGGGTAGGGTAATAGCCTATGGTGGAAGGCAGTTGAGAGCGCATGAGAATAATTACCCTACACATGACCTAGAGTTAGCCGCTATTGTTTTCGCGCTTAAGTCTTGGCGTCATTATCTTCTCGGCGAGAGATTCGAATTGTTTACTGACCATAAATCGCTAAAATACTTATTCTCTCAAAAGGACTTGAACTTAAGGCAGCAAAGGTGGATGGAGTTCTTAGCATCCTACGACTTCGAGATAACATATACCCCTGGCAAGGGTAACGTGGTGGTAGATGCCTTAAGTAGAAAAAGATTATCCTTAAGTCCTTTGTTTGTTGAGCGGCGAAGCTTAGAATTCATTTCGATTTTTGACTTAAGACCTTCCGTTGACTTTGTACCCGGTTTGCTAGCATCCTTGGAGGTCAGACCTACACTTTTGGGATGGATTGGCGAGGCACTGCGAGACGACCTGCAGTTGGTTGAGTTAGTAGAAAAGCTCAAAGGAGGGGAGTCATCAAGCCATCTCCATAGGTATACCCTAGATGATAAGGGTTGGTTACGTAGGGATGGTAGACTTTGTGTACCAAAAGATGATGACCTAAGGAAGACTATTCTTGACGAAGCACATTGTTTGAAGATGACCATTCATCCCGGCGGGGACAAGATGTACATGGACATGAGACGAGTTTACTTTTGGGCCGGTATGAAGAGGGACGTAGCCGAGTATGTCGCTAGATGCTTGGTGTGTCAACAAGTAAAAGCGAAGCAAAAGAAACCCGGTGGATTGCTTCACCCATTGGAGTTTCCACTATGGAAGTGGGAGAGCGTCTCGATGGATTTTGTGAATGGATTACCGCGATCAAGGAAGGGTAATACGGGAATTTGGGTTATAGTAGATAGACTTACTAAGAGCGCCCATTTCATTCCCGTGAAGAGTAAGAGGACTGCTCCATGGTTAGCTTCTGTATACGTCCGAGAGATAGTTCGGTTGCACGGTGTTCCTTCTAGCATAGTGAGCGACCACGATCCTATTTTTACTAGCGAATTTTGGAGAAGCTTACAAGAGGCGGTAGGGACTCAGTTATGTTTGAGCACCGCATATCATCCTCAGACGGACGGCCAAACCGAGAGGGTGAATCGCATTCTAGAGGACCTATTGAGGCTATGTATCCTAGACTTTGGGGGTACATGGGAAGAGCACCTTCCATTGGCAGAGTTCGCATATAATAACAGCTTTTAGTCCAGCATTGGCATGGCACCTTTCGAAGCTCTTTATGGACGGTCTTGTCATTTACCTACATGTTGGTGGGAATCTATGGATAAGATCTTACTTGGGCCCGATATGATTAGGGAGACTTCGGAGAAGATCAACTTGATTCGAAGGAGGATGAAAGCAGCGCAAGATAGGCAGAAATCTTATGCGGATAAGAGGAGGACAGATCTCGAGTTTGAAGTTGGGGACATGGTCTTTGTCAAAGTGTCTCCATTACGAAACGTTGTTCGCTTTGGGTCCATTGGGAAGTTAGCACCAAGGTTCGTAGGGCCATTTCCTATTAAGGAGAAGATTGGACAGATGGCGTATAGAGTGGAGTTACCTGAGGAACTTAGTGGTGTACACGACGTATTCCATGTGTCACATTTGAGGAAGTGCTTGCACGAGAGTGTAGAAGTGGTAGAGCCGAGCTTGCTTAGAGAGGTGGAGATCGAGCGTGACGCGACGATTCGACGAGCTCCTACGCGCATTTTTGGGTCAGAGATCAAGAAGCTGAGAAATCGAGAGGTCAGACTAGTCAAAGTACAATGGGGAGATGATGAGAGCGACGCTACTTTGGAGACAGAAGAGAAGATGCGTTCACGATACCCTTTCCTTTTCGAGGGTACGTCCTTTAATTTCTCCTTTATCGCTTATCTTGTACTTATCTTACCTTTAGAGTATCCTCTCGCTAGTATTCTTGACCTTTAGTTAGGATAATCCTATGGTTGAAACATGTGTTTGAGACATGTTATGTATGATGGATGCAAAGTGGATGCAAGTGTTTGCTAGTGGTTGCTCGTGGACGCATATACACACACTATTAGGCACTAGATCGGCTCAGTCACTTCATATTGCATATTGCATATAAATGGATGTATTTAGTAAAATGAATGTATGATGATTGTATTATCATATGGATACTGCATTCAGGTAATGATTGCGCACGCATGTAGAGATAATATGTAGCATTAGGCAACTTTTGCATACATATTGGACGCATGGCACTATCATGGTTTGCATTAAGGAGGTCGACTGAATCAGTGGACCGCCTGATTTTGCATTAGATAAGGGACATGTACACACACTGTGCATTTAAACATGAAAGCATTAGAAGTCTATAAGGACAATGGATGCCTGTGTTTGATGGTTGAGTAGATGGATGATTGGATGTTAGGATATACATTCTTCTTAACTTGAAGATTTCGGGGACGAAATCCTTTAAGGAGGGGAGGATGTAACACCCCATAATTCGGTTAATATTAATATTCACAAATTAAAGAATAACTAATCTCAAACGTGAGAATTATGGGAAACGGGTTGCGCCATTGTGTTCGTCTCGGAATTCTGGTTGAAATAGAGTCCGAGTTTGCGTGAATTGGACTTCGTATGAAGAAGTTATGGCCATCGGAAGTTTTTGAAAATTCAAAACAGCTCGCAGGAAAATTTAAAATTCAAACTGAAAGTGCAGAAGCGGGCTGGGCGGGAAATATTCCCGCCCAGGCAGGTCGACCAGAGAGTCGACACTAGTGTCGACTTGCCCCCCCCCCAGGTCGACTATGGTGTCGACCTGGGTCTGGCAGCTACGGTTTTTGACTGAGCCTGTTTTTGACTGAGTGATGACCCATTAGGGTTTTGACCTAATCTGGTTGGCTGGGATTAGTTCTGAGTTGATCTAACGGTCTAAATGAATTCTAAACTCTATAAATACCTAGGTAGTCTCTCACCCTAATTCATAAGAAAAATAGAATAGCTACCGTCATACCGCCGCCATGGAACTCAGGGGAGCCGCCACCAACTAAGAAGGAAGAAAAGCTAATCAAATTCTAGTTCCACCTAACTCTAAAGCAAAGCAAAACTCTTTTCTTCTCTAAATTGTGAGTATGATAGTCTTAACAAGATTATTATCATTTTAATTAGGTTAAGTCATGAATGGATTATGAGTAGATGATGTGAATTGTCGTATATGTTATCATGTATGTTATTAATCCTATGCTATGTGGTGATGATATCCTATATGTTGTAAATCATGCTATGATGATGTTATGTATGTTGAAAGTTTCTATGCTAAGTTGTGATGAATCATACATGTTAAAAAGCCATCTATGCTAGTTAGTTCATATTAATTAAATCATCATGTTTGGGCTATGTTGATCTATATGACAAGTCACATATGCAAGTTAGATTGATTAGAAAAGTTATGAACATATGCCATGACATCTATTATGACATCTAGAATTATGCTATGACATATGTGATATCCTATGCTAGTTCACACCATCATTATGTTGCCTAAAAACTCCATATGCAAGTTTATGTATAGATTTGGGCTATGATCATATCATGTAAATTGTGACATTTAACAAGTTGACACCTTTTGATCCTTAACATGTGTAGTTTATGCAAGTTTCACCCCTATTATGATTAGATTTATTTTAATTGTCTATATGTTAATTTATCTTTGTGCTATGTGTTAGACTATTCAAGTCTAGCCTATATTATGCGTTGAATAAGCGAACGTATAAACATGGAGTAGGGGTAATATTAAGGATTTAATAATAAGAAGTTGGGGTGCAATTGATATGATTTTGCATGCCATGAGTGGATGACCATAATTGATTCAATTATGGACATCAATAAAAGTGGACTTAATTAATAATTTGGATAGGGAATTATTAAAAAACTGGGGTAAAAGATTATAAGTGATAATCAATGCTTAGGACATGAGGTTGGACTCGTTTGTGACGTAAACCTGCCCGGACCCGCCCGGCAAATCCAGTGGTCACAAATGTCAGCCCAATGTGATAGGTCCTAGGCCTAAACTAAAGCATAACAGTTGTAAAGGCACGAGGTTAGACTCATTTATGGTGTAAGACTGCTCGGAACCGCCCGGCAAATCCAGCTGCCATAAATGTCAGTCTAATGTGAGAGGTCTTTATGAGGTTATGGCCTGAATGAATTAAGAAATACTTAACCAGATAAACATGTAAAGTGGGACATGGGGGTTAAGTAGGTGCCTTGGGTGGCAGGAATCTAGTGGGTGTGCTTAGTGGCATGTGAAATACGATTAGTAAGACTTAACTAAGCACACATGTAAATGAACATGACTAAGAGGGTTAAGTGGGATATACTAGTGGTGACAAGCTTAGGTGGGTAGCTTATGGGGGCCCATTTCAACCAGTATCCCAAACGTATCTTTGTGGGCTCGACCCAAGTCGAGGACGAGACACGCATACTGAGTTTGACTATAAGAGGCCAAAACGGGGAGCGGTGGCAACGCAAGTCCAACGGGTTTCATATGCGTGTGTGGACCCGGGCTGGTAGGTAAGACGTTGTTGCATCGTGTAGGTATAAGCCTTGCATTCTCAAGTTGTATCGGGTTGCCACTTTAGGGGAGTGATACACCCCACTGTGAGGCTAGCACGGGTATCTACGAGTAGGGAGCCGATCGAAAGTGGGTAGTGGGGTACACCTAGTGGAGATAGGGGCAGACGACACCTATGTAGTCAGCTAGGGGTACGTAAGGCTATTTATATGTTTCTGTGTGAAGTAAGTGGGATCAACCTTTAGGGTGACTGGTTCGGTGCAGTGTAGTAATGTGCGGTGCAGTGTAGTAATTATTCATTAGTAATTAGGTGTGCCTTTACCGTTATCTTTAACGTTATCTTAAACGCTATCTTTATCTTCCTAATAGTTCATAGACATTTACTTGTCTTCTAGCTTATGCCTTAGTCTAGTTATTTTGATAATAGTATTGTTAGAATTATCATACTCGCCAGACTTTATGTCTGACCCCCTCCATTTCTATCCTTTTTCCCCTCCAGGTCCTCAGGTTGGACCCAGCTCTAGTGGAGTTTGATTGGATTGCTTTATCTCTCTTGGAAAGATTGGACCGTTGAAGTAAAGTCCAGCTTGTTATCTTTTTAATGGCTATTTGTGTAATGGGATTATGTATTTTGTTTTATGAAGTTGGATAATGTACTTGACTCTGATTAATGGTTTTGTGATGTAATAAACATGTTTCCGCTGCAATAAAAATGAAGTTTTAGATTTCCAAGTACTACTTATTATCTGTCTTATTGTTATTTTTCTGTTCTATATTCACTTATAACCTCCATGAAAGTTAATGCATTCCCTTTGTGAGTGACATTAATGGACGTGGGGTGTTACAATATATGTATTCATATTTGTATGTGGTTGAAACTTGATATGTTGTCATATAGATGTCGCATTTGTATGGATGATTGCGCACTCATGTAGAATTATGAGTAGGGAAAATTTGCGTACATAATGGATTCATGACACTTACATAATTCGCATTAAGGAGGTCAACTAAATCAGTAGACTGCCTAATTTTCGCATTAGATAAGGACATATACACACACTATGCAAATGATCGTGAAGCATTAGAAGTCTTTTAAGGACAATGGACGCCTGTGTTTGTTGGTTGAGTAGATGGACAATTGGATGTTAGGATATATGTTCTTCTAGACTTGAAGATTTCGGGGACGAAATCCTTTAAGGAAGGGAAAATGTAACACTCCGAATTTTCTATTAACAGTAAATTAACAAATTAAATTATAATTAATTCTAAATATAGAATTAAGGGAAACGGGTTACGCCATTGCGTTCGTCTCGGAATTCTGCTTGAGATAGAGTCCGAGTTTGCGTAAATCGAACTCCGTATGAAGGTGTTATGACCTCCGGAAGTTTCAGAATTTGATTTAAAACTCAAACAGCCCGAAAACAAGTTCAAAATTCAAAATTGGACCAGAACTGGGCTGGGCGGGAATTTTCCCGCCCAGGACCTAGGTCGACCAGGGAGTCGACCTGGGTACCCAGGTCCCAGGTCGACCATGTAGTCGACCTGGGGGTCGACCTACAGGTCGACCTGCTTGGTCGACCTGACCTGTTTGGTCTGGTCCTAGCTCGATTTTTGGGGCTTGGCTGTGTCACTAGGGCTGATTTGTCACTTTCTGATTGGCTTCCCTTGAGACGGATGGCCTTGATTACCTCTAGCTTCATCGACGACTCTAATTAGTTTGAAATCCTATATAAACAACCTTAGTCTCCAACCTAAATTCACACAAATAAAATAGATCTAGAGCCGTCATGCTGCTGGAAGGAAGCCAAGAGTAGCCTCCACTTGAGGAAAGCTTAGTGACGAGCAAAACTAAAGTAAAAACAAGATTCAAACAACGTTTATCTACCAAAAAGAAAGCATAAGAACTCAGAATCCAGAATTCAAGTTCGTCGTTTGTTGTAAGTATAGTGATTTTTCCGATGAGAATAAAATTGAGACTTGATTCAATGTAAAATGGAAATGGAATTTTCTATTGTATAACGACGATGCTAATTCATATCCGTGTATTGCAATGATTGTATTGTGAATGTTTGGGATGTTTGGGGTAAAATTGATTTGATGTTGATCCTATTGTACATTTAGAATGAAAGCAACATCACATACAAGTATATGGTTAATGTTAGAATTTGCACCTATATGTTTAATATAGGTTGTATGTGTTATGTCCAAGTTAAGATCTCATGTATATACTTTATCTAAAACCTCTATGCCTAAATGATTAAGTTCATATACATGCGCATATTTTTATACAAAAGTTGCAGGTTCATAATTGGATCTATGCCAAGATCCATTTTAATACAAGTTTCATGTTATAGTAGTAAACATGATTGGATCTAGTTCACACATGTGATAAAATTATACATACTTTATGGACATGTCATATGCTAGTGATGTTCGATGTTATGCCTAGATCTAAACATGTTTAGGCTTATGTTGTCTAAATCATATGCTAACTCATGTGACACCTATTTAGTTAGATCCCAATTTCAATGCAAGTTCACATATATGTAAGTGATTTAGTCTATGTTGCAAATTCACATATATGTATGTTGATTTAGTCTACGTTGCGGGTTCACACCTATGATATTCATGTTGACTATTTTGCAAGTTCACACCTATGATGTTCATATTGACTATGCCGAAAATGCCAAGTTTACACCTATGTCATGTTTATGTTAATGAATTTCTTTATGCCAATTTTGTGTACGCTAAATTAGGCTAAGTTTTTAGCCTAATATTATATGTTAAAAATCATGCGGACGAAAAATTAGGCTGAGATTGTTAGCCTAATATTTAGATGGGGTAACATTGGGAAAAATTGGTAATTATAGGAAACTTGACATAAATTGGTGAAAAATATATGTATTGGCATGTTTGGCATATGCCAATATTTGGTGGCACTTAAATGGTATAAAATTTTTATACCAAAATGATGAACTTGGAATGTGGGCCACAACATTTAATTGTTAACAAATTTACATATAACAAGTAATAGAGACAAATATGTTAATTTAGAAAATACGAGTATGCTAACCCCGAGGTTGGATTGAGTTGTAATGTAAACCTGCCCGGACCCGCCCGGCTGTCCAGTAATCACAACAATACATATCCAATGTGAGAGGTTAAGCATTGAGCCCAATAAGGACCCGAGGTTAGACTAAGTTATGGTGTAAAGCTGCCCGGAACCGACCGACACATCCAGTAACCGTAACAATACCTGTCTAATGTGAGTGGTCGGTGCTTTAAAAAGCTAAGGACAGACAAGTCAGGATGGTAGGGTTAAGTTAACTAAAACACTTAACCAATTCAACATGTTAATTAAACTGTTGGGTGGGGTTAGATAAATACAGACACTTAACCACTTAACATGTTTTACTAGAAAACCCTAGTAGCGGAGACCCATTTCAGCAGTAACCCAATTAGGTATCATGGTACCCTGAAACTAGGCAGGGTGGGGCACGATTACTGGGCTGATTGTAAGCGGTTAAAAGCGACGGCGGTTGGTGCAACAATGTGGGTTCTAACGGAGTGCGGGCGTGCACACACTTCGGAGCAGACAATCAGGGCACTGGGCACCAGTAGTATAACCTATGCATTCGAGGATTGTGTCGGGCCGCCACCATGGGACTTGATACACTCCATGGTGGGAACAACATAGGTATCTACAATCATTGGGGGCCGTAGGACATAGATGATTTTCGAGTAGGAGCCGATCTTTAGAAAGGGGATCACTTCACCCCGATCATGGGGGTGCCAGTTGAGACAATGCAGGTAGGTGCAGAGATATAGTGTGGGGTGCGATAGTGTATTCGGTTCAGACTGCTTTATCTTAGTTTATGATACTTTCCTATTTCCAGTTTATACCTATCATGCCCTTTTTCTTATTCTCATACTGAAGAGTCACTAGACTTACCAGGCTTTATGTCTGACTCTATTTTTCTTTCGTCTTCTTTTCTTCCATTTCCCCCCTAGGTCCACAGGGAGGAAACAACCCGACTTAGTCAGACTCTTTGCAAGCTTCAAGATAGTAGATGTATGGTTTGGACTCTCTTTCCTTGGCTATGTCTTTTGGACACGTTCTATGGGGATTTATGCAGCTTTTATTATGTTTTATGCTTCTTCATTTAATAATCAAGATAGAAATGATGATGTGATGTTTTGGAAGTTATTATGAGACAATTATGGAAATGTTTTGTATGAACACGTATTTATGAAATGAAAGTTTGTTTGTTTTCCGCTGCTTATACATGTGTGTTTATATCTGTGACTTTTACTTATAAACCTCCACCGAAGTTAAGGGATTTCCGTTGTGAGTGACCTTAATGGAGGTGGGGTGTTTCAAAGCGAAACATGATGCCTCTTAATCCCATTTTAGTGATTGAGTTATTCGATGTTTGGGGCATCGATTTCATGGGACCATTCCCTAACTCATTTGGGAATCTTTACATCTTGCTTGCAGTAGACTATGTCTCAAATTGGGTTGAAGCCATCCCGACCAAAACCAACGATAACAAGGATGTTATCAAATTCCTCAAAGAAAACATCTTTTCACGCTTTGGCACACCTCGAGCTATCATTAGCGATAATGGCACTCACTTATGTAACGTGCTTTTGAATCCTTGCTCAAGAAATACTCAATCACACACAAGCTGTCGACCCCTTACCATCCCGAAACTAGTGGACAAGTAGAAGTTTCCAATAGACAAATCAAACAAATTCTTGGGAAAACCGTGAATTCCAATAGAAATGATTGGTCCTTAAAACTGATTGATGCACTTTAGGCATTTTTCACTGCTTATAAAACCAATTTAGGGAAGTCACCATATCGGTTAGTCTTTGGAAAGGCCAATCACTTACCTCTTGAACTAGAGCATCGTGCTCTTTAGGCAATTAAACTTTTGAATTTTGACTTAGAGAAGGCAGACTCACATAGGAAGTTACAAATTTCAAAATTAGAGGAATTAAGAAATTAAGAAATGAAGCATATAAAAATGCGAAAATCTATAAAGAAAGGACCAAAGCCCAACATGACAAAAACATACTTCGTAAGGAATTCAACATAGGTCAAAAAGTTCTTTTGTACGACTCTAGACTTCACTTGTTTCCAGGAAAACTCAGATCTCGATGGACTGGACCTTATGTTGTGAAAACGGTATATCCTCATGGAGCTGTTGAAATTGAAAATCCTAAGGATGAAAAAATCTTCAAAGTAAATGGTCAATGACTGAAACCATTTTTGGAATTCAAGCAGTACGAAGATGATGACCTTATTGATCTTCATGATCGATCATCCACCGTAAATTAGGTGATACACGTTCCTTTTCTTTTCTTTTATTTTTATTTTTCCCTTCCATTTTGGTCTGCATACCCTAGACAGTTGGGACACTGCCTCAATCTAGTGTGGGGGAGTCAAGTCTGCATCACATCTCAAAAAAAATAAAAAACACATACACACACAGAGACACGACTCATTTTAGAGTGATAGGGCGAAATAAGTTTACAATTTTTAGTCAGTTGATAGTATTTTTTTCTCTCGGCTTAGATTGAATAAGAAATATAATGAAAAGTTTAATTTTGAGGGATAATAGTGTAATCAGTACATAGGGAGATTCTTAGGTGATGGTCATGAAATGTATTCTATATTGTAGTCTTTGTTTAAATAAGTGGAGGATTTAAAATACTTATATTGGCTTTTTGAATCTTTAAAACTAAGTTGTGTTAATTTGAATTCGCGTAACTCTCTTTTGTGCTTATATTTTCAATAATAATAATTGTAATCCAAGGGTATCCAACATTACTTGTATATCTAGCGTTGGTGTGCAAACCCGCCAAGCTCAATCCAACATGTTGTTGACAAAGTCAGCGTTGGAATATCTTGGTCTCATTTTATGAGATTGGACACCTAAGGATTAGCGACATGTTGTTGACAAAGTCAGCGTCGGTCTGCACAATCCGCCAAGCTCTGTCCCAACTCTCCGTCAGTCCGCAAGGCAGTGTATGGGTGGTATATCTTGTTCTTTTAAGTTAGGTGTATGTAATTAATCATAAATTTTAACTTTTATAGAGATAGAGAATAAGCGATGATGCCCAAACATTTCTTGACCTTATTGATTCGACTAGCCATACACAAGGAAATTAGAATACCACTTTACAAACTATGACAAGCAAACTAAGAATTTATTTCATGGCTGCACTATGTTATCGACCGAACCAACTGGCCAAACTGGAATTTAACATTTGAAAACTTGAATTATATTGAAAATTTATGACAAATTGAGGTATCTAAAATAAAATCAACTGACTAGAAATTGTTAACTTAATTTGTTGTACCACTTTTCTGAAACAAGTCGGGTTGTCATTTTTGTTTTTTATTGTATATATCCATTGCATTCATGTAGTTGCATTAGATCCACACATGTTGCATTTGGATTTTGTGGGTAGTATCCGCTGAAAACCCTCACGAGACACCACTCGTCCTATTAGGGACACCTAGAGTTTGACGGCTTGTTGCATACGCTCAATGCAATCGTGTTTCCTACGAAAGTGTGACCTATCTAGTTTAGCTATTCAATTTTTTTTATTTTTTTATTTTTCTTTCTTTTCACTCGAGGACGAGTAAAAGATAAGTGCGGGGGTATTTGATTAACATAAAAGTGTGTTTATTTTCTGCTCTTATATTTTATCTTTTGCAAATAAATAAATGATACTTCGGGTATTTTTATGTGTTTTTACAGGTTGTCAGTTAATGTCTCATCGATTTAAATTAAAGGCCACTACAAAGAAAAAGCTACATCCCCATATCAAAGCTATTTCAACTGCAAAAGAAATTGTAGCTCAATGGTAAAGGCTTTGAAGTGTGTATAGAGTGGCCTGAGTTTGATTGTAACAACCCGAAAATCTGGGCCAGTTTAAAATTTTTATTTTGGCAATTTTAACGAATGTTGAACATTTAAAATGAATTATTTTAAATAATATCGACGATAAATTTATTTTGAAATGAATTCGAACGTATATATTTATACGCGTCGTCGTTAGAATATAAATAATTATATATATTTATAAATAGAATTGAAAATGGCGTGGTAGTTCGATAATTCGATTTCAAACTTCAATTTGATATACCGGGTGCAAAATAAACCGGATTTTAACGAAACCGAAAACATTAGGATCTATTTGATAATATCTTTCCAACGAATCCGAAAAATCGAGATTTCATAGCAGGAATCAAAAGATATGTCCAGTTGAAAATTCTGAATAGTCGCTATGGAATTCAGGCCCTTAAAAATGGGAATTTTGCAAACGACCTCAGAATTCGACGAAACCACTTTTGTTGGATCCGTGATGTCAAATTATTGCTAGGTTTCAAATTTCATAATTTTTCGAATCAATATGTGAGCATGGCAGAGGAAAACGCGTTTGACCAGTTTTAGTTGATTTTAATCGACTGGAAAATGGCCATTTTTCCAACGGTCTCAGAATTCAACGGAACTAATTTTGTTAGGACCGTAACGTCAATACGAAGCTTGAAAATATTTTTCGAGAATTTTTAGAGTTAGTATGTGACCCCGGTAAAATGAAATGCGCGTTCAAATTCAATATATAGAATTATATGTTGATTTTGACGAAAACTGGTCGAAACGATCGAATCAGCTTGCGATACATATCCCATTGTGTTCGGAATGGGAGTAAAACGCTATGGACGACAAGCGGTGGGCCTCGTTTAGAGGTCGTACGAAAAAAGTCACCTTTTTGAAATTAATTAAATAAATAAAAAGAAAATATCTCCCCCTTCTATACTATCTGGCCCCCCCCTTTCATCGTTCATTCAGAAATGAAAATAAAAGGAAAAAAAGACTCGCGATCGAATCGATCCCGCCGCCGCGCAGAGGCGCGCCTCCCCTCCTCCAACTTCGGCCGCACCCCCTCCATCTTCCCCTGTCAGGACCACTGACCGTCGATGTCGCTGCTCCTCGCCCTCCGATCCCACCTCCGCCGCTCTCATCTCGTCCATGCGAGGAACCCTAGCTGAAACCGCCCCTTTGCAGTCGCCTGGGCCCCGCCACTGACGAGAGCACCACCCACGCGACAACCATCCGCCCTCTCGACGGCCTGCGCCCCTCCAGCATCCGCAAACCGACGTGGACAGCCCCTCCTTTGAGTAAATCAAATACAGTGAGTTTTTGATTGATTTTACTGAAAGCAATTAATTTATTTGCTGATTAAACAATGATTAAGTTATATAAAACATTGTATATAAAAATCTGATTTTTATAGAGTAGATTTGAAACAAAGATTTGATTTTCTATATGTATATAGAGTTTAAAAAGGATTTGATTTTGTATGAAAGGGAGGATTTTTATTTATATAAATGACATAAAAATTTGATTTTTATATGCAAGAATGAAAATAGAAAAGATTAGATTTTTAAAATAGAAAAGATTAGATTTTTAAAATAGAATAGATTTTTGAAATTGAAAAGGCGAAATCTTTATATTTGAAAAGGCGAAATCTTTATATGAAGAATAGCGGGATAAAAATAGAATTTTTATCTATATAGCACCATTGTAAAAATAGAATTTTTATCTATATAGTAGCGGTGTAAAAATAGAAATTTTATCCATATAGCGTGATTATAAAAATAGGATTTTTATATACATAGCAACAAAGAGAAAAAAATTCGATTTTTATATATTGAATAGCGAAGTAAAAATTCGATTTTTATATATTGAATAGCGAAGTAAAAATTCGATTTTTATATATTGAATAGCGAAGTAAAAATTCGATTTTTATATATTGAATAGCAAAGTAAAAATTCGATTTTTATATATTGAATAGCGAAGTAAAAATTTGATTTTTATATATTGAATAGCGATAAAAATTCGATTTTTATATATTGAATAGCGAAGTAAAAATTTGATTTTTATATATTGAATAGCGAAGTAAAAATTCGATTTTTATTTATGTAGTGGCTACGGGCAGCGAAAGTGACAAAAGGCGAGAACGACGAAGATTTCTATAAATGAAGTGTCGTGGAGTTGGAATAGCTATCGGTGAGAACTTCTCACTCTAAATTTCCTTTTTCTAGTTTTATATATATACTAGGATGCAGATGGTGTTTAATAGCACCCAACACCACTGTCCACAGACCATGGACTTGTTTGTTTGGTTGCATAGATTAGTTAGATTATTTGAGTTGAATTTGATTGTTTGGGGAAATGGAAATTGATTTGATTGATGTGTGAATGGCGTGGGCCATCATTAGACCGGGGATAAGGCTAGGCCTTGTCCCGTTTCAAGTATCGTGCCGTTATGCCGCCGAAATTTTCTAAAATAAGTTAGAAAAATAAAGATATCATTTCATTTAATAAATGAACCAAATAGAATATTAATAGGTTGAATAAAATAATTTGGTCGTTAAAAATATAATTTTTAACGTGAATGTGAATAAATAAATATTCGTTTACAAACCGGATGGTTTGTTTATGTACACCTATTTGAATGACATTGATTGGGACGATAAATTTTACACATCGCCCAACTGCACAACTAAAATCTGTGTTTGATTGTTTGAAACCCCACACGGGTATTGGGATAAGATACGGCATACACTAATCCCAATAATTAGTTGTATGTCGATCGGTTGATTGACAGGCTGTTATAAGCGTTATATATTTATATTTGAGGCTTATACAGTGTAGTGCACTTTGGATGATGGTTGATTATTTATCGTTGTTATTATATACATGTGTTGTATGGAATCCATATAATTAACTTTATATGGTAATTGATTGGGCCTCATTCCAATTGGGAAAATAAAGAATATTATAAAGTAAAGGTTCATGTGTTGACAATACTCATCCGTTGAGATTAGTCATGTGTTGAACGAAATATTTTAACAATAAAATTTACATCTTTATCATATATGAAATTAGAAATCAACTGGAAAACAGATGAGATGAGTGGTCTCCTGGATATTGATCTGATGTTGGTTTCGGCCTTCGGGGTTAATACTCAGGGAATCGTTCTCTTACTAATTTACGGTTGGAGTCTGATTTGAGATCAAACGACAGATACCATAATTTTTATAAAATATATTAAATAACAAAAATAGTCACACGTTGACAGTACTCATTCGTTGAGATTAGTCATGTGTTGACAAAAATAATATTCATTTGTTGAATAGAATAACGGAATTTTTGAAATATATAAAGCCGTGTTGATTAGAGATGCGTTATTTTGACGCGAATGATATTTATATCGATTATATTCATTTTATATTTGAATTGAATCGAATAGAAAACTAATTTGAATTGAATCGAATAGAAAACCAATTTGAATTGAATCGAATAGAAAACCAATTTGAATTGAATCGAATAGAAAACCAATTTGAATTGAATCGAATAGAAAACCAATTTGAATTGAATCGAATAGAAAACCAATTTGAATTGAATTGAATAGAAAACGAATTCGAATTGAATTGAATAGAAAACAAATTCGAATTGAATTGAATATAAAGCAAATTTGAATTGAATTGAATATAAACCAAATTCGAATTGAATTGAATATAAACCAAATTCGAATTGAATTGAATATAGAATAAATTGAAATTTGATTTGAATTTGAAATGGAAGTTGAAATGTTTTTGAACGAATTTAAAACTATTTATAAAATTCGTTTTAAATAGAAATCGATGAAATATATATTATAAATATAATATAATGGCCTTAATAGAACGCGTCGCGCCGCGGTAGTTCGTAAATTTCGACCATTGACTTCGAACGGACATTACGGGAGATCCGACCGTCGGATTCTCCTAAAACCAGAACCGTTGGGTTCGTATCGAAAGATCTTTCCAACAAATATTAGAAATTTGAAATCTAACGGTAGGATTTGGAGATACGTCCAAATCAAATTTGGAAAAGGTCGCTGTAAGTGCAGTTCGATGGCCGTTGATGGAAATCGACTGTACGGGCCTTGATAAAATTATTAAAAATAGTAGTAATTTGTGTAAGATCATAAGAAATGATTTGGGAAAAATTGGGATGAAAAACTCCATATTTGAAAAGATAAAAATAGATTTTTATCGAAATGAACTAGTTTTGAACTGAAATTAAAACCCATTTATTTTTAAATAAATAAATTGGATTTGAAATGGGTTTAAATAGAATTGATTCATGGGTTTATCTCGAACTATTTTTTAAATAACACTAGTTCTTTAACCCGATAATAAATAGAATGTGATTTGGGTTTATCGTGAACTGTGTTTTAAATGACACTAGTTCTTTAACCCAGTAAAATGAGTTTTAATGAATCTGCAATTAAACTGAAATGTGAATTGATAATTTAAATTAACAAATTTAGAAAGTGAGCTAGGATGGAGTATCACCAGTTTTGCACCAAAGCGATAGTTAAATCTTTAATCAGATTTGAACGTGAAATGATAATTAATTTTACCGATAACACTGTGGTGTTTGATGTGGAGTATTACCAGTTTTGCTTCATGGGATGAATAGGTTGGGATTGGGAAATAAAATAAATAATTACTTCGGTGTGGTTCACTAATCTCGACTAGTTTAGAAAACCATAATTTGGTTTGAAACGACATCCAAAGGAAGATTAAAGGATAAATTTTAAAGAATTTATCTTGGATAAAATTAATGGGAACCTTTCCCTAAGAATGTGGAATTTAGAAACTAGCTGTAGGTTAGTTAAGAGGAATGGTTTCCTGGATATTGATCTGATGTTGGTTTCGGCCTTCGGGGTTAATATTTGGGGAATTGCTCTCTTACTGATTTACGGTTAGTGACTGATGAATTGGAATGAGGCGTATGTTGTGTTTGTGTAACATTTGTTTTTAATATACGCGGGTTGTTCGGAAAGGCCGGGTTTATACCCATTCTGGATAACCGATTCGACGATAAGTCGAAGATGATGACGGTGGTGGAAGACCGTAAGTCTTCACATCGTTTGGATAATTACTGATGATCCTGATTGGGCTGTACACCCAAGAGGATGAAAATAGTTGGTGGTCGTCCAGACGTACTTGGAGATCGATGGATATGCGAGGAAAGTGCCTCCGGTTTCGTTCAGACCTAGAACGAACTTGTAAATGGATTGTGTGTCTGACATTGGACTTTATTCTGTGTTGATTGATCTCTATTAAATATACATTTGTTTGGCGGCGGAGAATTTATTCTCTTGCTTAACGCCCTTCTCTGAGACGTACGAGCTCAGAGGTTGTATATCGATGGACTTCAGTCGCATGGCATGAATTGCCTGTGTGGCATGCTGAGTTGCATGGATCAAGGCTTCTGTTGAAAAGCAAAGTCTTGTGGTTGATGATCAAAGCACGGCCTTTGTGGCATAGCTTTGTGTATAATGTGAATTCACGAGCCTCACACCTCGGTATGAGTTAAAAACGGGATAAGGACTGCAGGGAGAGCACGACGTTTCTTTCTAGCTTTGGTGGTGTCAGTGACTTACCAGCCCTGACATTTATATACTTTTCACCTATGTGGTTGTTGGATGAGGCGCCTCGATTTTAGGTCTGTAAGGACCGGGAAACGTGTGTTCAGGAATACTAATCCTCAAACGTAAGAGAGGACCGGCCCTGAAGCATCTAGGGGTTACCCAGAGTGTGTAGTCCCGAGGCATTTGCTAGAGTGTCTCGAAGCGGAGAGGAGCTTTCCCCTTGCCTCGACTCATGATGGAAAACCAATTTCCAATACGTGTATTTCGGTTTTATTTGTAGAGCCTAGTATGGCGACATGATAGATGGTACCCATGCCGCCTAGGATTGATATTTATGATTGAAATTGTTTTGACACTATACACTTATTATAGTATCAAATGATTTGTTTTAAACGTACCAAGCATGTTTGGCTATTATAAGGGAAAACCCTATCCTCCGGCTTGCGTTGCATTGTGTGATGGCACCTGGGACTTATATTAGCTTCATTTTTCGAAAAAGCATTGCGTTGTTTTCTCTATGCACTGGTATTCTTGGGAGGAAACCCGTTCCATGTCATACGGCGTGGTCCCTTGAATTACTCTCTTTTAAAGTAAAGTTTTAAATAACTGTTTTAGTTCTCAAACCAGTCACATGACTGACCTAGAGTTTATTGTTTTAACCTAAACTCTGGGTGCCTCTATTTTCCCCACGGGCAGCTAGTAGTTTTGGTTTTGCAGATTTATATTCACAGGATCTTGATTTACAACTGGAACGATGCTCGGAAAGCTCTGTATCCGTGTATTACTTTCGGTTGTGTTTTGTATTATTTTTCCGCTGCAATACTGTATTTAAATCTCTGATATTTATCAAATGTAATTTATTCAATTATACTCTGCATATTCTTGTATCTGATGGAATTGTTGTAATAGCAATGAAATGTTCTTCCGTCTGCGTTCATTTGTGTGTTGTTCTCAAAGTATCCGCTCTTTCCTTCACGGGGAAGTAACGGGTTCTCACATTTGGTATCAAAGCTTTGGTTTACAGAGCTCGATAACAAGACACATTAGAACCATACGAAAGAATTCATCAGATATTGGATTAGTAATATCCAATTAGAATGACTCGTTAGACATAGGATCAGTAGTATCCTAGAATGAGTGTGAAGAGTATATTTTTCAAATGAAAACAATTTTTCTTTGAAAATTTAAATCGTTTTATACGTATTTGAATATTTATTTATTTTGAATTTGGACAATCCAATATATAAAGATTTTGCATATACGTGTCATGAACATATATTCGAAGTTTTAATATACTGGATAGATATAGGATCACATTCTAGACACCCGGAGATGGTACTGATGATAGCACGTGCATCATCAGTATTTATGTTCGTGTTTCGAAGGTATGATATCTATATATTTCCATTAGACTGGTGTGAGAACCAAAACTTATATAGATAGATTTATTGTTTTGATTTGGCATCAAAAACATGATTTTCTGTATATATATCAAAATTATGAATTTGAAACGTTAAATTCACTAATTGATTGATGTTTGTGTTGTTTGTTTAGTTGTTTGATAATTTTTGCACCATTATGCCTAATAGAACCAAATATTGAACTGTATTGAAAATTGGTCGCATTTGCTTGCATATACATATACTTACATTGAACAGGTCATAGCAAGGAGGCTAGAGCAGAGAATAAAATTTGTTTGCCCGACAAATAGGTACATGTTTAACATAATTTACTGTTTTGTTTGGGTGATGATGATTTTATGAGCCTATTGGCTAGCCGCTTGGCTTTTTCTTTTTCTTTTTGAGATCAGAAGGCCTATATGGCAATTTCGGGATTTTCCCGTGGCTCCCGGTGCAGGGGAGGTTATGGCGAAATTTTTCGAAAATTTAGGGTGTTAGCCAAATTTTTGAATTTTTGAAAATTCTCAGAAACTGAAAAGTTGGAGAATGGAAGCCAGATCGAACGTAGAGTTGATTGATCAAACCACTTTCGACTTTGTTCCTTTTCGGGGACGAAAAGTTTTAAGTGGGGGAGATTGTAATAACCCGAAAATCTGGGCCAGTTTAAAAATTTTATTTTGGCAATTTTAACGAATGTTGAACATTTAAAATGAATTATTTTAAATAATATCGACGAGAAATTTATTTTGAAATGAATTCGAACATATATATTTATACGCGTCGTCGTTAGAATATAAATAATTATATATAATTATAAATAGAATTGAAAATGGCGTGGTAGTTCGATAATTCGATTTCAAACTTCAATTTGATATACCGGGTACAAAATAAACCGGATTTTAACGAACCGAAAACATTAGGATCTATTTGATAATATCTTTCCAACGAATCCGAAAAATCGAGATTTCATAGCGGGAATCAAAAGATATGTCCAGTTGAAAATTCTGAATAGTCGGTATGGAATTCAGGCCCTTAAAAATGGGAATTTTGCAAACGACCTCAGAATTCGACGAAACCACTTTTGTTGGATCCGTGATGTCAAATTATTACTAGGTTTCAAATTTCATAATTTTTCGAATTAATATGTGAGCGTGGCAGAGGAAAACGCGTTTGACCAGTTTCAGTTGATTTTAATCGACTGGAAAATGGCCATTTTTCCAACGGTCTCAAAATTCGACGAACTAGTTTTGTTAGGACTTATCGTCAATACGAAGCTAGAAAATATTTTTCGAGAATTTTTAGAGTTAGTTTGTAACCCTGGTAAAATGAAATGCGCGTTCAAATTCAATGTATAGAATTATATGTTGATTTTGATGAAAACTGATCGAACGATTGAATCAGCTTGCGATACATGTCCCATTGCGTTCGGAATGGGGGTAAAATGCTATGAACGACAGGCAGTGGGCCTCGTTTAGAGGTCGTACGAAAAAAGTCACCTTTTTGAAATTAATTAAATAAATAAAAAGAAAATATCTCCCCCTTCTATACTATCTGGCCCCCCCTTTCATCGTTCATTCAGAAATGAAAATAAAAGGAAAAAAATGACTCACGATCGAATCGATCCCACCGCCGCCCAGAGGCGCGCCTCCCCTCCTCCAACTTCGGCCGCACCCCCTCCATCTTCCCCTGTCAGGACCACCGACCGTCGATGCCGCTGCTCCTCGCCCTCCGATCCCACCTCCGCCGCTCTCATCTCGTCCATGCGAGGAACCCTAGCTGAAACCGCCCCTTTCCAGTCGCCTGGGCCCCGCCACTGATGAGAGCACCACCCACGCGACAATCATTCGCCCTCTCGACGGCCTGCGCCTCCTCCAGCATCCACAAACCGACGTGGACCGCCCTCCTCTGAGTAAATCAAATATAGTGAGTTTTTGATTGATTTTACTGAAAGCAATTAATTTATTTGCTGATTAAACAATGATTAAGTTATATATAACATTGTATATAAAAATCTGATTTTTATAGAGTAGATTTGAAACAAAGATTTGATTTTCTATATGTATATAGAGTTTAAAAAGGATTTGATTTTGTATGAAAGGGAGGATTTTTATTTATATAAATGACATAAAAATTTGATTTTTATATGCAAGAATGAAAATAGAAAAGATTAGATTTTTAAAATAGAAAAGATTATATTTTTAAAATAGAAAAGATTAGATTTTTGAAATTGAAAAGGCGAAATCTTTATATTTGAAAAGGCGAAATCTTTATATGAAGAATAGCGGGATAAAAATAGAATTTTTATCTATAGAGCACCATTGTAAAAATAGAATTTTTATCTATATAGTAGCGGTGTAAAAATAGAAATTTTATCCATATAGTGCGATTATAAAAATAGAATTTTTATATACATAGCAACAAAGAGAAAAAAATTCGATTTTTATATATTGAATAGCGAAGTAAAAATTCGATTTTTATATATCGAATAGCGAAGTAAAAAATCGATTTTTATATATTGAATAGCGAAGTAAAAAATTCGATTTTTATATATTGAATAGCGAAGTAAAAATTCGATTTTTATATATTGAATAACGAAGCAAAAATTCGATTTTTATATATTGAATAGCAAAGTAAAAATTCGATTTTTATATATTGAATAGCGAAGTAAAAAGTCGATTTTTATTTATGTAGTGGCTATGGGAAGCGAAAGTGACAAAAGGCGAGAACGACGAAGATTTCTATAAATGAAGTGTCGAGGAGTTGGAATAGCTATCGGTGAGAACTTCTCACTCTAAAATTCATTTTTCTAGTTATATATATACTAGGATGCAGACGGTGTTTAGTAGCACCCGACACCACTGTCCACAGACCATAGACTTGTTTGTTTGGTTGCATAGATTAGTTAGATTATTTGAGTTGAATTTGATTGTTTGGGGAAATGGAAATTGATTTGATTGATGTGTGAATGGCGTGGGCTATCACTAGATCGGGGATAAGGCTAGGCCTTGTCCCATTTCTAGTATCGTGTCGTTATGCCGCCGAAATTTTCTAAAATAAGTTAGAAAAATAAAGATATCATTTCATTTAATAAATGAACCGAAAAGAATATTCATAGGTTGAATAAAATAATTTGGTCGTTAAAAATATAATTTTTAACGTGAATGTGAATAAATAAATATTCGTTTACAAACCGGACGGTTTGTTTATGTACACCTATTTGAATGACATTGATTGGGACGATAAATTTTACACATCGCCCAACTGCACAACTAAAATCTGTGTTTGATTGTTTGAAACCCCACACGGGTATTGGGATAAGATACGACATACACTAATCCCAATAATTAGTTGTATGTCGATCGGTTGATTGACAGGCTGTTATAAGCGTTATATATTTATATTTGATGCTTATACAGTGTAGTGCACTTTGGATGATGGCTGATTATTTATCGTTGTTATTATATACATGTGTTGTATGAAATCCATATAATTAACTTTATATGGTAATTGATTGGGCCTCATTCCAATTGGGAAAATAAAGAATATTATAAAATAAAGGTTCATGTGTTGACAGTACTCATCCATTGAGATTAGTCATGTGTTGAACGAAATATTTTAACAATAAAATTTACATCTTTATCATATATGAAATTAGAAATCAACTGGAAAACAGATGAGATGAGTGGTCTCCTGGATATTGATCTGATGTTGGTTTCGGCCTTCGGGGTTAATACTCAGGGAATCGTTCTCTTACTAATTTACGGTTGGAGTCTGATTTGAAATCAAACGACAGATACCATAATTTTTATAAAATATATTAAATAACAAAAATAGTCACACGTGGACAGTACTCATTCGTTGAGATTAGTCATGTGTTGACAAAAATAATATTCATTTGTTGAATAGAATAACGGAATTTTTGAAATATATAAAGCCGTGTTGATTAGAGATGCGCTATTTTGACACGAACGGTATTTATATCGATTATATTCGTTTTTATATTTGAATTGAATCGAATAGAAAACCAATTTGAATTGAATCAAATAGAAAACCAATTTGAATTGAATCGAATAGAAAACCAATTTGAATTGAATCTAATAGAAAACCAATTTGAATTGAATCGAATAGAAAACCAGTTTGAATTGAATCGAATAGAAAACCAATTTGAATTGAATCGAATAGAAAACCAATTTGAATTGAATCGAATAGAAAACCAATTTGAATTGAATTGAAAAGAAAACGAATTCGAATTGAATCGAATAGAAAACAAATTCGAATTGAATTGAATATAAAGTGAATTCGAATTGAATTGAATATAAACCAAATTCGAATTGAATTGAATATAAACTAAATTCGAATTGAATTGAATATAGAATGAATTGAAATTTGATTTGAATTTGAAATGGTAGTTGAAATGTTTTTGAACGAATTTAAAACTATTTATAAAATTCGTTTTGAATAGAAATCGACGAAATATATATTATATATTATATATATATAATATAACGGCCTGAATAGAACGCGCCGCGCCGCGGCAGTTCGTTAATTTCGACCATTGACTTCGAACGGACATTACGGGAGATCCGACCGCCGGATTCTCCTAAAACTGGAACCGTTGGGTTCGTATCGAAAAGAGCTTTCCAAGAAATATTAGAAATTTGAAATCTAACAGTAGGATTTGGAGATACGTCCAAATCAAATTTGGAAAAGGTCGTTGTAAGTGCAGCTCGATGGCCGTTGATGGAAATCGACTGTACGGGCCTTGATAAAATTATTAAAAATAGTAGTAATTTGTGTAAAATCATAAGAAATGATTTGGGAAAAATTGGGATGAAAAATTCCATATTTGAAAAGATAAAAATAGATTTTTATCGAAATGAACTAGTTTTGAACTGAAATTAAAACCCATTTATTTTTAAATAAATAAATTGGATTTGAAATGGGTTTAAATAGAATTGATTCATGGGTTTATTGTGAACTGTGTTTTAAATAACACTAGTTCTTTAACCCGATAATAAATAGAATGTGATTTGGGTTTATCGTGAACTGTGTTTTAAATGACAATAGTTCTTTAACCCAGTAAAAGGAGTTTTTATGAATCTGCAATTAAATTGAAATGTGAATTGATAATTTAAATTATCAAATTTAGAAAGTGAGCGAGGATGGAGTATCACCAGTTTTTCTCCAAAGCGACAGTTAAATCTTTAATCAGATTTGAACGTGAAATGGTAATTAATTTTACCGATAACACTATGGTGTTAGATGTGGAGTATTACCAGTTTTGCTTCATGGGATGAATAGGTTGGGATTGGTAAATAAAATAAATAATTACTTCGGTGTGGTTCGCTAATCTCGACTAGTTTAGAAAACCATAATTTGGTTTGAAACGACATACAAAGGAAGATTAAAGGATAAATTTTAAAGAATTTATCTTGGATAAAATTAATGGGAACCTTTCCCTAAGAATGTGGAATTTAGAAACTAGCTGTAGGTTAGTTAAGAGGAATGGTTTCCTGGATATTGATCTGATGTTGGTTTCGGCCTTCGAGGTTAATATTTGGGGAATTGCTCTCTTACTGATTTACGGTTAGTGATTGATGAATTGGAATGAGGCGTATGTTGTGTTTGTGTAACATTTGTTTTTAATATACGTGCGCTGTTCGGAAAGGCCGGGTTTATACCCATTCTGGATAACCGATTCGACGATAAGTCGAAGATGATGACGGTGGTGGAAGACCGGAAGTCTTCACATCGTTTGGATAATTACTGATGATCCTGATTGGGTTGTACACCCAAGAGGATGGAAATAGTTGGTGGTCGTCCAGACGTACTTGGAGATCGATGGATATGCGAGGAAAGCGCCTCCGGTTTCGTTCAGACCCAGAACGAACTTGTAAATGGATTGGGTGTCTGACATTGGACTTTATTCTGTGTTGATTGATCTCTATTAAATATACATCTGTTTGGCGGCGGAGAATTTATTCTCTTGCTTAACGCCCTTCTCTGAGACGTACGAGCTCAGAGGTTTTATATCGATGGACATCAGTCGCATGGCATGAATTGCCTGTGCGGCATGCTGAGTTGCATGGATCAAGGCTTCTGTTGAAAAGCAAAGTCTTGTGGTTGATGATCAAAGCACGGCCTTTGTGGCATAGCTTTGTGTATAACGTGAATTCGTGAGCCTCACACCTCGGTATGAGTTAAAAACAGGATAAGGACCGCAGGGAGAGCACGATGTTTCTTTCTAGCTTTGGTGGTGTCAGTGACTTACCAGCCCTGACATTTATATACTTTTCACCTATGTGGTTGTTGGATTAGGCGCCTCGATTTTAGGTCTGTAAGGAACGGGAAACGTATGTTCAGGAATACTAATCCTCAAACGTAAGAGAGGACCGGCCCTGAAGCATCCAGGGGTTACCCAGAGTGTGTAGTCCCGAGGCATTTGCTAGAGTGTCTCGAAGCAGAGAGGAGCTTGCCCCTTGCCTCGACTCATGACGAAAAACCAATTTCCAATACGTGTATTTCGGTTTTTTTTGTAGAGCCTAGTATGGCGACATGATAGATGGTACCCATGCCGCCTAGGATTGATATTTATGATTGAAAATGTTTTGACACTATACACTTATTATAATATCAAATGATTTGTTTTAAACGTACCAAGCATGTTTGGCTATTACACGGGAAAACCCTATCCTCCGGCTTGCGTTGCATTGTGTGATGGGACCTGGGTCTTATAATAGCTTCATTTTTCGAAAAAGCATTGCGTTGTTTTCTCTATGCACTGGTATTCTTGGGAGGAAACCCGTTCCGTGTCATACGGCGTGGTCCCTTAAATTACTCTCTTTTAAAGTAAAGTTTTATATAACTGTTTTAGTTCTCACACCAGTCACATGACTGACCTGGAGTTTATTGTTTTAACCTAAACTCTGGGTGCCCCTATTTTCCACACGGGCAGCTAGTAGTTTTGGTTTTGTAGATTTATATTCACAGGATCCTGATTTACAGCTGGAATGATGCTCGGAAAGCTCTGTATCCGTGTATTACTTTCAGTTGTGTTTTGTATTATTTTTCCGCTGCAATACTGTATTTAAATCTCTGATATTTATCGAATGTAATTTATTCAATTATACTCTGCATATTCTTATATCTGATGGAATTGTTGTAATAGCAATGAAATGTTCTTCCGTCTGCGTTCATTTGTGTGTTGTTCTCAAAGTATCTGCTCTTTCCTTCACGTGGAAGTAACGGGTTCTCACATTGATCCTTGGCAAGTGCTATTTTTATGGAGAAAGAACACGAATGTTTCACACTCTGCCTCATGAGTTTTGAAGAATAAATGAATTGAGTGATATATTATATATATAGTCATATTTATTGCATCTGTATATATATAATATGCACTTAATAAGGATTTTTGAATTTTAGCATGATCCTCTCAAGAATTTAAATCCAATCAATCACATTTGATTGTCATGTAAAAAGAAGGGGAAGGTTTTAATTCCACATCTTCAATTAAACACATCCTTATCTTCTCACTGACCGTGCAAAGCATCAAAAGGAAGGACATTGATTACAATTCTTCAATCAAGCGTCATGGAAGGAATATTCCTTCATCTTTGGAAAGGATATTTTCATATATTTATTTTGTGGGCCTTGTATTCAAATAGAAAGAGAAGGCAACATATTGTGTAAAAAGACCATTGTATCATTGTAAAGGGGATTCCATTTTTTTTCTCGATTATTCTGTATTCTCATTTATGAATAACAATTTTTTTTTTCCATTTGAGTTGATTGTTATTTTTCTTTTCTTTCATAATGATTTGTGTGTCTACTCAATTAGTTTTGGTAGAACACATATTGTTATTATCTCTTATACTGCATGTTAGCGATCGTCCGTTTGATTAGATTCAACGGAACATCCTACTTTTAGTTTTCTGTTATTGTTCTAGTTGTTATTTTCTTTATCTAGTAATTGGTTCCTTTCCTTTCAGTTGTTGAATTCGATATCGGTCTGATTAGATTCAGATTCGTAGTAATTTCAATAACATTAATTCAAAAACAACTCCAAATTTTGTCTAACTCGCCTAAGAATAGATAAATAATAAGATTTACACACCTCCCTGTGATTCGACCTGCATATTACGCGACCTGTGCGCTTGCAGAATTTAATTAAAAATTCGCATTTTTCTAGTTCATAAAAAAGTGACGATCAACATGGACGCAAAAATGAGATTTTTTTTCCATTCAAAAGCTTGGTCCTTTTTTTCTTTGTTTGAAGAGCTAAAGTGGAGAATGGGATACAAGAATGGATAGGAGAGAATGAGGTAGACGATGGAGTTTTGTCACGCGAGGAGCAGGGACGGTTTTTATTTATGTTCATTCAAATAATTTAATTAGGAGAAAGCTTTGGATTCCTTGCACTGTATATTTCCATATCTTAGGGTACTATTTCCATATCTTTTCATTGACAGAAAGAGATTCAAAAATCTTGCACAATGAATTTGGAATATTTGGCTACTGACAGGGAAAGATTTTTGTCATTGCCATATTTCTAGGAAGATTTTAAATTTTAGATTTAAGGACTAACGTATATAACTATTCCAAAGGAGCAGGGACACTTTTTAATGGTAATAAATGTCAATGTTAGCTGGAATTTACTACCATTATGGGATGGTTCCAATTTGCGTTTACATCATTAATTTCTGCCTTGTTTGTTAACACCATTTAGGAAATGAAAATTAAATTCTTTTTTCTTCCTTTTTCCTTATTTATTTTTATTTAAATATCTAACGAATGTTAATCCATTATATGCACATTTCAACTATGCGCGCTATGTTTATGCAACCCTAAATATTATTAACGCGAAATATTGTACTTCTCGGACGATAAAATTAGAAATTTAATTAAAGTATTTTTTTAATTTATTTAGAAATTTTAAGTTTACTAAATTTGCGGAATTGTCACTACTGAAAGGAGCATGACGATATCAGACACATTTTTTTTCTTGTTTTAAATTACATCGTAAATCTCAAAATTTATCAATGATGAAATAATTTAAATTCTTCGATTTCTCAAACCGAACATATACGGAAATTTACATTTACCAATTTGATATCAAAACTATATTAAAATATATCAGCTCTTCAATTGTAAACACCTCAAATCTTACATTCTGATATAAATTTTACCAGAAATAAGTTATAACTTAAATTAGATTACAAAATTTGATTATATTTTCGAGTCAAGACTTTGATGGTTAAATGAATCCAATTCTATTAGAAAATATATTTTTTGACAAACAATTCATATTGGAAAGAATTAAATTTACAAGAAGAGTTCACTTAAAAATAAATTCAGATTAATTAATAACGTTTCTCTGACAATGTTTATATTAAGGTAACAAAATAATTACACATTAAGTATCTAAATTTAGTAAACCATGTTAAGTTGGCAAAATGTTGATATCAAAATAAATATACAAAGAATTATTATTTAAAAGAAAATTCCATTAGATAACATTCCAAATTCTATGTCGAACTCGAAATCTAAACATAAATTTTATCGTTAAATTTTAAATTAATTATATTTTAAAATGTCATAATTACCAGTTCGTTAAAATCTCCTCCGCTTAGCACTTTTCGTCCTCCAAAAGGAAGCGTTATATGAATTTAAGTTGACATGTATAACATCACAAATATTTTAAACTAAGTTATAGACTCTAAAACTCAAAATTTCCTTATCGTTCTTTTAAGCTTTTCAAATTTTAAAGGTTTTAGGAAAATTGTTTATAGCCTATAAATCATGTCAATCTTTTTTTAGATCAAATTCCATTTGTTTCGAAGCATTTCCAAGGTTTCCAAATTTTTTTTGTATTCCCATCATATATAATTTTCAAGATCTTCAATCCATATGTTATAAATTATTTTAAATTCGTATAGTTGAATATTTTCCCCTATATAACATTTTTTCAAAACATTTCTAAATTTAAAATCCTTACGTAATGATATAGGACTTATATTCATCCTTATTCCAAATAATAAATCGGGTTTGGAAAGGTAACGTTTCCTATACTCGGGAAAATCTCTCAAAAACATCATTATTCTTCCGCTGTGCTACTCTGATTAGCATACACATATTTCATACTAATATTGTTCACAAGTTAATTCCAAAACATTGATTTCAAAATTTTCAGAATCAAATCCCCAAAATTAATATTTCTAAATTCAAAATCTTTCTTGTATAAGTTGAGTTTCTTAAAACTTCCATTTTCTTTACACAAGTGAATAATTGTTAAGCAGTTTCCCTTCAATTCATTTATTCTTGTTGGTTTCTTTGACAAAGGCATATAACTCGATCTGTTTCATGTGTATACATAGCTTATTTTGTCGTACAAACTTTGTTGCTCAACTTGTCGTATCCCATATCATTTCATTTGATTGATTCATGTCAGAACCTTATTATTTCACCTATGTTTGTTTATTTTTTCTTTCTTTTCACTTTAAATGCTCATCATGGAATTTTACTTAATCCATTTTCTTTGTACTCGATTTTTTTTTTGTCAAAATTTTACTTCCGAGTAAGATTTATATACACAAATCAAATTTGCTGTAAGTTATCGCTTTTGTCAAATTCGATATGTTCACATTTCAATTTTCCCCCACTTAGAACTTTAGCTCTACTCGTATACTAATCCAAATTTTAGAATATATAATAATACACAGAACTTTTTAGTAAATCGGTTTTAGATTAATGTTAAATTCTTAGTTTCCCTTAAATTCTATAAGTTTGCATATATAAATTTTCATACAACACCTGTCAAAATATCTATGTTCATACAGATAAAATTTTATAAACACTTTTATAGGTAACCCATTTGCATCTTAAATTTATTGATTTAAAACCGATCTTCAATTCTAATGCAATATCAAAACCAATTTTTCATATTCTTCCAAAGTGACGTTTAAGTATTAATTCAACATCTCGATTGGAATTATACATCTTCGTCACTTTCGAAGCATAGAAATAAACACTAGTGATTTCACGACATCCACTTGGTTCATTTCCAAGTGACTACAGTGCGAATTTATATTCATCTAGTACACAAAGAGTTTAGTACATACATTGGCCAGACTTATGTCCCAAAATTTCCACATACCAGATATTCCAACCTTGACGTCAACAACTATTTGAAAATTTTCTCTTTAAAATACACACCATTTCTATATGTAAATTTCCTAAATACAAGTAAAAAAACATATTTTGATTGTAACTATTTATTTATTTATGCTATCTTCAAATTTATAATGGAAAAATCATATGTTGTTTTCTTTTTCTCAAAACATATAGGATTTCATTATCATTTTCATGTTTCAAACACATCATTTTTGAAACTTTAGATTAAATGTTTGCTTTTCTTATAGATATGAACTCCATAAAGTACTTTGCATGAATTATTAGGACAAATTCCATGTTTCATAATGAAATTTTAGTTTCAAAAAAAAATGTTTAAGTACCAAGTTATATCTGATTCAATTTATGTTTAGATCATTACCACATTTTACGCTTGTTTGGCTATATCGTTCTATTATCCTTCACGACCTTTAGGAAATCAATCAAATCATTTATTCCTAATGTTTCAGTTTTACAAGTTTTATTTACAATTTACTTTAATATTGTCTATGAGTTCATAACCATTTCAATCAATGAAGTCAAGTTACAATTTAACATATATCTCAATTTATTCGATAAACCAAGCATTTGACACTTAGTTATTTATTCAGGTTTTTATTCTAAATTCTCATCTCTTAAGTTAACCCAATCCGAGATACTTTCGAACATAAGTTGAAAGATGAGCTATCAAACAAACCAAATCGAATAGGTTTGTCAAGGATAGGTTAGAAGTATTATGGAAGATCCATGATTTAGAAGCGACCACTTCTAAATTTTAGAATGGGACAAACTAAACTAGACTCGTATTTGGGAGATCCAACAAAAAAGGAGTGTTCAACAAGAGGGACGAGTTCAAAGGGATCGAAATTTAAAACAGGAATATTTTAAAGCAAGGCTAAAATTTCAAATAATTTTCATGTATAGAAAATCTTTCCAAAATTCTTTAAAATCATTTAAAATATTTTTATTTTCAAAATACATTGTCTCGGGTATGATTCCACAACGATTTCACTCATTCTAGAGTATTTCTACTCCATCTCTAATGAGTGTTTCAACAACATAAGCTAAGCTTTGTATAACCAAAGCTCTGATAGCAGATGTAATGACCCGGCCTTTTGACCGCCTAAAGTCGGTAATTAAACCAACTCGAATCATTCAAAAGGGCAGATTGTTATTGCTTATGAAGTTGAAATACAAATCATTACAGAATCAGAACATAGAATATCCCACCGCGGAAGAAAATTTATACAGTATTTCAAAATCTTTTACCAAATATCAAAGTGGAAAAATACATATACAGCGGAAGAATGAATATAGAACCATACTGATATTCGGTAATAAGAAGAAATGGGCATAACTGCAAATGACATAGCAGATGGATAACTGGATCTCCAACGAATCACAAGCTCTAATATATTGTCTCCAAGCTGAATACTCGGTCTGACCCGGGCATTTTGCAAGGAAACAAACAAACAAAATACACGAGTCAGGACTAACAGCCTTATATAAGTGAATTAAACCAAATGAAGTGTCCAATGAAATGTATAATAACTTAAAGGATGTATGGAATTCCTATCCTTTAAGGATCCATGAAACTAATATATATATATATATATATATATATATATAATAGTATGCTATTATTGTAATCACTATAAGATAAATACCTTATTGCAACTAGTAATTTGCAACAAGCAACAAAAGACAGCTGTAGTAAATGACATTTAGCAACGGACCTATTATAGCAATTACAATAGATAAGATTTAGCAATAGGCCTTTTTTTCTGTTGCGAAAAACATATTTTTAGCAGCTGCGCTTCTCTTCCTATTGCAAATACATACTTTTAGCAAATGTGCTTCCATAACAGTTGCAGCAAACATATTATTTGCAACGGTGCTTCCAAGCCAGTTGCGAATAAATATCTTTAGCAACTGTTTTCGCCAGTTGCAATTACTGTATTTTCTGCAAGTGGTAAAGCCAGTTGCGAAAAACACACTAAAAATAAGTATAAGCTTTTAATGATTAACTTTTAATAATTAATTTTAAATATTTACTGTTTAATGATTAACTATCAGTGATTATACAATAATTAAGATTAATATTTAACAATTATTAATTAATAATAAAATTTATGTATTGTAAAGGGATATTTATAACTGATAATTAAATAATAATAATTAATAATTAACAAATAAAAATAAATAACATCTAAAAAATACTAAAATAAATAAATAATTATTAAATAATAATAAATTAATCGTAAAAAACTAATGGATAATAATTAATAATTAATTTGAAATATGAATATGTTTAAATATTAAATAAGTAATAGATAATTAAATAATTAGTAAATTCATAATAAATAATTACTATTAAATTCAAAAGTATGAAGTAATAGGTAATATTTACTTATAATTTGACAAGTATTAAGTAATAATAATTAATTGAAATCAATTAATACGTTAATAATTTATCATGGTTAGTTATTAATAGTGTGTAAATTATATTAAACAATTATTAATTACTTTTAATAATTAATAAATCATAGTATTCAATAATTATATTAAAAGGTAATAAATAGTAATTATCTATTAAAATTTTGGTGCCAGCTATTAAAAGGTAGTAAATAGTAATTATCTATTAAAAGGTAATAAATAGTAATTAAATGGTAATAAATCAAAGTATTCAACAAAACAATAACAATTGTCTATTAAAAGTAATAAATCAAATTAAAAGGTAGTAAATAGTAATTAACATTTATCTATTAAACGATAACAATCATAGTATTCAATAACCACAATATTCAATAAGCAGTAATAAATAGTAATTAACAATTATCTATTAAACGATAACAATCATAGTATTCAATAATCATAGTAGTAAATAGTAATTAACAGTTACCTATTAAAAGAGAACAATCATAGTATTCAATAATCGTAGTAATTAATACTAATTAACAATTATCTATTAAACGATAACAATCATATTATTCAATAATCATAGTATTTAACAATTATTTATTAAAAGGTAACAAATAGTAATTATCTATTAAAAGGTAATAAATCATAGTATTCAATAATTATATTAAAAGGTAACAGTATTTAATAATTTATCATGGTTTTAAATACCTGCCTTACAAAATGATAACAAAATTTTGGCGCCAGCTAAGTAAAATTAAGCGGCGTTAATTTAAATTTTGGCTGGAAGTGCCAAAATAGTCGGAATTAATCCAAATATCTTAATCGTCACTATTCTCCGCAAATCGGAAAACAAAGCTTCTCACTTTCGGATCCAAATCTGTATGCCAGTTCTACTTCTTCCCAAATCCGAAAATTTGCCTTTTTAGTCTCAGACCTAAATACATATGCTAGTACTCCCCAAATCAAAAAAGAAACCTTCTTCATCTCAGATCTAAATCCGTATGCTCTTTCATTAGAATTCCAACCACAGTTACCTCAGCTAACAGAAATCACCATGGCCTTGAAATTCCTCTATTTGGTTGTTGGTTCACAATTCTTCATTTATCGGTTTGTTTTCTAACATATTTCAAGATTCCTGTTGCTGTGTACTTCCGATTTACTTCTATGCTTTTATTGAAATAGGATTATGTGTTATCGAGAAAGAAAATCGATGCAACATTGAATATTATTTCAATTCTCTTTAATTTTGTGGGGCTTTGGAATTTTATGTTCTTAAATGGAGCTCGAACAAGAGCATGCATCGGTAAGCAGTCTTCTTCATTTCTAGGCTTTTCTGTAATGTACCGTATTTTTGTTTTTGCAGAAAATCAACTTTTTATAATGTTGTTCGTTGGTTTTTGACTGATGTTTAGGGAACCAAGAAGCTCTTTTGATAAAGTTTGAATCTTTTCCCTTTAAACAACCATATTTCCAAAGTACAATTATTTGGGTGGTCGCTTTATTTCCTAAACAACACCATAGCTCTGTCCCCGCTTGAAATTGTTAAATTATTCACACGAACATTTCGAATAGAGTAAACGAACGTTTAAGGCTTTAAGCATTCAAATTTTAAAATTGTTTCTGAATTGTGTTATGAGTTGTTCATCTAGTCTGCGTATAATGGAACAGCAAAGGATTGTTTATCTGTTGAAAAAAAAATAAGGTATTTTTCTTAAGTTGCATGCTCTGTTCTGCCGCAACACAGCAATCTCAACTAAAGGTATTGAATCATGATTTGCATCATATCCAACATAAACAAAGTTGTATCGTTAATTTTTTAATTCATTTTCAAGCTTTACCGTACCTTTATGCCACGTGCAAAAACATACTTAGCTTTTACATGGTGTAGTCGATTGCCTCACTTGATATTTTTATAATATAACCTTTTTACAAGTACATTGTTTAATGGTTCTCCAATTCAATATTGTCTTGTTAAACTTAATTTTTTAGTTTTTCATTGTTTTGTCAAGCTTCAAACCATTATATATGATGTGGGACAAACTACAAACATTTGAAGGCTTGCAGCATTGGAGATGCCCTAACATTTGTAAGCAAATTTAAGTATAAAATGATCTAATAGGTTCATTGTCTAAAGGTAAGAAAATGAGAACTATGCATAAGCGTCAACGGATGAGCAAATGGATATCACTTTACAAAAGCTTATGCAAATAATTTGAATAACACTGTAACCCGCATGTTGCAAGAGAGGATACATATCTAAAAATTATTATAGAAAGAAAATGCATTAATTCATTTCAAACGAATGACGCTACGTATGCTTCACAAGTTGCACGGAAAAAATGTCAAGAGATTACCCAAAGAGTTCGCTGGAATGACATACATATTCCTGGATAGGTATGTACATGTTCATGATCGACAGCAAGCTTGGAGCATGAACTGCATATTTATTCTAGTGAATTGATGATATTTATTCTCTTGTTATAGTATACGTATTATAGGGTAGAAATATGATTAGAAATATTCTATTTGAAAAAAAATGAGTTGTGTGAGAGAAGAAATTGTTATACATGAGTGGTGTATGAAAATTGTAGAAATTTTTGTTGTAATTGTTTGTGCTATTAAAACTTTATTAAAATAAAATTTTTATTTGTTTATTTTATTTTGTGATATATACTATTACTAAAATGAATACATATAATATGTAATATCTATTAGCTATAAATTTTTTTTTTACAGATTTATGAATCTATTGCAACATGCATATACTGTTGCAAAATGATTTGTTGCAACAGCGAAATCCTGCTGCAAAAAAGTATACCGCAGCATCTTATTGCAACAGGCAGAAAATATTGTGGACTTTTTGCAACTTCGGCTATACCAACAGGCGCAGACCTGTTGCAATAGGCCTACTGCAACAGATATTGTCTATTGCGAAAAGTGTTTTTTGTTGCAGTGAATGTCTATTCAGTAAAGTAAATATAATGAAAATAGCGTAAGTGGGATTACCATATTACCCTTACGCAGTTTATAGGCATCACAGTCTATACACAGTCTATACAGTACCGTAAATTCACCGCACTGGTGTTATCAGAGGGCACTCCGTAGAAAATTATAAAAATCAAAATCGTATAGAGCTCGTATGGGATAAATATGACAAGGCACATGAGGCAATGCCCAAGGTAGGATTCTACCAGTTGCACTCCCGGACTGGTGGTAACGCATAGCAGCAACTACCGCCCATCTCGGAACACACTACCAAATCAAGGGGGTCCCCCAAATCAATCACAACAATAATAAAGATGGTATCGAAAAAGCGTGTCCAGTATGAGGTGCGACCAAAATTAGTCACGGTATAGCTCCTGTTTTAGTCATTTTAATTATGATCTGAATGTCAAGGCAATTTCGTCATCGTTCGCCTTCTTCGATCCAATGGTCGCCTCCAAGCCATCTTGTTGTCATTCTGATATTCCATCACGTACACAGTTGTTAAAGTGATATCGGCACTGACAGAGAGTACGCCACTTACCGACTCCGGTCTCTTCAACAACCGACGCTTTCATTTTTTTTCACACTGTGGCCACTATATTTGAATTCATATTCCAAGTATCGCAAATCGATTTACTTCAAGTATTGCCCAAAATCAGTTGCTCAAAACATTCGTCATTGGATCGGTTTAAGATTAAAAGACCAATATTCACCATTTCTTTGTCAACCATTGGGTTTTAAGTTGCAAATTCCACGAAATATTGTTATTGCTTGAAATCATTTATTTCACCCTTATGGATTCACTAGACTGGATTGGACATAGATTTCTATCTGAATTAAAATATATTCAGAAAGTTAAGTTTTGAAAATAGTATATGTATATTGAAAGTAATGTATAAACATATGTATAATTGGACAAATATATGCATATTAAATTGAAAATAATGTACAAACATGTATATTAAACTGAAAGTAATGTATGAATATATATAGTTGGAAAAATATATGCATATTAAATTAAAAATATTGTATAAATGTATATATAGATAGTTAGAAAAGTATATGTATATTAAATTTAGAATATTTTATAAACATACACACACACACACACACACACACATATATATATATATAGTTGGAAAAGTATTATAAAATTCATATAGTTAAAGTAACCAAACCATTTTATAGGAAATTATTTACAAAATCGAGTGATGAGAAAAAATTTACTTCTACGAAATTGACATTCTATAAATAATATTGATCCAATCTAAATCCAAATCCATGTCTTAGAAATTTCTTTTCCCATCAAAATTTCTCCTTTAACCAAATTCTCATTTATTTGGTTCAATTTCAATACTTCATGGTTAAAACGATTTTCAAGCCAATGTTCACCTTGGATTCGACATATCCATTTCATATAATAAACCCTAAACCACTTTTAGCGTTAGCTATGAATCAAAAATGTAATTTGCTAAATTCTAGCTTGTTAACAAAACTCGTATTCACCATGATATAAATAACATATTCCTTTTTAATTTAGCACTTCACATTAATAAAAATCCTTCTTACATTTACAGGGCGAAAGTTCATCTGACAAATCACATATTAAAATAAGTTTTGAAAAAAAAATAGGTATCAAGTCTTTACAAATCCCTTACATTAAATCATTAAATTCCAAAATTGTCAAATTCTTAAGTTTTATTGCATGAACATAAAGCTATGAAGAATTTATTTAAATAAATAAAAATTTAAGTGTTAACTTGCAAAAATCACTTGAAAATTTATTTTCATACAAATTGGATTTCTATAAGAATTCAAGAAAAATTTGAACAAAACTACTTTTGAACCTTTTCTTTATGCTATATGGAAATGTCATTTAAAATTTCTACTTATAAAATCGATAAAATATTCAAAATATTTTTATTTTAATGACCACGGTGTCCGTATAAATTCTCCTATCCTGTGGTCAAGTGATACAAGTATTTATCATTTCAATCCGTTCTTTAAAAATATTCAAATCTTGGGTATGTATCATTTTAACCCGCATCCCAAATCGATTCGAATACACAAGGGGTTCGAGTATGTATCATTTCAACCCGTAATGGTTTCTAATCAAAAAGGGGACTTGCATGGTGAGACAACAAACATAGCTTGTCAAGCATACATCCATAGTGTCATATGAAATAATAGTGTGTGCTGCACGTGCACAACCACAAAGCAAACAAATCTAGAGCACCCTAACATTCCATTCAACATTTCAAGTGTTCAATTCACTTGAGTGAGAAAAACTCACCTTTTGTGGCAAAATGAGAAGACATGATTTGAGTTGGATGACGCTAACGACTACAAGGAGAATTTTGCTACCTAGAATAAAGGTACGATTTTTATTTAGGGAAGCAGACAAAATTTCAAAATAGAGAAGAGTGACTTTGCATGCATCAAACCACCCATCAAACCACTCAACCATGTATCATTTTTGTTCAAAATAGAGAAGAGTGACTTTGCATGCATCAGCAAAATAGTTAAACGAAAACACAACACCATTTTAGTAAGATCCGCCTATGTACTTCGCTGTTACTATGAAGTACAGAGCCAAATCTCAGTGAACGGTGCGTGTATAACATACGGGTTTGTAATTTCATGCATGCATGTCACCCGATCTTACAAACTGAGATGATTAAACTCATGGTTCTCAAGCTGTTCGAGGCTGGTAGTGAGCTATTAATATAGTAGTGGTTGCTTACATTATTTTAGCAAGAGTTTTGGAAGCTATACATTTATATAATAAAACATGTGGATGCATGTTTATTGACATATGTAATCAAGGAAGAAAACCATATTGAAACTCTCGACAAGAACTTCCAAGTTTCTGAAATTGGGTACTGACGCTGGCGGTCGACTGGAACAGGTAGCGTCGACGGAGGAGTGGAGCTGAAATACAACAGTACGCTAAGGATACATTTCTGGCAAAATATAGCTTCGCATGTATGTATATACTTTAAGGATATATATACATACTGTCAAACTCAAGCAAAGGCATCCATAAGGATACTCACGTAAGCACGGAGCACGTCACCAGAGATGAAGCTGAGCTTAGATGCGACGTTGTGCTCATAACCGATGAAGCTGAGCTTGGACGGGATGGAGGAATGTTGGCGGCTCGACTGACGAACTCAGGCACGGACCACCGGAGAGGAACTATTTCACGCTAGGTTTGCTTTTTTTCTTTCTTTTTCTCTTCAGCTGACACAAGGGGTAAGTGAGCATCGGATTCCTTGAATTGCACGAGGACTTTGGCAACCGGCGTTCGACTGGCATTAGGCGAAGTGCGCGAGGTGGGAACGTACACAGTTTGTAAGCACAATATGGTTTTTTGCTTTAGACTTTTGAGACGTGTTTTAGACTTTTGAGAAAACTAGAGCCGTGAGGTTTGGGGTAGGAGGACTATTATTAGCGTAGAGCAGAGAAATTGGGTACTGAGAGAAGGAAAGGAAGTGGGTTGGTGGCTTCTCACGTGAAGGAGAATGGGAGCTGCGAAGAGGACATGGACGCAAAAATGAGATTTTTTTTCCATTCAAAAGCTTGTTCTTCTTTCTTTCCTTGTCTAAATAGTTAAAGTGGAGAATGGGATACGGGAATGGATAGGAGAGAATGAGGTAGACGATGGAGTTTTGTCACACGAGGAGCAGGGACGGTTTTTATTTCTGTTCATCCAAATAACTAGGAGAAAGCTTTGGATTCTTTACACTGTATATTTCCATATCTTAGGGTACTGTTTCCATATCTTTTCTATTTTCCATTGACCGAAAGAGATTCAAAAATCTTGCACAATGAATTTGGAATATTTGGCTATTGATAGGGAAAGAGTTTTGTCATTGCCATATTTCTGGGAAGATTTTAAATTTCAGATTTAAGGAGTAACGTATATAACTATTTCAAAAGAACAGGGACACTTGTTAACGATAATAAGTGTCAATGTTAGCTGTAATTTACTACCATTATGGGATGGTTCCAATTTGCGTTTACATCATTAATTTCTGCCTTGTTTATTAATACCATTTAGGAAATTAAAATTAAATTATTTTTTTCTTCCTTTTTCCTTATTTATTTTTATTTAAATATCTGTTTATTTAGATGCACATGAACGTACAATGCAGTGAACGCTCTAACGAACGTTAATCCATTATATGCACATTTCAACTACGCGCGCTACGTTTATGCAACACTAAATATTATTAACGCGAAACATTGTACTTCTCGGACGATGAATTTATAAATTTAATTAAAGTATTTTTTTAAATTTATTTAGAAATTTTAAGTTTACTAAATTTGCGGAATTGTCACTAGGGAAAGAAGCATGACGATATCAGGCACATTTTTTCTTGTTTTAAATTACGTCATAAATTTCAAAATTTATCAATGGTGAAATAATTTAAATTCTTCGATTTATCAAACCGAACATATACGGAAATTTACATTTACCAATTTGATATCAAAACTATATTAAAATAAATTAGCTCTTTAATTGTAAGCACTTCAAATCTTACATTTTGAAATAAATTTTACATGAAATAAGTCATAACTTAAATTAGATTGCAAAATTTGATTATATTTTCAAGTCAAGACTTCAATGGTTAAATGAATCTAATTCTACTAGAAAATATTTGTTTTGACAAACAATTCATATTGGAAAGAATTAAATTTACAAAAGAAGAGTTCCACTTAAAAATAAATTCAGATTAATTAATAACGTTTCTCTGGCAATGTCTATATTTAGGTAACAAAAGAATTACACATTAAGTATCCAAATTTAGTAAGCCATGTTAAGTTAGCAAAATGTTGATATCAAAATAAATATACAAAGAATTATTATTTAAAAGAAAATTCCATTAGATAACATTCCAAATTCTATGTCGAACTCGAAATCTAAACATAAATTTTATCGTTAAATTTTAAATTAATTATATTTTAAAACATCATAATTATCGGTTCGTTACAATCTCCTCCGCTTAGCTCTTTTCGTCCTCCAAAAGGAAGCGTCATATGAATTTAAGTTAACATGTATGACATCACAAATATTTTAAACTAAGTTACCGACTCTAAAACTCAAAATTTCCTTATCGTCCTTTTAGGCTTTTCAAATTTTAAATGTTTTAGAAACATCATTTATAGCCTATAAGTCATGTCAATCTTACTTTAGATCAAATTCCATTTGTTTCAAAACATTTCCAAGGTTTCCAAATAAATTTTGTATTCCCATCATATATTATTTTCAAGATCTTCAATCCATATCTTATAAATTATTTAAAATTCGTATAGTCGAATATTTTCCCCTTCATAACATTTTTTCAAAACATATCTCAATTTAAAATCCTTACACAATGATATAGGACTTATATTCATCCTTATTCCAATTATTAAATCGGGTTTGGAAAGGTAACGTTTCCTATACTCGAGAAAATCTCTCAAAAATATCATTATTCTTCTGTTGTGCTACTCTGATTAGCATACACATATTTCATACTAATATTGTTCACAAGTTAATTCCAAAACATTGATTTCAAAATTTTCAGAATCAAATCCCCAAAATTAATATTTCCAAATTCAAAATCTTTCTTGTATAAGTTGAGTTTTTTTAAAACTTCCATTTTCTTTACATAAGTGATTAATTGTTAAGCAGTTTCCATTTAATTCATTCATTCTTGTTGGTTTCTTTGACAAAGGCATATAACTCGATCTGTTTTATGTGTATACATAGCTTATTTTGCTGTACAAATTTTGTTGCTCAACTTGTCGTATCCCATGTCATTTCATTTGATTGATTCATGTCACAACCTTACTATTTCACCTATGTTTGATTATTTCTTCTTCTTTTCACTTTAAATTCTCATCATGGAATTTTACTTAATCTATTTTCTTTGTACTCGATTTTTTTTTTGTCAAAATTTTCCTTTCGAGTAAGATTTATATACATAAATCCAATTTGTCGTAAGTTATCGCTTTTGTCAAATTCAATATGTTCGCATTTCAATTTATTTACAAAGTTTTCAAACAGGGAAAATTGTCTTCTCCCCACTTAGAACTTTAGCTCTGCTCGTATACTAATCCAAATTTTAGAATACATAATAATACACATAACTTTTTAGCAAATCGGTTTTAGATTAATGTTAAATTCTTAGTTTCCCTTAAATTCTATAAATTTGCATATATAAATTTTTATACAACGTCTATCAAAATTTCTATGTTCATACAGATAAATTTTTATAAACACTTTTATAGTTAACCCATTTGCATCTTAAATTTATTGATTCAAAACCGATCTTCAATTCTGACGCAATATCAAAACCAATTTTTCTTATTCTTCCAAAATGAGATTTAAGTATTAATTCGACATCTCGATTGGAATTATACATCTTCATCACTTTCGAAATGTAGAAATAAACACTAGTGATTTCACGACAACCACTAGGTTCATTTCCAAGTGACTACAGTGCGAATCTATATTCATCTAGTATACAAAGAGTTTAGTACATACGTTGGGCAGACATATGTCCCAAAATCTCCACATCCCAGATATTCCAACCTTGACGTCAACAACTATTTGAAAATTTTCTCTTTAAAATACACACCATTTCTATATGTAAATTTCCTAAGTATAAGCAAAAAAACATATTTTGATTGTAATTGTTTATGCTATCTTCAAATTTATAATGGAAAAATCATATGTTGTTTTCTTTTTCTCAAAACATATACGATTTCTTTATCATTTTCATGTTTCAGACACATCATTTTTCAAACTTTAGATTAAATGTTTGCTTTCCTTATAGATATGAACTCCATAAAGTATTTTGCATGAATTATTACGACAAATTCCATGTTTCATAAAGAAATTTTAGTTTCAAAAAAAAAACGTTTATGTACCAAGTTATATCTTATTCAATTTATTTTTACATTTTTACCACATTTTACGCTTGTTTGGCTATGTCGTTCTATTATCCTTCACAGCCTTCAGGAATTCAATTAAATCATTTATTCCTAATGTTTCAGTTTTACAAGTTTTATTTACAATTTACTTTAATATTGTCTATGAGTTCATAAACATTTCAATCAATGAAATAAAGTTATAGTTTAACATATCTCAATTTATTCGATAAACCAAGCATTTGACACTTAGTTATTTATTCAGGTTTTAATTCTAAATTCTCATGTCTTAAGTTAACCCAATCCGAGCTACTTTCGAACATAAGCTGAAAGATGAGCGATCAAACAAACCAAATCGAATGGATTTGTCAAGGATAGGTTAGAAGTATTATGGAAGATCCATGATTTAGAAGCGACCACTTCTAAATTTTTGGAATGGCACAAACTAAACTAGACTCGTACTTGGGATATCCAACCAAAAACGAGCGTTTAACAAGAGGGACGAGTTCAAAGGGAACGAAATTTAAAACAGGAATATTTTAAAGCAAGGCTAAAATTTCAAATAATTTTCATGTATAGAAAATCTTTCCAAAATTCTTTAAAATCATTTGAAATATTTTTATTTTCAAAATACGCTCTCTCGGGTATGATTCCATAACGATTTCACTCATTCTAGATTATTTCTACTGCATCTCCAATGAGCGTTTCAACAACATAAGCTAAACTTTGTATAACCAAAGCTCTGATACCACATGTAACGACTCGGCCTTTTGACCGCCTCAAGTCGGTAATTAAACCAACTCGAATCTTTCAAAAGGACAGATTGTTATGCTTATGAAGTTGAAATACAAATCATTACAGAATCAGAACACAAAATATCCCACAGCGGAAGAAAATTTATACAATATTTCAAAATCTTTTACAAAATATCAAAGTGCAAAAATACAGATACAACGGAAGAATGAATATAGTACCATACTGATATTCGGTCATAAGCAGAAATGGGCATAACTGCAAATGACATAGCAGATGGATAGCTGGATCTCCAACGAATCTCAAGCTCTAATATATATGTCTCCAAGCTGAATACTCGGTCTGACCCGGGCATTTTGCAAGGAAACAAACAAACAAAATACACGAGTCGGGACTAACAGCCTTATATATAAGTGAATTAAACCAAATGAAGTGTCCAATGAAATGTACAATAACTTAAAGGATGTATGGGGTTCCCATCCTTTAAGGATTAGTGAAACTAATATATATATATATATATATATATATAATAGTACGCTATTATTGCAATCACTACAAGAAAAATACCCTATTGTAGCTAGCAATTTGCAACAGGCAACAACAGACAGCTGCAGTAAATGACACTTAGCAATGGACCTATTATAGCAGTTGCAATAGATAAGATTTAGCAATAGGACTTTTTTTTCTGTTGCGAAAAACATATTTTTAGCAGCTGCACTTCTCTTCCTGTTGCAAATACATACTTTTAGCAACTATGCTTCCATAACAGTTGCAACAAACATATTATTTGCAATGGCACTTACAAGCCAGTTGCGAATAAATATCTTTAGCAACTGTTTTCGCCAGTTGCAATAACTGTATTTTCTGCTAGTGGTAAATCCAGTTGTGAAAAAACATACTAAAAATAAGTATAAGCTTCTAATGATCAACTTTTAATAATTAATTTTAAATAGTTATTGTTTAATGATTAACTATTAGTAATTATACAATAACTAAGATTAATATTTAGTATTTAATAATTATTTATTAATAATAAAATTTAAGTATTGTAAAGGGATATTTATAACTGATAATTAAATAATAATAATGAATAATTAACAAATAATAATAAATAACATCTAAAAAATAATAAAATAAATAAATAATTATTAAATAATAATAAATATATTGTAAAAAACCTAATGGATAATAATTAATAATTAATTTGAAATATGAATATGTTTAAATATTAAATAAGCAATAGATAATTAAATAATTAGTAAATTCATAATAAATAATTACTATTAAATTCAAAAGTATGAAGTAATAGTTAATATTTAGTTATAATTTGATTAGTATTAAGTAATAATAATTAATTGAAATTAACTAATACATTAATAGTTTATCATGGTTAGTTATTAATAGTGTGTAAATTATATTTAACAATTATTAATTACATTCAACAACTAATAAATCATAGTATTCAATAATTATATTAAAAGGTAATAAATAGAAATTATCTATTAAAATTTTGGCGCCAGCTATTAAAAGTTAGTAAATAGTAATTATCTATTAAAAGGTAATAAATAGTAACTAAATGGTAATAAATCATAGTATTCAACAAAAAGATAACAATTATCTATTAAAAGGTAATAAATCATATTAAAAGATAATAAATAGTAATTAACAATTATCTATTAAACGATAACAATCATAGTATTCAATAATCACAGTATTCAATAATCCGTAATAAATAGTAATTAACAATTATCTATTAAATGATAACAATCATAGTATTCAATAATCATAGTAGTAAATAGTAATTAACAATTATCTATTAAACGATAACAATCATAGTATTCAATAATCATAGTAATAAATAGTAATTAACAATTATCTATTAAACGATAACAATCATATTACTCAATAATCATAGTATTTAACAATTATCTATTAAAAGGTAACAAGTAGTAATTATCTATTAAAAGGTAATAAATCATAATATTCAATAATTATATTAAAAGGTAATTGTAACACCCCGTATATTCTATAATAGTAAAATTCACAAATTAAAGTATAATTAATTTCAGACCAAAGAATTAACGGAAACGGGATACGCCATTTCGTTCGTCTCGGAATTCTGCTTGAGATAGAGTCCGAGTTTGCGTAAAAGGACTCCGTATGAGGGAGATATGACCTCCGGAAGTTTCAGAATTCAGTTTAAAATTCAAACAAGCAGAAACAGTTCAGAAACGAGTTCAAAATTCAAAATCGGACCCAGATTGGGCTGGGCGGGAATTTCCCGCCTAAGACCCAGGTCGACTGGGTAGTCGACCTGGCCCCTGAGCCAGGTCGAACCCAGCCCCTCCTGGATGGCCTGGTCTGTGGTTGGCCGAATTTCTGGGCTTTGTCTTGTCACTAGGGCTTATGTGTCAACTCTTGATTGGTTTCTCTTTAAAACGAACGGCTTGTATTAATCTAAGCTCCATCGACGGCTCTAATCAATTCACAAACTCTATAAAAAGGACATAAGACTCACCTAATTCACACAAATAAAAATGAGTATGGAGCTGTCATGCTGCTGAAGAAAGACTAGGAATAGCCGTCAAATTAAGAGATGATTAGGAGTTGATTCAAAAGCTTAAAGCCACGACAATTAAATCAAAACAACGCCTACAACAAAGGATAGCATCTCCAAATTCAGAATTCAGAATCCTGAATTGAAGATTCGTCATACGTTGTTAGTAGAGTGCTATTCCGATGTGAATGAATAAATGAGATTTGATCTGTGTAAAATGAGAAATGGAATTATACTTAATTTGTGGTGATGATAATTCGTAATTGTATGTTGCTATGATTCTAATTATGAATAGATTTGGGATGTTGTGGTATAATGATGTTAGATCTATTGGATATTTGCAAGTATATGATTCATGTTGAAAGTTAACAACTATATGTTTGTGGTAGTTTATTACAACCAAGTTGAGACTCATGCAAGTATATGATTCACTATTATGCCAACATGATTTTAGATCCTTCTATGTATATTTTTATGATCATTTTTAGTGTAGTTGGTTCCATTTGGGTATTATGATTCATATGAATTTATGTTGAAATAGGCATTATGATTCAAGTGAAAACCATACTTTTGTATTAGTGACAAAAGTAAGCATCTTTGTGAATTTGTGTTGACTCTATAAACATGACTAGATTACGTTTGGTGTTATGCCTAATTGAAAATATGTTTTAGGCCTATGTTGTTATCAAAATCATATGATAATATATGTGACACATAATTAAGTTAGATTCACATTTTAAATGCAAGTTTACATGACTAGACTAAAACCATGATTCTTGTTTAGGTATGTTTTATGTCAAGATTATATGCTATTACAATGCAAGTTCACAAGTGCCTAATTTATGTTAATTAGATCGCTATGTTGCAAGTTCATGCGTTTACACACCCCTTTTGATGTTACTTAAGATATATAAACACCATGTTCTAAGCCTCCCCTTTTTCATGTGGCTAAGTTGGGCTTAAATGTTAAGCCCAACATATGTTATAATATAGCGAACGTATAAAACGGGGGTAATGACGTTGGGTTAAAAATATAAAACATATGTGTTGGCATGTCTGACGCATGCCAACGACCATGAGAACATTTAAGTGGTATAAATTAATTTTATCCAATAAAGATGAATTTGAATAATGGGCTGCAAATATTTACATATAAAAAGAAAAGAGACAAAATATGTAAACTTAGAAAATACGATGTGTTTAACCTGAGGTTGGATTGCGTTGTGACATAAACCTGCCCGACTATCCAGTAGTTACAACAATACCTATCCAATGTGGGTGGTTAAACATTGAGCCCAATAAAGACCCGAGGTTAGACTGATTTGTGACAATAAGACTACCCGGACCCAACCAGCAACAGGCAGCCACAACAATACCTGTCTAATGTGAGTGGTTGAGGCTTTAATAAGACAATTAAGGCTGAGTCAGGATTGATAGGATTAAGTAAATTGAATTAATACTTAATCAAATTAAACATGCTAAACTATACAGACTGATTGGGGTTTAGGTTTATACAGAACACTTAACCAATTTAGCATGTTGGCTAGAAATAGAAAACCTAGTAGCGAGGGACCCTTTTCAGTAGTAACCCTACAAGGTGTATCAGGATACCCTGAACTAGGAAGGGTGGGGCACGATTACTGGGCTGACTATAAGGGGACAAATCGACGGCGGTGGTGCAACAGTGTAGGTTCTAACGGGGTGCGGGCGTGCACACACTCCGGCGCAGAAAAATTAGGCACTGGGCACCAGTAGTATACCTGTGCATTCTAGAACTGTGTCAGGCCGCCACCATGGGACTTGATACACCCCATGGTGGTACCAGCATAGGTAGCTACAACATCGGGGGCCATAAGACCCATGTAACTATGCGAGTAGGAGCCGATCATTAGAATGGATCACTTCACCCTGATTATGGGGTGCCTGTTGGGAACTAGTTTATAGGGGTGCAGAGATTAATATGGGGTACGATAGTATATTCGACTCCAGAAAACTTAACTTAGCTTATGGTGCTTCCCCATTTCCAGGTTATACTTATCATGCTCTTTTTCTTATTCATAGATTGAATAGTCCTAGACTTACTCAGGCTTTATGTCTGACTCTACTTTTCTTTCGTCTTCTTTTCTTTCGTTTCCCCCCCAGGTCCACAGGGAGGGAATACCGCAGCTTGACCAGTTTCACATCCAGCTTGAAGAGAGAGAATGTATTGCTTGGATCCCTTTCATTTTGGACTATGGCTTTGGATATCAATTATGGGGACTTATGCAGTTTACTTATGTTTTTATGCTTCTTTAAGTTATGAAATCAAGACAGTTATGGAAATGTAATGTTTTTTTGAAGTATTGTAAGACAATTATGGTATGGTTTGTGTAACACGTATTTTGATGAAATAAAAGTTGTTGTTATTTCTGCTATTCAAAAATATGTGTATTTATATCTGTCTTGTGTATCTGTGACCTATACTTATAAACCTCCACCAAAATTAGGGCATTCCCTTGGTGAGTGACCCTAACGGAGGTGGGGTGTTTCACTTGGTATCAGAGCATAGGTTAACCAGATCAGATAAAAGTTTTGAAAATTTATTTTCAAAAGAAAATTTAAAGAAGCATTTTTAATAGATAAAATGTTATTTTATTTTAAAAAGGCATAGTCCCCCAAAGCCATAGGTACTATCTTTTATCCTTCGTTTTGAATCTGTCCTTTTTGTTTCAGCATGTCCGAAGAACTTAACTTGCCAGAGGGTGTACCAATACCTGGTTGGTTCAGACGATTCTTAGAAGCAAGGGCCAATCAGCCAGGTCCCACTGTTCCTCCTCCCCCAGCTGCAGGAAATCATCCAGCTGCAGCAGCACCTCCTCCTCCACCTCCTCCGCGTGGTAATGCTTTTGCTAAGACATGTAAAGATTTCAAAGCTATGGGAGGGAAGGACTTTCATGGAACCGAGTCCTTCGTGGCAGCCAGGAACTGGCTGGAGGAAACCGAGGACTTATTCGTCATCTTTGAGGTAGAAGATAGGCAGAAGGTACAACTGGCAGTATGGCTACTTGAAGGCGAGGCTTCCTACTGGTGGGAAGTTACCAATGCAGAAAGACCAGTGGAAACATGGAAGGACTTTAGGGCGAGGTTTGAGTCTAAATTTCTCTCAGAAGCTGAAAGGAGTCTCCAATTGGAAAAATTCTTATATCTTAAGCTAGGGAATATGACAGTCAAAGAGTACGTTAATCAGTACGATCAGCTGGCTAGGTTCGGACTGGACCTAGTCAACACTCCGCACAAGAAGGCTCTCCGCTTTGTCAAAGGATTGAATGAGCCATTACACAGCTTGGCCATGACCCATATACCTATGGGAGCTACGTATGAAAGGTTGGTGCAGATGGCATTGCTGAACGAAGAGGATAAGGGCAAGAAGGAGACAAAGGCAGAAGGCTCTCAAGGGAAGAAAGAGGGTTTACAGCCTAAGAAGACAGACTTTAAGAAGGGCGGGAAAGACAACAAGTCCCAAGAGAAGAGGAAGTGTAATTTCTGTGGCAAAGTGGGGCACTTAGTGAAAGACTGCCGGAAGAAGAAGGCCAAGTTGAATGGTGGGTGCTTTTCTTGTGGTGAGACAGGCCATGTGGCTAAGGATTGCCCAAAGAAACGAGGGCAGAAGGCTGGATCCACCTCAGGGGCATAGGTTCATGCGCTAGAAGCACCGCCTCTGCAACAGCGAGGTATAAATACTTCTGTAGAAAGTGTAGTTTATCTTTATGATCACCCAGTTCGCACTTTATTTGATTCTGGCACATCACACTCCTTTATTTCATCTTCTTTAGTAGAATCTCTGCACCTAGAAACCAGTATGGTAGAGGACCCCTTAATTGTTTCAAATCCAATCGGGGGCCCAGCTCATTTGTCTATGATCTGTGTGGGATTGAAAATTTCTATTCTAAGCGTAGAATTTAGATGTAGTGCCTTTGTTTTGGACTTCTCGGGATATGGTTTGATTTTGGGCATGGATTGGCTATCCAGTAATGGTGCCATCCTTGATTGTGAGAAAAGGGTGGTTAGGCTTATGACCCAACTCGGTAACACTCTGGAAATTACTTGTAATCCCTCGTATGCGGTTATGCTTAGTTATCTTGAATCGCTAGATGCTTCTGTTGAGAGTTTGCAATCGGTTAGAGTGGTCCGTGAATATTCGGATGTCTTCGAAGAAGTGAAGGGCTTACCTCCGAAGTGGGAGATAGACTTCCGCATATATCTTGTAGATAATGCAAAGCCCGTTGCGTTGCCCGTTAGACACATGGCTCCACGGGAAAGGAAGGAGCTCAGTAAACAGGTTAAAGAGCTTCTAGAGAAGGGGTTCATTAGAAGGATCATTTCAGAATGGGGCGCTCCAGTGGTGTTCGCCACAAAGGCGGATGGTTCACTCTGTCTATGTGTTGACTATAGGGAGCTCAAAAAACTAACGAAAAAGAATAGGCACCCTCTCCCCAGAATTGACGATCTGTTTGATCAGCTTGTAGGAGCATTTATTTTCTCCCAACTCGATTTGGCGACCGGATTTCATCAGCTAAGGGTGGCTGAAGATAGCATCGATAAGACAGCATTCAGAACCCTAGACGGCTTCTTTGAATGGCTTGTCATGCCTTTCGGCTTGACAAACGCACCCGCTTACTTCGTGGACCTGATGAGTAGGGTGTTCAGAGAATTCCTCAACAAGTTCGTGGTAGTCTTCGTAGACGATATCTTGATCTTCTCAAAGAGTGAAGAAGAACATGCTCAGCACCTAAGGGCAATCATGGAAACTCTGCGAGTCCATCAGCTAAAAGCCAAATTCTCCAAGTGCCACTTTTGGAGAGAGGAAGTAAGGTTTCTTGGGCATGTAGTATCCAAAGAAGGGTTAGCTGTGGACCCTGCTAAGGTAGTAGCGGTACAGGATTGGAAGACACCAAGGAATGCAACTGAGGTCCGGAGTTTTCTAGGACTAGCAGGTTTCTACCGAAAATTCATAAGGGATTTTGCGAAAATCTCAGCTCCACTCACAAGACTGACAAAGAAGAATCTTTTGTTCAATTGGGACTTGGATTGCGAGTTTGCTTTCCAACGACTAAAAAGGGCTTTTACAACAGCCCCAGTTCTGACGTTGCCAGATGGAAGCAAGATGTTCACAGTTTATACAGATGCATGTGGGACAGGGCTATGCACTGTCTTGATGCAAGATGGGAGGGTAGTAGCTTATGGTGGAAGGCAATTGAAAGTTCATGAAAAGAACTACCCGACCCACGATCTTGAGTTAGCCGCCATCGTCTTTGCACTTAAGTCTTGGCGACACTATCTCCTAGGTGAGAAGTTCGAACTTTACACTGACCATAAATCGTTGAAATATCTTTTCTCACAGAAAGATCTTAACTTGAGGCAACAAATATGGATGGAGTTTCTTGCCTCGTACGATTTCGAGATCTCCTACACTCCGGGCAAAGGCAACGTATTGGCAGACACGTTAAGCCAAAAGAAACTGACCCTAAGCCCGCTCTTTATAGAAAGGCAAAGCTTGGAGTATATAGCCAGTTTTAACTTTAGTCCCTCCTCCGATTTTGTACCGGGCTTGCTATCATCTCTCGAAGTACGCCCGACTCTAGTGGACTCAATAGGGACAGCACAACGCGAAGACCCTTAGCTTGTGGAGACGATTGATAGGCTAATTAGGGGTGAGACTTCAAGTCACCTCAACAGATACTCCATCGACGATAAGGGTTGGCTAAGGCGAGATGGAAGAGTATGCGTCCCACGGACAAGGGATTTAGTAAAGACGGTTCTCGAGGAAGCACATCGTTCCAAGATGACAATACATCCAGACGGAGACAAAATGTACAAGGACATGAAAAGAGTTTTCTTTTGGAACAGCATGAAAAAGGACGTGGCAGATTTCGTTTCTAAGTGTATGGTATGCCAACAGGTTAAGGCGGAGCAGAAGAAGCCTGGCGGTCTGCTCCATCCTCTAGAGATTCCCCAATGGAAGTTTGATAGCATTTCAATGGACGTCATTGATGGGCTGCCTAGGTCTAGAAGAGGCAACACTAACATTTGGGTGATAGTGGATAGGCTTACTAAAAGCGCCCACTTTTTACCTGTCAAGAGTAGAAGGACTGCCTCATCCCTAGCATCTCTGTATCTCAAGGAAATTGTTCGACTCCATGGAATACCCTACAACATTGTTAGCGACCGAGACCCTATCTTCACAAGCGAGTTTTGGCGAAGTTTGCAAGAAGCTGTAGGCACGCAGTTGTGTTTGAGCACGGCCTATCACCCCCAGACCGATGGACAAACGGAAAGGGTGAATAGAGTTTTAGAGGATCTTTTGAGACTTTGCGTCCTAGACTTTGGAGGGACATGGGAATACCATCTTCCTTTGGTGGAATTTGCCTACAACAACAGCTACAAGCCACCATCGGAATGGCGCCCTTCGAGGCTTTATACGGAAGACTGTGCCGATCGCCCACTTGTTGGTGGGAGTCTACTGACAAGCTCATACATGGACCAGATATGATCCGAGAGACTTCAGAGAAAGTAGACTTGATACGAAGAAGGATGAAGACGGCCCAAGATAGACAGAAATCCTACACCGACAAGAGAAGGACCGACCTTGAGTTTGAGGTTGGGGACAGAGTTTTTCTTAAGGTATCTCCTCTAAGGAACGTTGTTTGTTTTGGATCCACTGGAAAGCTGGCACCGATATTTGTAGGACCATTTCCTATCATCGAGAAGGTTGGAAGATGGCCTATAGATTAGAGCTACCCGAAAAATTGGCCGGAGTTCACAACGTCTTTCATGTTTCTCACCTCCGGAAGTGTTTACACGAGTCTGCTAAAATAGTAGAGCCTAGCATTCTAGAAGAAGACGAAGTGGAACGTGAAGCAACTGTGAGAAGAGTTCCAACACGCATCTTAGGAACTGAAGTGAAAAAAACTACGCAACCGCGAAGTCAAGCTCGTCAAAGTTCAGTGGAGCGACGTCGAGGAAGACGCGACTTGGGAAACTGAGGCTAGAATACGCACAGCCTACCCTTTTCTTTTTGAGGGTACATCTTTGATCTCTCTTTTTCCTTAAGTTATGCTTTATCTCACTTTTAGGGTACATCTCCTCGACCTTGTCTTTTAGGTAGAAACCCTTTGGATGAAAACATGTAATTGAAACATGTTATGGATGACAGTTGCAAGTGGTTGCAAGTGATTGCTAGTGGTTGCTCGTGGTTGCATACACACACACAATCTAGGTTTTAGATCGACTCAGTCACTTCATATTGCATATGCATATATGTGTTTGCATTCTTATATGGTTGAAGTTTAAGGTGTTGTCATATTGATGTTGCATTTATATGAATGATTGTGCACTCATGTAGAATCATGAATAGGAAGGTTTGCATACATAATGGATTCATGACACTTACATAATTTGCATTAAGGAGGTCAACTGAATCAGTAGACCGACTGATTTTGCATTAGATAAGTACGTGTACACACACTTCGCATATGATCATGAAGCATTAGAAGTCTATTAAGGACAATGGACGCTCGTGTTTGATGGATGAGTAGATGGACATTTGGATGTTAGGATATACATTCTTCCTAAACTTGAAGATTTCGGGGACGAAATCCTTTTAAGTGGGGGAAGAATGTAGCACCCCGTATATTCTATAACAGTAAAATTCACAAATTAAAGTATAATTAATTTCATACCGAAGAATTAAGGGAAACGGGATACGCCATTTCGTTCGTCTCGGAATTCTGCTTGAGATAGAGTCCGAGTTTGCGTAAAACGGACTCCGTATGAGGGAGATATGACCTCCGGAAGTTTCAGAATTCAGTTTAAAATTCAAACAGGCAGAAACAGTTCAGAAACGAGTTCAAAATTCAAAATCGGACCCAGATTGGGCTGGGCGGGAATTTCCCGCCTAAGACCCAGGTCGACTGGGTAGTCGACCTAGGGATCGACTGGGTAGTCGACCTGGTCCCTGAGCCAGGTCGAACCCAGCCCTCCTGGCTGGCCTGGTCTGTGCTTGGCCGAATTTCTGGGCTTTGTCTTGTCACTAGGGCTTATGTGTCAACTCTTGATTGGTTTCTCTTTAAAACGAACGGCTTATATTAATCTAAGCTCCATCGACGGCTCTAATCAATTCACAAACTCTATAAAAAGGACCTAAGACTCCACCTAATTCACACAAATAAAAATGAGTATGGAGCTGTCATGCTGCTGAAGAAAGACTAGGAATAGCCGTCAAATTAAGAGACAATTAGGAGTTGATTCAAAAGCTTAAAGCCACGACAATTAAATCAAAACAACACCTACAACAAAGGATAGCATCTCCAAATTCAGAATCCTGAATTGAAGATTCGTCATACGTTGTAAGTAGAGTGCTATTCCGATGTGAATGAATAATTGAGATTTGATTTGTGTAAAATGAGAAATGGAATTGTACTTAATTTGTGGTGATGATAATTCATAATTGTATGTTGCTATGATTCTAATTATGAATAGATTTGGGATGTTGTGGTATAATGATGTTAGATCTATTGGATATTTGCAAGTATGTGATTCATGTTGAAAGTTAACAACTATATGTTTGTGGTAGTTTATTACAACCAAGTTGAGACTCATGCAAGTATATGATTCACTATTATGCCAACATGATTTTAGATCCTTCTATGTATATTTTTATGACCATTTTTAGTGTAGTTGGATCCATTTGAGTATTATGATTCATATGAATTTATGTTGAAATAGGCATTATGATTCAAGTGAAAACCATACTTTTGTATTAGTGACAAAAGTAAGCATCTTTGTGATCTTGTGTTGACTCTATGAACATGACTAGATTACGTTTGGTGTTATGCCTAATTGAAAATACGTTTTAGGCCTATGCTGTTATCAAAATCATATGATAATGTATGTGACACATAATTAGGTTAGATTTACATTTTAAATGCAAGTTTACATGACTAGATTAAAACCATGATTCTTGTTTAGGTATGTTTTATGTCAAGATTATATGCTATTACAATGCAAGTTCACAAGTGCCTAATTTATGTTAATTAGATCGCTATGTTGCAAGTTCATGCATTCACACACCCCTTTTGATGTTACTTAGGATATATAAACACCATGTTCTAAGCCTCCCCTTTTTCATGTGGCTAATTTGGGCTTAAATGTTAAGCCCACCATATGTTATAATATAGCGAACGTATAAAACGGGGGTAATGACGTTGGGTTAAAAATATAAAACATATGTGTTGGCATGTCTGACGCATGCCAACGACCTTGAGAACATTTAAGTGGTATAAATTAATTTTACCCAATAAATATGAATTTGAATAATAGGCTGCAAATATTTACATATAAAAAGAAAAGAGACAAAATATGTAAACTTAGAGAATACGATGTGTTTAACCTGAGGTTGGATTGCGTTGTGACATAAACCTGCCCGGACCCGCCCAACTGTCCAGTAGTTACAACAATACCTATCCAATGTGGGTGGTTAAACATTGAGCCCAATAAAGACCCGAGGTTAGGCTGAGTTGTGACGTAAGACTGCCCGGACCCAACCGGCAACAGGCAGTCACAACAATACCTGTCTAATATGAGTGGTTGAGGCTTTAATAAGACAATTAAGGCTGAGTCAGGATTGATAGGATTAAGTAAACTGAATTAATACTTAATCAAATTAAACATGCTAAACTATACAGACTGATTGGGGGTTAGGTTTATACAGAACACTTAACCAACTTAGCATGTTGGCTAGAAATAGAAAACCTAGTAGCGGGGGACCTTTTTCAGCAGTAACCCTACAAGGTGTATCAGGATACCCTGAACTAGGCAGGGTGGGGCACGATTACTGGGCTGACTGTAAGAGGTCAAATCGACGGCGGTAGTGCAGCAGTGTAGGTTCTAACGGGGTGCGGGCGTGCACACACTCCGGCGCAGAAAATTTGGCACTGGGCACCAGTAGTATACCTGCGCATTCTAGAACTGTGTCGGGCCGCCACCATGGGACTTGATACACCCCATGGTGGGACCAGCATAGGTAGCTACAACATCGGGGGCCGTAAGACACATGTAACTATGCGAGTAGGAGCCGATCATTAGAAATGGATCACTTCTCCCTGATTATGGGGTGCCTGTTGGGAACTAGTTTATAGGGGTGCAGAGATTAATATGGGGTACGATAGTATATTCGACTCTAGACAACTTAACTTAGCTTATGGTGCTTCCCCATTTCCAGTTTATACTTATCATGCTCTTTTTCTTATTCATAGACTGAATAGTCCTAGACTTACTCAGGCTTTATGTCTGACTCTACTTTTCTTTCATCTTCTTTTCTTTCGTTTCCCCCCAGGTCCATAGGGAGGGAATACCGCAGCTTGACCAGTTTCACATCCAGCTTGAAGAGAGAGAATGTATTGCTTGGATCTCTTTTGTTTTGGACTATGGCTTTGGATAGCAATTATGGGGACTTATGCAGTTTACTTATGTTTTTATGCTTCTTTAAGTTATGAAATCAAGACAGTTATGGAAATGTAATGTTTTTTTTGAAGTATTGTAAGACAATTATGGTATGGTTTGTGTAACATGTATTTTAATGAAATAAAAGTTGCTGTTATTTCCGCTGTTCAAAAATATGTGTATTTATATCTGTCTTGTGTATCTGTGAGCTATACTTATAAACCTCTACCAAAATTAGGGCATTCCCTTGGTGAGTGACCCTAACGGAGGTGGGGTGTTTCTGTAATATTATTTAATAATTTATCATGGTTTTAAATACCTGCCTTACAAAACAATAACAAAATTTCGGCGCTAGCTAATTAAAATTAGGCGGCATTAATTTAAATTTTGGCTGGAAGTGCCAAAATAGTCGGAATTAATCCAAATATCTTAATTGTCACTATTCTCCCCAAATCGGAAAACAAAGTTTCTCCCTTTCGGATCCAAATCCATATGCCAGTTCTACTTATTCCCAAATCCGAAATTTTGCCTTCTTAGTTTCAGACCTAAATATATACGCTAGTACTCCCCAAATCATAAAACAAACCTTCTTCATCTCAGATCTAAATCTGTATGCTCTTCTATTAGAATTCCAACCACAGTTACCTCAGCTAACAGAAATCACCATGGCCTAGAAATTCCTCCATTCGGTTGTTGGTTCACAATTCTTCATTTATCGGTTTGTTTTCTAACATATTTCAAGATTCTTGTTGTTGTGTACTTCCAAACTTCTATGCTTTTATCGAAATAGGATTATGTGTTATCGAGAAAGAAAATCGATGCAACATTGAATATTATTTAAATTCTCTTTAATTCGATGGGGCTTTGGAATTTTGTGCTCTTAAATGGAGCTCGAACAAGAGCATGCATCGGTAAGCAGTATTCTTAATTTCTAGGCTTTTCTGTAATGTACTGTATTTTTGTTTTTGCAGAAAATCAACTTTTTATAATGTTGTTCGTTGGTTTTTGACTGGTGTTTAGGGAGCCAAGAAGCTCATTTGATAAAGTTTGAATCTTTTCCTTTTAAACAACCATATTTCCAAAGTACAATTATTTGGGTGGTCGCTTGATTTCCTAAACAAAACCATGGCTCTGTCCTCGCTTGAAGTTGTTAAATTATCCAGATGAACATTCTGAATGGAATAAAGGAACGTTTAAGGCTTTAAGCAATTAAATTTTAAAATTGTTATGTTTCTGAATTGTGTTTTGAGTTGTTCGTCTAGTCTGCGTATAATGGAACAACAAAGGATTGTTTATTTGTTGAAAAAAAGGTATTTTTCTTAAGTTGCATGCCTTGTTCTGCCGCAACACAACAATCTCAACTAAAGGTATTGAATTCATGATTTGCATCATATCCAACATAACCAAAGTTGTATCGTTAATTATTTTAATTCTTTTTCAAGCTCCATCATACCTCTATGCCAGTGCAAGAACATACTTATCTTTTACGTGTAGTCGATTGCCCTCACTTGACATTTTTATAATATAACCTTTTTACAAGTACATTGTTTAACGCTTCTCCAATTCAATATTGTCTTGTTAAACTTAATTTTTTAGTTTTTCATTGTTCTTTCAAGCTTCAAACCATTATATATGATGTGGGACAAACTACAAACATTTGAAGGCTTGCAGCATTGGAGATGCACTAACATTTGTAAGCAAATTTAAGTATAAAATGATCTAATAGGTTCATTGTCTAAAGGTAAGAAAATGAGAACTACGCATAAGCGTCAACGGATGAGCAAATGGATATCACTTTACAAAAGCTTATGCAAATAATTTGAATAAAACTATAACATACATGTTGCAAGAGAGGATACATGTATAAAAATTATTGTAGAAAGAAACTGCATTAATTCATTTCAAACGAATGACGCTACTTATGCTTCACACGTTGCAGGGAAAAAATGTCAAGAGATTACCCAAAGAGTTCGCTGGAATGACATACATATTCCTGGATAGGCATGTACATTTTCATGATCAACAGCAAGCTTGGAGGATGAACTGCATATTTATTCTAGTGAATTATTGATATTTATTCTCCTGTTATAGTATATGTATTATAGGGTAGAAATATGATTAGAAATATTCTATTTGAAAAAAATGAGTTGTGTGAGAGAAGAAATTGTTATACATGAGTGGTGTATTAAAATTGTAGAAATTTTTGTTGTAATTGTTTGTACTATTAAAACTTTATTAAAATAAAAATTTTATTTGTTTATTTTATTTTGTGATATACACTGTTCTAAAATGAATACATTTAATATGTAACATGTAATATCTATAAGCTATAATAATTTTTTTTTATAGATTTATGAATCTATTGCAACAGGCATATACTGTTGCAAATTGATCTGTTGCAACAGCAAAATCCTGTTGCAAAAAAGTATACTGCAACATCTTATTGCAACAGGCAGAAAATGTTGCAGACTTTTTACAACTTCGGTTATACCAACAGGCGCAGGCCTGTTGCAATAGGCCTACTGCAACAGATATCGCCTGTTGCAAAAAGTGTTTTCTGTTGTAGTGAATGTCTATTCAGTAAAGTAAATATAATGAAAATAGCGTAAGCAGGATTATCATATTACCCTTACGCAGTTTATAAGCATCACAGTCTATACAGTACCGTAAATTCACCGCACTGGTGTTATCAGAGGGCACTCCATAGAAAGCAAAACTAAATCAAAATCGTATGGGCCTCGTATGGGATAAATATGGCAAGGCATACGAGGCAATGCCCAAAGTATGATTCTACCAGTTGCACTCTCGGACCAGTGGTAACACATAGCAACAACTACCGCCCATCTCGGAACACACTCCCAAATCAAGGGGGTCCCCCAAATCAATCACAACAATAATAGAGCTGGTATCGAAAAGGCATTCCCGGTATGAGGTGCGACCTCAATTAATCACGGTATAGCTCCTGTTTTAGTCATTTTAATTATGACCTGAAGGCCAACGCAATTTCGTCATGGTTCGCCTTCTTCGATCCAGTGGTCACCTCCAAGCCATCTTGTTGTCGATTCGATACTCCATCACATACACAGTTGTTAAAGTGGTATCAGCACTGACAGAGAGTATGCCACTTACCGACTCCGATCTCTTCAACAACCGACGCTTTCAATTTTTTTCACACCGTGGCCATTATACTTGAAATCATATTCCAAGTATCGCAAATCGATTTACTTCAAGTATTGCCCAAAATCAATTCCTCAAAACATTCGTCATTGGTTCGGTTTAAGATTATAAGACCAATATTCACCATTTCTTTGTCAACCATTGGGTTTTAAGTTGCAAATTCCAAAAAATATTGTTATTGCTTGAAATCCTTTATTTCACCCTGTTGGATTCAGTAGACTGGATTGGACATAAATTTCTATCCGAATTAAAATATATTTAGAAAGTTAAGTTTTGAAAATAGTATATGTATATTGAAAGTAATGTATAAACATATGTATAATTGGAAAAATATATGCATAACAAATTGAAAATAATGTATAAAGATGTATATTAAACTGAAAGTAATGTATAAATATATATAGTTGGAAAAATATATGCATATTAAATTGAAAATATTGTATAAATGTATATATAGATAGTTAGAAAAGTATATGTATATTAAATTTAGAATATTTTATAAACATATATATATATAGTTGGAAAAGTATTATAAGATTCATATAGTTAAAGTAATCAAACCAGTTTATAGGAAATTATTTAAAAAATCGAGCAATGAGAAAAAATTTACTTCTATGAGATTGACATTCTATAAATAATATTGATCCAATTTAAATCCAAATTCATGTCTTAGAAAATTCTTTTCCCATCAAAATTTCTCCTTTAACCAAATTCCCGTTTATTTGGTTCAATTTCAATACTTCATGGTTAAAACGATTTTCAGGCCAATGTTCACCTTGGATTCGACATATCCATTTCATATAATAAACCCCAAACCACTTTTAGCGTTTGCTATAAATCAAAAAATGTGATTTGCTAAATTCTAGCTTGTTAACAAAACTCGTACTCACCATGATATAAATAACATATTCCTTTTTAATTTAACACTTCACATTAACAAAAGTCCTTCTTACATTTACATGGCGAAAGTTCATCTGACAAATCACATATCAAAATAAGTTTTGAAAAAAAATAGGTATCAAGTCTTTGCAAATCCTTTACATTAAATTCCAAAATTGTCAAATTCTTAAGTTTTATTGCATGAACATAAAGCTATGAAGAATTTATTTAAATAAATAAAAAAAATTAAGTGTAAACTTGCAAAAATCACTTATAACTTTATTTTCATACAAATTGGATTTTGTTGAAAAACAATAGCTGAGTCGCAGACTAGGTCGCTTTCTTGAAGACGATTCGCCAATCTGGTTAAAAGTGCAAACCAGTTCGTTCCTTTGCCATCGCCTCTAGTATAAAATAGCCTCTAAAAACGATAACCGATTTGCTTGCACAAATCAGTGCAGATTTGCACTTTCGAAAATAATATTGCTCCAATTTTCTATAAGAAAGATTTAACGGCGGAGGGTAGAAGAGAAAACAGAACTCGGTATTTTTTTTGTCTTTAGATAAAAAGTATATATAGAACGAGAATTAGGGTTTGGAAAAAAAAACCGGATCTGCTAAAATTTCGGGGGACAATGTTTTTACCATTGCAGAAAAAAAACTATCAGTGCAGAAAATAAATTTCCATAAAAAAAAACGGTTCGAAAACTGCAAAGTTTTATGGTCCAAAAATATAAGTGTCTACACCACAAAGCCCAAGCCTGAACCGGACCGGGTCGAGTCGAGTCGGTCGGTCGGTCAGTCGCGCGCGTGTGTGGTGTTCATGATGCATGGTCTCCCTCCTCACAACAAAGCATATATTGGGAGCCCAAGGCCCCAACATGATTTCTTAGTAACAAGTATAAATCCTTGCCTCTTCCATATAATCCCATGATGTGGGACTATTCACACATAGGAGCCATTCATACACTTATTCAGCATTTTTAACAATTCACTTAATGTTTGCAAAACATTTCCAATAATCCTCTACTTGAATTTCTAAAAATATTTTCAAGCAATTTCTAAAAACATAAGATTGTGCATAAACAAAGGTGTCATCTGACTTGAACCTTTGCATATTGAATAAGATACAATTTTTACTAGAGTGACACGTAGTCTTGAACTCTATTCCTGACATCAAACCACACACAACCTTTTCTATAGTGCAATCAAATAAGCCCGTGCATTTATGGCCATGCACGTCTATCCTAGTTTAATGAATGCTCTAGAAGTTTTGCCCAAAAACTCCATAGGAAACGGCCACATTTCCACATTCACAAAGATGAGTCTATCAAGAGTACTCCTGAAGGTAGGTACTCTACTCCAAATAGAGTATAGATCTCATTAAGAGTTTCTATTAACTCATCCGCTAATCACTTCAGGAATACATGCTTCTTGGTTTATTAAATAGCATGCTCAACTCCTATCACTACACAACTTGTTTTTACCCATTGAACCTAGTTCTTGGGATCTCCAGTCATTTAGGTCGGGTTACCATTGCGCGTGACTTAATAATCTAAGGGCAATAGTCACATTATTTTAGAAGAATTGTGGACTTTCTCTCCTGACAGTCCTTTCGTCAAAGGATCTAACAAAATTTCTTCACTACGTACGTAATCCACTCAAACGGTACCTGTGGAAAGCAGTTCTATAACTGTACTATGCTTACGACGTATTTGTCGTCTCTTACCATTGTAATAACAGTTCTGAACTTTTGCAATAGTCGCGGTACTATCGCAATGTATCAACACAGCCGATATCGGTTTTTCCCATAAGAGAATCTCAGCTAGCAGGTTTCTCAAATATTCTGCCTCTTCACCAGCTGTAGCTAGTGCTATCATCTCAGACTTCATAGTAGACCGAGCCAAAATAGTCTGTTTCTTGGATTTCCAAGAAACAGTTCCTCCAGCGATGCTAAATATATAGCCACTGGTCGCTTTAGAATCATCAGATAAGGTATTCCAGTCTGCATCAGAATATCCTTCAAGTACAGCTGGAAACCTTTCATAATGTAATCCAAGGTTCATGGTTCATTTAAGGTATCTCATCACCCTTTTAATAGCATGTTAGTGCTCTATACTATGTCTACTGGTAAACCTGCACAATAATCCTACGACATAAGCAATATCGGGTCTAGTACAAACAGTGGCATACCGAAGGTTGCCAATGATGCTCGCATAATCAGACTGTCTTACACCTACACCGGTGTTCTTAAATAACTTTACACTGTGATCATATGGTATACTTGCAGGTTTACAGTCAAAGTAATTATATTTCTTTAGGATGTTCTCAATGTAGTGAGATTGATCTAAAGAAATTCCCTTTTCTGACCTAGTAATTTTAATACCAAGGATTACCCTCGCCTCGCCTAGATCTTTCATATCAAAATTGGCACTTAATAAGGATTTGACTGAGTTTATGGCATGAATGTTTGACCCAAAAATGAGTAGGTCATTTACATAAAGGCATATAATAGTGCAAATGTCATTCTCAGATTTGTAATAAATGCATTTGTCACTTTCATTAACTTTAAAACATGTGAAATGATTAAATTATCAAAATTTTCATGCCATTGTTTAGGTGCTTGTTTTAAACCATATAATGATTTATCTAATTTGCATACCTTATGTTCTTGACCATGTATCACAAATTCTTCAGGCTTGTCCATATATATTTCTTCGTCTAATTCACCGTTCAAAAATGCGGTTTTCACATCCATTTGGTGTATTAACAAATTATGAATAGAGGCAAGTGAGACTAAATTTATCAATAGTGCCATCAAGTTTTAATTTCTTTTTAAGTACCCATTTACAGCCTATAGACTTACAACCAGGGGGTAAATCTATCAAGTTCCAAGTCTTATTGGATTCTAAAGAATCCATCTCATCATTTACAGCCTCTTGCCAAAAATCGACATCTAAGGAAGATAAGGACTCTTGGAGGTTTATGGGATCCTCCTCAATAGTAAAAAGCACAAAAATTTGAACCAAAATCTTTTATGGTTCTTACTCTTATACTTATTCTAGGTTCAGCTTCAGAATTTTCATTAAGTTCTGTTCTAATAGGCATACTTGAAGTGCCCCCACTATTCCTTAATTTAAAAGGAAATTTAGTTTCATAAAAATCGACATCATTTGATTCAATTATATTATGTGCATTAAGGTCATAAAATCTGTATGCTTTGCTATAAACAACATAGCCTATAAATACACATTCATATGCTCTACTTGCCAATTTTATTCTCTTAGGGTCTGAAATGCGAACATATGCTAAACAACCCCAAGTTCTAAAATATGAGACATTGGATTTATGATTCTTTAAAATTTCATAAGGTGAAATTTTATTCTTAGATTTGGGGATTCTATTCAGAACATAGCATACAGTCAATAAAATATCCCCCAACCAATGTTTTGCTGCACCAGAATTTAGTAATATGGCAACTACAAGTTCGGTAAAGGTCCTATTTTTCCTTTCAGCTTTACCATTCATCTCAGGAGAATAGGGTGCAGTTCTTTCATGTACTATACCATGTTGTTTATAGAATTCCAGAATTGAAGTGGACTCATATTCTGTTCCTCTATCACTACGAAGTCTCTTAATTTTCCTATTTGCTTGATTCTCAATCTCAGTTTTTAATGTTTTAAACATGTCAAAAGCATCACTTTTATTTTTCATAAGGTATACATATGTGAAATCGAAACAGTCATCAATAAAAGTGATAAAATAACAATGTCCTTGTCTAGTCAAAGTACCATCAAGTTCACATATGTCAGAATGAATCAAGTCTAAGGGTTCAGAAATTCTATCAACAGATATATGAGGTTTCATTGTGATTTTTGCTTGTGTACAGAATTCACATTTATCAAGTTCATATTCTGTCAAATTAGGAATCATATGTAGGGTGCTCATGTTGTGAATTATTTGTTTATTAACATGACATAATCTAGAGTGCTAAATATTAAAATCACACAATATATAAGTAGAAGTAGTCACTTTATTTGTTTCAACATTCAGTTTAAACATACCCTCACAAGCATAACCCTTTCCCATAAAAGTTCCCTTATAAGTTAGGGTATACAAATCAGCCCCAATAACTTGAGTAAACCCAGCCTTATTAAGGAGAAAGCCAAACACTAGATTCTTCCTAATCTCTGGAGCATGCATAACATCTTTCAGAATTACAGTCTTTCCAGAGGTAAACTTAATTTCCATATTGCCAATCCCTGCAACTTTAGTGGTGTGAGAATTTCCCAACAACACTTTCTGATTTTCAGCAGCCGTGTATGTAGAGAACAAGCCATGATCATAGCAGACATGGTGAGAGGCACCAGTGTCTACCCACCAACCATCTGATCCACCAACAAGGTGGATCTCAGTAATTATAGCCGTAAGAGGCTCTTCAGTCAGGTTAGCCTGCGGTGCAGACCTTGGTCTGCTCTGACACTTTCGTGCCATATGACCTGGTTTTCCACAGTTATAGCAAAGAAACAACTGTCCAGAATCATTCTTTTGGGTTGGTTTCTGCTGTCCTTTTGGGTTTCCTTGCGGATTCCCATTCTGTTTGTTGCGCCTGTTCTGATTCTTAAAAGATTTCTGATTCAGTTTCAGAACAGCGGGTGTGGTCTTTTTAGTGTTGTTGTTATTGACAATCCACACCTCTTCTTTCTGGTCCTGTTTGCGTGCCTCCTCCTCAATACGGAGGCGCGTGATCAAGCTTTCTAAGGAAAATTCCTTAGTCTAATGACGTAAAACATTTTTAAAATCTTTCCAGCCAGGGGGTAATTTGTCAATGATAACAGCAATTTGAAATTGTTCTTCCAATGCCATACCTTCGGAGATGATCTCATGATCTATTTTCTGCAGCTCATGAGACTACATCTCAACTGATCTGTCGTCAGTCATCTAGTACTTTAGGTAGCGGCTTACAGCATATTTCTTTGCCCCCGCCTCCTCGATATCATACTTCTTTTTCAGTGCTTCCCAGATCTCCTTTGTTGTCTTCTCATCAGAGTTATAGTAATCACACAGATCATCGCTCAGTCCATTCATAATGAAGTTCTTGCATAGATAATCTTGTTCAGTCCATGATGCCATCTTCACTGCATCAGCCTCGTCAGGTTTATCTGGTAGATGCGGTTTTTCAGCAGTCAGCGCAGCCACAACCTTTCTGATCGTGAGGAAGAACTCCATCTTCTGACGCCATCGCTTGAAATGCAAGCCTTCAAATTTGAATGGAGCAGCAGTCACAAGAGGGTTCTGAAAAGCAGAGAGTGGAGCACCATCGTCTACGATTGAGTTTGAAGCCATTGTTTCAGATCTTCTTCAAATTGTTTAAAAACAATGGCTGAGTCGCGAACTATGTCACTTTCTTGAAGATGATTCGGCGATCTGGTCAAAGGTGAAAACCAGTTCGTTCCTTCGCCGCCGCCTCTAGGATAAAACAGCCTTTAAAACGATAACTGATTTGCTTGCACAACAAATCAGTGCAGATTTGCACTTTCAAAAATAATATTGCTCAAATTTTCTATAAGAAAGATTTAATGGCGGAGGGTAGAAGAGAAAACAGAACTTGGTGTTTTTTTCTATCTGCAGATAAAGAGTATATATAGAACGAGAATTAGGGTTTAGGAGAAAAAACCGGATCTGCTAAAATTTCGGGGGACAATGTTTTTACCATTGCAAACTTTTTACCATTGCAGAAAATAATTTTCCATAAAAATAAATGGTTCGAAAACCGCAAAGTTTTATGGTCCAAAAATATAAGTGTCTACACCACAAAACCCAAGCCCGAGCCCGAACCGGACCAGACCGGGTCGAGTCGGTCGGTCAGTCGCGTGCGTGTGTGGTGTTCATGATGCATGGTCTCCCTCCTCACAACAAAGCATGTATTGGGAGCCTAAGGCCCCAACATGATTTCTTAGTAACAAGTATAAATCTTTGCCTCTTCCATATAATCCCATGATGTGGGACTATTCACACATAGGAGCCATTCATACACTTAATCAACATTTTTAATAATTCACTTAATGTTTGTAAAACATTTCCAACAGATTTCTATAAGAATTCAAGAAAAATTTGAACAAAACTACTTTTGAACCTTTTCTTTATGCTATATGGAAATGTCATTTAAGATTTCTACTTATAAAATCGATAAAATATTCAAAATATTTTTATTTTAATGACCACGGTGTCCGTATAAATTTTCCTATCCTATGGTCAAGTGATACGAATATTTATCATTTCAATCCGTTCTTTAAAAATATTCAAATCTTGGGTATGTATCATTTTAACCCGCATCGCAAATCGATTCGAATACACAAGGGGTTCGGGTATGTATCATTTCAACCCGTAATGGTTTCTAATCAAAAAGGGGACTTGCATGGTGAGACAACAAACATAGCGTGTCAAGCATACATCCATAGTGTCATATGAAATAACAATGTGTTCTGCACGTGCACAACCACAAAGCAAACAAATCTAGAGCACCCTAACATTCCATTCAACATTTCAAGTGTTTAATTCACTTAATAATCAGTTAGTCCATGAGTGAGAAAAACTCACCTTTTGTGGCAAAACGAGAAGACACGATATGAGTTGGATGATGCTAACGGCTACAAAAAGAAATTCACTATCTAGAATAAAGGTACGATTTTTATTTAGAAAAGCGGACAAAATTTTACGTATAAATTTATGCCAAAAAAATTTCATTCAAAATAATTGACCTAAACCCAAAGTGGCTACAGCCGGGTTTGAACTAGTGACCTCTCAATTATTGGCCACCCATCAAACTTATCAGCTATGTATCATTTTTGTTTAAAATAGAGAAGAATGACTTTGCATGCATCAGCAAAATAGTTAAGCAGAAACACAACACCATTTTAGTAAGATCCACCTATGTACATCGCCGTTACCGTGAAGTACAGAGCCAAATATCAGCGAACGGTGCATGTATAACATACGGGTTTGTAATTTCATGCACGCATCATCGCCCGATCTTTCAAACTGAGATGATTAAACTCATGGTTCTCAAGCCGTTTGAGCCGGTAGTGAGCTATTAATATAGTGGTGGTTGCTGACAAAATTTTAGCAAGAGTATTGGAAGCTATACATTTATATAATAAAACATGTGGATGCATGTTTACTGACATAAGTAACCAAGGAAGAAAACAAGATTGAAACTCACGACAAGAACATCCAAGTTTCTGAAATTGGGTACTGACGCTGGCGGTCGACTGGAGCAGGTAGCGTCGACGAAGGAGTGGAGCTGAAATACAACAGTAGGCTAAGGATACATTTTTGGCAAAATATAGCTTCTCATGTATGTATATACTTTAAGGATATATATACATATAGTCAAGCTCAAGCAAAGGCATCCGTAAGGATACTCACGTAAGCACGGAGCACGTCACCGGAGATGAAGCTGAGCTTAGATGCGACGTTGTGTCCATAACCGATGAAGCTGAACTTGGACGGGATGGAGGAATGTTGGCGGCTCGACTGATGAACTCAGGAACGGACCACGGAGAGGAACTACTTCATGCTAGGTTTGCTTTTTTCTTTCTTTTTCTCTTTAGCTGACACAAGGGGTAAGTGAGCATCGGATTCCTTGAATTGCACGAGGACTTTGGCAACCGGCGTTCGACTGGCATTAGGCGAAGTGCGTGAAGTGGGAACGTACACAACTTGTAAGCACATTGTGGTTTTTTGCTTTTAGAGGGTAGAGACTTGTTTTAGACTTTTTAGAAAACTAGAGCCGTGAGTTTTGGGGTAGGAGGACTATTATTAGCGTGGAGGAGAGAAATTGGGTATTGAGAGAAGGAAAGGAAGTGGGTAGGTAGCTTCTCACGTGAAGGAGAATGGGAGCTGCGAAGAGGACATGGACGCAAAAATTAGATTTTTTTTTCATTCAAAAGCTTGGTCCTCTTTCTTTCCTTGTCTAAATAGTTAAAGTGGAGAATGGGATACGGGAATGGATAGGAGAGAACGAGGTAGACGATGGACTTTTGTCATGCGAGGACTAGGGACGGTTTTTATTTCTGTTCATTCAAATAATTTAATTAGGAGAAAGCTTTGGATTTCTTGGATTCCTTGCACCGTATATTTCCATATCTTAGGGTACTGCTTCCATCTTTTCCACTGAGAGAGAGAGAGAGATTCAAAAATCTTGCACATTGAATTTGGAATATTTGGCTACTGACAGGGAAAGATTTTTGTCACTGCCATATTTCTAGGAAGATTTTAAATTTCAGATTTAAGGAGTACGTGTATAACTATTTCAAAGAAGCAGGGACACTTGTTAATGGTAATAAGTGTCAATGTTAGCTGGAAATTTACTACCATTATGGGATGGTTCCAATTTGTGTTTACATCATTAATTTCTGCCTTGTTTGTTAACACCATTTAGAAAATTAAAATTAAAATTCTTTTTCTTCCTTTTTCCTTATTTATTTTTATTTAAATATCTATTTATTTAGATGAACATGAACGTACAACGCAGTGAACGCTCTAACGAACGTTAATCCATTATACGCACATTTCAACTACGCGCGCTACGTTTATGCAGCGCTAAATATTATTAACGCAAAATATTGTACTTCTCAGATGATAAATTTAGAAATTTAATTAAAGTATTTTTTAAATTTATTTAGAAATTTTAAGTTTACTAAATCTGCGGAATTGTCACTAGTGAATGGAGCATGTTGGTATTGGACACATTTTTTCTTGTTCTAAATTACCTCATAAATCTCAAAATTTATCAATGATGAAATAATTTAAATTCTTCGTTTTATCAAACCGAACATATATGGAAATTTGCATTTACCCATTTGATATCAAAACTATATTAAAATAAATCAGCTCTTTAATTGTAAATACTTCAAACTTACATTTTGAACTAAATTTTACCTGAAATAAGTTATAACTTAAATTATATAACAAAATTTGATTATATTTTCAAGTCAAGACTTCGATGGTAAAATGAATCCAATTCTATTAGAAAATATTTGTTTTGACAAACAATTCATATTGGAAAGAATTAAATTTACAAAAGAAAAGTTCCACTTAAAAATAAATTTAGATTAATTAATAACATTTCTTTGACAATGTTTATATTAAGGTAACAAAAGAATTACACATTAAGTATCCAAATTTAGTAAACCATGTTAAGTTGGCAAAATGTTGATATCAAAATAAATATAGAAAGAATTATTATTTAAAAGAAAATTCCATTAGATAGGATTCCAAATTCTATGTCGAACTCGAAATCTAAACATAAATTTTATCGTTAAATTTTAAATTAATTATATTTTAAAATGTCATAATTACTGGTTCGTTATAGAGCATATGTATCAAAATTAGCAATACCTTCCTTTTGCCTGAAACCTTTAGCAACTAGCCTTGCCTCGAAAGTTTGTGTTGATCCATCTTTATTGTAATTTCTATGAAATACCCGTTTACATCCAATCTGCTTTGATCTGCTAGGTAAGTCAGTTAATTCCCAAGTGTTATTAGATAGAGTTGAATCCATCTCATCATGTATTTCTTCTTTCCCAAAAGAAGCCTCGTAGAAGCCATCACTTTTTTAAAAGTTTTGGGATCTCCTTCTGTACCTATGACATAAGTTATATCATTGATAATATCTTTTTCATCACCTATGACGAAACGAACTACATCATCAGGTGAAACGAAATCAGATCCTAACTCTTTATCTTTCTTTTCCCTTTGACTTCTTCTATGCTCCTTGGGTATATTAAAAAAATCTTTTGTTAAAAGAAGTTTGTTTAGATTTTTCACTAACTTTATCGTGAACAATTTGAGTAGGAATTGAGATTCGACTGGAATCACATATAAACTTATTTTCAACAAATTATGCATCTCTTGATTCTATAATGACATTAGAATTTAAGTCTGGACCCGAAATGCTTTGGAATTCTGAGTGTATCCTACAAATACACCTTTTAAAGCCCTTGGCCCTAGTTTATTCTGTTTAGGATCTATTACTCGATAAAAGGTTGGACAACACCAAACTTTCAAGTATTTCAAACTTGGGTTTCTAGCTTTCCATGATTTATATGTAGAAACTTTTTTCCTTGATGGAATTCAATTATGCAAGTGACATGCTCTTAAAAGTGCCTCCCCCCCATAAATTTACATTTTTTGGAACTTAAATTCATAGCACTAGTCATTCCACCAATGTTCTGTATTTTGGTTCAGCCAAATCATTCTATTGTGTGGTATATAGAGGAGTTGATTGATATATATTTCCATTTTCCTTACAGAATAAGGAAAACTCTATAGAAAGTATTCTTCACCTTTATTACTATGGAATACTTCAATTTTTGTTTCCTTTTGATTTTCGACTGTGATTTTAAAACGTTTAAACATATCAAAAGCTCGATCTTTTGTTTTCATTAGGTAAACGCACGTATATTTGGAATAATCATATATAAAAGTAATAAATGTCTATTCCCTCCTCTAGTTAATATACCATTTAATTCATGTATGTCGGAATGAATCAACTCAAGCAACTTTGTATTTCTTTAAGATTTAGGGAATGGCTTTTTGCACATTTTGGCTTCAATACATGTCTCACATTTTGATATTTTTTTTGTTTTCATATGAGGTCGAACCTTCATTAGACATGAAATTTAAAGATTTAAAATTTAGATGTGCTAGTCTACTATGCCATAAATCAGTAGAATCAAGAACAAATGCAAATTTAGTCATTTTATTGATACTTAGTTTGAACATCCCATTACAAGCATATCTTTTCCAACAAATGTTTCCCCTTTTGTCAAAATGAGACTAATACCATCAAGTACATACTTTACACCTTTACTATAAAGAAGAATTGCCGAAACGAGATTCTTTCTAATATCTGGAGCATGCATAACATTCGTCAGTACGTCTTTCTTTCCAGAAGTAAATTCCAATTCTACAGTCCCTTTTCCAGCAGCAATGGATGTATTAGGGTTTCCCATAAGCACCTTATTGTCGTTTGAAACTTTCTCATAAAACATAAACATACACTGGTTGTTGCATACATGTATAGTAGCACCAAAATCATACCACCAGTCAGTATCCTCGGTGTTATCGGCCATGTTTAATTCTATCATCATATCAATATTTAATTTTGACACCATTGCCACAATCTAAGATTCTTCATGTTTTACTATGTTTGCAGAGTCTAGATCATTTTTTCTTCGATTAGGGTTCTGTCCTTGATCTTTCTTTCTGCCTTATAAAGAATCTACAGCCCCTTTTGAAATGCCTTGGCTTTCCGTAGTAATAACAATCCTTTCCTTTGTTGTTGGTTTTGTTCTGGTTTCTATCCCTTTCCCGCTTTCCACATTATGTATAATTGATCAGATTCAAATGTCTTCTTTCATGGATTCTAGTTTCCTCTTCGACACGAAGATACTTTTGAATCTGTTCCATGGAGAAATCTTATGTTGAGTGCATAAGTTTCTTTCTGTAATCACTTCATGTATGAAGGAGTCTGGCCATAACAACCCCAACTTGCGACGGTTCTGGAATATCAAGCTTAACACTCTTTAGCTTGTTAGATATATATAACCTGTAACTAGTGGACTTGATCTAGAAAAGATGCATTGTCAAGCATTTTAAATATGAAAAATTCATAGATTAAGAATTTATCTGCACCTTGCTTTTCGTTACCGTACTTGGTCTCCATCATCTTCCATAACTCTCTAGGTGATTTAACTTAAGAGAAAAGATCGTACATCCGATCAGATAGTGTGTTGAGAATGTGACATATGCATACAATTTCATCGTCTTCGCGATTCTTTCTCTTAGCTACAATTTCTTGAGTTCCTTTGTTAGAAGGTGGAGGGACAGGGGTTAAATTTTCATCAAGTACACAAGCAATCTTCAATGTAGTAAGAAAGAACTTGATTTTGTCTTGCCAACGAGTGTAGTTTGTGACATCAGAATGGTTAAGTTTCATGAATTCCTGGTTCATAATCTTGTAGGTGGATTCTGAAGCAGCCCTGATAATTCCTTAAGATTGTTGATAACTTAGCAGTAAAAGATGAACAAGAAAGAAGGATGAAATGTCGTTTGAGTTACATGTAGATCAGTGTCCTACAGTAATTATTCGCCCCCACTATTTTCAGTGAAGAAGGCAGCGAAATTCCTACAGGATACAACAAACAATAAGTTTATAGAAGAAAAATTCGAGAAGGAAGAAGAGAAGTTGCCAGAGAAGATGATTCTAGGAGACTAAAGCATGTGTATATGTAAGGGATGAATGGATATGGCTGGTGGAGACAGTTGTGCGCGAGTAGATGCGACCGTTCGTTCAAAAGACATGATTGTTCGGAATAGTCAAACCTGCACCGTGCGTTCACGCAGGCGCCCACATGCCCCAAGTGCCCGTCTTTGAACCATAATAATATATTATAGTTCCAAACCATTGTGTCCATCTCTAAGCCCAAGTTATTGATTCACAACGTCCTACTCAAACTCTTCATATATAGGATGAGTTACACCATAATATTTTCTGATGTAGGACAAATACTTATTACAGTCTTCCTAATAATCCCCCACAAGATTGTAATAATTATTTATTTATGCATACAAGAAAGTACCTTTTGGGTTAAACTTTTCTCCTAAGTCCATATATTTAAGTTTCAATAGAATATACGGTAGTAAATACTTAAACCAAAATCCTGTGTGATGAAACGAAATATATGAACACATAAATATTATCATGCTTCTGTAAAATGTCATAACCGTAAGTTGGTTATTAATTCCTTCCAGTTTTTCATGAACATGTATAAAGTTATATCCATACTTTGTTGAAACATTGTTTCTGATGGTCATATAGGTGTCCATTCTTTCCGTCCTTTTTACTATGGACAAATGATCATCACAAAATGTAACAATACAAACATTGATATTCATTTTTTTATCAATCACTTTTTTGCAACTTGTTCTTACCCTTTAAACCTTGAATAATATAAGGTTTAGTTTCCATTGCAGGTGATTAGAATGATTTCAGACCCATTGCACTACCAGTAGTTTTCACCATTTCTCTTGGTAATCCTATAGTTAGTGGGTCCTCTAGAGTTTATTTTGATCAAACAAATATAATAGTAATGGTACCCTCTACAATTAATTCTCTAACATATGCATGTCTTAAACTTATACGTCTAGACTTTCCATTATATATCTTATTATAAGCTCTAGACGATGTAGCTTTGCAATCACAATACACAAAAATGGTTGACATTGGTTGTAGCCAAACTTTGTTTCTAACAGTAAATTTCTTAACCATTCTGCCTCCTTACCCGATGCATCTAAGGAAATAAATCCTGGTACTATTGTAGAATGTGTTATACCAATTTGTTTCTTGGAGGCCCAAGATATAATACCTCCTAAGAGTAAAAAATCCAAACCAGTAGTTCCACTATAACCTTTTTCAGGTGTTGCACCACTTGCATCTGAATATCCTTCTAGAACTGCTAGGAAATTTCCATAATAAAGTCCTAATCACATGGTTCTTTTATGATTACCAAGAACTCTACATACTGCATTCCAATGTGAAGTGCTTGGTTTATGCATACATTCAGATAATTTGCATACAGCGAAAGCAATATCCAGATGAGTGCAATGCATTGCATACACAAGACTTCCAATAATGCTTACATATTCTAATTGAGCTATAGCCCTTTCAGAATTTGTAAACTATTTAATCGAAGAATCATAATGACTACTTGCTTCTTTAACATTTAGTGTTTATATTTAAGAAGCAAATTTTCGATATAATGAGATTGGAATAATGCATATCCACCATTATGTTTCTTTACTATGATTCCTAATATAGTGTGAACTTCATTTAAATCTTTCATTTTAAAACATGAAGTCAAATATTTCTTTATCTCATTAATATCTTCCATATTTGTACCAAATATTAGCAGATCGTCCACATATAAGCATATTATAATACCTTATCTGTCAGTGAATTTAGAATATATACATTTGTCTGCATTATTATTTTCGAAACCACTAGACAAGATTACATAGTCAAACTTCCCAGGCCACTATTTTGGTGCTTGTTTCAATCCATATAACGATTTAACAAGTTTGCAAACTTTATATTCATTTTCAAGCATAATGAAACCTTTTGTTGTTCCATATACACTTCTTCATCTAGATTACCATTTATAAAAGCTATTTTAACACCCATTTGATGTACATGAAACCCATGAATAGAAGAAAGTGAAAAAAGAACTATAATTGATGTTAATCTTGCAATAGGAGCATATGTATCGAAATAATCAATACCTTCCTTTTGCCTGAAACCTTTAGCAACTAGCCTTGTCTACAAAGTTTGTATTGATCCATCTGTATTGTATTTTCTATGAAATACCCATTTACCTCCGATTGGCTTTGATCCGCTAGGTACGTCAGTTAATTCCCAAGTGTTGTTAGATTAAATTGAATCCATCTCATCATGTATTGCTTCTTTCAAAAAGAAGCATCGCTAGAAGCCATCACTTCTTTAAAAATATTCAGGATCGCCTTCTGTACCTAGGACATAAGTTATATCATTGATAATATCTTTTCTATCACCTATGACGAGATGAACTACATCTTCAAGTGAAACGAAATCAAATCCTAACTCTTTAGCTTTCTTTGTCCTTTGACTTCTTTTAGGCTCCGCTAGCATATTAGAAAATTTCCTTTGTTACAAGAAGTTTGTTCATATTTTTCATTGTCTTTGTCGTGAACAATTTGAGTAGGAACTGAGACTCGACTGGAATCACATATAAACTTATTTTCAATAAATTCTACGTCTCTTGATTCTATAATAACATTGGAATTTAAGTCTAGCATCCGAAATGCTTTGGTATTCTCAGCATAACCTATAAATACACCTTTTTAAGCCCTTAGTCCTAGTTTATTCCGTTTTGGATCTGTTACTCAGTAAACGGTTATACAACCCAAAACTTTCAAGTATTTCAAACTTGGTTTTCTTCCTTTCCATAATTCACATGGAGATACTTTTGTGTTCCTTGATGGAATTCTATTATGCAAGTGAATGCTTGTAAAGTGCCTTCCCCTATAAATTTACATTTTTTTGGGCATTTAAAATCATAGCATTAGTCATTTCCACCAAATTTTCTATTTTTTCATTCATCTAAACCATTCTGTTGTGGGGTATATGGAGTAGTTGGTTGATGTATAATTCTGTTTCCCTCACATAATAAGGAAAAATCTGTAGAGAAGTATTCTCCACCTCTATCACTGCGTAGTACTTTAATTTTTCTTTCCTTTTTTATTCACGACTGCGATTTTAAAACGTTTAAACATATGAAAAGCCTGATCTTTTGTTTTCATTAAGTAAACATACACATATCTAGAATAATCATCTATAAAAGTAATAAAATATATATTCCTCCTCTAGTTAATATACCATTTAATTCACATATATCGGAATGAATTAACTCAAGCACACTTTATATTTCTTTCAGATTTAGGGAATATTTTTTTTGCACATTTTGGCTTCAATACATGTCTCACATTTTGATTTTATTTTATTTTCATATGAGATACCTTCATTAGACATGAACTTTAAAGATATAAATTTTAGATGTGCTAGTCTACTATGCCATAAATCAATAGAATCAAGAACACAAGCAAACTCAGTCATTTTATTGATACTTAGTTTGAATGTCCCGTTACAAGCATATCCTTTTCCAGAAAATGTTCCTCCTTTTGTCAAAATGAGTCTGTTACCATCAAGCACACACTTTACACCTTTACTACAAAGAAGACATGTCGAAACAAGATTCTTTCTAATATCTGGAATGCACAAATCATTCATGAGTACGAGTTTCTTTCCAAAAGTAAATTACAGTTCTACGGTCCCCTTTCCAACGACAATGGATGTATTATGGTTTCCCATAATCACTTTATTGTCGTTTGAAACTTTCTTATTAAACGTAAACATACACTGGTTGTTGCATACATGTATAGTAGCACCAGAATCATAACACCAGTTAGTATCCTCGGTGTTATCAGCCATGTTTAGTTCTGTCTCCATATCAATATTTAATTTTGATATCATTGCCCCAGTCTCAGATCCTTCATATTCTACTATGTTTGTAGAGTATGGATTATTTTTTCCACGATTGGGGTTCCGTCCTTGATATTTCTTTTTGCCTTATATAGAATCTACAGCCCCTTTTTAAATGCCCTGGCTTTCTGCAGTAATAAAAATCCTTTCCTTTGTTGTTGGTTTCATTCTGGTTGTTATCCCATTTCCGCTTTCATGTTTCCTTATGCCCTTTGTGGTTGTCGACAACAACATGTACATTTGAATCAGATTCAAATATCTTCTTTTCATGGATTTTGGTTTCCTCTTCGATACGAAGATGCTTTTGAATATGTTCCATAGAGAAATCTTCTGTCGAGTGCATAACTTTCTTTCTGTAATCACTCCATATTTGAGGGGTTTGTCCATAACTGCCCCAACTTGCAGCAGTTCAGGAATATCAATATTAACATCCTTAACTTGTTAAACATAACCTGTAACTGGTGGACTTGATCTAGAATAGAAGCATTGTCAAGCATTTTTAATTCGAAAAATTTATATATTAAGAACTTATCTTCTCCTTGCTTTTCGTTACTGTACTTGGTCTCCAACATCTTCCATATCTCCCTCGGTGATTTAACAGTAGTGAAAAGATCATACAGCCGATCATACAGTGTGTTGAGAAGTGGCCTCTGCATACAATTTCATCATCTTCACATTTCTTTCTCTGAGCCATAATTTTTGGTGTGTCTTTTTTTGAAGTTGGCAGGACATGGGCAAAAAATTTCATCAAGTACATAAGAAATATTTAATGTAGTAAAAAGGAGCATGATTTTGTCTTGCCAACGAGTGTAGTTTGTGCCATCTAAACAATTAAGTTTCATGAATTCCTAGTTCATAATCTTGTAGGTGGATTCCGAAGCAGCCATGATAATTCCTTAAGATTGTTGATAATTTAGCAGTAAAAGATGAACTAGAAAGATGGAGGAAATGTCGTTTGAGGCATGTGCAGAACACTATCCTCAAGAAATTATTCTCCCCCACTACTTTAAGTGAAGAAGGCAGCGAAATTTCTCTAGGATATGACAAACAATAAGTCTACAAAAGCAAAATTCGAGAAGGAAGCAGAGGAGTTGCGAAGGAAGATGATTCTCGGAGACTAAAAGCAGGCATTTATATAAGGGCAGAATTGATATGATCAGTGGAGACAGTTGCACACGAGAAGATTCCGCCGTTCATTCAAAAAATGACTGTTCGGAACAGTCGAACCCGCTCCATGCGGTCATGCACGATCCCACGTTCCCCCAAGTGCCTATGTGCCCATCTTTGATCCATAATAATATTTTATAGGTCTAAACCATTATGTCCATCTCTAAGCCCAAGTTATTAATTCACAATATTCTATTTAAACTCTTCGTATATAGGGCGAGTTACACCATAATGTTTGCCGATGTGGTATAAATACTTATTGTAATCTTCCCAATAATCCCACCATAAGAATGTAATAATTACTTATTTATGCATACAAGAAAGTAACCTTTGGTTTAACTTTTTTCCTTAGTCCGTATATTTACGTTTCAACAGGATATTTGTTTGTAAATACTTAAACCAAAATCCTATGCGATGAAACGAATTATACAAACAAATACTTATCATGCTTTTGTGAAATGTCATAACTGTAAATTGGCTATTAATTTCCTTCTAGTTATCATAAACATGTATAAATGTATATCCAAACTTTGATGAAGCATTGTTTCTTATGTTCATGTGACAGCTGCCCCGTACCATCAAACATTTCCCTGAAATGCGTTATGCCAATGCCTGACTAGTACCAGACGATCGTCAAAAGGGTTGAAACGATGAATTACCAAATAACCTATAATACATCTCACAACGCAAGGAATAAAATATAATAATAACATAACTTGATATAAAACAAGCGAGACAGTATATAAGCTAAAAACTAAACCATATCTATCAGAGTAGAGGAATCCAAAATAAGCTTCATATTCAATTATTACGGTAAAATACTGTCTCTAAAAGAAAAGAAAAGATAAGAGGTACACTACTAATGCCCAAAGCAGTGACCACCAACAACACAGGGAGAATATGTATGTACGTGGAAGCCTCCTGCTCATCTCCGGACAACTACTCGTGCATAACCACCTAACCTGCCTCTAGTCTTGTTTAGGAGCACCCACAGTAGTAAGAAGAGACATAAAACTCTGGATCAGACAAAAGTCTGGTGTGAGCGATATTAAATCTATGTAACGGAATAAAGCAATAACATGTACAAATAATCATACCTGATCTGGACCGGCAACCAAAGATTTAGCACAACAAGATGTACAATACTCTAAGGTAACACTAACACAGAGTGAAAAAAGGGAGTGTGCGTGCCATGGTGATAACAAACATCAAATATAAGAATCATCCTCACATATCTCACTCAGTGCATAGAGCATATGATATCCACCGCTTTGATCACCAAATCCATTAGGGCCATGATGGGCCCACACCGCCCTGGACTCCGTACAACTATTTTCTATGACCACAATGCCCTGGTCTATAGTCAATAACCCTACCCAGTCCACACTTCCCTTGCTCTGGTGTATGGGCCAACCAGTTCACACCGCCCTAGCTCTAGTTCGTCTACATGCCCCCTCTCTAAATGGTGAACCAAAGTTATAGATATCATTAATTCCTTTGCACACATCCCATAACAAAGCCAACTCTATAGGTTAACTCGTTGGTTCTCATCTCAATCTTGAGTTGTAACTTACCACTTGGATTTCCTTTGCATCTCAGGTTTTGGTCGAATTGGAATTGGTCTTCAGAAGAGTCATTGTGTGGTAGTGGTAGAAGCTCAAATCTGGTTCGGTCCAGTTCGGTCTCCTCCTGTTCGGTCCAGATTCTCCAGTTTGCTTCAGATCCTCTGGTTCGGTTCGGTTAGGTTCGATCCTCCTATTCAATCCCTTCCCGCGCCATAGCTTGTTTTATTTGATCTGATCCCATGATCCACTCCTTCCTATGCCAGATCGATCCAACTCCAACTCAACACACTCAAACCTTCCTTGTTGCCCTGCTCTTTCCTATGCTCAGCTCCAATTTGGTTCAACTAGTCCCATCCGATCCGAACCATAATCCTGGCATTTTCCAACAAGCTTCCAAATCCCATTTTTTGGCCACACGACGGCGTTTTCAATCATTCTAACTTTACTAAAAAATCATAAAACATCCCAAACAATAGTAACAACATATAGGTTCAACCAAAAAGATTAAAACATCAATTACAAAGGCTATTTTAGATCAAACATACCCATATCCATGATTTCCCCTTAATACCCTAAGTTCTGGGATTAACAAAATAAATCCAAATCAGCCCAATTTCATATATGTGACATAAAATATGATTTTAGAATTTATGCATATTTTCCCATAATTTTTGGATGTATAATTTACTAATTATCACTAATCACCCCTAATTAGCCATTATCAGTGAATAAACATGTTAATCACACACCTTAGCCAATAATAAGTGATAGATCTGAAACTTTTATTGATTTTGCTTGGATTTCTATGTGGTGCAGCATCTCTACCTTGAATTTGGTATTAATCCGGCTTGATTTGATGTAAATTTGACTAATTTATGATTAGAGAGTGGTTAGAGAGAAATTTAGAAGTTGGAAGCCTTGATTACGGTTTGAGAAAGGTTTGCGGTGGCTAGAAAATTGAAAGGAGATGATTCTCCAACTCCTTTTAGCCCTTCCATATGCCTAATCCCGAATTGGGTTATGGGCCTAGCTGTTAATCACTTAATTAAGCCCAATTAGGCTGTTTTTCCATCTTCAAATCTTATTTCAGCCATATCTCTCAAACGGTAAGTCCGTTTGATTAATGTGACCACTCTACGGAATGGGAAACTATAGTATCAGGTCAAAACTCCTTACCAATCAAAAGTTATAGGAGAAACAAGATTTTCCAAGGGCAAAATGGTCATTTTAAAATCTAGCAAAAAATGTGAATGTGGGAAATGACCCCCATAGTCGTTTCCCAAAGTTACACGACCATATGACTTCGTATGAAAATAAAATAAATACTCTACGATCCTCTGATATGTAGAATACGGGTCGTTACACTCCCTCCCCCCCCCCCCAACAAAGAAATTTCTCCCCCGAAATTCCTTAACCAAGAAACATACAATAGTGTCCCACATGCCTATCAACCATTTACAAATAATCAAACATATATAATAAACACAACAAGTTTGTCCTCGCATGCGTTTTATTAACAAGGGAATAATTATATCCTGATTAAAACCTCACCAGGTAAAGAGATCTGGATACGACTTCCTTATGCTCACCTCGGTTTCCCAAGTACAGTCATTTTCATTATCACCCCACTGGACCTTAACCAGTTTCACCGTCTTTCTTTGAAGTTCTTTCGTATCGTGTCCGACAATACAAATCGTTCTGCGGTCTCCAACTATCTTGGATTCTACCTCGATATCATCCACTGATCTGGTGAAATAGTTATATCAGAATCGTGCACGAACTTCTTTAACTAGGATACATGAAATACATTGTGCACTCCTGCCATCTTGTTAGGTAATCCAACTTTATACGCTAAATTTCCAACTCACTCGAGAATTGGAAATGGACCAATAAACCTAGGTGCTAACTTACCTCTCCTTCCAAACTGAATCACACTCTTCAGCAGAGATCATGATGAATACCAAGTCGTCAATGGAGAATTTTAAATCTCTTAATCTTTTATCAGCATAACTCTTTTGCCTATCTTGGGCAGCCTTCATTCGCTGTTGAATAACCATGATCTTATCTGAAGTTTCCTTTATTACATCTGGCCCAAGCACAAATTTCTCACCGACTTCCATCCAACACGATGGTGAGTTGCATGGTCTTCTGTACAAAGATTCAAATGGAGCCATACCAATACTAGAGTGATAACTATTATTATATGCGAACTCAACCAAATGCAAATGGTGTTCCCACGACCCCCCAAAATCTAATGTACAGGCTCTTAAGAGATCCTTTAATACACGATTCACCCTCTCTGTTTGACCGTCGGTTTGAGGATGGTACACAGTACTGAGATGCAATTCTGACCCTAAGGCCTCTTTTAATCTCTTCAAAAATCCGCTAGTAAATAATGGATCTCGGTCACTCACAATACCTTTAGGTACTCCATGAAATCTTACTACCCACTTCATATACAGTTCTGCTAACTTAGTTGGCATTCTATTCGACTTGACCTGTATAAACCTTGTACTCTTGGTCAATCGATCAACAGTCACCCAAATACTACCATGACCCGATCTAGTCCTTGGTAGACCATCAACGAAATCCATTCAGATTTGTTCCCATTTCAATTTGGCAATTTCCAATGGTTTTAACAATTAGGATTCTTTTGTTCAGCTTTAACTAACTAACTAACTAACTAACAGTTCATGCACTTGGATATAAACTTCCCAATGTCTCTCTTCATCCCTTCCTAATAGTAGGTATGTCTTATGTCCCGATACATTTTGTTACCACCGGGATGTATAGTCAGTTTTGAGTGATGACACTCTTTAAGCACTTTATCTCTCAATCCACTAACGTTGGGTAAACCTAGTCTTCCATTCTTTCAAAGCTATCCTTCTTGATCAAGTCCATACGTATTTATTACCTCATCGTCAATACCCATCTTTACTTTAGAGATGATTTCCAGTAAGTTAGGATCGTCCCTCTGGCTGGAACCGATCTGCTCAATCAAAGTCGGTCTGATCGTTAAACTTGCGAACATCTCTGGATCTAATTCACACTTAGGTCTGAAATCATATCCTGCGATATACTCCAGTTGCTTCCATTCAAGAAACATAGCCCCCAAGCTGACATGTCTCCTACTCAATGCATCAGCTATCGCATTGCCCTTCCCGGGTGTGTATGCGATATTGAAATCATATGAAGCAAATAACTCTAACCATCTCTGCTGAAGAAAATTTAAATCCTTTTGGGAAAAAAGATACTTTAATGGCTTATGACAGGTAAACAACTCGAATCTTTCTCCCAAGAGATAGTGTCTCCACATCTTCAACGCGAAGACGATTGCTGTCAATTCCAAATCATGGGTAGGATATCTTTCTCATGTGGTTTCAGTTGCCGACTAGCATAAGCTACAACCTTACCTCCTTGCATCAGTACAAAACCTAGTCCAGTACCACAGGCATCTGTGTATACATTATCTCTTCGTTCCCCTTAGGAATAATTAACACTGGTGCACATGTCAACTTCTCCTTTAGACTCTTAAATGAATTCTCACACCTGTTGTCTCAAAAATAGCTTGATTCTTCTTGGTCAACGAGTTAACGGTGCCGTTATCTTGGAGAAGTCTTGAATAAACTTACGATAATATCCAGCTAATCCCAAGAAACTTCTCACGTCCATTGCATTCTTGGGCGTAGACCAATCTTGCACCATAGCCACCTTCATAGGGTACACATCAATACCATATTCTGAAACAACATGGCCCAAGAACCTCACTTCCCTCCTCTAGAAGTGACACTTAGAAAAATTCGCTTTCAGTTTGTGTTTCCTCAACACCTCCATCACTTTCCTCAAATGTTCCTCATGTTCTTCCTCTGTCCTCGAGTAAACCAAGATATCATCCCTGAACACAAGAACAAACTTATTTAACTGATCCCTGAAAACCCTATTCATAAGATCCACAAAGTATGTGGGTGCATTGGTTAATCCAAATGGCATGACCAACCACTCATAGAATCCAGAAGGCGTTCGAAATGTCGTTTTAAGTATACTCTCAGCTGCTACTCGGAGCTGATGAAATCCTGCCATGAGATCCAACTGGGAAAACACACTTTCTCTATTTAATTAATCAAACAAATCATCTATCCGTGGAAGAGGATACTTATTCTTCCTAGTCACCTTGTTCAACATGCGATAGTCCGCACATAAGAAAAGGGAACCATCGGCCTTGGTAGCAAATACAACTAGTGCTCCCCACTCGGAAACACTTCTTCGGATAAATCCCTTCTTTAAAAGATCGCTTTCTTGCACTTCAAGCTCTCTCTACTCCCTTGGCTCCATACGATGAAGAGGCATCACTATAGGTCTGGCATCTTTCATTAAATCAATCTGAATCTCGATCTCTCAGTGTGGTGGAAGTCCCGTCACTTCCTTAAAGATGTTCGGATACTCGCCAGCAATAGACACATCTGATAACTCATCATGCGAGATTTTGAGGGAATTTAGAAAATTAGACATCACACCATCACTAGGTAGGCAACCCAATACCACCCTCCGTCCATCGTTCACTCTAATGGTCACCGAAGACCCCTTACAGTCTACCACCACCCCATACCTTTGGAACCAATCGACTCCCAAAATAATTCCAAACACAGTAAATCCAAAAACAAAGCAACCACAAGCAAACATACATCCATGACTCTATAAAACCAAATTATGACAAATCGTACAGAGGCTAGTCGAACCACCGATTGGATTCGTCAGAACTAAAGGTTTATCGACAATCTCGGGTTCCAATTCCAACCTATCTACCAGGTCAGTAGATACAAAGGAATAGGAAGCTCCGGTATCAAACAATACTCAAACATGAACATCAGAAATAGAAAGCATACCTTGAATAACAACAACCTTTCCCTTCTCCATTGCAGTTGGGGCATTCAATGAGGAACAACGTTGATAACGTATGCTTTCACGATCTACTTCCCCTTAGGGGGTTATGGACATTCATTCTTGCAATGTCCTACTTGGTCACATTTGAAGCACTTCCTCTCCCTGGCTTCGCTCGACAATCTCTGATATAGTGACCCTTCTTGTCGCAGCCAAAGCACTCGTTATCTTTCTTATTCTTCTTTTTCGGACCATCCTTGGTTCGGTTCTGTTTTCTCTTATTCTAGGAATTCTTATCATCTTCACTACTTGCCTGCGGTTTTGGCTCCTCTGCAGATGTAGTAACAATCATGGTCTTCGTCTTAGGTTAAAGGCTCTCTGATCTCAATGCCTTCCACACAACAAATTCGAAAGTCTCATCGATATGGTTTATAAGTCTTTCCCCCAAGTACTCATCCAGGCTAGTTATGAACTTCTCATTCTTCTTCTCGGTAGTATCGATAAAAGATAATCCATATTTCGACAAGGTATCGAGCTCAGCAATATATCCTAAGACTGCCCTACCATTTTGCTTAAGCTCCAAAAATTTCGGGAATAATTATGATTTCTAAGCAGTTGGAATAAATTTGTCAATGAAGTGAGTCTTAAACTAATTCCAAGTAACTTGATTTTCGGGAGTAGTCGCTTTAATAGCATTCCATCAATTCATTGCCCGTCCTTGAAGCTGATGTGATGCTAGCTTTCTCTTCATTGCATCATCGATCCCTAATTCCTCGAAAATGCGCTCACTGCTATCAACCCAATCCTGAACCTCCACAGCCAATTTCGTTTCATGAACAGCTTTCCACCACGACTAGTATAATCCTTGTTAAGCTTGGCAAAATCGGCTCTAAATGCCTGCACTACTGCACCACCACCGTTAGCAGCATTAGGAACTGCTCTCTGAGCATCTCTAACATCTCTCGCATGAAGGCAGTAAACATCGTCCTTGTATCAGAGACATTCCCATTGTTAGCCCTTGAACCCGCTCCCTCTTCAACTCCCGATGCGGAGTTCTTAACCGTACTCCTCGTATATTTCGGCTTATAGTTCAATTTGTAAAGAGAAAACGATTAACCATCTCCTCAGTGGTGCCCGTGCAGTGCGACTTCATCCTTAGATATACTAATAGTGTATATATATAGTTTTTGAAAACCAAAATATCACAAATACTCGCTCTCATATACGTATACTATCTCTCCCTGATATCTTCCACTAGGTTAAATTACACAACCTAGCCTCTGATACCAAGTGTGACAACCGCCCCGTACCATCAGACATTTCCTTGAAATGCATTGTGCCAATGCCCAACTAGCACGGGACGATCGTCAAAAGGGTTGAAACAATGAGTTACGAAAGAACCTATAATATATCTCGCAGCGCATGGAATAAAATATAATAATAACATAACTTGATATAAAACAGGCGAGATAGTACGTAAGCTGAAAACTAAACCATATCCAACAGAGTAGCGGTATCCAAAATACAGCTTCATATCTAATTATTACAGCTTTAAAAACTGTCTCTAAAAGGAAATAAAAGAGGTACACTATTAATGCCCAAAGCAGTGACCAGTAACAGCAAGTGGAAGCCTCCTGCTCATCTCCGGATAGCTACTCGTGCATAACCACCTAATTTGCGTCTAGTCTGCTCGTTTAGGAGCGCCCATAGTAATAAGAAGAGACATAAAACTCTGGGTATGACGAAAGTCTCGTGTGAGCGATAAAAAATTTATGTAACTGAATAAAGCAATAACATGTATAAATAATCATACCTGACATGGACCTGCAATCAAAGGGTTAGCATAACAAGATGTACAATACTCTAAGGTAACACTAACATAGAGTGAAAAATGGTAGTGTGCGTGTCATGGTGATAAAAAGCATCAAACATAGCAATCATCCTCACATCTCTCACTCAGTGCATAAAGCATATGATATCCACCGCTTTGATCACCAAATCCATTGGGGCCATGACGGGTCCACACCGCCCTGGACTCCATACAACTATTGCTATGACCACACCGCCCAGGTCTATAGTCAATGACCCTACCCAATCCACACTGCCCTGGCTCTGGGGTATGGCCAACCATTCCACACCGCCCTGGCTCTAGTTTATCTGCATGCCCCCTCTCTCAATGGTGAAACAAAGATAAAGATATTGATAATTTATTTGTACACATCCCGTAGCAAAGCCCAACTCTAGAAGTTAACTTGTTGGTTCTCATCTAAATCCTGAGTTATAACTTCCCCCTTAGACTTCCTTTGCATCGCGGGTTTTGCTCGTATTGGAATTGTTCTTCAGAAGATTCGTCGCATGGTAGTGGTAGAAGCTCAAATCCGGTTCGGATCGGTCCTCCGGTTCGGTTCGGTCTACTCTGGTTCGGTCCTCCTGTTCGATCCATTCCCGCACCTTAGTTGTTTTATTCGATCTGATCCCATGCTCCACTCCTTCCTATGCCAATTTGATCCGACTTCAACTCGACCCACTCAGAACTTCCTTGTTGCCCTGATCTTTCCTATGCCAATGAAACGACCCGAAATCCCCCTTACGGGAAATCACGGGTTGAGTTGAGGAAAAGACGAATCAGAACACATACAGAGGAACATTTCATTGTTAATTACAACAATTCCATCAGAATACAAGAATATACAGAGTATGAATAAATATTATACATCAGAGATGTAATTGCATTCCTACAGCGGAAAAATAATACAATACACAACTGAAGGAGATATACGGATACAGAGCTTTCCGGATATCATTCCAGCTGTAAATCAGGATCTTGTGAATATAAATCTGCAAAACCAAAATTACTAGCTGCCCATGCGGAAAATAGGGGCACCCAGAGTTTAAGTTAAAGCAATAAACTCTAGGTCAATCATGTGACTGGTGTGAGAACTAAATGTAACAACCCGTAAAATGCGAACCAGTTTGAAATTTTTATTTTGGCAATTTTAGCGAATTTTGATTATTTAAAATGAATTATTTTAAATAATATCGACGAGAAATTTATTTTGAATATAATTCGAACATATATATTATATACGTCGTCGTTAGAATATATAATAATTATATATAATTATAAAAGGAATAGAAAATGGCGCGGTAGTTCGAAAATTCGATTTCTAATTTCAAATGAATATACAGAATTCAATATAAGTCAGAATTGAACGAAACAAGAAATATTTGAATCTGTATAACTATATCTTTGTAACGAAGTTAACAAACTGAGATTTCATTTTAGAAATGATAAGATATGTCCAGTTTAAAATTAGAAATAGTCGCTATGGAATTCAGGCCCTTAAAAATGGACATTTTGCAAATGACCTCGGATTTCGACGAAACCAGTTTTGTTGGGTCCGTGATGTTAAGTTATTGCTAGATTCCAAATTTCATAATTTTTCGAATCAATATGTGAGCGTGGCAAAAGAAAACGCGTTTGACCAGTTTCAGTTGATTTTAATCGACTGGAAATTGGCCATTTTTCTAACGGTCTCAGAATTCGACGAAACTAGTTTTGTTAGGACCGTATCGTCAATACGAAGCTAGAAAATATTTTTATGGAATTTATAGAGTTAGTATGTGACCCCGGTAATTTGAAATGTACGTTTAAAATTCAATATATTGATTTAAAAGAAATAACAAAAGGAAACTGATTGTAACGATCAAATCAGCTTGCGATGCATATCCCATTGTGTTCGGAATAGGGGTAAAACGCTATGGAAGACAGGCGGTGGGCCTCGCTTCGAGGTCGTATGTAGAAGTCAACCTTTTTACAAATTAAAAAAATATATATATATATATTATTTAATTTCCTTTTCCCTCCCTTTATCTTCACTTGGCCCCCCCCGTTTCTAAATCGATTCAGAAGAAAAGGAAAAAAAAAAAGGGGAAGAACCCTAGCCTAAACTCGTCGACGCCACACCCCAGCCGCCACCCTCGCCCTTCGCGCCGCCACATCCGAACCCCCCTCCTCCTCGAAGTCGACCGCGACGAAGACACCCCCCCCCCCGTTTCAGCAATCGCGACAGCAGCCCTCCCCACGAAACCCCAAACCCTGCGCCCTACCTCCACCGCCTGCAACCACTTCCGCCACCTCCCCTCACCGCTCCGACCACCTCCGACCTCCGACACTAGCGAAGGCCAAACCCCCCTGTAAGTCGTTTTTCTAATTTATTCGTTTTATTTTTATTTGATTAAATAGAAAATTAAAACTAATTAAAACCTGATTTATAATTTATTTTTAAAACCAGATTTTTAATTTATAAAAGTTTAGATTTTTAATTTATAAAAGTTTAGTTTTTTTTATTTATAAAAGTTTAGATTTTTAATTTATAAAAGTTTAGATTTTTAATTTATAAAAGTTTAGATTTTTAATTTATAAAAAGTTTAGTTTTTTTAATTTATAAAAGTTTAGATTTTTGTATTAGGAAAATATGATCTTTATATTTGTAGAAAAATAAAAATGATAATTTAATAAGGTGAAATCTTTAAATTCAAAAAGGCGAAATCTCTATATTAAAAATGTGATTTTTTATATATTGAACTTCGATAGAAAAATAGAATTTTTATATATTGAACATCGAAGTAAAAATTCGATTTTTATATATTGAATAGCGAAGTAAAAACGTGATTTTTACGTATGTAGTGAAAGCAGCAACGAAGGTGACAAAAAGGCGAAACGACGAAGACTTCTGCAAAAGAAGAGCCGTGGAGCTAGGATAGCTATATGTGAGAATTTCTCACCTTTCAATTTCTTTTTCTAGTTATATATATACTAGGATGCAGACGGTGCTTAGTAGCACCCGACACAATCGTCCACAGACCATGGACTTGTTTGTTTGACTGTTTGGTGATTGATTGCGATATTGGTTTGAATGTGGTTTGTGGTGTGAAAAATCGAATCGATAAATTGGTTAGGATTAGACGTACGCCGTTATAAGGCGAAGGAGTAAGGCTAGGTTAGACTCTTACTCCAAATTTTGTGGTTTACATAACAAATTGATTTGATTGATGTGTGAATGGCGTGGGCCTTCACTAGACCGGGGATAAGGCTAGGCCTCGTCCCGTTTCTAGTATCGTGCCGTTATGCCGCCGAAATTTTCTAAAATATGTTAGAAAATAAAAATATCATTTTATTTGTGTAAATGAATAATAGAAATTCATAGGTTGAAATAAAATGTTTTGTCGTTAAAAATATAATTTTTAACGTGAATATGAAAATAGTGAAGTGAATAAATAAATATTCATTTACAAACCAGATGGTTTGTTTATGTACACTTATTTGAATGACATTGATTGGGACGATAAATTTTACACATCGCCCAACTGCACAAATAAAATCTGTGTTTGTTTGTTTGAAACCCCGCACGGGTGTTGGGATGAAATATGAATTTCACTCATCCTGATTGATTAAATATGTCGATCGATTGATTGACAGGCTGTTATAAGCGTTGAATATCTATATTTGATGCTTATACAGTGTAGTGCACTTTGGTTGATGGTTGATTATTCATCGTTGTTGATATATACATGTGTTGTAAAAAATCCATATAATTAACATTATATGGTAATTGATTGGGCCTCATTCCAGTTTCGAAAAAAAAAGAAATATTTGAAATAGAAATATTTGAAATAGAAATATTTGAAATAGAATATTTGAAAATAGAAATATGTGAAGCCGTGAGGATTAGATTGACGCCATTTTGACGTGAACGATATTTATATCGATTTTATTCATTTTAAAATGAATATTGAAAAACGATTTCGAAATGAATTGAATTGAAAACGATTTCGAAATGAATTGAATTGAAAACGATTTCGAAATGAATTGAATTGAAAACGATTTCGAAATGAATTGAATTGAAAACGATTTCGAAATGAATTGAATTGAAAACGATTTCGAAATGAATTGAATTGAAAACGATTTCGAAATGAATTGAATTGAAAACGATTTCGAACTGAATTGAATTGAAAACGAATTCAAAGTGAATTGAAAACGATTTCGAAATGAATTGAATTGAAAACGATTTCGAAATGAATTGAATTGAAAACGAATTCAAAGTGAATTGAATTGAAAGTGATTTCGAAATGAATTGAATTGAAAACGATTTCGAAACGAATTGAATTGAAAACGAATTCGAATCGAATTGAAAGCGAAGTGAAATAAATTCAAATTGAATTGAAATTTGAATTGAATAGAAATGGATTTTAAAACGAATTTATAAAGAAGAATTCAATTTTGATTTGAATTGAAAAGGAAGTTGAAATTGCTTTTGAAACGAATTTAAAACTATTTATATAATTCGTTTTAAATAGAATCGACGAAATATATATTATATATATTATATATATAATATAATGGCCTGAATAGAACGCGCCGCGCCGCGGCAGTTCGTAAATTTCGACCATTTATTTCAAACGGACATTACGGGAGATCCGACCGTCGGATTCTCCTAAAACCGGAACCGTTGGGTTCGTATCGAAAAGAGCTTTCTAACGAATGTTAGAAATTTGAAATCTAACGGTTGGATTTGGAGATACGTCCAAATCAAATTGGAAAAAGGTCGCTGTAAGTGCAGTTCGATGGCCATTGTTGGAAATCGACTGTACGGGCCTTGATAAAATTATTAAAAATAGTAATAATTTGTGTAAAATCATAAGAAATGATTTGTGAAAGTTTGGGATGAAAAACTCCATATTTGAAAAGATAAAAATAGATTTTTATCGAAATGAACTAGTTTTGAACTAGAATTATAATTCTATTTATTTTTAAATAAATAAATTGAATTCGAAAAGGGTTTTAAAAGTAACCAAAATTCCAATGATTGCATTGGAGTGGATTTGAATCGAAATTGTCTTCGGAATATTTCGATGTTGGAATTCGTGATATTACAGGTGTTGTTATGGAAATTTGAAAGATATATATTTGTATCGTTATTTCCAATACGACATTTGTTAGTCGTAGAATTCGATATTGAATATAAGCCGATATATTTTCTATTCAGAGCCTTGTATTGAATATCGAATGTGATTTGGGTTTGTCGTGAATGGTGTCTTTACTAACACTGTTCTTGAACCCAGTTGAGAAAAGATTAAATCTTTTTATTTAGATTTAATGAAGTGTACCAATTAAATAATATTTAATTGGAATTGAATTGATATTGATTTTTGGGTTTATCGTGAACAGTGTTTTAAATAACACTTGTTCTTTAACCCGATAATTAATGAATGTGATTTGGGTTTGTCGTGAATGGTGTCTTCACTAACACTGTTCTTGAACCCAGTTGAGAAAAGATTAAATCTTTTTATTTAGATTTAATGAAGTGTACCAATTAAATGATATTTAATTGGAATTGAATTGATATTGATTTTTGGGTTTATCGTGAACAGTGTTTTAAATAACACTTGTTCTTTAACCCGATAATTAATGAATGTGATTTGGGTTTGTCGTGAATGGTGTCTTCACTAACACTGTTCTTGAACCCAGTTGAGAAAAGATTAAATCTTTTTATTTAGATTTAATGAAGTGTACCAATTAAATAATATTTAATTGGAATTGAATGGATATTGATTTTTGGGTTTATCGTGAACAATGTTTTAAATAACACTTGTTCTTTAACCCGATAATTAATGGGATGTGACTTTGGGTTTGTCGTGAACCGTGTTTTAAATGACACTGATTCTTTAACCCAGTCACAGATTAAAACTAAGTGGAGTTTTAATGAATCTTTAATTAGATTGAAAAGATCGAGAATGGAGTATCACCAGTTCTTGTTGCTGGCCCTGAGTAGGCCGGGTACACATGATAGGGGGTTCTCGCTTCGCGGTTTGGTGGCGAACGGGAGACTCTTACCCCTACATGACTTTCTAGTTGTGTATTGTATTATTTTCCGCTGCTATGTATTTAAATGTAATTTAAATCTCTGATATTTCTATGTAATATTCATTTATACTCTGTATATTCTTGTAATCTGATGCATTGTTGTGATATACAATGAAATGTTCTTCTGTATGCGTTCTGTTGTGGCTTGTTCTCGAACTATCCGACGCTTTCCTTTACGGGGAAGTTGCGGGTCTTCACATTTGGTATCAGAGCTTTGGTTTACAAAGCTAGAGAACAAGACACATTAGAACCCTACGAAAGAATTCATCAGATATTGGATTAGTAATATCCAATGGGAATGACTCGTTAGAGATAGGATCAGTAGTATCCTAGAACGAGTGTGAAGAGTATATTTTTCAAATGAAAACAAATTTTGTTTTAAAAATTTAAATCAATTATTCGTATTTGATTATTTTTTTATATTGATTTGGACAATCCGATATATAAAGATTTTGCATATGCGTCTTGCAAACGTGTATTCGCAGTTTTAATATACTGGATGGTTATAGAATCATACTCTAGTTGCCCGGGGATAATTCTGGTGATGGGGCACTGTCGCCAGTATTTATTTTCGAGTAACGAAAGTGAGATTTCTATATTTCCATTAGACTGGTGTGAGAACCAAAATTAGATAGGGCCTATTGTTGTGATTTGGCATCAAAAATCTGATTTTTGACTATATATCAAAATTATGAATTTGAAATGATAATTCACTAATTGATTGATGTTTGTGTTGTTTGTTTATTTGTTTGCTAATTTTGAACTGTTATGCCTAATTGAATCGAATATTGAACTGTATTGAAAATTGGTCGCATCTGCTTGCATATACATGTATATTATTGAACAGGTCATAGCAAGGAGGCTAGAGCCAGAGAATAAAATTTGTTTGCCCGACAAATAGGTACATGTTTACTACATAATTTCCTGTTTTGTTTGGGTGATGATGATTTTGTGAGCCTATTGGCTAGCCGCTTGGCTTTTTCTTTTTCTTTTTGAGATCTGAAGGACCGGGGAAGCTATTTGAAATTCCCCGATGCTCCCGGTGCAGGGGAGGTTATGGCGAAATTTTTCGAAAATTTAGGGAGTTAGCCAAATTTTTGAAATTTTGAAAATTCTCAGAAACTGAAAAGTTAGAGAAAGGAAGCCAGATCGAACGTAGAGTTGAATAATCAAACCACTTTCGACTTTGTTCCTTTTCGGGGACGAAAAGTTTTAAGTGGGGGAGATTGTAACAACCCGTAAAATGCGAGCCAGTTTGAAATTTTTATTTTGGCAATTTTAGCGAATTTTGATTATTTAAAATGAATTATTTTAAATAATATCGACGAGAAATTTATTTTGAATATAATTCGAACGTATATATTATATACGTCGTCGTTAGAATATATAATAATTATATATAATTATAAAAGGAATAGAAAATGGCGCGGTAGTTCGAAAATTCGATTTCTAATTTCAAATGAATATACAGAATTCAATATAAGTCAGAATTGAACGAAACAAGAAATATTTGAATCTGTATAACTATATCTTTGTAACGAAGTTAACAAACTGAGATTTCATTTTAGAAATGATAAGATATGTCCAGTTTAAAATTAGAAATAGTCGCTATGGAATTCAGGCCCTTAAAAATGGACATTTTGCAAATGACCTCGGATTTCGACGAAACCAGTTTTGTTGGGTCCGTGATGTTAAGTTATTGCTAGATTCCAAATTTCATAATTTTTCGAATCAATATGTGAGCGTGGCAAAAGAAAACGCGTTTGACCAGTTTCAGTTGATTTTAATCGACTGGAAATTGGCCATTTTTCTAACGGTCTCAGAATTCGACGAAACTAGTTTTGTTAGGACCGTATCGTCAATACGAAGCTAGAAAATATTTTTATGGAATTTATAGAGTTAGTATGTGACCCCGGTAATTTGAAATGTACGTTTAAAATTCAATATATTGATTTAAAAGAAATAACAAAAGGAAACTGATTGTAACGATCAAATCAGCTTGCGATGCATATCCCATTGTGTTCGGAATAGGGGTAAAACGCTATGGAAGACAGGCGGTGGGCCTCGCTTCGAGGTCGTATGTAGAAGTCAACCTTTTTACAAATTAAATAAAAAATATATATATATATATATTATTTAATTTCCTTTTCCCTCCCTTTATCTTCACTTGGCCCCCCCCCCGTTTCTAAATCGATTCAGAAGAAAAGGAAAAAAAAAAAAAAAAAGGGGAAGAACCCTAGCCTAAACTCGTCGACGCCACACCCCAGCCGCCACCCTCGCCCTTCGCGCCGCCACATCCGAACCCCCCCTCCTCCTCGAAGTCGACCGCGACGAAGACACCCCCCCCCCCGTTTCAGCAATCGCGACAGCAGCCCTCCCCACGAAACCCCAAACCCTGCGCCCTACCTCCACCGCCTGCAACCACTTCCGCCACCTCCCCTCACCGCTCCGACCACCTCCGACCTCCGACACTAGCGAAGGCCAAACCCCCCTGTAAGTCGTTTTTCTAATTTATTCGTTTTATTTTTATTTGATTAAATAGAAAATTAAAACTAATTAAAACCTGATTTATAATTTATTTTTAAAACCAGATTTTTAATTTATAAAAGTTTAGATTTTTAATTTATAAAAGTTTAGTTTTTTTTATTTATAAAAGTTTAGATTTTTAATTTATAAAAGTTTAGATTTTTAATTTATAAAAGTTTAGATTTTTAATTTATAAAAGTTTAGATTTTTAATTTATAAAAAGTTTAGTTTTTTTAATTTATAAAAGTTTAGATTTTTGTATTAGGAAAATATGATCTTTATATTTGTAGAAAAATAAAAATGATAATTTAATAAGGTGAAATCTTTAAATTCAAAAAGGCGAAATCTCTATATTAAAAATGTGATTTTTTATATATTGAACTTCGATAGAAAAATAGAATTTTTATATATTGAACATCGAAGTAAAAATTCGATTTTTATATATTGAATAGCGAAGTAAAAACGTGATTTTTACGTATGTAGTGAAAGCAGCAACGAAGGTGACAAAAAGGCGAAACGACGAAGACTTCTGCAAAAGAAGAGCCGTGGAGCTAGGATAGCTATATGTGAGAATTTCTCACCTTTCAATTTCTTTTTCTAGTTATATATATACTAGGATGCAGACGGTGCTTAGTAGCACCCGACACAATCGTCCACAGACCATGGACTTGTTTGTTTGACTGTTTGGTGATTGATTGCGATATTGGTTTGAATGTGGTTTGTGGTGTGAAAAATCGAATCGATAAATTGGTTAGGATTAGACGTACGCCGTTATAAGGCGAAGGAGTAAGGCTAGGTTAGACTCTTACTCCAAATTTTGTGGTTTACATAACGAATTGATTTGATTGATGTGTGAATGGCGTGGGCCTTCACTAGACCGGGGATAAGGCTAGGCCTCGTCCCGTTTCTAGTATCGTGCCGTTATGCCGCCGAAATTTTCTAAAATATGTTAGAAAATAAAAATATCATTTTATTTGTGTAAATGAATAATAGAAATTCATAGGTTGAAATAAAATGTTTTGTCGTTAAAAATATAATTTTTAACGTGAATATGAAAATAGTGAAGTGAATAAATAAATATTCATTTACAAACCAGATGGTTTGTTTATGTACACTTATTTGAATGACATTGATTGGGACGATAAATTTTACACATCGCCCAACTGCACAAATAAAATCTGTGTTTGTTTGTTTGAAACCCCGCACGGGTGTTGGGATGAAATATGAATTTCACTCATCCTGATTGATTAAATATGTCGATCGATTGATTGACAGGCTGTTATAAGCGTTGAATATCTATATTTGATGCTTATACAGTGTAGTGCACTTTGGTTGATGGTTGATTATTCATCGTTGTTGATATATACATGTGTTGTAAAAAATCCATATAATTAACATTATATGGTAATTGATTGGGCCTCATTCCAGTTTCGAAAAAAAAAGAAATATTTGAAATAGAAATATTTGAAATAGAAATATTTGAAATAGAATATTTGAAAATAGAAATATGTGAAGCCGTGAGGATTAGATTGACGCCATTTTGACGTGAACGATATTTATATCGATTTTATTCATTTTAAAATGAATATTGAAAAACGATTTCGAAATGAATTGAATTGAAAACGATTTCGAAATGAATTGAATTGAAAACGATTTCGAAATGAATTGAATTGAAAACGATTTCGAAATGAATTGAATTGAAAACGATTTCGAAATGAATTGAATTGAAAACGATTTCGAAATGAATTGAATTGAAAACGATTTCGAAATGAATTGAATTGAAAACGATTTCGAACTGAATTGAATTGAAAACGAATTCAAAGTGAATTGAAAACGATTTCGAAATGAATTGAATTGAAAACGATTTCGAAATGAATTGAATTGAAAACGAATTCAAAGTGAATTGAATTGAAAGTGATTTCGAAATGAATTGAATTGAAAACGATTTCGAAACGAATTGAATTGAAAACGAATTCGAATCGAATTGAAAGCGAAGTGAAATAAATTCAAATTGAATTGAAATTTGAATTGAATAGAAATGGATTTTAAAACGAATTTATAAAGAAGAATTCAATTTTGATTTGAATTGAAAAGGAAGTTGAAATTGCTTTTGAAACGAATTTAAAACTATTTATATAATTCGTTTTAAATAGAATCGACGAAATATATATTATATATATTATATATATAATATAATGGCCTGAATAGAACGCGCCGCGCCGCGGCAGTTCGTAAATTTCGACCATTTATTTCAAACGGACATTACGGGAGATCCGACCGTCGGATTCTCCTAAAACCGGAACCGTTGGGTTCGTATCGAAAAGAGCTTTCTAACGAATGTTAGAAATTTGAAATCTAACGGTTGGATTTGGAGATACGTCCAAATCAAATTGGAAAAAGGTCGCTGTAAGTGCAGTTCGATGGCCATTGTTGGAAATCGACTGTACGGGCCTTGATAAAATTATTAAAAATAGTAATAATTTGTGTAAAATCATAAGAAATGATTTGTGAAAGTTTGGGATGAAAAACTCCATATTTGAAAAGATAAAAATAGATTTTTATCGAAATGAACTAGTTTTGAACTAGAATTATAATTCTATTTATTTTTAAATAAATAAATTGAATTCGAAAAGGGTTTTAAAAGTAACCAAAATTCCAATGATTGCATTGGAGTGGATTTGAATCGAAATTGTCTTCGGAATATTTCGATGTTGGAATTCGTGATATTACAGGTGTTGTTATGGAAATTTGAAAGATATATATTTGTATCGTTATTTCCAATACGACATTTGTTAGTCGTAGAATTCGATATTGAATATAAGCCGATATATTTTCTATTCAGAGCCTTGTATTGAATATCGAATGTGATTTGGGTTTGTCGTGAATGGTGTCTTTACTAACACTGTTCTTGAACCCAGTTGAGAAAAGATTAAATCTTTTTATTTAGATTTAATGAAGTGTACCAATTAAATAATATTTAATTGGAATTGAATTGATATTGATTTTTGGGTTTATCGTGAACAGTGTTTTAAATAACACTTGTTCTTTAACCCGATAATTAATGAATGTGATTTGGGTTTGTCGTGAATGGTGTCTTCACTAACACTGTTCTTGAACCCAGTTGAGAAAAGATTAAATCTTTTTATTTAGATTTAATGAAGTGTACCAATTAAATGATATTTAATTGGAATTGAATTGATATTGATTTTTGGGTTTATCGTGAACAGTGTTTTAAATAACACTTGTTCTTTAACCCGATAATTAATGAATGTGATTTGGGTTTGTCGTGAATGGTGTCTTCACTAACACTGTTCTTGAACCCAGTTGAGAAAAGATTAAATCTTTTTATTTAGATTTAATGAAGTGTACCAATTAAATAATATTTAATTGGAATTGAATGGATATTGATTTTTGGGTTTATCGTGAACAATGTTTTAAATAACACTTGTTCTTTAACCCGATAATTAATGGGATGTGACTTTGGGTTTGTCGTGAACCGTGTTTTAAATGACACTGATTCTTTAACCCAGTCACAGATTAAAACTAAGTGGAGTTTTAATGAATCTTTAATTAGATTGAAAAGATCGAGAATGGAGTATCACCAGTTTTGCTCCAGGCGATAGTTAAATCTTTAATTAGATTTGAACGTGAAATTTAGAAACTAACTGTCGGTTAGCTAAGTAGAATGGTTTTCTGGATATTGATCTGATGTTGGTTTCGGCCTTCGGGGTTAATATTTGGGAAATTATTCTCTTGATTAATTTACGGTTAGTGACTGATGAATTGGAATGAGGCGTATGTTGTGTTTGTGTAACACTTTTATAATATATACGCGAGTTATTCGGAAAGACCGGGTTTATCCCACTCTGAATAACTGATACGACGATAAGTCGAAGATGAAGACGATGGTCGAAGACCGGAGGTCTTCACGTCATTTGGGTGATAACTGATGATCTTGATTGGGCTGTACACCCAAGAAGATGGAAACAGTTAGTGATCGTCCAGACGTACTTGGAGATCGATGGATATGCGGGGTACTAGGTGCCTCCGGTTTCGTTCAGACCCAGAACGGACTTGTAAATGGACTGTGTGTCTGACATCGGATTTCATTCTGTGTGACTGATATCGGTTGCATAGGATGGTTTGCCTGTGTGGCATGCTAAGATGCAAATGATCAAGGCTTCTGTTGAAAAGCAAAGTCTTGTGGTGATGATCAAAGCACGGCCTTTGTGGCGTAGCTTTGTGTAACGTTTACCTCGCGTGTTTCACACCAGGTATGAACCAAAAACGGGAGACGGACCTCAGGGAGGACTTGCGTTTCTTTCTAGTTAGAAGTGGCGTCAGTGGTTTTACACGCCCTGACGAGTTTGACTTATGTGGTTGTTGCTGTTGCGAGGCGCCTCGGTTATATCGGTTTCGGCCGATGCATTCTGGTCGGCTGACGGACCAGACTTACACCCCATAGGGTGGGGAGACGTAGTGTTCAGGCATAATAATCCACTCCGTGTGGACCGGCCCTGAGGATCCAAGGGGCAGTTGCGGCTGTTCCTGAGGGGCGGGCTAGAGCGTCTCGAATCGGTTGAGGACTATCTTTTGCCTCGGTTCATAGACGGAAATCCAATTTCCAAATACGTGACTTTGCGGTTTTATTTGTAAACCTATATATGGCGACATAGTGGCATGGGACGCTCATGCCGCCTATGATTGATACTTATGATTTGAAGTTGTTCTATACACTATGCACTTATAATAGTATCAAATGATTTGTTTTAAAACGTATCAAGCATTCTTTGGCTGTTATAAGGGAAAACCCTATCCCCCGGCTTGCGTTGCATTGTGTGATAGGACCTGGGTCTTATAACAGCTTCATTTTTCTTTATTTAGCATTGCGCTGTTTGTTTCATGCACTGGTATTCTTGGGAGGAAACCCGTTCCGTATTATACGGCGTGGTCCCTTGATTTACCTAATGATTTAAAATAAAGATTAATAACTGTTTTAGTTCTCACACCAGTCACATGACTGACCTGGAGTTTATTGTTTTAACCTAAACTCTGGGTGCCCTTATTTTGACACGGGCAGCTAGTAGTTTTGGTTTTGCAGATTTATATTCACAGGATCCTGGTTTACAGCTGGAATGATATCCGGAAAGCTTTGTATCCGTATATCTCTTCTAGTTGTGTATTGTATTATTTTCCGCTGCTATGTATTTAAATGTAATTTAAATCTCTGATATTTCTATGTAATATTCATTTATACTCTGTATATTCTTGTAATCTGATGCATTGTTGTGATATACAATGAAATGTTCTTCTGTATGCGTTCTGTTGTGGCTTGTTCTCGAACTATCCGACGCTTTCCTTTACGGGGAAGTTGCGGGTCTTCACACTAAAGCAGTTATTTAAAACTTTACTTTAAATCAGATATATCAAGGGACCACGCTGTATAACACGGAATGGGTTTCCTCCTAAGAATACTAGTGCATATAAAAAAATAGCACAATGCTTTTTGGAAAAATGAAGCTATTATAAGACCCAGGTCCTATCACACAATGCAACACAAGCCGGAGGATAGGGTTTTCCCTTATAATAGCCAAACATGCTTGGTACGTTAAAAACAAATCATTTGATACTATTATAAGTGTATAGTGTCAAAACAATTTCAATCATAAATATCAATCATAGACGGCATGGGTACCATATATCATGTCGCCATACTAGGCTCTACAATCAAAACCGCAAATGTCACGTATTGGAAGTTGGGTTTCCATCTGTGAACCGAGGCCAGGGATCGTCCTCTATCGATTCGAGACTGTCTAGCCCGAGCCTCAGGAACATCCGCAACTGCCCCATGGATCGTCAGGGCCGGTCCATCGATGTGGATTACTATGCCTGAACACTATGTTTCCCCGCCCTTTGGGGCGTAAATGAGCCAAATGACTCCATCGGCTCCACAAGTCACTGATATATCTGAGGCACCGCGCAACAGCAACAACCATACAGGTGAAAATAATATAAATGTCAGGGCTGGTAGGTCACTGACACCACCCTAGCTAGAAGGAAATGCATGCCCTCCCTAAGGTCCTCTCCCTTTTTGGTTCACAACCGGGGTGTGAGGCTCGCGAATCAACGCTACACAAAGCTATGCCACACAGGCCGTGCTTTGATCATAAAGCACAAGACTCTACTTTTCAACAAAAGCCTTGATCATTTACCACTTAGGCATGCCACACAGGCAATTCACTCCATGCGATTGATATCCATCAATATATAACCCCTGAGCTCGTACGTCTCAGAGAAGGTAGTTAAGCAAGAGAATAAATTCTCTGCCGCCAAACAAATATATATTTAATAGAAATCAATCACACAGAATAAAATCAAATGTCAGATACACAGTCCATTTACAAGTTCGTTTTCTGGGTCTAAACGAAACCGGAGGCACCTTGTACCTCGCATATCCATCAATCTCCAAGTACGTCTGGACGATCACCAACTTATTCCCTCCTCTTGGGTGTACAGCCCAATCAAGATCACTGGTAATCACTCAAACTATGTGAAGACCTCCGGTCTTCGACCACCGTCTTCATCCTCGACACCACGTCGAATCAGTTATTCAGAATGGGATAAACCCGGTCTTTCTGAATAACTCATATATATAATAAACAAGTATTACACAAACACAACATACGCCTCATTCCTATTCAGAATATTCTTTTATTCAAATATTCTTATACTTTGGGAATGGTTCCCATTAATTTTATCAAAGATAAATTCTGTAAATTTATTCTTTAATCTTCTTTTGAATATCAATTCAAACTAGTCGGGATTAGCGAACCACCCCGAAGTAATCATTTATTTTATTTCCCAATCTCAACCTATTCATCCCATGAAGTAAAACTGGTAATACTTCATATCTAACACCATGGTGTTATCGGTAAATTCAATTACCATTTCACGTTCAAATCTAATTAAAGATTTAACTATCGCCTGGAGCAAAACTGGTGATACTCCATTCTCAATCATTTCAATCTAATTAAAGTTTCTTTAAAACTCCACTTGGTTTTAATCTTCCCAAAAATCACTATCAATGATTATTTAACCTGGGAAATCATATCCTGTCTTTAAATAGGTTAATGAACCAATGTCATTTAAAACACAGTTCATTATAAACCCAAAATCACATTCCATTCCAATTCAATTATTGAAACTTTGGTTACTTTTAAAACCCTTTCAAATCCAATTTATTTATTTAAAAATAAATAAATTATTATTCTAGTTCAAAACTAGTTCATTTCGATGAAAATCTATTTTTATCTTTTCAAATATGGAGTTTTTTATCCTAATTCTTCACAAATCATTTCTTATTATTTTACACAAATTATTACTATTTTTAATAATTTTATCAAGGCCCGTACAGTCGATTTCCATCAACGGCCATCGAACTGCACTTACAGCGACCTTTTCCAAATTTGATTTGGACATAATTCCAAATCCAACCGTTAGATTTCAAATCTCTAATATTCGTTAGAAAGATCTTTTCGATACGAACCCAACGGTTCCTGTTTTAGGAGAATCCAATGGTCGGATCTCCCGTAATATCCATTAGAAATCAATGGTAGAAATTCGCGACCTGCCGCGGCGCGGCACATTCTATTCAGGCCGTTATATATATAATATATATAATATATATTTCATCGATTTCCTTTCAAAATGTATTTTTTTAAATCGTTTTAAATTCGTTTTCGAAACGATTTCAACTTCATATTCAATTTCGGATCAAAATTGAATATTCCACATCATCGATATACAAATGATAATATTTTCAAAACCTTGTATTTTGAAATTATTTCCTTTTCTATATTCACTTTAAAAACGAATATAATCGATATAAATATCGTTCGCGTTAAAATGGCGCATATTTAACTAACACGGCTTTATATATTTCAATGACTTCGTTATTCTATTCAACAAATGAATATTTTCTTCAACACATGAATATATATTTTTGTTCAACATATGAATTTATATTTTATTCAACACATGAATTTTCTTAATATTCAACACATGAATTTCCTTCTATTCAACGCACGAATTTATATTTTATTCAACACATGAATATATATATTTTATTCAACACATGAGTTTTCTTACTATTCGACACATGAATTTTCTTACTATTCAACACATGAATTTCCTTACTATTCAACACATGAATTTTCTTTTATTTTCCAAATTGGTATGAGGCCCAATCAATTACCATATAATGTTAATTATGTGGATTCCATACAACACATGTATATAATAGCAACGATAGATAACCAACCATCATCCAGAGTGCACCGCACAACTGCATAAGCATTAAATATAAATAATTAACGCTTACACAGTCTGTCAACCCATCGATTGACATACAACTAAACAATCGGGATTAGTGTACGTCAAAATCATCCCAATATCCGTGTGGGGTTTCAAATCAACAAACAAAGATTTTTATTTGTGCGGTTGGGCGATGTGTGAAATTTATCGTCTCAATCAATATCAGTCAAATGGGTGTACATAAACAAATCGTTCGATTTGTAAATGAATATTTATTTTACTTCAACACATGAATATTTTTTTTTCAACACATGAATTTTATTCTATTCAACACATGAATTCTATTCCACCTCACAATCAATTTTCACACAAACAAATCAATCCAAACGCAATCAAACAAACAAGTCGTCCATGGTCTGTGGACGACGGGTGTCAGGTGCTGTTAAGCACCGTCTGCATCCTAGTATATATTTCAACTAGAAAATAAATTAAAAGTGAGGAGTTCTCACCAAGGGTTCCACTCCGTCATTTCATTTCTGAATGGCTTGAATCAACCCAAAATTCCAATGCAATCTTTTTCACGCTGTTCACATTAAAAATCACACTTTTAATAACGCTACATATATATAAAAATCGAATTTTTATTTCACTACAAATATAAAAATCGTATTTTGTATAATATCACTTCTTGTGTAAAAATTATATTTTTATATCGCCATATATAAATAAAAATCATATTTTTATGCTGATATTCCCTATATAAAAATCTAATTTTTATATCGCTATTTCGATTATAAAAACCATATCTTTTCTTATATAAAAATATAATCTTTCAACATATATAAATTATGATCTTTGAACTTATATAAATTCGATTCCTCCACTTCTATAAATTCGATTTTTCAACTTCTTTCATATTATAAAAATCCGTCCTTCTACGCATCAAAAATCTGACCTTTTTCCACATTAAAAATCTGACCTTTTACACTTCAAAAATCCGACCTTTTTTAGTTTAAAAATCCGACCCTTTTCACTTTAAAAATCTGACATTTTTCACTTTACTAATCAATAAATAAAAATCCTTACTCTACTTTGCTAATCAATAAATAAAAATCCTTACTTTACTAATCAATAAATAAATATCCTTACTTTACTTTGCTAATCAATAAATAAAAATCCTTACTTTACTTTGATAAAAATCACCTCTTTGTTTTGATAAAAAAAATCAAAGCTTTTCATTACCAAAATTCTATCCTCTATTTACCATTTCATATAAAGAATTAATATTTAAAAACAATGCTTCGAATAAAATAAAATAAAATAAAATATCACTTACAGGTTTTTTCAGTGAGGGGGGTCTGTAAGGGTTCGCCGGAGGTAGGGGAGGGCTGCTAGTGGGTGCGCCCTGACCAGCAGTAGCGGGCTTAAGCCCTGGCAGCGCGGGTGTGGACTTGGGGGGGACAGGGTTTGTGGGCTTCAAACGGGGAAAAGGGAGGGGAAAGAGGGTCTGAGGAGAGAGGAGGAGGAGGAGGGAAGAAGGAAGGGAGGCGCGCACCGAGGGGGTGTGGTGAGAAGACCCGCAACTTCCCCGTAAAGGAAAGCGTCGGATAGTTCGAGAACAAACCACAACAGAACGCATACAGAAGAACATTTCATTGTATATTACAACAATGCATCAGATTACAAGAATATACAGAGTATAAATGAATAAATATTACACAGAAATATCAGAGATTAACAATAAGTTACATAGCAGCGGAAAAATAATACAATACACAACTAGAAGAGATATACGGATACAAAGCTTTCCGGATATCGTTCCAGCTGTAAACCAGGATCCTGTGAATATAAATCTGCAAAACCAAAACTACTAGCTGCCCGTGTCAAAAATAGGGGCACCCAGAGTTTAGGTTAAAACAATAAACTCCAGGTCAGTCATGTGACTGGTGTGAGAACTAAAACAGTTTTTAATCTTTATTTTCAAAGGTAAATCAAGGGACCACGCCGTATAACACGGAACGGGTTTCCTCCCAAGAATACCAGTGCATAAAACAAACAGCGCAATGCTAAATAAAGAAAGATGAAGCTGTTATAAGACCCAGGTCCTATCACACAATGCAACGCAAGCCGGGGGATAGGGTTTTCCCTTATAACAGCCAAAGAATGCTTGATACGTTTAAAACAAATCATTTGATACTATAATAAGTGCATAGTGCATAAAACAACTTCAAATCATAAGTATCAATCATAGGCGGCATGGGTACCATATATCATGTCGCCATATATAGGTTTACAAATAAAACCGCAAAGTCACGTATTTGGAAATTGGATTTCCTTCTATGAACCGAGGCAAAATATAGTCCTCAACCGATTCGAGACTGTCTAGCCCGAGCCTCAGGAACAGCCGCAACTGCCCCTTGGATCGTCAGGGCCGGTCCACACGGAGTGGATTATTATGCCTGAACAATACGTCTCCCCACCCTATGGGGTGTAAGTCTGGTCCGTCAGCCGACCAGAATGCATTCGGCCGAAACCGATATAACCGAGGCGCCTCGCAACCGCAACAACCACATAAGTCAAACTCGTCAGGGCGTGTAAAACCACTGACGCCACTTCTAGCTAGAAAGAAACGCAAGTCCTCCCTGAGGTCCGTCTCCCGTTTTTGGTTCATACCGGGTGTGAAACTCGCGAAGTAAACGTTACACAAAGCTACGCCACAAAGGCCGTGCTTTGATCATCACCACAAGACTTTGTTTTTCAACAGAAGCCTCGATCAATTGCCACTTAGGCATGCCACACAGGCAAACCATCCTATGCAACCGATATCAGTCACACAGAATGAAATCCGATGTCAGACACACAGTCCATTTACAAGTCCGTTCTGGGTCTGAACGAAACCGGAGGCACCTAGTACCCCGCATATCCATCGATCTCCAAGTACGTCTGGACGATCACTAACTGTTTCCATCTTCTTGGGTGTACAGCCCAATCAAGATCATCAGTTATCACCCAAACGACGTGAAGACCTCCGGTCTTCGACCATCGTCTTCATCTTCGACACCACGTCGAATCAGTTATTCAGAATGGGATAAACCCGGACTTTCCGAATAACTCGCGTATATTTTAAATAAGTGTTACACAAACACAACATACGCCTCATTCCAATTCATTAGTCACTAACCGTAAATTAATCAAGAGAATAATTCCCCAAATATTAACCCCGAAGGCCGAAACCAACATCAGATCAATATCCAGAAAACCATTCTGCTTGGCCAACCGACAGTTAGTTTCTAAATTTCACATTCATAGGGAAAGATTCCCATTAATTTTATCAAAGATAAATTCCTTGAATTTATTCTTTAATCTACTTTTGAATATCAATTCAAACTAGTCGGGATTAGCGAACCTTACCGAAGTAATCATTTGTTTTAATTTCCCAATCCCAACCTATTCATCCCATGAAGTAAAACTGGTAATACTTCATATCTAACACCACGGTGTTATCGGTAAATTCAATTACCATTTCACGTTCAAATCTAATTAAAGATTTAACTATCGCCTGGAGCAAAACTGGTGATACTCCATTTTCGAACATTTCAATCTAATTAAAGATTCATTAAAACTCTACTTAGTTTTAATCTTCGACTGGGTTAAAGAATCAGTGTCATTTAAAACACGGTTCACGATAAACCCAAAATCACATTCATTAATTATCGGGTTAAAGAACGAGTGTTATTTAAAACACTGTTCACGATAAACCCAAAAATCAATATTGATTCAATTCCAATTAAATATTATTTAATTGGTACACTTCATTAAATCTAAATAAAAAGATTTAATCTTTTCTCAACTGGATTCAAGAACAGTGTTAGTGAAGACACCATTCACGACAAACCCCAATCACATTTGATATTCAATATTAGGCTCTGAATAGAAAATATATTGGCCTATATTCAATATCAAATTCTACGATCAACAAATGTCGTATTGGAAATAACGATATAAATATATATCTTTCAAATTTCCATAACAACACCTGTATAATCACGAATTCCAACATCGAAATATTCCGAAGACAATTTCATTCAAATCCACTCCAATGCAATCATTGGAAATTTTGGTTATTTTCAAAACCCTTTTCGAATTCAATTTATTTATTTAAAAATAAATAGAATTATAATTCTAGTTCAAAACTAGTTCAATTCGATAAAAATCTATTTTTATCTTTTCAAATAGGGAGTTTTTCATCCCAATTCTTTCTAAATCATTTCTTATGATTTTACACAAATTATTACTATTTTTAATAATTTTATCAAGGCCCGTACAGTCGATTTCCACCAATGGCCATCGAACTGCACTTACAGCGACCTTTTTCGAATTTGATTTGGACATAATTCCAAATCCGACTGTTAGATTTCAAATTTCTAATATTCATTAGAAAGCTCTTTTCGATACGAACCCAACGGTTCTGGTTTTAGGAGAATCCGACGGTCGGATCTCCCGTAATGTCCGTTTGAAATAAATGGTCGAAATTCGCGAACTGCCGCGGCGCGGCGCGTTCTATTCAGGCCATTATATTATATATATAATATATATAATATATATTTCGTCGATTTCTATTCAAAACGAATTATATAAATAGTTTTAAAATCGTTTCAAAACCTATTTCAACTTCCATTTCAATTCAAAGCAAAATTGAATTCTGATTTATAAATTCGTTTCAAAATTCATTTCTATTCAATTCGAATTTCAATTCAATTTGAATTCATTTCAATTCGCTTTCAATTCCATTTGAATTCGTTTTCAATTCAATTCATTTCGAAATCATTTTCAATTCATTTCGAATTCGTTTTCAATTCAATTCATTTCGAAATCGTTTTCAATTCAATTCATTTCGAAATCGTTTTCAATTCATTTCATTTCGAAATCGTTTTCAATTCATTTCATTTCGAAATCATTTTCAATTCATTTCATTTCGAAATCGTTTTCAATTCATTTCATTTCGAAATCGTTTTCAATTCATTTCATTTCGAAATCGTTTTCAATTCATTTCATTTCGAAATCGTTTTCAATTCATTTCTAAATCGTTTTCAATTCATTTCATTTCGAAATCGTTTTCAATTCATTTCATTTCGAAATCATTTTCAATTCATTTCATTTCGAAATCGTTTTCAATTCATTTCGAAATCGTTTTCAATTCATTTCATTTCGAAATATTCGATTTCGAGATTACTTTTCAATATTCTTTTCAAAATGAATAAAATCGATAAATATCGTTTACGTCTAAATGGCGTCAATCTAATCAACACGGCTTCATAAATTTCTATTTTCAAATATTCTATTTCAAATATTTCCTATTATCAAAATATTTGTTATTATCAAAATATTCTTTATTTTCACGATTGGAATGAGGCCCAATCAATTACCATATAAAATTAATTATATGGATTTTCATACACCACATGTATATAATAACATTGAAAATAATCAACCATCAACCAAAGTGCACTACACTGTATAAGCATCAACTATAGATATTCAACGCTTATAACAGCCTGTCAATCAATCGATCGACATATTTAATCAATCAGGATGAGTGAAATTCATATTTCATCCCAACACCCGTGTGGGGTTTCAAACAATCAAACACAGATTTTAGTTGTGCAGTTGGGCGATGTGTAAAATTTATCGTCCCAATCAATGTCATTCAAATAAGTGTACATAAACAAACCGTCTGGTTTGTAAATGAATATTTATTTATTCACATTCACGTTAAAAATTATATTTTTAACGATAAAACATTTTATTTCAACCTATGAATTTCTATTCAATTCATTCTTTAAATAAAATGATATTTTTATCTTTCTAACTTATTTTAGAAAATTTCGGCGGTATAACGGCACGATACTAGAAACGGGACAAGGCCTAGCCTTATCCCCGGTCTAGTGAAGGCCCACGCCTTTCACACATCAATCAAATCAATTTCATTATGCAAACCACAAAGTTTGGAGTAAGCGTCTAACCTAGCCTTACTCCTTCGCCTTATAACGGCGCACGTCTAATCCTAACCAATTTATCGATTCGATTTTTCACACCACAAACCACATTCAAACCAATATCGCAATCAATCACCAAACAGTCAAACAAACAAGTCCATGGTCTGTGGACGATTTTGTCGGGTGCTACTAAGCACCGTCTACATCCTAGTATATATATAACTAGAAAAGAAATAGAAAGGTGAGAAATTCTCACATATAGCTATCCTAGCTCCACGGCTCTTCATTAATAGAAAACTTCATCGCTATCGCATCTTCGTCATCTTCATTGCCCGTAGCCACTACATATGTAAAAATCGAGTTTTTACTTCAAAGTTCCATATATAAAAATCGAATTTTTACTTCAAAGTTCAATATATAAAAATCGAATTTTTACTTCAAAGTTCAATATATAAAAATCGAATTTTTACTTCAAAGTTCAATATATAAAAATCGAATTTTTAGTTCAAAGTTCCATATATAAAAATCGAATTTTTACTTCAAAGTTCAATATATAAAAATCGAATTTTTAGTTCAAAGTTCAATATATAAAAATCATATTTTTTATTTCGAAGTTCACTATATAAAAATCTGATTTTTATCACTTTAACTTCATGTTAAAAATATTGCCTTTTCATATATAAAATTCCTATCTTAGCTTTTAAAATAAATTTTCAGTTTTTAAATGAACAACTTTTCAGTTTTAACATTATATATAAATCAGTTTTAACATTATATATAAATCAGTTTTACTTTATATAAAAAAAAATCAGTTTTACTTTATATAAAAAAAATCAGTTAAACATTATATAAAAAAATCAGTTTTACTTTATATAAAAAAAACAGTTAAACATTATATAAAAAAATCAGTTTTACTTTATATAAAAAAAACAGTTAAACATTATATAAAAAAATCAGTTTTACTTTATATAAAAAAAACAGTTAAACATTATATAAAAAAATCAGTTTTACTTTATATAAAAAAAACAGTTAAACATTATATAAAAAAATCAGTTTTACTTTATATAAAAAAAACAGTTAAACATTATATAAAAAAATCAGTTTTACTTTATATATAAAAAATAGTTTATAATTTATATAAAAAAAACAGTTTTACTTTTTTATAAAAAAAACAGTTAAACATTATATAAAAAAATCAGTTTTACTTTATATAAAAAAAACAGTTTATAATTTATATAAAAAAAACAGTTTTACTTTTTTATATAAATAAAAAAAAACAGTAAAATAGATAAGTAGAAAACTTACAGGGGGGATTCGTCGACGGCTCGGAGGGGATGCGGGGTGGGGCGCGCCTCCTGGCGGCGGTCGATCTCTGGTGGGTCACGGTGGGCTCGATTGACGAGGTCAAAGTCTGGGGGGGGTTCGGTTGTCGCAGGCGAAGGGGGGGAAGGGGAGGAGGAGGTCGTCGAGGGGTTGTTCGGTGGTGGGAGGAGTTCGTCGGCGGCGTGGTGTGGTTCAGGCGGCGCTCGACGAGATTAGGTTTTCCCCCTTTTTTTTTTTTTTTTCCTTTTTCTGATAACCGAATAATGAACCTAAGGGGGGGGGCCAATCAGAAGAAAAAGGGGGGAATTCTATATTTTTTTTGTTGTTGTTTAATTATTAAATTTTTGCAAAAGGGTTGACTTTTACATACGACCTCGAAACGAGGCCCACCGCCTGTCGTCCATAGCGGTTTACCCCCATTCCGAACACAATGGGATATGTATCGCAAGCCGATTCGACTGTTTGAATCAGTTTCCGTTTAATTTACATTTAAATCATTATATTGAATTTTAAACGTACATTTCAAATTACCGGGGTCACATAACAACTCTATAAATTCCATAAAAATATTTTCTAGCTTCGTATTGACGATACGGTCCTAACAAAACTAGTTTCGTCGAATTCTGAGACCGTTTGAAAAATGGCCAATTTCCAGTCGATTAAAATCAACGGAAACTGGTCAAACGCGTTTTCTTTTGCCACGCTCACATATTGATTCGAAAAATTATGAAATTTGGAATCTAGCAATAACTTAACATCACGGACCCAACAAAACTGGTTTCGTCGAAATCCGAGGTCGTTTGCAAAATGTCCATTTTTAAGGGCCTGAATTCCATAGCGACTATTCAGAATTTTCAACTGGACATATCTTTTGATTCCCGATATGAAATCTTAATTTTTCGGATTTGTTGGAAAGATATTCACAATTAGATCCCATTATTTTTGGTTTCACTAAAATCCGGATTGTTTTGCACCCGGTACATTCAATTGAAGTTTGAAATCGAATTATCGAACTACCGCGCCATTTTCAATTCTATTTATAATTATATATAAATATTTATATTCTAGCGACGACGCGTATAATATATACGTTCGATTTATATTCAAAATAAATTTTCTCGTCGTTTTATTTAAAATAATTCATTTTAAATAATCAAAATTCGCTATAATTGCCAAAATAAAAATTTTAAACTGGCCCAGATTTTCCGGGCTGTTACAATCTCCCCCACTTAAAACTTTTCGTCCCCGAAAAGGAACAAAGTCGAAAGTGGTTTGATTAACCAACTCTACTTTCAATTTGGCTTCCATTCTCTAACCTTTCAGTTTCTGAAAGTTTTCAAATTTTCAAAAATTTGGCTAACACCCTAAATTTTTGAAAAATTTCGCCATAACCTCCCCTGCACCGGGAGCATCGGGGAATTTCAAATAGCTTCCCCGGTCCTTCAGATCTCAAAAAGAAAAAGAAAAAGCCAAGCGGCTAGCCAATAGGCTCACAAAATCATCATCACCCAAACAAAACAGGAAATTATGTAGTAAACATGTACCTATTTGTCGGGCAAACAAATTTTATTCTCTGCTCTAGCCTCCTTGCTATGACCTGTTCAATATAAGCATATGTATATGCAAGCAAATGCGACCAATTTTCAATATCGTTCAATATTTGATATAATTAGGCTAAACGGTTCAAAATTATCAAACAATTAAACAAACAACACAAACATCAATCAATTAGTTGATTAGAGTTTCAAATGCATAACTTTGATATATAGTCAAAAAAAATCAGATTTTTGATGCCAATTCACAACAATGAATTCTAGCTATATATAAGTTTTGGTTCTCACACCAGCCTAATGGAAATATATAGAAAATCACACCTTCGAAACTCGAACATAAATGTTGATGATGCGATCGCTATCATCAATATCATCTTCGGGCGACTAGAGTGTGATGCTATATCTATCCAATATATTAAAACCTTGAATACACGCAGATCAGACGTATACGCAAAATCTTTATATACTGGATTGTCCACATCAATATAAACTAAATAATCAAATACGAATAATTGATTTAAATTTTCAAAACAAAAATTTGTTTTCATTTTCAAAAATATACTCTTCACACTCGTTCTAGGATACTACTGATCCTATCTCTAACGAGTCATCCCATTTGATATTACTAATCCAATTATCTGATGAATTCTTTCGTATGGTTCTAATGTGTCTTGTTCTCTGCTTTGTAAACCAAAGCTCTGATACCAAATGAGAAGACCCGCAACTTCCCCGTAAAGGAAAGCGTCGGATAGTTCGAGAACAAACCACAACAGAACGCATACAGAAGAACATTTCATTGTATATTACAACAATGCATCAGATTACAAGAATATACAGAGTATAAATGAATAAATATTACACAGAAATATCAGAGATTAACAATAAGTTACATAGCAGCGGAAAAATAATACAATACACAACTAGAAGAGATATACGGATACAAAGCTTTCCGGATATCGTTCCAGCTGTAAACCAGGATCCTGTGAATATAAATCTGCAAAACCAAAACTACTAGCTGCCCGTGTCAAAAATAGGGGCACCCAGAGTTTAGGTTAAAACAATAAACTCCAGGTCAGTCATGTGACTGGTGTGAGAACTAAAACAGTTTTTAATCTTTATTTTCAAAGGTAAATCAAGGGACCACGCCGTATAACACGGAACGGGTTTCCTCCCAAGAATACCAGTGCATAAAACAAACAGCGCAATGCTAAATAAAGAAAGATGAAGCTGTTATAAGACCCAGGTCCTATCACACAATGCAACGCAAGCCGGGGGATAGGGTTTTCCCTTATAACAGCCAAAGAATGCTTGATACGTTTAAAACAAATCATTTGATACTATAATAAGTGCATAGTGCATAAAACAGCTTCAAATCATAAGTATCAATCATAGGCGGCATGGGTACCATATATCATGTCGCCATATATAGGTTTACAAATAAAACCGCAAAGTCACGTATTTGGAAATTGGATTTCCTTCTATGAACCGAGGCAAAAGATAGTCCTCAACCGATTCGAGACTGTCTAGCCCGAGCCTCAGGAACAGCCGCAACTGCCCCTTGGATCGTCAGGGCCGGTCCACACGGAGTGGATTATTATGCCTGAACAATACGTCTCCCCACCCTATGGGGTGTAAGTCTGGTCCGTCAGCCGACCAGAATGCATTCGGCCGAAACCGATATAACCGAGGCGCCTCGCAACCGCAACAACCACATAAGTCAAACTCGTCAGGGCGTGTAAAACCACTGACGCCACTTCTAGCTAGAAAGAAACGCAAGTCCTCCCTGAGGTCCGTCTCCCGTTTTTGGTTCATACCGGGTGTGAAACTCGCGAAGTAAACGTTACACAAAGCTACGCCACAAAGGCCGTGCTTTGATCATCACCACAAGACTTTGTTTTTCAACAGAAGCCTCGATCAATTGCCACTTAGGCATGCCACACAGGCAAACCATCCTATGCAACCGATATCAGTCACACAGAATGAAATCCGATGTCAGACACACAGTCCATTTACAAGTCCGTTCTGGGTCTGAACGAAACCGGAGGCACCTAGTACCCCGCATATCCATCGATCTCCAAGTACGTCTGGACGATCACTAACTGTTTCCATCTTCTTGGGTGTACAGCCCAATCAAGATCATCAGTTATCACCCAAACGACGTGAAGACCTCCGGTCTTCGACCATCGTCTTCATCTTCGACACCACGTCGAATCAGTTATTCAGAATGGGATAAACCCGGACTTTCCGAATAACTCGCGTATATTTTAAATAAGTGTTACACAAACACAACATACGCCTCATTCCAATTCATTAGTCACTAACCGTAAATTAATCAAGAGAATAATTCCCCAAATATTAACCCCGAAGGCCGAAACCAACATCAGATCAATATCCAGAAAACCATTCTGCTTGGCCAACCGACAGTTAGTTTCTAAATTTCACATTCATAGGGAAAGATTCCCATTAATTTTATCAAAGATAAATTCCTTGAATTTATTCTTTAATCTACTTTTGAATATCAATTCAAACTAGTCGGGATTAGCGAACCTTACCGAAGTAATCATTTGTTTTAATTTCCCAATCCCAACCTATTCATCCCATGAAGTAAAACTGGTAATACTTCATATCTAACACCACGGTGTTATCGGTAAATTCAATTACCATTTCACGTTCAAATCTAATTAAAGATTTAACTATCGCCTGGAGCAAAACTGGTGATACTCCATTTTCGAACATTTCAATCTAATTAAAGATTCATTAAAACTCCACTTAGTTTTAATCTTCGACTGGGTTAAAGAATCAGTGTCATTTAAAACACGGTTCACGATAAACCCAAAATCACATTCATTAATTATCGGGTTAAAGAACGAGTGTTATTTAAAACACTGTTCACGATAAACCCAAAAATCAATATTGATTCAATTCCAATTAAATATTATTTAATTGGTACACTTCATTAAATCTAAATAAAAAGATTTAATCTTTTCTCAACTGGGTTCAAGAATAGTGTTAGTGAAGACACCATTCACGACAAACCCCAATCACATTTGATATTCAATATTAGGCTCTGAATAGAAAATATATTGGCCTATATTCAATATCAAATTCTACGATCAACAAATGTCGTATTGGAAATAACGATATATATATATATCTTTCAAATTTCCATAACAACACCTGTATAATCACGAATTCCAACATCGAAATATTCCGAAGACAATTTCGATTCAAATCCACTCCAATGCAATCATTGGAAATTTTGGTTATTTTCAAAACCCTTTTCGAATTCAATTTATTTATTTAAAAATAAATAGAATTATAATTCTAGTTCAAAACTAGTTCAATTCGATAAAAATCTATTTTTATCTTTTCAAATAGGGAGTTTTTCATCCCAATTCTTTCTAAATCATTTCTTATGATTTTACACAAAGTATTACTATTTTTAATAATTTTATCAAGGCCCGTACAGTCGATTTCCACCAATGGCCATCGAACTGCACTTACAGCGACCTTTTTCGAATTTGATTTGGACATAATTCCAAATCCGACCGTTAGATTTCAAATTTCTAATATTCATTAGAAAGCTCTTTTCGATACGAACCCAACGGTTCCGGTTTTAGGAGAATCCGACGGTCGGATCTCCCGTAATGTCCGTTTGAAATAAATGGTCGAAATTCGCGAACTGCCGCGGCGCGGCGCGTTCTATTCAGGCCATTATATTATATATATAATATATATAATATATATTTCGTCGATTTCTATTCAAAACGAATTATATAAATAGTTTTAAAATCGTTTCAAAACCTATTTCAACTTCCATTTCAATTCAAAGCAAAATTGAATTCTTCTTTATAAATTCGTTTCAAAATTCATTTCTATTCAATTCGAATTTCAATTCAATTTGAATTCATTTCAATCCGCTTTCAATTCCATTTGAATTCGTTTTCAATTCAATTCATTTCGAAATCATTTTCAATTCATTTCGAATTCGTTTTCAATTCAATTCATTTCGAAATCGTTTTCAATTCAATTCATTTCGAAATCGTTTTCAATTCAATTCATTTCGAAATCGTTTTCAATTCATTTCATTTCGAAATCGTTTTCAATTCATTTCATTTCGAAATCGTTTTCAATTCATTTCATTTCGAAATCGTTTTCAATTCATTTCATTTCGAAATCGTTTTCAATTCATTTCATTTCGAAATCGTTTTCAATTCATTTCGAAATCGTTTTCAATTCATTTCATTTCGAAATCGTTTTCAATTCATTTCATTTCGAAATCGTTTTCAATTCATTTCATTTCGAAATCGTTTTCAATTCATTTCGAAATCGTTTTCAATTCATTTCATTTCGAAATATTCGATTTCGAGATTACTTTTCAATATTCATTTCAAAATGAATAAAATCGATAAATATCGTTTACGTCTAAATGGCGTCAATCTAATCAACACGGCTTCATAAATTTCTATTTTCAAATATTCTATTTCAAATATTTCCTATTATCAAAATATTTGTTATTATCAAAATATTCTTTATTTTCACGATTGGAATGAGGCCCAATCAATTACCATATAAAATTAATTATATGGATTTTCATACACCACATGTATATAATAACATTGAAAATAATCAACCATCAACCAAAGTGCACTACACTGTATAAGCATCAACTATAGATATTCAACGCTTATAACAGCCTGTCAATCAATCGATCGACATATTTAATCAATCAGGATGAGTGAAATTCATATTTCATCCCAACACCCGTGTGGGGTTTCAAACAATCAAACACAGATTTTAGTTGTGCAGTTGGGCGATGTGTAAAATTTATCGTCCCAATCAATGTCATTCAAATAAGTGTACATAAACAAACCGTCTGGTTTGTAAATGAATATTTATTTATTCACATTCACGTTAAAAATTATATTTTTAACGATAAAACATTTTATTTCAACCTATGAATTTCTATTCAATTCATTCTTTAAATAAAATGATATTTTTATCTTTCTAACTTATTTTAGAAAATTTCGGCGGCATAACGGCACGATACTAGAAACGGGACAAGGCCTAGCCTTATCCCCGGTCTAGTGAAGGCCCACGCCATTCACACATCAATCAAATCAATTTCATTATGCAAACCACAAAGTTTGGAGTAAGCGTCTAACCTAGCCTTACTCCTTCGCCTTATAACGGCGCACGTCTAATCCTAACCAATTTATCGATTCGATTTTTCACACCACAAACCACATTCAAACCAATATCGCAATCAATCACCAAACAGTCAAACAAACAAGTCCATGGTCTGTGGACGATTTTGTCGGGTGCTACTAAGCACCGTCTGCATCCTAGTATATATATAACTAGAAAAGAAATAGAAAGGTGAGAAATTCTCACATATAGCTATCCTAGCTCCACGGCTCTTCATTAATAGAAAACTTCATCGCTATCGCATCTTCGTCATCTTCATTGCCCGTAGCCACTACATATGTAAAAATCGAGTTTTTACTTCAAAGTTCCATATATAAAAATCGAATTTTTACTTCAAAGTTCAATATATAAAAATCGAATTTTTACTTCAAAGTTCAATATATAAAAATCGAATTTTTACTTCAAAGTTCAATATATAAAAATCGAATTTTTAGTTCAAAGTTCCATATATAAAAATCGAATTTTTACTTCAAAGTTCAATATATAAAAATCGAATTTTTAGTTCAAAGTTCAATATATAAAAATCATATTTTTTATTTCGAAGTTCACTATATAAAAATCTGATTTTTATCACTTTAACTTCATGTTAAAAATATTGCCTTTTCATATATAAAATTCCTATCTTAGCTTTTAAAATAAATTTTCAGTTTTTAAATGAACAACTTTTCAGTTTTAACATTATATATAAATCAGTTTTAACATTATATATAAATCAGTTTTACTTTATATAAAAAAAAAATCAGTTTTACTTTATATAAAAAAAATCAGTTAAACATTATATAAAAAAATCAGTTTTACTTTATATAAAAAAAACAGTTAAACATTATATAAAAAAATCAGTTTTACTTTATATAAAAAAAACAGTTAAACATTATATAAAAAAATCAGTTTTACTTTATATAAAAAAAACAGTTAAACATTATATAAAAAAATCAGTTTTACTTTATATAAAAAAAACAGTTAAACATTATATAAAAAAATCAGTTTTACTTTATATAAAAAAAACAGTTAAACATTATATAAAAAAATCAGTTTTACTTTATATAAAAAAAACAGTTTATAATTTATATAAAAAAAACAGTTTTACTTTTTTATAAAAAAAACAGTTAAACATTATATAAAAAAATCAGTTTTACTTTATATAAAAAAAACAGTTTATAATTTATATAAAAAAAACAGTTTTACTTTTTTATATAAATAAAAAAAAACAGTAAAATAGATAAGTAGAAAACTTACAGGGGGGATTCGTCGACGGCTCGGAGGGGATGCGGGGTGGGGCGCGCCTCCTGGCGGCGGTCGATCTCTGGTGGGTCACGGTGGGCTCGATTGACGAGGTCGAAGTCTGGGGGGGGGGGGGGGGTTCGGTTGTCGCAGGCGAAGGGGGGGAAGGGGAGGAGGAGGTCGTCGAGGGGTTGTTCGGTGGTGGGAGGAGTTCGTCGGCGGCGTGGTGTGGTTCAGGCGGCGCTCGACGAGATTAGGTTTTCCCCCCCCCCTTTTTTTTTTCCTTTTTCTTATAACCGAATAATGAACCTAAGGGGGGGGGGCAATCAGAAGAAAAAGGGGGGAATTCTATATTTTTTTTTTGTTATTTAATTATTAAATTTTTGCAAAAGGGTTGACTTTTACATACGACCTCGAAACGAGGCCCACCGCCTGTCGTCCATAGCGGTTTACCCCCATTCCGAACACAATGGGATATGTATCGCAAGCCGATTCGACTGTTTGAATCAGTTTCCGTTTAATTTACATTTAAATCATTATATTGAATTTTAAACGTACATTTCAAATTACCGGGGTCACATAACAACTCTATAAATTCCATAAAAATATTTTCTAGCTTCGTATTGACGATACGGTCCTAACAAAACTAGTTTCGTCGAATTCTGAGACCGTTTGAAAAATGGCCAATTTCCAGTCGATTAAAATCAACGGAAACTGGTCAAACGCGTTTTCTTTTGCCACGCTCACATATTGATTCGAAAAATTATGAAATTTGGAATCTAGCAATAACTTAACATCACGGACCTAACAAAACTGGTTTCGTCGAAATCCGAGGTCGTTTGCAAAATGTCCATTTTTAAGGGCCTGAATTCCATAGCGACTATTCAGAATTTTCAACTGGACATATCTTTTGATTCCCGATATGAAATCTTAATTTTTCGGATTCGTTGGAAAGATATTCACAATTAGATCCCATTATTTTTGGTTTCACTAAAATCCGGATTGTTTTGCACCCGGTACATTCAATTGAAGTTTGAAATCGAATTATCGAACTACCGCGCCATTTTCAATTCTATTTATAATTATATATAAATATTTATATTCTAGCGACGACGCGTATAATATATACGTTCGATTTATATTCAAAATAAATTTTCTCGTCGTTTTATTTAAAATAATTCATTTTAAATAATCAAAATTCGCTATAATTGCCAAAATAAAAATTTTAAACTGGCCCAGATTTTCCGGGCTGTTACATGTGGCGACGCTCCACCTGGAGGCGGCGGCGGGGGGTTCGGCTAGGGCAGGCGGTTTTTTTTAGAAACGAAATCGATGGGGATAGAGAAGAGGGAAAGGGGGCTAATATATAAAATTTAATTTAATTATTATTTATTTTCAATAAAAGTTGACTTTTCATTTGAACTCGAAATCAAGTCCACCGACTGTCGTCCATAGCTAATTACCCCATTCCGAACACAATGGGATATGTATCGTAGGCTGATTCGACTGTTTCAATCAGTTTTCGTCAAAATCAAAATATAAATCTATATATTGAATATGAACACATATTTCAATTTACCGGGGCCACATACTAACTCTAAAAATTCCCGAAAAATATTTTCTAGCCTCGTATTGACGATACGGTCCTAGCAAAACTAATTTCGTCAAATTTGAAGGCCGTTTGAAAAATTGCCATTTTCCAATCGATTAAAAATGAACTGAAACTAGTCAAACGCGTTTTCCTTTTCCACACTAACATATTGATTCAGAAAATTACGAATTTTGAAACCTAGCAACAATTTGACATCCCGAAGCCAATAAAAGTGGTTTGGTCGAAAACCGAGGTCGTTTGCAAAATTTCCATTTTTAAGGGGCCAAAATTCCATAGTGACTATTCTGAAATTTCAACTGGACGTAACTTTTTATTCCCGCTATGAAATTTCAATTTTTCGGATTCGTTAGAAAGATATTCTCAAATAGATTCAAATATTTTTGGTTTCACTAAAACCTGGTTTATTTTGAATCCTGCACATTCATTTGAAATTTGAAATTGAATTTTCGAACTACCACGCCATTTTCAATTCCTTTTATATTTTAAAATAAATATTTATACTCTAACGACGATTCAAATAAATATATACGTCTTAATTCTATTGAAAATAAATTTCTCATCGTTATTATTTAAAATAATTCATTTTAAATATTCAAAATTCATCAAAATTGCCAAAATAAAATTTTTAAATTGGCTCGGATTTCCGGGTTATCACAGCCAAGCTCCAGTTCGGTTCGACTAGTCCCATCCGATCCGAACTGAAATCCTAGCATTTTCCAACAAGCTTCCAAATCCCATTTTTAGCCACATAGCAACATTTTAAATCATTCTAACTTTACTAAACAATCATAAAGCATCCCAAGAAATAGTAACAACCTATAGGTTCAATCAAAAAGATTAAAACATCAATCACATAGCTATTTTTAGTCAAACATGCCTAAATCCATGATTTTCCCCTTAATCCCCTAAATTCCGGGATTAACAAAATAAATTCAAATCAGCCCAATTTCATATATGTGACATAAAATATGATTTTATAATTTATGCATATTTTTCCATTACTTTTGGATGTATAATTTCGTTAATTATCACTAACCACCCCTAATTAGCCATAATTAATGAATAAACATGGTAATCACTCACCTTAGCCAATAATAAATGATAGATCTGAAACTTTTACTGATTTGGCTCGGATTCATATAGGGTGCAGCAGCTCCATCTCGAATTTGGTGTTAATCCGGCTTGATTTGATGTAGATTTGATTAATTTATGATTAGAGAGAGATTTAGAAGATAGAAGCCATGATTAGGGTTTGAGAAAGGTTTGAGGCAACTAGAAAAATGAAAGGAGAAGATTCTCGAACTCCTTTCAGCCCTCCCATAACCCTAATCCCGAACTGGGTTATGGGCCCAACCGCTAATCACTTAATTAAGCCCAGTTAAGCAGTTTTTCCATCTTCAAATCTTATTTCATCCATATCTCTCAAAAAATAAGTCCATTTGATTAATTTGACCACTCTACGGAATGGAAAGCCATCATCTGAATCCAATGGAAGTGGTTTTAGATCAAAACTCTTTAACAATCAAAAATTATAAACGAAACAAGATTTTCTAGGGGTAAAATGGTCATTTTAAAATCTGCCAAAAGTTGTGAATGTGGGAAATGACCCCAATAGTTGTTTCCCAAAGTTACATTACTATATGACTTCGTATGAAAATAAAATGAATACTCTATGATCCTCCGATACGTAGAATATAGGTCATTACAGTTCATGTAGGTGTCCATTCTTTCCGTTCTTGTTACTATGGACAAATGATCTGCACAAAACGTAAAAATACAAACATTGATGTTCAGTATTTATCAATCACTTTTATACAACTTGTTCTTACCCTTTAAACCTTGAATAATATAAAGTAGGGTTTCCATTGCAGTTGATTAGAATGAATTCAAACCCATTGCACTACTAGTAGTTTTCACCATTTCTCTTAGTAATCCTTTAGTTAATGGGTCTGCTAGATTTTCCTTTGATCTAACAAATATAATAGTAATGATACCATTTACAATTAATTCTATGACATATGCATATCTTAAACTTATAGGTCTAGACTTTCCATTATAGATCTTATTATAAGCTTTAGGTAACGTAGCTTCGCTATCACAATACACAAAAATGGATGACATTGGTTACGGCCGCAACTCTACTTCTAACAGTAAATTTCTTAGCCATTCTACCTTCTTACCTGATGCGTCTAAGGTAATAAATTATGCTTCCATTGTAGAATGTGTTATAACTATTTGTTTCTTGGAGGCCCAAGATATAGCACCTCCTCCAAGAGTAAAATTCATCAAGTATGTCCTTTATTATCGTTTTCAAGTGTTGCGTCACTTACATCTGAATATACTTCTATAACTACTGGAAAATTTCCATAATAAACTCCTAATGTAATGGTTCTTTTAAGGTAACCAAGAACTCTAAATATTAATTTCCAATGTGAAGTGCTTGGTTTATGCTATATCTAGATAGTTTGCACACAACAAAAGCAATATCCGGACGAGTGCAATGCATTGCACCCAGAGACTTCCAATAATGCTTGCATACTCTAATAGAGCTATTGCCATTTTAGAATTTGCAAAACATTTAATCGAAGAATCATAAGGACAACTTGCTTCTTTAACATTTAAGTGCGTATATTTAAGAAGCAATTTTTCAATATAATGAGACTGTCCAAATTCATATCCACCACTATGTTTCTTTACTTTGATTCCTAATATAGTGTTGACTTCATTTAAATCTTTCATTTTAAAACATGAAGTCAAATATTTCTTTGTCTCATTACATAATTGTACCAAATATTAATAGATCGTCCACATATAAGCATATTATAATACCATATCTATTAGTGAATTTAGACTATATACATTTGTCTATGTAATTATGTTTGAAAACATTAGATAAGATCACAGACTCAAACTTCTCATGCCTCTGTTTTGGTGCTTATTTCAATCCATATGACGATTTAACAAAATTTGCAAACTTTATTTTCATTTTCAGGCATAATGAAACCTTTTGGTTGTTCTATATATACTTCTTTATTTATTTTACAATTTAGAAAAGCTATTTTAACATCCATTTGATGTACATGCAACCCATGAATAGAAGAAAGTGCAAAAAAACTCTAACGGATGCTAATCTTACAACAGAAGCATATGTGTTGAAATAATCAATACCTTATTTTTGCCTGAAACCTTTCGCAACCAGCGTTTCCTTGAATGTTTGTATTAATCCATCTTTATTGTATTTTCTATGAAATACCCATTTACATCCAATTGGCTTTGGTCCACTAGGTAAGTCAGCTAATTCCCAAGTTTTATTAGGTAGAATTGAATCCATCCCATCTTATATAGATTCTTTCCAAAAAGAAGCATCACTAAAAGCCATCGCTATTTTAAAAGTTTTGGGATCGCCTTCTGTACATAGGACATAAGTTATATCTTCGATAATATCTTTTCTATCACCTATAACGAGATGAACTACATCATTAGGTGAAACTAAATCAAATCCTAACTCTTTAGATTTCTTTGTCCTTTCACTTCTTCTAGGCTCCTCTGGTATATTAGAAAATTTTCTTTTGTTAGAAGAAGTTTGTTACGATTTTTCATTATCTTTGTCGTGAACATTTTGAGTAGGAATTGAGTATCGACCGGAATCACACACAAACTTATTTTCAAATAATTCTACATCTCTGGATTCTATAACGACATTAGAATTTAAGTCTGGAATTCTCAACCTGTAACAGCCCGCGCTTTACATATTGGAGGATCGTAAAATACTTTTATTTAATACCCAGAGGGTTGGATCATTCCCATATTTTGATATGTTGGTTATGGGGATGTGAGACATGTCCATAATTTTTACCAATTTTATTTATGACCATTTTACCCATGTCAGTCTTGTTTAAGGGATAACTTTTGATTGGGATCAAATAAAGTGTTGAGATCAATTTCATTGGTAAGAAAATGGTGTTGCCTGCTCCGTAGAGTGGTCACATTAAAGATTTGGTTCAGCGATTTGGAAGAAATCGTTGTTTTAGTGTTGCATAATTTCTGTACAGGTTTGGCTACTAATGGACTGAATTGGTGTGGCTCATTAGTGGGTTGGTTGGAGGCTATAAATAATGGGCTAAGGCATGGAAAATAGTTTACTTTCTTCATTCTCTCATTTAGTTGAGCTCGTGATCCTCCTTGCTCAATCTAATACATATTTCCTCCATTAAAATTCTAGATCTACGTGAGAAAGTTGAAGATCTACATCAAGCAAAGCTAGATCTACATCAAGTGAAGGAAGATCGCATCAAATTGAGAGGTTTGAAGATCACTCTTCATTGTCCGGATTGGAAATCTAGTGATTTCAAGTTAATTTGAAGATTTGGTGAGGGATAAGCATCTCTCACACGGATTCAATCGAGTATATGGGTTGTATGATCTTATGTTTATCATTTCAAGTTGATTTCACATAGATCTAATTAATGTAAGTATGTTTTCAATTTGAATCATCATATGATCTAATCTAGCAACTTATAACGGATAATTTCATGTGTTAATTCTATGTTTAGATCCACTTTCTAGTTCGATTATTTGTTTAATCATAATCTTGGTGAAATTCATATGCGCTTGATGTATTGAATGTCAATTTAAGATTGTTTGATTTGTGATTGAATCTTTGAACTACACAAGTTTGGATCATGGTTGGTTTAGAGATTCAATTGAGCTGAGTGCACGAGTCTTGGTTTGCAAAACGTTATGAATCGGGTCAGCTACACGAAGTTGGGTCGCGCTTTAGTCGGGTCATGGGTCGTCGCTTGAGGAGCACGAAAGAAGGCAGGTCGATCTGAATTGGTGGCTTTGGGTTGGCCATAGTTAGGTCGTGGAAGTTAGGTCGTGGGCATTTAGGTCGTGGCACATCAGGTCGTGGCAAAGTCAGGTCGTTCCATGAGTCTTGAGTCAAGTTGGTCAATGCAACATTCTATCAATGGGTCGGTGGCAAGTCAGGTCTCATGAGTGAGTCTGGCAAGGGCGGGTCGCGTGTGCCTGGCTCGCAAGTCAATGGGTCGGTCTACTGGGATTGTGAGGGTCATAGGAAGTCGGGTCGGCCAACACTAATGGATGATGGGTTGTTGGACTGGTGGGGGTGAACTAGTGGTCGGGTCATTAGGTTTGTAGTACAACCTAAGCATGGGTCGGCTGCGACCCGAGGCATGAACCAATGGGTTTCAAACATACTTAAATGATGTTATTTTGGTTCGACATTGGATGTGGCTTCGAGGTGAATTCAGTTTGGTATGTTCAAAGTGTTGCGATGTGTTCGTTGATCGATGAAAGGCAACGAATATGAAGACGACTCAAAGATACTGAGTTTGTGGATAATGGTCGCTCAAGAAGGCACTTGAGCTATGGATAGCCGCCGGTGATGACGACTAGAGTTACGGAGGCTGAGAAATTATCATTGTCATAGGTTCTAGCAAACTCAAAACAGGAGTACAACAGGGACGCCTAAAAGACTAGATGATAGGTCGAGTACCCTGGGTATCGATGAAAGGCCTAGATACGTATTGATGAAGGGTGTATGGAGTTTTTAATAGAATAGGGGTTACCATTATCCCTTGACGAATAGCCAGATAGGCCAGTCATACGATTAACGATGGTTTCATAGCAGGTTTGGCAGTGATAGCCAGAGTCATGGATGATGATTGTTTTGGTTGTATTGTCTTATGTGGATTATTTAACGTCGAATAAGATATCTCTTGGGTGTTTGTTTGATTTTGGTTTACGCCTTTGGGGATGGTGCTTTAGAGATGTCGATATCAATTAGAATGGTCTGCACTTGATAATTGGTTGCCATGAATGTATTATTTGTTTCTATTTGATTGTTGTAAAGGCTATCACTCTTCGATATGGAAAAACGGGTTCGGGTTCTTTTGGTAGATTACATGATTGATCTATCTATTTGTCATATACTTTATTGATGATGTTAAATAGCTATTTTATTGCTCATTAAGACTATTGTCTGACTCAAGGTTTAATGTTTCCCTCTTATTACCTTGGGTTGTCCATACATGATGTTGTGGATGGGTAGACTTGGTGACAGGTGACATGTGTTTGATCTTTATAAGATGATGCTGCTGAGCGATGACGAGCAGGAGGCTGGCATATTATTTTTCTACTATCTACTATTGTTGTTTTCCGCTGTTCATGTATTCCATGAGTGAATTGTAGGGAGGCACATTGTACAGAATTTGATGTTGTATCCAATTTGTTGTTTGGATAATTCATGATGATATGAAAGTTAAAATTCTGCTTCACTATTGTTGCCTGTTGTATATGTTCTATTATATTTTATCCTTGCACTGTGAGTTATACGATAGGTTCCACTTGTGCTATCCTACTATGATGATCGTCCATAGCTTCTTGATACGTCTTTCAACGCATTATTTCCCTTTTTAAGTGCAGTAGTTATGGGCGATCGTCACATTTGGTATCAGAGAGAGGTTATCGATTTTAGCCAAAGTTTGATGACGTAATCACATATGAGAGATGTATTTATAGATTTCTGATGGATATATGCTATATATTAGTGTATAGTGTAATAGTGTTTGAACTCCAATTGTTGTTTTTCTCATGTATGGACTAATCATTCTAATTTTTAGATCCAAAATGAACTGTCGAATGTCAAGACACACTGTTAAAGAGGGGAATGTTCTTATAGGAAGTGATGGTGGTATACCAGACTACCTAGCTATGTTCGAGGCCATAATGGAAGCGATCATGACAAGGGTAACTACTCAGGAGACAGTCATGGTAGATGTAGGAGTTCAAGTGCAAGTGCCTAGGTATGTGGACTTCACAAAGCTATGCAAAGACTTCACTACTCCAGGAGGGAAGCAGTTTAAGAGGACAGAACCGGCTAAAGAGATTCAAGGGTGGCTTGGTACTTACATTCAGAACTTTGGAGACTTAGTAACTGACGATGCAATGAAGAGAAAGCTTGCATCGAGATAGCTATAGGGAAGAGCTATGGATTGGTGGAACTATGTCACTCCTAGAGACTCTAGAAGATGAGATTTTATGGGAGCAATTCCAAGTCAAGTTTGAGACGAAGTTTATTTCTACTATTCAAAAGTCTATTCTATTTAAGATGTTTGTTGAGCTTAAGAAAAACGGTCGACCGGTGATAGAGTATGCTTTTGACTTTGAAGCTTTATCGAAGTATGATTGTTCATATGTTGAGACTCCTTATCAGAAGAATAAGAAGTATGTCATGGGATTGGATAAGTACCTTGGAAATCAGCTGGTGGATAATCTAGATGATACATATGAGAAGATCCTCGAGAATGCTCTAAGGCACGAGAGTTTGTTTCTAAGGAAGAGACTGTTGTTGCAGCTAAGGAAGAACCAAAACCATAGAAGGGTAGTAACAACAAGAAGAGGAAGCAGCAACAACAGAAAGGAAAAGATGGTCAGAAAAAGCAGAAGAGCAAGGCGGTTTGCTTTAACTACCAGCAGAAAGGCCATTATTCCAAGGATTGCAAGAATCCGAAAGCTAAAAGGAAGTGCTACAACTATGGAAAACCTGGACGTAACAAGAAGGAATGTCCAGAGCTAGCTAAGCGAAAGCAGATTGTGAAGGCATATGCTTTGGAAGCTGTGCCATCGTCTTTAAAGGCTCCTACGGTGGAGATGAATGGGAAGAATGTCATCGTTCAAGGTATTCTTTCCATTAGAGATGTTTCATTTTGTGTGTTGTTTGATGCTAAAGCATCGCATTCATTCATTTGTAACGAGCTTATTTTTTGCTTGGGTTTGGAACCCGATATTTGTGATAGGCCATTGATGGTGACTAATCCAGCTGGGTGTTCATCCAGTTTGTGTATGATTTGTCGTGGTCTGGTGTTATAGAGTCATGATTGCATCTACATGTGTGATTGTTTTGTTTTGAACTTCATTGGGTTTGGGATTATTTTGGGTATGGAGTGGCTCAAGAGGTATGCGACAAAAGTGGATTGTGAGAAGCTGGAGGTGACGGTCGGGAATGTGGAAGTGCGAATGGTTGTGATTCGATGTAAGGCCTGAGATGGTGTCCTTGTGAGCTATTTAAATTCTCTTGTAATTCCACGAGAAGACTTGTCATCGGTGTCGATCGCCAGTGAGTTTAATGATGTTTTTGATGAGGTCAAGGGTTGCCACGACATCATGAAATTGAGTTCATAATCGATTTGGTCGAAGGTGCTAGATCTATCGTCATGCCTCTTAGGTGGATGGCGCCTAAGGAACAATAAGTGTTAGAGGTGCAAGTAAGTGACCTTTTGGGAAGAGGGTTTATTCGATGAAGTGTATCCGAATGGGGTGCACCAGTTGTGTTTGCAACCAAGGTTGATGGATCTTTGAGATTATGTGTGGACTACTGTAAGCTGAATAAGTTGACTAAGAAGAACAAGTATCCGTTACCAAGGATAAATGAATTATTCGATTAGCTTCACGAGGCTAAGGTGTTTTCTCAGATGGATTTGGCGATGAGATTTCACCAGTTGAAGATAGCAAAGGATAGTGTAACGAAGAATGCTTTTAGGACACCGTCTGGTTTCTTCGAATGGTTGGTGATGCCATTTGGGTTGACTAACGCGCCAGCATATTTTGTGGATCTTATAAATAAGGTTGTCAGAGATCAATTGAACAAGTTCGTGCTTGCATTCGTTGATGATATTCTAGTTTACTCCCGGAACGAGGAAGAGCATAAGACGCACTTCCGAGTTGTTTTGGAAATCTTGTGAAAGCATCAACTTAGAGCTAAGTTTTTTAAAGTGTCACTTCTGGAAGAGTGAAGCGAGATTCTTTGGTCATGTTGTTTATGGAAATCGGATAGCGGTTGACCCCTCTAAGGTGGCAGCAATCCAGGACTGGGATAGACCTAAGAATGCGATGGATGTTCGGAGTTTCCTTGCGTTGGCTGGATATTATCGTCGTTTTATCAAGGATTTCCCAAGATAGATACACCATTAACATGATTGATGAAAAAAAATCGAATATTCACATTGGATGCGAAGTGTGAGCAAGCCTTTGGAATCCTGAAAGAGAGACTGACGAGTGCTCATGTTCTGACAATTCCAATTGGGAATGAAGAAATGGTGGTATATACTGATGCATGTCGTACTGGACTTGGAGCAGCGTTGATGAAAAAGGATAAGGTTGTGGCCTACATGAGTCAGTAGCTGAAGCCGCATGAAAAGAATTATCCAACTCATGATTTGGAGTTCGCGACGATCGTGTTTGCTCTAAAGATGCGAAGACATTACCTGTTGGGAGTTCGACACGAGTTGTTTACGGATCATAAGTCATTGAGGTATCTTTTCTCCCTAAGGATTTGAATCTTTGGTAACAACGTGGTTAGATTTTCTGGCATCCTATGATTTTGGTATAGCCTATACTCTTGGTAAAGGAAACACAACGACAGGCGCATTGAGTCGAAGACATGCAAGTTTAGGAGCGATGTTTTCAGAATGGAAGCACCTCGAGTACTTTGTAGTATTTGATTCCAGACCATGATGTGAGTTGGAACCTGAAATGTTGGCAAGCTTATCGATATGACCTATTCTCATTGAAAGGATAGTAGAGGGACAAAAGCGTGATGCAAAGCTTGTCGAGATTGTCCAGAAGTTGGAATCAGAGGATAAAGAATTCGAGGTCGATCGAGAAGGTTGGCTTCGAATGAAAAGACAACTGGTTGTTCCTAATATCGATGGATTGAGAGATGAGGTTCTGAGGGAATGTCATCATTCGAAGTTGATGATTCATCCCATTGTAATAATATGTATCAGGACATGAAGCGGGCCTACTACTAGGAAGGAATGGAAAGGGATGTTCGAAAATTCATTTCCAAGTGTATGAATTGTCAGTTGGTGAAAGTTGAACAGAAGAAGCTGAGTGGTTTGCTTTAGCAATTGGAAGTTCCTATGTGAAGGAACGGATATCGATGGACTTTATCGATGGACTACCTAGAACCAGGGAAGGAAACGAAAGAATTTGGGTCATAGTGGATCGGATGACCAAAAGCGCCAGATTTATTCCTGTTAGATGGACTAGGACAACATTGAAGTTGGCTGAGCTTTATATTAAATGGATAGTTAGATTCCATGTTATCCCCAAGAGCATAGTGAGTGATCGAGATCCATTGTTCACGAGTAGGACTTGGAAGAGTTTGCAGGAAGCTTTGGGAACCTAGTTGTATTTGAGTACGACTTATCATCACTAAACCGACAGTCAAACCGAGAGGGTTAATCGTGTTTTGGAAGATCTCCTGAGGGCTTGTGTTTTGGACTTCGGAAGATCATGGGAAGACAATCTACATCTCGTCAAGTTTGGGTATAATAGTAGCTACCAGTCGATGTTTTCACCAAAAGTGGTTCAAACACCAAAGGTACACAAATCACACTTCACCAATATGGTTAGGAATTGAAAGGAGTCAGAATCGCAAAATAAACAGTAAAAAGTAAGTAAAAACACAAGGATTTTTATATTTGCTTGACCTATGAAATATCTACATCCACTTTTGAAATGATTTTCATTATCATGGAGAAATTTACATAAAGCATTATCTCATACATATCTCTTAATACACTTTTTCACTCTCTTTATGATGATTTCCCACTTTTTACTCTCTCTTTTCTTTAGTTTTTACTTGAATTCGAGAAGGAATAGATTAGATCTCGTGACTAGATAATCTTCTTTGATTCCATCATGAAATTAGTGTTAGATCCATGCTTTAAAGAGAAGTAGTGTCGGTTGGAGATCACTTAGATTGAATTAGAGTGAGAATTAATGGTGTTTAGAGAAGATGAGATCCACTTGATGTTGAAGAAAGAAGGAGTGAGCTTAGGAAGCTATTATTTGAGCTTGAGAAGCTTAGAAATGGTGGAAAAGTAAGTCAGGCAACCCTTCTAGGTGGAAGAATTGATCCCTTGAATTGTGGTGAAAGGGGTATTTATAGGAGAAGTTTAAACCAGGTGGCAATTCTGTAATTATGGTGTATATGGTAGTGGTCGTTCGTATGGGTATTTACGGAACTGCCACTGGACAGCTGTGCACAGTTGGAGCTAGCTATATGAACGTGCGACCGTCCATATTTGTTATGAATGAATGAGCGACCAGACTATATTCTGTAGGAGCGATCAGAATTCATATTGCATGCGCGACCAGACACATGCCGTACGAACGACCAGGTCATATACTGCATGAGCGATCCATAATTTGTTACTGCGGCTAATCGTTGAATTACAACTTCGCCATTTTTTTCTTATATGACTAATGTGAAATTTTATATATCCAATCCATATGCCTTCTTTTATATATCTATTTGCAGGCCAATGTCATACGTTCTCAATTTATGGTTTGCATGTAAAACATGTGCGACCTGATTAATGGAAGGACCTGCTTCTTGTGTTGCCAAATAATCATGCTTCCAACTGATTTTAAACATAGATCCCCCTTTTCTCTGAAGTTACACGTCCAAGGTAAATTGTTGTACGAGCAGCTTTTCACATATAAAACATGTCTGGCAGCTGAGAGACACACGGGCAGATTATAATGTTCGACCACTGCTTTAAGCACTGCTCGACCAAACATAAATGGGATGAATGAACCAAATATGTGCAAGTGGGATTATTTGACCTGATGAGGCGTGGAACTTTTGCCATCATGTTGAATGATCCAATAACCTTTTTCCTGATATATCTTTTATGTCGTTCATCATATGTGGACACTAGAGTCGGTTCATACACACGTCTCATACAATTGCAAGACTGCCAACACTTTTTACGCTACGTGTACTTCAGAGATGACTGGGCCAGTTGATATTGTTGAAGTGTATTTAACCTGTTGAGAGTGAACTTTCATAACCATATGCTAATTTATGTTTCTATACTAGCATGTCTAGAGAAGTATATTCATATACACGCTCCATATTTGCATGATGACATTTGCAATGTAAGTGATGCTCGACCGCATCTTGCACGACCAAGCTACTATGCTCGACCATGCGTAGGCTTGTGCGAACGACCAGTGTAGAGACCGAGCGAGCCATGCTTCTCGAATGTGAACGAGTGAGCCGTGGCTCGTGGAGGTGAACAAGCAATTTACTGAGTGTGCGACCAAGATATAGTGCGCGAACCAGCCGTATTGCGTGACCAAGTTGTAATGCACGACCGCGTTGTAACGCACAACCGTGTTTTGTGATGCACAACAACTTGTGACCGAGCGAACGATGTATAATCAAACCCTAATGCTGCTTAACTATCTTGTGCTTGATCAGACTAGTGCTCGTACGCTTTGAGATGCGTCCGAATCATTGTCAAAAGTCGACGCATTATTTTCTGAACCGCGTTTCACAACGAGGTTAACATTTGCCCCTCGAAGCTTGTATTTTTTCTTGTGAAAAATGCGAGCTTCGAAATGAGCGTTGCTGTTGTTATATAACTTGAGATTTGATCTAATCATTGCTTATTGTTTGATATGGAAAATCATGCTTTGAAATCATATGCTTCATGCCACCTGTTCTGTAATTAAAACAAGGGATTGCACGATTTTGCACTTATGCTTCACCGTTGACTATCCATATCGATAGAGGATTAGTTAAACATTAAAAAGTGAATTGCATCGAATTTTATTTTGAACTGAATAAAGCATTGGCACAAGACTATTTTATTCAACGGTTTATAATTCATCGAGTATTGTCCGCATAAACACGATATTCAAATTTGCATTAATGCTTAAAATCAACTGATCGACCAAAGCTGATTATGGATTTCAAACATCATTGCTTTAACAGCTTATATGATGGTGTACGACATTTCTCATTTGGAAAATGCATATTTATGATTCATTTTTTGCTTCCACTTAGGGAAGTCTTTAATTATTCGTTCCCCGTCCTAGGAGGACTTATATATTATTCCCCCACCGGGAGAGAAATTTGGATTTTGTGCCCCCGCTCAGGGAGGGAGGACTTGGGATTTAGTGCCCCCGCTAAGGGAGGACTTGGGATTTAGTGCCCCCGCTCGGGGAGGTCTTGGGATTTGGTGCCCCCGCTTGGGGAGATCTTGGGATTTAGTGCCCTTGCTCGGGGAGGTCTTGGGATTTTCAATTTCGCCTCTACTATGGGAGAACAAAAGTTTTAATTTGCCCTTGTTGTGTAGGAACTTTGGTTCGCCCTTACTATGAAGGGACTTTTTTTGCCTCTGTTATGGGAGAACTTTGATTTGCCTCTGCTATGGGAGGACTTTGATTTGCCCTTACTATGGAGGGAGTTTATTTTGCCTCTGCTATGGGAGGACTTTGATTTGCCCTTACTATGGAGGGGCTTTATTTTTCCTCTGCTAGGGAGGACTTTGATTCGCCCTTACTATGGAGGGACTTTATTTTGTGCGTAGTTCCACACGGTGTCTACCAGTCGTGGTCAGATATGCTTAAATGTAGTAAGCGATCGTAGCCGGACTGAGAGGCTCTCTTGACATAACTTTGCAGGGTTTGCGTCATTCCGTGGAGCGAACGTCGGCCTTCTGCTAGATGCATTTGAGTGTAGCAAGTGACCGCAGTCGGGCATGGGCTGCCCCTTGGAACCTGCAGCCTCTCGGTATTGCTCCATATCTGCTTGCTAAACTCTCCACCGTTTTTCTTTTGGCAATTCCTCTCGCTTGCTTTCCAAGGTGGTTCTTTTAGTCGTTGCATTTGTGCAAAATGTTATTTCTTTGCACTATCCACTTGAGTTGGTGTTATTGGGGTTGCCACATTGCATCGGGTTTCGAGGAAGCATGCGTTTGTCGGATAGCCTATAATAAGGAATCATCTTTTAGAAAATTTTAAATTATCTAAAATATTGCAAGTAAGAGATTTACTCAGGCAAATATGTTGTTAGTTACAAAGCAAATGTTCATTGCATCACTTGTAGATTATTACAAACTATTTACAAGAAAATTTGAATATAACAGGAAGCAAAATATGAAGTAAAGCATGAAACAAAGCAGGAAGTAAAGCAGGAAATAGGGCGGTGGTGGTGTTGATCGCTTATTCTGGGCCATTGAAATTGGAGCACCAATCAATGATCCTTAGTTGACTATCGGCCTTGGATCGGTTTGAGCAGGACCCCTGTTGTTTGGACCGGATTGGTCATTTGATGCCCCTTGCTCCTAGGGAATTGCAGAAGGATTCACGACTTGTAGATTCTTTACATACTGTTGCAGCCTATTTTTCCTGATCAATTCCTCGATGAAGTTCTTCAGGTGTAGGCACTCATTAGTGTTATGACTAGGCTGGTTGTGAAATCTATAGATTTTTTTTGAGTTTGTTGCTTTGTTGCTTATCCTTATCGAATTTGGCTCCATGTGTTCTTTAAAATTCTTTGTTGCAAGACAGATATTTCCAGGAGTGTCATTTAAAGGCGTTAGATATGATGGGTTGAAAATGTGAATTTTCTTATAATCTTTGTTGTCATTTCCATTGTTGGCGTGCTTTTGCCCCTGAGTATTCTTCTGATTATACTGAGTAGCAGCATCTTTGGGAGCTTCAAGAGGTTGGTTAGCATCAATAATCTAAAGAGGCACAGGATTATTGTCCAATCTCATGTATTCCTTGGCCTTTTTATAGAATTTCTCAAGTGTTCTTGGCTCTTTCATTTTAATCCACTTTCCAAATTTTCTCTTCTCGTCTATGGCACCGATTAATGACATTAAGATCATGTGGGGCTCGGGATTCCCTACTTCAGATACAGCATCATTGAATCATTTGAGGAAGGCTTCGACAGAATCTCCTGGATTCTGCCTCATTGATGTAAGAGAAATAACGTCCTTAGCCTTCGTAGCTTGCAACCTAAACTAATATTTGAATTTCAGAGTCAAATTACCAAATTGTTCGATGGATTTGGGTGGTAGTCTTGTAAACCATAATGATGCGACACCTTCTAGATAGAGAGGGAGACACAAGTATTTGATTTCATCCGTTGCCTTGGCTGCATTCATGTGTCATTCATATTTATATACGAAGTGATTTGGATTAGAAGTCCCGTTGTATGGAGGCAGAGTAAGATAAGTAAATTTCTTAGGGAATTCAGCTTTGCGGATCCTCTTTGTGAATGGATTTTTGCCGAGGGAGAAGTCCTATTCCATTTCACTATCCTTGCAGGGCATGTTATCTTTCATGATTTTCTTTACCATATCTGCGATATATTCCTTCGAGTTGTGCCTTCCAAAGAGCAGACTTCGATCTCTTTTCTGGATGCTCGTTGTGGTGAGCGATCGCATTTAGAAGATCTAGATCTTTTACTTCCACTATGGGAAGGTGACCCTTTGACGGGACTTGCAACTCATCGGTTATTTGGATCAGAATGGTTTTTAGCTTTCAACTTTGAGTCTTCGATATTTGCATTGCTTTTGTCAACAAATCCTTCCATGTTGTCATCATGATGATGGTGATCGGAGACTGATAAATTTGCATTCTCTTCATGGTCGATATGGATCTTCGGAGGAGGAGCGAGATTTACTTGAACATTTAGGAGAGCACTTATTTTATCCATTATAGATTGATTAGCATCCAGCACAGTTTTATTAGCATCGATTAAGGCTTTGTTTGAGGCTTCCATGCATTGATTCAAGTTAGCGACGACAACATCTAATTCATCTTTAGTCACTCCAGCTTCGGTTATTGAATTTTCTCCATCTTCAAAGTGGTTGGTGAGTAGGGTAGTTTCATTGTTAACAACGTTGTTGTTTTCTTCAACGGCTTTGCTAGCGGTCTTTTTAGATTTAGCCATGATCTCGGACAAGGCTTTGAATTTGGAAACGAGTTCGTTGATTAGCCAAGATCTTAGACTTGTAGAATCTATGGTGGAAGTAGGCTCTTAAGATTGAGAGAAGTGTGAAGGAAGGAGATGCGAACGTGACATCATGGTGGGCGCCAAATGTTTTCACCAAAAGTGGTTCAAACACCAAAGGTACAGAAATCGTACTTCAACGATATGGTTAGAAATTGAAAGGAGGCACAGTTGCAAAATAAACGGGAAAAGTAAGTAAAAACACAAGGATTTTTATATTGACTTGATCTATGAAATATCTATGTCCACTTTCGAAATGATTTTTATTATCATGGAGAAATTTACATAAAGCATTATCTCATACATCTCTCTTAATACACTTGTTCACTCTCTTTATGATGATTTCCCACTTTTTACTCTCTTTTCGCTTTAGTTCTTACTTGAATTCGAGAAGGAACAGACTAGATCTCGTGATTAGACAATCTTCCTTGATTCCATCATGAAATTAGTATTAGATCCATGCTTTAAAGAGGAGTAGTGACGGTTCGTAACAACCCGCATTCTACGCATCGAAGGATCGTAGAATATTTATTTCTCTCACATACGAAGTCGTATGGTCATGTAACTTTGGGAGACGACAATTGGGGTCATTTCCCATGTTCATGATTTTTGTCGATTTTAAATGACCATTTTGCCCTTAACTAATCTTGTTTTGGCCATAACTTTTGATTGATAAGGAGTTTTGACCTAAAACCACTTCCGTTAGATCCGGATGATGGTTTACCTTTCCGTAGAGTGGTCACATTAGCCAAACGGGCTCACCGTTTGAGAAATATGGCTGAAACAAGGTTTAGAAGGTGAAAAATAGCTTAACCGGGCCTAATTAGGGTGATTAGCAAAAGGGCTCATAACCCATTTTGGGATTAGGGTTATGGGGTGGCTGAGAACAGTTAGGGAATGAATTTTATTTTAGTTTTCAGCCGCCTAAAACATTCCTCTAACCCTAGCCATGGCCTCCACCTTCTAATTTCATCCCATATCACTCCTAATCGCTTTCTAATTGAAGATTAGGCCAAGCTACGTCAAATCAAGGGGAAATAACACCACATCAGAGTTGGAGCTGCTGTGTTGCATTAAAATTCAACCCAAAACAGTAGCAAAGTTCATGATCTATAATTTATTTGCGGCAAAGGTGAGTGATTTGCATTATTTTCCACTAATTACGGCAAATTAGGGGTGATTAGTGATAATTAGCAAAATTTTAACTTAGAAAAATCTGAAAAAATTTGTAAAATTCTAAAATATTAATTTAGGCCTTTTTTAGAAATTTGGGTTAATTTGGTTAAGTTCTGCTAACCCTATCATTAGTTATGCTTAAACAAGATTAGGGGAAAACATGGGTCCTTGGGTATGCTTGATCCATATTATCATGATTATTTATTATTTTGGTGTCTGTGGATGACTATACATGTTTGTATGACTGCTTGGGATGTTTTGTAATTGTTTAGAACAGTTAGAATAGTCGAAAATGCCATAGTGTGGCGTAAAAACAGACGCAGGAAGTTGTAGGAAAAATATGCAGGAGCCAGACCGGATCAGATCTCCCCTTTATCCGACCCGGTCATGAAGCACATGCCACGACCCTATCGTAGAGCACACCCCCATCATGAATCAGACCACCCTTCATGAACCACCCGTGTCACGAGTTGGTGCAACACCCACGAGCCGACCTAGAGCATCGCGAACTAAAATATTTGCCACGAGTGGGCCTAGACACCACGAACCACCACTGCAACTCACGAACTAGAGGGAGGACTACGAACCGATCACAAAGGCCACGAACTGGAGCCTGGAGTCATGATGTCACAAGCCGCGAGTCGAAGGGGGATCACGAATCGATGGCCACTAGCAGGAGTCACGAGCCGATGTCAGGAGGGTGAACCACGAATCGAAGAATGGACGTGAATGGAATCTTGGAGCTACGAACTGAAGAAACACGAACGGGAAGAGACCAAAACCCGAGATGCAAAGGTAGTTCAAATGAGAAGTTAGAACTCGGGATCCAGATGAGAACCAACGAGTTAACTTCACGATTGGACTTTGCTGCGGGACGAGTGCAAAGGGGCTATCGATATCCATAAATTTAGCTCACCACTTAGAGACGCATTAGGGGCTATGGATCAGTGCAATGGGGTCATAATGACTTTATGGAGCAAAGTGATCGTAGCGAAGGATTGGGTGATCAGGTGGTGGATATCGTATGCTTTACGCACTGAGTGAGAGATGTGAGGATGATTGCTATGTTTGATGTTTTCTATCACCATGACCCACACCCCATTTACACTTTATGATACTATTACCTTAGAGTATTGTACATCTTGTTGTGTTAACTCTCTAGTTGCAGGTCCAGGTTCAGGTATGATTTAGTATACCTATTATTGTTCTATTTTGCTACTTATCGCTCATACCAGACTTTTGTCTGACCCAGAGTTTTATGTCTCTTCTTATTACTCTGGGTGCTCTTAAACGGGCAGATTAGAGACAGGTTAGCTGGTTGTGCATGAGTAGCTGTCCGGAGACATGCAGAAGGCTTACACGTACTATTCTATATATATGCTCCCTGTGTCGTTGCTGGTCACTACTTTGGGCATTAGTAGTGTACCTTTCCTTTACTTTTCTTTAGAGACAGTTTTAAAAGTTGTAATAAAGATGATGTGGAGCATAAGTTGTATTTGGATTTTCCGCTGCTATGATAGTTTAGTTTTTAGCTTATGCACTGTCTCGCCTGTTTTATGTCAAGTATGTTATTATTATATTTTATTCCATGCGCTGTGAGACATTCTACAGGTTCCTTGTTAGTACAAATTCCCTTCTTTTCCTTTCTTTGGTGACCGTCCCGTGCTGGTTGGACATCGACACAACGCACTTTCATTGGAAATGTCGACTGGTGCAGGACAGGCCATCACATTTGGTATTAGATCTCTAGGTTGCGTAGTTAACCTAGGGAAAGACACCAGGGAGAGATAATATGTATATGAGGGCGCGTATTTGTGATATTTTAATTTTCAATATACATATATATATATATATACTATTAGTATATTTAAGGATGAAGTCACACTGCACTGGCACCACTGAAGAGCTGGCTAATCATTTTCTCTTTACAGACTGAACGATGAGCCGATATACGAGGAGTACGGGTTCAGGAGCAAACAATAGGGATGTTCCTGATATAAGGACGATGTTTACTACCTTGATGCGAGAGATGCTTAGGGATGCTCGGGGAGCAGTTCCTAATGCTGCTAATGGTGGTGGTGCAGTAGTGCAGGCGCCTAGGGCCGATTTCGCCAAGCTTAACAAGGATTATACTAGTCTCAGCGGGAAGCTGTTCCACGAAACGAAGTTGTTTACGGATGTTCAAGATTGGTTGGATAGTTGTGAGCGCATCTTCGAGGACTTAGGAATTGATGATGCCATGAAGAGAAAGTTAACATCGCGTCAGCTTCAAGGACGAGCTATGAATTGGTGGAATGCTATTAAAGCAGCTACTCCTGAAGATCGAGTTACTTGGAATCATTTTATGACTCGTTTCAGCAAAAAGTTCATTCCAACTTCTCACAAATCTGAATTGTTTAGGAAATTTTTGGAGCTTTAGCAGAATGGTAGGGCAATCTCGGATATAATGCTAAGTTTGATACTTTATCGAAATATGGATTATCTCTTATCGACACTGACGAAAAGAAGAACGAGAAGTTCATAACCGGCTTAGATGAGTACTTAGGGGAAAGGATGATAAACCACATCGACTAGACGTTAGAGTCTATAGTGGGGAAAGCATTGAGATCGGAGAGTCTTTACCCTAAGTCAAAGGCCGATGTTGCTATTTCGTCTGTAGAGGAACCAAAGCCTCAAGCAAGCGGTAGAGGTAAGAAGGAGTCTCAGAATAAGAGAAAATAGGATCTGACCAAGGGTGGTCAGAAAAAGAAGGACAAGGAAGATATAGAGTGCTTTAGTTATGGCAAGAAGGGCCACTATGCTAGAGATTGTCAGGAAAAGCGTGGGGAAAGGAAGTGCTTTAATTGCGACCAAGTGGGACATCACAAGGATAAATGTCCACAACCTCCTAAAGAGAAGCAGATCGTAAAAGCATATGCTATCAACGTTGTTCCTTCTTCGTCGAATGCCCCAACTGCGGCGGAGAAGGGAAAGGGCGTCGTTATTCGAGGTATGCTTTCTATTTATGATGTTCCTGTTCTAGTTTTGTTGATAGCGAGACATCCTATTCCTTCATATCTAGTGACCTGGTAGATAAGTTGGGATTGGAACCTGAGATAGTCGATAGACCTTTAGTTGTGACGAACCCTCTAGGTGGTTCGACTAGCCTTTACATGATTTGTTGTAATGTGGTCTTATCGAGTCATGGATTTATGTTTGCTTGTGATTGCTTAGTTGCTTTGCTAGTACCATCTCACGTAGATTGTTTGAATTCGGAGGAGACTTTCCTTGAGTGATTGTTTGATATTGGTTTAGGCCTTTGGGGCTTGTGCTTGGGGAATGTCGAGTTCGACTAGGATGGTTTGCGTGAGAGATTAATAGTTGTTGCGATTTTTCATTGGATGATATCTTGGTTTACTCGGGGAGTGATGGGCAGCGTGACATAATAAGACTATTCGATGGTATGGACTGCCCCGAGTTAGACTCGATAGGGTTATGAGATGACTCGAGTGGGACTCGAGAAAGATGCAAAGTAATGGATTGTTTAGGACCCTATGTTGATATTCTTTTTGAAGGGATAGGATGTGTTCGTTGATCATGGATGATGCAACAAAGGTTAGGACGATTCAAATTGGACTTGAACTCGTAAAAGAAAATAGGTGTTCGTTGATCTGGGAGATGCAACGAATAGGGAGACGACTCACGCTGGATTAGATTTTTTGGGTAATGGATACTCAAGACTAGATCTGTGTTTATGGGTAATAGATTGACTCGAGATGGACCCGAGAAGGCTGCAAGGAAATGGATTGGCTTGAGTTAGACTCGAGAAGGCAGCAAGATAATTGATAGACTGAGTGGGACTCGAGTGTTTTAGGAAGACTAGAAGCAGGGGTATCTAGGGACGCCCGTTACCTTGGATCCGTTGGACGTGATCTAGTTATCCTTGGAGGATAAACGTAAGTTGGACGTACAATAGTCCGTATGAAGGCGGGGCTTCTATTAGCCTTGGGATTGGTTGGACCAGTCAAGTGGGCATCGATGTATGTATGGAGGCGGGGCTTCCATTAGCCTTGGGATTGGTTGGACCAGTCAAGTAGGTATTGACGTGTGTATGGCTTTAGCAGGTGATACATAGGACATGTTTAATGGATGTTATGGTTGCTATGTTTTCCTGTTTTATTCCCTTGAGTAGACTATCACGTATAGGATTCTGGTAATAGAGAACAAAGAGATGACGTTATATACAAATGCATGTGGATCCAGACTAGGTGCTATACTGATGCATTGAGTAAGAAACATGCCAGTTTAGATGCTATGTTTCTTTAATGGAAGTAATTGGAGTGATTTCAGACCTAAATATGGATTGGATCTAGAAATATTGGCAAGTTTGATGGTTAGACCGACTTTGATTGAGCAGATTGGTTCCAGTTAGAGGGATGATCCTAAAATCTAATAGAAATCATCTCCAAGGAAGAGATGAATACCAATGGTGAGAAAATGAACAAGTATGGACCAGATGGAGAAGGATGGCTTCGAAAGGATGATAAACTGGCTGTACCCAATGTCAATGGATGGAGAGATGAAGTTCTTAGAGAATGTCATCACTCAAGACTGACTATACATCCTGGTGGTAACAAAATGTATCGAGACATGAAGCAGACCTATTACTGGGGAGGGATGAAGAGAGACATTGGGAAGTTTATATCCAAGTGCATGAATTGCCAGCTAGTTAAAGCTGAGCAAAGGAAGCCTAGTGGTTTGTTACAGCCATTGGAAATTCCCGAATGGAAATGGGAACAAGTCTCAATGGATTTCATTGATGGGTTACCAAGGACCAAATCGGGCCATGATAGTATTTGGGTGATTGTGGACCGGTTGACCAAGAGTGCAAAGTTTATACCCGTCAAGTCGAATAGAACAACAACTAAGTTAGCAGAACTGTATATGAAGTGGGTAGTGAGATTTCATGGAATACCCAAAGGCATTGTGAGCGACGGAGATCCGTTGTTTACTAGTGGATTCTGGAAGAGCTTACAAGAGGTGTTAGGATCAGAATTATATCTCAATACCGCGTATCATCCTCAAACTGACGGTCAGACAAAGAGGGTGAATCGAGTATTAGGAGATCTCTTGAGAGCTTGCATATTGGATTTTGGTGGATCATGGGATGACCATTTGCATCTAGTAGAGTTTGCATATAATAATAGTTATCAATCCAGTATTGGTATGGCTCCATATGAAGCTTTGTATAGAAGACCGTGCAACTCATCGTCATGTTGGTTAGAAACCGGTGAGAAATTTGTGCTTGGACTAGATGTGACAAGAGAAACTTCAGATAAGATTAAGATCATTCAATAGCGAATGAAGGTTGCCCAAGATAGGTAGAAGAGTTATGCGGATAAGAGGGGGTGGGCTATCCTGAAAAAGAAACTTTTCAGGGTTCTCAGATGTTCCCGCTGTTCTCAGGCTTCTTATTTCGGCGTCAATAAAATGGAGAATTCGCCTAGGCCCGAGAGGAAAGAGGATGATCTCATTCGTCTTCTGAAGAGGTTCTCTCAACAAATTATAATTCTCCATTGGCGACTTGGTGTTTATCAGGATTTCTCCATTAAAGAGCATGATACGATTTGGTAGAAGAGGCAAGTTAACACCAAGATTTGTTGGTCCATTCCCAATCCTCGAGCAAGTTGGGAATCTGGCATATAAAGTTGAATTACCAGAGAAGATGGCAGGAGTTCATAACGTATTTCATGTTTCCCAGTTAAGGAAATTCGCGCACTACCCCGATATGACCATTTCACCTGATCAGTTGGATGATATCAAAGTAGAACCCGAGGCGGTTGGGAACCGCAAGCCGATTCGTATTGTCGAGCATGATATGAAGCAACTTCGAAGGAAAGCGGTAGATCTAGTCAAAGTTCAGTGGGGCGAGAATGAAAATGACTGTACTTGGGAGACAGAGGAAAGCATTAGGAAGACGTATCCAGAACTCTTTGCCTGGTAAGATTTTAATTGCGACTTAGTTTTCCGCATGCTAGGATAGACTTGTTTGTTTGATTTTCTATGTTTAATTGTTGTGTATGGTAGGTAGGCATGCGGGATCCTTTACTTGTTTCTTAGTTAAAGAATTTCGGGGGCGAAATTTCTTAAGGGGGAAGGGTGGGGGGTGTGGGGGGGGGGAGAATGTAGCGACCCGCATTCTACGCATCGAATGATCGTAGAATATTTATTTCTTTCACATACGAAGTCGTATGGTCATGTAACTTTGGGAGACGACTATTGGGATCATTTCCCATATTTATGATTTTTGCCGATTTTTAAATGACCGTTTTGCCCCTAGCTAATCTTGTTTTGGCCATAACTTTTGATTGGTAAGGAGTTTTGACCTGAAACCACTTCCATTAGATCCGTATAATGTTTTACCTTTCCGTAGAGTGGTCACATTTGCCAAACGGACTCACCGTTTGGGAGATATGGCTGAAACAAGGTCTAGAAGGTGAAAAACAGCTTAACTGGGCCTAATTAGAGTGATTAGCAAGATGGCCCATAACCCATTTCAGGATTAGGGTTTTGGGGAGGTTGAGAACAGTTAGAAAACGAATTTTATTTCATTTTTCAGCTGCCTAAAACATTCCTCTAACCCTAGCCATGACCTCCACCTTCTAATTTCATCCCAAATCGCTCCTAATCACTTTCTAATTGAAGATTAAGCCGAGCTACGTCAAATCAAGAGGAAATAACACCAAATCAGAGCTAGAGCTACTGTGTTGCCTTAGAATTCGACCCAAAACAGTAGCAAAGTTCAGATCTATAATTTATTTGTGCTAAAGGTGAGTGATTTGCATTGTTATTCACTAATTACAGCTAATTATGGGTGATTAGTGATAATTAGCGAAATTTTAACTCCGAAAAATTTGGAAAAATTCTAAAATATTATTTTAGGCCTCTGTTAGAAATTTGGGGTAATTTGGTTAAGTTCTGCTAACCCTGTCATTAGTTATGATTAAACATGATTAGGGGAAAACATGGGTTCTTGGGTATGTTTGATCTATATTATCATGATTATTTATTGTTTTGGTGTTTGTGGATGACTATACATGTTGCTATGACTGCTTGAGATGTTTTGTAATTGTTTAGAACAGTTAGAATTGTTGAAAACTCTGTCATGTGGCGTAAAAACAGTTGCTGAAGTTGCAGGAAAAATATGCAGGAGCCAGACCGGATCAGATCTCCCCTTTACCCGACCCGGTCGTGAAGCACATGCCACGAACTTACCCGATCGTAGAGCACACCCCTATCACGAATCGGGCCCCCCTTCACGAACCGCCTGTGCCCCGAGCTGGTGCAACACCCACGAGCCGACCTAGAGCATCGCGAACTGAACTATGGTACACGAGTGGACCTAGACACCACAAACCGCCACCACAACTCGCGAACTAGAGGGAGGACTATGAACCGATCACGAAGGCTATGAACCGATCACGAAAGCCATGAACCGGAGCCTAGAGTCACAATGTCATGAGCCACAAGTCGAAGGGGGATCATGAATCGATGGCCACTAGCAGGAGTCATGAGCCGATGTCAGGAGGGCGAACCACAAATCGAAGCATGGACATGAATGGAAGCTTGGAGCTACGAACTGAAGAAACACGAACAGGAAGAGACCAAAACCCGAGATGCAAAGGTAGTTCAAATGAGAAGTTAGAACTCGGGATCTAGATGGGAACCAGCGAGTTAAATTCACGATTGGACTTTGCTGCGGGACGAGTGCAAAGTGGTTATCGATATCCATAACTTTAGCTCAACACTTAGAGACGGATTAGTGGCTATGGATTAGTGCATGGGGTCATAGTGACTCTATGGAGCAAAGTGATCGTACCAAAGGATTAGGTGATCGGGTGGTGGATATCATATGCTTTACGCAATGAGTGAGAGATGCGAGGATGATTGCTATGTTTGATGTTTGCTATCACCATGACCCATACCTCCATTTACACTTTATGAGAGTATTAAATTAGAGTACTGTACATCTTGTTGTGCTTACTCTTTGGTTGCAGGTCTAGGTTCAGGTATGGTTTAGTATACCTATTATTATTCTATTTTGCTGCTTATCGCTCATACCAGACTTTTGTCCAACCCAAAGTTTTATGTCTCTTCTTATTACTCTAGGTGCTCTTAAATGGGCAGACTAGAGACAAGTTAGCTGGTTCTGCACGAGTAGTTGTCCGGAGACGAGCAGGAGGCTTACACGTACTATTCTATATATATGCTCCCTGTGACGCTGCTGGTCACTACTTTGGTCACTAGTAGTGTACCTTTCCTTTACTTTGCTTTAGAGATAGTTTTAAAAGTTGTAATAAAGATGATGTGGAACATAAGCTATATTTGGATTTTCAGCTGTTATGATGGTTTAGTTTTCAGCTTATGCACCGTCTCGCCTGTTTTATGTCAAGTATGTTATTATTATATTTTATTCCATACGCTGTGAGACATTCTACAGATTCCTCGCTAGTTCAAATTCCCTTCTTTTCCTTTCTTTGGCGACCGTCCCGTGCTGGTTGGACATCGGCACAACGCACCTTCATTGGAAATGTCGGCCAGTGCGGGGCGGGCCATCACACGGTTGGAGATCACTTAGATTAAATTGGAGTGAGAATTAATGGTGTTTGGAGAAGATGAGATCCACTTGATGTTGAAGGAAGAAGGAGTGAGATTAGGAAGCCATTAGTTGAGCTTGAAAATCTTAGAAATGGTGGAAAAGTAATTCGGGCAGCCCTTTGAGGTGGAAGAATCGGTCCCTTGAATTGTGGTGGAAGGGGGTATTTATAGTAGAAGTTTGGATCAGGTGGCAATTCTGTAATTATGGTTTAAATGGTAGGGGTCGTTCGTATGGGTATTTATGGAACTGCCACTGGATAGCTGTACACAGCTGGAGCCAGTTGTATGAACGTGCGACCGTCCATATTTGTTGTGAATGAATGAGCGACCAGACTATATTCTGTAGGAGCGATCAGAATTCATATTGCATGTGCGACCAGACACATGTCGTACAAACGACCAGGTCATATACTGGATAAGTGATCCATAATTTGTTACTGCAGCTAACCATTGAATTACAACTTCGCCATTTTTGTCTTATATGACTAATGTGCCATTTTGTATATCCAATCCACGTGTCTTCTTTTATATATATATATATATATATATATATATATATATATTTGTAGGCCAATGTCATACGTTCTCAATTTATGGTTTGCATATAGAACATGTGCGACCTGATTAATGGAAGGACCTGCTCCTTGTGTTGCCAAATAATCACGCTTCCAAGTGATTTTAAACATAGCTCCCCCTTTTCTCTGAAGTTACACGTCTAAGATAAAATGTTGTACGCGCAGCTTTTCACATATAAAACATGCCCGACAGCTGAGAGACGCACGGGCAGATTATAATGTTCGACCACTGCTTTAAGCACTGCTGGTCTAAACATAAATGGAATGAATGAACCAAATATGTGCGAGTGGGATTATTTGACCTGATGAGATGTGGCACTTTTTCCATCATGTTGAACGATCCAATAACCTTTTCCCTGCTATATCTTTTATGTCGTTCATCATATATGGACACTAGAGTCGGTGCATACACACGTCTCATACAATTGCGAGACTACCAACACTTTTTACGCTACGTGTACTCCAGAGATGACTGGGCCAGTTGATATTGTTGAAGTGTATTTAACCTGTTGAGTACTGAATGTTCATAACCATATGCTAATTTATGTTTCTATACTAGCATAACCAGAGAAGTATATTCATATACGCGCTCCATATTTGCACGATGACATTTGCAATGTAGGTGTTGCTCAACCGCATCTTGCACGACCAAGCTGTTGTGCTCGACCACGCGCAGGCTTGTGTGAACGACTTGTGTTGGAGTGACAAATCGAGCCATGATTCTCGAATGTGAACGAGCGAGCCGTGTCTCGTGGAGGCGAACGAGCAATTTAGTGAGTGTCCGACCGAGATATAATGCGCGAACAAGTTGTATTTCGTGACCGAGTTGTAATGCACGACCGCGTTGTAATGCACAACCGCATTTTGTGGTGCACGACAACTTGTTACCGAGTGAACGATGTACTATCGAACCCTTATGCTTCTTAACCATCTTGTGCTTGATCAAACTAGTGCTCGTACGCTCTAAGATGCATTTTAATCATTGTAAATAATCGATGCATTATTTTCTGAACCACGTTTCACAACGGGGTTAGCAGTCGAGCATTGGGATGCCGCCATACAAGGCGTTGTATTGTAGACCATGTAATTCTCCAATATGTTGGTTAAAGACCGGAAATAAGTTGATACTTGGGCCTGAGATGGTTAGAGAGACCTTGGATTGTATCGAAACCTTTCGACAATGAATGAAAATAGCCCAAGATCATTAGAAGAGTTACGCAGATAAGCGTCGAAAGTATTTGGAATTCGAAGTTAGCGATATGGTTTTCATGAAGATTTCACCGTTAAAGCATGTAGTTCGGTTCGGAAGTAAAGGAAAGTTATCTCCTTGGTTTGTTGGACCATTTCCGATAATCGAGCGGATTGGGAAGGTCGTGTGTAGATAAGATTTACCAGAGAAGATTTTGGTGTGCACAATGCTTTTCATGTGTCGTTTCTACAGAAGTGTGTGCATGATTCGAACATGGTGGTATCTTCGGAATAGTGCGAAGACCTAGAAGTCGAGACGGTAGTCACAAAACCTCGTAAGCGGCTTCGCGTTGTGGGGAATGACACGAAACAACTTAGGAGGAAGACGATTAAGCTAGTCAAGGTGTAGTGGAGTGAGGATGATGACGGTTGTACTAGGAAACAAAAGGGAGTATAAAGATGACCCATCCGGAACTCTTCGTCGGTATGACCCATTAATGTCATGTCACCTTAAATCATTGTAACTCGTACTATTTTGTTAGAATTCTACGTGCTATGATAAGGCTATGGATGCATGGCTTTATGGATGCTAGTTTGGATGGTAAATTGGCTGCTTATCGATGATAGGCATGCGGAATTGCTTCTGATTGCTTGGAATTTCAGGGGTGAGATTCCTAAAGGGGGCAGAATGTAACAACCCACATTTTACGTATCGGAGGATCGTAAAATATTTTTATTTAATTCTCTAAGGGTTGGATCATTCTCATATTTTGATATGTTGGTTATGGTGAGACACATCCATAATTTTTTCCAATTTTATTTATAACCATTTTGCCCCTATCAGTTTTGTATTGGGGTAACTTTTGATTGGGATCAAATTAGGTGTTGAGATCGATTTCATTGGAAAGGAAATGGTGTTGCCAATTCCGTAAAGGGGACACATTAAATATTTGGTTCAACGGTTTGAGAGAAATCGTTGTTTTAGTGTTGCACAATTTCTGTAAAGGTTTGGCTAGTCATTAATGGGAAGAATTGGTGTGGCGTGTTAGTGGGCTAGTTGGAGGCTACAAATAGGGAGTAGAGGCATGGAGAATAGTTTACTTTCTTCATTCTCTCATTCGGTTGAGCTCGTGATCCTCCTTGCTAAATCAAATACATCTTTCCACCAATAAAATTCTAGATCTACATGAGAAGATTTAAGGTCTACATCAAGCAAAGCTAGATCTACATCGAGTGAAGGAAGATCGCATCAAATTTAGAGGTTTGAAGATCATTCTTCATTGTCCATATTGGAAATTTATTGGTTTCAAGTTAATTTGAAGATTTGTTGAGTGATAAGCATCTCTCACACGAATTCAATCGAGTATATGGGTTATTTGATCTTATGTCCATCATTTCAAGTTGTTTTCACATAGATCTAATTGATGTAAGTATGTTTTCAATTTGAATCATCATAGGGTCTAATCTAGTACCTTATAACCGATAATTTCGTGTGTTAATTCTATGTTTATATCAACTTCTTAGTTCGATTATTTGTTTGATCATAATCTTGGTGAAATTTATATGTGCTTGATGTATTGATGGTCGATTGAAGATTGTTTGTTTTGTTATTTAATTTTTGAACTACACGAGTTTGGATCATGGTTGGCCTCGAGATTCAATTGAGTTGAGGGCACGAATCTTGGTTGGCAAAACGTCATAAATCGGGTTGGTTACATGAAGTTGGGTCGCGCCTTAGTCAGGTCGTGGGTCGTTGCTTAGGGAGCACGAAAGGAGGCAGGTTGATCTAAATTGGTGGCTTCGGGTCGTGGGTCGTTGCTTAGGGTGCATGAAAGGAGGCAGGTCAATCTGAATTGGTAGCTTCGAGTCGGCCATGGTCAGGTCGTGGGGATTTAGGTCATGGGGGGATCTGGTCGTGGCAAAGTCGGGTCGTTCCATGAGTCTTGAGTCGGGTTGGTCTATGCAGCATTCTATCGATGCGTCGGGGGCAAGTCAGGTCGCACTAGTGAGTTTGACAAAGGCAGGTCGCGTGTGCCTGGCTCGCAAGTAGATGGGTCGGTCTGCTGGGAATGTGAGGGTCATAGGAAGTCGGGTCATCCAACACTGATGGATGATGGGTCGTTGGACTGGTGGGGTGACCCAATGGGTCGGGTCATTGGGTTTGTAGTACGACCCAAGCATGGGTCAGTCGTGATACGAGGCATGAACCGATGGGTCTGAAGTGAACTTAAATGATGTTATTTTGGTTTGACATTGGATGTGAATTCATAGTGTATTCAGGTTGGAATGTTCGAAGTGTTGTGATGCGTACGTTGATCGATGAAATGCAACAAATATGAAGACGACTAAATGATGTTGAGTTTGTGGATAATGGTCACTTGAGAAGGCGCTTGAGCTATGGTTAGTCGTCGATGATGACGACTAGAGTTATAGGGGCCGAGGATATATCGTTGTTGTAGGTTCTATGGATTAAAGTAGACGTACAATGAGGATGCCTAAAAGACTAGATGATAGGTCGAGTACCCTGGGTATCGATGAAAGGCCCAGATACGTATCAATGAAAGGCATATGGAATTTTGGCTAGAACCAGGTTAACTTAGCCCTTATGAATGGCCAGATGAGCCGGTCATACGATTAATGATGGTTTCAAAGCAGGATTGGCAGTGATAGCCAGAGTCATGGATGATGATTGTTTTGCTCGTATTGTCTTGTGTGGATTATTCAAAGACGAAGGATATATCTCTTGGGTGCTTGTTTGATGTTGGTTTAGGTCTTTGGGGTTTGTGCTTGAGAGATGTCGTCATCAATTAGAATGGTCTACGCTTGATAACTGGTTGCCAAGAATGTACTGTTTGTTTTTACTTGATTGTTGTAAAGGCTATCACTGTTCGATGTGGGGAAGCCGGATTTGGGTTCTTCTCTTTTAATGTTGGTAGATTAGATGATTGATCCACCTATTTCTCATATATTTTATTGATGGTGTTAAATGGCTATTTTATTGCTCATTAAGAATATTGTCTGACTCAAGGTTTTATGTCTCCCTCTTATTACCTTGGGTTGTCCATCCATGATGTTGTGGATGGGAAGACTAGGTGACATGTGATTGATCTTGATGAGACGATGCTGTTGAGTGATGACGAGCAGGAGGCTGACGTATTATTTTTCTACTATCTGCTATTCCTGTTTTCAGCTGTTGATGTATTCTCTGAGTGACTTGTAGTGAGGTACATTATACAAGATTTGATGTTGTATCCAGTTTATTGTTTGGATATTTCATGATGACATGAAAGTTAAAATTCTGGTTCACTATTATTGCCAGTTGTATATGTTTTATTATTTTTTATCCATGTGTTGTGAGTTATACGATAGGTTCCGCTTGTGTTATACTACCATGATGATTGTCCATAGCTGCATGGCATGTCTTTCAGCATATTATTTCCCTTGTTAAGTAATGGAATTGTGGGTGGTCGTCACAATGCGTATCCTATAAATACACCTTTTAAAGCCCTTTGTCCTAGTTTATTCTATTTTGGATCTGTTACTCGATAAAAGGTTAGACAACCCAAAACTTTCAAGTATTTCAAACTTGGTTTTGTACCTTTCCATAATTCATATGGAGATACTTTTGTTTTCCTAGATGGAATTCTATAATGCAAGTGACATGTTGTTAAAAGAAGTGCCTCCCCAATAAATTTACATTTAGTTTGGCATTTAAAATCATAGCATTAGTCATTTACACCAATCTTTTGTTTTTTCGTTCAGCTAAACCATAATGTTCTGGGGGTATATGGTGCAGTTGATTAATGTATGATTTCATTTTCCTCACAAAATAAGGAAAACTCTATAGAGAAGTATTATCCACCTCTATCACTATGGAATACTTTATTTTTTGTTCCCTTTTGATTTTTGACTGTGATTTTAAAATGTTTAAACACATCAAAAGCCTGATCATTTGTTTTCACTAGGTAAACATATGTATATCTGGAAAAATCAACTGTAAAAGCAATAAAATATCTATTCCCTCTTTTAGTTAATATACCATTTAATTCATATATATCAGAATGAATTAACTCAAGCAACTTTGTATTTATTTCAGATTTAGGGAATGCACATTTTGGCTTTAATACATGTATCACATTTTGATATTCTTTTATTTTCATGTGAGATTAAACCATCATTAGACATGAACTTTAAAGATTTAAAATTTAGACGTGCTAATCTACTATGCCATAAATCAATAGAATCAAGAACATAAACAAATTCAGTCATTTTATTAATACTTAGTTTGAACATCCCGTTACAAGCATGTCTTTTTCCAACAAATGTTCCCCCTTTTTGTCAAAATGAGACTGTTACCATCAAGTACACTCTTTACCCCTTTACTACAAAGAAGACTTTCCAAAACAAGATTCTTTCTAATATCCAGAAAGTGCATGACATTCATAATATGAGTTTCTTTCCATAAGTAAATCCAATTCTACAGTCCCATTTCCAACAACCATGCATGTATTATGGTTGCCCGTAAGCACTTTGTTGTTTGAAACTTTCTCATAGAATGTAAACATGCACTGATTGTTGCATACATAAAAAGTAGCACCAGAATCATACCATCAGTTGGTATCCTTAGTTATCGGCCATGCTTGGTTCTATCACCATATCAATATTTTATTTTGATATCATTGCTACAATCTCAGATTCTTCATGTTTTTTCATATGTGCAGAGTTTGGATTTTTTTTCCATGATTGGGGTTTCGTCCTTGTTCTTTCTTTTGCCTTCTAAAGAATTTATAGTCCCTTTTGAAATGCTCTAGCTTTCCACATTAATAACAATCCTTTCCTTTTTTCTTGGCTTTATTCTCGTTGCTATCCCTTTTTCGCTTTCCTGTTTCCTTATTCCCCTTGTGTTTTCGACTATAACATGTATATTTGAATCAGATTCAAATATCTTCTTTTCATGGATTCTGGTTTCCTCTTCGATACAAAGACGTTTTTGAATTTGTTCCATGGTAAAATCTTATGTTGAGTGCATAAGTTTCTTTCTGTGATTACTACACGTTTAAGGGAGTTTGGCCAAAGTAGCCCTAACATGCAGTGGTTAGGGAATACTAATCTTAACATTCTTTAACTTGTAAAATATATCCTATAACTGGTGGACTTGATCTAGAACAGAAGCTTTGTCAAGCATTTAACTCAAAAAATTCATAGATTGAGAACTTATCTGCGCCTTGCTTTTCTTTATTGTACTTAGTCTCCAACGTCTTCCACATCTCCCCCGGTTATTCAACAGAAGTGAAAAGATCGTATAGCCGATCAGACATTGTGTTGAAAATATGGCCTCTGCATTCAATTTCATCATCTTCATGCTTCTTTCACTAAGCTACAATTTTTGGAGTGTCTTTGTCAGAAGGTAGTGGGACAGGGGTTAAATTTTGATCAAACACATGAGCAATCTTCAATGGAGTAAAAAGGAACATGAATTTGCCTAGACTTTCCATTATAGATCTTATTATAAGCTCTAGACAATGTACCATCGCTATCAAAATAGATAGAAACCGCTGACATTAGTTGTGGTCACAACTCTTTTTCTGATAGTAAATTTCTTAACCATTCTGCCTCCTTACCCGATGCATCTAAGGCAACTGTAACAACCCAAATTCTGATAGATCGATTTTTTTTTTTAAATTCTAATCCATCGAAACCCGTGTTGGTTGCTCTTCCTGCAGAAAAGACAGAGATATAAAATATATAAGTGCTCTGAGAATATTTCACAGCGGAATGGATAAAATATGATATAATCGAAGTATAACCTTACCTTATTAATAATACTGCCTAGCCAGTATCCAAAGCTATCATATCTCTGCCACAAATCTAACCTGCGAGTATGTTATGAGGAGGGGGTCAGAACACAAGTTCCGGTGAATGGATTTTAACTGTACATTTTGGATAACCCAACATATACCGTTCAAACACATTTCTTATCTATTAGGTTACTTGGGTTAACAGCACTCGAGGCTTACACACACGTCATACCTATTTACTTCCCGGTGGATTAACCTAATACAGTATATATGTAGTTATCCCCCAATATTGAGGTACACACCATGGTACCCCATATGCACGGTCTTCACCGTAATGCCACAAAAATGAACGTAGTCCCTCATACTACGCTGGAGTGGTGTACGGATCTCTCATAACAATGTTACGTATGGTCTACCATCTTCGATTGAATCAGATTCCATACCAGAGTAATGCACTCAAGTCTACAATGCACCACCCAGAGCAGACAAGCATGTATCTAGACTTTCCCACGTACGTATCGCCAATCGTATTCGATGCATTAACCACACATAATGTGCACCAGGTTCAACGGCAGGGCTACACAAGAAATACAGAACTCGGTCGGGAGCTTTTCCATATTTGTACAGGCCTGCCTTTAAGAGCCTCAAAATATAGATATCCCTCCGGTCTTTTTTTCATGGTGGCTATGGCCCTACCTCGGCCCCTCCCTCAACTAGTAAAGACTACAAGAGCTAAGTGACTTGCCCCTAACAAACAATCTAAACGTCTAGTTGGCATCTCCCCTCAACCACCGTACCTCGATAGTGAAAGGTGAATGGTCTATTGGGTTTAGCTCTAGTCTTTTCGCATCCCGCTGACTGCCGATGATGGATACCCGATGATCTACTATCCTTGTTGGTCCTGACCTCTGCCTCCCCATTGAGGCGACCGCCGAATCACCTAGTGACACCTCGTCACAGCATTTCGATTGCAAAGCTACTTTTGTAGTCAAGGCCCACCCACCAGGAAGTAACGCGCATACCCAACCTCTGCAAGCACAACTTAAACATCTGCCACCACAAAGAGGACTACCAGGAGCACCTTACGTATATCAGGAAGTCACGTGCTTCCACTTCCAGTCCTTCGGAGCTATCAGAACAATCTGATGGACGTGTGCCTTGTGACACCGCGATGATCTACCCCGTTGGGTTATTTACTCTCAAAAGTGTGGACAGGTCCAAGCGCCTTATTTTAACATGTTATTAGACCTTATGTCTAAACATTCCTTTATGCGCTTGCTTTATCTCATCAGGTTTCCATCTAACTTGGTTATTCCCATTCATATTGACTTCTTATTCGAGTTACCAAGTTCTTCTTGCTTATTAATTTTAGCCATATAGCTTATCCCTTTAAGTTTATTAATAAGCCCACAACATGTTATTTCCTAGATTGTGATTCAAGGTCTGTAATCCACAATCCTTTTATATTCTTATTTGATTTCATAGTTACAATAACATGTTCTACTTAATATATCTCAATTCACATGTTTTCTATTTAACATGTCACTTATTATTTATGATTAAATATAACTTATTTCTTTTCATAAGTTACCTCATTCTTTCTTATTTAATCATAATTCCATCTTATATTGTCACTATAACTTATCGTTGTTTACTTATTAACTTAATTCTCTTATCTAAGGTTCATTAGTAAGTCTCCTTCCCATTAATTATAACCTATGTTATAATTTCCTCTTGTCCATAGGACAACCTTAACATGTTATTCTTATCAACAGATTTCAGATTTCCAAGTTTACAGATTACTTAGATTTCAGATTTCCAAGTTTACAGATTACTTAATTTAATTAAGTACAACTTCTTACATTTCATGAATTTCCCCCTTTTCTCTACTTATTACAAACAACTAGTTTTGGTTTTCCCCGTTTACTGATTATTTAATTTCCAATTAAGTGCCACTTAACTCATTTCATTAGTTATCTCATTTCCTTACTAGTTCATTATAACCTAAGTTGTAATCTTCACTTGTCCCTAGGATAGGCCTACCTATTATATAACATTCGCAATAATGTAATTTATTTATAATTGGTTATTATCATTCCCCGTTCATTCCAATCCTTTTACTGTTTTATCTTCCATTTAATTCCATTTATTTCCATTAGTTGCAATTAATGTTGTATATCAATCCTGATATTTACACACACACACACACACACACACACACACACACACACACACACACACACACACATATATATATATATATATATATGCACTAGACCTCTCATATTAAGCCTACACTTGTGGATGCTGGATTTGTCGGGCGGTTCTGGGCAGACTTCTACTACAAGTTGACTTAAACTCGTGTCTTAGCACCACTGCATGTTTTATTTATGCACTTGGACCCCTCACATTAGATTTAGCACTTTTGGATGCTAGACATGATGGGCGGTTTCGGGCATACTTCTACCACTAGTATAATCTAACCTCATGTTTAAGCGCAGTTACAGTTTCCTATTTACTGCAAATTTTCTATAATCTATATTTTACATGTCGTCATATTAGGTCCATTTTATGTCGATGTTCTTTCTAACATATAATAAATTCTATTCTAACATGTAATCGTTTTAATCATGTAATTATTCAAATCAAACAAACTATCATGTAATTTTCTCAATTTCTACCGTTAATGGTCTAGGTACATAAATGTCACAAGTTAACATGGAACTGAAACAACAGTAATCACCTAATTTGCTTTCCAAATCTTGGATCCGGTCCAGATCTAGCATTCCATGCCCCTAATTTGATTCAATACCTAACAACCGTGGATTCATAATTTTTACTAAAAGAAAAAGGGAGAAAGAGGAAGAAAATTGAATAGACCAGATCTAGAAAATTACCTCACTTCGAATATGATTTTGAAGACCTTCTTATTAAGATTTATTCTTTTCCTCTAGATGTTGATTCAAAATTTTCCTAAACTAATTATCTTATTTCTCTAAAGAGATTTGAAGAGGAGAAAGAATGGCAGAGCTTAGATGTTGTCTCAGAGAATGTGAGATTTAGGCTAGGCTCTGCTAGCCTATTTATATGTGTTCAAGATCTTATAGTACACGCAGCACTAAGTCAGCATTCAAACTTGGTTAAGAAAATAGTCCAGCAACATTAACGAATCTGCGCAGATCTGTGTTGGGGTCGACCCCTACGAATCTTCCCAGATCTGTGCCGGGGTCGACCCCCCTATGGGTGGATCGACACATGGTTCGACCCCTCTATGCCTGGGTCGACCTGTGGGTCGACCACGGCTATATATATGTATATATATATATACATATATTACTACGTATGTTCTTTAGTTTAAATTGATTTGAATATGTTTATATATAAGGTCCTTATATGCATACAAAACTTCTAATGACCATTTTACACGTTATATATATATATATATATATATACACACGCACAACTTTCGTTTCATTTTTAAAATTCAAACGGTGTTGCACGGTTATTTGATTCTTGGCATATTTCATTGATTGTAGCCTTATCTTGCATTTTATCTCTTATATATATATTTGCACATATATACATATTTATATATACATATGTTTTCTTTAGTTACTTATATGTATATTTTTCCTTATATGTGCGTTTATACATATTTCCTCTCATGAACATGCGATATTTCAGCCGTTCCCTTAAAACAAAAATATAACAGCGGCGGGGATCGAACTCTGCACCTCCTGTATGCAAGTCACATACTCTAACCAATTGGGTTACTAAGGCTATTGTTAACAAGGCTTAGAACAATGGTAATTATTGTTCTCTTTTTACTGCTCTTTATCATATTTGTTACAATATTTCATTACATGAATCTTTTTCTTCTATTTTCCTTTTATTATTAATGCATAATCAGTGCATGCAACATATTTAGATTGCATGCAACCAATCCTTTCTTTCTTTTAATGCATTCGTTACATTTTTATTTGCATTAATATTTTCTTCTTTTAAATGTATATGTCAATGCATATATATACACATATGCATTGTTTAATTATTTAATTGTTATAAAATGCGGGGTATTACATTCTCCCACCTTTAGGGAATTTCATCCCCAAAATTTGATAAGGGTAAAAATTAATTAACCTCTCGCATAATATACATCCATTAGGTGTGCATCCAATTTTTGCAAACATTGTGCACTTGTGCAAAGTGAAATACAGCATAATAATGCATGTGTGCCTAAAGCGGAACCTCCTATGTGTATGCAAATTTTTAAAAAATCCTTTTAAAATATGATGATTACATCCTAAATATACTGGCAGTTCTATATGAATGCAATATTTTGAAAATCGAAATATATTTTCATCCAAATTTCCCACATTCTTGCAGAGAAAGAGCGCAGTTCATCCAATTGTTGCATGCAAAATCCTACCAACTAACTTTATTTTTTTGAATTTCAGAAAAATCTAATTTTCTAAATTTGGTTTCTTATGTTACAAAAAGGCGGAAAACGAAAAAAATTCACATCTCCCGTTTTTCTTTTTCGACCTTTTTTCAACCGTACTTGGATTTTTTGAAACTATTTATAAGGATTCCGCTATTTTCCTATCCAAGCACAACTCACATAAGAAAATTTTCTCTGTTGTAGTTTTCTTTTTCGTCTTACTTGGAAATTTTACTCTTATTCATCTTTTCTCATAATTTGTCAAGTTTGTCACTTTACTGAATTTGTTGTTTCCTTTTTAGTTATGCTTTTACTCTTCTCTTATCTTATTTAATCATCTACTCTAAGTTTAGTTTTCAAATAAGCCTTCTAGTCTTTCAACTAAAGCAGGAAAACATACGCTGTACACAGCTAGTACTAAGGGCGAAGAATCTCAGACTATGTCCCACAGACAGAAAAGTTCAAACCACGGGATCCACGACAGGTTTAGGTGTTACCCTAACTATCTAACAAGAAAAATAATAGAACGATCCCAACAGAAATGCAACAATGAGTTGTAGCCCTAACATGAAAATTAGCAACATGATCTAAATACTTACTTTCCCTTTTACTATCTAGTAGTCACCAGCAGTCCTAGCTGCGTACCAATAATTATTTCAAGCAACACCCTAGGATTTTCAATGCTTACGCATTCTATAGGAACTTGCTATTATTCCAAGATAATTCTCGCTATTTTCTTCATAGCCTCAAACTTTTCCCGTCTTCCCTAGGCACTAATCCTTACCTACTCCATACTTTTAAAACACGGTTTGGCCTTTTCATTTAAATTTCCTTCCAGAATTTAAAAGTGTCAAAATTTATTTTCCTTATGAAAACTTACTCTTGTCAAACCATAAAATATGCCATTTAAAAAAAAATGTAAATCATTTTTTTTCAAATCACAAAAACTAGAGTAGATAAGGACAATTATCGCTCAGTCGGGTTTATAACTTGTTCTTATCTATAAGGTTGGTTCAGTTTCTTACTACATGGTGCAACCATCTATTCTATTCTTAATTTCTATAACTTATTTTGTCCACCTAACAAAATTTTCCCTTTTAAACTATTTGTCAAAAATGATTGTCAAAAGAATAGAGACTTCAAAACTTTATTAAAAATTCCTATATGAAATATAACAAGAAAACTAGCGTGCTATACATGCGCTATAATATGCACCTTTTACTAAGAGAATTTTGCTTTGGACAAAGTTTTCGCAAGAAATCACTATTTACAAAATATACCCCATTTTACTTTAAAAATCAATATGTGTACTTTACATATTTAAAACTATAACTTTTAAGACTAAAACTTGAAAACACCATAAACCATTTTCCCAAAACTTCTACAATTTGAAGTTCTTAAAAGTTAACAATGGGGTTAGACTTAAAGCGGGTTTCCAATTTTTCTAGGCTTACTGAGACACTCCCAAAAAGTCAATTCTCTCAACTATATATATTCCTAATCCATTTTTCTCTTTTTAACTTTTTCCAAATTATAAGATTTTACTGCCAAACCCACTAACCCAAATTATTAATCATATGGGATTCACCTTCCTTCCATATAAAGTACATTTTACACTTTCCACCCAAATTACCTAAGGGTCTCAAATTTCCATACTCATTCCTTTAGTGTACGAAGCAGCCATCCCAATTCTTACCATATTATACTCTTTCTATTTAGTGGGTTCCTTTATGGATCTAGGTATATATAATATATTTATAATTTTAAAAATACAAATATGTTCACTCACTATCTATACAGGAATCCTAAACCTAAGCTCTGATACCAGATGTAACAACCCCAATTCCAACAGACAGATTTTTTTTCAAAATTTTAATCCATCGAAACCCGTGTTGGTTGCTATGGTATCCTGCAAAAAAGACAAAGATATAAAATATATCAGAGCTTAGAAAATATCTCATAGCGGAATGGATAAAGTATAATATAATCAAAGTATAACCTTACCGTATTAATAATACTACCTAACCAGTATCCAAAGCTACCATATCTCTGCCACAAATCTAACATACGAGTATGTTATGAGGAGGGGGTCAGAACACAAGTTCTGGTGACTGGATTTAAACTATACATTTTGGATAACCCTATGTATACCGTTCAATCACATTTTATTATTTATTAGGTTACTTGGGTAAATAGCACTCGAGGCTTACATACACGTCGTACCCATTTACTTCCCAATGGATTATCCTAATACAATATATATGTAGTTACCCCCCAATATTGTGGTATACCCCATGGTACCACACTCACACGCTCTCCACCATAGTGCCACAAAAATGAACGCAGTCCCTCATCCTATGCCGGAGTGACGTATGGATCTCAGCATAGTGTAACGACCCAGGGAATTTGCGATCCTGGATATCGACATATAACACCATGTCGACCATTCAAGCATTGAAAACACCGGATAGTCCATGAAAGAAATTAGAGGGTGAGAATAGATAAGATAAAAACTTAGAATAGAAGAAGAAGAAGAACATACAACATCAGAGTAACTCGAATCTCACAATGGAACGAACAACATATAATAGATAACATATCTTTGAAATAAAATCAGTATATGTATACAGTAATATTATCATAGTACAACACTTACAACACAGCAGAAATAACAATAGCTATATAATCCTTAAGCATCCTGCTCCATGCTCTTCAAGTATATCTATAAAATTCTGACTACTTGACTGCCCGAACAAAATTGGGCACCCAAGAGTTTAGGGAAAACAAAATAAACTATGGGTCAGTCAAGGGACTGGTGTGAGTAAAACAATTTAAAAACAGTTTGAGCAATAAAACGATATCTCATAAGACCACGCCATATAATGGAACGGTTTTTTCCCTTATGAGAATCCAAATCAATTTGATTTAACTTTCAAATCATTTTGAAAGAAACGATAATCTTTATATCAAAACTCTTTTGATATTATAATAGTGTCTATCTACCACAACATAATAATGATCTAGCAGAACGCTTTCATCTCACGTTCCACATATATAGTATACAATCAAAACCGCAAGCACTTACTGGGTAATGGATCTCCAACTATGACAAGGTATGGAACCACATTCCGATAGTGTATCTCTAGAGAGGAATACACTGGGTTCAACAAGAACATCTTGCAACCCGGCCACACATGACCGACTACTCAATTCGCTTGAGTGTATCGAATGTATATCACCAACGATTGGGATCAGGAACCGTTTCTCGGATGGGACAGCATCAACAATAGATTATAGAATGAAATGAATATCTCTAGATAGGTGATAATACACCCTAATTGGTAGCCAACCACTTAGCCATGCTACCTGCCAATTTTTGTCATTTCCCGCTTGTGAGGCTACAGGCCACGCTTATCTCTGACAGATCACCCATTTATTCACTTTGAATGTCACATCGACATACCCGCCAAATCACAAATTGATTTTCCCAAAAATACCACGGGTATACAGCTAAGAGAATCAAATTCCTCCGCCATCAAACGTGAATACGTTTGAAGAGATCAACTTACGCGATCCATTAAATATACTCTGTCAGACATTCTTCCATACAGGTCATCCTAGGAATGGACAAACCGAAGGCACTATTCTATAAATAGGACAATCCTTACATAACTCCATCTTTAATTATCTTAATCATATTTGATCACAACGCTAACGTCTATACAGAGTGGTTTTCAGATAATGAGTCTAATCCCGGTCTCTCCGTGTTGACAATGGAAAAATGGTCAAGAACTTCAATAGTCGGTGAGTTAACTATCAAAGAAAAACGCATGTCCAAATAACGATATTACTTCCATATGGAAATTCTATCGATCAATCATCATTTAACGTTTATCTCTTAAATTAATTTATAATTAATTTATTCGTTTACCCATTTCCTATCTACATATATATACAGAAATTCTAATTTGGAAAACATTTCCAAAACTCCTTCATTGGATTTAAGCAAATGTTTAAATAAAACATCGCTATGCTAACTCAACCCATTACACTTATTAACTAGATTCCCTTAACCAACCTTCTCTACCAAACCTTAACCATTCCTTAGTTAAAACGAAGTCAATCAAGTTGGGGTGCAACTACCCCTCAGACCTTAACTGAACAAAATTTCTAACTTCGAAAATAGACAAAGTTCACCTTCTAAATCTTTAACAAACTTCCTTGCGTAACTCTCGGATTCTATATACAAATCCACTTCTTTTGCAGAAATCATTTGATTATAACAATATTGTTATAATCCCATGCTTCCAAAATATAATAACTTAAGTATAACTTTTATTTATTAATTTTGATAAATAAACAAACAACTAATTTATTTATAAATAAATAAATCTTGATTAAGACGAAAAGTGAATAGTACTTTCCCGAAATCGATATAATCGAATTTCAACGTATAACTCTCTTTCGAATAATCTCTATTCGATAACCCCTTTTCGAATAAACTATATTCGATAACTCTTTCTTCGAATAACTATATTCGATATCTCTCTTTGAATGATTTACATTCAATTAACTCTCTTCGAATGATTCTACATTCGATTTATCTCCTTTCGTATAAACTATATTTGATTAACTCCTTTTAACTCTATTCGAATAACTAATATTCGACAACTCCTTTCGAATAACTAATATTCGATAACTCCTTTAACTCTATTCGAGTAAACTATATTTGATTAACTCCTTTTAACTCTATTCGAATAACTAATATTCGATAACTCCTTTCAAATAACTAATATTCGATAACTCCTTTAACTCTATTCGAATAAACTATATTCGATTAACTCCTTTCTCTATTCGAATAACTATATTCGATAACTCCTTTTCGAATAACTAATATTCGGTAACCCTTTTTCGAATTACCAATATTCAATAACTCTTTTCGAATAACCAATATTCGATTAACTCAAATTCGATTAACTCTATTTAATTAACTCCTTTAACTCTATTCGAATGAACTATATTCGATTAACTCCTGTGACAACCCAAACATCCCAGTAAAGGATAGCCTGAATTGCTTTGATAACAACACACAACATAACACAAATTGAAGAACATTTTATTGTTGATTCCAACAATTACATCAGAGTACAAGAAAATCACAGAGTATGAATACTTATTACACAATTGAAATACAATAATATCAGAGATTTAAATTGCACTTAAATAGCAGCGGAAAAATAATACAAATATACAACTGAAAGGAATACACGGATACAGAGCTTTCCAAATACCGCTTTAGCTGTAAACCAGGATCCTGTAAATATATCTGCAAAAAGCTACTCGACTTCCCGTGTGGAAAATATGGGCACCCGAGTTTGCCAGTGAAACATAATACAGGTCAGTCTTGGGATTGGTATGAGAAATCTTAACTTAACTAACCTAATAATAAGGCGAATCACAGGACCACGCCGCTAACGTGGAACAGGTTTACTCCTTTGGATTGCCAGTGCATAAAATAAAGTAAATCGTTAAACAACGCAATGCTTTTTAGAAAAATGAGACCATTATAATACCCAAGTCCTATCACACAATGCAATGCAAACCGGAGGATAGGGTTTTACCTTATAACAGTCAAAAGATGCATGATACGATAAAACGGATTTAATATTAGTGTGTATATGTTTTAATAAAAACATTTCAAATATAAATGTATCAATCCTAGACGGCATGGGTACCATATATCATGTAACAACCCGGAAATTCAGGACCAATTTAAAATTTTTATTATAACAAATTTTAATGGAAAATGCGTCAGAATTTAAAATTTTCGTTTTTTTTAAAACTATTGAATGACTTTGTATATAAATTTTATGATTAATGAATGATTTCATATTTGTTTCTAATAAACAATTATTTGTAATTAGATATGAAATTCTTCTATAATTGTGAAATAAGAAACGTGCGCTGCTTCGTTCACATTAATATAATTTATTTCATAATATTAGAATTTAAAACGAACAACGTTGCTTATATGCAGTACGCATTCACTAAAATATAAAAAAAGAAGAATTCTAGTAATACTACAGGCATTAATATAAATATTTTCAACTGAAAAATTGTGACAACATTAACGCTAAAAGTTCATTTATTACATTTTCTTACAGAATTGGAAACGTTAGCTAAATGTATGTCTAAAATCTCTAAGCACTTAACTGACCTATTTCAACATCAAATGAAATACTTTTAATTCCATTTATGCATTAAGTATTGAATCATCACTTCCATATCAGAAACATAAGGACAACAATAATAATACATGTTGCATGCATTTTTTTTTCATGTCCTTTTGTTTCTTTTGATATCTCTCTTTTGCAAACGATTATATTAAAAAAATGTTTTAATATGAAGCTTGCGAGGATTAGGGAAGGACAAAAATTAGAAAGAAATTTTGAGAGAATAATCAAATGTGAATATACGTGAGAATAAAAGATGAATGGAAACGTTAGGTAAATTAAACAGATTGTTATAAATGGATACAAGTCTTATATGGAAAACACTAATAGGCTAAATGAATATTGGGCAAAAGTAAATGATGGTTTAAATTTAGAAAATAATGAACATGTAAGGGAAAAATTAATATTAAGAGAGGTACGTTGAACATAAAAAGGTAATCAATGTTTGCACCAACAAAATCAATCGCATGAATTAAGACTATCTTTCTAGAATAAAATAAATATGCCATATTTTATCCTTTTTTTAAATACAAGAAAGAAAAGATAAGATAAACACCCATTAAATTAAATATTATTTAATATATATATAACCTAAGGTATATATACGGTATAGAATACGAAACACTAAACACCTTCTTCCAGCCGCCTTCCTTATGAATCAATGGCCGAACTTAATCCCTTATTTATTTTCCCCAAAATGTCTTGAATTAAAACAAATCTCTAACCACAAATCGAAGAACACTTCGAGATCTTGCTAACCAACGGTGATGATTGACGATGGAGGTTTCTAGTGGCCGGAATTGGGTGGAAAGGCGGCGCATTAGGGGTGGATTTCTGGGCGGTGGTGAGGTTCGAGCTGGGGGTCCTTCTGGGAGATGGATGGTGGCTCGATGGTGGTCAGTGTGGTGGTCTCGGATCAAGGTCTGATGACTCGTACGGCATGCGCAAGTGAGGAGTTGGCGGTCGATATGGGTTTCAATGTACAACAGAAAGGAACGAAGAAGAAAGGGGTTAAGTCCCTTAACCAATGCAATTAATCCTTAATTAATTAATTATTTCATTTTTTGAAATAAAATGTTTATAATACAATAACTTCTTCAAACAGAAACGAAATCGAACGAAACCAAGTTCGTTGAACTCGTATGGACAAGGGCTTCACTATGAAACAGTCCAAAACTGAAATGGAGCAAATCATGATTTGAGGGAAATTCCAATCTGAACTGATCTGAATGGAAAGCTATTTGTGAGATTTCTGTTTTATGATTCAAATTAATTATTTACTGAAATGAGAAATTTATATTTATTTCATAAAGTTCATGTGATGTTGTATATCTTTATTGAAATGTTGGTTGTGTTGTGATGTGGCTTGAATTGAAATTTTGGTATGTTTGACTTTGGTTATAATAATGAAAATGAATTGTGATTGTGGGGGAAATATATTTTAGTGTTATGAATAAATTTGTTTATGTTTTAAAATGTAAAACATGAATACATTGGAAACCACATTTAAATGTAAACATGTTTTTATTTAAAACATGACCTTTTCTATATTCTGTTCATGACATTTAAAATATGAGTTTTAAATGAAAACATGTTTTTACATAACATGTTTTTATTTAAATGACATGTTAATTCTAACCTTAAAACAAATGACTTGTTTATTTCTAGATAAACACTTTTAACGAAAGCGATGTTTTAATTCTAACTAAGCATTTTGACAAAAATGTTCTTTTATTCTAATACTAACGTTTATGACAAAAGTGGTTACAGTTGGTATCATAGCTCTGGTTAGCTCAAATCTTTGGGGTAAAACTCGTTAGAACTAAACAAAGAATCATCAGAGATTGGATTAGTAATATCCAATAAGAATACTCAATAGAGATGGGATCAGTAGTATCCTAGAATGAGTCCGAAGAGTGTTGTTTTTAAAAATAAATAAAAGCGGTAATAAATTTAGTTTTGAAAATTTATCTTAAAATACGTATTTGAGATATTATTATATTTTAGATTTGGACAATCGAGTATATAGAGATTTTAATATACGCCTTGCAAGCGTGTATAAGAAGCTCCAATATATTAGATAGATATAGAGCCACACTCTAATAGCCCGGAGACGATTCTGATGATGAGGCATCATCATCAGTGTTTATGTTCGAGTTCGGAGTGAGAGATCTATATATTTCCAATCGACTGGTATGAGAACCAAAACTTAGTTAGAACACATTGTTGTGATTTGCACTAAAAATATGGTTTTTGACTATATATGTAAAAGTTATATATATTCGAAAAGTTAATCATCTAATTGATTGCTGGTGGTGATGTTTGATTATTGGATTAACTAATAAAATTATTGAAACCAATAAATAAAAATTTAATTAAGTTAGCTAATTAAACAACTTTTAGCTTTGTTCCTTTTCGAGGACGAAAAGGTTTTTAAGTGGGGGAGACTGTAACAACCCAGAAAATCAGGACCAATTTAAAAATTTTATTTTAACAAATTTTAATGGAAAATGCGTCAGAATTTAAAATTTTCATTTTTTTTAAACTATTGAATGACTTTGTATATAAATTTTATGATTAATGAATGATTTCAAATTTGTTTCTAATAAACAATTATTTGTAATTAGATATGAAATTCTTCTATAATTTTGAAATAAGAAACGTGCGCTGCTTCGTTCACATTAATATAATTTATTTCATAGTATTAGAATTTAAAATGAACAACGTTGCTTATACGCAGTACGCGTTCGCTAAAATATAAAAAAAGAAGAATTCTAGTAATACTACAGGCATCAATAGAAATATTTTCAAATGACAAAAGTGAGACAACATCAACGCTAAAAGTTCATTTATTACATTTTCTTACAGAATTGGAAACGTTAGCTAAATGTATGTCTAAAATCTCTAAGCACTTAACTGACCTATTTCAACATCAAATGAAATACTTTGAATTCCATTTATGCATTAAGTATTGAATCATCACTTCCATATCAGAAACATAAGGACAACAATATTAATACATGTTGCATGTGTTTTTTTTTCATGTCCTTTTGTTTCTTTTGATATCACTCTTTTGCAAACGATTATATTAAAAAAAATGTTTTAATATGAAGCTTGCGAGGATTAGGGAAGGACAAAAATTAGAAAGAAATTTTGAGAGAATAATCAACAGTGAATATACGTGAGAATAAAAGATGAATGGAAACGTTAGGTAAATTAAACAGATTGTTATAAATGGATACAAGTCTTATATGGAAAACACTAATGGCCTAAATGAATATTGGGCAAAAGAAAAGAATGGTTTAAATTTAGAAAATAATGAACATGTAAGGGAAAGATTAATATTAAGAGATGTACGTTGAACATAAAAAGGTAATCAATGTTTGCACCAACAAAATCAATCGCATGAATTAAGACTATCTTTCCAGAATAAAATAAATATGCCATATTCTATCCTTCTTTTAAATACAAGAAAGAAAAGATAAGATAAACACCCATTAAATTAAATATTATTTAATATATACATATATATATAACCTAAGGTATATATACGGTATAGAATATGGAACACTAAACACCTTCTTCCAGCCGCCTTCCTTATAAATCAATGGCCGAACTCCTCCGAACTTAATCCCTTATTTTTTTCCCTAAATGTCTTGAACTAAAACAAATCTCTAACCACAAATCGAAGAACACTTCGAGATCTTGCTAACCAACGGTGATGATCAACGATGGGGGTTTCTGGTGGCCGGAATTGGGTGGAAAGGCGGCGCATTGGGGGCGTATTTCTGGGCGGTGGTGAGGTTCGAGCTGGGGGTCCTTCTGGGCGATGGATGGTGGCTCGATGGTGGTCAGTGTGGTGGTCTCGGATCGAGGTCTGTTGCCTCGTACGGCGTGCGCAAGTGAGGAGTTGGCGGTCGATATGGGTTTCAATGTACAACAGAAAGGAACGAAGAAGAAAGGGGTTAAGTCCCTTAACCAATGCAAATAATCCTTAATTAATTAATTAATTAATTCATTTTTTGAAATCAAATGTTTATAATATAATATCTTCTTCAAACAGAAACGAAATCGAACGAAACAAAATTCGTTGAACTCGTATGGACAAGGGCTTCGCTTTGAAACAGTACAGAACTGAAATGGAGCAAATCATGATTTGAGGAAAATTCCAATCTAAACTGATCTGAATGGAAAGCTATTTGTGAGATTTCTATTTTATGATTCAAATTAATTATTTACTGAAATGTGAAATTTATATTTATTTCATAAAGTTCATGTGATGTTGTATATCTTTATTGAAATGTTGGTTGTGTTGTGATGTGGTTTGAACTGAAATTTTGGTATGTTTGACTTTGGTTATAATAATGAAAATGAATTGTGATTGTGGGGGAAATATATTTTAGTGTTATGAATAAATTTGTTTATGTTTTAAAATGTAAAACATGAATACATTGGAAACCACATTTAAATGTTGTTAATAAAATAGTTCGTGTTAGAAAACTTGTTTTACATTAAAATTATATTTTAGTGTATTGAATATACATAAACATTTATTCGTGTTTAGAAAATAAGTTTTTACATTAAAATTATAATTTAATGTATTGAATATACATAAACATTTGTTTATGTTTTGAAAATAAGTTTTACATTAAAATTATATTTTAATGTATTGAATGTACATAAATATTTGTTCGCATTTAGAAAACAAGTTTCACGTTAAATTATATTTTAATGTTAAGAATGTACATAAGAATTTGTTCATATTTGGAAAACACGTTTCACATTAAATTTACATTTTAATGTTATGAAGGTAAACAAATTTTGTCATTGGAAACATCATTACAAAAACTTTATTTTCAGTGTAATGAATAGATTTACAAAATTGTACATGTTATGAGATGAAACATGTTTTTACATTAAGCTTTATTTTTAATAAGATGATCATTTCTAAATAAAAATGTGCAACATTAACTTTACATTCTTAATGTTAATAAGACATTAAAAAGAATCATTGTCATGTTAAATTATTTTCACATTGGAATTCATATTTCAACGTAAAAGGATCATTATAAAACATATACTTTTATTGTCATTTGTTACCATAAAATGGATTAAAACAAAAAGAATGTCTTTTTATCGTCACTTCTTTTACAATATAAAGAATGAAATAAAGAGACTAGGTTTCATTATGTCATTTAACAAAAAGGGTAGAATAATATAAATTCTCCATGTTTTAAACTTATAAAACATGTTTACATTAAAAAGTATATTTTAATGTAATGAATGGAGAAATATAAATTGTCCATGTTTTAAACTTATGAAACATGTTTACATTAAAACGTATATTTTAATATAATGAATGGTTTAACAAAATTTGTTCATGTTTTAAAATGTAAAACATGGTAACGTTAAAAACTCTAGTTTAATACAATATATGAAAAGAACATTTTTTTTGTCATAAACGTTAGTATTAGAATAAAATAACACTTTTGTCAAAATGCTTAGTTAGAATTAAAACATCGCTTTCGTTAAAAGTGTTTTATCTAGAAATAAACTAGTCATTTGTTTTAAGGTTAGAATTAACATGTCATTTAAATAAAAACATGTTATGTAAAAACATGTTTTCATTTAAAACTCATATTTTAAATGTCATGAACAGAATATAGAAAAAGTCATGTTTTAAATAAAAACATGTTTACATTTAAAATTTCACATTTTAAATGTAATGTTAGAGTACATAGAAAAGTCACATTTTTATTTTAAAATGTTGCATTTGATTAAAAATTCCTTTTAAGTTATAAAATGTTGTATTAATATGTCATTTTGTTAAGAATAGTTAATTAGAATAAAAATATCATTTATGTTAGCATTCAAAGAACGGCATTTATGTTAGAATTAAAAGAACATTTATGTTAGAAATAAACATTTATGTTGGAATTCAAAAATATGCTACACTGCCATTAACAAGTTTCCTGACTTGTTTATGTTGATTGGGACGATAATTTTTACACATCGCCCAAGTGCACAAATAATTTGTTTAATTATTTGTTATATGTTATGTGTTGGTTAAAAACCCCACACGGGTCTTGTGATGATATTCACGCATCTCCCTTGTGATTAGTTTAGGGGATTGTTAAAGGGACTCCACATTTGGTTAAGGGGAGGACCAATTTTTATTTATTGTATAATTGTTATGGGGAGGACAAAATAAATTAGCCTCCCCTTAAACATATAAATTAAAATTACGATATTAACCCCCTATAATCCTCATTAATATAAACCATAAAGCCTAAAACTTAATTAATGCTTACATTTTAATGTTGCACATAAAAATAAAAAGGTCAATTCTATTCATGCACCAACAATATCTAAACGTACACCATAAAATAAAATATCATACATCAAAAATTACTTTATATATACCGACTTTTTTACAATACTAGCCTTATTTTTTTATTCATCTTCCCTCTCTAAAACTTCAAATTATTTATAAAAAATAGGAAATCTATGCACTAAATAAAGTTTAAATTCAGTAGAATGTATTTTAATTTTTTGAATGTACGGTAACCAATTAATTATGCTATAAAAGATTTTTAATTTTAGCAAAAGTGGCCCTGCTTTTGAATCAAATGACTCCAAATTTAAACAGTTACTTGTAAAAGTTCACGCAATTCAAAATTTATGTTTCATGTTTAAAAATACGTCATGTTCTTCAAATTATTTTACACAGATTTAATTAAATATCGTTGTTTACAATGTTTTAGTTTGATGAGTTACAATTAAAAATGTAAAAATGCAATAAAGAGGAAGGGTAATTTAGTAATATATATTTTGAGCAAAATAGTGGTGTACATAAAGTAATTTTCGGTGTATGAATAGAATTTTCCAAATAAAAAATGGCGTAGCTAATGTAATGGCGATATAAGAATGTTTCGTGGGTGATCAAAAGACATCAGATCAGGTAATTAATTATAATTTCATATTGGAATTGGTATGGTTAATTTGAAATAAATGCAAAAATGAAAATTTTGATCTAATATGTTGTATTGAATTTGTGTAATTGAGATGTATAGTAATTTGCACGTTCGTTATTTGTGTTGAATTTAGTAAGTTGGGGTTTAACATAAGTGATGAGCCAGGGGTAATTAGGTCTCATTTTCTTTTTCTTTTAAAATAAATCAGACCCTCCCTTAACAAAATAATAATAAGATGGAGTCCCCTTAAAATTATCCTCCCCTTAACCAAATATGGAGTCCCTTTAACAATCCCCTTAGTTTAAGCGTTATTTATTTGACGCTTATACAGTATTAATATTCACTTTGGATGTTTGGATGTTATTAATGATTTTTATCATTATTGTAGAATACATTGCGGTGTTTGAAATCCATATAATTAAATTATATGGTAATTGTTGGGTCCCATTCCAATTTTGAATTAAAAGAATATTTTAATATAATATTCAGTTAAAGGAAATCAAATAATGGTTTTGATCTTTTAAAGTTCAAAAGATTTTATTATATGGGTTAAAAAGTCACAATGGAAAGGGTTGAGTTAAAAATACGAAACGTGTCATGACACGAGTTTAAGCCCAACTTATGGGATAAGTCTGCCCGGAACCAACCGCATATCCAGCATCCATAAGTCACAGGCTTAATGTGGGAGGTCTGGCCCAGTATAAAATACAAATGAATAAGAAATTGAATTGGCCTATTTAATCTGTTTTAAATAGAAACGCCGTTTTAAACCAAACGTGTTTACCGGTTTAATGTATTCATTTTAAAATGAATATTAAAAGAAGTGATTTGTAAACTTAATATTTTAGAAATATTAATATTTTTAATATGATAAGAAAATAAATCATTCAAATTAGACTTTAAATTGAAATAAAGTTAAAACTGTTTTAAGGAGAATTTATAAATATTTTATAAAGTACGTTTTAAATAGAAATCGACGATATAATATATATTAATATATATATATATATATATATATATATATATATATATTTAATGGCCTGAATAGAACGCGCCGCGCAGCGACCGTTCGCGAATTTCGACCATTAACTTTAGATGGACGTAACGGGAGATCCGACCGTCGGATTCTCCTAAAACCGGAACCGTTGGGTTCGTATCGAAAAGAGCTTTTCAATGAATATAAGAGTGTTAAAATCTAACGGTTGGATTTGGAATTATGTCCAAATAAAATTTAGAAAAGGTCGCTATGGATGCAGTTCGGTGGCCGTTATTGGAAACCGACTGTACGAGCGAAAATAAAATTATTAAAATATGGAAATATTATGTAAAATCATAATAAATGATTTAAAAGGAATTTAGATGAAAATTTCCAATAGTGAACAGATAAAGATATACTTTATCGATATGAACTAGTTATTAACTAGAACAAATCTTATAATTAAGATTTAATAAAGTTTTCCAATAAGTTAAAATTAAATAGAATAAATTGGATTTTTGGGTTGTCGTGAATGGTGTCTTAAATAACACTGTTCTTAACCCCAGTTGAGAAAACAATAAATCTTTTAATTAAGATTTTTAGAGTTTCAATCATATTTGATAATTGGAATAAAATGAAATGTAAATTGGATTTATCGTGAACAGTGTTTTAAAGGACACTTGTTCTTTAAACCAGTTTGCAGTGAAATATAATTTGGGATTTATGAATCTTTTATTTAGATTTAAAATGGAATATTTTCCAAGAGTAAAGTTTTTCAATTTAATATATTAAATTGGGATTGAATGGAATTTGATTTAATAATATTCGAGATGAGCTTCTGTAAAAGAAGGCCGTTAATATATATCGAATTTAAAAGGCTTTGCCGTTATTCCATTTATATTAATAGCCCGGTACAGAAATTCATAGCGATTATACATTGGTCTGATTTCTATGAAAATCCCCTATTTAATGGGAGATGAATTTGAGTTTATCGTAAACTATGTTTTAAATGTCATTAGTTCTTTAATCCAGTTGAAGATAAGATTAATTTCTTAAATTTAAATAATCATTAAAGAATGATTTTTGATTTTTAAAAACCAAATTAGGTTCTTAATAAATCTTTAAAAGAAAGATTTAATAATAAATGTAAAGGATTTTTCTTTGATAAGAATATGTGGACATTTGATCTATAAGAATAATTCGAAATTGGAATGTGGCGTTGGATGTGTTTGTATAGTAATTGATTTTTAATTATAAAATACGTGAGTTATTCGGGAAGACCGGGTTTAACCCATTCCGGATAATTTCTACGACGATGAAGAGTCGAAGATAAAGACGGTGATTGAAGATTGACGATCTTCACATGGAATGGATGTGTTGCTACAGAGACCCTTGATGCGAGTAGCTTCCTTGAAGGGGTTTCAGTGGGGGCCGTCTGGACTATTGTTGATTGTTCGGATTTGTTTTTCGCTCAGACCCAGAGCATAAGCTAGTAAATGGATGCGTGTCTGACATTGGATTTCGTTCCATGTGAATTAAATCAATTTCTGTTAATGTAGGTCTGTTTGGTGGTGGAGGATTTATTCTCTACTTAACACCCTGGTATATATTAACAGTGATTGATCGCATGGCGTGAATTGTCAATGTGGCACGCCAAGTTGCAATTGATCAAGGCTTTTGTTGAAAAGCAGGGCTTTGTGGGATGATCAAAGCATAGCCTATTACGGCATAGCTTTGTGTATATCGTTACTTCGCGAGCCTCACACCCCGGTATGAGTCAAAAACGGGATACGGACTGCAGGGAGTGCACACATTTCTTTCTAGCTAGGAGTGGTGTCGGTGCTTAAACTGGCTGGCATTTACTTATATGGATGATGGATTTTGAGGCACCTCGGATTTTTATAGGCCGTTGGTGGTCATACTATAGGTCCAAAGGGACCGGGAAGCGTGTGTTCAGGCATAACCAATCCACTACCCTTAGGTAGGGACCGACCCTGAAGATCCAAGGGTTCATTGCGGGGGATCCTGAGGCATTTGCTAGAGTGTCTCGAATCGGAGAGGAGCTTGCCCCTAGCCTCGACTCATGATGGAAATCAAATTTCCAATACGACCTTGCGGTTTTGATTGTAGAACTAGTATGGCGACATAATAGGATGGGGTACTATGCCGTCTATGATTAATACATTATGATTGAAATTGTTTTTGAAATATATATACCCATAGATATACACACCAATATTAAATCCGTTTTATCGTATCAAGCATCTTTTGACCATTATAAGGTAAAACCCTATCCTCCGGTTTGCGTTGCATTGTGTGATGGGACTTGGGTCTTATAATGGTTTCATTTTTTCCAAAAAGCATTGCGTTGTTTAACGTTTTACTTTATTTCACTCACTGGCAATCCAATGGAGTAAACCCATTCTGCCTTAGCAGCGTGGTCCTATGATTAGCCCTATTATCAGATAGTTAAGTTAGATTTCTCATACTAGTCCCATGACTGACCTATAGTATGTTTCACTAGCAAACTCGGGTGCCCATATTTTTTCATACGGGCAGTCGAGTAGCTAGTTTTGCAGGTATCTATTCTTTTAGCAGGATCCTGGATTAAAGCTTAAAGCTGTGTCCAGAGCATTTATAGTCTTCCGCTGTGTATGGTATTTATGTATTGTAATTTAACTTCCGATGTATCATTCCTTTAATTGATGCACTCTGATATTATGTACTCTGATGTAACATTATTGTAATGTCTATAAAAGTCTATTGTTATTGTTCTTATGAATTGTATTCCCAAAGTTAACGTATGCGAGTTTTGAACGATCTTGGTCGATTTTGCGATCGTTTAGGTCCGGGCAAAAATCCGTGTCGTTACATATCATGTCGCCATACTAGTTCTACAATCAAAACTGCAAGGTCGTATTGGAAATTGGATTTCCATCATGAGTCGAGGCTAGGGGCAAGCTCCTCTCTGATTCGAGACACTCTAGCAAATGCCTCAGGATCCCCCGCAGTGAACCCTTGGAGCGGTAGGGCCGGTCCCCGCCTATCGGCAGTGGATTAATTATGCCTGAGCACACGCTTCCCGGTTCCTTTAAACCTATAGTATGACCACTAACGGCCTATAAAAATCCGAGGCGCCTCAAAATCAATCATCCACATAAGTAAAATGCCAGCCAGTTTAAGCACTGACACTACCACTAGCTAGAAAGAAACGTGTGCACTCCCTATGGTCCATATCCCATTTTTGACTCATACCGGGGTGTGAGGCTCGCGAAGTCACGATACACACAAAGCTATGCCGTAATAGGCTATACTTTGATCATCCCACAAAGCCCTGCTTTTCAACAAAAGCCTTGATCATTTGCATCTTGGCGTGCCACATTGACAATCCACGCCATTCGATCAATCACTATTAATATATACCAGGGTGTTAAGTAGAGAATAAATCCTCCACCACCAAACAGACATACATTAACAGAAATCGATTTAATTCACATGGAACGAAATCCAATGTCAGACATGCATCCATTTACTAGCTTATGCTCTGGGTCTGAGCGAAAACCAAATCCGAACAATCAACGATAGTCCGGACGACCACCACTGAAGCCCCTTCAAGGTAGCTACTCCTATCAAGGGTCTCTGTAGCAACACATCCATTCAAGGTGAAGATCGTCGGTCTTCAACCACCGTCTTCATCTTCGACTCTTCATCGTCGTAGTAATTATTCGGAATGGGTTAAACCCGGTCTTCCCGAATAACTCGCGTATTTTATAGTTAAAAATCAAGTACTATAAAAACACATCCAACGCCTCATTCCAATTCAGAATATTCTTCTAATAAAATATTCGCATTATCTTATCAAAGATAAATTCTTCAAATTTATTCTTAAGACTTTCTTTAACAGATTTATTTAAAACCCAATTTGGTTTTAAATATCAAAAATCATTACTCAATGATTATTTAAATTTAAGAAATTAATCTTATTCTTAACTGGGTTAAAAAACTAATGTCATTTAAAACATAATTCACGGTAAACCCAAAATCGTCTCTCATTAAATATGGAATTTTCACAAAAATCAACTCAATATATATTCGATATAAATTTCTATATCCGACCAATAATATAAATGGAATAACGACAAAGCCTTTTAAATTCCATATATAGTAACGGTCTTCTTTTACAGAAGCTTATCTCGATTATTAACAAATCGAATTTCTACTCAATTCCAATTTAATATATTAAATTGGAAAACCTTACTTTGGAAAATTTCCTTTTTAAACCTTAATAAAAAGATTTATAAACTCCGAATTATATTCTCACTGTTAATTGAGTTAAAGAACAGATGTCGTTTTAAAACATTGTTCACGATATACCCAATTCATAAATCATTTTATTCCAATTATTAAATATAATTTGAAATTCTAATAACCTTAATTAAAAGTTTTATTCTTTTCAACTGGGTTTAAGAGCAGTGTTATTCAAGACACCATTCACGACAAACCAAAATCCAATTTATTGAATTTCAAATAAATATGAATTAATTGGAAACTCCATTAAATCTTGATTAAAGATTTATCCCATTTCTTTATTAAAATAATGTTTTCAAATTATTAAAATTTGGAAATTTCTACTTTTTGCGCACTTAGACCTCTCACATTAGGTTCAATATTAGTGGTTGTTGGATATGCCGGTCGGGTCCGGGCAGACTTCCACCCCCAATATAACCTAACCTCGTGTCAAAAGCGCAATAATAATTTATAATTTTAATTATTACATTTGTAATACATTAATCGTTTTAAACTATTATTTATCTATTTTTTTTATTTTAAAATATTCTTTTTCCTAGAATATTCTTTTTCTAGGATATTCTTTATTGGAATGTGACTCAATCAATAACCATATAGTTTCAATTATATGGCTTCTATGTATTGCATGTATATAACAGCTATGATAATGATACACAACCATTAAACAATCCATTTACATCCAGAGTGAAGTTTATAACTATGTGAGTATTAAAATAAGTAAGTAACACTCATCACAGCCTGTCAATCCATCGATTAACAGATAATTAAATATTGAGATTTTTGTAAATCCAATATCATCTCAACACCCGTGTGGCGTTTTTAGCTAACAAAACAAACAATAAATTATCTGTGCGCTTGGGCGATGTGTAAAAATTATCGACCCAATCACATAAACAAGTCGGATAACTTGTAAATGGAAGTGTAATACCCAATATAACACGACAATAAAAATGCCTCTTTTATATTGTATACAATTCTATTACAATGAACGAACGAAAATAATAACTTTGTCTTTGTTGACAATTTCTATTTGTCAATCCTAACTCAACAAAAGTGGTTATTTTGTTTTGGTAATTCAAAGGTGACAAAAACGATAATTTTTGTTTTGACAAATCTAATGCGACAAAAATGATAATTTTTGTTTTATTCTATTCAAATGTCAAAAATGACTATTCTGGTTCCATTATATTCAAATGACAAAAAATGAAGAGATAATTTATTTTCATGACATTTCTTACACTTCTAGTGTCAAATAAAAAGATTATTTTGTTCGCATACAAAATTTCATATATTTAACAAAATAAAAATGGATATTTATTTGTACATGTATTTTTATCTTAGATAGGGCAAATAAAAGCGAACATTTACTGGTATACAAATTTCTAATTCATCTTAACAAATAAAAGATGATGGTTTTATTTGTTTACAAATTCTAATTCAATCTTTACAAATAAAGAAGATAATTTATTTGTTAACTGTTTCTATTTAACAAAAGTGACAAAATTTATATGTCAATACCAAATTTGTCAAAGGTAACAACTTTGTTTGCTAATCTTTTCATTATAAAAAAATGACAATAAAAATATAATCTTTTTATCTGAATCTTTTGAATGCAATCTAAACTACATTAACAATGTAAATTTTAATGTACAATCTTTTTATTGTCTCCAATTTAGTAAAAATGATACTTTTAATCCTATTCTCTTATTTGTAACTAAATTGACAAATAAAATGTTACTTTTGTATCAATTCTTTTTATTGTAATTAACTTGAAAATAAAAATGAAATCTCTTATACTACACTTTTAATCGTAGTGAATATGACAATAAAGGCATATTATCTAATTCTACACTTTTTATTCACATCTAAAATGACAAATAAAACTTATCTTAACATTCTATTATAATATAAATAAAAAGGTTGCTTCTAATTTGAAAGTAAAGATGCAACTTTTATTTTAATGTTTTATTTGCATTAGTGAAATAAAAGAACAAATTTATTTTCACTATATATTTGCACTAGTGAATGCAAATAAAAGAACAAACTTTATTTTCAACGGATATTTGCATCTGTAAATGCAAATAAAAGGACAAGGTTTATTTTCATTCCTCATAGACGACAAAATGTCCATTTCTAATTCATTCTTTTAATGTGACAAAATCTTTCTTCTTATCTCATTCATTCCAAAGTACAAAAATATTCATTTTTGTATAATTCCTTTTAATGTACAAAAATATTCATTTCCAATTCACTCTTTTTAATGTATAAAAGTATAATTTCAAGTTCATTCTTTTTAATGTATAAAAATACACATTTCAAGTTCATTCTTTTTAATGTATAAAAATATACATTTTTAGTAATCCTTTTTAACTAATCAAGTTTTTGATAAAAATGTTATTCTTTTTCACAAATCAAGTTTTTGACAAAACTGTTATTCCTTTTCACAAATCAAGTTTTTAACAAAAATGTGATTCTATGCATTAATCGAGTTTTAACAAAAATGAAATGTTTTATTCACTAATCATAATTTGTATGTAATCCTTTTCAATAAATAAAAAAAAAATCTCCTTATGCAATGATCAAATGGAATCTTTATTTTTATTCTTATAAAATGACAACAAAATAATGGTTTATTTTCATTTTTTATGATAATTTGGTTTAATTCCATTTTAATTAACAAAAGATTAATTCTGGTTTCAACAAATCAAATAAACAAAATGATAACTTTTGTTTTAATCCAATGTTCGGATTAACCCCAATGTTAATTTATAATTCAACAATTCTAATAAATCGAGATAATAGCTTTGTTTAATCCAATTCTAATTAACACAAATGTTAATTCTAACATATCTTCAGAACACAACGCAATACAATTCAATACAATCCATCAGAACAATCAGCACAATACATCACAGCACAGGTCACACAGATAATTATTTAACAAAATAAAATAATTAATAAAATAAATAGAATTGTGAAAATCAGAGATTCTCACATCGATTTGGCTAAAAATTCAAAGTGCTCGGTTTCATCTCTATTCAGCTTCATGTTGTAGATCTCGACTCTACGATTCAAACGCACTTCGTTTCGCTTGATTCTGATTAAATATGATCAAGTTATGGTCGTTTAAATATTGGTTACATAAATTAAGATTAATTATACAATAATAAAAATCTAATCACTTTCTTAATTGTCTTCCACCCAGTAAACTCGGCCGATCCTTTTGAACCCATCTCACGATGCCTCTCTTTTCCTTGCGCCTCCTCCACGAGACGCCTACCGTCGATATGAACCCGCCACTCCGTCGAGCCTCCCATGCGCTACCACCGCCTGGCATGGCCACGAACTCGGCCTCACCATCAGTCCAGAAAATGAGTTCGAAGTTGGCCCCTTTGGACAACGATTTCTTCCAATCTATGAAACAATAACCGATCTTGCCCGTTGATTGTTTAGCCCTCACTTAGATGTTCGATTTCTATTTATATTCTTTCTTGAATGATTTGGGGAATTGAGAGAACGAGAGCGGAAAAAACGGGAGGACGATGGCCATTAATATTGTTAGTGGCGGCTGAAGTTTAGAGAATTAGGGTTAGTGAAATGGTTTTTGTGAATTTTATAATATTTTGAATTGTAAATTTTACAAATAAAACCATAAGTCTTAAACCGAACCAAATTCAATCCAACAGAAAGTGACCCTACCCAATAGCACCCATTCTGGATCCAATGGGCTAGGTCCCGTCAGCCCAAACGGCTGTCTTTGGCCCGAATTATTTAATTTAATATTTAAATCCTTTATTAAGTTAATTTTATCATATAATTAAATTCACCGGGGCCACATATGGACCTAGAAAAATCCCAAAAAATATATATTTGGCTTTGTTATGATGATACGGTCCTAACAAAACTAATTTCATCGAATTCTGAGACTATTTGAAAAATGACTATTTTCAAGTCGATTAAATTTGACCGAAACTGACAAAACACGTTTTCCTTTGCCACACTCACATATTAATTCGAAAAATTATGAAAATTGAAACCTAGCAATAATTTGACATTCCGGTTCCAACAAAAGTGGTTTTGTCAAAAACCGAGGTTGTTTGCAAAATGGCTATTTTTAAGGTCAATATATTTAATTAAAATATACATAAATTCTATGGCGACTTTTCTAAATTTTAAACTAGACAAAACTTTCAAATTATAAAGTGAAATTGTAGTTTTTCAGATTAGTTAGAAATATATGATTAAATAGATTTAAATATTTCTTGTTTCGCTCAATTCTGATTTAAAATGAATCCTGTACATTCAGTCAAAGTTCAAATTTTCAAACTACAGCGCTGTTTTAAACTCCTTTTATAGTTAAATTAAATTTATTCGTCTTAACTTCGATTAAAATAAATTCTAGTCGTTATAATTTAAAATAAATTATTTTAAATATTAAAATTCATTAAAATTTCTAAAATAAAAATTTTAAATTGGCCCCAAAATTCCGGGTTGTTACAACTCCTTTCAATTAACTCTACTCGAATAACTAATATTCGATTAACTCTAATTCGATCAACTCTATTCGACTAACTCCAATTCAATTACTCTAATTCGATTAACACTAATTGATTACTCTATTCGAATAACTAATATTCGATTAACTCTAATCGACTAACTCTCATTGATTAACTCCTTTAACTCAATTCAAATAAACTATATTCGATTAACTCTAACTCGAATCAATTAACTCTAACTCTAATCAATTAACTCTAATTGATTACTCTATTCGAATAACTAATATTCGATTAACTCTATTCAATTAACTCTATCGATTAACTCTAATATATAATCCATTAAGTTTGATTTCGTATTTTAAAATAATATTCCATTTCCAAATTCTATATATATAGTTCTATTTATAGAATTTTTCATACGAAATCTCCTTTCTACTTCTACACTTAAACCTCGTTTAAAATTTTCTTTTATAACTCTATTTATTTCATAAATAAATATTTCCTTTTATAACTCTATTAATTTTCTAAATAAATATTTCCCTTTATAACTCTGTTTATTTCATAAATAAATATTTCCTTTTAATCTATTTGTAAATGTTTTTTTACAAATATTTACTTTTCAACAAATATTCCTTTTCAATTCTATTTGTAAATGGTTCACAAATATTTCCTTTTCAATTCTATTTGTAAATGATTTACAAATATTTCCTTTTCAATTCTAATTGTAAATGGTTTACAAAAATCCCCTTCTAATTGTAAATGGTTTACAAATATCCCCTTTTCAATTTATAAATAAAATCCATTGATTTTATATAAATAATTTATTTTCAAAATACACTTTGAAAATCCCCTTTTCTACATCCCAGTATTTCTTACGGTATTTAAAATACCAAATACAATGATCGATATCATTCAAACACACAAAATCAACAACAGATTGTATATCACATCATATATTACAATATATGAAAAACAGTAAAATAAATGTTGAGGAATCCAGTTGGATTCCTCCGACCTGTTTCCCTACATCCACAGATGTTAAACAAATATAATTAACATCCATTTCATTTCACTATGAAATATTCTACTAAACATAATCAATTTATACATATATCACCAGATCTATAATTTCAAACAGTTACTTAGCAGTTCAACCAAAAAGTCAATACACAGCAATCAATCATCATTTATCAGTTCTAAATATAGGATATAAAAATGTGAACTGATAGAGTTGGTGAGTTTTACTCACATTGGACGATCATCATTAAAACGATAACCATCGCTTGATTCAAACGGACAATTTATTTTAATGTAAATTATAACGAGCTCCAATCCACTCCTAGGCAGTTCCATTGTTGTAGTGTTCGTCCACACGATCCTGACGGATCCTGTTTTGTCCAAATCTGATACCGTATGATAAAGTTATATACTTTACAAGTTAACACATATTTAATTAAACTTAAAACTTAATTAATTTCCTCCTTTAGGCCTTACCACTTTATCACATGGCCCACTAACCAAACAGACCCGTCCCATTCATAAGCACCCTTCTTCCTCTTCATTCAATACGCAAGTTCTACCGATTATCTCATGGCCATTCTCCAACATTTCTACCCCAATATCTCCTCCTTTACCTTATTCAAAATCCCACAAAAATAATGATAATTCCTCTTTTCCAAGACTCTACTCCTCCATATAAATTTCGTCCATCGCGGTCTTCATTTTCTGGTCGTGAGTTCAGGGATCTCACGCACCTGTACAACGCCTACTGAACCTTTCCCGCCTCGAATCAATCAACACTTCTTTGTATCCAAAATTAGCCCACTATAATTAATCCAGGCAATTTCCAATATCCCGATACTATTTTTTTCTACTTTTTCAGTGAAAACACGGATAACTCCAACCAGCAAAGATCGCCGCCACCGTCAATTCCAATAACCGGAGTCTTCCATATTTTGCCAATGTGAAACCGCTCCCCTCTAGAACCACCACCTAGAGCAGTGCACCCCAATTCGTACTCCTCTCGCCAGTCTAACCCAATAACCGGAAACCCTTTACCCCATCAGAACTCCCTCCTCCGACTGCCAACAGTGACCGCACCACCACCTATCAACAGCTCCGACCACCCTCCTCCTTTTCCCTTCAGTCACCTCCCCCATTTGATGCACGCATTTGCCAAACACCCAAGAAAAACAATTCGAAAACCCACTGTAAGGCATGACCTCGAACAATATGTAGTCTGAACCCAATAAAACATATATGATAGCAAGGATCTTCGCTCAAGGACTATGGATATATAAGTTGTGTGGGTTGTTGATTTTTGTATGAATTAAAATGATTTTTCAAAGATAGAAGTTTTCACATAGAAGAAAATGGTGATGGCACGTTTTCATTTGACCAGAGCGTGGAGTAATTAGGTTTAAGAAGGTTAGGGATTATATAGGATTTTTATAATGCTTTTATATTCGATATTTTATTCATATCTAAGCAACTGCAACTTGTATTTATCTTCTAAAAATCTGTATGGTCCTATACGATACCCAAAAATCACGAAACTGGACGTGCAGCTGCAGTTCGACATTATGGACCTAACGAAACTGGTTTCATCGAATTCCGACTCCGTTTGCTCACACAACGTATTTTTAACCGTCAAAATACTGACTGTTTTTCACATTAAAAATCCGTATGGCCACATATTGAGTTCAAAAATCACGGAATAATAATAATTTAATATTACGGATCCAACAAAATTGGTTTCATCGAAAACTGAGGTGCAAAACTGGCTATTTTTAAAGATCTAAATAAACCCTTTTAAATATTAAATATATTTAAAAATAATTAACTTGAATATTTATAAATAAATACTATCGTATATATTCACAATCGAATACCATACGGCTTCAGAATAAATATATATGGATTTACAACTCGATATTTCATCATCAGAATTATATCGATATTCGATTTATATTTTAAATCCTTTTATAAATCGTTATAAATTATAAAGGAATTGCATAGCGACTTTTCGAAATTTTGATTTGGACATAACTCAAAATCTACACAACGAAATCCCGATTTTTCTCTTCCACTAGAAAAATATACTTCACCAGGTCCATACGTTTCTTGTTTCACATAAATCCGATTTAAAACGGACCCTATACATTCAGTTGAAGTTCGAATCGCCAAATTGCGAACTACCGCGCCATTACGGGCTCGATTATAATTATAATATAATTATACGTTCAAACTTTGTTTAAATAATATATTTTTTATTCGAATTCAATTCTAAATAGAATTATATATATTTTAAATTGTCCAGTTCACACCTTATTGCCATTTCAGCTAATTCTGATTATTTCAGAATTAAATATATTATTCTATTATTTAATTAATTAAATATTCACTATTATTTAATTAAACGACCATTTAAATCTCTAAACCATTATTTAAATAATAAAATAAATTAATTATTATATTGTAAAAATACGGGACATTACACATAGCAATGTTACGTTCCGCATATATCTGTCATTACTATGCTATAAGCGGACGGACAACCACCTTCGATCGAATCAGATTCCATATCAGAGTAATACCCTCAAGTCTATGATACACCACCCAAAGCAGACATGCATGTATCTAGACTTTCCCATGTACGTATCGTCAATCGTATTCGATGCCTTAACCGCACATAATATGCACCGAGTTCCATGGCAGGGCTATAAAATAAATACATAACTCGGTCGGGAGCTTTTCCATATCTGTACAGGACCGCCTTTAAGAGCCTCAAAATTCAGATATCCCTCGAGTTTGCTTTTCATGATGGCTATGGCCCTACCTTGGCCCCTCCCTCAACTAGTAAAGACTACAAGAGCTAAGCAACTTGCCCCTAACAAACAATCTAAACATCCAGTTAGCGTCTCCCCTCAACCACCGTACCTCGATAGTGAAAGGTGAATGGTCTATTGGGTTTAGCTCTAGTCTTTTCGCATCCCACTGACTACCGATGACGGGTACCCGACGATCTACTATCCTTGTTGGTCTTGACCTCAGCCCTCCTGTTGAGGCGACTGCTGAATCACCCTAGTGTCACCTCGCCATAGCATTCTGACTGCAAAGCTACTTTTGCAGCCAAGGCCTACCCACTCGGTAGTAACACGCAGACCCAACCTCTGCGAGCACAGCGTAAACATCTTCCATCACATAGAGGACTACTAGGAGCACCTTACGTATCTTAGGAAGTCGCGTGCTTCCCCTTCCAGTCCTGTAGAGCTATCAGAATAATTAAATGGACGTGCGCCTCATGAAACAACGATGATTTACCCTGTTGGGTTATTCACCCTCAAACGTGCGGACTGGTCCAAGCGCCTCATTTTAACATGTTATTAGACCCTATGTCTAAACATTCCTTTATGCACTTGCTTTACCTCATTAGGTTTCCGTTTAACTTGGTTATTCCCATTCACATTGACTTCTTATTCAAGTTACCAAGTTCCTCTTGCTTATTAATTTAAGTCATATAACTTAACCCCTTTAAGTTTATTAATAAGCCCACAACATGTTATTTCTTAGATTGTGATCCAAGGCCTGTAATTCACAATCCTTTTATATTCTTGTTTGATCTTATAGTTACAATAACATTTCTACTTAATATATCTAAATTCACATGTCTTCGATTTAACATGTCACTTACTATTTATGATTAAATATAACTAATTTCCTTTCATAAGTTGCCTTATTATTTTTTATTTAATCATAATTCCATCTTACATTATCACTACAACTTATTGCTGTTTACTTATTAACTTAGTTCTCTTAACTAAGGTTCACTAATAAGTCTCCTTTCCATTTATTATAATCTATGTTATAATTTCCTCTTGTCCTAGGACAAGCCTTAACAAGTTATTCTTATCAGCAGATTTAAGATTTCTAAGTTTACAGATTACTTAATTTATAATTAAGTACAACTTCTTACATTTCTTGAATTTCCCCCTTTTCTTTACTTATTAAAAACAACCGGTTTCAGTTTTCTCTGTTTCCTGATTACTTAATTTACAATTAAGTGCCACGTATCTCATTCATCAGTTATCTCATTTGCTTACTAGTTCATTATAACCTATTATAATCTTCACTTGTCTCTAGGATAAGCCTACCTATTATATAACATTCTCGTTAATGTAATTTATTTATAATAGGTTATTATCATTCCCCGTTCATTCCAATCCTTTTTACTGTTGTATCTTCCATTCAATTCCATTTATTTCCATTAATTACAATTAATGTTGTATATCATCCTGCTATTTACATATATTTATATATGTATATATTTATGCACTACGCTGGATTTGCCGGGCGGTCCGGGCAGACTTCTACCGTAAGATGACTTAACTTCGTGTCTTTGCACCACTACATGTTTTATTTATGCACTTAGACCCCTCACATTAGATTTACCACTTGTGGATGTTGGATATGTCGGGCGGTTCTGGGCAGACTTCTACCACAAGTGTAATCTAACCTCATGTCTAAGCGCAGTTACAGTTTCTTATTTACTGTAAATTTTCTGTAATATATATTATACATGTCATCATATTAGGCCCATTTTATGTCGCATGTTCTTTCTAACATACAATAAATTCTATTCTAACATGTAATCATTTTAATCATGTAATTGTTCAAAGCAAACAAACTAACATGTATTTTTCTCAATTTCTACCGTTAACTGTCCACGTACATAGATTTCACAAGTTAATATGGAATTGGAACAACAGTAATCGCTACACATATTTTGACAAGTTTATAAGTCAACATATGAATTTTCCAACATATTAACATCTTAGCATATTAATATTACAACTTGTCATATTCATCACTTTAATCTTTTTAACATATATTTAAACATTTCAACAGATCATATTTCAACATGTCATATATAATGAGGAATGTCGAATGATAATATATCATTATAAAAAATGATATAACCTAAATCCGCTCACTTAATTTGCTTTCCAAATCTTAGATCTGGTCCAGATCTAGCATTCCATGGTTTTCCCTAATTGGATTTAGAACCTAACTACCACGGATTCATAATTTTTAGTAAAAGAAAATGGGAAGAAAGGGAAAGAAAATTGAATAGACAAGATCTAGAAAATTACCTCACTTCGAATATGATTCTGAACACCTTCTTATTAAGTTTTATTCTTTTCCTCCAGATCTTGATTCAGAATTTTCCTAAACTAATTATCTTATTTTTCTGAACAGATTTGAAGAGGAGAAAGAATGGCAGAGCTTAGACATTGTCTCAGAGAATGTGAGATTTTGGCTAGGCTCTGCTAGCCTATTTATAGGTGTTCAGAATCTTATCGTACACGCAGCGCTGAGTCGGCATTCAAACTTGGTTAAGAAAATAGTCCGGGTACGTTAACAAATCTGCCCAGATATGTGCTGGGGTCGAGCACCCATGGGTTGACCTACCTATGCCTGGGTCGAACCCGACTATTTTTTTTCTTTTATTGCGTATGTTCTTCAGTTTGAATTGATTTGGATATGTTCATATATAAGGTCCTTATATGCATATAAAACTTCTAATGACCATTTTGCGCGTATATATATATATATATACGCACAACTTCCGTTTTTTCAAAATTCAAATGATGTTGCACCGTTATTTGATTCTTGCCATATTTCATTAATTGTAGCCTTATCTTGCATTTTATCTCTTGTGTGTGTATATATATATATATGTATATATGTATGTATGTATATATATATTATATATATATATATATGCACATATATACATATATATTCGCATATATATACATATTTTCTTTACTTCCTTATATGTAAAAATTTTCGTTGTACGTGTCTTTATGCATATTTCCTCTCATGAACATACGTTATTTTAGCCATTCCCTTAAAACAAAAATATGACGGCGACGGGGATCGAACTATGCACCACTTGTACGCAATTCACATGCTCTAACCAACTAGGCTATTAAGGCTATTGTTAACAAGGCTTAAAACAATGGTAACAATTGTTCTCTTCTTACTTCTCTTTTTCATATTTGTTGCAATATTTCATTGCATGAATTTTTTTCTTTTATTTCCCATTTATTATTAATGCATAATCAGTGCATGCAACATATTTACACTGCATGCAACCAGACCTTTCTTTCTATTAATGCATGCATTACATTTTCATTTGCATTAATATTTTCTTCTTTTAAATGTATATGTAATTGCATATATATACACATATGCATTATTTAATTATTTAATTGTTACAAAATGTGGGGTGTTACAACAACATTCTGGTTCCACTGTATAATGTGTTATAACTATTTGTTTCTTGGAGGCCCAAGATATAACATCTCCTCCAAGAGTAAAAATCTATCTAGTATTTCCTCTATTATTGTTTTCAGGTGCTACACCACTTGCATCTAGATTTCCTCCCAAAACTGCTGGGAAATTTCCACAATAAAGTTCTAATCTAATGGTTCTTTTAAGGTAACCAAGAACTCTACATATTGCTTATCAAATGTGAAGTTCTTGGTTTATGCGTATATCTAGATAATTTGCACACAACAAAAGCAATATCCGGACAAGTGCAATGCATTGCATACGTGAGACTTCCAATTAATGCTTGCATACTCTAGTTAAGCCATTGCCCTTTCAGAATTTGCAAACAATTTAATTGAAGATTCATAAGGACTACTTGCTTCTTTGACATTTAATTGTTTATGTTTAAGAAGCAATTTTTCAATATAATTGGATATGCATAACGCATATCCACCACTATGTTTCTTTAGTTTGATTCCTAATATAGTGTCAACTTCATTTAAGTCTTTTATTTTAAAACATAAAGTCAAATATTTCTTTGTATCATCAATACCTTCCATATTTGTCCCAAATATTAACAGATCATCGACATATAAATATATTATAATTCCATATCTGTCAGTGAATTTAGAATATATACATTTGTCTGCATTATTGTGTTTGAAACAGTTAGACAAGACCACAAGGTCAAACTTCTCATGCCATTGTTTTGGTTCTTGTATCAATCCATATAACGATTTAACAAGTTTGCAAACTTTATGTTCATTTTCAGGCATAATGAAACCATCTGGTTGTTCCATATATACTTCTTAGTCTAGATTGCCATTTAGAAAAGCTGTTTTAACATCCATTTGATGTACAAGTTTGCAAATTTTATGTTCATTTTCAGGCATTATGTGTATTCTCCACCTCTATCATTACGTAATACTTTAATTTTTCTTCACTTTTGATTTCGACTGTGATTTTGAAATTTTCAAACATATCAAATGCCTGATCATTTGTTTTCTTTAAGTAAGCATACATATATCTGTAATAGTAATCTATAAAAGTAATAAAATACGTATTCCCTCCTCTAGTTGATATATCGTTCAATTCACATATATTGAAATGAGTTAACTCAAGCACTTTGTATTTCTTTTGGATTTAGGGAATGGCTTTTTGCACATTTTGGCTTTAATTACATGTCTAACATTTTGATATATTTTTATTTTTATATAAGAATAAATGTAACAACCCGGAAAATCTGAACTAGTTTGAAAATTTTAAATTGGCTAAAATAGTGAATTTAAAATATCTAAAATAAATATTTTAAATAATAACGATGAAAAGTGAGTTTGAATCGACGTTTTAAAATAAATATAATTAATTCTAATTATAAACAAGGCATGAAATGGCGTGGTAGCTTCAAAATTTGAATTCAAAATTTGACTGACTGTACCGGGTGCAAAACAAAACAGATTTTAGTGAAACCAAAAATATTTAAATCTGTTAGTGAATATCTTTCTAATAAATCTAAAAAATCGAAGTTTCATAGTGGGAAGCAAAAGTTATGGCCAAATGAATTTTCAGAAAGGCCGCTATAGAGTTTATATAGCCCGTGAAAGTAGCCATTTTGCAAACGACCATTGAATTCGACGAAACCACTTTTGTTGGATCCGGGATGCTAAATTATTACTAGGTTTCAAATTTCATAATTTTTGAAGCTAGTATGTGAGCATGGCAAAGGAAAATGTGTTTGGTCGATTTTTATTAAATTGGATCGACCAGAAAAGGGCCATTTTTCAAACGGTCTAAGAATTCGACGAAACTAGTTTCGTTGGGACTATATCGTCAAAACATAGCTAGATTTATTTTTCGGGAATTGTTAGAATCAATATGTGGCCTCGGCAAATTGAAATGTACGTTCAAATCGAATATTGAATGTTTTATATTTTAATTTGAAGAGAAACTGACTGAAACAGTCGAATAGGCCTACGAAACATATCCCATTGTGTTCGGAATGGGGGTATTTAGCTAGGGACGACAGTCGTTGGGTCCGGATTGGGGTTCGTGTGTGAAAGAGGGTATTTTTGAAATTTAAAAATATATAAATAATTGGAAAATTCTATTAGGCCACATCATTTCTCTCTCCCCGTGAAACCATCGAAACCGACGGCGGCTCCCCTTGGATTCTTCTAGCCTCGATCCCTCTCAAATCTCTCATCAAAACCACCTGCTCCTTTTGGAGATTTTTGTAGTGCTATCAACGATCTTAAAATCCATATAGATTTCACCTTCTCTCGTTCAGTATTTCGCCAGATCGAGGTCCACGAAGTCACCGACTTGCGAGCGTCGCCACGACCAGAATCCCCCATCGCACCTGACGTGGTTGGCACCCGCTGGAGCGGATTTCGAAGCTCTTTCACGTGGCGAAGGCCGATCGACGTATCATTGCATGGATTTCAAGAAAAAGCTAAACCTAGTTTTGAAGAATTCAGAGAGGTATACGGCTATTTTAAAATAAACTATATTATAGCACTTTAAAGCGCTACGGTTTTTGATTTCACTGTAAAAATCATATCTTTTTTGTTTGTTGACGAAATTCAGTGAAACAAGAGATAGTGGACTCGTGTGGACGTCTTCTACATTCTAAAAGAGACCGCATATTTTTCTTAGCCTTCTGCTATTTTTGGTGGAGTGGAACCCAATGTGAGAATTCTGAATTATAAACAATATGAAAAATGACGATGTATAAATTATATAGTCGATGTACGAATTATATAAGCATTGTACACCTCTTATATAAGCGTTGTATAAGTTGTATGTTCGATATATAAGTTATATATGCGTTGTAAAAATTATATATGTGTTGAAATAGAAGTGAAATGCTTATATATATATATATATATACGCCCTTCGTCCACCAACCATGGACGATATTTATTGGTTGTGATTGGTGTGAAAATTGGTTGATAGTGAATGGTTGATTTGAATTGTTTTTGGTTGAAATTGATTGATTGTGGTTGAAAAATACCCGTTTGTGGTTGAGAATTATATGGTTGAAACCACATAGGATTAGTTTGTAGAAAAGAAAAAAAATACATGCCGCCTGCGTGCGAACTAGATGATGAAATCCCCATTGTCAAAAGCTGCAAGGCTTTAAGGTAGAGCGAGGAGCCGTACTAGGGATGGCCCTGGTTTTAACTACCTGCCGTTATACTGCTGAAAATTTGAATAATATTCATGTATTAGAATTATTTTCATGTGTTGAAACTATATTCGTGTGTTGAATAGAAAACCTTCATGTGTTGAATAGAAATTCATACGTTGAATAATATTCATGTGTTGAATGGTATTCGTGTTTCAAAAAAATTGTTTTAACAATAAAAATCACATTTTTGTTTTATATATACGAACTATAGAAAACCTTCATGTGTTGAATAGAAATTCACTCGTTGAATAATATTCATGTGTTGAATGGTATTCGTGTTTTAAATAAATTGTTTTAACAATAAAAATCGCGTTTTTATTTTATATATACGAACTATAGAAAACCTTCGTGTGTTAAATAGAAATTCATTCATTGAAAAGAAATTCATGTGTTGAATGGTATTCGTGTTTGAAATAAATTGTTTTATAATAAAAATCATATTTTTATCATCTATATGAACTATATAAAATAGTCATGTTTTGAAATAAATTGTTTTATAATAAAAATCATATTTTTATCATCTATATGAACCATATAAAATAGTCATGTTTTGAAATAAATTGTTTTATAATAAAAATAATGTTCTTATCATCTATATGAACTATATAAAATAGTCATGTTTTGAACTGAATTGTTTTACAATATAAATCACATTTTTATTATGTATATGAATTGTTAAAGTAGTGAAGTGTTGAAATAAATGTCTGTTGGATAAAAATATCATTTTTATCAAATGTATGATATATATATATATATATATATATATAATTTAAACGAATCGAATAACGAAGCTGCAGTTCATGTTTTGAAGGCATGATTTCAAACGATTAGTGAGGGAGATCCGACCATCGGATTTTCCTGAAACCAAAACCGTTGGGTTCGCTTTGGAAATATCTTTTCAACGACACCAACTTTGTAAAGATCCAACGGTTGGATTGTCTGTAATGTTTAATTCAAATCTGAAGAAAAACAGCGCCATAATCGATTATATATATATATATATATAATTAAATGAAGTCGAATAATGAAGCTGCAGTTCATGTTTTGAAACCATGATTTCAAATGATTAGTGCGGGAGATCCGACCATCGGATTTTCCCGAAACCGAAACCGTTGGGTTCGCTTTGGAAATATCTTTCCAACGACACCAACTTTGTAAAGATCCAACGGTTAGATTGTCTGGAATGGTTAATTCAAATCTGAAGAAAAAAGTGCCAGAATCGATTATATATATATAAATATAATTAAATTAAATCGAATAACGATGCTGCAGTTCGTATTTTGAAATCGAAACTTCAAACGATTGTACCGGGAGATCCGACCGTCGGATTTTCCCAAAACTGGAACCTTGGATTCATTTTGAAAAGATCTTTCTAATGATATAAATTTTGTGAAGATCCAACGGTTACATTTTTAGATATGTGTAAATCAAATATGAAGAAAAACAGCGCCACAACCGCGTTATGGCCTGAAGAGTCATTTGAATAAATAGGCTATTTTTTAAATAAATAAAAATAGCGATAAATCGTTATAAAATATTATAAACGATATGGAATGTGAAATTTAGAAACTAACTGAAGGTTAGCTAAGTTGAATGGTTTCCTGGGTTTTGATCTGATGTTGGTTTCGGCCTTCGGGATAAATATTTGGGAAATCGTTCTCTTACTGATTTATGGTTAGTGATTAATGAATTGGAATAAGGCGTATGTCATGTTTGGGTAGCACCTGTTAATTATATACGGGAGTTGCTCAGAAAGACCAGGTTTACCCTTTCTGAATAACTGAATCGACGATAAAAAATCGAAGATGAAGACGGTGGTTGAAGACCGGAGATCTTCACCTCGTTTGGATGGTAACTGATGTCCTGATTGGGAGGCATCCCGAAATATGGATAATAAGTGGTGATCGTACAAACGTACGTGGAGATCGATCGGTATGCAAGGTATATAGTGCCTCCGGTTTCGTTCAGACCCAGAACGGACTTGCAAATGGACTGTGTGTCTAAAATGGGAATTCATTCTGTGTGATTGATAGCCATCAGTTGCATGGTGTGAATTTCCTGTGTGGCATGCTAAGATGCAGTGATCAAGGCTTCTGTTGAAAAGCAAAGTCTTGTGGTTGATGATCAAAGCCCGACCTGTGTGGCATAGCTTTGTGTATAACGTTAATTCGCGAGCCTCACACCCCGGTATGAACCAGAAACGGGAGGGACATCAGGGAGGGCATGTGTTTCCTTCTAGTTAGAGGTGGTGTCAGTGCTTAAACTGGCTGACATTTATATTATTTTCACCTGTGTGGTTGTTGCTATTGCGAGGCGCCTCGGATATATCGGTCGATCCAGGACCGATGGAGTCATTCGTTGGCTCATTGACGACCCAAAGGGTGGGGAAACGCAATGTTTAGGCATAATAATCCACATCGGTGGACCGGCCCTGACAATCCAAAGGGTTAATGCGTTCTGATCCTGAGACACGGGCTAGACGCCTCGAATTCGGTAAGGACTATCTTTTGCCTTGGTTCATGACAGAAATCCAATTTCCAAATACGTGATTGTGCGGTTTTGATTGTATATCTATATATGGCGACATAGTGGTATGGGGCATTAATGCCGTCTATGGTTGATGCTTATGATTTGAAATTGTTTTTGAAACATATAAACACTAGTAATAATATCAAATGCTTTTGTTTTATTCGTATCAAGCATATTTTGGCCGCTATAAGGTAAAAACTCTATCATCTGGTTTGCGTTGCATTGTGTGATGGGAACTGAGTCTTATAATGGCTTCATTTTTATAAAAAGCATTGCGTTGTTTAAAAGAATTACTTGTTTTAAAGCACTGGCAATCCAATGGAGTAAACCCGTTCCGCGAAAGTGGCGTGGTCCTGTGATTAGCGATATTATAAAATGTGTTAAGTAGATTTCTCATACCTGTCCCATGACTGATTCGTAGTTGTTTCACTTGCAAACTCGGGTGCCCCTTTTTCTACACGGGCAGCCTTGTCTTCAGGTTTTAGCTGGCTCTTTCTGGATAGCTAGAGCTGAAGATGGATTCTATCATTTATCTCTTTTTATGCTGTTTAGCTCCTATTGTACATATTATGTTTGTTTTCCGCTGTAGACATTTATGTATAGTTGTACTGTATTTGTGCTAAGTATGATCCTGTATACTGTGTAACTCTGATGATTTCGTTTATCCAGTGTATTATTTGTTCATTATCTGGTGTATTTATTTATTTCTGTTCTGCTATTATTTGTTTATGTGTTATATTCCAAAGATTACCCTTAACACCGTCGTACGGGGTTTCGGGGTCATCACAATAAACCTTCATTAGACATGAACTTTAAAGATTTAAAATTTAGATGTGCTAGTCTACTATGCCATAAATCAATATAATCAAGAACATAAGAAAATTCAGACATTTTATTGATACTTAATTTGACCAACCGTTACAAGCATATCCTTTTCCAATAAATGTTCCTCCCTTTGTCAAAATGAGGCTTTTACCATTAAGCACACACTTTACACCTTTACTACAAAGAAATCTTGTCAAAACAATATTCTTTCTAATATCTAGAACATGCAAAACATTCATGAGTACGAGTTTCTTCCAGAAATAAATTCTAGTTCTACGATCCCTTTTCCAACGACAATGGATGTATTATGATTTCCCATTAGCACTTTGTTGTTGTTTGAAACTTTCTCATAGAACATAAATATGCACCGATTGTTGCATACATGCACAGTAGCACAAGAATCATATCACCAATCGGTATCCTTGGTGTTATCGGCCATGCTTAGTTCTACCACCATATCAATATTTAATTTTGATATCATTGCCACAATCTTAGATTCATCATGTTTTACGATATTTGCAGAGTCTGGATTATTTTTTCCATGATTGATGTTCCGTCCTTGATCTTTCCTTGGCCTTTTAAAGAATCTACAATCCATTTTGAAATGTCCTAGCTTTCCACAGTAATAACAACCCTTTCCTTTTTTGTTGGTTTTGTAGTTGTTATCCCTTTTCTGCTTTCTTGTTTCTTTATGCCCTATGTGGTTGTCGACTTCAACACGTATATTTGAATCAGATTCGAATATCTTCTTTTCACAAATTCTGCTTTACTCTTCGATACGAAGATGCTTTTGATTTGAGTGCATAAGTTTCTTTTTGTAATCACTCCATGTTTGAGGGTGTTTGTCAATAACAACCAAAACTTACAGCGGTTCAATAATATTAGTCTTAATAGCCTTTAACTTATTAAATATAATATGTAACTGGTGGACTTGATCTAGAATAGAAGCATTGTTAAACATTTTAAATTCTAAAAATTCATAGATTAAGAACCAAACTACGCCTTGCTTTCCATTATTGTACTTGGTCTTTAGCGTGTCTTCCATACCATCTTCGGTGACTTAACATAAGTGAAAAGATCGTACAACTGATCAGACGGTGAGTTAAGAATTGGCCTCTGCATTCAGTTTCATCATCTTTGCACTTCTTTATTTGAGCTACAATTTCTAGAGTGTCTTTTAGGAAGGTGGCAGGATAGGGGTTAAATTTTCATAAAGTACATAACCAATCTTCAGTGTAGTAAGAAGGAACATGATTTTGTCTTGCCAACGAATGTAGTTTGTGCCATCGAAATGGTCAACTTTTGTGAATTCTTGGTTCATAATCTTATAGGTGGATTCTGAACCAACCATGATAATTCCATAAGATTGTTGTTAACTTAGTAGTAAAAGATGAACCCGAAATATGGAGGAAACGTCATTTGAGGCACTTGCCGACCATTTCCTTAAGTAATTATTCGCCCTCACTACTTTTAGTGAAGAAGGCAGCAAAATTCCTCCAGAATACAACGAACAATAAGCATATAGAAGAAAAATTCGAGAAGGAAGAAGTGGAGTTGCCAGAGAAGATGATTTTGGGAGATTGAAAGCAGGTGTATATATAAGCACTAAACGGATATGGCCAGTGGAGACAGTTGCATGTGAGTAGACGAGACCATTCGTTCGAAAAGCATAACTATTCGGAACAGTCGAACCTGCTCCGTACGGTCACGCATGTGCCCCCGTGCCCCAAGTGGCCAAGTGCCCATCTTTGACCCATAATAATATTTTATTTCAGCCAAACCATTGCGTCCATCTCTAAGCCCAAGTATTGATTCATAACATCTTATCTAAATTCTTCATATACATGATGAGCTACACCATAATATTTGTCGACGTGGGACAAATACTTATTGCAATCTTCCCAATAATCCCCCACAAGGTTGTAATAGTTATTTCTTTATGCATAAGAAAAAGTACCTTTTGGTTTAAACTTTTCTGTTAAGTCCATATATTTAAATTTCAACGGAATATACGGTAGTAAATACTTAAACCAAAGCCTTATGCGATGAAATGAAATATATGAACACACAAATATTATCATGCTTCTGTAAAATGTCATAACCATAAATTTGTAAAAACCCGGAATTTCTAGATCAATTTAAAAATTTTATTTTTTCTATTTTAATGAATTTTGGATATTTAAAATGATTTATTTTAAATAATAACGACTAAAAATTTATTTAAATTGAAGTTAGAACGTATAAATTTAATTATAAAACGAACTAGAAATGGCGCGGTAGTTTGAAAATTCGATTTTCAATTTCAAATGAATATATAGGATTCAGAATAAATCGGATTTCAGTAAAACCAAGAATATTTGAATCTGTTTAATTATATCATTCTAACGAATGTGAAAAATCCATATTTCATAATGGGAACTGAAAGTTATTTCCAGTTCAAAATTTAAAATAGTCGCTACGAAATTTAATATAATATATAGCTCTTAAAAACAGCCATTTTGCAGACGACCTCCGTTTTCAACGAATCCACTTTTATTGGATCCGGAATGTCAAATTATTGCTAGGTTTCAAATTTCATGATTTTTGGATTTAATATGTGAGCATCGTAAATTTAAACGTGTTTTGTCAATTCAATTTAAATTTAATTAACCAAAAAAATGACCATTTTTCAAATGGTCTCCAAATTCAACGAAATTATCTGGTTAGGACCATATCATCAAAACATAGCTAGATTTAATTTTTGGGAATTTTTAGAGTCAGTATGTGGCCCCGGTAAATTAAAATGTACGTTTGAATTCAATATATATTGATTTATATTTTTATTTTGATGACAACTAATCGTAACAGCCGAATTGGGTTACAAAACATATCCATTGTATATGGAATGGGGGTATTTAGCTAGGGGTGACAGTTGTTGGGTTTGATTTGGAGTTTGAACGAAAAATCTCCCTTTTTTCGAATATAATAATATTAAATTATATATTATGTAAGTCAAATTCGGGTGAAACTTAACCCTAATTCTTCAAAGCACGATCTGAGCCGCCAAGCAGAAATAAAGGGGCGAAATTGCTCAAAAGTTTAATCCTAAATTCATCACAATCTAGATCGATTTAATGTATGGTTCTAAAACAAAGATTCGAGAGCTTTTTTCCCTCTTTAACTCCATACAAGCTTGGTTGATCCTCGTTGAGTATTTTGCGAGAAATCAAACCTCAAAGGGCCACTGTTCATCGCAGATTTTGTGGAGATGGGGTGCATCGATTTCACCGGGGTCAGTGCTGGAGAAAGGCAATGGAAGGGGCTTCAACGTGGGCTATCTTGATCGAACTCCGGTTATTAAATGTTGGGGCGGCAGCGAGTTTTGTCTGGTACGGTGGGTTCGGTTTCTTCCTTTGTGCGTGCGCTGGAAGAAGAAACATCGGCCTAATAATGTAATTAAAGTTTCGATTAGTAATTAATTATATATTTAAATATTTTAATATTCAAAATGTTATAACTTTATCATATCAGAACGGAATTAAACGAAACAAAGTTCGTTGGACTCGAAATGAAAAATACTTCGAATGGAACTAGTCTAAAGGATATTGGAGCTAGCTGCAGTTTTAGTTAAATTAAACACCAGGTTTAATTTAATTAAAATAATCGTTATTAACGATTTCAAAACCGACCACGGTGAGAACTCTCTCTCTCACTCAAATTATTTTACAGTTATTATATAATAGTTTGCAGGCAGGGCTTAGTAGCTCCTGAACTATTTTTTTTGTACAAACCATGGTTGATTGTTTGATTGGATTGTGATTGGGACTGTCATGTATTGATATTGTTGTATATAAAAATTATTTATATAAACTATATATAAAAATTATCATGAAATGAAAATAAAATAAATATTCATTTACAAATTGGACGGTTTGTTTATGTACACTTATTTAACTAATACGACTGGTACGATAAATTTTACACATCGGCCAACTACATAAATAATAAACAATATTTGTTTGAAAACCCCACACGGGTATTGGGATGATATTTGACATACACTGATCCCAAAATTAGTGGTATGTCAGTCGATGGGTTAACAGACTATATAAGCGTTATTTATTTATTTAATGCTTATACAGTTGTAAAATGCACTCTGGATGTTGTGCGAATTTTTAATGATTGTTTATCATTATTGTTGTATACATGCGATGTATGAAATCCATATAACTAAAATTATATGGTAATTGATTGAGTCTGCTTATAGTTCAGAATTAACGAATATTTTAAAATAATATTCAGCAAATATTGAAATGTGAAGCCTTGTTAAGTAGTTAAACGCCATTTTAACACGAACGGTATTTTTTGCCAATTTTATTCATTTTATAATGAATATCGAAACGCGATTTCAAAATCTGATATTTTGAAAATATTATCATTTTAATATTATAATGATATGAAATATTCAATTTTGATTTGAAAATTGAAGTGAAGTGGAAATCGTTTTAAAATAAATTTAAAATGAATTTATAAAGGAATATTCAATTTTCATTTAAAATTGAAATGGAGTTGGAATCGTTTTAAAACTAATTTATAAAGGAATATTCAATTTTGATTAAAATTGAAATGGAGTTGGAATCGATTTAAAACGAATATATAAAGGTCATTATAAACGCAGTTCGATGGCCGTTATTGGAAACAGACTGTACAAGCGATATTAAAATTACAAAAAATATGGAAAAAAATATGTAAAATCATAACAAATGATTTGGAAAGATTTTGGATGAAAAATTCCATTTTTGAAGAGATAAAAGTATATTTTTATCGAAATGAACTAGTTAATAACTAGAATATTAATCTAACTATTTTTATGAATAAATAAATTGGATTTAAAAATGGTTTTAAAATAACCAGAATTTTCCAAGGAATAAATTGGAATGGAAATAATTTTCGGAATATTTCGATATTGGATTCCGTGATTAAACAGATATTGTTGAGGAAATTGGAAGATATATATATTGTTATTCCCAATACGATATTTGTCGGTTTCAGAATTTGATATCGAATATAAGCCGATATAATTTCTATTCAGAGTCTTGTAGTTGATATCAAATTGGATTTTGGGTTTGTTGTGAACTATGTCTTTATTAACACTGTTCTTAAACCCAGTTAAGAAAGGAATAAATCTTTTAATTAAGATTTAGTAAAATTTACCAGTTAATTAATTTAATTGGAACAGAATTAGATTTTGGGTTTGTCGTGAACGATGTCTTAATAAACACTGTTCTTAAACCCAATTGAGAAAAGAAAAATTCTTTTAAGTAAGATTTAGGGAATTTTACCAATTTTTGGGTTTGTCGTGAAATGTGTCTTAAGTAACACTATTCTTAAACCTAGTTGGGAAAGAATAAATCTTTGAATTAAGATTCAATGAAGTTTTCCAATTAGTTAATATTTAATTGGAATTGAATTAAAGAACTAGATTTTTGGGTTTATCATGAACAGTGTTTTAAATAACACTTGTTCTCTAACCCCATTAACAGTGCTAATTAAAGATATGCTTAGAAGCAGTGATCAAAACTTTTGTTGAAAAGCAACGTTTGGTGGATGATTATCAAAGCATAGCTTTGATTAGCATAGCTTTAATTAGCATAGCTTTGTGTAGTGTTAATTCGCGAGCCTCACACATCGGTACGATGGTGAACTGATGGTTAGATCAGTATACTTTCGATATGAGGATGGATTCGGTCGACCGAGATAGGCTGGGCATGGTCGCTACACACCAGGTAGGGATAGGACACACCCCTGATTCCTAGGAGGATAGAGTATACAGCGTTTTCTCATGCACGGGATGTAAGCCATTGAGATACTTGATATCCGGGATACAGTGTGAATGTGCATTACGGTCATTTCTCATGCTTGGGACGTAAGTCATTGAGTATTGCACTACGTGATCGATCCTTCGGATCAGGAGCCACCATGATGGAAATCCAACTTCCAATATGACATTTTGCGGTTTTAGTTGTATACTATTCTCGGCATAGTGGAATGGGGCATTCACGTCGTCTATGATTGATACAATTATATTTGAAGTTGATTTATTCACTTACAATAGTAATAAAAGATGAAATTTCACGTATCAAACATATTTGGCTATTTTAAGGGAAAACTCTATCCTCGACTGCTTTCATTGTGTGATGGGACCTGAGTCTTATAATAGCTTCATTTTCTCTTTAGCATTGCTATGTTATTTTTATGCACTGGTATTCTTGGGGGTAAACCCGTTCCGTGTTATATGACGTGGTCCCTTGATTTACCTAACTTTAAAATCAAGTTAATAATTGTTTTAGTTCTCACACCAGTCCCATTACCGACACGGAGTTTATTGTTTTAACCTAAACTCTGGGTGCCCATTTTTTCCACATGGGCAGCTAGTAGTTTTGGTTTTCACAGATATTACTTTTCCCAGGATCCTGGATTACAGCTGGAGCTATATTCAGAAAGCTTTGTATCCGTGTATTTCATTCAGTTGTGATAGTTATTGTATTTTTCACTACACATTGTATTTATACATTTTATTTCCGCTGCTATGTATTTTAAAACTCTGATATTTTTCTGTGTAATATTTATTCGTACTCTGATATATTCTTGTACTCTGATGTAAATTATTATAGTAGCAATGAAATGTTCTTATGTTTGTGTTCTGATTTGTTGTGTTCTCAATTCAATTAGGGTTTTCCCGTAAGGATAAGTTTGGGTCGTCTCAGCGTGGTATCAAAGCTTTAGTTTGCATAGATCAAGAACGAGACACATTAGAACCAAACGAAAGAATTCACCAGAGATTGGATTAGTAATATCCAATGAGGATGACTCGTTAGAGATAGGGTTAGTAATACCCTAGAATGTGTTTAAAGAGTGCTATTTATTAAAAAAAAATTAGTTCTGAAATTTATAACTTAATATACGTATTTGAATATTTTATTTTATTTGGACAATCGAGTATATGAAGATTTTGCATATACGCCTAGCTAGCATGTATTTGAAGTCTCGATATACTAGATAGATATAGAATCACACTCTAGTCGCCCATAGATGATCCTGATAATTGTGATCACATTACCAATGCTTAAGTTTGAGTTTCGAAAGTGGGATTTCTATATATTTCCAACTGACTTGTGTGAGAACCAAAACTTAGTTAGAATTTATTGTTTGTGATTTAGTACCAAAAATAAGATTTTTAAGTATATATATAAAGATATATGTTTGAAAGGTTAACCAACTAATTGATTGCTTGTTGAGATGTGTGATTATTGGTTTGATTAATAAAAGTATTGGAAGGATAATCAATTTAAACCAATAAAAGAACAAATGAATGGTAAAGTTAGCCAAACTTAATTTGTTATTGAAATGAAATGAAAATTGATTGAAATCGCATACATGTGCATATATATGTGTATGAACAGGTCGTAGCATGGAAACTAAGAAGAGGAATAAAATTGTATGCCCGACAAATAGGTACATGTTTACTGTATTTCTTGACTTTTGATGATTTTATGAGCCGATTGGCTAACCGCTTGGCTTTTTCTTTTTCTTTTGGATTGATGAGGGTCCTATGAGATAAGTTGCAGTTTTAAATATCAACCCATACAAAGGAGGTTATAGCGATTTTTTTTGAAAATTTAGGGTATTAGCCAAATTTTTGAGAAATTAGAAAATTCTTAGAAATTGAAAAGTTGAAGAATGAAAGGCAGAATGAAAGTTGAGTTGGTTAGTTAAACAACTTTCAACTCCGTTCTTTTTCAAGACAAAAAGATTTTAAGTGGAGAAGATTGTAACAAACCCGGAATTGCTGAACCAATTTAAAATTTTTATTTTAGTTATTTTAATGAATTTTGAATATTTAATATGATCTATTTTAAATAATAACGACTAAAAATTTATTTAAATCGAAGTTAGAACGTATGAATTTAATTTAATTTAATTACAAAACAAACTAGTAATGGCGCTGTAGTTTGAAAATTCAATTTTAAATTTCAAGTGAATGTATAGGATTCAGAACAAATCGGATTTCAGTAAAACCAGAAATATTTGAATTTGTTTAATTATATCTTTCTAATGAATGTGAAAAATCCAGATTTCATAACGAGAACTGAAAGTTATGTCCAGTTTAAAATTTAAAATAGTCGCTATGGAATTTAATATAATATATAGCCCTTAAAAATAGCCATTTTACAAATGACCTCCGTTTTCGACGAAACCACTTTTGTTGGATCCGGAATGTCAAATGATCGCTAGGTTTCAAATTTCATAATTTTTGGATTTAATATGTGAGCATAGTAAATTTAAATGCGTTTTATCAGTTTAGTTTGTATTAGGCCCACATCCCTAAAACCAAACTTAATTAGGTTCACATCCGGTCATAAACTTATTGAAAATTTAGTCATTATTTTTTGAAACTTCAATAAAAAAATATGAAAAAATCACGTAAATTCATAATTAATTAAAACATGTAAACATTGAGAAATCCAGGTCAAAAAATAATGAAACAAAGCGTCAAAAAAGAAAAAAGAAAAGAAAAAAACAACGAATTGCAGTTAAATGCATAAATAGTATGTACAAATCTATATTTTCCTGCATACATCTGTGCATGTTTTCAACTCATACATTTGCATTTGATATTTTTGCATACATCAATGCAAGTACTGCGTAATTTTGGCATACAAGTGTGCATAAATCCACATGCATAAATATCAGTTTAAATTTCTGCATGAAATACCTGCATACATGTGTGCAAGTGTTCCAATTAGTTGCACACATGTATGCAAGTTTCTGCAGAATTTCGGAAGAAAACAGTGTATGCAATAGTTGCATACATGTATGCAACTATTGGCAAAAGTTGCATACATTTATGTAACTTTTTTTTTTGGTTTGCGTGGACTTCCGAGAATATTTCCAAATTTTAGAAAAAAAAATTGTGGTGCAGCGCCAAAATTTTGGCTCAAAAATGAAAAAGGAAGAAGTCTTCAAAGGAGATGGCGAAAGGCACAAAATAGGACCGGGTTTGTATTATAAACATGACAAGGACGTGAGTTTTATTTTAAACTATAATACGAACCTGTAAAAAAGCACCCTTAAATTTAATCGACAAAAAATGAACATTTTTCAACTGATCTCCAAATTCGTCAAAATTAGTTTTGTTCGGACCGTATCGTCAAAACATAGCTAGATTTATTTTTCTGGAATTTTTGGAGTCAGTATATGGCCCCGGTAAATTAAAATGTACGTTTGAATACAATATATATTGATTTATATTTTAATTTTGACTAAAACTGATCATAATAGCCGAATTGGGTTACGAAACATATCCCATTGTGTCCGGAATGGAGGTATTAAGCTGGGGTGACAGTCGTTGGGTTTGATTTGGAGTTTAAACGCAAAATATCCCTTTTTTCAAATTTAATAATATTAAATTATATATTATATAAGTCAAATTTGGGTCAAACTTGACCCTAATTCTTCAAAGCACGATCTGAGCCGCCAAGCATAAATAAAGGGGCGAAATTGCTCAAAAGTTTAATCCCAAGTCCCTCACAATCTAAATCGAATTAATGTATGATTCTAAAGCAAAGATTCGAGAGATTTTTTTTTCATTTTTAACTCCATACAAGATTGGTCGATCCTCGTTGAGTATTTTGCAAGAAATCAAGCCTCAAAGGGCCACCGTTTGTCGTAGATTTTGCGGAGATGGGGTGCATCGATTTCGCCGGGGTCAGAGCTGGAGAAATGCAATGGAAAGGGCTTCAACGTAGGCTATCTTGATCGTACTCCGGTCATTGAAATTTGGGGCGGCATTCAGTTTTGTCTGGCACGATGGGTTCGGTTTCTTCCTTTGTGTGCGCACCTGGAAGAAGAAATAAAGGCTTAATAATGTAATTAAGGTTTTGATTAGTAATTAATTATATATTTAAATGTTTTAATATTCAAATTGTTATGACTTTGTCATATCAGAACGGAATTAAACAAAACAAAGTTCGTTGGACTCGAAATGAAAAATACTTGCAATGGAACTAATTTGAAGGATACCGGAGCTAGCTGCAGTTTTAGTTAAATTAAACGCTGGGTTTAATTTAATTGTCATAATCGTTTTTAACGATTTCAAAACGCACCACGGTGAGAACTCTCTCTCTCTCTCTCTCACTCAAATTATTTTACAATTATTATATAATAGGTTGCAGACAGGGCTTAGTAGCGCCTAACACTATTTTTTTGTACAAACCATTGTTGATTGTTTATTTGGATTGTGATTGGGATTGTCATGTATTGATATTGTTGTATATAAAAATTATTTATATAAACTGTATATAAAAATTATCGTTAAATGAAAATAAAATAAATATTCATTTACAAATCAGACGGTTTGTTTATGTACACTTATTTAACTAATATTGATTGGGATGATAAATTTTACACATCGCCCAACTGTACAAATAATAAACAGTATTTGTTGTTTGAGAGCCCCACACGGGTATTGGGATGATATTTGACATACATTGATCCCAATAATTAGTGGTATGTCAATCGATGGGTTGATAGACTGCATAAGCGTTATTTATTTATTTTAATGCTTATACAGTTGTAAAATGCACTCTGGATGTTATATGAATTTATAATGATTGTTTATTATTGTTGTTGTATACATGCGATGTATGAAATCCATATAACTGAAATTATATGGTAATTGATTGAGTCTATTTCCAGTTCAGAAATAACGAATATTTTAAAATAATATTCAGTAAATATTGAAATGTGAAGCCGTGTTAAGTTGTTAAACGCCATTTTAACACAAACAAGATTTTCTGTCGATTTTATTCATTTTATAATGAATATCATAAAGTGATTTCAAAATCTGATATTTTGAAAATATTATCATTTTAATATTATAATGATATGAAATATTCAATTTTGATTTGAAAATTGAAATGAAGCAGAGATGTTTTCAAATGAATTTATAAAGGAATATTCAATTTTGATTTAGAATTGAAATGGAGTTGGAATCATTTTAAAACGAATTTATAAAGGAATAATCAATTTTGATTTAAAATTGAATGGAGTTGGAATCAATTTAAAACGAATTTATAAAGCAATATTCGGTTTTGATTTAAAATTGAAATGGAAATCGTTTTTAAACGAATTTAAAATGATTTATAAAATACATTTTAGAATGAAATCGAATATATATATTATATATACTAATGGCCTGAATAGAACGCGCCGCGCATCGACCGTTCGTGAATTTCGACCACTAACTTCAAATGGACGTAACAGGAATGCGACCGTCGGGTTCTCCTAAAAATGGAACCATTGGGTTCGTATTGAAAAGAGCTTTCCAAAGAATATAGGAGATTTAAATTTGAATAGTTGGATTTGGAATTATATCCAAATCAATTTCAGAAAAGGCCGCTATAGATGCAGTTCAGTGGCCGTTATTGGAAACCAACTGCACGAGCGATAGAAAAATTATTAAAAATATGAAAAAATGCAAAATCATAAAAAATGATTTAGAAAGATTTTGGATGAAAAAATTCAGTTTTGAAAAGATAAAAATATATTTTTATCAAAATGAACTAGTTAGTAATTAGAATAATAATCCAACTATTTTTAAAAATAAATAAATTGGATTTAAAAATGGTTTTAATATAACCAGAATTTTCCAACGAATTAATTGGAATGGATTTGGATTGGAAATAATCTTCGAAATATTTCGATATTGGATTCCATGATTATACGGATATTGTTGAGAAATCTGGAAGATATGTACATTGTTATTCCCAATACGATATTTGTTGGTTTCAGAATTTAATATTGAATATAAGTCGATATAACTCCTATTTAGAGTCTTGTATTTGATATCAAATTGGATTTTGGGTTTGTCGTGAATGGTGTCTTTATTAACACTATTCTTAAACCCAGTTGAGAAAGGAATAAATCTTTTAATTAAGATTTAGTAAAATTTACCAATTAATTTAATAGGGACAGAATTAAATTTTGGGTTTGTCGTGAACGGTGTCTTAAATAACACTGTTCTTAAACCCAATTGAGAAAAGAACAGATTATTTAATTAAGATTTAGGGAATTTTATCAATCAATTAATATTTAATTGGATTGAAATTGGATTTTGGGTTTGTCGTGAACTGTGTCTTAAATAACACTATTCTTAAACCCAGTTGAGAAAAGAATAAATTTTTAAATTAAGATTTAGTGAAGTTTTCCAATTAATTAATAATAAATTGGAATTGAATAAAAGAACTGGTTTTTTGGATTTATCGTGAATGGTGTTTTAAATAACACTTGTTCTCTAACCCAATTAACAGTGAAGATATGATTTGGAATTAATATATCTGTTTGTTAAGATTTAATGGAATTTTCCAAAGTGAAGTTTTTCCAATTTAATATATTAAACTAGAATTGAATATTTTCAATTGGAATTGAATGGAATTCGATTTGGTGATAATCGAGATGAGCTGCTGTGAAGGAAGATCGTTATTATGTATGGAATTTAAAAGGCTTTGCCGTTACTCCATTTATATAATTAGTCTGATACGGAAATTTATATTGACTATATATTGATCTATTTTCCGTGAAAGTTCCAGTTTGATGGAATATGATTTTGGGTTCATCGTGGACTGTGTTTTAAAGGACATTCATTCTTTAACCCTATTAAAGATAGGATGACATTGTATTTCGAGCTATATTCGTTGATCTCTGCTAAATATATATATCTGTTTGGTGGCGTAGAATTTATTCTCTTGCTTAACACCCTTCTCTGAGACGTACGAGCTTAGAGGTTATATGTAATGGCCCACAAATCCGTACTATCCGAGTTGACTAATAACACTACACGTCCAACCCAAATGACATAGAAATATGAATCATTAGCAGAAAGAAGTTAGAGGATGATGAATAGAAAGAAACAAAAGTTAAAATAGAAGAAAAACGAAGAACACAAATATCACAGCGGAACGAATAAAATATATTAAATAACATAACTTTTGAAACACAAATCAGTAACTGTATATACATACAATTATTAGAGCACAACAGTTATGCCTAGAACAATTATAAACACCTGTTTCCAGATACAATATAGTACACAACGGAAATATGATAGTCTATAGCTAACTGGTGAAGCCTCCTGCTTCCAACTCTTCCAAGTGAATCTGAAAAATCCCGACTACTTGACTGCCCATACAAATTTGGGCACCCAAGAGTTAGGGAAAACAAAAACAAAATTAACTCTTGGTCAGTCATGGGACTGATGTAAATAAACTCCGATCATTTGTTTAACTTTAAAAATCCTTTCGAAAGAAATGATAATCGTAAGAACGATCCACACATAAACACGGATGGTTTTTACCTTGCGATAACCCAAAATATTTTTTATAACAAATCCAGTGATATTATAATATTGTCTATATCAAATAAATAGAATCTGGCGGAACGCTTGCATCTTATGCTCCATATATATTATAAAACCAAAAACCGCAGGGCGTTTATTAGAGGTTGGATTTCCAATATGACAAGGTATGGAACCACCTTCCGATAGTGTATCTCTAGAGGGGAATACACTGGGTTCAATAAGAACATCTTGAAAACCGGCCCACACATGACTGACCACTCATTTCGCTTGAGTGTATCGAATGTATATCACCAACGGTTGGGATCAGTAACCGTTTCCCGAAAAGGACAGTATCGATAGATTAAAGAAGCAAAGGGAATTTCTCTAGATAGATGATTGTACACCCTAATGGGAGCGACCTACATAGCCATGCTGCCTGGCCGATTTTTGTCATTTCCCGGTTGTTGAGGCCTGAGGCTACGATTTCTTTTCATTAATAGATAGCACAATCACTTTGAATGCCACATTGTCAAATCCGTAAATCATTAATTGATTTGCACAAATATATTCTGGACATTATGCTAAGAGAATAAATTCTCCACCGCCATATTTATCTATACAGACCAACATATGCAATCACTGGAAATACTCTGTCAGACATTCGTCCATACACTTTGTTCTGGGACTGAATGAAACCAAAGGCACAATTTCTATTAATAGAAAAAGTCCTTGCACTTTTTCCGTCTTTGATTATCTTTATATAATTTGATTCGCAACATTACTGCCAATATGGAGTGGTTCACGGACAATAATCCAACCGTCTCTCCATATTGACAACGATATTGGCAAACACTTCGATAATCGATTATTTAACTATCGAAGAAAAATAAACATCCATTCAAAACATTAAACAATCTCTGGACCCCTTAATTAATATTTCATTCATTAATTAAATCACTACTCCATTTCCTAATCAATATTTGTTAGCCAAATATTTTCAACAATCATCTTGGCCCTTTTCGCTATTTGGAAAACATTTCCATATATCGCCTCCTTTTATTTTCTATACGTAGAAAATATCTTCTATTTATAATTGGAAAACATTCTAATTACTTATCTCTTTCACGCCCGTTCATTTCTATACTCAGGAAATATTTATTTATTATATTTCAACAATTCCACTTCCTTGGGTTAAAACGAATGTTGTATAAAACGTTGTCACAACAACCCAAAACGCTGCATTCAACTAAACTCTTTAAACATCTCTCTTTGGGACTGAATCTTGTTGTTTATCAGTTAATAATGAAACCAGTCAAGTTGGGGTATAATTACCTCTAAGACCTTGACTGAATAACATCTGTAACTTCAAAACAAACATGACCACTTATCTCAAATCATCAACACCATAAAAAGCACTTATTCATTTTTTTTTAAAACGTATATACATATATATATATTTCTCTTTCTATTACCAGATTTTTGATTTCCCTTTTGCTTATAAAATTATATTTTTAAGTTCGTTTCCTTATCGGATTCTATATATATTGATATATAGATTTCTAATTATCATATTATCTTAAAAATATTCTAACTTCTTAAATTTCTAGAAAATTTCACCCATAACCTCCTTTGTACTGGTCGATAGTTCAAACCTCAACTCGCCTCTCTAGGCCCTTTCCATTCAAAAAGAAAATCAAAAATCCAAGTGGCTTGCCGATTCGGCGCATAAAATCTCATATGGAATTTAAACGTGTACCTTTATGTCGGGCACTCGAATTATAATCTTCATACACTTCATCCCATACATGTCTAACACATATCCAAATATTTCTGTTTGGTTTCAACTCAATCCATCCGTCTTAACCCAATTCGCTAATTTATTTTCTAGTTTGCTATATTTGCCTGTTTCACTTCTTATTTGAACATATCACATTCAAATATATTTTAATCTACTCATGAACCCAATCTAATTCCATTTTCAACTCGGGTTACATACTCAATTTCGAATAAAAATTCGCAAATCTCTTTCACTTATCCAACGCCCAATTTTCGATTCATATCTCGATTAACTATTTATTCTTCAAACTAGTCAAATCTATTTAATAACTAAAAATCTGATTTTTGTTTCAAAAATCATTTCACTTACTTCACTAGAGTTCATATTTATTTTATATCTCCAGTCTGGATTTTTCTGATGGCAATTCGGATTTTATTTCCTTAAAATCCTTTTATTTATTTAAATAAACCGTTATGGTTTTATAATGGTTCTGGCATTGTTTTTCTGAAAATTTGATTTTGACATAACTCAAAATCTATTCGACGAAATCCAGATTTTTCTCTTCCATTAGAAAACTATTATTCAAACGGTCCTGGCGATTCTTGTTTAAAAGAATTCCGACTTAAATTGAGTTCTGTATACTCAATTGAAGTTCGGAACGCTAATTTACGAACAGCCACGCTGCGGCGAGTTCGTTTTAATTATAATTAAATATAAACTTTAAACTTTGTTGATAAATGAATTTCAACTCCCTTCTAAAATATTTTAACCTATTTTAAACCAATTTCCCAAACTTACTCGATGGTTCTGATTATCCCTAATCATCAATTATTTCATAATTCAGTTATAAATTTATTTATAACTCGATCTACTATATTAACTTCTAATCCCTTTATAAATAGTTTATTTATAAAATTCAATATAATCAAATTCTGATTATAAACCCTTTGGATTTTTCTCAATTCAATTTGTATTCCGAATTTCAGAATAAAATTTATCGTTCTATTTCAAACCGTTTTCCAATTTACTTTTCAATTCATAATTGAAATATAAACTTCTAAATTATCCAACAATAATTTATTTCCCTATTTTTTTAGACATTGTTTATAATTAATTTTCTTGTTTTAAAAATTAAAACAAGCTTTCCTTTCAAATACCTATTTGAAACCCAACCCCTTTTATATTCGGAATTTCGGAATAAAAACTGTCATCTCCTTTTTCCGAAATGATTTCAATTTATACTTTTAAATTCATATTTGAATTTAATATTTCAAATTATCTCTTGATAATTAGTTCATTAGATTTATAAACATCGTTTATAAATTTCCTTGTCTTATATATTTAAACAAGTTCTATTTTGAAATCTATTTAAAACCAAAATCTTATTTTGGAATATTCTATATATTATAACTTATCTATATAAATATAGATATATATAATCTATTTTTAAATTTAAATTAACTTCTATTTAAATAAAATCCTAATATTTTATAGACATATTTTAGATAAATTCGAACTAATCGAATTCACATCATAAATCCTTACGGATTTATTTCAGTTCAGTTTATATTCTGAACATCAAAATAAACTTCATCTTTTACTTCTTTAAAACAATTTCCCATTTCCATTTATAAACTCATATTTGAATTTAAATATTCAAATTATCAAATTATAATATTTTCACTTTATTTATAAACACTGTTTATAAATTCATTTCAATTCTCTGCATTATTAATTTATAAACACATTTATAAATTCACTACTTGTTTCATATATTCTAAACAAGTTAATATATTTATAGCCTAATTGAAATTCAAATTCTATTTTAGATAAATAGATTTCCCCCCTTTAAATTTCAAAATATCATTTTCCTTGATATTTTTATATATCAACATTTCAGGTCCAATGATATTTTAACCAATCAAAAATACCAATTATCAACCATAGATTTTCTAACACATCATATATGATAATATATATGAGAACAAACAAATAATAATATTTTTAAGGAATCCAGTTGGATCCCTCCAACCTATTTTCCTGCATCCACAGACGTTAGCCAACATAAATAATACCCATTCTACTTCATGGCAGAATATCGCGGTATAGAAGGTCATCCACTATCATAGCATGGGGCGCATGGGGTCATCCGCTAATGAAACTGCGGGCATCCGCTAAGGGTACTGCGGGAATCCAACCAATCACCAATATATATATATATATATATATATAATAGCCACAAATACCAATCCTAAATAACTAATATATATTTAATATAGCCATAATAAAATTCCAATGCAAGCAAACAACCAATGAACAATTATTTTTAATTAATAAAATTAATTCTAAATAAAATATGAGTGAGATTTACTCATCGTGATTTTTATATCCGATCTGTTCTGATTTAATTTCAGCTTATGTAATCTGCAGCCATGAATTCCTTGACTCATTCCATTAGATGCAATCTTGTATATATTTTAATATAACATTTATTATTTATGCTATAGAATAAATTTCAAATGCAATAAAATTACTAAATTAGAAATTTTTTTACCTTTATTCCCATTTTTATTTTTTCCTTTCTTCCCCATTTGAAGAAACACTTCCGTAGCATTTGAAGCCTACATCCATGATTTTTCTTCAAATCTCACTCTCCAAATCTTAGCAAAAACCAAAACTGAAAATATTATCGAACTCCACATCCTCTAATTTTTCCATTTAACCCCACCTTTTAGATTTCGACTCCCTGTTGCTACCTGTAGCTAATTCATGCTACAGAACTCAACTTTTCATTATAGCCGATCACTTCTCCCTTCAATCCAACTGCACTGCTTCTTCAACTCAGTACCACAACAATCACAAATACATTGCCACAAATTCCCAATATGAATTCCCACCTCAGTTATCCAGTTCGACATCAAACAAATTTAATGACCATCGCACTGTACCAACCAGCTCCATCTCCCCAATGTTGTTCGATCGACCTAGAGGACTGCTGCAAAAATCGCAACTCTTCCCTGTCCTCATACTTCACGACTTCACCTCCACGACAAATCTAAGATGACCCAATGGCATCGCGACTTCGAGTTGCCCTAACGAGGTACCTCGATAACAGTTGCAACCTTCTCTTATTGATGCAACAACAGGATCTCTACGCGATATTCATCTTAACAGAAATCCAACAAGCTTAACTAGTGCCATCACGAGCTTCAACTCGTCACTCGTTTCACGATTGAAAGATCAAAATCCCAAAAATTGAAATCCCTAAATTCGACAGTTTCACTGCGGAACTCCCTCTCGTTCGAGCGCCTAGCCAGTAGCATCGTTCGAGATGTTAATTTGAATTACTTTCGAATCTTTTTTTTCTTACTCTAAATCGATGGAACGGATTTCATTTCTTTCGTGACTGGAAAAATGGAAAAAGGGAAAATAGAGAATTTAGTTATATTTTTGAATGAGAAGAAAGAAACCGAGGCTTTTCTTTATAATTGCGAACGGGAACCATCGTACTAGAGCCATTAAATCATGGTTTTACTTGGTCGTGAAGCTGGGGAACATAAGTACATGATTGGAAAGAAGATAGTTGTAGCTATGGGTAGGTTATCTGTGCAGACTTCGATAGGAAGGAAAAGGTTTTATATTTGTTTATTTTAGTTTGTAACTAAACTGATACGATTTTATTAATTTAAAACACCCCATGATTCTGAACTCCTTTTTGAACACAACAACTGTCATTTCCATAGTTATATCCCTATTCTGAACATACTGGGACAGGTTTTAAAGCCCAATTCGATCATATGGAGAAGATATTAATTTAAATTGATACTAATTAAATTAAAAACAATTAATTTCTTGATAATAAATTATTATTATTATCGTTTATTATCAAATACAATTTTTATTGATCATTGAAAATTATTCTGATTCACGTCTAACTTTGAATTCCATTATATATTGTTTTTGTATTTACAATATTTAATATATTTGATATTTAAATCGAAATCGATTTTTTTAAATCGGTAACTTAATATAAAAATTCATATATATTACCAAATTCAATATTTAAATCATATTAAATATTTAAAATAAACTGTTCGAAAATCCGGGTCGTTACATTCTTCCCCCTTAAAAGAATTTCCTCCCCGAAATTACTAAGGTAAGAAGAGTGCTAAAAACTTATTTACTTTTCAAAAATTCACGTATGTTGAACTCAACATTTCATACTTTAACAAATTTTCATTTCCACAAAAACTTTTTGTTTCCATTTACATTGCTCATCATATCTGCTTACATTCAATTAATTCGAATGATTTTCAGTTAACACATTCATATCTGATTCATATTCCATTCAAATTGATTTTACTCAATTTATTTACTTCGATTCATTTAACTTATTTAAGTTAAATTTTAATTTTCAGAATTGACATTCCTGGTTTTCATTTCAAATTCCTTTTGAAATAACATATATATATGTATATACAAATATTATTACCATCTCAAATTCAAAATATTTGAATTTTCCAACTCACTTGTTTTCTCAAGCAAATTTCCTTCAAAACTTTTCTAAGGCAGTAATCCATCACTTAGAAACTCGAAAATGAACACCGATGATGTCGCGATCATCATCAGAATTATTTCCCAGCCACTGAATTGAGTTCAGTGTTTTATCACTGTCAAAATCCATTTAAAAATGATTTTTATTCAAAAAAAATTCTAAACCAAACCTACATTCTTCTAATATACTTTAGAAAATATTTTTCCAAACACCCAGGATTTTAAATTCTTAATTCTGATTCTGAATCTAATTCCAATTCATCTCATTTATATATTTCATTTCATACACATTTTACTTGGTTATAACCTTTCCAATTTTATAATCTCATTTGATTATAATAACAACCAACATATCCCTATATTATAATATTTTTAGAAAATTATTCTTTCTATATCAAAATAGAATTTTTGGGTAAAATTACTTCATTTACCCACTTCAAAACATTATTATGTTGAATTTCTCTGTTCAAGTGTTTAGAAATTCCTATCGACTTCGTAGCGTCCCACGATTCGATCAGAATTCATAAACCACTTAACACACAAGTTAACACAACATAAAACATTTATTTTAATCAAGTAACAAACACGCGCTCTCATATATATACACACTCAACTCATTCTAGGGTACTACTGACCCTATCTCTAATGAGCACAATCCCACCAAAGCCTAGGTATTTGCTCAACCTAAGCCCTGATACCAACTATAATGGCCGGCAAATCCGTACTATCTGAGTTGGCTAATAACACCACACATCCAACCCAAATGACACAGAAATACGAATCAGTAGTAGAAAGAAGTTAGAGGATGAGGAATAGAAAGAAAGAAAAGTTAGATTAGAAGAAAAACGAAGAACACAAATCTCACAACGGAACGAATAAAATATATTAAATAACATAACTTTTGAAATACAAATCAGTAACTGTATATACATACCATTATCAGAGCACAAAGGTTATTCCTGGAACAATTATAATGTTTCCAGGTACAACATAGTACACAACGGAAATATGATAGTCTATAGCTAACTGGTGAAGCCTCCTGCTTCCAGTTCTTCCAAGTGAATCTGAAAAATCCCGACTACTTGACTGCCTGTACAAATTTGGGCACCCAAGAGTTCAGGGAAAACAAAAACAAAATAAACTCTGGGTCAGTCATAGGATTGGTGTGAGTAAACTCCAATCATTTGTTTAACTTTAAAAATCCTTTCGAAAGAAATGATAATCGTAAGACCGATCCACACATAAACACAGATGGTTTTTACCTTACGATAACCCAAAATATTTTTGATATCAAATCCAGTGATATTATAATAATGTCTACATCAAATAAATAGAATCTAGCGGAACGCTTGCATCTCACGCTCCATATATATTATAAAACCAAAAACTGCAGGGTGTTTATTGGAGATTGGATTTCCAACATGATAAGGTATGGAACCAACTTCCGATAGTGTACCTCTATAGGGGAATACATTGGGTTCAATAAGAACATCTTGCAACCCGGCCCACACATGACCGACCACTCATTTCGCTTGACTGTATCGAATGTATATCACCAACGGTTGGGATCAGCAACCGTTTCCCGAAAAGGACAATATCGATAGATTAAAGAAGCAAATGGAATTTCCTAGATCGGTGATTATACATCCTAATGAGAGCGACCCACATAACTATGTTGCCTGCCCGATTTTTGTCATTTACCGGTTGTTGAGGCCTGAGGCTACGATTTCTTATCATTCATTGATAACACAATCACTTTGAATGCCACATTGTCAGATCCGTAAATCATTAATTGATTCGCACAAATATATTCTAGATATTATGCTAAGAGAATAAATTCTCTGCCACCATATATATCTATATAGACCAACATATGCGATCATTGGAAATACTCTGTCAGACATTCGCCCATACACTTCGTTTTGGGACTAAACGAAACCGAAGGCACAATTTCTATTAATAGAAAAAGTCCTTGCACTTTACTCCATCTTTGATTATCTTCATATAATCTGATTCGCAACGTTACTGCCAATACGGAGTGGTTCACGGATAATAGTCCAACCGGTCTCTCCATTTTGACAACGATATTGGCAAACACTTCGATAGTCGATTATTTAACTATCGAAGAAAAACTAACATCCATTCAAAACATCAAACAATCACTGGACTCCTTAATTAATATTTCATTCAGTAATTAAATCACTACTCCATTTTCTTATCAATATTTGTTAGCCAAATATTTTCAGCAATCATCTTGGCCTTTTTCGCTATTTGGAAAACATTTCCATATATCGCCTACTTTTATTTTCTATACGTAGAAAATATCTTCTTTTTATAATTGAAAAACATTCCAATTACTTGTCTCTTTCATGCCTATTCATTTCTACACTCAGGAAATATTTATTTATTATATTTCCACAATTCCACTTCCTTGGGTTAAAACGAACGTGTATAAAACTTGCCACAACAACCCAAAACACTGCATTCAACTAAAGTGTTTAAACATCTCTCTTTGGGACTGAATCTTGTTGTTTATCAATTAATAATGAATCAATCAAGTTGGGGTATAATTACCTCTCAGACCTTGACTGAATAACATCTTTAACTTCAAAACAAACAAGACCATTATCTCATATCATCAACACCATAAAAACCACTTATTCATTTTTTAAAACGTGTGTGTGTGTATATATATATATTTATTTCTCTTTCTATTACCATATTTTTGATTTCCCTTTTGCTTATAATATTCTATTTTTAAGTTCGTTTCCTTACCGGATTCTATATATAGTGATATATAGATTTCTAATTATCAAATTATCTTAAAAATATTCTAACTCCTTAAATTTCCAGAAAATTTCGCCATAACCTCCTTTGTACTGATCGATAGTTCAAACCTCAACTCGCCTCTCTAGGCCCTTTCCATTCAAAAAGAAAATCAAAAAGCCAAGTGGCTTGCCGATTCGGTGCATAAAATCTCATATGGAATTTAAACGTGTACCTTTATGTCGGGCACTCAAATTATAATCTTCATACACTTCATCCCATACCTATCTAACACATATCCAAGTATTTCCGTTTGGTTTCAACTCAATCCATTCGTCTTAACCCAATTCGCTAATTTATTTTCTAATTAGCTATTTTTGCCTTTTTCACTTCTTATTTGAACATATCACATTCAAATATATTTTAATCTACTCATGAACCCTATCTAATTCCATTTTCAAGTCGAGTTACATACTCGATTTTGAATAAAAATTCTCAAATCTCTTTCACATATCCAATGCCCAATTTTCGATTCAAATCTCGATTAACTATTTATTCTTCAAACTAGTCAAATCTATTTAATAACTAAAATTCTGATTTTTGTTTCAAAAATCATTTCACTTACTTCACTAGAGTTCATATTTATTTTATATCTCCATTCTGGATTTTTCTGAAGGCAATTCGGATTTTATTTCCTTAAAATCCTTTTATTTATTTAAATAAACCGTTATGGTTTTATAATGGTTCTGGCGTTGTTTTTCTGAAAATTTGATTTTAACATAACTCAAAATATAATCGACAAATCCAGATTTTTCTCTGCCAATAGAAAACTATTATTCCAACGGTCCTGATGATTCCTTTTTCAAAGAATTTCGACTTAAATTGAGTCCTGTATACTCAATTGAAGTTCGTAACGCCAATTTACGAACTACTGCACTGCAGCGAGTTCGTTTTTATTATAATTAAATATATAAACTTTAAACTTTGTTAACAAATGAATTTCAACTACCTTTTAAAATATTTTAATCTATTTTAAACCAATTTCCCAATCTTACTCAGTAGTTCTGATTATCCCTAATCGTCAATTATTTCATAATTCAGTTATAAATTTATTTACAACTCGATCTGCTATATTAACTTCTGATACCTTTATAAATAATTTATTTATAAATTTAAATATAATCAAATTCTAATTATAAACCCCTTGGATTTTCTCACTTCAATTTATATTCCGAATTCCGGAATAAAATTTATTGTTCTATTTCAAACCGTTTTCCAATTTACTTTTCAATTCATAATTGGAACATAAACTTCTAAATTATCCAACAATAATTTATTTCCCTCTTTTTTTAAACATTGTTTATAATTAATTTTCTTGTTTTAAAAATTAAAACAAGCTTTCCTTTCAAATACCCATTTGAAACCCAACCCCTTTTATATTCCGAATTTCGGAATAAAAACTATCATTTCCTTTTTCCGAAATGATTTCAATTTATACTTTTAAATTCATATTTGAATTTAATATTTCAAATTATCTCTTGATAAATAATTCATCATATTTATAAACAACGTTTATAAATTTCCTTATCTTATATATTTAAACAAGTTCTATTTCGAAATCTATTTAAAACCAAAATCTTATTTTGGAATATTCTATATATTATAACTTATCTATATAAATATAGATATATAGAATCTATTTTCAAATTTAAATTTATCTTCTTATTAAATAAAATCCTAATATTTTCTCGACATGTTTTAGTTAAATAAATTCGAACTAGTTGAATTCACATCATAAATCCTTACGGATTTATTTCAGTTCAGTTTATATTCTGAACATCAGAATAAACTTCATCTTTTACTTCTTTAAAACAATTTCCCATTTCCATTTATAAATTCATATTTGGATTTAAATATTTAAGTTATCAAATGATAATTTTTCCACGTTATTTATAAACACTGTTTATAAATTCATTTCAATTCTCTGCATTATTAATTTTTAAACACATTTATAAATTCACTACTTGTTTCATATATTCTAAACAAGTTAATATATTTATAGCCTAATTGAAATTCAAATTTTATTTTAGATAAATAGATTTTTCCCCTTTAAATTTCAAAATATCCTTTTCCTTGATATTTTTATATATCAACATTTCAGGTCCAGTGATATTTAAAACCAATCAAAAATACCAATTATCAACCATAGATTTTCTAACACATCATATATGATAATATATATGAGAACAAACAAATAATAATATTTTTTAGGAATCCAGTTGGATCCCTCCAACCCATTTTCCTGCATCCACAGACATTAGCCAACATAAATAATACCCATTCTACTTCGTAGAAGAATATCGCGGTATAGAAGATCATCCACTATCATAGCGTGGGGCGCATAGGGTCATCCGCTAATGAAAAGGCGGGCATCCGCTAATAGTACTGCAGGAATCCAACCAATCACCAATATATATAATAGCCACAAACACCAATCCTAAATAACTAATATATATTTAATATAACCCTAATAAAATTTCAATGTAAGCAAACAACTAATGAACAATTATTTTTAACTAACAAAAATAATTCTAAATAAAATATGAGTGAGATTTTGTAACAATCCGTATTTTTATAACGTGTAATAACCATAAATCAAGGTAGAATTAATTTTTAAAATAAGAATCAAGGGAAACCGGTTAAGCAAATGCGTTTGTCTCGAAATTCTTCTTGGAAACGAGTCCGAGTTTTCGAAAATCGGAGTCCGTATGACCATGTTATGACCTTTTGAAGTTTTCAGAAGTTTTCAAGTTCAAAACAGAACAGAATTCGAATTCAAATTTCGAAATTCAAACCTCAGGATGGACTGGGCGGGAAATTTCCCGCCCAGGACCAGGTCGACCTGGGGGGTCGACTATGTAGTCGACCTGCCCAGGACCAGGTCGACCATAGTGTCGACCTGGGGGCCGAGCCCACTTTTGAAGCTGGATTCACTTTGATGTTTCTGGCCTCGTTTCTGTCTACATTCGTTGACCTGACCCTATATAAGCAGCCTGTAACACCCCGTGCATTTTATAACAGTGAAATCCACAAATTAAAGTATAATAAATTCTAGTTAAAGTATTAAGGGAAACGGGATATTCCATTGCGTTCGTCTCAGAAAAATACGCGAAACAGAGTCCGAGTTTTCGAAAAACGGAGTCCGTATGACCAAGTTATGGCCCGATGAAGTTTCAGAAAATTCGAATTTCGAAAACAGATTTTAAAATTCAGCCCAATCAGAGTAGGCGGGGAAATTCCCGCCCAAACCCACCAGGTCGACCTGAGGGTCGACCCTAGTGTCGACCTGCCAGGCCAGGTCGACCTGGAAGTCGACCTAGGTGTCGACCTGCCCAGGCAGGTCGACTCTAGTGTCGACCTGGGGGTCGACTGGGGAGTCGACCTGGCCCCAGAGCCAGGTCGAACCCAGCCCACCCTGGCTGGCCTGGTCTATGTTTGGTCGATTTTCTTAGCCTTGCCTTGTCACTAGGGCTAGGTGTCAGCTCTTGGTTGGTCTCTTCTTTGAACGAACAGCTATTGTTAAACCAAGCTTCATCGATAGTCTAAATTAACTCAAAAACTCTATAAAAAGGACCTAAGACTAACCCTAATTCACATAAACTAAAATGGAGATGAGACCGTCATGCTGCTGAGGAGAGACTGAGGATAGCCGTCAGAAATAGAGAGACAATTAGGAGATAAATCAAAAGCTTAAAGCAACGTTAATCAAATCAAAGCAACGCCTACAACAAAGGATATCATCTCCAAATTCAGAATTCAGATTCTTGAATTGAAGATTCGTCACACGTTGTAAGTAGAGTGCTATTCCGATGTGAATTAAATAATTGTGTTGATTTGTGTAAAGTAAGAAATGGAATTGTGGCGATAATAATCTATATTTGTATGATGCTAAACGATTTGGGAATATTATGGTATACGATTGGATATTTGCAAGCACGCGATTTGCGTTGGAAGTTAACAACGAAATGGAATTGTGGTGATAATAACTTATGTTTGTATGTTATTTTGATTTGACAATGCTATGGTGTACGATTCGATTCATACAAGTATACGGTTTATGTTGACAACCACATGTTGTGGAATTTTTGCAAGCATATGATTCATATTGAAAACTACATGTTTGTGGTAGTTATTTACAACCCCCATTTGTTAATTGCAAGTATATGATTCATGTTGAAAATAACAACTATATGTTGTAATAGTTTATTTGAAATTCATGCAAGTATATGATTTATTGTTATGCCAACATGATGTATAATTCTATGGTCATCTTTAGTGTAATTTGATCCACTTAAGTATTATGATTCATATGAAGGTTATGTTGGAATTGGCATCATAGTTCAAGTATAAAAATCATGATTTTGTAATAGTGACAAAAGAAAGCGTCTTTGTAAGCCTGTATTAATTTTATGAACATGACTAAACTATGTTTGTTATTATGCCTAGTTGAAAACATGTTTCTAGGCTTACGTTGTTATCATAATCATATGATAATATATTTGGCACATAAGTTACATTAGAAATTACACTAGAATTACATCCCACTTACAAGTTACATAGATAGGATAAAAACCATGATTATATGAATAGTGGGATTCATGTTCAATTATGTTTATGCCATGACTATATGAATTATGATTATGCCATAATTATATGATTAGGATGGTTCATGTTTAAGTATCATTTATGCCATAACTACACGAATAGAATGATTCATGTTTTGTTTATACCATGATTATGTGAATAGAATGATTCATGTTTAAGTATTGCTTATATTATATATTGTTACAATTGCAAGTTCACATGTGCCTACTTATGTTAATTGAATCGTTATGTTGCAAGTTCATGCGTTCACACTCCCCTTTTAATGTTACCTTATAAACACCATGTTTTAAGCCTCCCCTTTTCATATGGCTAAATTGGGTTTAAGTATTAAACCTAACACACCTTACATTTGAACGAACGTGTAAAACGGGGGTAATGACGTTTGGGCTAAAATATAGAACATATGTGTTGGCCTGTTCGACGCATGCCAACAATCTTGAAAATCAATTAAGTGGCATAAATGAATTCTAATCAATAAAAGTAAATTTGAATAATGGGCTGCAAATATTTACATATAAAAAGAAAAGAGACAAAATATGTAAATGTAGAAAATACGATGTGTTTAACCCGAGTTTGGATTGAGTTGTGAAGTAAACCTGCCCGGAACCGCCCGGCTGTCCAGTAGTCACAACAATACCTATCCAATGTGGGTGGTTAAACACGGAGCCGAATAAGGACCCGAGGTTATACTGAGTTGTGGCGTAAGACTGCCCGGACCCAACCGGCAACAGGCAGCCACAACAATACCTGTCTAATGTGAGAGGTCAAGGCTTTAATAAGACAATTAAGGCTGAGTCAGGATTGATAGGATTAAGTGAATTAAGACTTAATCAAAATAGAACATGCTAAACTAAATAGACTGATTGGGGGTTAGGTTTATAAAACACTTAACCAACTTAGCATGTTGGCTAGAAATAGAAAACCTAGTAGCGGGGGACCCTTTTCAGCAGTGACCCTACAAGGCGTATCATGATACCCTGAAACTAGGCAGGGTGGGGCACGATTACTGGGCTGACTGTAAGAGGTCAAATCGACGGCGGTGGTGTAGCAGTGTAGGTTCTAACGGGGTGCGGGCGTGCACACACTCCGGCATAGAAAAATAAGGCACTGGGCACCAGTAGCATACCTGTGCATTCTAGGGTTGTGTCGGGCCGCCACCATGGGACTTGATACACCCCATGGTGGGGCCAGCATAGGTAACTACAACATCGGGGGCCATAAGACACATGTAACTATGCGAGTAGGAGCCGATCATCATAAAATGGATCACTTGACCCTAATTATGGGGTGCCTGTTGGGAACTAGTTTATATGGGTACAGAGATTAATATGGGGTACGATAGTATATTCGACCCTAGATAACTTAACTTGGTTTATGGTGCTTTCCCATTTCTAGTTTATACTTATCATACCCAGTTCTTTATTCATAGACTGAATAGTCCTAGACTTACTCAGGCTTTATGTCTGACTCTACTTTTCTTTCATCTTCTTTTCTTCCGTCCCCCCCCCCCCCCCCGAGGTCCACAGGGAGGGAATACCACAGCTTGACCAGCCTTCATATCCAGCTTGAAGAGAAAGAATGTATTGCTTGGATCTTTCCGTTTTGGACTATGGCTTTGGACAGCAATTATGGAACTTTTGCAGTTTATTTATGTTTTCTTTATGCTTCTTTAAATAATGTAATCAAGACAGTTATGAAGATGTTATGTTTTTGGAAGTGTTGTAAGACAATTATGGTATGGTTGGTGTAACACGTATTTGAATGAAATAAAAGTTGTTGTTTTCCGCTATTCAAAAATATGTGTTATTATATCTGTCTTGTATATCTGTGATTTATACTTATAAACCTCCACCAAAATTAGGGCATTCCCTTTGAGAGTGACCCTAACGGAGGTGGGGTGTTTCATTTGGTATCAGAGCATAGGTTTACCAGATAAGATAAAAAGTTTTGAAAATTTATTTTTCAAAAAGGAAATTTAAAGAAGCATTTTTAAAAGATAAAATATTATTTTATTTTAAAAGGCAAATCCCCTCAAAGCCATAGGAACTATTTCTTATCCTTCGTTTTGAATCTATCCTTTTTGTTTCAGCATGTCCGAAGAACTTAACTTGCCAGAGGGTGTACCAATACCTGGTTGGTTTAGACGGTTCTTAGAAGCAAGGGCCACTCAGCCAGGTCCTACCGTTCCTCCTCCCCCAGCTGCAGGAAACCATCCAGCTGCAGCAGCACCTCTTCCTCCACCTTCTCCGTGGGGAAACACCTTTGCTAAGATATGTAAAGATTTTAAGGCTATGGGAGGAAAGGACTTCCATGGAACTGAGTCCTTTGTAGCAGCTAGAAATTGGCTGAAAGAAACCGAGGACTTATTCATCATCTTTGAGGTAGAAGATAGACAGAAAGTACAACTGGCAGTATGGCTACTTAAAGGCGAGGCTTCCTACTGGTGGGAAGTCACTAATGCAGAAAGACCAGTGGAAACATGGGAGGACTTTAGGGCAAGGTTTGAGGCTAAATTTCTCTCAGACGCGGAAAGGAGTTTGCAGTTGGAAAAATTCTTATTTCTTAAGCAAGGGAACAAGACAGTCAAAGAGTATGTTAATCAGTTTGATGAGCTGGCTAGGTTCGGACTGGACCTAGTCAACACCCCGCACAAGAAGGCTCTCCGTTTTGTCAAAGGGTTGAATGAGCCATTACACAGTTTGTCCATGACCCATATACCCATGGGAGCCACGTATGAAAGGTTGGTACAGATGGCCTTGCTGAACGAAGAGGATAAGGGCAAGAAGGAGACAAAGGCAGAAAACTCTCAAGGGAAGAAAGAGGGTTTGCAGCCTAAGAAGACGGACTTTAAGAAGGGCGGGAAAGGCAACAAAGAGAAGAGGAAGTGTAATTTCTATGGCAAAGTGGGGCACTTAGTGAAAGATTGCCGGAAAAAGAAGGCCAAGATGAACGGCGGGTGCTTTTCTTGCGGTGAGACAGGCCACATGGCAAAGGACTGCCCAAAGAAACGAGGACAGGGGCGGAGGGCTGGATCCACCTCAGGGGCACAAGTTCATGTGCTAGAAGCGCCACCTCTGCAACAACGAGGTATAAATACTTCTGTAGAAAGTGTAGTTTATCTTTATGATCACCCCGTTCGCACTTTATTTGATTCTGGCGCATCACACTCCTTTATCTCGTCTGCTTTAGTAGAATCTCTGCACCTAAAAACTAGTATGGTAGAGGACCCCTTAATTGTTTCAAACCCAATTGGGGGCCCAGCTCATTTGTCTATGATCTGTTTGGGATTGAAAATTTCTATTCTAAGCGTAGAATTTAAATGTAGTGCCTTTGTTTTGGGCTTTTCAGGATATGGTTTGATTTTGGGCATGGATTGACTATCCAGTAATGGGGCCATCCTCGATTGTGAGAAAAGGGTTGTTAGGCTCCTAACCCAGCTCGGTAATACTTTGGAAATTTCTTGTAATCCCTCGTATGCGGTTATGCTTAGTTACCTTGAATCGCTAGATGCCTCCGTTGAAAATTTGCAATCGGTTAGAGTGGTCCAGGAATATCCGGATATCTTCGAAGAGGTGAAGGGCTTGCCTCCGAAGCGGGAGATAGACTTCCGCATATATCTTGTAGATAATGCAAAGCCCGTTGCGTTGCCCGTTAGACACATGGCTCCACGGGAAAGGAGAGAGCTCAGTAAACAGATTAAAGAGCTTCTAGAAAAGGGGTTCATTAGGAGGAGCATTTCAGAATGGGGCGCTCCAGTGGTGTTCGCTACAAAGGCGGATGGTTCACTCCGTCTATGTGTTGACTATAGGGAGCTCAACAAGCTAACGAAAAAGAATAGGCACCCTCTCCCCAGAATTGATGATTTGTTTGATCAGCTTGTAGGAGCGTCTGTTTTCTCCCAACTCGATTTAGCGACCGGTTTTCATCAGCTAAGGGTGGCTGAAGATAGTATCGATAAAACGGCATTCAGAACCCCAGACGGCTTCTTTGAATGGCTTGTCATGCCTTTTGGCTTGACAAATGCACCTGCTTACTTCGTGAACCTGATGCGTAGGGTATTATGAGATTTCCTCAATAAGTTCGTAGTGGTTTTCGTAGATGATATCCTTATCTTCTCAAAGAGTTAAGAGGAACATGCTCAACACTTAAGGGCAATCATGGAAACTCTGCGAGTCCATCAGCTAAAAGCCAAAATTTCCAAATGCCACTTTTGGAGAGAAGAAGTGAGGTTCCTTGGGCACATAGTATCCAAACAAGGGTTAGCAGTGGACCCTGCTAAGGTAGTGGCGGTACAGGATTCGAAGATACCAAGGAACGCAACTGAGGTCCAAAGTTTTCTAGGACTAACAGGTTTCTATCGAAAGTTCATAAGGGATTTTGCGAAAATCTCAGCTCCGCTCACAAAGTTGACCAAGAAGAATCTAGTGTTCAATTGGGACTTGGATTGCGAGTTTGCTTTCCAACGACTGAAAAGGGCTCTTACAACAGCCTCAGTTTTGACGTTGCCAGATGGAAGCAAGATGTTCACCATTTATACAGATGCATGTGGGACAGGGCTAGGTGCCGTCTTAATGCAAGAAGGAAGGGTAGTAGATTATGGCGGGAGACAATTGAAAGTGCATGAAAAGAACTACCCGACCCACGATCTTGAGTTAGCTGCCATCGTCTTTGCACTCAAGTCTTGGCGACACTATCTCCCAGGTGAGAAGTTTGAACTTTACACATACCATAAATCGTTGAAATATCTTTTCTCGCAGAAAGATCTTAACTTGAGGCAACAGAGATGGATGGAGTTTCTTGCCTCGTATGATTTCGAGATCTCCTATACTCCGGGCAAAGGCAACGTAGTGGCAGACGCGTTGAGCCGGAAGAAACTGACCTTAAGCCCACTGTTTGTTGAAAGACAAAGCCTAGAGTTTATAGCCATCTTCAACTTTAGGCCTTCCTCCGATTTTGTACCAGGCTTGCTAGCATCTCTCGAAGTACGCCCGACTTTAGTGGACTCAATAGGGACAGCACAACGCGAGGACCCTCAGCTTGTGGAGACGATTGATAGGCTAATTAGGGGTGAGACTTCAAGTCACCTCAACAGATACTCCATCGACGATGAGGGTTGGCTAAGGCGAGACGGAAGACTATGCATCCCACAGACAAGGGATTTAGTAAAGAAGGTTCTCGAAGAAGCACATCACTCCAAGATGACGATACACCCAGGCGGCGATAAAATGTACAAGGACATAAAAAGAACTTTCTTTTGGAACGGCATGAAGAAGGATGTGGCAGAATTCATTTCTAAGTGTATGGTGTGCCAACAGGTTAAGGCGGAACAGAAAAAGCCTGGCGGTCTGCTACATCCTCTAGAGGTCCCATAGTGGAAGTGGGATAGCATCTCAATGGACTTCGTTGATGGGCTGCCTAGGTCTAGGAGAGCCAACACTAGCATTTGGGTAATAGTGGATAGGCTTACTAAAAGCGCCCACTTTTTACCCGTCAAAAGTAAAAGAACTGCCTCATCCCTAGCATCTCTTTACCTCAAGGAAATCGTTCGACTCCATGGAATACCATCCAGCATTGTTAGTGACCGAGACCCTATCTTCACAAGTGAGTTTTGGCGGAGTTTGCAAGAAGCGGTAGGAACACAGTTATGCCTAAGCACAGCCTATATCCCCAAACCGACGGCCAAACAGAAAGAATGAACATAGTTTTGGAGGACCTTTTAAGACTGTGCGTCCTTGACTTTGGAGGGACATGGGAAGACCATCTTCCTTTGGTGGAATTTTCCTACAACAACAGCTATCAAGCAACCATCGGAATGGCGCCCTTCGAAGCTTTATATGGGAGACCGTGCCGATAGCCCACTTGTTGGTGGGAGTCTACTGATAAGCTCATACTTGGACCAGATATGATCCAAGAGACTTCAGAAAAAGTAGACTTAATACGAAGAAGGATGAAGACGGCCCAAGACAGACAAAAGTCCTACGCCGATAAGAGGAGGACCGACCTTGAATTTGAGGTTGGGGACAGAGTTTTTCTTAAGGTATCTCCGCTAAGGAACGTTGTTCGTTTTGGAACCACAGGAAAGCTAGCACTAAGGTTCGTAGGGCCATTCCCTATCATTGAGAAAGTTGGGAAAATGGCCTATAGATTGGAGCTACCCGAAAAATTGGCCGGAATTCACAACGTCTTTCACGTTTCACATCTCCGAAAATGTCTACATGAGTCTGCTGAAGTGGTAGAGCCAAATATCCTAGAAGAAGCTGAAGTGGAACGCGAAGCAACCATAAGGAAAGTTCCAACCCGCATATTAGGAACAGAAGTGAAGAAGCTACGCAAGCGCGAAGTCAAGCTCGTCAAAGTTTAGTGGAGCGACGCCGAAGGAGATGCAACTTAGGAAACTGAAGCTAAAATACGCGCAGCCTACCCTTTTCTTTTCGAGGGTACACCTTTGATCTTTCCTTTTTCCTTAAGTTGCGCTATTATCTATCTTTTTAGGTATATCTCCTCGACCTTATCTTTTAGGAAGAAACCCTTTGGATGGAAACATGTAATTGAAACATGTTATGGATGATGGTTGCAAGTGGTTGCAAGTGATTGCTAGTGGTTGCTCGTGGTTGCATATACACACACAATCTAGGTTTTAGATCGGCTCAATCACTTCATATTGCATATGCATATATGTTTGCATTCGTATATGGTTGAACTTTAATGTGTTGTCATATGGATGTTGCATTTGTATGAATGGTTGTGCACTCATGTAGAATCATGAATAGGAGGATTTGCATATATAATGGATTCATAGCACTTACATAATTCGCATTAAGGAGGTCAACTGAATCAGTAGACCGCCTGATTTTGCATTAGATAAGTATATGTACACACACACTTCGCATATTATCATGAAGCATTAGAAGTCTTTTAAGGACAATGGATGCTCGTGTTTGATGGATGAGTAGATGGATGTTTGGATGTACATTCTTCCTGAACTTGAAGATTTCGGGACGAAATCCTTTTAAGTGGGGGAGAATGTAACACCCCGTGCATTTTATAACAGTGAAATCCACAAATTAAAGTATAATAAATTCTAGTTAAAGTATTAAGGGAAACGGGTTATTCCATTTCGTTCGTCTCGGAAAAATACGCGAAACAGAGTATGAGTTTTCGAAAAACGGAGTCCGTATGACCAAGATATATCCCGATGAAGTTTCAGAAAATTCGAATTTCGAAAACAGATTTAAAATTCAGCCCAATCAGAGTAGGCGGGGAAATTCCCGCCCAAACCCACCAGGTCGACCTGGGGGTCGACCCTAGTGTCGACCTGCCAAGCCAGGTCGACCTGGGAGTCGACCTAGGTGTCGTCCTGCCCAGGCAGGTCGACTCTAGTGTCAACCTGGGGGTCGACTGGGGAGTCGACCTGGCCCCTGAGCCAGGTCGAACCCAGCCCACCCTGGCTGGCCTGGTCTATGTTTGGTCGATTTTCTGAGCCTTGACTTGTCACTAGGGCTAGGTGTCAGCTCCTGGTTGGTCTCTTCTTTGAACGAACGGCTATTGTTAAACCAAGCTTCATCGACGGTCTAAATTAACTCAAAAACTCTATAAAAAGGACCTAAGACTAACCCTAATTCACATAAACTAAAATGGAGATGAGACTGTCATGCTGCTGAGGAGAGACTGAGGATAGCCGTCAGAAATAGAGAGACAATTAGGAGATAAATCAAAAGCTTAAAGCAACGTTAATCAAATCAAAGCAACGCCTACAACAAAGGATAGCATCTCCAAATTCAGAATTCAGATTCCTGAATTGAAGATTCGTCACACGTTGTAAGTAGAGTGCTATTCCGATGTGAATTAAATAATTGTGTTGATTTGTGTAAAGTAAGAAATGGAATTGTGGCGATAATAATCTATATTTGTATGATGCTAAACGATTTGGGAATATTATGGTATACGATTGGATATTTGCAAGCACGCGATTTACGTTGGAAGTTAACAACGAATGGAATTGTGGCGATAATAACTTATGTTTGTATGTTATTTTGATTTGACAATGCTATGGTGTACGATTCGATTCATACAATTATATGGTTCATGTTGACAACCACATGTTGTGGAATTTTTGCAAGCATATGATTCATATTGAAAACTACATGTTTGTGGTAGTTATTTACAACCCCCATTTGTTAATTGCAAGTATATGATTCATGTTGAAAATAACAACTATATGTTGTAATAGTTTATTTGAAATTCATGCAAGTATATGATTTATTGTTATGCCAACATGATGTATAATTCTATGGTCGTCTTTAGTGTAATTTGATCCACTTAAGTATTATGATTCATATGAAGGTTATGTTGGAATTGGCATCATAGTTCAAGTATAAAAATCATGATTTTGTAATAGTGACAAAAGCAAGCGTCTTTGTAAGCTTGTATTAATTTTATGAACATGACTAAACTATGTTTGTTATTATGCCTAGTTGAAAACATGTTTCTAGGCTTATGTTGTTATCATAATCATATGATAATATATTTGGCACATAAGTTACATTAGAAATTACACTAGAATTACATCCCACTTACAAGTTACATAGATAGGATAAAAACCATGATTATATGAATAGTGGGATTCATGTTCAATTATGTTTATGCCATGACTATATGAATTATGATTATGCCATAATTATATGATTAGGATGGTTCATGTTTAAGTATCATTTATGCCATGACTACACGAATAGAATGATTCATGTTTTGTTTATACCATGATTATGTGAATAGAATGATTCATGTTTAAGTATTGCTTATATTATATGTTGTTACAATTGCAAGTTCACATGTGCCTACCTTATGTTAATTGAATCGTTATGTTGCAAGTTCATGCGTTCAAACTTCCCTTTTTATGTTACCTTATAAACACCATGTTATTAGCCTCCCCTTTTCATATGGCTAAATTGGGTTTAAGTAATAAACCCAACATACCTTACATTTGAACGAACGTGTAAAACGGGGGTAATGACGTTTGGGCTAAAATATAGAACATATGTGTTGGCCTGTTCGACGCATGCCAACAATCTTGAAAATCAATTAAGTGGCATAAATGAATTCTAATCAAGAAAAGTAAATTTGAATAATGGGCCGCAAATATTTACATATAAAAAGAAAAGAGACAAAATATGTAAATGTAGAAAATACGATGTGTTTAACCCGAGGGATTGAGTTGTGATGTAAACCTACCCAGAACCGCCCGGCTGTCCAGTAGTCACAACAATACCTATCCAATGTGGGTGGTTAAACACGGAGCCCAATAAGGACCCAAGGTTAGATTGAGTTGTGGCGTAAGACTGCCCGGACCCAATCGGCAACAGGCAGCCACAACAATACCTGTCTAATGTGAGAGGTCAAGGCTTTAATAAGACAATTAAGGCCGAGTCAGGATTGATAGGATTAAGTGAATTAAGACTTAATCAAAATAGAACATGCTAAACTAAATAGACTGATTGGGGGTTAGGTTTATAAAACACTTAACCAACTTAGCATGTTGGCTAGAAATAGGAAACCTAGTAGCGGGGGACCCTTTTCAGTAGTAACCCTACAAGGCGTATCATGATACCCTGAAACTAGACAGGGCGGGGCACGATTACTGGGCTGACTGTAAGAGGTCAAATCGATGGCGGTGGTGTAGCAGTGTAGGTTCTAACGGGGTGCGGGCGTGCACACACTCCGGTGCAGAAAAATAAGGCACTGGGCACCAGTAGCATACCTGTGCATTCTAGGGTTGTGTCGGGCCGCCACCATGGGACTTGATACACCCCATGGTGGGACCAGCATAGGTAACTACAACATCGGGGGCCGTAAGACACATGTAACTATGCGAGTAGGAGCCGATCATCATAAAATGGATCACTTCACCCTAATTATGGGGTGCCTGTTGGGAACTAGTTTATATGGGAACAGAGATTAATATGGGGTACGATAGTATATTCGACCCTAGACAACTTAACTTGGTTTATGGTGCTTTTCCATTTCTAGTTTATACTTATCATACCCAGTTCTTTATTCATAGACTGAATAGTCCTAGACTTACTCAGGCTTTATGTCTGACTCTTCTTTTCTTTCGTCTTCTTTTCTTCGGTCCCCCCCCCCCGCCCGAGGTCCACAGGAAGGGAATACCACAGCTTGACCAGCCTTCATATCCAGCTTGAAGAGAAAGAATGTATTGCTTGGATCTTTTCGTTTTGGACTATGGCTTTGGACAGCAATTATGGGACTTTTGCAGTTTATTTATGTTTTCTTTATGCTTCTTTAAATAATGTAATCAAGACTGTTATGAAGATGTTATGTTTCTGGAAGTGTTGTAAGACAATTATGGTATGGTTGGTGTAACACGTATTTGAATGAAATAAAAGTTGTTGTTTTCCGCTGTTCAAAAATATGTGTTATTATATCTGTCTTGTATATCTGTGATTTATACTTATAAACCTCTACCAAAATTAGGGCATTCCCTTTGAGAGTGACCCTAACGGAGGTGGGGTGTTTCACAGCCCCTAACACTAGTCTCTCTACACAAAATTCTCTCTGACCTTATGCTGCTCCAATTCTAGTTATAAAGTTAGAAAAAGGGACTACTTCTTCTACGTCGAAACTACGTCAAGTGAATTGCTGATTTGGGGATTTCTGTTAGGACTTGACTAAGCATATAAAGATTCAACATTGACTCTCTTTTCCTAATTCTCGAACCACGATCAGTAAGCCCCAGTTAATTTTAGATTTAAACTGTAAATGTAATATGTTGTAAATTGAAATTGGACCTGTGTATGATGACTGTTGTACATCCATTCTTATTCATCTTGGATCTTGACTTTTGGGTATGTTACTATGACATTGATTTGGATCTGCTATTTGTCACAAGTTATCGTTTTGAATCTGCTATTTGTCACAAGTTTATGACTATCACCTTATGTCAATCGTTACCATGACTATACTATCACCTTATGACAACTGTTATCTTGACTAGTACCTTACTTTGCTAGATTTGGAATCTTTATGTTTGAGGCCAATATTCCATATGCCAGTATTGTTATAATCATTTATCTCAATTCATACCATGATATGCTAGTAATCACTTTTTCTACCTTATACCCGTCCCTTTTTATGTTATTCCCTAATCAGATTTATTTGTATCAATTCGAGTTTATGTGCGATGGGGATACGATTTGGGTAGATTAGGTAAAACATGAATTGACTTTGAACATGAACGTTATTATAACTTGAACCTAGATATGGACATGAACTTGACACGATTTGACATGAAACATGACCTGAAAACTTGACATGAATTTAGACTCGAAAACTTGAATCTTAACATGACACTTTGAATAACTTGAAAATGGCCAACTCGAGGTTGGGTTGAGTTTGCAGTGTAAATCTACCCGGAACCACCCGGCAAATCCAGTGACTGCAAACAATAGGATCCAATGTGAGTAGTTGGTCATATCACACGTAAAACCCGAGGTTAGACTATGATGTGGTGTAAATCTGCCCGGAACCGCCCGGCAAATCCAGTGACCACAATAATTAGTCTAATTTGAGAGGTTGAGGTGCATTAATGAATTAATGCCACATGATAGGGTTAAGTCATGGACCAGTTGAATATACTTAACCAACTTGACACGATGATTTGATAGGGTTAAGTAATGAACCACTTGAACACACTTAACCAACTTGATACATGATTTGGATAGGGTTAAGTCACGAATTTGAATGACAACACTTAACCCATTAGAAACCTTAGTTACGCGGTCCTTTTCAGCAGTAACCCACTTAGATGTATCACGATACCCTGAGATTAGGCAGGGTGGGGCACGATTACTGGGCTGATTGTAAGCGACCAGAACGACGGCTGAGTAGGTGCGTCATTGTAGGTTCAGGCGGACTATGGTCGTGCACGTAGTCCGGAGTTGAAAAAGCAGGCATTAGGCACCCATAGGTTTACACTGTGCGTGCTTGATTCGTGTCGGTGGTTGGCACCATAGGGCTTGATACACCCTATGGTGGACCTAGCACAGGTAACTACATTTCAGGATAGGGTTGTATGACACAGACACATGACGAGCTAGAACTTGTAGAGAGCCGATCGATTAGTAGATCGTACCGTAGGACCCCGTAATGGGTCACTTCATGATACTGGGCCAAAGGATCATTTCATGATTAATACTTGACATGGGTTAGAACACTAGTACAGTTGGTGCAGCGAACCTTGAATATGCGATGCTACACTAGACTTATCTTGTTATCTTAATTATCATATCAGTCCTGTTATCATCCTAATGTTTAATTCCATTTTTTACATGTCATACTACCTTTACTAGTTTTTATACTGAAAGTCACTAGGGCTTACCAGTCTTATGACTGACCCTTTTTCCTTTCGCCTCCTTTACTTTCGCCCCCCCCCAAGGTTCTCAGGGAGGAAACACTAACTCTTAGCTTGGATTTAGCTTGCTTTCTGACAGCTCATGTACGGTTTGGTCTTGAGCTATGCTATGGCTACTTCTGCTTTTTATGGGGAATAATTTACTTTTGTTATCTTAAGTTTATGCTTCTTTATTTGGAACTTGATGTAATGGAATAATTTGTACCTTCGATATATGGGGTTTTAACTCTTTTCTTGAAAGTAATAAAAATTTGGTTTTTAATTTCTACCGCTGATTTATTTATGTTCTGCCTTGTGAAACCTCTGTGTATGTTTACCTAGATAATACTCCACCAAAACTAGTGCATTCCCTTTGTGAGTGACCCTAGCGGCGGTGGGGTATTACTCTTGGTATCAGAGCAGAAGGTTACCAGGTTGGGCAAAAGTTTTAAAAAACCTTCTGAACCCATTTTCAAAACCATTTATAAAGAAGCATTTTTCAAGAAAGGTTTTATGTTTGAAAAGGTTATTCCCCAAAAAGCCATTAGCACTTTCCTTTGTTTCCTCGTTTGAATCTTTTTCTTTTCATTTTTCAGCATGGCTGATCTTAACCTGCCTAAGGGAATACCCATGACTGGATGGTTCCGAAGGTACTTAGAAGCCAGGGCCAATGGCGCGGGCCCGACAGACATCCCTCCCCCTCCTCCCCCAGTGGCTGCAGTTCCTCCTCCTCCCGGTACCGCCTTTGCCAAAATATGCAAAGACTTTAAAGCAATGGGCGGCAAGAACTTCGTTGGAACTGAAACCTTTGTTGAGGCACGGAACTGGCTAAAGGAGACTGAAGACTTGTTTATTATCTTTGATGTGGAGGACCATAGGAAAGTTCAGTTAGCAGCATAGTTGTTGAAAGAGGAAGCTGCATTTTGGTGGGAAGTCACCAACGCTACCAGGCCAGTTGAAACTTGGGCAGACTTTAGAGAGAGGTTTGGGCTTAAATTCTTATCGTCAGCAGAAGAGAACCTTCAGATGGAGAGGTTCCTAGCACTCAAGCAAGGGGACATGACTGTTAGGGAGTACGTGAATAAGTTTAATCAGCTTGCTTGGTTCGGTTTGGATTTGGTCAACACAGCCCAGAAAAAGGCTGTACGCTTTGCTCGAGGATTGAACGAGCCACTACGCAGTTTGGCCATAACTCATATACCCATGGGGGCAACCTTTGAAAGCTTGGTGGATATGGCTCTACTTCGTGAGGAAGACAAGAATAGCAAGAAGGAGGTTAAGCCTAATGAGACTCAGAATAAGAAAGCTGACTTCAAGAAGGGGGGCAACAAGAATAACAAGAGCAACAACAAACCACGTGAGACGAGGAAGTGCAACTTCTGTGGTATTACTGGACATCTAGCTAAAGACTGTAGAAAGAAGAAGAGGAAGTTGGGTGAATGCTTTCATTGTGGAGATACTGGACACATCAGCAAGGATTGCCGTAAGAAGCAAGGGCAGGGGCAAGGGCAGACCCAGCGAGCAGGACCTTCTAGAGGGCAGTTGCATGCTCTCAACACCACTCCAGCTCTTGACCGAGGTAGTAATATTTCCGTAGAAAGCCTTCTTTACATTTCTGACTTTCCTGTCCGAACCTTATTTGACTCTGGCGCATCGCATACTTTTACTTCTTCTGATATTGTTGAAAATCTGCACCTAAGTACTAGTCTGGTTGAGGATCCCGTTGTAGTTTCAAATCCAATTGGGGGCTCCGCCCGTTTATCTATGATGTGTGTGGATTTGAGGATCTCTATCTTAAGTGTAGAATTCACGTGGAATGCTTATGTTCTCGGATTTATGGGATACGGTTTGATCCTAGGTATGGATTCGCTACTAAGGCGGATGGCTCGCTTCGTCTGTGCGTAGATTATCGTGAGTTAAACAAGCTAACTAAGAAAAATAAGCACCCACTACCAAGAATCGACGATTTGTTTGACCAGCTTGTGGGAGCATCTGTTTTCTCTCAACTCGATCTAGCCACAGGATTCCATCAACTTAGAGTGGCTGAGGATAGCATTGACAAAACTGCTTTTAGGACTCCATATGGGTTCTTCGAATGGCTCGTCATGCCGTTTGGGTTAACGAATGCACCCGCATACTTTGTAGATTTGATGAGTAGGGTGTTTCGGGAGTTCCTTAACAAGTTTGTGGTAGTTTTCATGGATGATATTTTGATCTTCTCAAAAGATGAAGAAGAGCATGCTAGACATCTCAAGGAAGTCATGGAAACAATTAGAGCACACCAGTTAAAGGCTAAGTTCTCCAAATGCCATTTTTGGAGGAAGGAAGTTCGGTTCCTTGGACATGTAGTTTCTAAGCAAGGCATAGCCGTGGACCCTGCAAAGGTAGTTGCAGTACAGAACTGGAAAATTCCTAAGAATGCAACGGAGGTGAGGAGATTTCTCGGTTTTGCGGGCTACTACAGGAAGTTCATTAAGGACTTCGCTAAGATTTTAGCCCCTCTTACTAAGGTAACAAAGATGAACCTAGCTTTTGCATGGGACATAGAGTGTGACGTTGCTTTTCAGAGACTCAAGAGAGCCCTCACCACAGCTCCAGTTTTGGCATTACCCGATGGAGGTAAGTTGTTTACCGTGTACACAGATGCGTGCGGCACGGGATTAGGCGCTATCCTAATGCAAGAGGGAAGAGTAATATGTTGTGCGGGCCGACAACTTAAAGTTCATGAGAAAAAACTATCCCACGCATGACTTGGAGTTGGCCGCAATTGTTTTTGCACTTAAAGCTTGGCGCCATTATCTTCTAGGAGAGAGGTTCGAGCTGTATACCGACCACAAATCGCTTAAGCACCTCTCCTCACAGAAAGATTTGAATCTGAGACAACAGCGGTGGATGGAGTTCTTGGCATCATATGACTTCGATATAGCTTATACCCCTGGCAAGGGTAAAGTGATGGCGGACGCGCTAAGTTGAAAAAGGTTGATTTTGATCCCCTTGTTTGTTGAAAGGAAAAGCCTTGAGTTTATAGCAACCTTTGATTTTACACCTGTTGTTGAGTCATTGACTACTACGTTAGCATCTCTTGAGTTAAGGCCTACACTTCTAGATCAAGTAGGGACTTTACAGAAGGAATTAGACCCACAGATAGTCGAAATCATGGATAAGCTGATTAGTGGTGAGACATCAAGTCACCTCAGTAGGTATGCCATAGATGACAAAGGATGGCTAAGGTGCGATGGAAGGCTATGTGTCCCACAAGTGGGATACATAGTAAGGAAAGTTCTCGAAGAGGCGCACCACCCAAAGATGATTATACCTCCCGGAGGTGATAAGATGTACAGGGATATGAAACGCATTTTCTTTTGGGTTGGAATGAAAAAGGACGTGGCAGAGTTCATTTCGAAGTGCAGGGTGTGCCAACAAGTAAAGGCCGAGTCGAAGAAGCCAGGTGGGCTATTACATCCTTTGGAGGTTCCGCAATGGAAATGGGAAAGTATCTCGATGGATTTCGTGGATGGACTGCTTAGATCAAGGAAGGGAAATACTAGCATATGGGTCATAGTTGATAGACACACGAAAAGTGCTCACTTCATTCCGGTGAAAAGCAAGAGGACCGCATTATGGCTAGTGTCTATTTACCTTCGAGAGATAGTACGGTTACATGGGGTTCCTTCTAGTATAGTTAGTGATCGTGACCCGATTTTCACTAGCTAGTTTTGGAATAGTCTGCAAGAAGCAATGGGTACACGACTGAGTTTAAGCACGGCCTATCACCCACAGACGGATAGACAAACCGAAAGGGTAAATAGGGTACTAGAAGATCTCCTGAGGCTATGCATTCTTGACTTTGGTGGTACTTGGGAAGACCATTTTCTTCTCATGGAGTTTGCTTATAATAATAGTTACCAAGCTAGCATCGGAATGGCACCGTTCGAGGCCCTGCATGGAAGACCATGCAAATCGCCAACTTGTTGGTGGGAGACGACAGACATGCTTATTCTTGGCCCTGACATGAAAAGAGACACTTCTGCGAAGGTTGAGTTGATACGAAGATGGATGAAAACGGCCCAAGATAGACAGAAATCTTATGCGGACAAGAGAAGGACAGACCTAGAGTTCGAAGTCGGAGATATGGTCTTTATAAAAATTTCTCCATTACACAATGTAGTTTGTTTTGGAGCAGTTGTAAAGCTAGCATCAAGGTTCGTAGGACCGTTCCTGTAACACCCCACCTCCGTTAAGGTCACTCACAAAGGGAATGCATTAACTTTAGTGGAGCATTTTAGTAAACAGAATAGAAAATTTCAGGACAGATAAACAATACTTGAGAAATTATAACTTTATTACAGCGGAAAACAGAAATTAGTTTGGTTACATCTTTACCAAAAACTCAAGTACATAAATATCAGTCTTGTTCAGAAAATCATCAGAGTAACTTTAAAATCATAATCCCCACAGAAGCTGCCATAAGGAGTCAAGCCATACTTTAAGCACTTTAAGTACTTCAATCAGAAGAAATCCGGGTCAAGCTAAAGTGTTCCCTCCTTGGAAAACCTGGGGGGAAACGGAAGAAAAGGGGGCGAGAACAAGCAAGGTCAGACATAAAGTCTGGCAAGTCCAGTGACTTTCAGCATATGAACAGATGATAATAATTATGACCTGGAAATAAGCTAGATAAGAGATAACAGGAGCAGCAGATGTACTTAGGTTAAACAGAAGAAACAGAATAATATTACTTTTCATTTCTCTGCACTAATACTAGTATAACAGGATTAGGTGTTAACCTAATGTCTAAACTAAAGCAGAAACGGGAACAGAACAATTTCCACAGAAGAGAATGCTAGTAATGGGCTTTTACCACCCCAACAGAAACAGACAGAAACATAATGCTAGTAGTGGGACTTTACCACCCAAACAGAAAGTACAGAAACAGATTACGGAAACAGAATGTAGAATTAGGTGTACACTAGTAAATGGGCCTTTACCACCCGAACAGACGGTACCACGCAGAAACAGACAGGTGTTGCCACCCGACAGAAACAGACGGTACCAACAGAAACAGACAGAACTAAGTGTACCCTAAAACCCTACCCCAAGCGATCGGCTCCCTAATACATAAATACCCTGTGTCGGACCCACAGTAGGGTGTATCACTCCCTAAAGTGACAACCAATTGGCACAGACCTATTTACAGATGTCACGGCGTCTTACATCCTCAGAGGCAGACCAGGATCCATGCACGCGCATGACCGGTTGGAACGCACCATGAACACCCCTCGCCATTATCAGAATGAACCACTTATAATTAGTTCAGTGAGCGTGCCTTGACCCTACCTACTGTTGGGTCAAAGTTTGATACCAGAAAGGGTTACTGACTAATATGGGTCCCAAACAACAGATGACACAAGTAATTTCCCTTCTAACCTTGTGTCACCCAGACTAACAATTTTCAGATTAACTTGTTTACAAGTTCAGACATACAGAGTTCAGATCAACAAGTTCACAGATCAGACAAGTTTCAGACTAACGAATCAGAAATACGTATTTAACAGATTTATAGATTTGTCTAACTTTGTAATTGGGCCTACAGATTCACGAAACGGGTGTGTTAAATTCATTAGTCCAATTGGTTTAACCCTATCCACCCAATACGTTTTAGACATCATATTTATCCCAGATTTGCATTAATTAAATATTAATGCATAGACCTCTCACATTAGATCGATAGCTTGTGGCCGCTGGATATGCCGGGCGGTTCCGGGCAGACTTCTGCCACAAGCCAGACCTAACCTCGTGTCTAAGCATATTTTAGTTATGCCTACGACCTCTCACATTAGGCTGACAGTTTGCGATCGCTGGTTAAGCCGGTTGGTTCCGGGCAGGCTTCTACCGCAAACAGAGTCTAACCTCGTGTCATAGCCAATTCATTCCAATACAGATTTTTCAGATATCAGACTAATTCTGTTTATTTAACAAATTAAACTTCTGTACAAGTTACAGCAGATTATTCGAGGTTCTACTAACAAGTTTTGCTCAATTTTAAATCGAGCCTACAAATTCGCATACTTCAAATTTCAGCATTTCAGTTCCAACAGATTACGCCATTCAACAGATTAAACAGATAACAAATCTTGCAGATTAGGCTATTTAGCAGATTTAGTAGATAAGGCAATTTAACATAATTAGCAGATTAAGCAATTCAATCTAATTAGTAGTTTAGGCAATATAACAGAACTAGCAGATTAGGCAATATAACAGATTTAGCAGATAACAGTTTTAGCAGATTATATATATCATATCTTGCCTAATCATAAATTTAGCCTAAACTCACTTGCCAATTCATGGTCATAATTCATAATACCACATATGCTTCTAATTTTTAGTTAAACGTTACACAGTATAGAATATTCTCCATAAATCACGATAAACAATATGAATTATGCCAAATTATAGCCTATGATGCCAGATATCCAAAAACCCTTATCTAGGCGCATTTACATTAATAGTTATCCTGTTCTTATATAGGTCTTTACGCCTAAGTCACATATTCCTTTTTCAAGTCATGAATTTTGACATAAAAGAATATGTCCAAAAAAAAAATCTAGATTTTTAAACTATAACATGTAGTATGTCCTCAACATGCATTATCATTCATGCATAACATGTTGTAAATTATCTTTAAACTCTAACATCAGACCTTGATTTAAAACATGCATTATGTCCCCAAGTTTCAAGTTGTCCTATAATTCCCATTTCTCCCAAATCACAGATCATCGTACCTAGTATGAACAGACTTAGATCTAACATATGTTTATTTCTCAAATTAACTACAGATCTAGATTACAACATGTACTTATGTATCTAAATTAGTTTCATGTTTACGGTTAAACCTACGCCCCGAATCCCAAGTCATATGTCCAATATATTTTATGCCTTAATCTCAAGTCATATGTTAAATATGCCACATGTCTAATTATATGCCTCAGATTTTATGTCATGTCCTTGAATCAGTCCTGTCCAATTATGCATCATTCATTATTTGTCCCAAACATTTTAGTGTTCGTGCGTTCATCTCTTATGAGATTTGACTCAGGCTCGTGGTAGCCTAGCTATAGAACAGAAAGAAGAAAGAGATACAGAATGAGATAGATCTAAACAGAATAGAACAGACATAACCTCAAATTCAGATTTACAATTCATGTCACAATCATAATTAATGTTTATATCGGAAAATAACTGTACATGCCTTTCGTGGTTTTAAGAAAGGATAATAAACTGTTGTTGATGCAGAAATGCTGAATTATTCCTCTTTAATTATTGTTGTAGCTCTTAACTTTGATTTGAGATTTGATTTAGCTTTTGATTCTATTCAGGTTGGAAGAAGATTCATCAGTCCAAGTTTTGATTCCAGCAGAGTAGCGACACCATTTTTGTTTTTGATTAGAACAGAGGCAGAATATAGACAGAATGAAATTGTGTAGAGAAGATGACGCTAGGGGGCTGTTTATATAGGATTAGGCGGAAGAATCTAGACAGAAAACGAGACCGGATACATCAGAATGAATCAGGTTCAAAAACTGGGTTTCGGGAGCAGGTCGACACTATGGTCGACCTGGTCTGGCCAGGTCGACCCCTAGGTCGACACTATGGTCGACCTGGCCCCTGGGAGGTAGACACTATGGTCGACCCCCAGGTCGACCTGGTCCATGGGCGGGAATTTTCCCGCCCATCCTGTTCTGGGATTTTGAATTCGAATTGAATTCGAATTTTCGAGCTGTTTTCATTCTGAAATTTCCTGAAACTTCGGAGGGCCATATCTCCCTCATACGGACTCCGTTTCTCGAAAACTCGGACTCGTTTCCAAGAAGAATTTCGAGACAAACGCAATGGCGCAACCCGTTTCCCTTGATTCTTATTTTATAATATAATTATTCTCTGATTTGTTACTTATACGATCATAGAAAATACGGGGTGTTACATTCTCCCCTCCTTAAAGGATTTCGTCCCCGAAATCTTCAATTTGAGAAGAATGTGTCCTACCATCCAGTCGTCCATCTACTCAACCACCATCCACAAGCATCCATTGTCCTTAGAAAACTTCTAATGTTGTATGAACATATGCAAAAGTGTGTGTATATGTTCTTTATCTAATGCAAAGATCAGGCAGTCCACTGATTCAGTTGACCTCCTTAATGCGAATTATGTTAGTGCCATGAGTCCAACATGTATGCAATTTTCCTATTTGATATTATTCTTATATGAGTGACAAACATTCATTCATATGCAACATCCATGTGATGAGTTAATCATTTTGCATCCATAGAAATTGAAAACGCTCACACATCCATGTGCAATATGAGAGTGTTTTCGAGCCGATCTAGTGCCTAGTGTGTGTATATGCATCCACTAGCAACCACTTGCATCCAATTACAACCATCAAACATAACATGTCTCAAACACATGTTTACATCCATAGGATTCCTATATATAGGTCGAAGACTTGATTGATAGGATACAGTCGAGTGATGGGAGCGAGTACAGATAAACAAAAACTTGGTTTCCATTAGGCCTTGGTTGAGAGACAAATTCCTCTAAGTATCAACCCCGAAGACCGAAATCAACATCAGATTGACACCCAGAGGATTACCCTCTTTAGACAATGTCAAAACTAGAAATCTCAACCTTATCAGAAATATTTAGATATTTACAGATTACCGGTACAGAGCAAATTACTAAATGATTCTTAGGAAACTAAGCATGATAAAAACCCAGAATGTATGCGTCATAGTCAACTTAACACTCAACACAGATATCCAACCAACCATGCTTAGATGAGTCATAACCCTTATGGGTCTGAGTCTACAGCGGAATCAGAAACAATACTAGTATTCAAGTGCAGAGTATCGATTACAGAATCGAAATGCCAGAATCAGAAAATAGTTTTTACCCAAAAAGCAGATAAAGAAATTAAACCTCCTACAGAAAGTTTTCCAATTACTATCCTATCCACTAGCCTCGAGAGTGTTCGCCTTCCTTCCAAAAGTTGGTCCTGCCCTCTGCCCTTGCCCTCGTTTCTTCGGACAGTCCCTAGTGAAGTGTCCCATCTCACCACAGTTGAAGCAAGTGCCCTTTCTTTTTCTGCAATCCTTGTTCATATGAGTCGAGCTTCAATAAGTAAAGCACTTTTTCCTCTTTTTATCTTCAGACCTTTCACCCTTCTTTTTTGTTTCCTTTTTGGGCCATGCTTTCTTGTTCTGTGGTTCTTCCTTCTTTGCCTCTTTCTTGTCGTTGTCTTCCTCGTGCAGTAGTGCCATATCCACTAATCCCTCGTAAGTCGCTCCCGTAGGTACATGGGTCATGGCTAGGCTGTGCAGTGGCTCATTCAATCCTTTAACAAAGCGGAGAGCCTTTTTATGCTAGGTGTTGACTAAATCTAGCCCGAACCTGGCCAGTTGGTTGAACTGGTTGACGTATTCCATGACCGTCATACTTCCTTGCTTAAGAGATAAGAAATTTTCCAGTTGCAGACTTCGTTCAGCTTGCGAGAGGAATTTCGTCTCAAACCTTGTTCTGAAATCCATCCATGTTTCAAACGGTCTCTCGGCGTTAGTGACTTCCCACCAATAGGAAGCTTCGTCCTTGAGCAACCACACCGCCAATTATACCTTCTGCCTATCGTCCACCTCGAAGATAACGAACAAATCCTCAGTTTCTTTGAGCCAGTTCCTTGCTTCAACGAATGATTCAGTTCCCTTGAAATCCTTTCCACCCATGGCCCTAAAATCTTTACAGATCTTTGAAAAAGCAATTGCACGAGGAGGGGGCGGAGGAGGAGGAATCGCTGCAGCTAGAGGAGGAATATCTGCTGGGCCTGCATCGTTGGCCCTAGCCTCTAAGTACCTCCTGAACCAGCCAGGTACTGGCATGCCCTCTGGAAAGTTAAGATTCCCAGACATGCTGGAATGAAAGAAAAAAAATTTAAACGGAGAACTGAAAAGATAGATATATGGCTTTTGGGGATTATGTTTTTCAAAATAAACTTTATTTTTGAAAATACTTCCTTTTCAAAACCTTTTTGAAAATAGTTTTCAAAACTTTTTATCAAATCTGGTAACCTTCAGCTCTGATACCAAGTGTAACACCCCACCTCCCTTAAGGTCACTCACAAAGGGAATGCCTTAACTTTTGTGGACCATTTTAGTAAACAGAACAGAAAATTTCAAGATTGATAAACAATACTTGAGAAACTATAACTTTATTATAGCGGAAAACAGAAATCAGTTTGGTTACATCTTTACCAAAAACTCAAGTACATAAATATCAGTCTTGTTCAGAAAATCATCAGAGTACAAAACTTTAAAATCATAATCCCCATAAAAGCTGCCATATGGAGTCAAGCCATACTTTAAGTACACTAAGTACTTCAAGAAGAAGAAATCCGGGTCAAGCTAAAGTGTTCCCTCCTTGGAAAACCTAGGGGGAAACGGAAGAAAAAGGGGCGAAAACAAGCAAGGTCAGACATAAAGTCTGGCAAGTCCAGTGACTTTCAGCATATGAACAGATAATAATAATTATGACATGAAAATAAGCTGGATAAGAGATAACAGTAACAGGACCAGCAGATGAACTAAGGTTAAACAGAAGAAACAGAATAATATTACTTTTCATTTCTCTGCACTAATACTAGTATAACAGGATTATGTGTTACCCTACTGTCTAAACTGAAGCAGAAACTGGAACAGAATAATTTCCACAGAAGAGAATGCTAGTAATGGGCTTTTACCACCCCAACAGAAATAGACAGAAACAAAATGCTAATAATGGGCCTTTACCACCCAAACAGAAAGTACAGAAACATATTACGGAAACATAATGTAGAATTAGGTGTACACTAGTAAATGGGCCTTTACCAACCAAACATACGGTACCACGCAAAAACAGATAGGTGTTGCCACCCAACAGAAACAGACGGTACCAACAGAAACAGACAGAACTAAGTGTACCCTAAAACCCTACCCCAAGCGATCGGCTCCCTAATACATAAATACCCTGTGTCGGCCCCACAATAGGGTGTATCACTCCCTAAAGTGACAACCAATTGGCACAGACCTATTTACAGATGTCACGGCGTCTTACATCCTCAGAGGCAGACCGGGATCCATGCACGCACATGACCCGGTTGGAACGCACCATCAACACCCCTCGTCATTATCGGAATGAACCACTTATAATTAGTTTAGTAAGCGTACCCGGACCCTACCTACTGTTGGGTCAAAGTTTGATACCAGATAGGGTTACTGACTAATATGGGTCCCAAACAACAGATGACACAAGTAATTTCCCTCTAACCTTGTGTCCCCCAGACTAACAGATTTCAGATTAACTTGTTTACAAGTTCAGACATACAGAGTTAAGATCAACTAGTTCACAGATCAGACAAGTTTCAGACTAACGGATCAGATATACGGATTTAACAGATTTACAGATTTGTCTAACTTTTTAATTGGGCCTACAGATTCACGAAACGGGTTTGTTAAATTCATTAGTCCAATTGGTTTAGCCCTATCCACCCAACACGTTTTAGACATCATATTTATCCTAGATTTGCGTTAATTAAATATTAATGCATAGATCTCTCACATTAGATCGGTAGCTTGTGGCCGCTGGGTATGCCGGGCGGTTCCGGGCAAACTTCTGCCACAAGCCAGACCTAACCTCGTGTCTACGCATATTTTAGTTATTCCTATGACCTCTCACGTTAGACTGACAGTTTGTGATCGCTGGTTAAGCCGGTTGGTTCCGGGCAAGCTTCTACCGCAAACAGAGTCTAACCTCGTGTCATAGCCAATTCATTCCAATACAGATTTTTCAGATATCAGACTAATTCTGTTTATTTAACAGATTAAACTTCTGTACAAGTTACAGTAGATTATTCGAGGTTCTACTAACAAGTTTTGCTCAATTTTAAATCGTACCTATAGATTCACATACTTCAAATTTCAGCATTTCAGTTCCAACAGATTACGTAATTCAACAGATTAAACAGATAACAGATCTTGCAGATTAGGCTATTTAGCAGATTTAGTAGATAAGGCAATTTAACATAATTAGCAGATTAAGCAATTCAATCTAATTAGCAGTGTAGGCAATATAACAGAACTAGAAGATTAGGCAATATAACAGATTTAGGAGATAACAATTTTAGCAGATTATATATATCATATCTTGCCTAATCATAAATTTAGCCTAAACTCACGTGCCAAATAATAGTCATAATTCATAGTACTACAAATGCTTCTAATTTTTTGTTAAACGTTACACAGTGCAGAATATTCTCCATAAATCATGATAAACAATATGAATTATGCCAAATTATAGCCTATGATGCCAGATATCCAAAAACCCTTATCTAGGCGCATTCACATTAATATTTATCCTGTTCTTGTATAGGTCTTTACGCCTAAGTCACATATTCCTTTTTCAAGTCATGAATTTTTACATAAAATAATATGTCCAAAAAAATCTAGATTTTTAAACTATAACATGTAGTATGTCCTCAACATGCATTATCATTCATGCATAACATGTTGTAAATTATCTTTAAACTCTAACATCAGACCTTGATTTAAAACATGCATTATGTCCCCAAGTTTCAAGTTGTACTATAATTCCCCTTTCTCCCAAGTCACAGATCATCGTACCTAGTATGAACAGATTTCGATCTAACATACGTTTATTTCTCAAATTAACTATAGATCTAGATTACAACATGTACTTATGTATCTAAATTAGTTTCATGTTTACGGTTAAACCTACACCCCGAATCCCAAGTCATATGTCCAGTATATTTTATGCCTCAATCTCAAGTCATATGTTAAATATGCCACATGTCCAATTATATGCCTCAGATTTTATTTCATGTCCTTGAATCAGTCCTGTCCAATTATGCATCATTCATTATTTGTCCCAAACTTTTTAGCGTTCGTGCGTTAATCTCTTATGAGATTTGGCTCAGGCTCGTGGTAGCCTGGCTATAGAACATAAAGAAGAAAGAGATACAGAATGAGATAGATCTAAATAGAACAGAATAGACATAACCACAAATTCAGATTTACAATTCATGTCACAATCATAATTAACGTTTATATTGGAAAATAACTGTACTTGCCTTTCGTGGTTTTAAGAAAGGATAATAAACTGTTGTTGATGCAGAAATGCTGAATTATTCCTCTTTAATTGTTGTTGTAGCTCTTAATTTTGATTTGAGATTTGATTTAGCTTTTGATTCTATTCAGGTTGGAAGAAGATGCATCGGTCCAAGTTTTGATTCCAGGAGAGTAGCGACACCATTTTTGTTTTTGATTAGAACAGAGGCAGAATATAGACAGAATGAAATTGTGTAGAGAAGATGAGGCTAGGGGGCTGTTTATATAGGATTAGGCGGACGAATCTAGACAGAAAACGAGACCGGATACATCAGAATGAACCAGGTTCAAAAACTGGGTTTCGGGAGCAGGTCGACACTATGGTCGACCTGGTCTGGCCAGGTCGACACTATGGTCGACCTGGTCCCTGGGAGTCGACACTATGGTCGACCCCCAGGTCGACCTGGTCCATGGGTGGGAATTTTCCCGCCTAGCCTGTTCTGGGATTTTGAATTCGAATTTGATTTCGAATTTTTGAGCTGTTTTCGATTCTGAAATTTTCTGAAACTTCGGAGGGCCATATCTCCCTCATACGGACTCCGTTTCTTGAAAACTCGGACACGTTTCCAAGAAGAATTTCGAGATGAATGCAATGGCGCAAACCGTTTCTCTTGATTCTTATTTTATAATTTAATTATTCTCTGATTTGTTTCTTATACGATCACATAAAATATGGGGTGTTACAGTTCCCTATCACTGAGAGGATTGGACGGATGGCCTATAAGGTAGACTTACCCGAGAAGTTAACTGGAGTACACAATGTCTTTCACATCTCGCATCTCCGAAAGTGCTTTCATGAGTCGGCCGAAGAGGTTGAGCCAAGCATCCTTGAAGACGTAGAAGTGGAAAAAGAAGCAACATTGAGGCGAGTTCCGATTCGTATCTTGGGGACGGAGATTAAAAAGCTAAGGAATCGAGAAGTCAAGCTAGTTAAAGTGCAATGGAGTGAAGCCCAAGAAGACGCAACTTGGGAAACCGAAGAAAAGATACGCGCGCTTTACCCATTTCTTTTTGAGGGTACATTCTCGATCTCTTTTTCCTATAAACTTGAAAACCTTTTTCGTATCATGCTTCTACTACCTACGTTTGTCTTGTTATCTTCCCGATCTTATCTTGAGAACCTTAGGTAGAACCATATGGGTGTAAGCATATGATTGAAACATGTTATGGTTGATGGTTGCAAATGGTTGCAAGTTTTTGCAAGTGGTTTCTAGTGGATGCATGACCCACATTAGGCACTAGATCGACTCAGTCACATTTTCATGTTGCATATGCATGAGTGCTTACACTTGTACACGGGTGGAACTTGTTATGTTATCACTTGGATGTTGCATATGAATGAATGTTATGTGCACTTGTGTAGAGATTATAAATTATGTTAGGAATCTGCATACATGTTGGATTCATTACACTAACATATTTTTCATTAAGGAGGTTTACAGAATCAGTAACCGCCTGATTTTCTGCATTAGATAAGTACATATACACACACTTTCTACATATGTTCATACAACACTAGAAAACCTTTTAAGGACAATGGTTGCTTGTGGATGATGCTTTGAGTAGATGGATGATGGATGGTAGGACACATCCTCCCTAACTTAGAGATTTCAGGGACGAAATCCTTTAGGGGGGGAGAATGTAACAACCCGTATTTTTATAACGTGTAATAACCATAAATCAAGGCAGAATTAATTTTTAAAATAAGAACCAAGGGAAACAGGTTACACCATTACGTTCGTTTCGAAATTCTGCTTGGAAATGAGTCCGAGTTTTTGAAAATCGGAGTCCGTATGACCAAGTTATGACCTTTCGAAGTTTTCAGAAGTTTTCAAGTTCAAAACAGCTCAGAATTCGAATTCGAATTTCGAAATTCAAACCTCAGGATGGACTGGGCGGGAAATTTCCCGCCCAGGACTAGGTCGACCTGGGGGTCGACTATGTAGTCGACCTGCCCAGGACCAGGTCGACCATAGTGTCGACTTGGGGGTCGACCTGGTGGCCGAGCCCACTTTTGAAGCTGGATTAACATTGATGTTTCTGGACTCGTTTCTGTCTACGTTCGTTGCCCTGACCCTATATAAGCAGCCCCTAACACTAGACTCTCTACACAAAATTCTCTCTGACCTTATGCTGCTTCAATTATGGTTAAAAAGTTAGAAAAAGGGACTACTACTTCTACGTCGAAACTACATCAAGTGAATTGCTGATTTGGGGATTTCTGTTAAGACTTGACTAAGCATATAAAGATTCAACATCGACTCTCTTTTCCTAATTCTCAAACCACGATCTGTAAGCCCCAATTACTTTTAGATTTAAACTGTAAATGTAATATGAATATGTTGTAAATTGAAATTAGACCTATGTATGATGACTGTTGTACATCCATTCTTGTTCATCTTGGATCTTGACTTTTGGGTATATTACTATGACATTGATTTGGGGCCTATTCATGTTGTAAGTCAAAAAGAAAAACCCCTCATATTATCGTGTTGGATCTGCTATTTGTCACAAGTTTATGACTATCACCTTATGTCAATCGTTACCATGACTATACTATCACCTTATGTCAATCGTTACCATGACTATACTATCACCTTATGACAACTGTTATCTTCACTAGTACCTTACTTTGCAAGATTTGGAATCTTTATGTTTGAGGCCAATATTCCATATGCCAGTAATGTTATAATCATTTATCACAAGTCATACCATGCTATGCTAGTAATCACTTTTGCTACCTTATACCTGTCCCTTTTTATGTTATTCCCTAATTAGATTTATTTGTATCAATTCAAGTTTATGTGCGATGGGGATATGATTTGGGTAGATTAGGTAAAACATGAATTGACTTTGAACATGAACGTTATTATAACTTGAACCTGGATATGGACATGAACTTGACACGATTTGACATGAAACATGACCTGAAAACTTGACATGAATTTAGACTCGAAAACTTGAATCTGGACATGACACTTAGATAAACTTGAAAATGGCCAATTCGAGGTTGGGTTGAGTTTGCAGTGTAAATCTGCCCGGAACCGCCCGGCAAATCCAGTGACTGCAAACAATAGGATCCAATGTGAGTAGTTGGTCATATCGCACGTAAAACCCGAGGTTAGACTATGTTATGGTGAAAATCTGCCCGGAACCGCCCGGCAAATCTAGTGACCACAATAATTAGTCTAATGTGAGAGGTTGAGGTGCATTAATGAATTAATGCCACATGATAGGGTTAAGTCATGGACCAGTTGAATATACTTAACCAACTTGACACGATGATTTGATAGGGTTAAGTCATGAACCACTTGAACACACTTAACCCACTTGATACATGATTTGGATAGGGTTAAGTCACGAATTTGAATGACAACACTTAACCCATTAGAAACCCTATTTACGCAGTCCTTTTCAGCAGTAATCCACTTAGATGTATCACGATACCCTGGGACTAGGCAGGGTGGGGCACGATTACTGGGCTGATTGTAAGCGACCAGAACGACGGCTGAGTAGGTGCGCCATTGTAGGTTCAGGCGGACTATGGTCATGCAAGTAGTCCGGAGTTGAAAAAGCAGGCATTGGGCACCCGTAGGTTTACATTGTGCATGCTTGATTCGTGTCGGTGGTTGGCACCATAGGGCTTGATACACCCTATGGTGGACCTAGCACAGGTAACTACATTTCAGGTTAGGGCCGTATTACATAGACACATGACGAACTAGAACTTGTAGGGAGCCGATCGATTAGTAGATCGTACCGTAAGACCCCGTAATGGGTCACTTCATGATAGTGGGCCAAGGGATCATTTCATGATTAATACTTGACATGGGTTAGAACACTAGTACAGTTGGTGCAGCGAACCTTGAATATGCGATGCTAGACTTGACTTATCTTGTTATCTTAATTATCATATCAGTCATGTTATCATCCTTATGTTTAATTCCAGTTTTCACATGTCGTACTACCTTTACTAGTTTTTATACTGAAAGTCACTAGGGCTTACCAGTCTTATGACTAACCCTTTTTCCTTTCACCTCTTTTTCTTTCGTCCTCCCTCCCCCCAGGTTCTCATGTAGGAAACACTAGCTCTTAGCTTGGATTTAGGTTGCTTTCTGACAGCTCATGTACGGTTTGGTCTTGAGATATGCTATGGTTGCTTCTGCTATTTATGTGGAATAATTTACTTTTGTTATCTTAAGTTTATGCTTTTTTATTTGGAACTTGATGTAATGGAATAATTTGTACCTTAGATATATGGGGTTTTGACTCTTTTCTTGAAAGTAATAAAAATTTGGTTTTTAATTTCTACCGCTGCTTTATTTATGTTCTTCCTTGTGATATCTCTGCGTATGTTTACCTAGATAATACTCCACCAAAACTAGTGCATTCCCTTTGTGAGTGACCCTAGCGGAGGTGGGGTGTTACTGATTTACTCACCGTGATTTTTATATCCGATCTGTTCTGATTTTTAATTTCAGCTTATGTAATCCGCAGCCATGAATTCCTCGACTCATTCCATTCGATGCAATCTTGTATATATTTTTAATATAAACTTTATTATTTACACTATAGAATAAATTTTAAATGCAATAAAATTACTAGATTAAATTTTTTTGACCTTTATTCCCATTTTTAACTTTTCCTTTCTTCCCCATTTGAAGAAACACATCTGTAGCATTTGAAGCCTACATCTATGATTTTTCTTCAACTCTCACTCCCCAAATCTTAGCAAAAACCAAAACTGAAAATATTATCGAACTCCTGATCCTCTAATCTTTCCATTTAACCCCACCTTTTAGAGTTCGACTCCTTTTTGCTACCTGTAGCTAATTCATGCTACAGAACTCAACTTTTCATTATAGCCGATCACTTCTCCCTTCAATCCAACTACACTGCTTCTTCAACTCAGTACCGCAACAATCACTCATGCATTGCCAAAATTTCCCAATATGAATTCCCACCTCATTTATCCAGTTCGACATCAAATAAATTCAAGGACCACCGCATTGTACCAACCAGCTCTAACTCCCCAATGTTGTTCGATCGACCTAGAGGACTGCTGCAAAAATCACAACTCTTCCCTGTCCTCGTACTTCACGAATTCACCTCCACGACAACCCTAAGACGACCCAATGGCATCGCGACTTCGAGCTGCCCTAGCGATGTACCTCGATAATAGTTGCAACCTTCTCACATCGATGCAACAACAGGATCTCTACGTGATATTCAACTTAACGGAAATCCAACAAGCTCAACCAGTGCCGTCACAAGCTTCAACTCGTCACTCGTTTCATGATCGAAAGATCAAAATCCCCAAAAATTGAAATCCCTAAATGTCGACAGTTTCACTGCGGAACTCCCTCTCATTCGAGCGCCTGGCCAGTAGCATCGTTCAAGATGTTAATTTGAATTAGTTTCGAATATTTTTTTCTTACTCTAAATCGATGGAACAGATTTCATTTCTTTCATGACTGGAAAAACGGAAAAGGGGAACACAGAGAATTTAGTTATATTTTTGAATGAGAAGAAAGGAACCGAGGCTTTGCTTTATAATTGCCAACGGGAACCATCGTACTAGAGCCATTAAAACATGGTTTTACTTGGTCGGGGGAGCATAAGTACGTGATTGGAAAGAGGATAGCTGTAGCTATGGGTAGGTTATCTCTATAGACTTCGGTAGGAAGGAAAAGATTTTATATTTATTTAGTTTAGTTTATAACTAAACCGATACGATTTTATTAATTTAAAACACCCCATGATCCGAACTCCTTTTTGAACACAACAACTACATTTCCATGGTTATATCCCTATTCTGAACATACTGGGACAAGTATCAAAGCCCAATTCGATCATATGGAGAAGATATTAATTTAAATTGATATTAACTAAATTAAAAACAATTAATTTCTTGATAATAAATTATTATTATTATCATTTATTATCAAATACAATTTTTATTGATCATTGAAAATTGTTTCGATTCACGTCTAACTTTGAATTCCATTATATATTGTTTTCGTATTTACGATATTTAATATATTCGATATTTAAATCGAAATCGATTTTTTTAAATCAGTAACTTAATATAAAAATTCATTTATATTATCAAATTCAATATTTGAAATCATATTAAATATTTAAAATAAACTGTTTGAAAATCCGAGTTGTTACATTATATATTGGTAGAAATCAACGGTACAGTATAGATTATCAATGTGGCATGATTGATTTCCCAAAGTTAAATAATCATTAAATAATGATTTTTGGAGACTAAAACTAAGTGGAGTTTAAATGAATCTTTAATTCGATTGAAATGTTAATGCGGTAATTAAATTTGTCAAATTGGTGAAATGTTCAAAAATGAAGTATCACAGGTTTTACTTCATGCGATAGTTAAATCTTTAACTAGATTTGAACGTGAAATGGTAATTGAATTTATTGATAACACATTGGTGGATATGGTGTACTACTAGTTTTGCTCCATGGGATGAATAGGTTGGGATGGGATAATAACATGAATGATTACTTTGGTAAGGCGTTAATCCCAACTAGTTTGATAAACCTTAATTTGGTTTAAACTGTGAAAAGATACTATAAAATCTTTTGAAATGATTTCCAAGGAAATGGATTAAACAGTGTGTTAAAACTGGTAATCTTTGATAAGATTAATGAGAACCTTTTCAGAATAAAGAAATACGAATAAAAGAAAATTCTAGATTGGAATGAGGCATATGATGTGTTATAGCACTTGATTATAAGATACGCAGGTTATTCGGAAAGACCGGGTTTAACTCATTCTGAATAATTGATACGACGACTAACAGTCGAAGAGGTTGAAGATGGTGCAAGACCGACGATCTTCACAACGAATGGATGGGTTGCTACTGATGCCCATGATTAGAGTAGCTACCTTGAAGAGGCTACAGTGGTAGCCGTCCGGATGTGTTTGATGATTGTTCGGATATGTGAAGGCCTCTCTCCTGTATTGGACATATGGGACAAGGAATAAGGTGCCTCTGGTTTCGTTCAGACCCAGAATGGACTTGCAAATGGATGGTATGTCTGACATTGTATTCCTTTATATTGTATTCGTTGATCTCTGCTAAATATATATTTATTTGGTAGCAGAGAATTTATTCTCTTGCTTAACACCGCTCTTTGAGGCATACGAGCTTAGAGGTTATATATTGGCAGAAATCAATGGTATGGTATGGAATGATAGTGTGGCATGCTGAGATGAACTGATCCAAACTTTTGTTGAAAAGAAAAGTTTGGTGGATGATGATCAAAGCATAGCTTTAATTAGCATAGCTTTGTGTAGCGTTTATTCGCGAGCCTCAGACATCGGTATGATGGTGAACTGATGGTTAGATCAATATACTTTCGATATGAGGGTGGATTCGGTCGACCGAGATAGGCTGGGTATGGTCGCTACACAGCTGGTAGGGATACGACACACCCCCCGATTCCAAGAAGGATAGAGTATACATTGTTTTCTCATGTGCGGGACGTAAGCCGTTGAGATACTTGATATCTTGGATATAGTGCGGATGTGCATTACGGTGTTTTCTCATGCCTGGGACGTAAGCCGTTAAGTATTGCACTATGCGATCGATCCTTCAAATCAGGAACCATCATGATGGAAATCTAACTTCCAATGTGATATTTTACAGTTTTAGTTGTATACTATTAGCAGCATAGCGGTATGGGACATTCATGTCGTCTATGATTGATACGTTTATATTTGAAGTTGATTTCTTCACTTATAATAATAATAAAAGATGAAATTTCATGTATCAAGCATATTTGGCTATTATAAGGAAAACTCTATCCTCGATTGCATTCATTATTTGATGGAACCTGAATCTTATAATCGCTTCATTTTTCTCTTTAGCATTGCGATGTTATTTTTATGCACTGGTATTCTTAGGGATAAACTTGCTTCGTGTTATACGGCGTGGCCCCTTGAGTTACCTAACTTTAAAATCAAGTTAATAACTGTTTTAGTTCTCACACCAGTCCCATGACTAACTCTTAGTTTATTTTTTTAACTTAAACTCTGGGTGCCCATATTTTCCATACGGGCTGCTAGTAGTTTTGGTTTTCGCAGATATTTCTTTTCCTAGGATCCTGGATTACAGATGGGCTGCTAGTAGTTTTGGTTTTCACAGATATTTCTTTTCCCAGGATCCTGGATTACAGCTGGAGCTATATTCGGAAAGCTTTGTATCTGTATATTTCATTTAGTTGTGCTATTAATTGTATTTATACATTTTATTTCCGCCGCTATGTATTTTAAATCTCTGATGTTTTTCTATGTAATAATTATCCATACCCAGATAGATTCTTGTATTCTGATGTAAATTGTTATAGTAGCAATGAAATATTCTTATGTTTGTGTTCTAATTTGTCGCGTTCTCAATTCAATCCTGGCTTTCCCTTCAGGGTAAGTTTGGGTTGTCTCAAAATTGGTTATTAATTTCCTCTTGGTTTTCATGAACATGTATAAAGTTATATCCAAACTTTGTTGAAACATAATTTCTTATGTTTATATAGGTGACCATTCTTTCCATCCTTATTACTATGGACAAATGATCACCACAAAACGTAACAATACAAGTATTGATATTCATTGTTTATCAATTACTTTTTTGCAATTTGTTCTTACCCTTTAAACCATGAATAACATAAGGTTTGGTTTCATTGCAGATGATACGAATGATTTCAGACCTATTGCACTACTAGTAGTTTTCACCATTTCTCTTGGTATTCCTTTAGTTAGTGGGTCTGCCACATTTTCCTTCGATATAACAAATATAATGGTAACGATACCATCTACAATTAATTCTCCGAAATATGCATGTCTTAAACTTATATGTCTAGACTTTCCATTATATATATTATTATAAGCTCTTGACTATGTAGCTTCGCTATTACAATACAACGAAATGATTGACATTGGTTGTGGCCACAACTCTATTTCTAACAGTAAATTTCTTAGCCATTCTGCCTCCTTACTTGATGCATCTAAGGCAATAAATTCTTCTTCCATTGTAGAATGTGTTATAATTATTTGTTTCTTGGAGGCACAAGATATAGCACCTCCTCCAAGCGTGAAAATCCATCCAGTAGTTCCTCTATTATCATTTTCAGTTGTTGCACACCTTGCATCTGAATAACCTTCTAGAACTGTTGGGAAATTTCCACAATAAAGTCCTAATCTCATGATTCTTCTAAGGTAACCAAGAACTCCACATATTACTTTCCAATGTGAAGTGCTTGGTTTATGTGTATATGTCGATGGTTTGCACACACCGAAAGCAATATCCAAAAGAGTGCAACGCATTGCATACATGAGACTTCCAATAATGCTTGCATACTCTAGTTGAGCTATTGCCCTTTCATAATTTGCAAACAATTTAACCGAAAAATCATAAGGACTACTTGCTTCTTTAACATTTAAGTGTTTATATTTAAGAAGCAATTTTTCAATATAATGGGATTGGTATAATGCATATCCACTACTATGTTTCTTTACTTTGATTCCTAATATAGTGTCAACTTCATCTAAATCTTTCATTTTAAAACATGAAGTCAAATATTTGTTTTTCTCATTAGTACCTTCCATATTTGTACCAAATATTTGCATATCGTCTATATATAAGCATATAATACCATATATATCGGTGAATTTAGAATATATACATTTGTCTGCATTATTATGTCTGGAACTACTAGACAAGATCACAGAGTCAAACTTCTCATTCCATTGTTTTGATGCTTGTTTCGATCCATATAACGATTTAACAAGTTTGCAAACTTTATGTTTATTTTCAGGCATAATGAAATCTTCTGGTTGTTCCATATATACTTCTTCATCCAAATTACCATTTACAAAAGTTGTTTTAACACACATTTAATGTACATGCAACCCATGAATAGAAGCAAGTGCCATAGAACTCTAATGGATGTTAATTTTGCAGTAGGAGCATATGTATCGAAATAATCAATACCTTCCTTTTGCATGAAACCTTTAGCAGTAGCCTTGCCTTGAAAGTTTGTATTGATCCATCTGTATTGTATTTTCTATGAAATACCCATTTACAACCAGTTGGCTTTGATCCGCTAGGTAAGTCTGTTAATTCCCAAGTGTTATTAGATAGAATTAAATCATCTCATCATATATTGCTTCTTTCCAAAAAGAAGCATCGCTAGAAGCTGTCGTTTCTTTACAAGTTATAGGATCGCCTTTTGTACCTAAGACATAAGTTATATCATCGATAATATTTTTTCTATCACCTATGACTAGATGAACTACATCATTAGGTGAAACAGAATCAGATTCTAACTCTTTAGCTTTCTTTATCCTTTGACTTCTTTTAGGCTCCTCTGGTATATTAGAAAAATTTCTTTTGTTAGAAGAATCTTGTTCAGATTTTTCATTTTCCTTGTCGTGAACAATTTAAGTAGGAAATGAGATTCAATTGGAATCATATATAAATTTATTTTCAGTAAATTCTAGGTCTCTTGATTCTATAATGACATTATAATTTAAGTTTAGCACCCGAAATGCCTTGGAATTATTAGCGTATCTTAAAAATACACCTTTTAGAGCCCTTGCTCCTACTTTATTCTGTTTTGGATCTATCACTCGATAAAAGGTTAGACAACCCCAAACTATCAAGTATTTCAAACTTGGTTTTCTAACTTTCCATCGTTCATATGGAGATACATTAGTTTTCCTTGATGGAATTCTATTATGCAAGTGACAAGTTGTTAAAAGCCCTTACCCCCCCCCCCATGAATTTACATTTTGTTTGGCATTTAAAATCATAGCATTAGTCATTTCCACTGATATTCTATTTTTTCGTTCAGTCAAATAATTCTATTATGGGGGTATATGGAGCAATATAATTCCATTTTCCTCACACAATATGGAAAACTCTATAGAGAAGTATTCTCCACCTCTATCACTGCATAATACTTCATTTTTTTCCTTTTGAGTTTTGACTTGATTTTAAAACGTTTAAACATATCAAAATCCTGATCTTTTGTTTTCATTAGGTAAGCGTACGTATATCTGAAATAATCATCTATAAAAATAATAAAATATTTATTCCCTCCACTAGTTAATATACCATTTAATTCATATGTATCAGAATGAATAAACTCAAATAACTTTGTATTTCTTTCAGATTTAGGGAATGGCTTTTTGCACATTTTGGCTTCAACGCATGTCTCACATTTTGAAATATTTTTATTTTCACATGAGATTAAACCTTCATTAGACATGAACATTAAAGATTTAAAATTTAGATATGCTAGTCTACTATGCCATAAATCAATAGAATCATAAACATAAGCAAATTCAGTCATTTTATTGATACCTAGTTTGAACATCCCTTTGCAAGCGTATCCTTTTCCGACAAATGTTTCCCCTTTTGTCAAAATGAGACTGTTACCATCAAGTACACACTTTACACCTTTGCTACAAAGAAGACTTGCCGAAACAACATTATTTCTAACATTTGGAACGTGTAAGACATTTATGAGTACAAGTTTCTTTCCAGAAGTAAATTCCATTTCCATAGTCCTTTTTCCAGCGAAAATCGATATATTGTAACGACCTAGAGATTTTTGAACACGAAAATTAACACAAAACACCATGTTAATTATTCAAGAATCAGAAACACTAAATCATCAATAGAAAGAAGTTAGAGAGTGGGAAATAGAAAGAATGAAATTTAGAATAGAAGAAGATGAAGATAAAAACAGAACAGAATCAGAGTAAATATGAATCTCACAGCGGAATGAAAAAATATATAATAACATAACGTTGAAATACAAAACTGTATTTGTACTTACACTCATCATCTTCAGAGTATATAACACATGTACCACAGCGGAAATAAACTCTACATATAACTAATAATGAAGCCTCCTGCTCCAAGCTCCTCCAAGGGTATCTATGAAATCCCGACTACTTGGTTGCCCGTACAAATTTGGGCACCCAATAGTTTTAGGGTAAAACAAAACAAAATAACTCTGGGTCAGTCATGGGACCGGTGTGAGTAAACACCAACTGTTTGGTTTGAATTTTCAAAATCCTTTTCAAAAGAAAGGATAATCGTAAGACTGACCCACACATAAATACGGATGGTTTATACCTTATGATAACCCAAAACAGTTTTGAAAATCATATCTTTTCTAATATTATAATAATATCTAAAGACAAATAAATATTAATCTAGCAAAACGCTTGCATCTCACGCTCCACATATATAATACACAATCAAAACCGCGGGCTCTTATTGGGGATTGGATTCCAACTATGACAAGGTGTGACGACCGCCGATAACCCCCGCACTAAACAAGTGGAAAATGCACTGAAAGGTATGTCAGCCTGCTATGGACGATCATCAGAGTAGGCAAACACATCGAAACCTATCGTAGAGCTCACAGCGCAAGGATAAAATATAATAGAACATATACAACAGGTAATAGCAATGAGGTATCATATAACAAACTTTTGAAACTTTCTCAAAATCCAGAAAGATTATCCAACTGATATCAAAGTTTGTACATAAGGCCTCACTATAACTCTCAAGCAACTCAAACAGCGGAAACAGAAATACTAGATAGTAATAAAACTGGTACGCCAGCCTCCTGCTTGTCATCTCTCAGCTTCCTCGTCTCACTAAGCTCCATTACCTGTAACCTGCTACTTAGTCTGCCCATCCACAACCGGATGAACAGCCCAAGGTAATAAGAGGGAACATTAAACCTTGAGTCAGACAATAGTCTTAGTGAGCGATAAAACAGCTAACAAACCTCAACAAGAAAGTATATGAGAATGGGTAAATGAACAACTTGTCTACCCACAACAACAGAGAAGAACTCAACCTTATCATCCCCACACCGGACAGTGATAGCCTTTACACCAAGCATTTCAACCATTAATCCATAGAAACCAGAACAACCGTTTGTTCATAGAAACAAAAACAATCAACAATAGCAATCATGGGATCAAGATTATATATCTCATGCAAAACATCCAGCATACATGACAGACTCTGGCTATCACCGCCAATCTTGCTTTGAAACCATCGTTAATCATATGATGGCCAACCTTGCCATATGTCAAGGGCTAATGGTAACCCCAGTTCTAGCATGAACTCCATATGTCCAACCTTGACACTAGGCCTTTCCCCAAGACCCAGGGTACTCGACCAGCAACCTTCTAGTCTTTTGGGTGCCCCCATCGTACCCCTGCTTTGAGCCTGCTAGAACTTACGACAACGATGACCTCTCGGCCTTCGCATCTCTAGTCATCCAACCTTGACGATGTTTCATAGCTCAAGCAACCTTCTCGAGAAGCCATTATCCATCAACTCACGACCTTTGAGTTGTCACCGAACACATTCATCACTTCGAGCCTTCCTACTTGAACCACCTAGAAGCTACACCATCACTGAGCCCTCTGGGAGGACCCCGAAACCGACCCCTCCTGGGAAGACCCAAACCCTGCTCTTCCTGGGAAGACCCAAAACCTACTCTTCCAGGGAAGACCCAAAACCGACCCTTCCTGGAAAGACCCAAAACCGACCCTTCCTGGGAAGACCCCAAACCTGCTCTTCCTGGGAAGACCCAAAACCGACCCTTCTTGGGAAGACCCAAAACCGACCCTTCTTGGGAAGACCCCCTTCTGGTCCTTCTGGACCGACCATACCCTCTTCTGGTCCTTCCGGACCGACCAGAATCCTTCTGAACCACCCAAACTCCCATCTGGTCCTTCTGGACCGACCAGAACCTTCTCTGCTCCTTCTGGACCGACCAGAACCTTTTCTGGTCCTTCTGGACCGACCAGAACCTTTTTTGGTCCTTCTGGACCGACCAAAAACCTGCACAGCTCCTTTTCGACTTCGATTTCGACCAAAACTTCGCCAAACGACAAATCCGACGAAACCAGCTTATCCGATTCATCCAAACGCAATCACAAACATGTTATGCAACCAACAATATCATCAACCTAACATTTTAAATCAAAACACATAAATTTCCCAAAACATGATAAGTGAATGATATGAACATAAAAACAGATCTAACTTGCATACACTTGTGAAAAATCATGGAATTAACCATTTTAATTATCTAGATCAGATCCTAAGGTGATTCATATGTAAAATGGACTTAGCATGGTGTAGATCTAAAGAAAATAACATGAAAATGATGAAATTAACATTCTATAACTCACATACTTTCATGAATCCGAATGAGAGATGTAAATCACTCACCTATTATCCGAAACAAAGCTAAAACGATGAAAAAGCAATCCGAACAGCGAACACTTCGAATCAAACTCTTCAATCCGATGAATTCGCCCTTGAAACGATGTTGATCTAGTCTCGAATGGTATAGATCTTCGATTTCCCTCCTTGGATTTGGAATTTTAATGGTGGAATGGTGTTAGAGGAAGAAGGAGATCAAAACCTCCCCATAAGAGAATAGAAAATTCCAACCTTTCTCCATATCCCTTACCCCCTATTTATAGCCTCCCCTTAATGGGCCTTCTCCAAATCAGCCCACTAGCCTTCCAAAACCTGAACAGCCAACTGAAAAACCTTAAAACAGCGATTTCTCCCAAACTGTTGAACCAAATCCTTAATGTAACCACTCTACGGAAAGAGAATCATCAATTCCTTTCCAATGGCACAGGTCTCACCCTCTGATTCGACCTGAGTCAAAAGTTATGCCCAGTACAAGACTGACGGAGGCAAAATGGTCACAAACAAAATCGGTAAAAATTATGGACATGTCACACATCCCCATAAGCAACATATTAAAAGATGAGAATGATCCAACCCTCAGAGAATAAAATAAAATTATTTTACGATCTTCCAATACGTAAAATGCGGGCTGTTACATTCTCCCCCCCCCCCCCCTCCCCCCCTTAAGAATTTCGCCCCCGAAATTCCAAGCAAATACAAGAAATCACAACAATTCTGCATGCCTATCATCCATGAGAAGCCAATCCTATCATCCAAACTAGCAACCATCAAGCCATGCATCCATAGCCTTATCCTAGCACGCGGAATTCTATCAAACAACAACAAGATACAACGATATAACAACGATACAATCTAAGGGTTCTACCGATGAAAAGTTATGGATGAGTCGCCCTCATTCTCTCTTCCGTCTCCCATGTACAATCGTCGTCATCTTCACTCCATTGTACCTTGACTAGCTTAACCGTCTTCCTCCTAAGCTGTTTCGTGTCATTCCCCACAACACGAAGTGGCCTATGAGGTTTCACAACTGCGGTCTCGACTTCTAAATCTTCATACTGTTCTGGAGATACCACCACATTCGAGTCGTGCACAAACTTCCGTAGAAACGACACATGGAAAACATTATGCACACTCGACATCTTCTCGGGTAACTCCAACCAATATGCGAGCTTTCCTATTCGCTCGACTATCGGAAATGGTCCAACAAACCTAGGAGCCAACTTCCCTTTACTTCTGAATCGAAATACATGCTTCAACGGTGAAATCTTCATGAAAACCATATCTCCTACGTCGAATTCCAAATCCTTACGACGCTTATCGGCGTAACTTTTCTGATGATCTTGGGTCGCCTTCATTCGTTGTTGAACAATCTTGATACAAGCCGAGGTTTCTCTAATCATTTCAGGCCCAAGTACCAACTTATCTCCAGTTTCTAACCAACAAGCAAGAGAATTGCACGGCCTTCCATACAACGCCTCGTATGGTGCCATCCCAATACTCGACTGGTAGCTATTATTATACGCAAACTCAACTAGATGTAGATGGTCCTCCCATGATCCTCCGAAGTCTAACACACAAGCCCTCAGGAGATCTTCTAAAACTCGGTTGACTCTCTCGGTCTGACCATCAGTTTGGGGATGATATGCCGTACTTAAACACAATACGGTTCCCAAAGCTTCTTGTAAACTTTTCCAAAATCCACTTGTGAACAATGGATCCCGGTCACTTACTATACTCTTTGGAACACCATGGAATCAAACTATCCATTTCACATAAAGCTCAGCCAATTTTGATGCTGTCCTAGTCGTCTTGACTGGAATGAACCTTGCACTTTTGGTCAAACGATCCACAATGACCCAAATCCCTTCATTCCCTGTCCTAGTTCTAGGTAGTCCATCGATAAAATCCATCGATATCTTCTCCCACTTCCATGTAGGAACCTCTAATGGCTGAAGTAAACCACTCGGCTTCTTCTGTTCAGCTTTCACCAACTGACAGTTCATACACTTGGAAATGAATTTTCCAATATCTCTTTTCATCCCTTCCCAGTAGTAGGTTCGCTTCATGTCCTAATACATTTTATTACCACCAGGATGAATCGTTAGCTTCGAGTGATGACATTCTCTCAGAACCTCATCCCTCAATCCGTCGACATCAGGAACAACTAATCGTCCTTGCTTTCGAAGCCAACCTTCTCGGTCGACCTCGAACTCTTTATCCTCTGGTTTCAGTTTCTGAATAAACTCATAAGCTTCGTATCTTTCTTTTGGCCCTTTCCAATCCTTTCGATAAGAATAGGCCTTATTGACAAGCTTGTCGATATCTCAGGTTCCAACTCACACCTTGGCCTGAAATCGAACCTTGCCAAGTACTCGAGGCCCTTCCATTTCGAAAACATTGCTCCCAAACTTGCGTGTCTTCGACTCAATGCGTCTGCAACTGCATTGCCTTTGCCAGGAGTATAGGCTATCCCAAAATCATATGATGCCAGAAACTCTAACCATCGTTGCTGCCGAAGATTCAAATCCTTTTGGGAGAAAAGATATTTCAACGACTTGTGATCCGTAAACAACTCGAATCGTACTCCCAACAGGTAATGTCCCCACATCTTCAGAGCAAACACAATCGCTGCTAACTCCAAATCATGAGTCGGATATTTTCTCTCATGTGGCTTTAGTTGTCGACTTGCGTAAGCCACTACTTTATCCTTCTGCATTAGCACTGCTCCAAGTCCAGTACCACACGCATCATTATATACCACCATCTCTTCATTCCCACTTGGAATGGTCAACATAGGTGCACTTGTCAATCTCTCTTTCAAAATTCCGAACGCTTGTTCACACTTTGCATCCCATGCGAATACTTGATTCTTCTTCGTCAATCCTGTTAATGGTGCAGCTATCTTGGAGAAATCCTTAATAAACCTTCGGTAATAACCAGCCAACCCAAGGAAACTCCAAACATCCGTCGCATTCTTAGGTCTATCCCAATCCTGGATTGCTGTAACTTTAGCGGGGTCAACCGCTATACCTTTTCCAGAAATAACATGACCTATGAACCTCACTTCATCCTTCCAGAAGTGACACTTTGAGAACTTAGCCTTAAGCTGATGCTTTCACAAGATCTCTAACACAACTCTCAAGTGCGTCTTATGTTCTTCCACATTTCTGGAGTAAACCAGTATATCGTCCACGAATACCAGCACGAACTTACTCAACTGATCTCTGAACACTCTATTCATAAGATCCACAAAATAAGCTGCCGCGTTAGTCAACCCGAATGGCATCACCAACCACTCGAAAAACCTGGACGGTGTCCTAAAAGCAGTCTTTGGCACACTACCCTTAGCCACTCTCAATTGGTGAAATCCCGTTGCCAAATCCATCTGAGAAAACACTTTGGCTTCGTGAAGCTGACCGAACAAGTCATCAATCCTTGGCAACAGATACTTGTTCTTCTTAGTCACCTTGTTCAGCTCACGATAGTCCACACACAATCTTAACGAGCCATCTGCCTTAGTTGCAAACACGACTGGTGCACCCCACTCGGAAACACTCCTCCGAATGAACCCTTTTCCCAAAAGGTCACGAACTTGCACCTCTAACTCTCACTGTTCCCTAGGCGCCATCCGCCTAAGGGGCATAACAATTGGTCTAGCACCTTCGACCAAATCGATCCTAAACTCGATCTCACGATGCGGCGGCAACCCTTTGACCTCGTCAAAGACATCTACATACTCATTAGCGATCAACACTGACGATAGGTCTTCCTGTGGAATCCCAAGCGAATATAGATAACTCACGAAGACCCCGTCTTCGCGCTTACATCTAATCAACACCTTTCTCCCTTCCACATCCCCGACCCTCACCTCTAGCTTCTCGCAATTCACCCTTGCCGCGTTTCTCTTGAGCCAATCCATGCCCAAGAAGATCCCATACCCAGCGAAGTTAAGAACAAAGCAATCACACATAAAAGAGCAACCATGACTCAATAACACTAAACCACAGCAAATCATGCACAAACTGGACGATCCCCCAACTGGATTAGTCACGATCAATGGTCTATCACAAATCTCGGGTTCCAAACCCAAGCGACACACAAGCTCATTGCAGATGAATGAATGTGATGCTCCAGTATCAAACAAAACTCGAACTGAAACACCGTTAATAGAAAAAGTACCTTGCACCACGACACCTTTTCCCTTTTCCTCTGCAGTAGGAGCTCTTGAAGAAGATGGCACGGCTTCTAAAGCATATGCCTTCATAATCTGTTTGCCCTTTGCTGATTCTGGACAATTTTTCTTCTCATGCCCAGGCTTTCTACACTTGAAGCACTTCTTCTCAGCTTTGGGATTCTTACGCTCATTTAAATAATGACCCTTCTGTTGGTAGTTAAAGCAAACCACCTCACTCTTGGGTTTCTTTTGGCAATCCTTTCCTTTCTGTTGTTGATGCTTCCTCTTTTTATTATTACCACCCTGCTATGGTTTCTGAGCTTCCTTGGTTGCAGCGACAACATTTGCTTCCTTGGGAAACAAGCTCTCATGGAGAATAGCTTTTTCCACAATCTTTTCAAATGAATCATCAAGATGGTCCACAAGCAGTTTTCCAATATGAGCATCCAAACCCAAGACAGACTTCTCGTTCTTCTGATAGGGCGTATCAATGTATAAACGAGCATATCTGGATAAAGCCTCAAAAACAGAAATGTAGTCAAGAACTGTTCTACCATTCTGCTTCAACTCTACGAACTTCTTGAAGAGAACGGACTTCTGAGCAGTGGAGATAAACTTTGCTTCAAACTTAGCTTGGAATTGCTCCCATGAAATCTACTCTTCCGGAGTCTCGAGTATGACAGAATTCCACCATTCCATAGCCCTGCTCTGCAGCTGCCTTGATGCAAGCTTTCTCTTCATTGCATCCTCAATACCCAAGTCTCCAAAGATTCGAACACATGAATCCATCCACCTCTGAACCTCTTCAGCTGGTTCAGTTCCCTTGAATGGTTTCCCTCCTAGAGATGTAAAGTCCTTGCACATCTTTGCAAAATCTACTCTAAGAACTCGCACACCTACATCTACCGTAGCCGCCACTGGAGCAGGTACCCTTCGCATAATTGCTTCTGCCATGGTTTCAAACATGGCCGGGTAATCTGGTTCGTCAATATTTCCCCCTCCAGTATTAGCTCTCCTAGCAGCGTGTCTTGATGGTCGTCTACTCATTCTAAATCTGCAATCTAGAATAATTAGCCACTTCCAAGAAAACTGCTAAAGAGACACAACTGCTACTACTATATATGTTAATATACATATAGTAAACATCCAACAGAAATCTACAAATACGTCTCTCCTACGTAATTACGTCTTTGAACTTTGGCCAAAATCGTTGACCAGAGCTCTGATACCAAATGTGACGACCTCCCATAACCCCCGCACTAAACAAGTGGAAAATGCGCTGAAAGGTGTGCCAGGCTGCTATGGACGATCACCAGAGTAGGTAAACACATCGAAACCTGTCGTAGAGCTCAAAGCGCAAGGATAAAATATAATAGAACATATACAACAGGTAATAGCAATGAGGTATCATATAACAAACTTTTGAAACTTTCTCAAAATCCAGAAAGATTATCCAACTGATATCAAAGTTTGTACATAAGGTCTCACTATAACTCTCAAGCAACTCAAACAGCGGAAACAGAAATACTAGATAGTAATAAAACTGGTACGCCAGCCTCCTGCTCGTCATCGCTCAGCTTCCTCGTCTCACTAAGCTCCATTACCTGTAACCTGCTACTTAGTCTGCCCATCCATAACCGGATGAACAGCCCAAGGTAATAAGAGGGAACATAAAACCTTGAGTCAGACAATAGTCTTAATGAGCGATAAAACAGCTAACAAACCTCAACAAGAAAGTATATAAGAATGGGTAAATGAACAACTTGTCTACCCACAACACCAGAGAAGAACTCAACCTTATCTTCCCCACATCGGACAATGATAGCCTTTACACCAAGCATTTCAACCATTAGTCCATAGAAACCAGAACAACCATTTGTTCATAGCAACAGAAATAATCAACAATAGCAATCATGGGATCAAGATTATATATCTCATGCAAAACATCCAGCATACATGATAGAATCTGGCTATCACTGCCAGTCCTGCTTTGAAACCATCGTTAATCGTATGACGGCCAACCTTGCCATATGTCAAGGGCTAATTGTAACCCCCGGTTCTAGCATGAACTTCATATGTCCAACCTTGACAATGTCCAACCTTGAAACTAGGCCTTTCCCCAAGACCCAGGGTACTCGACTAGCAACCTTCTAGTCTTTTGGGTGCCCCCCATCGTACCCCTGCTTTGAGCGTGCTAGAACTTGCGACAACGATGACCTCTCGGCCTTCGCATCTCTAGTCGTCCAACCTTGACGATGTTTCATATCTCAAGCAACCTTCTCGAGCAGCCATTATCCATCAACTCACGGCCTTTGAGTTCTCACCGAACACATTCATCACTTCGAGCCTTCCTACTTGAACCACCTCGAAGCTACACCATCACCGAGCCCTTTGGGAGGACCCCAAAACCGACCCCTCCTGGGAAGACCCAAAACCTGCTCTTCCTGGGAAGACCCAAAACCTACTCTTCCTGGGAAGACCATAAACCGACCCGTCCTCGGAAGACCCAAAACCGACCCTTCCTGGGAAGACCCAAAACCGACCCTTCCTGGGAAGACCCAAAACCTGCTCTATCTGGGAAGACCCAAAACCAACCCTTCCTGGGAAGACCCCCTTCTGGTCCTTCTGGACCGACCATACCCTCTTCTGGTCCTTCCGGACCGACCAGAATCCTTCTGAACTACCCAGACTCCCTTCTGGTCCTTCTGGACCGACCAGAACCTTCTCTGCTCCTTCTGGACCGACCAAAACCTTTTATGGTCCTTCTGGACCGACCAGAAACCTGCACAGCTCCTTTTCGACTTTGATTTCGACCAAAACTTCGCCAAACGACAAATCCGACGAAACCAGCTTATCTGATTCATCCAAACGCTACCACAAACATGTTATGCAACCAACAATATCATCAATCTAACAATTTCCATCAAAACACATAAATTTCCCAAAACATGATAAGTGAATCATATGAACATAAAAACGGATCTAACTTGCATACACTTGTGAAAATTCATGGAATTAACCATTTAAATTATCTAAATCAGATCCTAAGGTGATTCATATGTGAAATGGACTTAGCATGGTGTAGATCTAAAGAAAATAACATGAAAATGATGAAATTAACATTCTATAACTCACATACTTTCATGAATCCGAATGAGAGATGTAAATCACTTACCGATTATCCAAAACAAAGCTAAAACGATGAAAAAGCAATCCGAACAACGAACACTTCGAATCAAACTCTTCAATTCGATGAATTCGCCCTTGAAACGATGTTGATCTAGCCTCGAATGGTATAGATCTTCGATTTCCCTCCTTGGATTTGGAATTTTAATGGTGGAAAGGTGTTAGAGGAAAAAGGAGATCAAAGCCTCCCCATAAGAGAATGGAAAATTCCAACCTTTCTCCATATCCCTTACCCCCTATTTATAGCCTCCCCTTAATGGGCCTTCTCCAAATCAGCCCATTAGCCTTCCAAAACCTGAACAACCAACTGAAAAACCTTAAAACAGCGATTTCTCCCAAACCGCTGAACCAAATCCTTAATGTAACCACTCTACGGAAAGAGAATCATCAATTCCTTTCCAATGGCACAGGTCCCACCCTCTGATTCGACCTAAGTCAAAAGTTATGCCCAGTACAAGACTGACAGGGGCAAAATGGTCACAAACAAAATCGGTAAAAATTATGGACATGTCACACATCCCCATAAGCAACATATTAAAAGATGAGAATGATCCAACCATCAGAGAATAAAATAAAATTATTTTACGATCTTCCGATACGTAAAATGCGGGCTGTTACACAAGGTATGGAACCACCTTCTGATCAGTGTACTCTAAAGGGGATACACTGGAGTTCAATAAGAACATCTTGCAACTCGACCCACACATGACCGACCAATCATTTCGCTTTAATGTTCCGAATATATTGTTACATTACGGTTGGTATACCAACATAACCGTACCCGGGAGACACAAAAATGAAAAGAAGTAACAATATGAATATTCTCTAGATGGTGACAATATACCCTAATTGGTTGTGACCCACTTAGCCATGCTGCCTGCGCGAGTTTTGTCATTTCCCGGTTAATGAGGCCTGAGGTCATAACCCATCTTTTAGAACACCTGACCACCATTCACTTTGAATGCCACATCATCATTCCAGCCAAATCACAAATTGATTTCCCCAAAAATACCCCGGGTATAAAGCTAAGAGAAACGAATTTCTCCACCACCAACATAAATAAGTTTGAAGAGATCAACTTACGCGATCTATTAGATATACTGCATCATACATTCGACCATACACGTTGTCCTGGGACTGGACAAACTGAAGGCACTATCCTGTAAATCCATCTTAGGCAATTTCTACATAGGATCGCCAGAATAGCCCTTGCATAACTCCGTCTTCAATTATCTTCATCATATTTGGTTCGCAATGATAATGCCCATATGGAGTGGATTTCAGATAATACATCTGATCCCGATCTCTCCATATTGACAACGGAAAATGGTCAAAACTTTGATAGTCGGTTATTTAACTATCAAAGGAAAACATCCATAAAACCATTGGTCGTATTTCTAAATGGAAATCTTACCTATCAACCATCAATCAACATTCTGCCCCCTTTTTATTTTTAATTTATCATTAATTCAATTATTTCACCCAAATATTTCTACAACTCGTTTTAGCCTATCACGATTTTCGGAAAAACGCTTCCATGTATTCACAATTCCTTATTTCCCCTATTTCAAAAATATATTGGAAAACAATTCCATACCTTATTCACGCATCACGATTCTTTCATTTCCATCGGTCCCTAACCGCAAACTAGTAAGAGAATAATTCCCTGAATATCAATCCCAAAGGCCGAAACCAACATCAGGTCGATACTCAGTAAGCCTTCCACTTAACAAGTCTCCACTCAGTTTCTGATTTCCTTAATCCCTTTCCTTAATTTCTTATTAAATTATTGCTTACGCATCTTTCGGATTCAGTTTACGAATCCACCTCTTTAACGTTAATCAAAGATTATAATGATAACGCTATAATCTCTGTTTCTAAAACATTTAACTTCAAAAATATAATCTTTATTCATTAATTTTAATAAATAAATAAATAAATCTTGATAAAAATCGGAAAGTAAACATTTTCTTCTTGAATTCGATATAATCGAATTTCAACTTATAACTCATTTCCGAATAATCTATATTCGTTAACGTTCCGAACTTTGGAAATAACTCCTTGTTCAGGACAACTCGGTTTCTAATTCACTTTTGAATTTACCACTTCCAACATTTAACAATTTCCCTTTTTCATCATTTCAATTTGCAAACCATTTGTTTTTAAAACATTATTCACTTTAAATGTGACTATTAATTCTTTACAGAAAATCTGGACTCATTATATCAATCAAATATTGATTTTAAATAGTAAATACCAAGTATAGGTTAAAATTCCATCTAACAAGTTATTTAAAAATTCATATTCATATTTTACTTCATAAATTCCGTTTATAAGTCAATTTATTATTTATTATATATCAAATTTAAAAATTAATCTCATTTACACGTTCAGTTATAGATCGATTGGTTCTTAATCGAATATTGACTATTTTGCCAAATTTTAAATTAAATAAGATATAATTTATAAAAATAGATTATATTTATACCTTTTGACATCGTCAAATTTAGATTACCAATCTTTATGTATTTGTTTCAATTCTCTTTACACTTCGAACATTGAAATACTTTCATCGTTTTTCTTTCTTAACGATTTCCTGTTTCTTTTTAAATAAATTCATTTCTTGAATTTATATTTTCAAATTATTTAATAATAATCTTTCTCTTCATTTGTAAATATTGTTTATAAATCAAATTTCTTGTTTTAATATAATTAACAAGTTATTATATTCTAGCCAATCGAAGTTCAGTTTCTATTTTTAAAATAGATTTTTTCTTTCCTTTTTAAAACCCCAATTTCTTTTCCAATATGTTCGAAGATAATTTAAGGTATTTAAATATCAATCATTTCAAGTCGATGTTATTCAACATTCCAAAACACACAATAATCAACACCAAATTATTTATCACATCATATGATGCAATATATGAAAAATAACGATACAAACTGTTGAGGAATCCAGTTGGATTCCTCCAACCTGTTTCCCTGCATCCACATATGTTAATCAACATAAATAATATCAATTTCACATCAATATGAAATATTATAATAAATAGAATCAGCATTCAACTAATGACTTATATATATAATGGTATCTATGTTCTCATCCAATTAATTAGCAAATCATCCAAACAACCATCACACACAGCATTCAATCATTTTTGCCAATGTTAAATAACGTTTTTAAAATCATCAAACTGGACAGATTTAGTGAGTTTACTCACCTTGGTCATTAATCGTTAAATAATGATTAATGGTCTATTGATTGAATTAGATGTTAAATTTTTCCATAAATTTCAATGAGTCCCAAATCGCTCCAACCAGTTCGTACCCCTAGCCTCTGCAAACGCAATTCCAATGGAGCTCATTTCGTTAGGTTTGGACCTCGTATCACAAATTTATATAGCTTTTAATATCATTTATAATTTATAAAATTAAAATTAACCAATTTCCTTTATTTTCAATTTACTTTATATAATTATAATTATACCTTAAACTCCGTAGTCATTCTTCTTCCTGCAAATGTGAGGTTCATTCTTCAACACCACCCAACCGATCCATATCAATACCCCCCCATAACATATTCAAACTGTTGTGGCCATGTTCGCTTTCATGAGTTCGAAACGCTGCACCTTTTATTGTTTCATTTTATTTTTCTTTGGGCTTTACCATCCACCCTTCTAAATACCTAGACCTAGCAATCCACCTTCTACAATTGTCTTCATCTTTATATTTGAATGCTCTAGTATTATTTCCTAGGTCATTTCCGAAAGCTTAACCTCAGTTTCATCACTTCCATTTCTCCGCACTCCCTAACGTTTTGACCATACCCGACTCTTCCTGAACACCCCATTCCAGAAATTTCGGCCTCCCCATTCTCTCTTATTTAATCCTAGTGTTCCTTTCAACTCCTCTTTCCTTACATAACACTCGAGCCTCACTCACACTTCAACCCTAACCACGTCATCCAGTTGCCTCCTCCACGCTCACGAATTACGGTGGCAGGCACATCACCCTTCATGATCAAACCCTGCCATACTCTGTAAACAACTGCTACAAGCTAAGCTGAAACAATCTACCACCCTGAAACCATCTAAAGCCTCCCCGTTTGCGTTTGAACTGGTCTTCCCCATGTTACACAACATGAGCTCCAACATGTAATTCGAAACCATTAATTTAAGTTTTTCGGTTGATTGGAAGAAAAGGGGCGAGACACAGCTCGTGTGTATTTATATGGTTACCAAACTTGATGCCCAAGGATTAGGCATGCAGTTGACAGTGGTTTTTTGCTTAGGTAGTTTTCATTTTCGAGGTATAACCATAGCCTGTGGTCCAGGGAAGGAAAAATATAGCTGGAAAATAGGCGGTATTTGCAGTTGTCTTTAATTTAACCATTCCCTGCTTTTTGATAGAAGTGAGGTCACGACACTGCAAATAAAGGAAAGAATATATATATATATATATATATATGTATATATATATGAGCGTTCAATGGCATCCCAAATAGGGAGCACCCCAATTACCCCCCATATAAACAAGCATTTATATTAGAATAAGTGAGTGGGAGGTGAGAGAATGAGTGGAGGGCGAGAGAAACGGGATATGTGGTGGAAATCGGGGGCATTTAGGGGTGCTGCATTGTTTGTGGTGCCATTGAACACTTGCTATATATATATCGTCATTTATTGGCCTTTGATCTTATGGGCTCTGATACCAATAATACATCAAAATATAAAAGATTTGACTACCTAAACTTAGAAATACATAACCCTATCCTAACAATCATTTCACTAGATAAACAAAAACATAATTGTTATCTAAGAACCCATGAATACCTACTTCTATTACATTCTGAAAATAAACACCTAAATTCTATCATAGATTTAATAATAGAATTAGGAGATTCTTTACAAAACTATAATAACAGATTTTATAAACTTATAGAACATATTTCTTAAAGTATGACTTCTAGAAATAAAAAATTACAACAAATACAAGATAATCAAGATTACATAAAAGCCTCTTTACAAAAGATCGATGAATTTGACATTACAGTAAGAAAGCTAACTAAGAAATTTAAGGCATTAAACCTTAAATGCTTTCCAAACAAAACATATATCACTTCCCTAAAACAATTAATAGAAGAAAATAAACCAAAAGAAATCGAAATACAATCTAAAGATTTAATATAACAGGTCAAGAACCAATCTGAAATAAATAAACAACATTTTGAAACACAAATACAAAAAATTGAACAAATGTTACAAGAAATCAAATATATACAATTAAATTAATATGGGATATGATAAAAAATGGTACGTAGAAGCTACAAATCATGTTAATATGACATTCAAAAAATCTGACAACATAGCAAGATATAACAGAGATAAGTTTACAAGTAGATCAGACAATACACTATGCTTAATGTGTAATACCATTATTGCTATGATACCCAAATCCATGATAGATTAGACCTTATGGAAAGACAAATTACCAGGCTAAATATAGCAACACAAGAAAAAGATAATGATATTAACCTACTCACAGAAAAATTATCAAACTTAGATATAGGACCATCAGAAGAAGGCCCAAATAAAAGTAAGATAACTAAACTATGTTTTCTGACTTTCAAAAAACTAGACAACACACAATGAATATAAGACCATTTGCAGGAACATCTAGAACTATCATAAGCAGTGATGATAGACCTATAGAAAGTAATAGTCAATCCACGAACACATGGATAGACAGTATGCTAAGAAGATCTGTTAGTTCACAATCTCAATTAGAAGAAATCATAAATGTAGACAGTGATTTAGAAGTATTTTCTAATAACTAACTAAATACTTTAAATCCTAGAAAATTATATAGAACAGGAATGTTTACCATAAATACTGGATTATATAGACACCACAAAGAAGAAATATTATCAATTCATGATGGAAGTCAACAGATAATAAATTTAATGTCTGTAGAAGCAATTAAACAATTAAAAATACAAAAATATAAATTAATTCATTTAGGGTTAATAGTTATTAGAATAAGAGGATTAGTAAGACAGAAAATAGGAGCTAAACTATTAATAGTCCTAATAGATGATAGACATAAAGAATTAGAAAACGGAATTTTTGGAACAATAGAAGTAACAAAATAGGAATTGTTTATGTATCTCCAAACTTTACAATAACCTTAGCAGATTTCTATAAACACATAAAAGTAATTATACAAACAAAAGGATTTGAAAATTTTAATGGCAAAAATATACCATTAGATATAACATTTTTAGGAAAATGTATGACGAAATACAACCCAAAATAAAAATAAAACTTGATGAAGTAATAGAAACATTAACCTCAACAGGAATTACATTTTTGAGACCCATGGAAATAGGTTCTGCATTAACCTCAACAGGAATTACATTTTTGAGACCCATGGAAATAGGTTCTGCAGTCCTAGCTGGACATGAATGGACAATACAAAATCCAAATGAAAATACACTCACATTAAAACCAAATGATGTTGTAACATACACGAATTCTAATGGATCTATATCTTTAAGATTTAAGGATTATGGACCATCTAACCAACAAGAAATAGATTCCGATGATGAATCCAATTCAGAATTACAACGAAGTTTATAAATGGATAAGATAATATACCCAAAAGAACTTGGAATGGTACTAGAACCTTATGAGATGTTTGAATTAGAACATCAACTTAGGAAAAATAATTTAATAGATAATGATACATTTGTATATATGGATGATGAAAACAATATAAGAATAAAAACTATATCTACATTAGAAACCTTTTTAGAAGATTCTAACGAAATAATAACCAATCAAAATAATGAAGCAATAAAAATAAATCATAAACAACTTATTGATGAATTATTAAGTGAATATACAGAACATTTGGACTTAATGGAAGCCCAAGGAGAAAGTACTAGTACAATAAATTATCCCCAAAGGTCAACAGTAACCTACCCCCAAAGATCACCAAAAGAAATGACCTATAGACTAGGACATCCTCCTAGAACAAATGTAAACCCCTACATAAATGAAAATAAAAATTTAAGGAAAACTAGAAAAAGACTACCAACAGAAATAACATTTTTTGGAACAAATTTTGTAATACTTAATGTTACTGAATGTCATCCACAACAATTAGATACCTACCTAGAACAATGGACTGCTGCAGTAGCCAGAGACTATTCTGCTAAACACCCAAATATACATTCAGGAGAAGAAATAGTAAGAATTGCAGAAAATTATCTAGGCGACGTTGCTAAAGGGATGTGGGAAGCATACAAGTCAAATTTCCCAGATGAAGTAGCCTCACTAGTAGACCAAGGTGGAAATATTTACAACTTTGCATATTTAATACATAGAATAATAACTGGAAGAGAAGTAAATACAGGATTAACTTTGAGATAACAAGAAGCTATGAGTGATCTAGAACAAATACAGTTACTAGATTGGAAACATATAATAATTTTTCTGAATGAATTTCTATATTATGCCACAACTTCTGGAAACTATTATTCTATAGAAATAGGAGATAGGCTATTTTCTAAATTACCAGGAGATCTAGGTAAAGAATTACACAATTCATGGAACAAAATGTACCCTAGAATCCCCAAGACATACGACAATATAGGAATCCGAATAACCCATATTATTTCTGAATTAAAGAAAAAATGTACATATATACAAATACGGAGAGAATTAAAACAAAAGAATTATGGATTCTACTCACAAATATATACACCCCAACAATATGGCTCTAGAAATCCGATGGTCATGAAACAAAAACCAAAGAAAGACTATACAAAGAAATACTACTTAAGAAGATCTGCGGCTAAGAAACCATATTTAAACGAAACAAAACATGTTAGAAAATATAATCCTAGAAAAATAATACAAATACAAATACAATTACATGTTTTGCATGTAATCTACCAGGACATCTTTCTTCTGCTTCTCCTAAAAGACACAATTTATTCACTAAAGAATCAAGTTTAGGTGATTCAGTAAAAGAAGATTTAGTAGAAATAACTTCAGATGTTTCTGAAACATCAATTATATATTCTATAATATCACTAGAAGGATTAGAAGAGAAAGAATTATCCTCTAATTCTGACTATTCATTAATAGAAGAATTAACAAAAAATCAAACAAACCAGTTGGATCATTTTGATCAATTATTAAATTTAGTAAATAGAGATGAATTTGAACATGACTTTAAATATAAAATGGGAACAGATGCTACAAAATGTTATTTTTGTTCTTGGTACCCTGCCTTTGACAAAAGATTTAAATGTAAAATATGCACCATAGAGATATGTTACTCTTGTGCAGAAAAACATTTTGAACTAAGTATACCAAATGAAAAGAAAATACAATTTACAGACAAAAATAAAATCAATGAAGATAGAATAAAAATTCTAGAAGAAAGAATGAATAATTTAGAATTAGAATTAGATGAAGTCAAAACAAATTTACAAAAAATAGAACAAATAAGAAAAGGAAAAGAAATAATTACTACAAGTATTCCTTTATCTAATAATCGAAATAACTTGGATATACCCCATATTGAAAACCTCGTTGAAAATAACCTAGATAAACCAATTAATATACCCATAATATACAATACAGAAAAACTGAGATAACTAAGAATTCTAACCTTATTAAATATAAAAGGGATAGAAATACAATTATTAGCATTTATGGATACAGAAGCTACAAGCTCTACAATATGTTCAAAAATAATACCACACCATTTAGTCTCTAAGGCTGAAAAACCCAAACAAAGTACACAATTTGATGGAAAAACAATCATTGTAACAGATGTTGTAAAAAATGTACAAATAAGATTTAGTACCACCTGTAATGATTGGTCCCAACATTACCCCTTAAAACACCTATGGGTAACAGAATTGAACTTAGGAAATATAAACTTAATACTGAGAATGGATTTTTTATTAAATGACAACGGACAATTCTCTTTTAATAAAGATTATTTACAAATATCTAAAAAAACTACATTAACACAAATTTTATCAGAGTTTGCGCTTAAGAAGAGTGGTGGATAGAAAGAAAAACAAAAACGTTGTACTTGCGACACACCAGAACAATGTAAAAAATATATATAAAATAATACAAGAAATACAAGAAGATCCTGCAAAACTAGATAATAAAAATAATAGTGAGGAATGTAATACAGAATTAAATGAATATGAAAACCACTATGAACATGATAAATATGAAAATACAGAAAATGCAGAAATTAATATAGAACTAATAAATCCAAACAAATTAAGTAAAATTTTACTAAGCACTGATGACATTGACCAAATAATCAGTAGGTTAGAAAAAAATAGAAATAATAGGAGAAAAACCCTTAAAATATTGGGAAAACGATTCAATTTACTGTAAACTTGACATAATCAACTCAGATATAACAATAAAAACTAAATCACCCAAATATGAAAATTGGATGATAAACGAATTCAAAATGCATATACAAATACTAAATAAATTAGGATTAGTAAGAAAACAGATTCAAGACATTGAACAGCAGCTCTTGTAGTACAGAAAGAATCTGAAAGAAAAAGAGGCCAATCTAGAATGGTTATGGACTATACTAGACTTAATGATAATAAAAATGAAGACAGATATTTTATACCAGACAAAGACATTTTAATTAATAAAATCCAAGATAATTAATGGTTTTCTAAATTTGATCTAAAATCTGGATTCTGGCAAGTAAAAATGCACATAGAGTCTATACCTTGGACTGCATTCACTTGTAGTGAAGGACACCACGAATGGCTTGTAATGCCATTTGGATTAAAAAATGCTCCACAAATATTCCAAAGAAAAATGGATAACATATTTAGACATTGCAATAAATTTACTTGTGTATATATAGATGATGTACTTGTTTTCTCTAAAACAAAAAAGGAACATATCTCACATTTATATACCATATTAAAACTATTTGAAACACATGACTTAATTATGTCTAAAAGGAAAATAGAACTATTTAAAAATATAATAGATTTTTTGGGAGTAAAAATAGGAAAAGGACAAATTGAATTACAACCTCATATATCAAGGAAAATACAAGAATTCCCAGGTAAAATAGAAAAACTAAAACAATTACAGTCTTTCCTTGGATTAATAAATTACGCCAGACCATTTTTACAATATTTGTCAAAATACACAGGGCCTTTATATAACAAAACAAGCCGAAAAGGAAAAAGAGAATTCAACGAAGAAGATATAAAAAAGTTCAAAAAATTAAGAAACTAATAAAAGATTTAAGACCTTTAACGTTACCACTTAAATCAGAATATTTAATAATAGAAACAGATGGATCTTCTCATGGATGGGAAGGTATCTTATTATCAAAAACCAACAGGTATGACCCTAAGTCTACAGAAAAATATATAGATATACTTCAAGTACCTATAAAGAAAAAGGATATATGACATCATTAGATTATGAAATATTAGCTATAATATATTGCATTGAAGCATTTCGCTTATTCATAATATCTCGTAAAGAAATTACAATCAGAACTGATTGTGAAGCCATAGTAAAATATGTTGATAAAAGAAAAGAAAAATCTATCATAAATAATAGATGGATAAAATTAAGACACACCATATTAAATTGTAGAACCAAAATTATTTGGGAACACATCAAGGGAAAAACAAATAGACTCCCTCACATTCTCTCTAGATTATTTATCTAGACATCTAATACATATCCCCGGTACTATAAAATTATAAAATTTTTGAGGACTAATGTATATTGTTATCAATATATCTACATATAACAACTTCTCCAGATTGCAAAAAAATTCTAAAGACAAACAAAAAGAATAGATTTGTGACAAGCGTTCCATTAACAAAAGATCAACATCTTATGCTAGATAACATATGGAATCTTCGAACAAATTCTATAGACAACAGCCAGAAAATGAGCATTCTATATACCCTTATAGACGTATTCTCTAAAAATACAAATAAAAAGTTCTCATACATATGTTTATTCAATGGCCCAGATGCAGGAATATACACTTCATGGGAAGAAATAGGCACCAAAATAAAATACATAGAACAAAATCCTAAATACAGGATACCTTGGTTCAAAGGATATTATGATAAAGAATCGGCCGAAGAAGCAATAGAAAAGTTACTTGGAAAATATTATGTAGTTTCAGAAACAATAGAACAAATCCAAAATATATCCTCTGGAAAGTAGATAAAACAAGAAATCTCTTCTTCTAGTAATACTCTAAGTCTTAGACCAGGAGCCGCATTTGCAGCTATAACCATGAAAGGTAAAGAAAAATTGGTAAATCTTGGCACTTCTCCTCAGATTTTGGCACTAAAACTGTAACACCCCGCATCCGTTAGTGTCACTCACAAAGGGAATGCACTAAGTTCTGTGAAGTATTATAGGTAAAAGATGCAGATAAACTACAAGACAGATAAATAAAGCAGCAGAAAAGTGAACAAAACTTTATTTCATTTATAAACAGCTTGTACAAAGATTGTTTCCCAACAACAAAGTATCTATCTTGTTTAACAAAATAAAGAAGCATAAATATACAATGATATTCCCAAATAAAACATTAGCCAGCCATAGCGGTGGAAAAGAGAGTCCAAAGCAGCACATCAAAGAGTCTTCAAGCTTGGAAAGAGTAACAGGTCCATACAAATCTGAGCTATTCCCTCCCAGACTACCGGGGGGGACGGAAGAAAAGAAGACGAAAGAAAACATAGAGTTAGACATAAAGCCTGGTAAGTCTAGTGGTGTATCGGTATATGAATAAGGAAAAGGACATGACAGGCATAAACTGAAAATGGGAAATACCATAAACTAAGGCAAAGCAGTTTAGAATCGAAATTACTATCGCACCCCATACTATTCTCTGCACCACCTAACGAGTATCCCAACTAGTAATCTGTATAAAATGATAACGTGATCCCAGCCCCTGTAACCGTGGTTGCCATCAGGCGCACATTTATTTATTACCTAGATTTAATCTAGGGTTTTCTATCGAGCGTTCCCTAGATTCAACTAGGGTTTATGCATCTTGTCTAATACTTCTCGGATTCAGGATTTATAACACCTAGGTCCGCTAGGGTTTATGCTGCATGTCGAACGATGCCCCTAGTCTAGGACACACTACCTAGAGTGGTATATGTTCCTAGACTTTCCTCAAGTATTTGTCTCGAATCGTTTATCGCTGTCTAGATGCACATGTCCTGAAATGTGCGACCCGAGTCCCGTGGCAGGGCTATTCTAGAAACTCGGAACTCGGTCGGGGGCTTTTAGATATCTGCCGATGCAGATGCTAAGGTCTGTTTTTCTACCAGTGGTTATGGTCCCACGTGACCCCTCCCTCAACTAATGAAAGGCAATCCAAGAAAATCAAGCACGAGAACTATACTCCTGCTACCTATGCCCCCACTTTCCTATTGGCCAGCCTCACCCATAACTAGATAGCAAGTATATGGTTTGTTGGGAGTTCTCTGCCTTTACGCATGCGTACTACGATTAACTCAAGATGGTAGGTAGACGACGAGTCGCTATCACAGGGCTACTGGTCTCGTCGAATCACGTTGGTCCATCCCAGTCTTTAGGTTGCCTTAAATTGCAACCAAGGCATACCCTTGGTTCTTCTAATGCAAACCTTAACCTCTGTAAGCCCAGGCGGATCATCTGCAACCTCGCAGAGGGATACCAAGAATACCCTTACGTCCCCCGAAGCTACGTGCTTCTAAACCCAGTCCGCTGGAGCCTTTTTCGAAATCGGATAAACATTTGCTCCTTCCCATGCACTTGTTAAGCGATGATCTACCGTATGGGGTTATTCATTTATTATGGTCCGGCTCAGTTTTCTTGACTAAGAATCATTACTTAGTTGTTCTCAACTAAGGTTTACCACTTAGTTTCTTTTCCCATAAATCTTGTTAACTAAGGTTTATCACTTAGTTTCTTTAACTGGGGATTTCAACTTAGCTCCCGTTCTCGATTGTTTCTTAACTAGGGTTTTCTACTTAGTCCTCTTTCTCGTCAAGTTGGATTGGTTAAGTGTCATTAGTCAATTCAGGTTAGCTTAACCCATTCCTTTGTCATATTAAACTGGCTAAGTGTTATCAGTAGTTCATGTTGACTTAACCCTATCACAAACTAAGTTATATTGGTTAAGTATTTCTTATTACTTAACCCAACCCATTCATCTTGTATTGGTTAAGTGTCCCCTAACCTAATCTTGCCCATCTGTTTTAACTAACATGTTATAATGGCTAAGTGTTCCCTTAATTAACTTAACCCTAACATCTATTTAATTAACATGTTCTAATGGTTAGGTATTGTCCCTTTATGTTTCAACTTAACCCTGTTCAATTTATCACACTATGATGGTTAAGTGTTCTAAGTTTACTTAACCCTACCCTCTAGTCCGGCTAACATATTAAATTGGCTAAGTGTATTTACATAACCTTACCCACTTATCTAGCTAACGTGTTATAATGGTTAAGTTTTCTAAATTTATTTAACCTGGCCCACTTATCTAATTATCAGGTTATAACGGTTAAGTGTCCTGATTTTACTTAACCTCACCCTCCAGTCTAGTTAATATGTTAAATTGGTTAAGTGTATTAACTTTACTTAACCTCACCTTCTAGTCTAATTAACATGTTAAATTGGCTAAGTGTTTTTCTTAGTTACTTAGCCCCTACAAGTCTTGTCTTGTTAACACGTTAAGTTGGTTAAGTGTTCAGATTAACTTAACCCTACCCATCCTAACTTAGCTTCTTTGAGCACCTGACCACTCACATTAGACAGGTATTGCTACGGTTACTGGATGTGCCGGTCGGTTCCGGGCAGGTTTACTCCGTAGCTCAGTCTAACCTCGGGTCCTTATTGGGCTCAATGCTTAACCACCCACATTGGATAGGTATTGTTGTGACTACTGGACAGCCGGGCGGGTCCGGGCAGGTTTACATCACAACTCAATCCAACCTCGGGTTAAGCATGTCGTGTTTTCTAAATTTACATATTTGTCACTTTTCATTTTTATATGTAAATGTCTATTGCCCAATTATCCACATTCACTAATTCTATGTATAATTTATACCATTTCAAATGTCACTAGTCATTGGCATGTGTCAAACATGCCAATACATGTGTCTTATTTTAAACCCAACGTTTGTTACCCTCCCTCCCCCCCGTTTGTACGTACGCAACATAACATATGTTGGGCTTAACATTTTAGCCCAGCTCATAAACATAAAAAGGGGAAGCACAGAATCATGAATTGTTCTAGAATACATAAAAGTGTGTGGCGCATGAACTTGCAACATAGCATTTTCACTAACATAGATTGTGGGTCATGTGAACTTGCATTCAATAAGGATATATCTAAATTGGTGTCACTTGAAATGGCATACTTTTAGACCTGTTTAAACATGGTTTTATACACATATAACTAGACATAATGTCAAACACCAAACTAGCATAAAATGTCCACTTTTTGACATAACCCAAAGGTGTAAACTAACTTTACATCAAGTAGCCTATTTCAACATGAAACTAGTATAATTTGTGTAACCCAAAAGGTACTTGCATAAACCTAATTATCACTTGCAAATAAACATAATAATGTATAGAAAGGTTTTGAGTCATGTAGGCATAAAAGGTTTCAACTTGGAACATGTTTACATGAGTCTCAACTTAGGCCTAAAAAGAATGTATGCTAACCATGTTAACGACATAACATAAAGATGTCAATTCTAGTTTTTTTTTTCTACAAACTTGCAAGTGATATTTAACTTCATACAAATGTCAATAGGCTCGCATCAACCAATTTATGCCACAAACACCCAATACAAAATATGACATAATCAACGCAATACACAGAATTTACATCAATATTTTACAATAGTAAAACCCCAATTTCATTTACATCGAATCACATCGCAATTTCTATTCACATTCAGAAAACCACTATACTTACAACGGGCGCTGAAACTTGTTTTCTGGTTTCTGTTATTCTGATTTTGCAAAGCTTTCCCTTGGAGTAGAAAACGTTGCGTAGATATTAGCTTAGACTTTTGTTTCTTGAATCGTTGTTTGTTTCTTTTCAAGCGGAGGTTCTCCTTAGTTTTCTTCTGACATCATGGCGGCTCAAGTTCTTATTTTTGTGTGAATTTTAGTTGGAGACGTAGGGTGTTTTTATAGAGTTACAAGTTAATTAGAGCCATCATTGAAGCCAGGTTTAATCAAAACCATCCGTTCTAAAGAGAAGCCAATCAAAGGAAGACAACTCAGCCCTAGTGACAAGACCAGGCCCAGAAATTCGACCAGAACACAGACCAGGCCAGCCAGACCTGACCAGGTCGACAGGGGAGGTCGACCCTATGGTCGACCTGGGTCAACCAGGTCGACACTATGGTCGATCTGGGTGACCAGGTCGACACTGTGGTCGACCCTAGGGTCGACCTGGGCACTGGGCAGGAATTTTCCTGCCCAACCCGGGTCTGGTCCTATTTTTGAATTTTGAATCCGTTTTTCGAGCTGTTTGAATTTTAAATAAATTCTTAAACTTTCGGAGGTCATATCTCCTTCGTACGGAGTCCGATTTACGCAAACTCGTACTCTATCTCAAGTAGAATTTCGAGACGAATGCAATGGCGTAACCCGTTTCCCTTAATTCTTCTTTTAAAATTTAATTATACTTTAATTTGTGAAACTCAATGTTATAGAACTACGGGGTGTTACATTCTCCCCCTCTTAAAAGGATTTCATCCCCGAAATCTTCAACTTAGGAAGAATGTGTCCTACCACCCAATCACCCATCTACTCAACCAATCAATCACAGGCATTCATTGTCCTTAAAAATATTTCTAATGCTTTCATGTTCATATGCATAGTGTGTGTATATGTCTTTATCTAATGCAAAATCAGGCGGTCTACTGATTCAGTTGACCTCCTTAATGCGAATTATGTCAATGCCATGCGTCCAACCATGTATGCAAACATCCCTAGTTATGTAAATACTACATGTGTGCATAGCCATTCATCCATATGCAACATCCATATGATAACATATCAAATTAAATCCGTTAAGCAAATACATATATGCGAATGCAATATGAAAGTGACTGAGTCGTTCTAGCGCATATGGTGTGTATATACATCCACTTGCAACCACTTGCAACCATCAATCATAACATGTTTCAAATACATGTTTCAAAAACACGTTTACATCCATTGGCTTTTACCTAAGCATCGATGATACGTCCTAGAGGATATACCTTAAAAGCTAGAAATAAGTAGGCATAAAACTTCTAGAGAAAGGATATACCCTTAAGAAAAGGGTATGATGCATGTATCTAGTCTTCTAAGTCGCATCTTCTTGAGCTTCTCTATACCATACCTTGTCTATTTAATCTTCACGATTGTAAAGCTTCTCGACCTCCATTTCTAAAACTGTCGTGGATCGGATAGCTGGCTTTGCATTGTCAACTGGATATATGCGGAAGTCTATCCCGCTTTTAGAGGTAAACCCCTATCCTAATCAAAACAACTGCGTACCCATGGACTATTCTAACGGATTGCAAATCGTCGATAAATGTATTAAGTGATTCTAGATAGCTAAGCCTAACTGATCTTTTTAGGATCACGAAATCTCGAGGGTATTTCCAAGGCAAGTGAAAATGTCTAAATTTCAGAATTACTAGCCAACCAACCCATGCCTAGGATCAACTCATAGCCCATGGAACCAAAACATTACGCTTAAACTCAACACTTAATGTGGCCGTTCTCAAATCCCTGCAAACTAAAGGTAAACGGGCTGAACCACCAATTTGGATCTGAGACTAGTTGGGATCTTCTACTATACAAGTACCTAGGTGCAGAGACTCAACTATGGAAGCAGGTATAAATGAATGTGAAGCGCTAAGATCAAAAGAGTACTACCGGGTTGATCAAATGAAAAGCTAAACTTTTCCAATGGAGACTTTTACTATCTCTCTCCCAGGTATTCTGGTGGTGAAAGCACGTGCTCGTCCCCCTGAAAATCCTTTCCCTCGTCTTTGCCCTTGTCCTTAATTATATGCCCTATTCTACCATAGAAAAGCTATTTCCTCTTGTCTTAGGTTTTATAATTCCTTCCTCCTTCGTGAGCCAAGTCCATTTCCATGAATTCCTCAACCTTGGGTTGTGCCCCTTAGCGAAACTCCTCATCCTCTTCCTTGTGTAACCATGTTGATAAATCTCTCTCGAAAGCTGCCTCCATCGTACAGAAAACCCTCGAAGCTTGAAATAAAACTAGCCGCAGGTGAAACTATTATGGCTATAGATGGAAGTTGGGCACTACTTCGCCCTTCGATGAGGTTACCTCCCAGAAAGCCAGGAGCCCCAGAGACTCAAGAAAGAGGGAAACAAGGACTCAAATAGAGAATCAAAAGATAGTGCATATGGCTTTGGGGAATATGCCTTTTAAAACAAAAATTTTCTTTTTAAAACGCTTCTTTGAAACCCGTTTTGAAAATAATTTTTCAAATCTTTTATTTGATCCGGTAACCTTCAGCTCTGATACCACGTGTAACACCATATCCGTTAGTGTCACTCACAAAGGGAATGCACTAAGTTCTGTGAAGTATTATAGGTAAAAGATGCAGATAAACTACAAGACAGATAAATAAAGCAGCAGAAAAGTGAACAAAACTTTATTTCATTTATAAACAGCTTGTACAAAGATTGTTTTCCAACAACAAAGTATCTATCTTGTTTAACAAAATAAAGAAGCATAAATATACAATGATATTCACCAATAAAACAATAGCCAGCCATAGCGATGGAAAAGAGAGTCCAAAGCAGCACATCAAAGAGTCTTCGAGCTTGGAAAGAGTAACAGATCCATACAAATCTGAGCTATTCCCCCCTGACTACCTGAGGGGGAAACAGAAGAAAAGAAGACGAAAGAAAACATAGAGTCAGACATAAAGCCTAGTAAGTCTAGTGGTGATTCGGTATATGAATAAGGAAAAGAACATGACAGGCATAAACTGAAAATGGGAAATACCATAAACTAAGGCAAAGCAGTTTAGAATCGAAATTACTATCGCACCCCATACTAATCTCTGCACCACCTAACGAGTATCCCAACTAGTAATCTGTATAAAATGATAACGTGATCCCAGTCCCTGTAACTGTGGTAGCCATCAGGCGCACAATTATTTATTACCTAGATTTAATCTAGGGTCTTCAATCGAGCGTTCCCTAGATTCAACTAGGGTTTATGCCACTTGTCTAATACTTCTCGGATTCAGGATTTATGCCACCTAGGTCCAATAGGGATTATGCTACCTGTCGAACAATGCCCCTAGTCTAGGACACACTACCTAGAGTGGTATATGTTCCTAGACTTTCCCCACGTATGTGTCGCGAATCGTTTATCGCTGTCTAGATGCACATGTCCTGAAATGTGCAACCCGAGTCCCGTGGCAGGGCTATTCTAGAAACACGGAACTCGGTCGGGAGCTTTCAGATATCTGCCGATACAGGTGCTAAGGTCTGTTTTTTTTACCAGTGGTTATGGTCCCACGTGAACCCTCCCTCAACTAATGAAAGGCAATCCAAGAAAATCAAGCACGAGAACTATACTCCTGCCACCTATGCCCCACTTTCCTATTGGCCAACCTCACCCATAACTAGATAGCAAGTATATGGTCTGTTGGGAGTTCTCTACCTTTCCGCATGCGTACTATGATTGACTCAAGATGGTAGGTAGACGACGAGTCGCTATCACAGGGCTACTGGTCTCGTCGAATCGCGCTGGTCCATCCCAGTCTTTAGGTTGCCTTAAATTGCAACCAAGGCATACCCTTGGTTCTTCTAACGCAGACCTTAACCTCTGTGAGCCCAGGCGGATCATCTGCAACCTCACAGAGGATACCAAGAGTACCCTCATGTCCACCAAAGCTACGTGCTTCTAAACCCAGTCCGATGGAGCCTTTTTCGAAATCGGATAAACGTTTGCTCCTTCTCATGCACTTGTTAAGCGATGATCTACCATATCGGGTTATTCATCTATTATGGACTGGCTCATTTTTCTTGACTAAGAATTATTACTTAGTTGTTCTCAACTAAGGTTTACCACTTAGTTTCTTTTCCCATAAATCTTGTTAACTATAGTTTATCACTTAGTTTCTTTAACTGGGGATTTCAACTTAGCTCCCGTTCTCGATTGTTTCTTAACTAGGGTTTTCTACTTAGCCCTCATTCTCGTCAAGTTGGATTGGTTACGTGTCATTAGTCAATTCAGGTTAGCTTAACCCATTCCTTTGTCATATTAAACTGGCTAAGTGTTATCAGTAGTTCATGTTGACTTAACCCTATAACAAACCAAGTTATATTGATTAAGTATTTCTTATTACTTAACCCAACCAATTCATCTTGTATTGGTTAAGTGTCCCCTAACCTAATCTTGCCCATCTGTTTTAACTAACATGTTATAATGGTTAAGTGTTCCCTTAGTTAACTTAACCCTAACATCTGTTTAATTAACATGTTCTGATGGTTAGGTATTGTCCCTTCATGTTTCAACTTAACCTTGTTCAATTTATCACACTATGATGGTTAAGTGTTCTAAGTTTACTTAACCCTACCCTCTAGTCCGACTAACATATTAAATTGGCTAAGTGAATTTACTTAACCTTACCCACTTATCTAGCTAACGTGTTATAATGGTTAAGTATTCTAAATTTATTTAACCTCACCCACTTATCTAATTATCAGGTTATAACGGTTAAGTGTCCTGATTTTACATAACCTCACCCTCAGTTTAGTTAATATGTTAAATTGGTTAAGTGTATTAACTTTACTTAACATCACCTTCTAGTCTAGTTAACATGTTAAATTGGCTAAGTGTTTTTCTTAGTTACTTAGCCCCTACAAGTCTTGTCTTGTTAACACGTTAAGTTGGTTAAGTGTTCAAATTAACTTAATCATACCCATCCTAACTTAGCTTCTTAGAGCACCTGACCACTCACATTAGACAGGTATTGCTATGGTTACTGGATGTGCCGGTCGGTTCCGAGCAGGTTTACACCGTAGCTCAGTCTAACCTCGGGTCCTTATTGGTTTCAATGCTTAACCACCCACATTGGATAGGTATTGTTGTGACTACTGGATAGCCGGGCGGGTCCGGGCAGGTTTACATCACAACTCAATCCAACCTCGGGTTAAGCATGTCGTGTTTTCTAAATTTACATATTTGTCACTTTTCGTTTTTATATGTAAATGTTTACGGCCCAATTATCCACATTCACTAATTTTGGGTTTAATTTATACCGCTTCAAATGTCACTAGTCATTGGCATGTGTCAAACATGCCAATACATGTATCTTATTTTAAACCCAACGTTTGTTTCCCCCGTTTGTATGTACGCAACATAACATATGTTGGGCTTAATATTTTAGCCCAACTCATAAACATAAAAAGGGGAAGCACAGAATCATGAATTGTTCTAGAATACATAAAAGTGTGCGGCGCATGAACTTGCAACATAGCGTTTTCACTAACATAGATTGTGGGTCATGTGAACTTGCATTCAATAAGGATATATCTAAATTGGTGTCACATGAAATGGCGTACTTTTAGACTTGTTTAAACATGGTTTTATACACATATAACTAGACATAATTCAAACACCAAACTAGCATAAAATGTCCACTTTTTGATATAACCCAATGGTGTAAACTAACTTTACATCCAGTAGCCTATTTCAACATGAAACTAGTATAATTTGTGTAACCCAAAAGGTACTTGCATAAACCCCATTATCACTTGCAAATAAACATAATAATAAATACAAAGGTTTTGAGTCATGTAGGCATAAAAGGATTCAACTTGGAACATGTTTACACGAGTCTCAACTTAGGCCTAAAAAGAATGTATGCTAACCATGTTAACGACATAACATAAAGATGTCAATTCTAGTTTTTTTTTCTACAAACTTGCAAGTGATATTTATCTTCATACAAATGTCAATAGGCTCGCATCAACCAATTTATGCCACAAACACCCAATACAAAATATGACATAATCAATGCAATACACAGAATTTACATCAATATTTTACAATAGTAAAACCCCAATTTCGTTTACATCGAATCACATCGCAATTTCTATTCATATTCAGAAAACCACTATACTTACAACGAGCGCTGAAACTTGTTTTCTGGTTTCTGTTATTCTGAATTTGCAAAGCTTTCCCTTGGTGTAGAAAACGTTGCGTAGAAATTAGGTTAGACTTTTGTTTCTTGAATCGTTGTTTGTTTCTTTTCAAGCGGAGGCTCTCCTTAGTTTTCTTCTGACATCATGGCGGCTCAAGTTCTTATTTTTGTGTGAATTTTAGTTGGAGACCTAGGGTGTTTTTATAGAGTTGCAAGTTAATTAGAGCCGTCGATGAAGCCAGGTTTAATCAAAGCCATCCGTTCTAAAAAGAAGCCAATCAAAGGAAGACAACTCAGCCCTAGTCATAAGACCAGGCCCAGAAATTCGACCAGAACACAGACCAGGCCAGCCAGACCTGACCAGGTCGACAGGGGAGGTCGACCCTATGGTCGACCTGGGTCAACCAGGTCGACAATATGGTCGACACTATGGTTGACCTTGGTCACTAGGTCGACACTATGGTTGACCCTAGGGTCGACCTGGGAACTGAGCAGGAATTTTCCTGCCCAGCCCGGGTCTGGTCCTATTTTTGAATTTTAATCCGATTTTCGAGCTGTTTGAATTTAAATAAATTCTTAAACTTCCGGAGGTCATATCTCCTTCGTATGGAGTCCGATTTACGCAAACTCGAACTCTATCTCAAGTAGAATTTCGAGACGAACGCAATGGCGTAACCCATTTCCCTTAATTCTTCTTCTAAAATTTAATTATACTTTAATTTGTGAAACTCAATATTACAAAACTACGCGGTGTTACAAAAACCACAAAACCCTAAAGAAGAAAATTAGTCTAATTTTTCAGATCAACTGCAAAGAGAACTATATTTTATCCATCATCTGATAGATCTAAATATCACAGAATATAAAAAAGCCTTTAAATTCCTTTCAGCCATTGCAGAAAAACAAATAGAAGGAATTCAAATAAAATGGGAGGTAGTCAGAAATAAAAATATATCTTGTACAAACCCATATAAGGATTGTTCAGATTTCATGGCGGAATGCAAGTGTACAATCATTGCTTCTTATCCGTAGGTAAATATAAAGACGTCCCAATATAAGTTTTTGATAAATGAAGGCACTACATATGATCCACATTTTCTGCTAAATTATGGATTTATACATAAACTACATCTTGATGCTTGGGCACAAACAGAATTGCCTGAGCCTATTGGAAATGTAGCAGAATATTTCTCAGAGGTACTAGATACAGAAGTATGCCTAGAAAAAACCTCTATACCGCCTCATTTTGGTGAGAATATATTTGATCCAACTAGACACTTAATCAAGTTAAAGGCATACAATTTTGACCTAGATTATCCTGAATGGGATAAACATTTTACTCCATATAACTTCTCCACAACAAAAATGTTTGAACAAAGTGCATACGAAAGATATCGTGCATACATAGTTGGAATAAATCAAGGATGGATAGACAATGGAGATTATATCTTAGCCTCCGAAACTCCTGTTATTAAGACATACATCAGTAAAAATATACAGGAATTTAATCCCAAGTTTAAAATGTTTGATATATATCACCCTAAACCAAATATAATTGCCAACAACAAAAAGATACCTAGAGTTAAAGAAGAAGACAAAGCTTCTTGATACAACACCGAAGATTTGAATGATTGACCTGAAGAAGTGACAAGAAATAAAGAAGCCTATAAAGTAAATTACTCCCCTAAAAAGAAAAAAGACAAAAGACATTATGAAGATTTGGCACTAAAGATTTGACACCACCTACCAGATGAATAATAGTGTTATATGAGCTGGCCGCTAGTATAAATTATTAGGCCACTTGTTAAAATTATTGTACGTTGCTAGTTTTAATGAGTGTGCTATCCTATGTAAATTATTTTATGTAATGTTTTTCTAAGTGGGAAAATCACCCATACTTGCTGGTGGAAAACTTGCTATGAAGGCTATATAAAGTATGTAAAGCCTCCAAAGAAGGACACGAAAAAATTTGATTGTAATCCTCCAGTAAGTATTGTAATAATAATTTCCTTTATGCAAAGCTTTTTAATGGCGTCCTTATTCTAGTCGATGTCCTTCAACTAAACTTTCTGATCAAAGCTAAGGGAAGAAAGGATAAGATTTCTATGGCAATGTAAGATCATTCTGTCAAAACTTTCTCTGGCTAAATTACTTACGTCTAAAGATATATGTGCTTGAATACTATCTGTTTGTGAATATTGTTAATTTGACACTAGATATTGAGATTATGCATCTCTCTTAAAAATCAATCCAAAAGACGTAAGCTCGTTTAATCTGAATAAGTACCTATTTAAACAGTTGGGAAAAAGATGAGAGCAACAAGGTGAGGATTGTTTTAAGAAAAAGGTATTCTGGTAATAAAAAATAAAACTTTTTAAACAGATTTTATTTTAGGACAAAATATCAAAGATTTACGCAGCCAGATATGAACTTGCTATTATAGAAATTTATCCGATTACTCCCGAAAGCTTTGATTGTTTTTCAAAAAGTAAAACTAAAAAGAGTTTTAGTTTACTATAAAGAAATTTCTCGTTATAATATTGTCTCAAAAAATAAATGGAAACACTAGAACAACATTTAGAAGAAAAGTTTTTATCAAAACTGTTCTATGTAATGAAAAATATGGAAATAAATGAAAAACAACAATATGAAATAGCGACTGTATTTAAAAACAAATATACTGAAGAATTAATAAACTTAACCGATGACCCTGAAATTGATTTGGAATATGCCATATACAGCATGAACAGAACATTTATAATAAATACTCCAAAAGAAAGAAAACCAATAAGCGACAGAACTTTTAAACAATATTTAGAAAATATAGAAATATTATGAAAAAACAAATAGAAAATTTTGACAATTTTATGGATTACTTCACTGATAATGAATATTATATGGATATGGATATATATAGGGATTGGTAAAAGAAACACAAAATAAAAATAAAAATTAGAAGGCTTCCCAATGCATAAAAATAGAGTTCCTAATTCTCTATTTTGAAATTTACTTAGTGCACCCTTGGGAAAAAACCTGCAAGCTGCCACTAAGGTTTTTTAATGAATTTAGGGGAAAAATTTATGATATATATATATATACTAACTCTGGACAGCGCTTTAAAACGCTACTATGAAGAAAAACAATAGCATTCAATGCTACTAAAAAGAAAAATAATAGCACTTAAACATAATCAAATATTACCTATTAAAAACAACAGCGTTTCTTATCAATAAAAAATTTATCAACAAAATTGGACACCACAAAATTACATTTGTATTTTATCCTACATATTATTACTGATATTTCAGAAATATTTATAGATATTGTGTTATATTTAATTGGTACAATAGAAATTTTAGTAGAAATTTTAAATATACCATTAAATGATATCACTAAACCTGATATACTAGAAGAATAAAATTTTATATACCAAGGTCTATGTATAACAGATACCCCTATATTATTTAATTAACTAATTTAATGTACCCTATATATATATATATATATATATATATATATGTGAGGAGGGTTCCGCTACACCTTTTATACTGCACGTGAACTCTCCCCCTTAATCTCCACCACACATTTCCCTACTCATTCTCTCTCTTCCCATTTCAATATTATTTCTTAGTGCGGAGAGAGAGAATGAGTGGGTAAATGGGTGGTGGAGATTAAAGGGGAGAGTTCACGTGCAATATAAGAGGTATAGCGGAACCCTCCTATATATATATATATATATATATATATATATATATATATATATAGTTTTATATATTGATTTGGCTTAAAAAAGGTAGCCTGTGTGAGTGTTTCCATTTCAGTATAGGTTAGCTTCATCGTGCTTTCACTTCATGGATACGTCGTGCGATGTGAAAATGCAGGCAGACCATTAGACTAGGGAAAATAGATTAGGATACTAATTAATTTGATTTTAGATTATATATAGTTTAAGTACATGTGCATTGAAACTTCCTGTTGAATTATGTGTTTGGTAATAGCTAATGAAGATGACAATACATGCTATGATTTTCTGTAGGTTAGCCTCAAAGACAGCAGATACATTTCCTTTCATTTTAAGGTAAAACTAGTGTAAATGGGTGCAAAAACTCTGTTTAGCAAGCTTATAGATAGATACCATTTTAACTAGGTTCACCAAAAGAAAGCTAAACTCCATACGTATGGCATGTGAAAGAGATTAAGCACTTTAATTATAGTTTAGTGAGGCTATGTAACCATGTAGGTCCTAAAAAAAATAACTACTCAAATAATATAGAAGATACTGTGTTCTAGGAAGTATTGTGACAAAAAAAATGTGACATCAAAAGAGTGGCAAGTACAACAGAGTCTCCAATCTATGATTTTAACTGAGATCTCAAGCTCACATCATGGTCCATTCATTTGAATGAAATATTAATATCCCATACGGAATGAGCATCACATGAATCCTACTATATAATCTATATATGCTTGTAATATGTCCTTGAAAAGATATTTCTTTTGTTTATGCTTTAACCACATTTATGTCTTCATAGTGATTAGTTATATAATACGTATCACGATACGTTGACAGTGATGATTTAGCGTTTGAGAAGGTTATACAATACAACGTTATTATGAAATGGTTCTATATGTATGCGGTACTTCTAGGGCCAGTTCTGGACTTTGGGTTGCCCTAGGAAACTCAAAGTTTTCATATGGGAAATGAACTCGTTGCCCAAATAAAAAAATCTAGAGCTCCTACAGGATACAGGATGAGGTATTAAAAAAATCGCTTTTGCCCCAACTTGAACCCTACACCTCCAGCTTTACAGCAGCGCAATACAACCAACACAACTACAACTTGCTTGCGAAAGCTTTACCAGTAATTTATATTTACACAAATTTCGTTGGTCATCACTGACAACCCCTAGTGGTTGTTTCCTCCGTCCGACAGGTTGCCCTAGGCGGCCACCTGCTCGGACTAGCCCCCGAGCCGGCTCTGGGTACTTCATGGCCAGGTAACTTTGAACAAAGGAAATAAAAGAAAATGTGTCTTACTGCCATTTAGTTCAAGTATAAACAAAGCAAATATCACAAACATCAACCATGAAATGATCAAGCATAGTACATATTCCTATAAATTATTAAATATAAACAATTTGTTTAGTTTTGTTGAAAAGTTCAGCGTACCCTGTTATATAAAAATTTCGCTCATACGAACTGCTATAGACAAAAATAAAAATAGCGTTGCCCAAAAATGCATTACAATTCCAAAAATATAATAATATAAACAAGATAACTTATCTTGTGAAATCCCAAAATCACTGAGCTAAGGTGAAAAATACATTAAACGAAAAATAGTTTATTTTCCAAAATAAAAATTACAGTAAAATTCTATAAATAAAATTATAACTATGTCTCAAAAATCTTTTCCAAATTAGAAACCAATATTTAATTATATTAAACAATCGTTATGGTTTATAAACGATTCCATAGTGACTATTTGAAAATTTGATTTGGGCATAACTTACAATCTACAACGCGAAATCTCCAATTTTCACTTTCGCGAGAAGGATACAGTTTAATAGATTCAAACGTTTCTTGTTTCGAAAAATTCCGACTTACAACGAATAATGTACACTGAGTTGAAGTTCAAATCAAAATATTACGAACTGTTGCGACGTTACAGGCTCATTTACAATTTATATTCTAATTAATACGTTCATCTGTCGTTTAAATAATATATTTGTTATAATAATTCAATTCTAGACTGAATTAAACCCATTAAATTATCCAATTCGCACGATATTGCCAATTTAACTATTTCCTACTTTTTCAAAAATAATAATATGATTATCCCATTATTTATATTCACTAAATATTCAGAATATTTAAATTCAAACCATTTAAATTACCAAACACCATATTAAAACAATTAAATAATTTAATTATTAAATCACTAAAAATCAGGGACATTACATGTATTATGGTTGCCTATAAGCACTTTGTTGTCGTTTGAAACTTTATCATAGAACGTAAACATGCACTGATTGTTGAATGCATGTAAAGTAGCGCCAGAATCATACCACCAGTCGGTATCCTCGGTGTTAACAGCTATGTTTAGTTCTATCACTATATCAGTATTTAATTTTCATATCATTGCCATTATCTCAGATTCTTCATGTTTGCGTAGTATGGATTATTTTTTCCATGATTGGGGTTCCGTCGTTGATCTTTCTTTTGTCTTTTAAAGAATCTACAGTCCCTTTTGAAATGCCCTGGCTTTCTGTAATAACAATCTTTTCCTTTGTTGTTGGTCTTGTTCTAGTTGCTATCCCTTTTTTGCTTTCCTGTTTCCTTATGCCCTTCGTGATTGTCGACCACGGCATGTGCATTTGAATCATATTCAAATATCTTCTTCTCACGGATTCTGGTTTCCTGTTCGATACGAAGATGCTTTATTTCTTCCATGGAGAAATCTTCTGTTGAGTGCACATGTTTCCTTCTGTAATCACTCCGTGTTTGAGGAAGTTTGGTTATAACATCCCTAACTTGCATCGGTTTAGGAATATCAATCTTAACATCCTTTAACTTGTTAAGTATAAACTGTAACTAGTGTACTTGATCTGTAACAGAAGCGTTGTCAAGCATTTTAAATTCAAAAAATTCATAGATTAAGAACTTATTTGTGCTTTGTTTTTCAACACTGTACTTGGTCTCCAACGTCTTCCATATCTCCCTTGGTGATTAAATAGAAGTGAAAAGACCGTACAACCGATTAGACGGTTTGTTGAGAATGTAGCCTCTGCATACAATTTCATCATCTTCGCGCTTCTTTCTCTAAGCCACAATTTCTGGAGTGTCATTGTCAAGGTGGCGGGACAGGGGTTAAATTTTCATCAAGTACATAAGCAATCTTCAATGTAGTAAGAAGGACCATAATTTTGTCTTGCCAACGAGTGTAGTTCGTGCCACCAAAACGGTCAACTTTCGTAGATTCCTAGTTCATAATCTTGCAGGCGGATTACGAAGCAGCCCTGATAATTCCTTAAGATTGTTGATAACTTTGCAGTAAAAGATGAACCAGAAGGATAAAGGAAACGCCGTCTGAGGCACGTGCGGAACGCTGTACTTACGGAATTATTCCCCCACCACTTTCAGTGAAGAAGGAAGTGAAATTTATCCATGATGAAACAAATAATAAGTCTACGGAAGAAGGCGAATTTCCTCCTGGATACAAAAAACAATAAGTCTACAGAAGAAAAATTCAAGAAGGAATAGGAGTAGTTTCCAAAGAAGTTGATTCTGGGAGACTGAAAGCAGGTGTATATACAAGGCTGAACGGATATGGCCGGTGGAGACAGTTGCACGTGAGTAGATGCGACCATTCTTTCCAAAAACATGACTGTTCGGAACAGTCGAACCCGCATCGTACAGTCATGCATGCGCCTGCATTCCCCAAGTGCCTATCTTTGACCCATAGTAATATTTTATAGGTCCAAAAAATTTCTGCCCAACTCATTATGTCCATCTCTAAGCCAAAATTATTGATTCATAACATCCTATTCAAACTCTTCATATATGGGATGAGTTACACCAAAATATTTTTCGATGTAGGACAAATACTTATTGCAATCTTCTTAATAATTTCCCACAAAATTGTAATAACTATATATTTATGCATATAAGAAAGTACCTTTTGGTTTTAACATTTCTCCCTAGTCCATATATTTAAGTTTCAACAGAATATTTGGTAGTAAATACTAAAACTAAAATCCTATGCGATGAAATGAAATATATGGACACATATATATTATTATGCTTCTATAAAGTGCCATAACCGCAAATTGGTTATTAATTTCCTCTTGGTTTTCATAAATATGTCTAAAGTTATATCCAAACTTTATTAAAACATTATTCCTTATGTTCATATAGGTGTTCATTCTTTCCATCCTTGTTACTACGGACAAATGATCACCATAAAACGTAACAGTACAAACATTGATATTCAATGTTTATCAATCACTTTTCCGCAACTTGTTCCTACCCTTTAAACCATGAATAATATAAAGTTTGGTTTCCATTGCAGGTGATTAGAATGCTTTCAGACCCAATGCATTACAAGTAGTTTTCACCATTTCTCTTGGTAATCCTTTAGTTAGTGGGTCTGTTATATTTTCCTTTGGTCTAACAAATATAATAGTAATGATACCACCTACAATTAATTCTCTGAGATATGCATGTCTTAAACTTGTATGTTTAGACTTTCCATTATAGATCTTATTATAAGCTCTAGACAATGTAGCTTCGCTATCATAATATATAGAAATGGCCAACATTGGTTGTGGCCACAACTTTATTATTAACAGTAAAGTAAGACGACCTGCATTTCCATTTACTTCAAATCGACCAAAAACTGAATCCCACGTCGATTCAAGGTAAGAAAAAGTACGTTTCGTTAGGGTTTATCAGAGCAAACATAGCGGAATATAAAGCTCATAGTGGAACAGATAAAATATAATAAGAATATATTATTGCAGAGGAAACATTTTTGAATACAAATTTGATTTTATATACCATTACTCCATGAAGACTTAACATAATATACCGATAATAGAGTACATACGACCTTCATACGAAACTCCATCTCTCACTGGAACTCCAAGTCTTTAAGCTTGAGCTCGATCTCGAAATATGAAAAACAAACTAATAGACTGTCGTGTGGAAATTGTGGGCATCCGCGGTTTGCAAGAGAAAAACAAACTACGAGTCAGTCGTGGAACTGGTGTGAGAAAACCTTTATTAACTAATCTTATACTTAGCCTTAATTTGAATAAGGTATCTCGGGACCATGCCGCATGTCGCGGAACGGATTTCCTCCCAAGGATACATGCACAACCATAGTAACCAGAACCAACATAGCAACCATAAACCAGATTTTGAAAACGTGACTTTATAAAAATGAACGATTATAATCCCCAGGTCCCATCATACAGTGCAAGCACACACCAGAGGATAGGCGTTTGCCTTATAATCGTAAAACATGCTTGATATAGTTTTTAAAAACCAAACCATTTGATATTATTATAATGACTTGGGTGTGAAAAATCCTTTCGAAAATAAACTTGTGAATCTGAGCTCGCATAGGGCCTCATCCCATGATGTTGGCTACATAGGCATACAACTGAAAATCATAAAGGGTTTTGTATTGGAAGTTGGATTTCCATCAATGAGGCTGGGCTAAGAATCTTCCCAGTCTGATTCGGAACCCCCAGCTAGGTTCCACGATCCCGTCTGGCTCCTTTAGAGCGGCAGGGTCGATCCACCCTACTTCGTGGATTAAAGTAACAGCCTGAATATAACGTCCTTCGGTATGTGTGTAGACTTTCATCTAGGTATACTGACCTAGTCCGAGGCACCTCATCCAACAAACCACATAAATAAATGCCTAGGCTCCATACCAAGGCATTTCTTTTTGCTAAATGGAACTTTAACTCCCTACCCCTACGGTCTATAATCTTATTTTGACTCAATTCGGGTTGTGAGGTCCGCGAAGTCACGTCATACACAAAGCTGTACATTTAAGCTATGCTTTGGTCTTCAACCACAAGGCCCTGCTTTTCAAAAAAAGCCTTGATCATTTCCACTTATCATGCCACACTATCATTCTTTAAAACACAAACTACTATTCACCAACATACAACCTTTGAGATCGTACGTCTCAAAGAACAGTGTTAAGAAAGAGAATAAATTCTCCGCCACCAAACAGAAGTATGTTTAGTAAATGTCAGTCTATATTTTATAAAATACAGTGTTAGACATGAAATCTATCAACAAGTCCATTCTGGGAATAGGAACGAAACCGAAGGCACTTGATTCCACGTCCCCGCTTGGGAGTGCAAGCACTTGCAATCCAATACGCTTCAAGTGCTGTCAAATAGTGCCATCACTTTAACCTCTTGAGGAGCGACCTCAATGCATCGACAAGTTGTCCATCCGATGTGAAGAATATCGGTCTTCAACCATCGTCGTCGTCATTTTGGTATCAACATCACGTCATATAATTATTCGAAATAGGTAAAAATCCGGCCTTTCCAAATAAGTCGCGCCATTTTAAAAACACAATTATGGAACACCCAGGCTTTCTACCAATCTCCTTTTGTCTTGGATTTGTTAATTAAACTACTTTAAATCCATTCTCAATTTATCTTTAACAAAATCCGTATTTTAACTTTTCTCCTTTAAAACACATCCTTTATCAAAGATACTTTAGCCTCAAAACCTTAATTAACTTCCGTTTGATAATTCGTTATCCAAATCCAGTTTATTTTGAAAACCCTTAATCCATAGTTTCGAATCAAAACATTATTCAATTCTTTAATCTAAATTAAAGATTATACTTCCTTCCCAATTCCTTACCTTCAATTCAAATTAAAGATTTCATTAAATCCCAAATTACGATACGAACTTCCACAACTCAATCTCATCAGGTTTCAAGAATGACATTACTGAAGATACCATTCATGACAAAACACAAATCAATCGATATTGAACATAAGTTATACAGAAATTGTATCTACTTATATTCGATATCAACTCTCATAATCAACAAATACTATAAGTGGAATAACGATATAATAATATCTTCCAAATTCCTCAAATAGTATACGGTTACACCACAAAATTTCATATCAAATATCCGAAGATTGTTTCTATCCAACTTATCTCAATCAAATTAGGAAACCCGTATCTTAAATAAAAGATTTATCCAACTCTTTGACATTAGATCTGGATAGAAACACCATCAACTTATCCTTAGTATTAATCTCCGTATCCAACTCATACTATAAGCGAAATAACGGTGAACTACCTTTTAAATCCCTCCAATAGTAAGAGTCATCATCTACTGAATTAATATCAAACATCCGAAGATTTATCTCCAACATATCCAATTATTTAAAATTGGAAAACCCATTTATATCAATTTAAGTCATTTTAAATTCCTTATAAAATATTTTCAATATCTATAAATCTTTGAAAACATTTCAATAATCATTTACTTATAGTTCGGAAATTAGTCTGCGGGTTAAAAGCTTCAAAATGGATTGCTTTCAAAGAAAGTGTTACAATAGCGTTTCAATGGTGTTACAAAAGCGTTACAAAACCATTAACTTAACTACTTCGATCAAATTATCGTTTATCTTAGCAAAAACTTAAACTTTACAATTCAATACACTTTTACATAATTTATACTAATTTTACAAACTTTTTTCCATATTTTTAAAACATTTAAAATGGATATTTATAGTTATGGCCGACGGTTGTTCTTACAACGACCTTTTCAAAATGGCTTTAAATATAACTTGAAAATTATAACGTGAAATTAAAATCTACTTTCACTCATTTGAAAGCTCTCGTAAATAGGAATCAAACGTAATTTGTTTGGTGAAAATCTGTTTTAAATTGCAAAAGTTATAAGTATTTATATTTGTAAAACAAAATACACAAATTGTCGCTGTGCACAATCTCTATTTTGACCGCAAATAATTTATTCTGCGATACTTCCAAATTGCTTTGAAAACCGTTATATAATTATATAAACTATTTAAAAATTAAATTGACTTTCCAAATTATTTAGGTTTATAACATTCAACTTTTATTTTTCTCTTAATAAATTAAATTCTAATTTATTTCTAATCTCAAATAATTTCAAATCAGATTTTAATTATCCATCCCATCGGTCAGATCAGTTAGGGATAGCCAGGGAGAGCAAGAAACTATATTTTCCAAACCCAAGCCTAGACACTATCCTCTCTGTCGTCCTTGAATGTTCCGATATTTATTTATTCGTTTAAATAGACTTTATCATATATTATTATCCTTCAACTTAAAAAATATTGCTTCTAATTATGAAGGAGATTTGTCGATCACCAATGTAATACCATAATTGATGTGTCATGGTATGTGCGAAACAACAACCATTATAAACATTAATGGCAACCATCATTAACATAATTAAATAATAACTGTGCACAAGCGTTATAACACTGACGCTTAATTGTTTGTGTGTTCTAAACTACACAACCATCATCCATCATAACAAACATCATACATGCAATCATTTAATCAAGCAACAAAACCCTTTAAAAGATTAGTTTTTCTCATTCCGTGAAGTCCAAGCTTTTGCCTAAGTGTCCCTAGTTCCTATTCTTGTCCTCCTTTCTCCTTTTCTTCCTTTTCCTTTGCTTTTTTTTCTTTCTTTTATAAATGATTTTCGGCCATGGCCATGAGCTTAAGGGAGAGGGTGGAAGATTAAAGAAGATGGAAATGAGATGAAGGTGGAGAGGGAAGGTCATTTTATAGCTTAGAAAGTCACATGGATTGGTGAATTGTCACTAATCTAAGGGAAGAGTAATGGATGGCTTATAATCATCCTTATCCAAAAATGTGCTTTCTCATCGAATTTCTGATCTCATTTCAGAGTATTAAACGATAATGGTTTTCAAAAATTCTTCAACTATATTGTTCGGTTTCTAACATACTTCAATCCTATGTGTTCAAATCCAAAATCAGAGTTCGTTTGGATTTTCAAATAATTTATTTTAATTTTTTTTTCTTAATAATTATTTATATTCGATACAGAATTTCCCCAGACTTCATACATAGCTAATATTCTATGTTCTAAATTTTTCTGAATAGGTCTCAGGTTCCAGTTTTGTCGTTACACTATCAAATTCCAATTACCGTCAAAATTTAGTTCAGATTTTGGCCTTTTATTTTTTCTTTTCCCCATACGGATGTCGTTTTACGCAAACTTCCTTGATTACTAAAATTCACTATTCCGGATCCAATGGAGGTGGTCTCACTATCTAGCGATATCCCATTGTCAAGATATCCTCAAAATCATCCGTTTTTATTTCAAATTTTGAATCTTTTGTGAATTTAACATATATAACGGATGCCATTTTTGACATAACTTGGTTGGTTACCTAATATCATCATTTCGGATTTAATTAAACTGATTCCATCGAAATCCGAGTTCGTTAGCTACTACTTCCTTTGTAAACGTACTATTTTTAATCCAAAATTCATTCTTTTTGGACTATTTCAATTTTGTTCCTGCCCAAATCCAAATTAATTCTGGTCTTTATGAAATTTGGAAATTTTAAGTTGGTTCCAAATTTCCGGATCGTTACATTCTCCCCCACTTAAAATGATTTCGTCCCCGAAATCGAAGTCGGAACTAATGGTCATATACATAACCAATACCTTGATTATTAACCCTAGTGCTTTATTGGTTAACTCCACTATTTAACTTTATATGTTTATTCATTGGGCATAGGACTGCATAATATACCTCTTTATAACTGCAAACACCCATAAATTTTCCTTTATCCTTTCTGTGAATATACTTGCATAGGTCCAACCTATTTTCTTCTTCTGTCTACTCATAAATCCTTCTCACTTGTTTTTGACTCATCTTCTTAGGTTTAATTCCAAATAGACCACATTATCTATACCCTACAACTTTTAATATTTTACCAGAAAGTTTTATAATCATTTTAGCAAATGCCTCGACTATCCAAAATCATCGAGAAATCAAATTTCTTAATTAGTTATACTAATTATTATCTCCAGCAATCAATTAGTGGATTAAATTTTCCAAAACATAGCTTTCATCAAAATATATATCCTTTTTTATGAAAATATACTTTGGACAAAATTATTTCATTCATCCATAAAACTGGGTTAGACTACTCTGTTTAAGTGTTTAGAAACACCTGTCGATATAGTGAGCTCTTACTGTACCGACCAATGTTCATAACCCACTCAACAAATTAATCCAACAAAACCATTTGTATATCAAATTACAGATATGTCTCTCATATATACAAACACATTGAAAACTCATTCTAAGGTATCACTAACCCTATCTCTAATGAGTTACTTGTCCTAGGATACTACTGATCCTATCTCTGACAAGTCTGTATCCCACAGAGCCAAAGTTTATCTTAACCAGAGCTCTGATACCAAGTGTGACAACCCGCATTTCCATTTACTTCAAATCGACCAAAAACCGAATCCCACGTTGATTCAAGGTAAGAAAAGGTAAGTTTCATTAGGGTTTATCAGAGCAAACATAGCGGAATACAAAGCTCATAGCGGAACAGATAAAATATAATAAGAATATATTATTGCAACGGAAATATTTTTGAATACAAATTTGATTTTACATACCATTACTCTATGAAGGCTTAACATAATATACTAATAATAGAGTACACACGGCCTTCATATGAAACTCCGTCTCTCACTAGAACTCCAAGTCTTCATGCATGAGCACGATCTCGAAAACTGAAAAACAAACTAACAAACTGCCTGTGGGGAAATTGTGGGCATTCGCAGTTTGCAAGGGAAAACAAACTATGAGTCAGTCGTGGGACTGATGTGAGAAAACCTTTATTAACTAATCTTATACTTAGCCTTAGTTTGAATAAGGTATCTCGGGACCACGCCGCATATCGCGGAACGGGTTTCCTCCCAAAGATACGTGCACAACCATAGCAACCAGAACCAAACATAGCAACTATAAACCAGATTTTGAAAACATGACTTTAGAAAATTGAATGATTATAAGCCCCAGGTCCCATCATACAATGCAAGCACACACCAGAGGATAGGGGTTTGCCTTATAATCGCAAAACATGCTTGATATAGTTTTTAAAAACCAAACCATTTGATATTATTATAATGACTTGGGTGTGAAAAATCCTTTCGAGAATAAACTTGTGAATCTTAGTTCGCATAGTGCCTCATCCCACAATGTTGGGTACATAGGTATAAAACTGAAAATCATAAAGAATTTCATATTGGAAGTTGGATTTCCATCAATGAGCCTGGGCTAAGGATCTTCCCAGTCCGATTCGGAACCCCAGCTAGGTTCCAGGATCCCGTCTGGCTCTTTTAGAGCGGCAGGATCGGTCCACCCTACTTTGTGGATTAAAGTAACAGCCTGAACATAACGTCCCTCCTTCTGTGTGTAAACTGTCATCTAGGTATATTGAACTAGTCTGAGGCACCTCATCCAACAAACCACATAAGTAAATGCCTGGGCTCCATGCCATGGCGTTTCTTTTTGCTGGATCTAATGTTAAGTCCCTACCCCTGCGGTCTATAATCCTGTTTCGACTCAATCCGGGTTGTAAGGTACGCGAAGTCAAGTCATACACAAAGCTATGCATTTAAGCCATGCTTTGGTCTTCAACCAAAAGGCCCTGCTTTTCAACAAAAGCCTTGATTATTTGCACTTATCATGCCACACTATCATTCTTTAAAACACAAACTACTATTCACCAACATACAACCTTTGAGCTCGTACATCTCAAAGAAGAGTGTTAAGCAAGAGAATAAATTCTCTGCCACTAAATAGAAGTATGGTTATTAAATGTCAGTTTGTATTTTATAAAATACAGTGTCAGACACAAAATCCATCAACAAGTCCATTCCGGGAATAGGAACGAAACCGAAGGCACTTGATTCCACGTCCCCGCCTGGGAGTGCAACCCCTTGCAATCTGATACGCTTCAGGTACGGTTAGATAATGCCATCACTTTAACCTCTTGAGGAGTGACCCCGAGGCATCGACAACCTGTCCATCCGATGTGAAGAATATCGGTCTTCAACCATCATCGTCTTCATCTTGATATCAACATCACGTCGTATAATTATTCGAAATTGGTAAAAACCCGACGTTTCCAAATAATTAGCGCAATTTTAAAAACACAATTATGGAACACACAGGCTTTCAACCAATCTCCTTCCGTCTTGGATTTGTTAATTAAACTACTTTAAATCCATTCTCAAATTATCTTTAACAAAATCCATATTTTAACTTTTCTCCTTTAAAACACATCCTTTATCAAAGATACTTTAGCCTCAAAACCTTAATTAACTTCCCGTTTGATAACTCGTTATCCAAATCCAGTTTATTTTGAAAACCCTTGATCCATAATTTCGAATCAAAATGTTATTCATTCTTTAATCTTAATTAAAGATTATACTTCCTTACCAATTCCTTACCTTCAATTCAAATCAAAGATTTGATTAAATCCCAAATTACGATACGAACTTCCACAACTCAATCTCATCAGGTTTCAAGAATGACATTACTGAAGATACCATTCATGAAAAAACCAAATCAATCGATATTGAACATAAGTTATACAGAAATTGTATCTGCTTATATTCGATATCAACTCTCATAATCAACGAATACTATAAGTGGAATAACGATATAACAATATCTTCCAAATTCCTCAAATAGTATACTTTACACCACAAAATTTCAAATCAAATACCCGAAGGTTATTTCTATCCAACTTATCTCAATCAAATTAGGAAACCCGTATCTTAATTAAAAGATTTATCAAACTCTTTGACATTAGATCTGGACAGAAATACCATCAACTTATGCTTAGTTTTAATCTACGTGTCTAACTCATACTATAAGTAGAATAACGGTGAACTACCTTTTAAATTCCTCGAATAGTAAGAGTCATCATCTACTGAATTAATATCAAACATCCGAAGATTTATCTCCAACCATATCCAATTATTTGAAATTGGAAAACCCATTTATATCATCATTTTAAATTCCATATAAAATATTTTCAATATCTATAAATCTTCGAAAACATTCCACCAATCATTTACTTATAGTTTGGAAAACAGTTCGCGGGTTAAAAACTTCAAAATGGATTGCTTTCAGAGAAAGTGTAACAATAGTGCTTCAATGGTGTTACAAAAGCATTACAAAACTGTTATCTTAACTATTTGATCAAAATATTGTTTATCTTAGCAAAAACTTAAACTTTACAATTCAAAACACATTTACATAATTTAAACTAATTTTACAAAAAAATTCCCATATTTTTAAAACATTTAAAATGGATGTTTATAGTTATGGCTGATGACTATTCTTACAACGACCTTTTCAAAATGGTTTAAATATAACTTGAAAATTATAACCCGAATTTAAAATCTGCTTTCACTCATTTGAAAGCTCTCGTAAATAGGAAATAAACATAATTTGTTTCATGGAAATCTGTTTTAAATTGCAAAAGTTATAAGCATTTATATTTGTAAACAAAATACACGAATTGTCGTTGTGCACAAACTCTATTTTGATCGCAAATAAAATTATTACTCCAAAATACCTTTGAAAACCATTATATACTTATATAAACTATTTAAAAATTAAATTGACTTTCCAAATTATTTTAGTTTATAACATTCAACTTTTATTTTTCTCTTAATAAATTAAATTCCAATTTATTTTTAATTTCAAATAATTTCAAATTAGATTTTAATTATCCATCCCATCCGTTGGATCAGTTAGGGATAGCCAGTAAGAGGAGGAAACTATATTTTCCAAACCCAAGCCTAAACACTATCCTCTCTGTCATCCTTGAATGTTCCGGTATTTATTTATTCATTTAAAGAGACTTTATCATAAATTATTAGCCTTCAGCTTAAAAAATATTGCTTCCAATTACGAAGGAGATTTGCCGATCACCAATATAATGCCATAATTGATATGTCATGGTGTGTGCAAAACAACAACCATTATAAACATTCATAGCAACCATCATTAACATAATTAAATAATAACTGTGCACAAGCGTTATAACACTAATGCTAAATTGTTTGTGTGTTCTAAACTACACAACCATCATCCATCATAACAAACATCATACATGCAATCATTAAATCAAGCAACAAAACCCTTTATAAAAGTTTAGTCATTCTCACCCCGTGAAGTCCAAGCTTTTTCCTAAGGGTTCTAGTTCCTATTTTTGACCTCCTTTCTCCTTTTCTTCCTTTTTCTTTGCTTTTTTTTCTTTCTTTTATAAACGATTTTCGGCCTTGGCCATGAGCTTAAGGGAGAGGGAGGAAGATTAAAGAAGGTGGAAGTGAAATTAAAGTGGAGAAGGAAGGTCCTTTTATAGCATAGAAAGTCACATGGATTTGTCACAAATCTAAAGGAAGAGAAATGGATGACTTATATTCATCCTTATCCAAAAGTGTGCTTTCTCGTGTGCTTTCTCATCGACTTTCCAATCTCATTTCGGAGTATCAAATGATAACGGTTTTCAGAAATTCTTCAACCATATTGTCTGGTTTCTAACGTATTTCAATCCTATGTGTTAAATCCAAAATCAGAGTTCATTTGGTTTTTCAAATAATTTATTTTAATTTTGTTTTCTTAATAACTTTCTATATTTGATACAGGATTTCTGCAGACATTATACATAGCTAATATTTTATGTTCTAAATTTTTCTGAAAAGATCCTAGGTTCCAGTTTTGCTGTTAGCACTATCAAATTCCAATTACCGTCAAAATTTTGTTCAAATTTTGGCCTTTTATTTTTTCTTTTCCCCATACAGGTGTCTTTTTACGCGAAACTTCTCTGAGTACTAAAATTCACTATTCCGGATCCAACGGAGGTGGTCTTACTATCTAGCGATATTCCGTTCTCAAGATATCCTAAAAAACGTCCGTTTTTAGTTCAAATTTTGAATCTTTTGTGAATTTAACATATCTACTTAATGCCATTTTTGACGTAACTTGGGTGGTTACCTAATTTCATCATTCTGGATTTAATTAAACTGATTCCATCGAAATTCAAGTTCATTAGCTACTACTTCCTTTGTTAGTGTACTATTTTTAATCCAAAATTCATTCTTTTTGGACTATTTCAATTCTACTCCTCCCCAAATCCAAATTAATTTTGATCTTTATGAAATGTGGAAATTTTAATTTGGTTCCAAATTTCAGGGTCGTTACAGTAAATTTCTTAGCCATTCTGCCTCCTTACCTGATGCATCTAAGGCAATAAATTCTGCTTCTATTGTAGAATGTGTTATAACTGTTTATTTCTTGAAGGCCCAAGATATATCCCCTCCTCTAAGAGTAAAAATCCATTCAGTAGTTAGTCTATTATTGTTTTTAGGTGTTGCACCACTTGCATTTGAATATCCTTCCAGAACTGCTGGGAAATTTCCATAATAAAGTCCTAATCTCATAGTTATTTTAAGGCAACCAGGAACTCTACATATTGCTACCCAAAGTGAAGTGCTTGGTTGATGCGTTTTGAAATGGAAAAAGCAATAAACGGACAAGTGCAATGCATTACATACATGAGACTTCCAATATTACTTGTATACTCTAGTTGGGTTATTGCCCTTTCAGAATTTGCAAACAATTTAATCGAAGAATCATAATGACTACTTTCTTCTTTAACATTTAAGTGTTTATATTTTATAAGCAAATTTTCAATATGAGGAGATTGGCATAATGCATAGTTATATTTCTTTACTTTGACTCCTAATACCGTGTCAACTTCATTTAAAATCTTTCATTTTAAAACATGAAGTCAAATATATTTTTTGTCTCATTAATACCTTCCATATTGGTACCAAATATTAGCAGATCGTCTACATATAAGCATATTATAATACAATATCTATTAGTAAATTTAGAATATCTACATTTGTCTGCATTATTATGTTTGAAACCGTTAGACAAGATCATAGAGTCAAAATTCTCATGCCACTGTTTGGTGCTTGTTTCAATCCATATAACGATTTAACAAGCTTGCAAACTTCGTGTTTATTTTCAAGCATAATGAAACCTTCAGGTTGTTCCATACGTACTTCTTCATCTAAATTAGCATTTGGAAAAGTTGTTTTAATATCCATTTGATGTACATGCAACCCATGAATAGAAACAAGTGTAAAAAGAACTCAAATTGTTGTTAATCTTGAAACAGGAGCGTATGTATCAAAATAATCAATACCTTTTGGCTGAAAACTTTAACAACTAGCCTTGCCTTGAAATTTGTATTGATACATCCGTACTGCATTTTCTATGAAATACCCATTTACATCCAATTGGCTATGATCCGCTAGGTAAGTCAATTAATTCTCAAGTGTTATTAGATAGAATGAATCCATCTTGTCCTGTATTGCTTCTTTCCAAAAAGAAGCATCGCTAGAAGCCATCGTTTCTTTAAAGATTTGGGATCTCCTTCTGTACCTTGGACATAAGTCATATTATCGATAATATCTTTTCTATCATCATTGACGAGATGAACTACATCATCAAGTGAAACAAAATCAGATCCTAACTCTCTAACTTACTTTGTCCTTTGAATCCTTCTAGGCTCCTCTAGTATATTAGAAAATTTTCTTTTGTTAAAAGAAGTTTGTTCATATTTTTCATTATTTTTGTTATGTGAACAATTTGAGCGAGAACCAAGATTCGACTGGAATCACATATAAACTTATTTTCAGTAAATTCTGTGTCTCTTGATCTGTAATGACATTAGAATTTAAGTCTAGCACCCGAAATACTTTCGAATTCTCACCGTATCCCACAAATACACCTTTTAAAGCCCTGGTTTTATTCCATTTTGGATGTGTTACTCGATAAAAGGTTAGGCAACCCTACACTTTCAAGTATATCATACTTGGTTTTCTATCTTTTCATAATGCATATGGAGATACTTTTGTTTTCCTTGATGGAATTCTATTATGCAAGTACGCTGTTAAAGTGCCTCTCCCCATAACTTTACATTTTGTTTGGCATTTAAAATCATAGCATCGGTCATTTCCACCAATGTTCCATTTTCCGTTGAGCCAAACCATCGGTTGTGGGGTATATGGAGCAATTGATTGATGTACAGTTCCAATTTCCTCATAGGAAAAGGAAAACTCTATAGAGAAGTATTCTCCACCTTTATGACTGCGTAATTTTATTTTTTCTTTCCTTTTTATTTTCGACTGTGATTTTAAAACGTTTAAACATATCAAAAGCCTGATTTTTGTTTTCATTAGATAAAAATACGCATATCTGGAGTAATCATTAGTAAAAGTAATAAAATATCTATTCCCTCCTCTAGTTAGTATACCATTTAATTCACGTATATCAGAATTGATTAACTCAAGCAACTTTGTATTTCTTTCAGATTTAGGGAATGGCTTTTTGCACATTTTGGCATTAATACATGTCTCACATTTTGATATATTTTTATTTTCATATGAGATTGAACCTTCATTAGACATGAACTTTCAAAATTTAAAATTTAGATGTGATAGTCTACTATGCCATAAATAAGTAGAATCAAGAACACAAGCAAATTCAGTCATTTTATTGATACTTAATTTGAACATCCCGTTACAAGCATATCCTTTTCCGACAAATGCTCCCGTTTTGTAAAAATGAGATTGTTACCATCAAGTACACACTTTGCACCTTTACTACAAAGAAGACTTGTCGAAACAAGATTCTTTCTAATATCTGGAATGTGCAAAACATTCATGAGTACGAGTATCTTTCCAAAAGTAAATTCCAATTCTACGGTCCCCTTTCCAACGACAATGGATGTATTATAGTTGCCTATAAGCACTTTATTGTTGTTTGAAACTTTCTCATAGAACGTAAACATGCTTTGATTTTTATATATATATGTACATTAGCACCAGAATCATACCACCAGTTGATATCCTTGGTGTTATTGGTCATGTTTAGTTCTATCACCGTATCAATATTTAATTTTCATATCATTGCGACAATCTCAGATTCATCATGTTTTAAAATGTTTACAAAGTCTGGATTATTTTTTCTGTGATTGGGGCTTCGTTTTTGATCTCACTTTTGTCTTTTAAAGAATCTACAATCCCTTTTGAAATGCACTAGCTTTCCGCAGTAATAACAATCCTTTCCTTTGTTGTTGGTTTTGTTCTAGGTGTTATCCCTTTTCTGCTTCCTTGTTTCCTTGCCCCATTTGTGGTTGTCGACCACATCATGTACATTTATATCAAATTCAGATATCTTCATTTCAAAATTTCTGGTTTCCTCTTGGATGCGAAAATACTTTTGAATTTGTTCCATGGAGAAATATTCTGTTGAGTGCATAAGTATCTTTCTGTAATCACTCCATGTTTAAGGGAGTTCGGCCATAACAGCCCCAACTTGCAGTGGTTTAAGAATATCAAACTTAACATCCTTAACTTGTTAAATATAACCTGTAACTGGTGGACTTGATCTAGAACAAAAGCATTGTCAATCATTTTAAATTTGAAAAATTCGAAGATTAAGAACTTATTGGTGCCTTGCTTTTCATTACTGTACTTGGTCTCCAAATTCTTCCATATCTCCTTTGGTGATTTAACAGAAGTGAAAAGATCGTGCCGATCAGATAGTTTATCACGATTGTGGCCTCTATATACAATTTCATCGTCTTTGCGCTTCTTTCTCTGAGCCAAAATTTCGGGATTTTCTTTATCAGAAGGTGGCGGGACAGGGATTAAATTTTCATCAAGTACATAAGCAATCTTCAATGTAGTAGGAAGGAACATGATTTTGTCTTGCCAACGAGTGTAGTTAGCGCCATCAAAACTGTCAAGTTTTGTGAACTCCTGGTTCATAATCTTATTGGTGGATTCCGAAGCATCAATGATAATTCCTTAAGATTGTTGACAACTTAATAGTAAAAGATTAACTAGAAATATGGTGGAAATGATGTTTGAGGCACGTGCAGAACTTTGTCCTTATGGAATTATTCACCCCTACTACTTTCAGTAAAGAAGCAGCGAAATTCCTCCAAGGTACAACAATAAGTCTACGTAAGCAAAATTCAAGAAGAAAGAAGAGGATTTGCCAGAGAAGATAATTTAGGGAGTCAGAAAGCATGTGTATCTATAAGGGTTGAACGGATATGGCTGGTGGAGACAGTTGCGCACAAATAGATGCTACCATTCGTTCAAAAAACATGTGTTTGGAACAGTCGAACCTGCTCTGTACGGTCATGCACATGCCCACGTGCCTGTTGTGCCCAAATGCCCATCTTTAACCCATAATTATATTTTATAGGTCCAGACCATTTCAGCCCAAACCATTGTGTCAATCTCTAAAGCCAAGTTATTTATTCACAACATCATATTCAAAATCTTCATATATAGGATGGGTTACATCATAATATTTGCTGATGTAGGACAAATATTTATTGTAATCTTCCCAATAATCCCCATAAGATTGTAATAATTATTTATATAAGCATATAAGAAAGTACCTTTTGGTTTAAACTTTTCTCCTTAGTCCATATATTTAAGTTTCAACAGAATATTCGGTAGTATATACTTAAACCAAAATCCTATGCGATAAAACGAAATATATGAACACATAAATAATATCATGCTTCTGTAAAATGTCAAAACCGCAAATTAGTCATTAATTTCCTCCTGGTTTTCATGAACATGTATAAAGTTATATACAAACTTTATTGAAACATTCTTTCTTCGGTAATTGTCCATTATTTCCGTCTTTGTTACTATGGACAAATGATCACCATAAAACATAGCAATACAGAATTGATATTTAATGCTTATCAATCACTTTTCTGCAACATGTTCTTACCCTTTAAACCTTGAATAATATAAGGTTTGGTTTCCATTGCAGGTGATTAGAATGATTGCAAATCAATTGCACTACTAGTAGTTTTCACCATATCTCTTGGTAATCCTTTAGTTAGTGGTCTGCTAGATTTTCCTTTGATCTAATAAATATAATAGTAATGATACCATTTACAATTATTTCTCTGTGATATGAATGTCTTAAACTTATATGTCTAGACTTTCCATTGTAGGTCATATTATATGTTATATACAATGCAGCTTCACTATCACAATACACAGAAATAGCTGACATTTGTTGTGGCCACAATTATATTTCTAATAGTAAATTTCTTATCCATTCTGCCTCCTTACCCAATGCATCTAAGGCAATAAATTCTGATTCCATTGTGGAATATGTTATAACTGTTTGTTTTTTGGTGGCCCAAGATATAGCACCTCTTCCAAGAGTAAAAATCACTCTAGTAGTTCCCCTATTATTGTTCTCAGGTGTTGCACCACTTGCATCTGAATATACATTCAAAACTTCAAGGAAATTTCCATAATAAAGTCCTAATCTCATGGTTCTTTTAAGGTAACCAAGAACTCCACATATTGCTTTCCAATGTGAAGTGCTTGGTTTATGCATATATCTAGATAGTTTGCATACAGTGAAAGGAATATCCGAACGAGTGCAATGCATTGCATACTTGAGACTTCCAATAACGCTTGCATATTCTAGTTGAGTTATTGCCCTTTAAGAATTTGCAAACAATTTAATCGAAGAATCATAAAGACTACTTTCTTGTTTTACTTGCTTCTTTAACATTAACGTGTTCATATTTAAGAAGCAATTTCTCAATATAATGAGATTGGCATGATGCATATCCACCACTATGTTTCTTTACTTTTATTCCTAATATAGTGTCAACTTCATTAAAATATTTCATTTAAACCATGAAGTCAAATACTTCTTTGTCTCATTAATATCTTCCATATTTGTACCAAATATTAGCAGTTCACCCACATATAAGCATATCATAATACCATATCTATCGGTGAACTTAGAATATGTTACGACCCGAATTTCCCCGTGAAGCAAAGCCCGGATTGAACAGAGAACAAAACACATCGGGATGCAAACAGAAGAACATTTCATTGCTTATTACAACAATTCCATCAGAATACAAGAATATACAGAGTATGAATAAATATTACACAGAAAATATTAGAGTTTTAAATTATATTACATAGCAGCGGAAAAATAATACAATACACAACTGAAAGTAATACACGGATACAGAGCTTTCCGAGTATCGTTCCAGCTGTAAATCAGGATCCTGTGAATATAAATATGCAAAACCAAAACTATTAGTTGCCCGTGTCAAAATAAGGGCACCCAGAGTTTAGGTTAAAACAATAAACTCCAGGTCAGTCATGTGACTGGTGTGAGAACTAAAATAGTTATTAATCTTTACTTTAAAGTTAGGTAAATCAAGGGACCACGCCGTATAGCACGGAACGGGTTTCCTTCCAAGAATACCAGTGCATAAAACAACAGTGCAATGCTAAATAAAGAACAATGAAGCTATTTTTACACCCAAGCCCCATCACACAATGCAACGCAACCGGAGGATAGGGTTTTTACCTTATAATAGCCAAAGAATGCTTGATACGCAAAATTTCATGTTTTATTATTACTATAAGTGTATAGTATCAAAACAATTTCAATCATAAGTATCAATCACAGACGGCATAAGTGCCTCATACCACTATGTTGCCATATATAGGTATACAATCAAAACCGCAATTATCATGTATTAGAAGCTGGATTTCTATCTGTGAACCGAGGCAAGTGATCGTCCTCAACCAATTCAAGACTCTCTAGCCCGAGCCTCAGGACCCAGACTCAGGTAGGCCCTTGGAGCGACAAGGCCGGTCCACTGATGTGGATTAAAATGCCTGAACACTGCGTTTCCCGCCCTTTGGGGCGTAAATGAGTCCTATGACTCCATCGGCTCCACATAGTCACCGATATATCTGAGGCGCCTCGCAACAGCAACAACCACACAGGTGAAAATAATATAAATGTCAGGGCTAGTAGGTCACGGACACCACCCTAACTAGAAAGAAACGCATGTCCTCCCTGAGGTCCTCTCCCGTTTCTGGTTCACAACCGGGGTGTGAGGCTTGCGAATCAACGCTACACATAGCTATGTCACACAGGCCGTGCTTTGATCATCAACCACAAGACTCTGCTTTTCAACAAAAGCCTTGATCATTTGCCACTTAGGCATGCCACACAGGCAATTCACTCCATGCGATTGATATCCATCAATATATAACCCCTGAGCTTGTACGTCTCAGAGATGGGCATTAAGCAAGAGAATAAATTCTCCGTTGCCAAACAGATATATATTTAATAGAAATCAATCAAACAGAATAAAATCCAAAGTCAGACACACAGTCCATTTAAAAGTTCGTTCTGGGTCTGAACGAAACCGGAGGCACCTTGTACCTCGCATATCCATCGATCTCCAAGTACGTCTGGACGATCACCAACTGATTCCCTCCTCTTGGGTGTACAGCCCAATCATGATCGTCAATAATCACCCAAACGATGTGAAGACCTCCGGTCTACGACCACCGTCTTCATCCTTGACACATCGTCGAATCAGTTATTCAAAATGGGATAAACCAGGACTTTTTGAATAACTCGCGTATACAATAAACAAGTGTTACACAAACACAACATACGCCTCATTCCAATCTAGAATATTCTTTTATTCATATATTCTTATACTTTGGGAAAGGTTCCCATTAATTTTATCAAAGATAAATTCTTTAAATTTATTCTTTAATCTCCTTTTGAATATCAATTCAAATTAGTCGGGATTAGCGAACCACACCGAAGTAATCATTTATTTTATTTCCCAATCCCAACCTATTCATCCCATGAAGTAAAACTGGTCATACTTCATATCTAACACCACGGTGTTATCGGTAAATTCAATTACCATTTCACGTTCAAATCTTAATTAAAGATTTAACTATCGCCTGGAGCAAAACTGGTGATACTCCATTCTCGATCATCTCAATCTAATTAAAGATTCATTAAAACTCCACTTGGTTTTAATCTTCCCAATAATCACTATCAATGATTATTTAACTTGGGAAATCACATCCTGTCTTTAACTGGGTTAAAGAACCAATGTCATTTAAAACACGGTTCACGATAAACCCAAAATCACATTACATTAATTATCGGGTTAAAGAACAAGTGTTATTTAAAACACCGTTCACGGTAAACCCAAAAATCAATTCCAATTCAATTCCAATTAAATCTCATTTAATTGGTTCACTTCATTAAATCTAAATAAAAAGATTTAATCTTTTCTCAACTGGGCTTAAGAACAGTGTTAATGAAGACACCATTCATGACAAACCCAAATCCCATTTGATATTAAATACAAGGCTCAAAATAGAAAATATATCGGCTTATATTCAATACCAAATTCTACGACCAACAAATATCGTATTAGAAATAACGATATCAATATATCTTTCAAATTTCCTTAACAATATCTGTATAATCACGAAATCCAACATCGAAATATTCCAAAGACAATTTCGATTCATATCCATTCCAATTCAATTATTGGAAATTCTGGTTGTTTTAAAACCATTTCAAATCCACTTTATTTATTTTAAAAATAAATGGGATTATAATTCTAGTTCAAAACTAGTTCATCTCGATAAAAAACTATTTTTATCTTTTCAAATATGGAATTTTTCATCCCAATTCTTCACAAATCATTTCTTATGATTTTACACAAATTATTACTATTTTTAATAATTTTATCAAGGCCCGTACAGTCGATTTCCATCAACGACCATCGAACTGCACTTATAGCGACCTTTTCCAAATTTGATTTGGACATAATTCCAAATCCAACCATTAGATTTCAAATTTCTAATATTCGTTAGAAAGCTCTTTTCGATACAAACCTAACGGTTTCGGTTTTAGGAGAATTCGACGGTCAGATCTCCCGTAATGTCCATTCGAAGTCAATGGTCGAAATTCGCGAACTACCGCGGCGCGGCGCGTTCTATTCAGGCCATTATATATATATATATAATATATATATATATATACTATATATATTTCGTCGATTTCCATTTAAAACGTATTTTATAAATCGTTTTAAATTCATTTTCAAAACGATTTCAACTTCATATTCAATTTCTAATCAAAATTGAATATTCTATATCATTAATCTACAAATGATAATATTTTCAAAACGTTATATTTTGAAATCACTCCCTTTTCTATATTCATTATAAAAATGAATAAAATCGATATAAATATCGTTCATGTCAAAATGGCGTCAATCTAATCAACACGACTTTATATATTTCTATAACTTCATTATTCTATTCAACAAATGAATATTTTCTTCAATACATGAATTTTCTTTTATTCAACACATGAATTTTATTCTATTGAACACATGAATTTTATTCTATTCAACACATGAATATATATTATTTCAACACATGAATTTTATTCTATTTAACACATGAATATATATTATTTTCTAAATTGGAATGAGACCCACTCAATTCCCATATAATATTACTTATATGGATTCCATACAACACATGTATAGAATAGCAACGATAAATAATCAACCATCATCCAAGTGCATTCTACACTGTATAAGCATCAAATATAAATATTCAATGCTTATAACAGCCTGTCAATCAATCGATCGACATACAGCTAATTATTGGGATTAGTGTATGTCCAATTTCATCCCAACACCCGTGTGGGGTTTCAAACAATCAAACACAGATTTTATTTGTGCAGTTGGGCGATGCGTAAAATTTATCATTCCAATCAATATCGGTCAAATCGGTGTACATAAACAAATTGTTCAATTTGTAAATGAATATTTATTTTATTTCAACACATGAATTTATTTTTTATTTCAACACATGAATTTTATTCTATTCAACACATGAATATATATTTTAATTCAACACATGAATTTTATTCTATTCAACACATGAATATATATTTTAATTCAACACATGAATTTTATTCTATTCAACACATGAATTTTATTCTATTCAACACATGAATATATATTTTAATTCAACACATGAATTTTATTCTATTCAACACATGAATTTTATTCTAATTCAACACATGAATTTTATTCTATTCAACACATGAATTTTATTCTATTAATTCCACCTCACAATCAATTTTCACACAAGCAAATCAATCCAAACGAAATCAAACAAACAAGTCGTCCATGGTCTGTGGACGACGGGTGTCAGGTGCTGCTAAGCACCGTCTGCATCCTAGTATATATTTCAACTAGAAACTAAAATAAAAGTGAGGAGTTCTCACCGATTAGTTAAACCCAAACGCCGCGACTCTTCATATGTAGAAATTCTTCGCCGTTCTCGCCTTCTGTCACTTTCGTTGTCCGTATCCACTACATATATATAAAAAAATCGAGTTTTTATCTTCACTTCATATATATATATATAAATCTAATTTTTATCTTGCTCGCTTTTCCATATATAAAAATCATATTTTTATTTCAAATCTCTATATGTAAAGATCGTATTTTTATTTCGCTATATGAATAAAAATTATATTTTTGTATTCTATATCATATAATAATATCGCCTTTCTATAATAAAAAATCTCGCCTTTCTTCATATAAAAAATCTTGCCTTTCTTTATATAAAAAATCTGGCCTTTCTTGTTAAAAACCCTACTTTTATATATTCTATGAAATCAAATGTTTATAAAGCTAAAAATCTTAACCTTCTACATTTAAAGATCAAACCTTTTACATATTAAAAATCATAACTTTTCATTTCTGAAAATCATAACTATAGAAAAAAATCGTATTATTTTCATTTCATAATAATATATATAAAAACCATACTTATTTTTGTAAAACTTATTACTTTCATATAAATAAAAATAAAGAAATAAATTAGAAAACTTATAGCGAAAGAGGGTTGAGGGGTGTTGGAGGTAGGGAGGGATCTTCACTGTGGCGCCGGGGGTGCGGTTGGCCATGGTGGTGCTGCGGTGTTATTTGTAAAGGTAAAAAAATTGCATTTTTATTAGAGGAGGAGCTCGGGGTCGGAGATGGTGGCTCAGGGCGGCGAGGGGAGGGTCTGCACGTTGGCCGGGAGGGAGGGTGGCTGTGCTGGAGGTGGAGGCAGTAGGGTTCAGGGATGGGGGGCTAGGTTTTCTCGGATTGGAGGATAGGGGGCAGAAGCGAGAGAGAAGGGGAAGGAGAGGGTCGGGGAAAGGGGGTGGCGGCGCTGCTGAGGCCGGTGGCGATCGCCTAGCGGTGGAGGCGATGGAGAAAAAGGGGCGCGACATCGAGGGTTACAGCATTTTTTTTAATTTTGTTTCAGATCTGTCGGGTTTGACTTAGAGGGTAGAGAGAGAGGGTGTAGAGATTATATAATATAATACATATATATTTAATTCTAAAAGCAACTTTTTATTTTCAACTCAAAATCGAACCACCGACTGTCGTCCCTAGCTAATTACTCCCATATGGAACACAATGAGATTTGTCCCGTAAGCCAATTCGATCGTTTCGATCATTTTTCGTTGACTTTGAAATATAAATATTTATATATTCAATTTAAACGCACATTTCAATTTACCAGGGCCACATACTAACTCTAAAAATTTCAGAAAAATTATTTCTAGCTTCGTATCGCCAGCACGGTCCTAACCAAACTAATTTCGTTAAATTATTAGACCGTTTGAAAAATAGCCATTTTCCATTCGATTAAATTCAACTGAAATAAGTCAAACATGTTTTCTTTTGCCACGCTCACATATTGATTCAGAAAATTATGAATTTTGGAATCTAGCAATAATTCGACATCCCGGATCCAACAAAAGTGGTTTCGTTGAAAACAGAGGTCGTTTGCAAAATTTCCATTTTTAAGGGCCAGAATTCCATAACGACTATTCTGAATTTTCAATTGGACATAACTTTTAATTCCCACTCTGAAATTTTGATTTTTCGGATTCGTTGGAAAGATATTTTCAAATAGATTCTAATATTTTTGGTTTTTTTAAAATCCGGTTCATTTTGAATCTTGTACATTCATTTGAAATTTGAAATCAAATTTTTGAATTACCATGCCATTTTCAATTCCTTTTATAATTTAAAATAAATATTTATATTCTAACGACGATCTATATAAATATATATATTCTAATTCTATTCAAAATAAATTTCTTGTCGTTATTATTTAAAATAATTCATTTTAAATATTCAAAATTCATTAAAATTGCCAAAATAAAAAATTTAAATTGACTCAGATTTCCGGGTTATTACAATCTCCCCCACTTAAAACTTTTCGTCACCGAAAAGGAACGAAGCCGAAATTTTTTTAACCAATCAACTCAACTTCCATTATTTTCATTACGGCCTAAGTTCTTCAACTTTTCAGTTTCTAAGAACTTTTCAAATTTTTCAAAAATTTGGCTAACATCCTAAATTTTCGAAAAATTTCGCCATAACCTCCCCTTCACCGGGAGCTTAGGGACATTTCAAATAGCCTCCCAGGGCCCTCACCAATCCAAAAAGAAACAACCAAGCGGCTAGCCAGTCGGCTCATAGAATCATTAAAAACCCAAGAAATACAATAAACATGTACTTATTTGTCGGGCAAACAATTTTATTCCTCTTCTCTCGCCACCTTGCTATGACCTGTTCAATGTAAGTACATGTATATGCAAGCAAATGCGACTAATTTTCAATACACTCACTATTTGATACAATTTGGCTAAAGGTTCAACATTTTATTAATCAACCAATAATCAACCAACACAACCATCAATCAATTAGTTGATTATCATTTCAAACACATAATTTTGATACATAGTCAAAAAATCACATTTTTGATGCCAAATCACAACAATAAACCTATCTAGCTTTGGTTCTCACACCAGTCTAATGGAAATATATAGATATCACACTTTCGAAACTCGAACATAAATACTGATGATGTGGCCACATCATTAGAATCATCCCCCGGTGTCTAGAATGTGATTCTGTATCTATCCAGTATATTAAAACTTCAAATACACGCGGATCAGACGTATACGCAAAATCTTTATATACTTGATTGTCCAAATCAATACAAATAAATATCCAAATACATTGAATAAGGTTTAAATTTTCAAAATAAAATTCGTTTTCGTTTTAAAAATATACTCTCCACACTCGTTCTAGGATACTACTGATCTCATCTCTAACGAGTCATTCCTATTGGATATTACTAATCCAATCTCTGATGAATTCTTTGGTATGGTCCTAACGTGTCTTGTTCTCTGAGCTCTGTAAACCAAAGCTCTTATACCAAGCTCTTACGACCTGAACTTCCCCGTGAAGGAAAGCCCGTATTGAATTGAGAACAACACACATTGGGACGCAAACAGAAGAACATTTCATTGCTTATTACAACAATTCCATCAGAATACAAGAATATACAGGGTATGAATAAATATTACACAGAAAATATCATAGATTTAAATTACATTACATAGCAGCGGAAAAATAATACAATACACAACTAAAAGTAATACACAAATACAGAGCTTTCCGAGTATCGTTCCAGCTGTAAATCAGGATCCTGTGAATATAAACCTGCAAAACCAAAACTACTAGCTGCCCGTGTCAAAATAAGGGCACCTAGAGTTTAGGTTAAAACAATAAACTCCAGGTTAGCCATGTGACTAGTGTGAGAACTAAAACAGTCATTAATCTTTATTTGGAAGTTAGGTAAATCAAGGGACCACGCCGTATAACACGAAATGGGTTTCCTCCCAAGAATACCAGTGCATAAAACAACAGCGCAATGCTAAATAAAGAACAATGAAGCTATTATAAGACCCAGGTCCCATCACACAATGCAACGCAAGCCGGAGGATAGGGTTTTTACCTTATAATAGCCAAAGAATGCTTGATACGCTAAATTTCATGTTTAATTATTACTATAAGAGTATAGTGTCAAAACAATTTCAATCATAAGTATCAATTATAGACGGCATAAGTGCCCCATACCACTATGTTGCCATATATAGGTATACAAACAAAACCGCAATTGTCACATACTGGAAGCTGGATTTCAATCTGTGAACCGAGGCAAGGAATCATCCTCAACCGATTCGAGACTCTCTTGCCCGAGCCTCAGGACCCAGACTCAGGTGGGCCCTTGGAGCGATAGGGTCGGTCCACCGATGTGGATTAAAATGCCTGAACACTGCTTTTCCCCGCCCTTTGGGGCGTAAATGAGTCCTATGACACCATCGGCTCCACATAGTCACCGATATATCTGAGGCGCCTCGCAACAGCAACAACCACACATGTGAAAATAATATAAATGTCAGGGCTGGTAGGTCACTGACACCACCCTAGATAGAAAGAAACGCATGTTCTCCCTGAGGTCCTTTCCCGTTTCTGGTTCACAACCAGGGTGTGAGGCTCACGAATTAACGCTACACAAAGCTATGCCACACAGGCCGTGCTTTGATCATCAACCACAAGACTCTGCTTTTCAACAAAATCCTTGATCATTTTCCACTTAGGTATGCCACACAGGCAATTCACTCCATGCGATTGATATCCATCAATATATAACCCCTGAGCTTGTATGTCTCAGAGAAGGGCATTAAGCAAGGGAATAAATTCTCCACCGCCAAACAGATATATATTCAATAGAAATCAATCACACAGAATAAAATCCAATGTCGGACACACAGTCCATTTACAAGTTCGCTCTGGGTCTGAACGAAATCGGAGGCACCTTGTACCTCGCATATCCATCGATCTCCTAGTACTTCTGGACGATCACCAACTGATTCCCTCCTCTTGGGTGTAAAATCCAATCAAGATCATCAGTAATCACCTAAACGATGTGAAGACCTCTGGTCTTCGACCACCGTCTTCATCCTCGACACATCGTCGAATCAGTTATTTAGAACGGGATAAACCCCGTCTTTCTGAATAACCCGCGTATATAATAAACAAGTGTTACACAAACACAACATACGCCTCATTCCAATCCAGAATATTCTTTTATTCAAATATTCTTATACTTTGGGAAAGCTTCCCATTAATTTTATCAAAGATAAATTCTTTGAATTTATTATTTAATCTCCTTTTGAATATCAATTCAAATTAGTCGAGATTAGCTAACCACACCGAAGTAATCATTTATTTTGTTTCCCAATCTCAACCTATTCATCCCAAGAAGTAAAACTAGTCATACTTCAAATCAAACACCACGGTGTTATCGGTAAATTCAATTACCATTTCATGTTCAAATCTTAATTAAAGATTTAACTATCGCCTGAAGCAAAACGGGTGATACTCCATTCTCGATCATCTCAATCTAATTAAAGATTCATTAAAACTCCACTTGGTTTTAATATTCCCAATAATCACTATCAATGATTATTTAACTTGGGAAATCACATCCTGTCTTTAACTGGGTTAAAGAACCAATGTCATTTAAAACACGGTCCATGATAAACCCAAAATCACATTACATTAATTATCGGGTTAAAGAACAAGTGTTATTTAAAACACCGTTTACGATAAACCCAAAAATCAATTCCAATTCAATTCCAGTTAAATCTCATTTAATTGGTACACTTCATTAAATCTAAATAAAAAGATTTAATCTTTTCTCAATTGGGTTTAAGAACAGTGTTAATGAAGACACCATTCACGACAAACTCAAATCCCATTTGATATTAAATACAAGGCTCAGAATAGAAAATATATCGGCTTATATTCAATATCAAATTCTACGACCAACAAATATCGTATTAGAAATAACGATATCAATATATCTTTCAAATTTCCTTAACAATATATGTATAATCACGAAATCCAACATCGAAATATTCCAAAGTCAATTTCGATTCAAATCCATTCCAATTCAATTATTGGAAATCCTGGTTACTTTTAAAACCATTTCAAATCCACTTTATTTATTTTAAAAATAAATGGGATTATAATTCTAGTTCAAAACTAGTTCATTTCGATAAAAATCTATTTTTATCTTTTCAAATATGGAATTTTTCATCCCAATTCATAACAAATCATTTCTTATGATTTTCACAAGTTATTACTATTTTTAATAATTTTATCAAGGCCCGTACAGTCGATTTCCATCAATGGCCATCGAACTACACTTACAGCGACCTTTTCCAAATTTGATTTGGACATAATTCCAAATCCAACCATTATATTTCAAATTTCTAATATTCGTTAGAAAGCTATTTTCGATACGAACCCAACGGTTCTGGTTTTAGGAGAATCCGACGGTCGGATCTCCCATAATGTCCATTAGAAGTCAATGGTCAAAATTCGCGAACTGCCACGGCGCGGCGCATTCTATTCAGGCCATTATATATATATATATATATATGTATGTATGTATATGTATATATGTATGTATATATGTTTATATATATATTTCATCGATTTCCTTTTAAAACATATTTTATAAATCGTTTTAAATTCATTTTCAAAACGATTTCAACTTCATATTCAATTTCTAATCAAAATTGAATATTCCATATCATTAATCTACAAACGATAATATTTTCAAAACGTTATATTTTGAAATCACTCCGTTTTCTATATTCATTATAAAAATGAATAAAATCGATATAAATATTGTTCACTTCAAAATGGCGCCAATCTAATCAACACGGCTTTATATATCTCAATAACTTCAATATTCTATTCAACAAATGAATATTTTTGTCAATACATGAATTTTCTTTTATTCAACACATGAATTTTATTCAATTGAACACATGAATTTTATTCTATTCAACACATGAATATATATTATTTTAACACATGAATTTTACTCTATTCAACACATAAATATATATTATTTTCTAAATTGGAATATCCTGCTTCGAGGAAGGATATCGCGGTATAAAAGGTCATCCACTATACATATTGTGGGCGCATAGGGAAATCATCCGCTAATGGTACTGCGGGCATCCGCTAATGGTGCTGCGGGAATCCAATCACTAATCACCAATATTATTATTATTATATAATATTATTATATACTATTAAAAATAAAATTTGAACTATTAAAAATAATTCCCAATAATTACTGAGTGAGTTTAACTCACCTCGGTTTTCTTTGTTGAATATCCGTTAAAATTTCCCATATCATCTCAGCACCACATTTATTTAAATGGTCTTGAATAAATTTTTTCCTATGATTATAGATTTTATTTATCGATTAATTATTTATTTATTTTAAACAAACTATAAATATTTTATTAAATAAATTATGCTACGCATTTTAAATTTTCATTTAAAAACTTATACCTTATCGTTACTGTGGATGCTCGATAAATCCACGAAGAATGTCTTTGAACACCCTTATGCACTGCAATCAGCTCAAACAACTACTCCTCGCCATTTTGGCATTTTACCTTCCTTCCTTTCAACATCCATACCCATTTGTTTGTTGTTGAACCACTGCTGTAACGACCCTGGAAACTCGACGCTCGGATTTTCGACAACAATACATAACCCGTATCACTTGCCAAAAACTCAAGTATCGAACACTAGATTGTCAATAGAAAGAAATTAGAGGATGGGAAAAGAAAGAGTATTAGAATAGAAGAAAGAAGAAGAACATCACATCAGAATCTCACAACACATGTATATAATAGCAACGATAAATAATCAACCATTATCCAGAGTGCTTTTTACACTGTATAATTTAAATATTCAACGCTTATAGCAGCCTATCAATCGATCGACATACAGCTAATTATTGGGATTAGTGTATGTCCAGTTTCATCCCAACACCTGTGTCGGGTTTCGAACAATCAAACACATATTTTATTTGTGAAGTTAGGCGATGTATAAAATTTATCCTCCCAATCAATATCAGTCAAATCGGTACATAAACAAATCGTTCGATCATAAATGAATAATTATTTTATTTCAACACGTGAGTATATATTTTATTTCAACACATGAATTTTATTCTATTCAACACATAAATATACTTTTTAATTCAACACATGAATTTTATTCTATTCAACACATGAATATATATTTTAATTCAACACATGAATTTTATTCTATTCAACACATGAATATATTTTTTATTTCAACACATGAATTTTATTCTATTCAACACATGAATATATATTTTAATTCAACACATGAATTTTATTCTATTCAACACATGAATTTTATTCTAATTCAACACATGAATTTTATTCTATTCAATACATGAATTTTACACTATTCATTCCACCTCACAATCAATTTTCGCACAAACAAATCAATCCAAACGAAATCAAACAAACAAGTCGTCCATGGTCTGTGGACGACGGGTGTCAGGTGCTGCTAAGCACCGTCTGCATCCTAGTATATATTTCAACTAGAAACTAAAATAAAAGTGAGGATTTCTCACCGATTAGCTAAACCCAAACGCTGCGACTCTTCATATGTAGAAAATCTTCGCCGTTCTCGCCTTCTGTCATTTTCGTTGTCCGTATCCACTACATGTATAAATAAAAAAAAATCAAATTTTTATCTTCACTTCATATATATATAAATCTAATTTTTATCTTGCTCGCTTTTCCATATATAAAAATCATATTTTTATTTCAAATCTCTATATGTAAAGATCGTATTTTTATTTCTGTACATGAATAAAAATTATATTTTTGTATTCTATATCATATAATAATATCGCCTTTCTATAATTAAAAATCTCGCCTTTCTTTATATAAAAAATCTTGCCTTTCTTTATATAAAAAATCTGGCCTTTCTTGTTAAAAACCCTACTTTTATATATTCTATGAAATCAAATGTTTATAAAGCTAAAAATCTTAACCTTCTACATTTAAAGATCAAACCTTTTACATTTTAAAAATCATAACTTTTCATTTCTGAAAATCATAACTATAGAAATAAAAATTGTATTTTTTTCATTTCATAATAATATATATAAAAACCATATTTATTTTTATAAAACTTATTACTTTCAAATAAATAAAAATAAATAAATAAATAAGAAAACTTACACCGAAAGAGGGTTGAGTGGCGTTGGAGGTAGGGAGGGATCATCACGGTGGAGCCGGGGGTGCGGTTGGCCTTGGCGGTGCTGCGGTGTTATTTGTAAAGGTAAAAAATAATAATATAAAAATTGCATTTTTATTAGAGGAGGAGCTCGGGGTCGGAGATGGTGGCTCAGGGCGGCGAGGGGAGGGTCTGCACGTCGGCCGGGAGGGAGGGCGACCGTGCTGGAGGCGGAGGCGGTAGGGTTCAGGGATGGGGGCTAGGTTTGCTCGGATTGGAGGATTAGGAGGAGAAGCGAGAGAGAAGGGGAGGGAGAGGGTCGGGGGGAAGGGGGTGGCGGCGCTGCTGCCGAGGCCGACGGAGATCGCCTGGCGGTGGAGGTGAGGGAGAAAAAGGAGTGCGACATCGAGGGTTGCAGCATTTTTTTTTTATTTTGTTTCAGATCTGTCAGGTTTGACTTAGAGGGTAGAGAGAGGGTGTAGAGATTATATAATATAATATGTATATATATATATAATTCTAAAAGCAACTTTTTATTTTCAACTCAAAATCGAACCCACCGACTATCGTCCCTAGCTAATTACCCCCATTCCGAACACAATGGGATATGTCTCGTAAGCCAATTCGATAGTTTCGATTATTTTTCTTAGAATTTAAAATATAAATCTTTATATATTCAATTTAAACGCACATTTCAATTTACCGGGGACACATACTAACTCTAAAAATTCCAGAAAAATTATTTCTAGCTTCGTATTGCCGGTACGGTCCTAATAAAACTAATTTCGTCAAATTCTTAGACCGTTTGAAAAATGGCCATTTTCCAGTTGATTAAATTCAACTAAAATTGGTCAAACACGTTTTCTTCTGCCACGCTCACATATTGATTCAGAAAATTATGAATTTTGGAATCTAGCAATAATTCGACATCCCGGATCCAGCAAAAGTGGTTTCTCGAAATAGAGGATGTTTGCAAAATTTCCATTTTTAAGGGCCAGAATTCCATAGCGACTATTCTGAATTTTCAATTGGACATAACTTTTTATTCCCGCTATGAAATTTTGATTTTTCGGATTCATTGGAAAGATATTTTCAAATAGATTCTAATATTTTTGGTTTCGCTAAAATTCGGTTCATTTTGAATCCTATACATTAATTTGAAATAGAATTTTCGAACTACCGCGCCATTTTCAATTCCTTTTATAATTTAAAATAAATATTTATATTCTAACGACGATCTATATAAATATATATATTCTAGTTCTAGTCAAAATAAATTTCTCGTCGTTATTATTTAAAATAATTCATTTTAAATATTCAAAATTCATTAAAATTGCCAAAATAAAAATTTTAAATTGGCTCAAATTTCCGGGTTATTACAGAATATATGCATTTGCCAATAATATTATGTTTGAAACCGTTAGAGAGGATCACAATGTAACGACCCGAAAATCCGGTCCAATTTGAGCTGACCAAATAACACAAGTCCAACCCCAAATTGCACTGGAAATTAAGGAAATTAATAGAAAGAAGAAAGAGGGTGAGGATAGATAAGATAGAACTATTAGAATAGAAGAAGAACATCATCAGAGTAACCACGAATCTCACAGCGGAACGAATAAAATATAACATGACTTTTGAAATACAAACAGTATATGTATACAATAACATTTCAGAGTACAACACTTACAACAACAGCGGAAATAATAATAGCTATAGAATCTTGAAGCCTCCTGCTACAACCAAGTGTATCTGTAAAATCCTGAACTACTTGACTGCCCGTACAAATTTAGGCACCCAAGAGTTTAGGTAGAACAAAACAAAGTAAACTCCGGGTCAGTCATGGGACTGGTATGAGTAAAACAGTTTAAAACAATTTGAACAAGTAAACGATATCTCATAAGACCACGCCATATAACAGAACGGGTTTTTCCCTTATGAGAATCCAAAATATCTTTATATCAAAAACTTTTGATATTATAATAATGTCTATCAACCGCAATATAATAATCATCTAGCAGAAACGCTTCCATCTCACGTTCTACATATATAGTATACAATCAAAACCGCAAGCACGTATTGGGTAATGGATTTCCAACTATGACAAGGTATGGAACCACCTTCCGATCAGTGTACTCTAGGAACGATACACTGGAGTTCAACAAGAACATCTTGCAACTCAGCCACACATGACCGACCACTCATTTCGCTTGAGTGTATCGAATGTACATCACCAACGTTTGGGATCAGCAACCGTTCCCGTATATATATGGGACAGCATTGATAGATTAAAGAAGCAAATGAATATTCTCTAGATAGGTGATTATACACCCTACTTCGGTGCGATCGACTTAGCCATGCTGCCTGCCCGATTTTTGTCATTTACCGGATGTTGAGGCCAGAGGCTACGACTACTTTCCATTCATCGATATCACGATCACTTTGGATGCCACATTGTCAGATCTGTTAATCACTAATTGATCTGCACAAATATTCTGGATGTTATGCTAAGGGAATAAATCCGTTGCCACCATATATATTTGTACAGTCCAATCATATTCGAACATTGGAAATACTCTGTCAGACACTCGTCCATATACGTTCGTTCTGGGACTGAACGAAACCGAAGGCACTATTCAGTACATCCATCTTAGGCACTGTTATCTAAGATTTATACAACAACCCTTGCACTTTACTCCGTCTTCAATTTTCTTTGGCATATTCGCAACGCTTATGCCAATACAGAGTGGTTCTTTGGATAAGAATCCAACCGGTCTCTCCATATTAACAACGTTAAAATGGTAAAAACTTGATAGTCTGTGAGTTAACTATCAAAGAAAACATGTCGGTGTTCACACAACGATCTTAATCCCAAATGGAATTATCGATCCAATCATTCAACATAATATATATATTTATATTTCCTTATTTTCTCTAATTAGAAAATATACGTTTATTAACAATGGAAAACATTTCCAACCCTCATTCACGCATCACTACCATTCCACAACTATCAGTCCCTAACTGTAAACTCGTAAGAGAACAATTCTCTATGTATAAACCCCGAAGGCCGAAACCAATATCAGATCAACACCCAGAAAACCATTCGACTTAACTAATCTCTAGTCAGTTTCTAATCTTGTTTTAACTCTATTTGATTATCTCTTTTTATAACGTTTATCCATTTAAAAAGATTTCCTTTTAACAACGTTTACTCATTTATAAAGATTTACTTTTAACCGCGTTTTTTTTTTTTTATAACATCTTATTCCGTTATAAATGATTCCCTTTTCGAACTCTATTTATTCTCTAAATAAATAAACCCTTTTTATACTTCTATTTATTTCTCAAATAAATGTTCTATTTTTATTTTATTTATTTAACAAATAAATAATTCTCTTATCTTTTCTATTTATTCTGCCTACAAATGGTTTGCAAATACTTCCTTTCGAATTTTATTTCTAAGTATTTCCTATTTATAAATAATCCATTTATAAATAAATTTCTATTTTTATAAATATTCCATTTATAAAAAATTCCTTTTATACTTCTTTGATTTTATAAATAATCTATTTTCAATATTCATTTTTGAAAATTCCCTTTTTAACACTCCGGTATTCCTTATGGTATCTAACGTACCATATAACAACGATCGGTATCATTCAAACATATAAAATCATCAACTGATTTCATATCACATCATATAACACAATATATGAAACGAAACAGTATTTATATATTGAGGAACCCAGTTGGGTCCCTCCAACCTGTTCCCCTGCATCACAGATGTTAAACCATATAATTAACATCAACTTCGTTCCAGTATGAATTTTTCTGATAAACAACATCAATATTTAGTGGTATATATATATGTATATATAATTTCAACTAACTGTCTAGCAGTTCAATCAACCAATCTACATACAACAGTAAATCAATATCTAACAGTTCTAAAAGTACGTTATAAAATATAACTGTTCAGAGTTGGTGAGTTTTACTCACATTGGACGATCATCGTTAATAACGATAACCATCGCTTGATTCTGAACGGACAATTTATTTCGCCATAAATTGTAACGAGGTCGAATCCTCTCCCAGTCAGTTCCATGGTGTAGCCACCGTCCATACGATCCCAACGGATCTTGTTTCGCTGAGGTTCGATAACGTATGAAATAGTTATCGAATTTACAAGTTTTAACTATTTAAATTAAATTTAAACTCAATTAAATTCGGGCTTAACCTTTTTAATCTACGGCCCACTCCACATTCCAAAGCCCACCAATACTTTGAACCGGCCCACGTTGGAAATGCTTCTTCCCCAACCGCTGAAAAACTTCTCCTGCTATATTCTCCCACTCGTGAATACCATCCGTTCCTACAGTCACCATTAACTCAAAAATGATTAGCTCGTCCCCTCCCATTTTTGCATGAAAACGGTACCTTCACCATCATTAAACTCCCCTAATTCCTAACTAAGCTTGGATCCACCTTGCTCACTGCGTCCTCGGTCTGAAACTGTCGGCTCCGGTACATTGCGTTCAACCCCAAGCCTTCTCCATTTGAAATACCATTACATCAAAGCTCCATTTAACTTGCGTCAGCCCCATACTTCATGAAACTACCCAACGGTCCCTTATATCATACGCACACATTCTTTTCACTCACACAACCACCACCGTTTGTTCCCTGCATATTCTCGTCTGCATGTAATATCTAGAAACCACCCACTCTTCATATACTCACGTCCTCTTCACCACAACCACCCAGCCCGCCTCCTTCTCGCACCCATACTCACAAAGAAACGCAAATGATCCTCCTCCATACCCGTAACACAAGTTATCCTTTGAACAGCTCATCTCTGCTTCAAGCGCACAAACCCCTAACCCTGATTAATATGTAGAGGTCGTGATCTGGAAATCACGTTTGAGACATAATGGAATGGTATGGACACGAAGTGGATCTAAGTAGGACCTCATAGATGTAGTTCAACATTGCCAACTGAAGAATGAAATTGATTCATTTATTTATTTTGGCTTTTTATTTCCTACTGTTGTGGGTTTCCATTGAAACTATGGACATGAAACAGGGCTTCGCTTCGGCAAAAACCAGCGAGAGAGAGGATAGCTTTCGGAAAACAAAAAAAAAATGAAAAGAGATTTGGATCGTGTATTTATAGATTAGGTTTTTCTTTTATGATGGAAGACAATACATGGCCCGTCTATCACGTGTAAGAGGCACAGAGGAACAATACTAAGTAATTAAGAAAAAGTGGCCGACAACGCTTTAAATGAGAGGAGACTTGATGTGGCCTTTCAAAGCATACTTCATGCTGAAGGTCCAATAGCAGCAGGCGTACCTCGAAAGTCATTGTAGGGGACGTGATCTAGGAAGAAAAATAATACTTAGTTATGAAGTAAAAAAGAAGAATGGGACGTCTGCATAAAAGGGTACTATGAAGAGCAGGGTCAGAGGAAACGATGGAGTAATAGTGTGTATCGTGTATACTTTATTGCCAAGCAATTTAAACGTGGTACGTCCTTACAAACACATTCACATGGTTTGCTGCCTTCCATTGTGTTGTCTGTCATGTTCTTCACGTAGACGTAATAGGGTCCGTAGGTAGGGAGAGGCTTTACTTTGGTGTACATATTAGGTAGAAGATTTAACAGTTAAGTATTGGTACATCAGCACCATGAATTCTCCCATCAAATCCTATCCACTACTGTATGTGTACTTGATAAGTTGGATAGGAATATCCTTTTTCCTTGGTTGCAAAAATGCACAGTAACGTGGAAAAACTCCATCCTTTACTGCTAAGGTTCCAAACGTGTCCCCAAATAATGCACAAGTATGTATTTTAAAGTGTAGTTCTTACAGTCTCCGTTACATGAAACTCCGCTCTAGTACAAGCCGTTATGGACTGAAATAAAAATACTATCGTGTCCAACGATATGTCACGGTCCCGAAAATATATTAATGTCGGTAGGCTAACTCATATTGTGAAACCTCAAAATGTTGATTACAGGGTGCACAATACTGCAAATAAAAAGTTGCTTATTAAATTAATTAAAAATTACAGTAAAATTCTAAAAATTAAATTATCGTTATGTCCCAACAGAACCTTGTCTAAATTCAAACCCGATCTCTAGTTATATCGAATAAACCGTTACGGTCGATAAACGATTCTATAGCGACTATTTTAAAATTTGATTTGGACATATCTCAAAATCTACACGACGAAATCCCCATTTTTCTCTTCCATTAGAAAGATATACTCCACCAGCTCCGTACGTTTCTTGTTTCACAGAAATCCGATTTAAAACGAACTCTGTACATTCAGTTGAAGTTCGAATCGCCAAATTACGAACTGCAGCGCCATTTAGAGCTCGATTATAATTATATTAAAATTCCACGTTCTAACGTCGACGATTAAAAATATATTCGTTATTTAAATAATTAAATAAGTTAATTATTACACCGTCAAATATCCAGGTCATTACACACAAAGTCAAATTTCACATGCTACTGTTTTGGTGCTTGCTTCAATCCATATCACGATTTTACAACTTTGCGAACTTTACGTTCATTTTCAAACATAATGAAATGTTTTGGTTGTTCCATATATACTTCTTCATCTAGATTACGATTTAGAAAAGCTGTTTGAACATCCATTTGATGTATATGCAACCCATGAATAGAAGCAAGTGCATAAAGAACTCTAATGGATGTTAATCTTGCAACAGGAGCATATGTATCAAAATTATCAACACCTTCCTTTTGCCTAAAACCTTTTGCAACTAGCCTTGCCTTGAGAGTTTGTATTGATCCATCCGTATTATATTTTCTATGAAATACACATTTGCATCTAATTGGCTTTGATCCGCTAAGTAAGTCAATTAATGTCCAAGTGTTATTAGATAGAATTAAATCCATAGCATCCTATATTGCTTTTTTCCAAAAAGAAGCACTGCTATAAGCCATCGCTTCTTTAAAAGTTTTAGGATCGCCTTTTGTACCTCGGACATGCGTTATATAATCAATAATATCTTTTCTATCACCTATGATGAGATGAACTACAACATTAGGTGAAAAGATATCAGATCTTAACTCTTTAGCTTTCTTTGACCTTTAACTTCTTCTAGGCTTCTCTGGTATATTAGATTCTTTCTAATATCTGGAACATTTATGAGTACGAGTTTCTTTCGAGAAGTTCCAATTCTACGGTACCCTTTCCAACGACAATGAATGTATTATAGTTTCCTATAAGCACTTTGTTGTCATTTGAAACTCTCTCATAGAACGTAAAAATGCACTGATTGTTGCATACATGTATAGTAGCACTAGAATCATACCAACAGTCGGTATCTTTGGTGTTATCGGCCAATTTTAGTTTTGTCACAATATCAATATTTAATTTTGATATCATTGCCACAATATCAGATTCTTCATATTTTATCATGTTTGCAGGGTTTGGATTATTATTTTTCATGATCGGTGTTCCGTCCTTGATCTTTCTTTTGCTTTCAAAGAATCTACAGCCCCTTTTGAAATGCCTTGGCTTTCCGCAGTAATAACAATTCTTTCCTTTGTTGTTGGTTTTGTTCTGGTTGTTATCCCTTTTCCACTTTCTTGTTTCCTTATGCCCTTTGTGGTTGTCAACCACAACATGTATATTTGAATCAAAATCAAATATATTCTTCTCACGGATTCTGGTTTCCTCTTCGATACAAAGCAGCTTTTGAGTCTATTCCACAGAGAAATCTTTTGTTGAGTGCATAAGTTTCTTTCTTGAATCACTCCATGTTTGAGAGAGTTTGCCATAATAGCCCCAACTTGCAGTGGTTTAGGAATATCAATCTTAACCTCCTTTAACTTTTTAAATATAACCTCTAATTGGTGGACTTGATCTAGAAATGAAGCACTGTCAAGCATTTAAATTCGAAAAATTCATAGATTAAGAACTTATCTACACCTTGCTTTTTGTTACTGTACTTGGTCTCCATCGTCTTCCATATCTCCCTCGGTGATTTCACAGAAGTGAAAAAATCACACAACCGATCAGATAGTGTGTTGAGAATGGGGCCTCTGCATACAATTTCATCGTCTTCGCGCTTCTTTCTCTAAGCCACAATTTCTAAAGTGCCTTCGTCAGGAGGTTGGTTTAAATTTTCATCAAGTACATAAGCAATCTTCAATGTAGTAAGAAGGAGCATGATTTTGTCTTGCCAACGAGTGTAGTTCGCGCCATCAAAATGATTAAGTTTCATGAATTATTGGTTCATAATCTTAGAGGTGGATTCTGAAACAACAATGATAATTCCTTTAGATTGTTGATAACTTAGCTGTAACGACCCGGAAAATCTGAACCAATTTAAAATTTTAAATTGGCTAAAATAGTGGATTTTAAATATTTTAAATAATAGCAATGAAAACTGAGTTTGAATCGACAATTGAAAAGGAATATAATTAATTCTAATTCTAAACAAGGCCTGAAATGGCGTGGTAGTTTCAAAATTTGAATTCGAACTTTGACTGACTGTACTGGGTGCAAAACAAAACAGATTTGAGTGAAACCAAAAATATTTGAATCTGTTAGTGAATACCTTTCTAACGAATCTGAAAAATCGAAGTTTCATAGCGGGATGCAAAAGTTATGGCCAAATGAATTTTCAGAAAGGTCACTATGGAAATTATATAGCCCGTGAAATTGGCCATTTTGCAAACGACCTCGGAATTCGACGAAACCACTTTTGTTGGATCCGGGATGTGAAGTTATTGCTAGGTTTCAAATTTCATAATTTTTGAAGCTAATATGTGAGCGTGGCAAAGGAAAACGTGTTTTGGTCAATTATAGTTAAATTGGATCGACCAGAAACGGTCCATTTTTCAAACTGTCTCAGAATTCGACGAAACTAGTTTTGTTAGGACCTTATCGTCAAAATTTCTGGAATTTTTCGAATCATTTTGTGGCCTTGGTAAATTGAAATGTATGTTCAAATCGAATATTGAATGTTTTATGTTTTAATTTGAATGGAAACTGATTGAAATAGTCGAATGGGCCTACAAAACATATCCCATTGTGATCAGAAGGGGAGTAAAATGCTAGAGACGACAGTCGTTGGGTTTGAATTGGTGTTCGTGTGTGACAAGGGGTATTTTTGAGAATTTAAAAATATATATATAAAAAATATGATTGGTTGGTCATTTTCTCTCTCCCCGTCTTTTATCTGGAACCCCCCCCCCCCCCCCGGAACGACGACCACTCTTCCAACCTTCCTCCTCATTTTCCGATTGATCCAAAAAGAATTAGCCCCACCTCCAGTTAGGGATTTTGTAGAGCTTCGAATCCTCTTCAAATCCATAGCAACCCCACCCCCTATCGTTCGCCGTACCTCGAGTTTCGAGCCCTAGAAGTTATCGACTTCCAGCCGCCGCCGTGACTGGTGGGGACCACCGAACTGGGCGAGACAACCTGGCGTGGGGAGCTGCTTCCAAGCCCTTTCGAGTGGCGAAGGCCGATCGACATATCGTTGTGCGGATTTCGAGAAAA